>JBBGZY010000992.1:2416666-3868333 GCA_037952925.1 Lithobates clamitans
GCCACACCCATCATTAGCCATGGCAGGCTTTGATCCCTGCATCAGTTTTCTCACTGTAGTGCCCAGGGATGACTAAGGGTTGTTCAGAACCCTAGCAACACCCTTTTCCTTTACACCACCAAAGTGGTGTTACCCTCCTGGTTGGATTTTCTGGTAGAGTGGAATCACAAAAGTCACTGGAAAAAATTTTAAATTGCTTGCCAAAAAATACAGTTCCAATATACTGTATGGTGTATGTCCTGCAACCAAGTGTTTAGTTGTTTTCCTGGAGTTCAGCTTTAATGTATTAGAAATCTTTCCTTAAAGCTCTTTAATCTTCTAGATAACAATGGCTGTTTCCTTGACCGTTAACTCATGATAATCTCTTTTACTTGTAGTCTGTACCATAGTAATGGATCGTTTCTGGGTTCCTCTGTTACCACCAGGTATTTCTCTCACGTTAACTGTCTGTTTGGCTGATGTGACATTTTGGCAGCTTCATTCAAACCCATTGAATAAGAAAGCCTGCAGGGACCCATCTGGAATTCTTTATATTCCACTATAGTATGTAGCAATGCTTTGCTGCTTAACTAAAATAGAACCACAGGGGCTTCTTACCAACCTACTATGTAACAGACATCCTCAAAACAAAACACGCTGGGCAGAAATGACACTCAGAATCGCCTTTGTAAATAACTTAAGAATGAATGCCAGGTAATTAATTGTAAGGAAGGGAATGGAGCTCATTCTTGCAAGTAAAATATGAATAACTATAGACCATTTTATGAAAGTGGGGGACAGAACAATGAGAATACAATGGGCAGTAACCCATAGCAACCAATCAGGGATAATCATTCAAAGATTACAATAAACTTTAAAGCTAAATACTAATTCAAAGAGGATCTTTATATATCAATATATATATATATATATATATATATATATATATATGTATAATATAAATGTCATGATATAAAGCATCAGTATTTTTTTCTGAAATGTTCTACCTTTTATCTTTAATTAGCAGTCCTTGAGCTCCATTGAATTTGCTTAGGCTCAAATGAAGTCAAGTCATCAGTTTGCTGCAGGCGGGAGGAAATATATCCTCAGTCTCCTCTCTTTCCCAGATGTCAGACAGAGACATTGGGATTGATTTACTAAAGGCAAATGGACTGTGCACTTTGCAAGTGATTGGGTATTCTTTGTAAAGTGAAGCTTTACCTCATTTACTAAGCTCTGGAGCACGCATTTGGACCTAGTGGGGGAGGTGTAGGGCGAGGCACTACCCCACTGGGTCCAAATGCGTGGCTCCTTGCAAGCCCCGTGGACTATAGACACGCCCAGAGGGGACAGAGGGAATGAGCAAACATTGTAGGACCACCGCACGCAACGGTTTTTATTAATTCTAACTATGCGACACAGGCCCACCCTCCCATCCCCAAATGGTAAGTATTTCACCATATGTATGGAGATGTACTTTCAAAACCTTTAAAATATCATGAAATGGTCTATCATGTTTTGTATATTGTAGAAAATCCTTAATGGAACTTTTTTGATGTATCCCTTTAGATATAATTTAAAAACCCCTCGAAGAAGACCAGAAGAGGAAAAAGGGTCGAAATGCATTGGGGTATTCATGGGGATTCATATGGATAGTATTGATACAATGTAACTGTTCAGTTAGAACTTTTTTTAATGAATTGATTGCCATGGGAGATGGTCCTTTGTTGTTGCTTGTGTCGACTACTGGAAATTTTATGCGATTTTGATTGTATCTATGTAATTATGTCTGAATTAAATAATATTTTTACTAACATGGTTTCAGAAATATTTTGCTGCCTAAAAGCCCCCTGGGGAAACTTTTCCACCAATTTTGCAGTGCTTTTTGGGGTGTGCAGCTGTGTCAACTCTTGCATGTGTTACTTCACTTAATTGTAAAGTATTAAGAAATATGCATACGCTATATAAATAATAAGAAAAAAAATAACTTTAAAGCAAACTGGGCTCAGGCCATGGTAACACCAACAATAACAATTGAATAGAAGAACCTTAAAAATGGTATGTAGTGCTCAAAATCTTCTCCTATGGGGATTCTGCACAGGGCCGTTACAATGCAATGGTTGCTGCCATCTTGGATTTCCCTGTGATATATGAGGTGAACAACTGTTAACTCCAGCTAACTGCCTGCATTCCTTCTCTTTTCTCACGGTCCTAAATGTTTCTTCCCATGCTCATGGGAAACAAAATATTGTGAAACCTGACCTGTTGATTTTGACCTAATTGTTCCAAGATCTCATTTGCTGAGATACATTGGGGGTTATTTACGAAAAGCAAATCCACTTTGCACTACAAGTGCAAACTACAAGTGCAACGTGCACTTGAAATTGCACTGAAAGTGCACTTGAAATTGCACTGAAAGTGCACTTGGAAGTGCAGTCGCTGTAAATCTGAGGGGAAGATCTGAAATGAGGGGAAGCTCTACTGATTTTATTATCCAATCATGTGCAAGCTAAAATGCAGTTTTTTTTTTTTTTTTCTTGCATGTCTTCTTCGGATCTAAAGTGACTGCACTTCCAAGTGCACTTTCAGTCAAGTGCTTGTAGTGCAAAGTGGATTTGCCTTTAATAAATAACCCCCATTAAGCTCTATACTAAGGTTGCAGCTGTCTCACCATGTTATACAAGCAATACCTTCATTAAAATCATTAAAATGCTCATTAAAATATCTTTACATTCAAAATATGTACTGGTTTTCCTTAACTCTCCATCTACTCCTTTTGAATACATGATCCTTGCTACTATAATCGCAAATTGCATTGTCCTGGCATTGGAACAGCACCTTCCTGGAGATGACAAAACGCCCATGTCTCGTAGATTGGTAAGTTCCTCTACAATGTCTTTCCATAGACCTTGAGCTCTTGTGTTGTGTTTTTCCATCAATGCCTCCATATAATTTCAATCACGTAACATAGTTTACAGCTTTTAATCAAATGTAACTTTCAATTGAATGTCTCTATGCCACATGAATTGCCTCCTCTCTCTCTCTGTCTCTGTCTCTCTCTCTGTCTATTTATTTATATAAATACAACATGTGTGTGTATATGTATGTGTATACACAGTGGGGACGGAAAGTATTCAGACCCCCTTATATTTTTCACTCTTTGTTATATTGCAGCCATTTGCTAAAATCATTTAAGTTCATTTTTTTTCCTCATTAATGTGCACACAGCACCCCATATTGACAGAAAAACACAGAATTGTTGACATTTTTGCGGATTTATTAAAAAAGAAAAACTGAAATATCACATGGTTCTAAGTATTCAGACCCTTTGCTCAGTATTTAGTAGAAGCACCCTTTTGATCTAATACAGCCATGAGTCTTTTTGGGAAATATGCAACAAGTTTTTCACACCTGGATTTGGGGATCCTCTGCCATTCCTCCTTGCAGATCCTCTCCAGTTCTGTCAGGTAGGACAGGTAGGATGGTACACGTTGGTGGACAGCCATTTTTAGGTCTCTCCAGAGATGCTCAATTGGGTTTAAGGCAAGGCTCTGGCTGGGCCATTCAAGAACAGTCATGGAGTTGTTGTGAAGCCATTACTTCGTTATTTTAGCTGTGTGCTTAGGGTCCTGAGCACTCTGGAGAAGGTTTTCGTCCAGGATATCCCTGTACTTGGCCGCATTCATCTTTCCCTCCATTGCAACCAGTCGTCCTGTCCCTGCAGCTGAAAAACGCCCGCACAGCATGATGCTGCCACCACCATGCTTCACTGTTGGGACTGTACTGGACAGGTGATGAGCAGTGCCTGCTTTTCTCCACACATACCGCTTAGAATTAAGGCCAAAAAGTTCTATCTTGGTCTCATCAGACCAGAGAATCTTATTTCTCACCATCTTGGAGTCCTTCAGGTGTTTTTTTAGCAAACTCCATGCGGGCTTTCATGTGTCTTGCACTGAGGAGAGGCTTCTGTCGGGCCACTCTGCCATAAAGCCTCGACTGGTGGAGGGCTGCAGTGATGGTTGACTTTCTACAACTTTCTCCCATCTCCCGACTGCATCTCTGGAGCTCAGCCACAGTGATTTTTGGGTTCTTCTTTACCTCTCTCACCAAGGCTTTTCTCCCCAATAGCTCAGTTTGGCCAGACGGGCAGCTCTAGTTTCTGGTCGTCCCAAACGTCTTCCATTTAAGGATTATGGAGGCCACTGTGCTCTTAGGAACCTTAAGTGCAGCAGACTTTTTTTGTAACCTTGGCCAGATCTGTGCCTTGCCACAATTCTGTCTCTGAGCTCTTCAGGCAGTGCCTTTGACCTCATGATTCTCATTTGCTCTGACATGCACTGTGAGCTGTAAGGTCTTATATAGACAGGTGTGTGGCTTTCCTAATCAAGCCCAATCAGTATAATCAAACACAGCTGGACTCAAATGCAAGTGTACAACCATCTCAAGGATGATCAGAATAAATGGACAGCACCTGAGTTAAATATATGAGTGTCACAGGAAAGGATCTGAATACTTAGGACCATGTGATATTTCAGTTTTTCTTTTTTAATAAATCTGCAAAAATGTCAACAATTCTGTGTTTTTCTGTCAATATGGGGTGATGTGTGTACATTAATGAGGAAAAAAAATGAACCTAAATGATTTTAGCAAATGGCTGCAATATAACAAAGAGTGAAAAATTTAAGGCCCCCCCTCCGGCGCTCCTGGCTCCACCTGTTCGACGAGTGCCCCCATGGGAAGCATGCTGCTTCCTATGGGGGCACATGTGGGCCGCCTTGTCTGCTTTCACTGACACAGACCGGGTGGCTCAGCCCCGCCAACGCTTTTTGTCACAGCAGAGAGAAGGGACCCAGCCAGGAAGAGCTTCAGCTCTCATGCACAGCGCTGGATCGTGAATTGGGGGGGCAGGGGGGGGATTCTGTTACACAGAAGGTTTTTACCTTAATGCATAGAGGTAAAAAAACCTTTAGGCTTTAGAACCACTTTAAGCTGAGCATACGTAAAGTACACAGATGTTTTTACCTTGCCGTCAAGAGGAAAAAGTAAGACAACACAGTAGTTAACGGCAAATGTAACCCTTACTTACAAATCATTCATTCTCAATGCTTATGCTTTTGTTCTGTCTTAAGGCTGGGTTCACACATGCCGTGGCTCACAGCAGGGGGTCTGGTGCATCCCTGTTCACTGATTCAGGTTTGAATCAGGTCCGAATTTTTGCCTGAATTCACCTGAATCGACACCAAAGACGCACAGGACCCTTTCCAAATGGGGACCGCGGCAGCCCCGGAGGTGTGTGAACGGCTCCATTCCAGGGAAACCTGCATCCAATTTGCATAAGTGTGAACCCAGCCTTAATGTTTTTTTACTGGACATCATACAAACCTAAAAATAACCAATGCATTTTAAGAAGTACTCATAAAATTAATGTGAGCCCAAGGTGGACTAAATACTGCAGTGTCTTAAATGGATAGTGGCATTTCCTCTCTGTTTTAAAAATTCCTCATAGTCAACCAGCCTTTATTCTTTATGATATAATATGCAGCAGGTACAAGGGTTGCCTTAGTAGTTTGTGTGCCAAATGGATCCCCCAACAAAAATCATAGAAATTGGAGCATGTTGTACTCTTTTATGACACTTCTCTGCTCTTGTTAAAATAGTGTACACTTTAGCTTTAGCACAAGGCTTCTGGTTAGTCCTACTGTGAACATCATTCTTCTCAGTTGTCTACTTTTTTTCCATTCTTTTTTTTTATTATTCAAAAGGCAGGTGGGGATGGGGTATAGGTGAGAAGACATCTTTAAATATAAGTTCTTAGAAAATGGTAAAAATACAGATTTCTAACTAGCAATGGGTCCTACTCATGGAGAGGACAGCACTGAGAGAAGACCCCAGCTCTATTGCAAAGTCTCACTTCTCTTGATGTATCAAGGAGAGTACTAATTCTCCTGCTACAAACTTTGGAAAATAACAATAATGGAAAATCAGGCAGAGTAAGGCCCAACTTCTAATGGCCATTGCTGGTGTAGTTGCAGTAGTGAATTTTATAGAGATAAAGATTGAGAGAACACTTGTCTCACAATCAAACTCACTGAATAGCTATGGAAAATGAATCCAGTCCTGTCTATTATTTTTACATCAAATTGATTTCTCTATTTACATAAGTCTCCGACCCCTGAAGAAGATCACATTGGAGTGTGTGCTCACCATACTCTCTCCATCTAGGGACACCTTGATACAAAGCCAGTTAACCTGGCAGTATGTTTGGGATTTGTGGGAAGAAACCCACTTAAACACAGGACGAACATACACATCCATGCAGATAGCATTCTCAGTGGGATTAAAACCTTTGCTGCAAGGCAAGGCTGCTAACCTTAGCCACCATGCTGTACACCAGTGTGAAGAATGTTGGTGTGCAAAAATACCTTGTAATCACAGATAAGCTTAAACCTGCCCAGTATGAACAGCTGACATTGTTTCCATAAGTTACTACTTCAGAGCACCATTTTTTGCAGTATTATTAGCTAAAAGAAGATTTAATAATTTTCTGGAATTAAGAAGGACAACATTTTAAAGGACACAAACTAGGACATACTGTACAGCAGATCAATATGTACAAGCAGTTTTATATTACCGAAAGTGAATCATTGACAAGCAAGGTTTGGCCTGGGGGGGTATGCATCCTAATGAAGGCTTCCAATAAATATAATTGATTCTTTGTCACACATTTTATCAAATTTGATTTTGGTCATCTTTATAATTGGCCTCTGAAATATTGGTAAATCTGAACTCTACTTTAGACAAAAATGAACATTTAACCCTCCCAGTAGAGAGGGAGGTGTATTTGGAGCCCACTGCAATGGTAACTTTGTATTTTCTCCAGCGTGCAGCTTTAATTGTTCATTTTTTATGACCTTCCTACTAGCCATTGCACTATTGAGGTCTTTACTTTTTCTTACAGAATGACTTAAGGCAAAACTTTTTTTTTTCGTTTTGCATAGAGTGGAGAGGGGTTAGAACACCTGTCAGTTTTTAACACTGTCTGTGGCCACAATAAGGAGATTCGCCCTCTCTATTTGTCCTGTTTACCATTAGCATTGAAAGTGAAAGTAAAAGAAAATACCAAATTTTGAGTTCTCCCCAGAAAGTAACGGAGGGGAAATCTTACAAATATTAATTTGAATGGATTTCCACTCACTTCCTGTTTGGCTATGGGACAGGAAGTGATGAGAAATCTCCACTATGGGACACAGAAGGCAAAAAAAATCTGACAGGGATTATAACCTTCCCTTGCTCTATCCAAAATGAAAAAAAAAATGGTGCCTATAGTTTTACTTTAATTCATAATTTGTACAGATCTACTTCAACTGGGGTAAATTATACATGTTTTCAGGCTTTTAAGGTTGTTCAGAAAGTTGTAAAACAAGAAGAGCTGACTAGACATAGTTTTAGTACAGTGGCTCTAAAATATATTAAGATTACAATATAATACAATATTGTAGAGTGTTGTAACATTTATATTACAGCTTTACAGACTATCATTATTATTACTGTATCTTTATTGTTTAACATATAAAGTTTTAATGTATTCTTGCATACTGTACATGGGAACATAAAAGTGCAACTTCCGACAAAGATTTTTTTTTTTTTATATATAATTTATTTAGAGTGGGGAAAAGTTAGATCCTCTGTGACATGTTTATTGGGGAGATTTTTTACCACTTCATGTGTGGTCACTATAACCAAGTGATAGGAATCTCTTGAACAGAGCAAAGAAGGCAATAAAAATAGGTATAGGTTAACATTTATAAAAGAAAAAACACTGTTAACAGCTATTATATGAATAGAATTTTCAGTTTAAAATCCTTCTTCTCAGTTTGCATTCATTATTAATATTACAATATTGTATTCTATAGTATATACCGTTGTGCTGTCCTTCTAAAATGGAAGAGAGATCTTGGGTTGTTGTCAAAGCTCAACTATAGACAACACTTTTGTCCCATTTTTTAAAGTTGTTTCTCCTGTCAGGATCTGATTCGTGTGACAACATTGAGTGGAGTCCCTTCATTTCCCATCCCTTTGTTTTCAGGATGGGAAGTGAGCGAAACTCTTATTTTTTTTTTTTTAATGGATAGAATGGGCAAGGGTTGTAACATATTGGATTAAAATAAGGTTGCTGGTAAAGCCAAACCTCAAAGTTATTTTATTTTCATTTACAATAGTTGGGAAAGGGTTTGATCCTCATCAAATTATTGTGTATGTATCTATCAGGAAGATTTCCACTCACTTCCTGTCATGACAAATACTATAAAGGGGACCTAAAAACATTTAGCGAAAAGCAGTATCAAGAATGACCCCACAGGGGAATATACCTCAACCCCGGCGCAAAACGAGTATAACCAGTGTACACCCCTCAGAGGTAAATGAACAAAGGGTGATTGGTAAAGATTCTTAAGACAATGTTCATAAAA
Organism: Lithobates clamitans; assembly: GCA_037952925.1. Lineage (NCBI taxonomy): Eukaryota > Metazoa > Chordata > Amphibia > Anura > Ranidae > Lithobates > Lithobates clamitans. Next base: position 2,425,114 of record JBBGZY010000992.1, read on the forward strand.
TTAAGGTCCAAATATAATCAATCTATCTATATACAATCAAAAGAGGGAATACACTTTTACACTGTCAGCAGTCTCTCCTTTAAGCAAATTCTTTAGTCTTCCAACCTTTGGTCATGTAAAAACAGAAAACAGGGAGGGGGAGAGAGAATGTCTACACTGTCTACGCATAGTAGTGGTAGGAAAATCAATAAAAACTGGATGATAAGTATTGCACTCACATACACATGGGTAAAACACCAATATGTTTAGTAGAGACATTAATACTCATATTAAAGGCAGTGTGCAAAATTTAAGAGATGCACTCACATGAAAATTGTGTAACACAGGCATTAATCAAGGTATCAAGCAGGCATCCTTTTGATAATCCCCAGTGGAAGAGTATGGAGGCTGGATAATGGGCTGCTCCTGGTGGATGGTCTCATCAGTAGATGTAGAGATGCGGTGGTACAAAGCAAAAACCAAAGGGAGAGTTGGCTGCTCTAAGTGTAGTATTATTTATTAAATACAAAAAAAATAATAGAAGTGCACTCACATGCAATTGAGTAAAGCAACAGACAATATACCAAAAATGTACAATAGGTGGCCATATATCATGGGTTCCAATGTATGGTCAGTCTCCACCCTATTTTCTGTTTTTACGTACATAAAAACATTTTAGTGGAAAGATTAGACCATCTAATAATGCTATGACTAGTGACTACCACACACCTCATTTGTTGAATGCCTATCACAAGGGACAGGAAGTTAGGAAAAATATACCCAATGGAGTTGCAGATAGAAAAAAAAAACTTCAGAAATTTGAAGTCTTTCCTGGTCTATACAAATTTTAATAAAATTTTTAGTTGGCATTTGGACTTAAGCAGATTCCTCTCATTTCCTGCTCGGTGACACCTGACGTGACAGGCAGTTTTGACCTTTGCAGGAGACTTGTCCACCATGGAGACACAGCAATAATGTGCCCATTTTATCAAAAACCAAAATTAAACACTTGCTGGTGTTGGGTTTCAGGGTTGCCTATCATTAATGAATATCCACAGTCAAAAATGAAATCCTGGTAAAAAACTACTGAGTGGAGAAACTGAAACAGCGTGACAAATATTAAGATGGAGTATCCTTTCTGCTGCTTGCCAGTTCTGCTGTATTGAGCAGAAATGATGTTAGTGGGAAGGCAATACAAACGTATTTCTCCATAAAATTCTCCATATGTGAATCTTCTGACAATGAAATAAGACCGCGCTTGCCAGCACAATAAATCACTTGTTATCTAATGAAATTGTGTATCCCCTGTGGGACTTCTCTCAGGGAGATCGTCATTGACCTACCCAGGTCAGGCCTTGAGGTGATTGGACTGACTAGGCAGTGAAAGATGACATTAGAAAACAGGGCCTGGCACTCCTTTATGGTGTCCTTACATTTTAATTTCATTTTATTTTATACACTTAACTGAAGGAGAAAGTTAAACTTTCAAGTTTTGATTCTTTGCTTGTCATGAGATAAACCCAGAGACTGCCATTGCTGACCTTCTTCTGAAAATTAAAGCTTGGCTTACTGTCTCTGGATCAGTACTTCATGAGACGCTGACTTGGAACGAGTGTGCAGAATGGAGGTCAAAGCAGAGTCCTTGTCTGTATTAATTTTCCCATTTTTTAAAATTAAAATAAGAGGGTAAGCACAGTAGCCAGGCAAATAACATTTCAAGGAATGAATTCAGGGAGTGAGGGGAAATTTCTCAAATAAGAGCAAAGGCAGAAATAAAAACAAAAAACATCATCACAACTAAATGAGTCTAAAGGAGGAATAAAATAGTCAGCTGCCAAGCATTTTGGCATATCTGGAAAACCCTTTAGGCTGGGTTCACATTATCTTCAGATGCGGCTCACAGGAGGAGTCCGGTGCGTCCTCGTTCACCATTTCAGGTCAGATTTCAGCCCAAATTTGTGGCTGAATTTGGATCAAAAAATGCATAGGGCTCCTATGCAAATTCGCACCGGAGTCGCAGTGGAGATATGTGAACTGGCTTCATAGAGAGCCAGTCAAAATCTCCTGCTATTGCGAATTGAACCTGCATCCAATTCACCAATAGTGTGAACCCAGCCTTAAAGAGGAGCTCCAGTCTCCCCCCCAAAAATTAAAAGTCAGCAGCTATAAATACTGTAGCTGCTGACTTTTAATATAAGGACACTTACCTGTCCAGGGAGCCAGTGATGTTGGCACCCGAGCCAATTCTTCATTCAGCTTTGGTTGTATGCGCCAAAGGTAAGGAATCTTAGGATCTTAGGGTAAGGCATCTAAGGTACAGGAAAATGGCAGTGAAGCCTCCCAGCTTCACAGTTGGTTTACTGCTGTGCTTTCTGTATGGTAACGCAGTCTTCTGGGATCTGTGTGTGTCCCAGAAGGCTGTGGGGGAAGGAGGAGGGGCTGGACATCCTCGTAGATTGCCGTGGTAATCTGAGCAAGAAGTGGGAGCGGGTACCTGTCAAAACCAGTTACCCACCCCCCCCAAAAAAAATTGCCAAATGTGGCAGTGGAGGGGAAGGGGTGCAAACAAGCAGAGCTTCCCCTTTTGGGTGGAGATCTGCTTTAAGATGATTTTGGTACAGTTACCCTTAAATGTCAAACCCCTGCAACACTCCCAAGTATTATTATTAGCAGCCCTACTCCTCCAAGATTTTGGCTGGGTGGCCTGGTGGAAAAGTTCCCTGGTCAAGCTGTGCTTCTTAAAGAGAAACTTCAGTTGTTTAAAAAAAAAAAAAACTCAGCGGCTACAAATACTGTAGCTGTTGACTTTTAGGACACAGGTACTCACCAGCCTAGGAATACAGCTCCCTAAAGCCACCATCTAGATTGTAGGAGCCGGCTGTGTTTTTTTTTTTATCCTAATGCATTCTATGCATTAAGATAAAAAACCTTCAGTGTGCAGCAGCCCCCCTAATACTTAACTGAGCCCCATCTAGATCCAGCGATCTTGCACGAGAGCCTTGGCTGTCCGGGTCTCCTCCCTGATTGGCTGAGACACAGCAATGGGCGGGGCCGAGTCTGAATTGACAGAAAGCAATGGTTCCACTCGGGTGCCCCCATAGCAAGCTGCTTGCTGAGGAAGTGCTCAGCGGGAGGGAGGGGCCAGGAGCGCCGCCGAGGGACCCGAGAAGAGGAGGATCAGGGCTGCTCTGTGGAAAACCACTGCACAGAGCAGGTAAGTATGACATGTTTGTTATTTTTTTAAAAACTTTAATATCACTTAAAAGACAGCAAATTCAGCAGCAGGACAGGTAATTATTTTCTTTTCCAGAATGACTTCTTTTTAGGACCCATTCACACTAATGCATTGTGGTAACACACATAACACACATGTTAGGGTGTTGCAGTGATATTTTTCTTTTAATGGCACCCAACACACTTGAGTAGCAGCATATCACAATACATGGTAGCATATCACCATGTATTGTGGCTCACGGCGATAAAAAAAAAAAAAAAAAAAAAATCAAGTCCAATTTTCAGTATATTGATATGTGATATAATGAGTGTTATGTACATTTGTTAACAGATTGCAACAAAATGAATAGGCCATGAAAAAAAACAGAGTTTAAACCCCTTTTATGTTTTGACTTGGTAGAATCAAATTGGATACCACATAGAAAGTTTTTATAAACCTGATATAGTTTGTCTTCTCCAGTGAATGTTAATACAACAGTAAAAATAAGGTTCTTGGATACAGCAAAGGGGTTTTAGGAGCATGAGGTGTATCCTCACATTTTATCCAGCTAAATATAATATGATACCTTCTCAGTTCCCAATTACTTTAACCAAAGGTACAGCTAAAACAGCCATGTTAACCAATATTAGATTTGAACAAATCATTCCATCTGGGCTCCCATATGGCTTGGCTGCTGTGGTAGGAAGCATGTTTATTTTTGATTTGATGTCAGCCAAGTCTACTCTATAACAGTAGTTGCAATCCAACTCCATCTTGGAGGTAAAGATGATGTTACTATCCTATGTCTTATAACAGCATTATTAGACATTTCTAGTTTATAAAGAAAAAATAAGATAGAGCAGAGGATGGTATGGAATTACAGCACATACTGATAAATGCATAAATAATAACATGAGGGAAAATGACTGTACAATATAATTAAAAGTATATCCAGGTTTACTGTTGCAAGTTCAATGACCATAGAATTAAGGCCTTAGACAAAATGTATTTATAGATGTCACAGAGCTCCAAGGTGAATCATTTTACTTTAATAATTTATTAAAATGGGTACATTATAATTCACCAAAAGTGACACACTAACTGAGAGGCTGTGACAGACTCTTCAGAACATTCTGAAAAGGACAAAGAGACAAGGGTGTGCAATGCATGCTCTGTAACAACAATTTAAAGTGGAAGTCTAGTTTATGAGAGTCAAAAACAAAATCTGATCTCCAAGGGTCTTATGGCCATCACAGGCCCTATTTCCCCCAGTATTGGTTTTGTACCAAATGGCCATTATTGAAGTTATGAAAGTCATTCGTGTTTTGACATGTGAGTGACATTTTGTGCTGCAGTACTGTGAGCCAAAACTGCGTGATGATAACACTTCAGGGTAGATGTGTTCTTCACAAGCTTGTCTTAAAGAAAGTGAGTTGAATAATGTTTGGCATGGGTGCCATTCAGAAGATACTTTGCATTTTCTCAATAAATGTGGACGAGTTGCAGATTCCAATGTTGCTGCCTCACCTCTCCATCTCATCCCATCAGAGAATGCTTTGCTTTCATTGAAAAGATGCAGATTGTTCCCTTTGCCATGCAAGCAACCCCCCTGTGTTCACAATGCAGAAGGACAGCCGCTTGTCATGGGACCCTGAAGCTAGTGGAGATCATAGAAGTAGGTGAGCCTAATACAGGGATTTCCAACTTCCATGGGGATCCCATAGGTATGGCACACACATACTCACATTAGTCTAAGCTGGACCAATGTAACTACAGTATGTAAAAATTGCCATAATTAAACTTCAGCTTGAAGTAAGTCAACTTTAAAATACATGTGCCCACCCTATTTACTGCATCTTGCTGTCCGCGCATAAGAATCAGGATTAAGTACTATTATAGAAGCAAACAGTCTTTGGTTAAAATTACATGAATGCTGGTACATTAAAGTTGTTCATGCATTCTGCTTATGTTATGTATGGTCTTTCAAATATTTTTTCAGATATACATGTACCAGAAATCAGCTTGATAGTTTATATATTTGCACACAGCCACACTTGCTTATAACATGCTTAGACTCTGCTTACTATTGTGCATTGCTACACAATTCCCCCATCCACACAAGTAAGGTGGATAGGAGAATCTTCCCTACTGAGACCAGTGTTAATTTTGGCAGCAAATTTCGATTCAGTTTTAGTCTTAGGACTAAAATGGCATTTTAGTTTTAGTCCCATTTTAGTCTTCTACAATTGTTTAGTTTTAGTCGTATTTAGTCGACTACTGTAAATCTCCAGTACATTTTAGTTGACTAAAACTAATTTTAGTCGTCTAAAATCTGAGTGTAATTCTATTGTGATGCATTCTCTACAACTTGTAAACTCGTTATATACTGCTGGAGTGAAAAATCTAATATGTTATTTATTATTACATTGAGGTATGAACATGCACTACAGACCAGTGTTAATTTTGAAGTCAAATTTCAACTTAGTTTTAGTCTTAGTCTTTTGACTAAAATGGCATTTTAGTTTTAGTCCCATTTTAGTCTTTTTAGTTTTAGTTGTATTTTAGTCATTTCAGTTGTTTTAGTTTTAGTCATATTTTAGTCGACTAAAATAATATTCATTTAGTCAACTAAAATGTTTTATTCGTTTTAGTCGACAAAATTAACACTGGCTGAGACATTGTATTCTGACAGTGGGACTCCTCTTCTGTCAGAAAACATTGATCAGCAGCTGCAGCCACTGATCGGAAAAAAATCCAAAATTCCCCTTTGACAGAAGTGAATAGTTAGATTGAATTCTGTTGAGAAGGAGCAGCCACACATGGATTGAAGGTTGGCCAGTCCCTGCTGTATCAGCCAAATTCTGATCAATCTATGGCCAGCTTTAAGAAGGAATACAGAGGGATTGAAAACTGTGTGTTTGTTCCCTCTAGTGTTTAATATACAATTTTCTGTTTAACGACCATGTTTTTAATAAAACGCTTTTTTTTTTCATCCTTTTTTTTTGCATCTTGGTGCTGCTGATCTAAGTCCTTATCAGTTCATACAGACAGGAAGTGACTAAAACAGCTTCAGCAGCTCATCATTTCTGTTGACCTGATAGTAAAAATATTGGAACATGTCTACACAATGTATCATCATGGCCACTTGTACTCTCCATCAATGGCACATGTAACAGTGTGCCAAAACAGGAACAAAATTGGAAGACAGAATCATCACTTATAATTCTAATGAAAACTGTAGATTTAAAAAGAATGAAAACAACTTTTACAATGACTGTACATTAAAGTGGTGTTCCACCCAAAAAAAAAAAAAGTCATGATTGTCCCCAAAAAAACCCCAAAAAAACCATTTGGATATTTTTTTTTTTACTCACCTCTAAATGCCCGTTGCTAGGTGGTCCCTCGTAGTCTGCCTCTTCCAGTGCCTGGGCTGGTGACAACACTTCCCCCTCGGCACAGGGAGGGCTCCGCTCTGCTCCCTCCCTCCTGTCAATGATCTGGGACCCATTACAGGTCCCAGGTGACTGAGCGGCCAATCACGGCACGTGGCGCCGCTCGCGCATGCGCAGTGGGTGCCAGGCTGTGAAGCCACAGCCCGGCGCCCACAGTTGCAATGCCAGCGCCACTGAACGGAGGGGGAGACGAGCGGGGCTTTGATCCCCCGCATCGCTGGACCCTGGGACAGGTAAGTGTCCAATTAAAAGTCAGCAGCTGCAGTATTTGTAGCTGCTGACTTTCATTTTTTTTTTGACTGGCCCTCCTCTTTAACATGTTAAAACGTATATGAGAATTTAGTGATTGGGGTTAGATCTACTTTACGGTAAATGTTGTAGTAATAAAAAAACCTGTGCTCACCAAAAATACATTATACTTTTCCTTCAATAATTACATTTATGTTCCCCCAAAAAACGTAAAACCTTCATAAATGTATCTGTTTGTTTCCCTTCTTGCCTGCAGGAGAAGACTGAGCCCTATTTTATAGGGATCTTTTGTTTTGAAGCTGGAATTAAAATTGTTGCCCTAGGACTGGTATTTCACAAAGGTTCTTACCTCCGCAATGGCTGGAATGTCATGGACTTTATAGTAGTGCTTAGCGGGTGAGTGTCCTATGCTTAAATTCTTTATCTACCGCTGGTTCTGCAATGCGTAAGTGCTATTCCTATATTTTGTATGGTCATTATAGTTAAACGTCAGCTTATTTGAAAACTCTGCTAATGTATTTTAATATGTGCCTTATTATCTGTTGAAATGCCAGATATAACTACAATTCCAATGCTGTAATAAAAACAAACATAAGAGAAAATGTCAGATATGATGTGTTACAGATAATCAATTGGCACTGTTTAAGAAAAATTATAGCAGGGACTTAATCTCTGGGGAACTTTAAAATTAATAAATATAAACTTGTAAGAGGGTTATTATAAAGATCAGGAAAATTGTTATTTTCAGTTTTACAGCAGTTCACACTACTTTACTACTTTACAAACATCTTCAGTTTATAATGTCAAGGTGAAGTAAAAAAGAAAACATGGTAAAAAAGATGACAAATAGGTGAAAATATAAAAATAAAAACCTGCAAATAAAGAGATATGGCAAAAAAATGGCAGAATGGAAATGAAACCCTTGAAGAAAGTTCCCTCTTGAAGTCCATTCTCTTGGAAACTTTGGACTGACCGGTTTTTGTTGGACTGGCTACAATACACACGGGCTGAACGTTGGCTAGTTTCTATTAAACCGGCTGATGCCATCCGACATTTGGCCCGTGTGTACTAGGCTTAACCCTCCTCCTCAACGATGCAACTACTATAAGTAACAGTGCTGCAAGTTCACTAGAGTGCTGCAGCATTGTGACCTCCCTGAATATTTGGTGTTTTGAAAAAAGAAAAGAAAGATTTTATTAAGTGCAAATTCACAGTTTTACATATTTTTACTGGAGAAATGCTTGCAAGTTTTTATTTTCAGACATAGTTTACGTTAATATTTTTAAACACTTATACATTTTTTTTACGTTTAATAAAAATGTATTCCTGATTAGGGTTCTAATCACAGTTGAGTTTATGTTAGTTTTCTGGTCATATATTTGGTAAATGTAAAAGTGTAACAATATGACCATTTAAAAACATGCAAATTGTCAGACAGGATACCTTTCAGTACTGGAGTCTAGGGGGCAATTTTTTTTCTCTTTGATTGGGCTCACTTTACTTCAGAATTCTCATTTCTTTAGTAATGACCTATGCAACTGCTTCATTAATCTATATTGCCCAACAGCTGATATGTTAATTCCCTCCTTAATTAGCAGTCTGGGAGGTTTTAATCTTTTTTGTATCTCTCTAATTGAATAATCTTCCCAAAGTCATAAAATAACCTGTTAACATCTGGCATAATTATTTTATAATGGTGGACTCGATTGGTTATGAATGACCTGTACAGTAATTTTTTGGCTTTTGGCGATAGACCTAGGGCTTAGGAGATTTTTTTCTTCCAAATTCTTTGTAGCACAATCCCAACTTATCTACTCTCCAGGATGCATATAGTATCTTATTTTATGTCAATAAGTAAGGGTTTGCCTTGGGCTTTGGGACTTTGTTCATGATCAGTCAAGTTCCTTGGGATGCAGACAGAAGACATTGTTAAAGTTTTGTCATGACAAAATGTTGCAAGTATATAAGAAGCAGATGAGTTGGCTTTGGATGATATGTCTAATGAGCTTTGCAATGCTAAACAAGAACCAGGGTCTGTATTTGGAGTAAGGACATACCTCCTTGTTCCTATATTTTCAAGCTGTATATAGGGCCGAGGTTTTTACATTAACACACATAAGTAAGATTATCTAAATTAGGTTGATCATGTGTGCATTTATATATAATTACATTAATAAAAAGGAAGGTATTTTGAAGATATTTGTGCATGTTTATCTGTATGCTGTACCATGCTTTCACAGTAGTGTGCAAAATGCATGGTATCAATCTACTGACATTGTGTCAGACAGTTTTATCTACATTTTTGCTGAATAACTGTTAAGAAAAAAAACTGACTGCAGCTTATGGCTTTATTTCGTTTTTCTTAGATGTATTTGGCATAATTTTGTTTATTTCACTCATTTTGAATTTGTTTTGTTTTTGTTTAGTTGTTTTGCCTTTTTATGTATTTAATTGGTATCGATATTATATATTTTATTTTACTTCTTTCTCTATGCTTTTTCCTTTTTGAGAAAAAATAAAATAAACAACAAGGCTCATAGGGACCAATTATCTATTTTTGGCCAGTTCCAGAAAAGTTAACATGAGTTTATAAGACATTCAGAACAAATTTACAGCCCAAAGCACCCTTTAAGACAACCAAAAACATTATACCTTCCTTTTTTACTCTAATGCATTTAGGTAATATGGCAACATTTATAGAAATATTATGAAAATAAATAGACTTCCAATTTCCCAATCTCTCAATTTATTATTTAACCTATTGCAGAAGTTAAGGTATTCTCATTCGGGCAAGCGTTGGCTTAAATGACACCTTGTGATGATCACTTATTGCTTATCTGCCTGGTTACTCCCAGACGAATGAGCCATCTGCAAATCAAATGTGAGGATTTGTAGCTCTGGAAATTGCATCCGTGTCATAAACTTATTTGGTTTGAGATTTTTAAGAATTAAGATGTCCCACAGTGGAAAAGTAAATACATTTAAGAGTATATTTTAAAAAATCAGAAGCTTTTTTTTTTAAACTATTAACAAAAACGTTCTTATCTCTAGAGGTTCTATATCAGAGCATGGTGCTGTATAGAAGCTGTACTTTCACTTCACAAAAACACAGAGAAACCTTAAAAAAGTTTAATATTCCTATCTTTATTTTATTATTTTTTTTACTAAATGCATTGTAGTACAAAAGCCTTTGTGATCTATTGTTTTTATTTGAAAATAATTATTCATGATACTATTTGTCACATGGGTTTAATTATTGCAACTGATTCCCCCTTTAACGAAAAATATATTATTTTACCATATGTTCACAAATTGAGCTTATGTGAATTTTAAACAAGACTGAAAATAGCTGTTGCATGTAAATTGTCAACACGGGACTATGAATAATTTGAATTAGCAATTCATATTGAGATCCAGAAAGATACATCACATATGTGTTTTCAGCTTCTCTGTGTTCACAAAGTTGGAAACACAATTACATCTAAAAAAAGAAAAAAATGTAAAGGTACTCTTAAAGCTATTTCCTTAAATATTATTTTCAGTTTTAACTACCAAAATGTTTTCAAAAAGAATAAAGATTGGTCTTGTGCATCATAACAATATACTAAGTACATCAGCTTTAAAGTTACTCCAATGCTAAAATGAAATTTGTAAAAAAGGGGGGCAAAGAAGATAGTTATAGCTCATGTCTCCTGCTATCTGTACCACAAATCTCTGCTGTAATGGAAAAAAAAAACACCATCCATATACACTTCTGCATCCAACACTTCCACTTCCTTTCTTACCCAACACTGTAGTTCGGTCCGTTGGCCCCTATATCATTACTGAGTGTTGTAGTGATGCAGGGGCTGGCTGCAGGAACAACAGACGCAGAGGGGGAGCCAGGGATCTGACACTCCTGGAAGTTCAAGATTGTGAAGATTCTTTGGATGGTGGTTTCTATTTATTACAGTACAAATCAGCAGTGTGGGCAGCAGAACAGGTGAGTAATTAGTATCTTTTTTTTCAGGGAGGACTTTAATTTACATACCGTATATACTCGAGTATAAGTCGTTCCGAGTATAAGTCGAGGCCCTCATTTACCACAAAAAATGGGAAAAACTTATTGACCCGAGTATAAGACAAGGGTGAGAAATGCACAGCTACTGTAAGTGGAAAAGAGGGTCAACAATGCCCATTTGCAGCCTCACTGTGCCCATTTGCAGCCATAGGTCCCCCGAACTTCAAACTCGGTAGTTAAGTGTTCCTAGATGCCCCCTAGCTGCAGCCAAAATGTGGGGTCTCTGAACCCAAAGTGTCCCGAAATGACATTGCTTCACATGGACACAGTTGACCGACTTTGGGGCCCCGTATCTCTGGGCCACTTAGTGCTAGGAACCCCAAATTTGGTGTGCAAACCCAGTGGAACTAGCACCATAAAATATCCAAAGCTGGGATTTCTAGCACTAAGTGGCCCTGAGATACGGGGCCCCAAAATCGGTTCAGAAAATGTCAAGCACTTTTCTGCAGCAGAGAATGACATTTTCCGAGCCGAATTTGGGGCCCCATATCTCGGGGCCACTTGGTGCTAGGAACCCCAGCTGAGATACGGGGCCCCAAAATCGGTTCGGAAAATGAAATTTTTTGCTGCAGAAAAGTGCTTGACTCAAATATAAGTCGAAGGGGGCACTTTCAGCACAAAAAAAAAGTGCTGAAAAACTCGACTTATACTCGAGTATATACGGTATTTATTTTCATTACATAATCACTTTATGGTTTTGTATATACTGGTTGCAATCAAGCTCCTAAATCATTATGATTGGGTAAATGAAATAGGTAGAAGAAAACAAATATTACAGGATAAAAGTGTACCGCTTCCAGCTTGCCTGGCCTTACATTGGCTGCATTCCCCCTTCTGTTTTTAAACTCAGGGTTGCTGCATTGACCATTACCTAATACCAGAATGATCTCCCCGATGCTGCTGATTAAAGAATAGCTGTGGTCAGCAGATGACAAGGTTTCCCGCAGCCTGTGCAGCTGCTGGCTGTGTCTCAGTGTGCCTCCTTCTCTACTCCACCTTACTGTGTTCTCTGATTCCCACCCCACAGTCTTCACCGATGCATTGCAGTGCTTGATTTTGTGTCTTTTTTTACATTTTTTTATAATTTGATTAATTCAACTCTGCATGGCAGCTCATTGCGACGTGTTAGCAAACATTCTAACACATTGCAATAAAATGAATGCTGCATAATAAATGTTATCTGTTAGCTCAGTGCTTAGGATTTAGCAGTAATTTGGTAGGAATGTTGTAAGATATGTTGTTTTTGTGAGTGCTAGTAATAATTTTAGTCTCATTTTATTGAAAATATAATTTTTGATAAACATTTGTGCAGCTACAAAGTCATATAGTTACAAAGTTGGTAAGGTTGAATAAAGACACCAGTCCATCTAGTTCAACCTGTGTGGGCATGTGTATGTCAATAACAATTCCTATATACCTGTGTATTGCATTCATTAAGATGTAAACCTAAGAGTTTTTGAAACTATTGACGTTTCCCACTGACACCACTGATTGTGAAAGGGAGTTCCACATCCTTACCACACTGACAGTATAAAACCCCTTAAGCAGATTAAGGTTAAACCGCTTTCCCTGCAACTTCATTGAGTGGCCACGTATCTTATTAAGCTCTCTGAAATCGAATAGTCTTTTTTCGTATGCTAGAATCACCATTGAGGTATTTGTATTTCACTATCATATCTCCTCTCAAGCATTTCTTCTCCAGGAAGAATAGGTTTAATGCTTGTAGTCATTTCTCGTAACTGAGGTCCTTTTATTTGTTTCGTTGCCCTTCTCTGGACTCTCTCTCTCTCTCTCTCTCTCTCTCTCTCTCTCTATCTCTCTCTCTCTCTCTCTCTCTCTCTCTCTCTCTCTCTCTCTCTCTCTCTCTCTCTCTCTCTCTCGAGAGAGAGAGAGAGAGAGAGAGAGAGAGAGAGAGAGAGAGAGAGAGAGAGAGAGAGAGAGAGAAAAATTCCATAAATCTATCCTCTATTTTGTAGACGCTATAACTTTTGCGCAAACCAATCAATATATGCTTATTGTGATTTTTTTTTACCAAAAATATGTAGAAAAATCTATATCAGCCGAAACTGATGAATAAATTTGTTTTTTATAAAGATTTTGGGGGATATTTATTATAGCAAAAAGTAAAAAATATTGTTTTTTTTTCTAAATTGTTGCTATTTTTTTGTTTATAGCGCAAAAAATAAAAACCGCAGAGGTAAGCAAATACCACCAAAATAAAGCTCTATTTGTAAGAAAAAAAGGATGTCAATTTTGTTTGGGTACAGTGTTGCACGACCACCCAATTGTCAGTTAAAGCAACGCAGTGCCGTATCTCAAAAAATGGCCTGGTCATTAAGGGGGCAAATCCTTCCAGGGGCTGAAGTGGTCAGCCACCTCAGGTAGAGATAGTGTATTTGAGGGTCTTTTACAAACTTTGAAAGCTGTAAGTGAAAAATAAAAAAAAATGGCCTGGCGACCTAAGATTTAAAATGGAGCTCAATGCTTGGCATCAAAAGGCTTAAAGATTTGCACCATCACACTATATAGTAGATGACTACTGGACTTGTTTAATAATGCTTAAGATATTTTAATGCTCATTCAAGTGGGAAACTTATTTGCCTTAATCCAATTACCAAGGAGTCAGAAGTTCGAGAATTCAAGGCAGTATTCACGCACTTGGGGGTTCCCATTACATGGTGTAAGCAGGGCCGTCTTTACTGCAGGGCAAAAGGGGCAGCTGCCCAGGGCCCTGTCATTGTATTAGGGCCCAAAGCAGAGCTGCCCCTTAAGCCCACACTGCCAGCAAATCGGGACCCCCATCGCTGCTGCAAATCCACCGTCCAGAGTGACACAGGCAGCTGGCATCAGCGTGCAGTGCTGCTGCATATTCTGGAGCAAGAAGCAGGCGGGCGGGGCCTTGAACTCCACTGATGCTCTGACCCCACCTCTTGCTATGCGTGCTGCCTGTACACTGGAGGCCTCGGGTAGGACCGCGTAGTGGAGCAAATATCAGAGTGCTAGACACCATCACTGGTGTGAGTCCGCCCGCGGATGGTTATAGGAGGTGAGCTGGCCAGGACCAGGTAGGATTTCTCCTCTCCTGGCTCCCCAGGACCCCATATGTAGAGTTTCGAAACCCAGTCCAGGCTGTGGCTGGATTTATTACAGAGCATGCAGCATGGGCCAGGCCACCAGACCACACAGTGTTGTACAGTATTTCACTGCCTGATGGGCTTATTTTAAGCTTGGTTTACATGTAGTGGCTGCAATGTAAAGGGGCACTATGATGTGGAAATGGCTGCAATGTAAAGGGGAACCATGATGTGGAAATGGCTGCAATGTAAAGGGGCAACATGATGTGGAAATGGCTGCAATGTAAAGGGGAACCATGATGTGGAAATGGCTGCAATGTAAAGGGGCAACATGATGTGGAAATGGCTGCAATGTAAAGGGGCACCATGATGTGGAAATGGCTGCAATGTAAAGGGGCACCATGATGTGGAAATGGCTGCAATGTAAAGGGGCAACATGATGTGGAAATGGCTGCAATGTAAAGGGGCACCATGATGTGGAAATGGCTGCAATGTAAAGGGGCAACATGATGTGGAAATGGCTGCAATATAAAGGGGCACCATGATGTGGAAATGTCTGCAATGTAAAGGGGCACTATGATGTGGAAATGGTTGCAAAGTAAAGGGGCACCATGATGTGGAATGGCTTTGTTTTTTTTAGATAATTCTATGCGTGTGTTTGTTTTTTGAGATATTGGGGTGAAGAGCAAAATTGCATTGGGGGCCCAAGAAAATGTTTGCCCAGGGTCCAATCCATATTAAAGACGGCCCTGGGTGTAGGTGGTGCTTACTGTATTCAGAAAAAAATAAACAGGCATGGTCCACCTTTTTAACTATCAGTAAGCCAGCACAGAGCAATTATGTGCAGCCGATCTAGAATGAATGCATGTAGAGAGGAAGTGGTTATATAAGCTGGAGGAGATCAGCAGCACTGATGTGTTTTCTAGGAAAAAAATATAGCAGTTGTTTATGATACACAGTGCTTTAAGAAACTGTATGTCATGGAGTAAGGGTTTACATCGACTTTAATCCAAATATATGGTCTTTTAAGCACACATGTACATTCAGATTAGTAGACTAGTATGCATGTGTCTGCTCTGCAGTTTTTTTTTGTTTTGTTTTTTCTCAGCTTGATGAATAATTATTTCTCATGGATTACCAGAAAACATTGTGTACCATGGCTTTCTGTGCTAAAACCTAGCACTCAAGATGTAAAATAATTTAGACATCAAACCCACATCCTAACTGCTTCTTTGCACTGCAGGCATCCTGAGATTTATTTCATTACCTCTTCTGGGAATTATGTTGGAGTTTTTAGCAAGAAAGACAGCTCTTCTCATTATAATTGGCCAACTCTAAACAAAATAAGAGGAACAAATTAATTTGCTGCATAGGAAATATTTCTTAGTAAAACACAAAAACAAATGGTACAATACCTACTTACAGACATTATCCAGATACAAATTTTATTTAGTTATTTATGCTAGCAAGGGTAGATTGTCCAGCTGTTGAAATCCATGGGTTATGGGTCTAAATGCATGTGGTCCGGGTTTTCAATCCTATCAATTTGGTATTATTGTTTTGACATTTAGGCCTCTTTCACACGGGGCAGATCAGTCATGATCCGCCCCGTGAACATCCGCTTGCTCAGCGGGGATAGCTCCGCCGATCCCCGCTGAGCAGGAAAATGACAGGTGCATCGCTGCACACTGTGCAGCGACGGACCTGTCAGAGCGCCACTCTCCCCTATGGGGGGATCGGATGACGATGGACCGTAGTGTCCGTCGTCATCCGATCCGATCCGAAAACGGATGGAAAAGTAGGTTTTTCCTCCGTTACACTTTTCGGATCGGAGCGGGTCGGATGTCAGCGGACATGTCACCGCTGACATCCGACGCTCCATAGGGATGACTGTATGTCCGTTTTTCATCCGAAAACGGAAGGATGAAAAACGGACATACGGATCGTCCGTGTGAAAGAGGCCTAAGATTCTTTATACATAAAACCAAAGGGTGTTTTAAAATAATTTTCAATCAAATGTTTTTTAAGTTCAATTCAATTAACATTTCCTTAATTCAATATTTTTGGTACATAGAAATAAAGAAGATGTGTGTGTTCAGATACAGTGCAGGCATTGGATACTTAAAAAATATTTTCTGTTTTTTCAAAAAGGCTCCAAAAATATATATTTTTTTAAAGTTTTCGTAACCATTATAAACAATCCTTTTTGTGTATAGTTAGGTGGTGCAAACTCGCAGGAGCTTGTTGATTCTGAATGGAGGAGCTTGACTAAGATTTTCCTATGGATACAGAGAGTGCTTTTAATAACCATGGATACAAGGCATTAGCAAGGTGATCTGAAAATTAGGAAACTTGTAGACGTGTTGTGTATTAGCATGGCATGGCAGCCTGAAATCCCACGATGGGCATAGAGAGGTGAAATTGCCACCATTTGCTTTGTAATCCCGTAGGTGATAGTTGTCATGGGAAGTGCAATTGACAAAGTCATAACTATATGGATGGAATGTAAATTGCTAGAGTTAAAACATTAGACTTCTAAAAGTAAAAGATGCATAAGCAGCCTTACTATTTTAATTTTTAATTTTAGTTTTTCGGTTTACATACACTTTAACTGATTATATTCGATGATCGTGGTTGTAATAATAATTTGTCAATTGAAGAGAATGTTCAGTAATTATGTTTGAGAATTCTAATCTCACTTTTAAATAATTGATGCAAAATTGAAGCATGCATGGCCAGCCTTAACCACTTCAGCCCCAGGAGGTTTTACCTCCTAATGACCAGGGCATTTTTGCGATACGGCACTGCGTTGCTTTACCTGATAATTGCATGGTCGTGCGACGCTGTACCCATACAAAAGCTGTGTCTTTTTTTTCCCACAAATAGAGCATTCTTTTGGTGGTATGTGATCACCTCTGTGGTTTTTAGGGTTGTCCCGATACCACTTTTTTAGGACCGAGTACAAGTACCGATACTTTTTTTCAAGTACTCGCCGATACCGATTACCGATACTTTTTTTTAATGTCATGTGACAGTGTTTTTTTTTTGCTATTTTTTTTGGGGGGGGGGGGTGAACGTTGTATGTGTGTGTGTTTTTTTTTTTTGTTTTTTTTTTTACAATTTTTATTTTTTCCAATAATATTTTTTTATTCTTTGTTTTTTTTTTTTTTTTTAATCAGCCCTTTTGGGGGGCTTTGGTGAGATATCAGGGGTCTTAACAGACCTCTGATATCTCCCCCTTGAGACAGAGAAAGAGACAGAGGATAGAGATTCCCCAGTCCCTTTCTCTGCAGCGTCAGCTGCACTGAGAATCAATGGAGAGAAGACAGCAGCTTCTCTCCATTCATAAACTGACACATTGTAATCACAGGAGATTACAATGTTTCAGTTATGTGAATGGACAGAGTCAGCTGACTCTCTCCATACACAAAGGAAGGAGGAGGGGGACGGAGGAACGGAGGGGGAGAACGGAGGGGACTGATAAGGAGAGAGGAATGCAGGGGACAGATAAGGAGAGCAGAACGGAGGGGGACAGATAAGGAGAGAGGAACGAAGAGGACAGCGGAGAGGCACAGAGGAAAGGAGGGGGCACGGAGGAGGATGCAGTGACAGTCAGCTGTGAGCGATCACAGCTGTATGTCACTAAAGCTGGTGAAAGCCGCTGGGGGAGAATCTTGTAACTCCCCCACGCGCCGATCACAGCTGTCTTCCAGGTATCGGGGGAAGCATCGGGAGCATTTGCCCGAGTACAAGTACTTGGGCAAATGCTCGGTATCGGTGCCGATACCGATACTAGTATCGGTATCGGGACAACCCTAGTGGTTTTTATTTTTTGCACTATAAACAAAAAAGATTTTGAAAAAAAACTATATTTCTTTATCAATTTAGGCCAATATGTATTCTGCTACATATGTTTGGTTAAAAAAAAAATCACAATTAGAATATATTGATTGGTTTGCGCAAACCTTATCGCGTCTACAGATTTTAGATTTTTTACTAGTAATGGCGGTGATCAGCAATTTTTAGCAGGACTGCGACATTGTGGCGGACAAATCTGACACTAAGTGACACTTTTTGGGGACCAGTGACACCAATACAGCGATCAGTGCTAAATAATTGCATTGTCACTGTATAAATGACACTGGTAGGGAAGGGGTTAACATCAGAGGCGATCAAAGAGTTAAGTGTGCTCCTAGGGAATGCTTTTAAACTGTGGGGGGGGGGGGGGGGGCTGACACTAGAGAAAAACAGAGATCCATGTTTCTGCTTAGCAGAATCATAAGATCTCAACTTTCCAGTTGAGGCGTTCTGCCTTGTTTACATAGACAGACCACCGTTCTGCCTCTCCTTGGAACGGTCGGCGGGTCTCGGCGGCCATCACAGCAACCCGACCTGTTGATTGGTTCCCGCTGTGTCCAATCACAGCAGGAGCAGGTCTTCAGCAGTGCTCATGCGTGGGCCCCAGAGCCGGAAGAAGCGAACAAAGTACAGGTACATTGTTTCGTGCAGCCAGGCCGCCCTGCTGCAGTATATGAGAGGTGGAGCGGTCCAGAAGCAGTTAAGGTGTAACTAAAGGCAAAACTTTATTTTTTTCATTATGGATAGAGTAAGGGAGGGTTATAACCCCTGTCAGATTTTTATTTGGCATCTGTGTTCCATTGGGGACATTTCCCTTCACTTCTTGTCCCATAGTGAAAACAGGAAGGAGGGAATCCTGTGGTGTAATCGGGTACAAAAGAATAAGTGTTCCTATTAAAAGATTTCCCTTCTAATACTGTTCTGGGGACAACCCAAAATTTGGGAATTCCTTTTACTTTCACATTCAATGAAAATTGGTAAACAGGACAAATAGAGAGAGAATCTTCCTAACGAGGGAACAGAAAAAAATAAAACTGACATATGTTCTAATCCCTCTTTACTCTATCCAAAACAAAAAAAAAATGTCCCCCAAATGTCCCCCAAATGTGCTCCAAAGCACCTTGTCTCCATGTTGATGAGGACAAGGGCCTCTTCCTGACAACCCTGGCCGTTGGTTGTCGGGGTCTGCAGGCGGGGAGCTTATTGGAATCTGAAAGCCCACTTTAACAAGGGGGCCCCCAGATCTCGGCCCCCCACCCTATGTGAATGAGTATGGGGGAGTATATTGTACCCCTACCCATTCACCTAAAAAAAAGTATTAAAAATAAAACACATCACACAGGTTTTTAAAGTAATTTATTAGGCAACTCCGGGGTCTCTTCCGACTTCTTCTCCCCTCTCCTGGTCTTCTCCCTCTTCTGGCGACATCTTCTGCCTCCTCCACTGATGTCTTCTGCCTCTGCCGGTTCTTCTCCCCTGTCCGGGTCTTCTCCGCTCTCCGCTGATGTCTTCTAGCCCTCTCCGGTTCTTCTTCCTCTGTTTGCTGTCTTCTGCCTCTGCTGGGTCTTCTCCGCTGTCTTCTGCCTGTATTCTTCTTCCAATGTTGACTCTATGCTCTCTCCCGCTCTAATGCTGGGTGCGCTGTGTGCCACTACTTATTGACATGACGTCCCCACCCCCCTTTCCTGACCTGCCAGGCTGTGTGCTTGGATAAGGGTCCGGTATGGATTTTGGGGGGGACCCCCACGCCATTTTTTCGGCATGTGGGTTCCCCTTAAAATCAGTACCAGACCAAAGGGCCTGGTATGCTCTTGGAGGGGGAACCCATGCCATTTTTTTACATTGTACGTGGAGTTCCCCCTAAAGATTCATACCAGACAGTGCCTGGTATTATCAGGGATCAAAGTCGTATCCCTGTGCATTGATGTCGTACGATTGTCGTGTTGTACGAGTGTGAAAGGGGCCTTAATTACACTTTAAGCCAGGTAAACACCCCTCACCTGTAATTAAAGAGGACCCCAGCACCTTTTATCTGGTATAGGCAATATAAAGCAATATTGTACATCCTAATGATGCAACAGGAGTAAGGCAATCAAATCTCAGATGGCTTTTCTGAACTGTACATATGCTTTGTAGATTATTTGATTGACCTCAAATATGAACATTCAATACAGTTACTAAAATAGATCTGAGCATGCAATTGGTCAGCCAGCTAAAAACTCCTATGCCATGCACCTAGGATGATTGCCTACCTCCCATTATATAATTCAGGAAGCAAGCCATTAGCCAGTATGCTTCCTGTTAGGGATGAGCCGAACACCCCCCGGTTCGGTTCGCACCAGAACCCGCGAACGGACCGAAAGTTCGCACGAACGTTAGAACCCCATTGACGTCTATGGGACTCGAACGTTCGAAATCAAAAGTGCTCATTTTAAAGGCTAATTTGCATGGTATTGTCCTAAAAAGGGTTTGGGGACCCGGGTCCTACCCCAGGGGACATGTATCAATGCAAAAAAAACTTTTAAAAACGGCCGTTTTTTCGGGAGCAGTGATTTTAATGATGCTTAAAGTTAAAAAAAAAGTGAAATATTCCTTTAAATATCGTACCTGGGGGGTGTCTATAGTATGCCTGTAAAGTGACGCGTGTTTCCCATGTTTAGAACAGTCCCTGCACCAAATGTCATTTTTAAAGGAAAAAATCTCATTTAAAACTGCTTGCGGGTTTAATGTCATGTCGGGTCATGGCAATATGGATGAAAATCAGTGAGACAAACGGCATGGGTATCCCCCAGTCCATTACCAGGCCCTTTGGGTCTTGTATGGATATTAAGGGGAACCCCGCACCCAAATTAAAATAAGGAAAGGTGTGGGGCCACCAGGCCCTATATACTCTGAACAGCAGTATACAGGCGGTACAAACAAGACAGGGACTGTAGGTTTGTTGTTAAGTAGAATCTCTTTGTAATTTTGAACATTTTTAACGTGTTTAGCTCCAGCCAAAAAATCTTTTCTAAGCTTTTTGGAAAACATAGGGAAGGGTTATCACCCCTGTGACATTTGTTTTGCTGTCTTTCCTCCTCTTCAGAAGATTTCACCTCACTTTTTTGTCCCAATGAAAAATGTTTTTTGAAAATTTGGGTTTTTTTGTGGAACAAGGATTGGAAAGCATCAGTGGAAAGGAGAAATTGTTTTCCCATATTAACTCTTACAGGAGAGAATTTCCCTTCCTAGGGGTAGATTTCATCTCACTTCCTGTTGTCTCCTTCCGTTTGCAAGTAGGAGTCGTTTGTAAGTTAGATGTTTGAAAGTAGGGTCCTGCCCTATATACTCAGCAGAAATTTGGGCCTTAGGTGTTGCTGTGGCCACAACACTGTAAGCCCTCACAGGGCCCTGCTGTGAAATATTAGATCAAGAATTGTAATTACATGCCCCTGTTGAACAGGAGCTGAAAAATTATACCTTAGGCACTGGTGCTGGTGCCACAACACTGCAACCCCTCACAGACACTCTAGTTGGAACGCAGGAACGAGCCCTGCTGCAAAGTATTGCTTCAAAAATTGTAATTACACGCCCCTGTTAGACAGGGGCAGAAAAATTGGGCCTTAGTAACTGGTGCCACAACACTGCAACCCCTCACAGACACTCTAGTTGGAACGCAGGAACGAGCCCTGCTGCAAAGTATTGCATCAAAAATTGTAATTACACACCCCTGTTAGACAGGGGCAGAAAAATTGGGCCTTAGGCACTGGTGCTGGTGCCACAACACTGCAACCCCTCACAGACACTCTAGTTGGAATGCAGGAACGAGCCCTGCTGCAAAGTATTACATCAAAAATTGTAATTACACGCCCCTGTTAAACAGGGGCTGAAAAATTGTGCCTTAGGCACTGGTGGTGGCGCCCAGAACCAAAAATGTTCTTACAAGCTATCAGCGTGATGATTGAGGAGGAAGAGGATAATTACTCAGGGATAGTCACTCAGCATCAGCATAGGCAGTCTTTGAAGGGATCTGAGATTTCAAAAAAAATTATTCGGTTACATCAGCATCAGGTGCTTGGTAGCTGGTGGTGATCCAAGACTGATTCATTTTTATGAAGGTCAGCCGATCGACCGAGTCGGTGGACAGACGCACCCTGTGATCGGTTACCACGCCTCCAGCAGCACTGAATGTGCGTTCCGAAAGAACGCTGGATGCAGGACAGGCCAGTAGCTCAATTGCATACTGTGCAAGCTCTGGCCAGTGATCCATCCTCAAGACCCAGTAACCCAGAGGATTTTCGGTGGGAAAGGTGTCCAAGTCTGATCTTGCCCCTAGGTATTCCTGCACCATGTAAAACAGACGCTGGCGATGGTTGCTGGAACCGATCATACCTTGGGGCTGCGGACCAAAAAATTGTCTGAACGCATCGGTCAGACGGCCACCTTCTCCACCGCTCCTTCTTTGACTGACCGAAGCCTCAGCAACACGTTGTCCAGAAACAGGAGTTTGTAACCTCCCAGTCTCTGGGAACGCGTTGCACAGACCTTTCTGCAAGGCCTTCTGAAGATGTTTCATCCTCTGCTCCCTCTGCGATGGCAAGATAAGGTCCGCAACCTTACCCTTGTAACGTGGATCAAGGAGGGTTGCCAGCCAGTATTGGTCCTTCTCCTTGATACCACGAATACGAGGATCCTTACGCAGGCTTTGCAGGATCAGGGAGGCCATGCAGCGTAGGTTTGCTGAGGCATTCGGTCCGGAGTCCTCTGGGTCACTAAGGACAACAACGTCCGCAGCCACCTCCTCCCAGCCACGTACAAGTCCATGTGTTCCTTGGGACTGATCCCTTAAAGACTGCTGCTGATGCTGAGTGCCAGGCTCCACCTCCATGCTAACACAATCTTCCTCCTCCTCCTCCTCGTCCTCTTCCTGTGTGATCGGCGGGCACGCAGGAACACTGTCTGGATAAAGGGGGCCTTGAGAGCTAAGGAATTCCTCCTCTTCCTGCCTCTGTTCTGCCTCAAGTGCCCTGTCTATTATTCCACGCAGCGTGTGCTCCAACAGGTGGACAAGGGGGACAGTGTCACTGATGCATGCACTGTCAGTGCTCACCATTCTCGTGGCCTCCTCGAATGGTGACAGGACAGTGCATGCATCCCTGATCATGGCCCACTGGCGTGGGGAAAAAAAACCAAGCTCCCCTGACCCTGTCCTGGTGCCATAGTCGCACAGGTACTCATTGATGGCCCTCTGCTGCGTGTGCAGCCGCTGCAGCATGGCCAACGTTGAGTTCCACCTGGTGGGCATGTCACAGATTAGGCGGTTCTTGGGCAGGTTAAACTCCTTTTGGAGGTCCGTCAGCCGAGCACTGGCATTATATGACCGGCGAAAATGCACACAGACTTTCCTGGCCTGCCTCAGGACATCCTGTAAACCCGGGTACCTGCCCAAGAACCGCTGCACCACCAAGTTAAGGACGTGAGCCAAACAGGGCACATGGGTCATTTGTCCCTGTCGGAGGGCAGAGAGGAGGTTGGTGCCATTGTCGCAAACCACCATTCCTGCCTTAAGTTGGCGTGGCGTCAACCACCTCTGAACCTGCCCCTGCAGAGCTGACAGAACCTCTGCCCCAGTGTGGCTCCTGTCCCCCAAGCACACCAGCTCAAGCACCGCATGGCATCTTTTGGCCTGCGTACTTGCGTAGCCCCTTGAACGCCTACGGAGCACCGCTGGTTCCGAGGAAGAGGCCATGGAGGAAGAAGAAGAGGAGGGGGTGGAGGAGAGAGGTGTGTCACAATCAGCATTTTGGAGGCGTGGTGGCGGAACAACCTCCAACACTACTGCACCTTGTCCTGCATCCTTCCCAGCTGCCAGCAGAGTCACCCAATGCGCCGTGAAACTTAGGTAACGTCCCTGTCCATGCCTGCTGGACCATGAGTCAGCGGTAATATGCACCTTACCGCTGACTGCCCTGTCCAGCGAGGCATGGACATTGCCTTCCACATGCCGGTAGAGAGCCGGAATCGCCTTCCGTGAGAAAAAGTGGCGTTTGGGTACCTGCCACTGAGGAACCGCACATTCCACAAACTCACGGAAGGGGGCAGAGTCTACCAACTGAAAAGGCAGCAGTTGAAGTGCTAGCAATTTTGCCAAGCTAGCATTCAACCGCTGGGCATGTGGATGGTTGGGAGCAAACTTCTTTCGGCGGTGCAGCAGCTGGGGCAGGGAAATTTGCCTGGTACAATCTGACGTCGGTGTACCAAAAGCAGATTGCCCACAAGTACTTGGCTGTGACACACCTAATTCTACACCTTCATTCCTCTCACTGCAGGTCTCAGAGAGGACTGAAGGTCTAGTGGGGTTGGAAATCTCAGCTGATGAGGAGCAAGGAGAGATCCTCTTTGTTCTTTGGTGTGGGTCTTTTAGATACGCTTGCCAACGAACTGCATGGCAGGTCAACATATGTCTGGTCAAGCATGTGGTACCCAAGCGGGAGATGTTTTGGCCACGCGAGATACGCTTGAGACATATGTTGCAAATAGCAGCGGTGCGATCTGATGCACTCGTCTCAAAAAAGGCCCACACCAAAGAACTTTTTGAATAACGCGCAGAGACTGCAGCGCCCTGCACATGTGGAGCTTTGGGGTGTGATGCAGTCAATGTGCTGCCCTTAGGCTGGCCCCTGGAGGGCATCCTGCCTCGTTGGTGATGTGCCGCCTCCTCCTCCTCCTCCTCCTCCTCCTCCTCCTCTCTCCTATCAGGCACCCACGTTGAGTCAGTGACCTCATCATCCCCTCCCTCCTCATCACTGGAGCAAACCTGGCAGTATGCTGCAGCAGGGGGAGCATGACTGCCAGATTGCTGTCCTTCTTGGGCACCCCCTCTGTCCGTGCTCATGTTACTGCCTTCATCAAGCTCAGTATCATCATCAGAGCCTTCCAAACGCTGGGCATCCTCCTGGAGCATGTACCCAACACTGTGGTCAAACAGTTCGAGGGAATCCTCATGAGGACATGGTGGAGCTAGGGAAGGAGTCACTGAGGACATTGAGCTGAGGGAAGAGGCCGCTGCTTTGCCAGACAAAGCACCCTGGGCATGGGTGAGAGAGGATGAGGAGGATGAGGACGGCTTGGTCATCCACTCGACCAAGTCTTCCGCATGTTGCGGCTCAACACGGCCAGCTGCCGAAAAAAAGGCCAAGCGTGTCCCATGGCCACGTGCTGATGAGGATGCACCGTCTCCACGACCAGCACTAGACACAGAGCCTGCTTGCCCTCTCTTATTGGCTTGTGACTGTCTGCCTCTCCTTCTTGGCCTTCCAGACATACTAATGGCCTGTAGCTGCACTAAGCTGGGATAGAACACCTGTAATTTTCTTCAGGTAGCTTTATATACTGTAACCAGACAAGCCTGCCTGTCAGTAGGAAGATAACAGGAACGGATCTAGCTGAACACTGTGAGCAGGACGCACTGTACTAAATGTAAATAGTCTAGCTGCCTGACCGTGGTACTAATAGGATCAAATAGAACACCTGTAATTTTCTTCAGGTAGCTTTATATACTGTAACCAGACAAGCCTGCCTGTCAGTAGGAAGATAACAGGAACGGATCTAGCTGAACACTGTGAGCAGGACGCACTGCACTAAATGTAAATAGCAGGAACGGATCTAGCTGAACACTGTGAGCAGGACGCACTGCACTAAATGTAAATGGCAGGAACGGATCTAGCTGAACACTGTGAGCAGGACGCACTGCACTAAATGTAAATAGCAGGAACGGATCTAGCTGAACACTGTGAGCAGGACGCACTGCACTAAATGTAAATAGCAGGAACAGATCTAGCTGAACACTGTGAGCAGGACGCACTGCACTAAATGTAAATAGCAGGAACAGATCTAGCTGAACACTGTGAGCAGGACGCACTGCACTAAATGTAAATAGTCTAGAAGATAACAGGAACGGATCTAGCTGAACACTGTGAGCAGGACGCACTGCACTAAATGTAAATGGCAGGAACGGATCTAGCTGAACACTGTGAGCAGGACGCACTGCACTAAATGTAAATAGCAGGAACGGATCTAGCTGAACACTGTGAGCAGGACGCACTGCACTAAATGTAAATAGCAGGAACAGATCTAGCTGAACACTGTGAGCAGGACGCACTGCACTAAATGTAAATAGCAGGAACAGATCTAGCTGAACACTGTGAGCAGGACGCACTGCACTAAATGTAAATAGCAGGAACAGATCTAGCTGAACACTGTGAGCAGGACGCACTGCACTAAATGTAAATAGTCTAGAAGATAACAGGAACGGATCTAGCTGAACACTGTGAGCAGGACGCACTGCACTAAATGTAAATGGCAGGAACGGATCTAGCTGAACACTGTGAGCAGGACGCACTGCACTAAATGTAAATAGTCTAGAAGATAACAGGAAAGGATCTAGCTGAACACTGTGAGCAGGACGCACTGCACTAAATGTAAATGGCAGGAACGGATCTAGCTGAACACTGTGAGCAGGACGCACTGCACTAAATGTAAATAGCAGGAACGGATCTAGCTGAACACTGTGAGCAGGACGCACTGCACTAAATGTAAATAGTCTAGAAGATAACAGGAACGGATCTAGCTGAACACTGTGAGCAGGACGCACTGCACTAAATGTAAATAGCAGTAACAGATCTAGCTGAACACTGTGAGCAGGACGCACTGCACTAAATGTAAATAGTCTAGAAGATAACAGGAACGGATCTAGTTGAACACTGTGAGCAGGACGCACTGCACTAAATGTAAATAGTCTAGAAGATAACAGGAACGGATCTAGCTGAACACTGTGAGCAGGACGCACTGCACTAAATGTAAATAGTCTAGAAGATAACAGGAAAGGATCTAGCTGAACACTGTGAGCAGGACGCACTGCACTAAATGTAAATGGCAGGAACGGATCTAGCTGAACACTGTGAGCAGGACGCACTGCACTAAATGTAAATAGCAGGAACGGATCTAGCTGAACACTGTGAGCAGGACGCACTGCACTAAATGTAAATAGTCTAGAAGATAACAGGAACGGATCTAGCTGAACACTGTGAGCAGGACGCACTGCACTAAATGTAAATAGCAGGAACAGATCTAGCTGAACACTGTGAGCAGGACGCACTGCACTAAATGTAAATAGTCTAGAAGATAACAGGAACGGATCTAGCTGAACACTGTGAGCAGGACGCACTGCACTAAATGTAAATAGCAGGAACGGATCTAGCTGAACACTGTGAGCAGGACGCACTGCACTAAATGTAAATAGCAGGAACGGATCTAGCTGAACACTGTGAGCAGGACGCACTGCACTAAATGTAAATGGCAGGAACGGATCTAGCTGAACACTGTGAGCAGGACGCACTGCACTAAATGTAAATAGCAGGAACGGATCTAGCTGAACACTGTGAGCAGGACGCACTGCACTAAATGTAAATAGTCTAGAAGATAACAGGAACGGATCTAGCTGAACACTGTGAGCAGGACGCACTGCACTAAATGTAAATAGCAGGAACGGATCTAGCTTAACACTGTGAGCAGGACGCACTGCACTAAATGTAAATTGCAGGAACGGATCTAGCTGAACACGGTGAGCAGGACGCACTGCACTAAATGTAAATGGCAGGAACGGATCTAGCTGAACACTGTGAGCAGGACGCACTGCACTAAATGTAAATAGCAGGAACGGATCTAGCTGAACACTGTGAGCAGGACGCACTGCACTAAATGTAAATAGCAGGAACGGATCTAGCTGAACACTGTGAGCAGGACGCACTGCACTAAATGTAAATAGTCTAGAAGATAACAGGAACGGATCTAGCTGAACACTGTGAGCAGGACGCACTGCACTAAATGTAAATGGCAGGAACGGATCTAGCTGAACACTGTGAGCAGGACGCACTGCACTAAATGTAAATAGTCTAGAAGATAACAGGAAAGGATCTAGCTGAACACTGTGAGCAGGACGCACTGCACTAAATGTAAATGGCAGGAACGGATCTAGCTGAACACTGTGAGCAGGACGCACTGCACTAAATGTAAATAGCAGGAACGGATCTAGCTGAACACTGTGAGCAGGACGCACTGCACTAAATGTAAATAGCAGGAACGGATCTAGCTGAACACTGTGAGCAGGACGCACTGCACTAAATGTAAATAGTCTAGAAGATAACAGGAACGGATCTAGCTGAACACTGTGAGCAGGACGCACTGCACTAAATGTAAATAGCAGGAACAGATCTAGCTGAACACTGTGAGCAGGACGCACTGCACTAAATGTAAATAGTCTAGAAGATAACAGGAACGGTTCTAGCTGAACACTGTGAGCAGGACGCACTGCACTAAATGTAAATAGCAGGAACGGATCTAGCTGAACACTGTGAGCAGGACGCACTGCACTAAATGTAAATAGCAGGAACGGATCTAGCTGAACACTGTGAGCAGGACGCACTGCACTAAATGTAAATGGCAGGAACGGATCTAGCTGAACACTGTGAGCAGGACGCACTGCACTAAATGTAAATAGCAGGAACGGATCTAGCTGAACACTGTGAGCAGGACGCACTGCACTAAATGTAAATAGTCTAGAAGATAACAGGAACGGATCTAGCTGAACACTGTGAGCAGGACGCACTGCACTAAATGTAAATAGCAGGAACGGATCTAGCTGAACACTGTGAGCAGGACGCACTGCACTAAATGTAAATTGCAGGAACGGATCTAGCTGAACACGGTGAGCAGGACGCACTGCACTAAATGTAAATGGCAGGAACGGATCTAGCTGAACACTGTGAGCAGGACGCACTGCACTAAATATAAATAGCAGGAACGGATCTAGCTGAACACTGTGAGCAGGACGCACTGCACTAAATGTAAATAGTCTAGAAGATAACAGGAACGGATCTAGCTGAACACTGTGAGCAGGACGCACTGCACTAAATGTAAATAGCAGGAACGGATCTAGCTGAACACTGTGAGCAGGACGCACTGCACTAAATGTAAATAGCAGGAACGGATCTAGCTGAACACTGTGAGCAGGACGCACTGCACTAAATGTAAATGGCAGGAATGGATCTAGCTGAACACTGTGAGCAGGACGCACTGCACTAAATGTAAATAGCAGGAACGGATCTAGCTGAACACTGTGAGCAGGACGCACTGCACTAAATGTAAATAGCAGGAACGGATCTAGCTGAACACTGTGAGCAGGATGCACTGCACTAAATGTAAATAGCAGGAACGGATCTAGCTGAACACTGTGAGCAGGACGCACTGCACTAAATGTAAATAGCAGGAACGGATCTAGCTGAACACTGTGAGCAGGACGCACTGCACTAAATGTAAATAGCAGGAACGGATCTAGCTGAACACTGTGAGCAGGACGCACTGCACTAAATGTAAATAGTCTAGATAGAAGATAACAGGAACGGATCTAGCTAAACTGAATACAGTGTATATATATATATGCAACACCTGGGATGCATATATATACACAATACACTGTAAGTGCAGCTAACTGACTGACTGTTCTGCCTAATCTATCTAACTCAAATCAAATGACACTGTCTCTCTCTCTCTCTATCTCTTAGCACACCGGAACACACACTACACAGGGCCTCCGTGCAGGCTGCCTTATATAGTGTGGGGCGTGTACTAAATCCCCTGAGCCATAATTGGCCAAAGCCACCCTGGCTTTGGCCAATTACAGCTCTCTCTACTGACGGCGCTGTGATTGGCCAAGCATGCGGGTCATAGTGCATGCTTAGCCAATCATCAGCCAGCAATGCACTGCGATGCCGCAGTGAATTATGGGCCGTGACGCACCACACGAATTTGGCGCGAACGGCCCATATTGTTCGCAATTCGGCGAACGGGCGAACAGCCGATGTTCGAGTCGAACATGGGTTCGACTCGAACACGAAGCTCATCCCTACTTCCTGTAAACAGTAAGCAAAGGTACTGCATAGCAAAATACCATCTGGCATGTCAAAATTATGTTGAATTGGCAGTATTGTGAAATTTGTATACTTTTTGGTGGCATGTGACAATGCTTAGGGTTTGAGAACAAATTGTTAGGTCCAAGCACAATCACAAGTGGGTGTTCCTAAGCCTGTGCAAATACAGACTTTGAGAAAGTATGTATTCATATAAACACCACTGTCACCTACCAGGTCGGAGGCCGAAGTGCTGAGAGGGCTTCCCTTGAGGCTAAGTGCAGAGCGCCCCTGAAGGTGGCAATAGGGAGTGCTTTGCTCAGAGAAGCACGGGTTGCCAGCTGCAACAGGCTAAGGTGCTGAAGAGATGCCCACTGAATGGTGGCTGATGAGCAGGATGCACTGCTGGGCAGGAGTCCTTCAGGAGTACCGGGCGAGCAGGGAGAGTCAAGAGCCAGGCCAGAAGTCATGCATGGAAGGTCAGCCAGGAGTAAGTAGCAAGCAGGGTCAGGAGTCAGCCAGGGTCATTCACTGGTAATCGGGCAGTAGCAAAGTCAGAAGAGCAAGCCAGAGGTTAAGCATGGATCAATAGGCAGAAGCGGGGTCACTGGAACAAGCCAAGTCTAAGGGGATGGAGATGTGCACTGGCACATGGATCCTTGTGGCCGCTCGTGCCCGTGCGCATGCGCAACTTTCTATGTGCCAATCTACGATTTTGCTGGGCATTTGCGGGTGTGCCAAACATTCTCAGAACCGTTCTCTGACAACCATTCAGTAGAAAATTTACAGTCTTACACCTTATGATGGCCACTGTACAAAGGGAGCTTAGTTTAACCACTTACCGACCAGGCCATAGAATGACGGCTACAGTGCGGTCGGATAACTCTGGGAGGGCGTACAATGATGTCCTCCCAGAATCGCGCTCCCACTGGGGCATGCACCTGGGAATGTCTGTCTAAATACCTTGGACTGTCAACTTTCCAAAAAGGGGTCATTTGGGGGGTATTTGTACCTTACTGACAATTCAGGGCCTCCAGAATTTGAGATAGGCTGTCAGTACATCATCTGTGATCAATTTTCAGTGATTGGCACCATAGCTTGTGGACTCTATAACTTTCGTAAAGACCGAATAATATACACTGATTTGGGTTATTTTTACCAAAGATAAGTAGCAGTATAAATTTTGGCCAAAATGTATGAAGAAAAATTTACTAATTTGAAAAATTTTATAACAGAAACGAAGAAAAAAATTTTTTTTTTTCCAAATTTTCTGTCTTTTTTTCATTTATAGTGCAGGAAAAAAAAATTAGTGGTGATTAAATACCAGCAAAATAAAGCTCTATGTGTGTGGCTACAGTGTTGCATGACCGAGTAATTGTCATTCAAAATGTGAGAGCACTGGTTCTCTTAGACTACACCCTGACTTGGCTACCATCTCTGTCTTCTTTATTAATTTATTCCAGTTGGATTGGTGCTTTGCTGCCATACAATTAATTTTGGATTTGTAGCTTAAGCCAGAAGTGTGAATAAGTAATCCACTGATAATTGATAATGTCAGTGTTGGCACAATACTGACTGTTACTCACTTGCGTCATATTTTTCTCTTCTGCTTCAATCTCATGGCAGAACTTAATTGATCTTAAAGGGAAACTATGTTGATTTAGAGTCTATACAATTTTCTAATATATAATATAATATAATATAATATAATATAATATAATATAATATAATATAATATAATATAATATATATAATATAATATAATATAATATAATATAATATAATATAATATAATATAATATTGTGTGTGTGTGTGTGTGTTTATATTTGTTTTGCAAATAAGCATTTAACATAGGCAATCCATTGCACTGGAATAACAGAAAACAATGAGGCATATTTTTCAATTTTTTTTTCCAAAGAGTCATACATTTTCCTAAGTGAATCTTATGTAAAAAACTTGTAAATGACAGGTGAAAATTTTGTGAATCTTGGGTAAAAACACATATGGATGTTCTCCTTATAAAAACAGAGTAAGTAGAAGTTGCTTCCTTTTAGGCTTCATATCTCTAAATAAAATGTCCTCTTGATCTTGTGTGTGAATTTCAGTCTGAGATACTGAGCTCTGTAAGCAACATATTTTTGTTAACAGAGAGTTAGAGTCTAGAACATATAAAAAAGGAGCTTAGAGCTACTTACTGAACAAGAATTACTTAACTAAAAAAATGAAAATGCTCCTTTAACATAATAAATCCATAAAATAGCAGTATGGCAGGAGGGATGAGACTTCCAACGTGTTTCACCCTACAAGCATGTATAGAAAGATTGTAGCATGAAATGCGTTGGTAGTCTTATTTCTCTTGCCGTTCTGTTGTTTTATGGATTTGTTACAATAAAGGAGTATTTTGATGGAGTGTGGTCATTCATTCAAGTTTCTTTGAAGCCTCAGCGATGAGCTGAACTGCACCCACTGTGTAAACACAAAGTAAAATGCACCCCATATTTTTAGATACCACAGAGAAAGATTAATATGTCTGCACAGTTTTTTTCATTTTATGTCCCTGATGGAGAGATTTCGCCTCTCTCCATGTGCTGGTGCTGACCACAAAGGCGGTGAAGGAAAAATATTCCGAGTGGGGATACAAAGCATTCCAGCTCTAAAGATCAATTTTCCTAGATGGACAAATGTCTGTCTAAAACTGATTGTTTCTTCAGACTGCTTACTAATGTCTAGGGATAGTTTTAGATGCGGTAGAAAGCCTTTCATTCACAAGAGTGTCTCATGGTAAGAACTTTATCTATGCATCAGTAAAGGTTCTGTAAAGCGTTTTTGCTTATTATTAAGTTCAGAAGGAATTAAGAAGTTACAAATACAGTTCTCGCTTTACTGTACAATGTAATCCGCTTAACAACTTTGGATTAATGACTGAATTTACAAAGACTTTCAGTAAGCCTCTTTACAGTGACATTATCTTTCATCCCATTGTTGCACATCTATTACTCGTGGTAATCATTATTGTAATCATATTTCATTATATCCAGTATGGTCTCTTCTCCATAAACTGGAACAAATCTTTCTCTAAGCAATTATACTGCATTAAAGAGACACTGTTACTTTGCCTCTTCAAGGTAGCGTGACATTGCCTCTTGGGAACCTGCACACCAGTGAGGTAGGCTCACCCATCCACTCTCCCTTGCTGCTTTACTGCTCCATTAGAGCCCTTGCTCCACTGCTTCTGGGTATGGGGGAGCATATGACTTTCACCAAAAAGATAGTGCTTTGATCTGACCAGCCTGTCACCGGGCTCAAACTAGCAGTGAAATCTCTTCCTGGGTAAGCTCCAACACCATCTGACACTGGAGCTTGTTTAGAATTGGTTCCTGCAGCCAAGAGGAGGTGAGGGACAATAATTGGTGAGTATTCTCTGCTTTTGGAGGGGGAGGGGGGGTGGGCGCAATCAGAAGGTACTGTCACTCTGCCATTCTGCCACAGGAAGGAGAAAACATTTGTTTGGCCCCCCCCCAATGATCAGACTAATGTCAGCATCAGACTAATGTCAGACAAATATCAGCATCTACTTTCTTGCCAGAAATGTTGGATGAGAGATGACACATTCATGCAAATTCCTGCTACCTATGCAGTTGTTGGCTGGTATTACAGATGATCTGTCTCTGCTGCAGACTCTCACCTTGTGACTTGCTATAAAGTTACAATGTGCAGCAGTCTGATCAATGGGAGAGAGGAATCCAAATAAATGCTTTCTCCTTCCTGCGGAAGACTGATGACATCTTCTCAGACTAGGCAAAGTCGCTGGATTGAAACTCAAGGAAAACTTTGTAAAAGTAAAAGCTTTTCAGAAACATTATCCTGTTGCTGTCGTGACATGTCAGGAATTTATTCATGCAGATTTGAAAGGTTCACTTCAAAGGTTGAAAGGTTCACTTGCAGGTAAATATCTAAATACATAGCTGAAATATATATTTGGGCGATAGCTAATCACAGTTAGTCACATTCAGCTGGACCACCTCTACTCCAGCAATGACAACAATTTACACCGTTAGATGTAAATTGAGGCATTAACACCTATACAGACTTCCTGATACTGGGGATGGAATAATGTCATTAAAATGGGGTGGCTTCACACAACTTTCACACCTGCTATCCTGTTCTTTGACAATATCTGCAACATCTACTAACATCTACAAATTCCATTGTGATTTGACAAAGGTATCTGTGTTATCTGTGTGGATATAAATGCTGGGGTAATTTCCTAACACACATTAGACTCCAAGAAATGGCTGGAGGAAGCTACAAACATTACAGAACAAGTTAAATGTGACCAACTATTACAATCCATACCTATGGATGGGACGAATGACCCCCTGTTTGGTTTGCACCAGAACTTTAGAACATAACGAACCCCATTGAAGTCGATTGGAACCAAAACTGTAAAAATCAAAAGTGCCTATTTTGAAGGATTATATCCAAGTAATTGGGCATACAATGGTTATGGGGGTCTGGGTACTGCCCTGGGGGACATGTATAAATGAAAACATTTTTTTTTAAACTGATGCTTAAAGTGAAAGCATAAAAATAAGAAAAAAACAATTAAAAATGAAAAAATCCTTTCAATATAGTGCCTGGGGGGTCCCATGAGTCTACCTGTAAAGTGGCACATCTGTACTGTGTATAGAAGCTGCTGCAACAATAATTGTATTTATAAAGCCAAAAAAAGAACATTTTTCCTGTAAACTTTCTTTATTTTGTAAACAAAGGCTTGGGGAGGCAGTCTGTATGATGAGGCCACAATGTAGTGCACTGGAAACAAGATTAGAGATTTTTTAGATAAATTCTGGTGTCTCTTATGCAGACTTTGGATAGAAATAACAGGTGTGGAAAATTTGTTCTTTGGGTGTCGGAGGTGCCTTCACACTGCAACCCTATTGAGGTACTCTCGATTAAAGAAAAAATTAGCCTTGCTGAAATTATATGCACCTGTCAAACAGGTGCAAAAAATTAGTCTTTGGGTGTTAATTGTGCCCATGAAACCTACACCAAAAAAATTATTCCAGATGAAATCAACACTCACAATGCTAGGCAGCCTAAAAGTCTTGCAGAGATTCCACATCCCCAAAACACTTAATCAGCGACATCGGCATCAGGGGCTTCATAGCTGCTGGTAATCCAGGACTGATTTATTTTGATAAATGTCAGATGGTTCACGGAGTCTGTGGACAGACGTGTTCTATTATCAGTAACAAAACCTCCAGCAGCACTGAATGCTCATTCGGAAAGCATGCTGTATGCAAGGCAGCCTAGCAGCTGAATTGCATACTGGGCAAATTCTGGCCAGTGGTCTATTCTCATGACCCAGAAACCCAGTGGATCGTCAACTGGAAAGCTCTCCATTTCTGTTTTCACCCCTAGATAATCATCTACCATATGATGCAGATGCTGCCGATGGGATGTAGAAGCTAACAGCCCTGGGCGGCAAGGACTAAAAAAATTGTGAAATGCATCACTTCGGTGGCCCCCTTCTCCGCTGCTTCTGCGTTAGATAAACTCCTAGTTGATGGCTCTCTGCTGCATGCGCAGCTGCTGCAGCATTGCCAAAGTCAAGTTCCACCTGGTGGGCATGTCACAAATTAGGCGGTTTATGGGCAGGTGTAATTCCCGCTGAATTTCAGTCAACCGAGCACTGGCTGTGTATGACCACCTGAAATGGCTACAGACTCTTCTGGCCTGCTTTAGCAGATCTTCCAACCCTGGGTAGCTATTTAAGAAATGCTGAACCACCAAATTGAGGACTTGTGCCAGGCATGACACATGTGTCAACTTTCCCTGTCTGAGGGCGGACAGGAGGTTTGTGCCATTATCACACATCAGCTGGCATGGCATGAACCACCTCTGGGCCTGCCCCTGCAGAGCTGCAAGAATCTCTGCTCCTGTGTGATTCCTATCCCCTAGACACACCAACTGAAGCACTGTATGGCACCTTTTAGCCTGACTCAGTAAATAGCCCCTTGAATGCTTAGGGGGTACTTGTGGTTCATAGGACAATTCAGCAGAGGAGGGCATGGAGGAGGAGGGGGTAGAGCTGGCAAATCTCACACACCACTAGCTGTATGGAGACCTGGCATCACAACAAGCTGCAGCACTGAGCCCTGTCCTGCATCCTTCCAAGTTGCAAGCAGATTTACCCAGTGTGCTGTGAACAAAATATATGGTCCCTGACCATGCTTGCTGGACCACGTGTCAGCAGTAATGTGGACTTTGCAGCTGACTGCCCTGCCCAACGATGTCACAACATTGCCTTCTATGTGATGGCACAAAGCTGGAATGGCCCTACGTGAAAAGAAATGGCGACTGGGAACCTGCCATTGTAGTACAGCACATTCTGCAAATTAATGGAAAAGGGCAGAATCCACGAGACGGAAAGGCAGAAGTTGTAAAGCCAGCAGCTTTGACAAGCTTGCATTTAGACACTGGGCATGTGGGTGGTTTCCGCTGCAGCAGATGGGGCAGAGAAATTTGCCATCTATAGTCTATAGCTGGTGGTGAGCTACTGGCAGATGTGCTGAAAGGACCTATACTATCATCCCTGTCAGTGGAGGCTGCTGAGAGGTCATGAGGTATAGTGGGGGTAGACTGATGTAAGTAAAGTGAAGGAACAGAATTGCATCCCTTTTTTGTGGCTTTCAGGTGCTCTTGCCAACCGGCTGAGTGGTGGGAGGTTAAATGATTTGTCAAGCAAGTGGTACCCAAATGGCTGGTGTTTTTGCCACGCTTGATGTGCTTGAGACAAAGTTTGCAAATTGCAACAGTGCGATCGGCTACACATGTGCTAAAAAAGGCCCAAATAACTAAGCTGTGGGAAGTTGGCCAGGAGATAACAGCTCCACAATGTGATGGAATAGGGTGGCTGCTCTCTACTCTTCCATGATGGCTGCCTCGTTGGGGTTGTGCCTCACCCTCACTTTCCTCCTCTGCTCTATCCGGCACCCAAGTCGTGACAGTGACCTCATTATCCTCATCTCCTCCATTCTCGTTACCACTGGAGACAACTTGGCAATAGGCTACGACTGGGGAAATGTGACTGACAATTTTTGTACCAGTATTCTCCCCTCTCTGTAGGCTTATGTTCCTACCTTCCTCAACCGCAGAACCAACATCTGAATCAATTAATGGCTGTGCATTGTCAAGGCGCAAGTAGCTGATGCTGTGTTCAAATAACTCAGCTGACTCCTCCATGCCTGATGCTGGGGCTGTGGCAGGAATAGCTGTGGACAAGGAGGCAGATTTAGCCACTCTGGCAGCTGCAGTGGACTGCACACTAGTCTCTCCTTGGGTTATGGAGGATGAGAATGGTTTAGTAAGCCAGTCCACCACCTCCTCTGCATGCTGTGGCTGAATAGCACAGACAACATACCTAAACAGAGGGAATTATGCCCACCTTTTACTGTGGACACATATGCTGCTGGCCCTCTCACAGTGCCATGG
The DNA here is from genome assembly GCA_037952925.1 of Lithobates clamitans. NCBI lineage: Eukaryota > Metazoa > Chordata > Amphibia > Anura > Ranidae > Lithobates > Lithobates clamitans. Next base: position 2,462,443 of record JBBGZY010000992.1, read on the forward strand.
GAACATTTGCCTCTCCTTGTTCGTCTCCCAGACAAGACATGATGGGGGGTGCTTATTAACAATCTGTATGTTACTGTACGTTTAACGCAGTATATATCTGTGTGTTACTGCACGTTTAACGTAGTATATTTCTGTGCATTACAGCGCGTTAAAGATTCCCTAACGCACAGAAATATACTGCGTTAAAAGTGCAGTAATGCACTGAAATATACTGCATTAAACGTGCAGTATTGCACTGAAATATACTGCGTTAAACGTGCACTATTTCAGTGCATTACTGCATGTTTAACGCAGTATATTTCTGTGTGTTAGTGCACGTTTAATGCAGTATACTTTAGTGCATTACTGCACGTTTAATGCAGTATATTTCTGTGCATTAGTGTAAGTTTAACGCAGTACATTTCTGTGTGTTACTGCAGGTTTAACGGAGTATATTGCAGTGCGTCAGTTAAGTTTTACTGCAGTATATTGCAGTGTGTCAGTGGAGTGTTTTGTGTCGTGAGTACTCAGGTTAAAGTGCACCAAACACCATTTTCCATTGATTAAAGTGCATCTACGTACACATTACCACACTACGTTAAACGTGCAGTAACACACAGATATATACTGCGTTAAACGTACAGTAACATACAGAAATATACTGCGTTAAACGTGCAGTAACACACTGAAATATACTGAGTTAAACGGCACATAACACACTGAAATATACTGTGTTAAACGTGCATTAAACGCACAGAAATATACTGCGTTAAACGTCCAAATCATTTGGTGGAGGGGGGATTATGGTGTGGGGTTTTTTTCAGGGGTTGGGCATGTCCCCTTAGTTCCAGTCAAGGGAACTCTTAAGGCGTCAGCATACCAAGACATTTTGGGATGATTTCATGCTCCCAGCTTTGTGGGAACCGTTTGGGGATGGCCCCTTCCTGTTCCAACATGACTGCGCACCAGTGCACACAGCAAAATCCATAAAGACATGGATGAGTGGGCTTAGGGTGGAGGAACTTGACTGGCTTGCACAGAGTTCTGACCTCAGCCCAATAGAACACCTTTGGGATGAATTAGAGCAGAGACTGCGAGCCAAGCTTTCTCATCCAACATCAGTGCCTGACCTCACAAAATTCCCATAGACACACTCCTAAACCTTGTGGACAGCTTTTCCAGGAAGAGGTGAAGCTGTTATAGCTGCAAAGGGTGGACAAACTCAATATTGAACCCTACGCACTAAGATAGGGATGCCATTAAAGTTCATGTGCGTGTAAATGCAGGCGTCCCAATACTTTTGACTATATAGTGTATGAATGATGATTGATTAAGAGCTTCACATTTGCTTGTTGTTAAGATGACATATAAATGGAGGGATTCCGGTGCTCCAAATAGAGTGAGGCCCTTCAATAGCAGCATTAGAGCACCCCAGGATGTTATTATCTTTGATGGACAACTCCACCCCATGAACCTGTAAGTTTTTACCTTACATAGAATACACTGAAACCAGTAGGATTTATTAAGTTGGCGCCTCCCCCCTCACTTTCTTTACAATGTTGTTAAAGCGCTGGGCCCTGGTATTGCTATTTTAAAGCTAATCTCCATGTTTTTTTTAACTTTAAATAGTTTGTTTGGACCAAGCATACAGTATACAGCACTGTGTAATAATAGGGGGATGAGGAACAAAATGCTTGAGGAGTAAAATCAAGACGGTCTGAGCACTGCTCAGCCATTCAGAAGAAGTTTTGTAGTGTAATCTAACAAAAATGGAAATTGAAGCGACACAACACTATTAAGAGTTGCAGATAAAACTTTACTCCAAAAGTTGAAGTGACAATCCAAAGAGTATCTGGCACATTTAGGAGGTCCAAAATTGCCCCAAAATGTTTCTTGGACCCCTGAAATGCATTGGCTACTCTTTGGACTGTTCCCCTGTCTTTTATTGCAATAAAGTTGTATATTACCCTTTTAGCAGTGGCGTGGATCTTCGACCCATACACCCATACACATCATAGAAATAATTCACAATTTTGGAAAGACTGATCATTTTGCATTTCACTTTGCTTTTTTCTATCTTACTCAAAATCCCAATATTTTTTGTAAAACTACATTCTACTGTGAGGCCCTTTGTCTCTACAAAACAGGGGCATTTATGAGGCACATCTTTTAGAAACCACAGCTCTAATGCTAACACTGAACAAGCTATTTGAAGAACTTTGCAGTTCAGTACGTATGGGTATTTTTCATTGCAGAATTTAATGCACCGGACAAAAATGAGTCAGCAATGTGAGTCAGCTGGCGGAATCTGTAGTCTAGACCTTCCCAGTTAAATTGCTGTAGGCATTACAAAAGGTTTTTAAATTATAGCAGCAACTGGGGGTAATAAATGTAATTGTTTTTATTGCTTTTATGAAAAGCATACAAACACATGTAAGCCTAGAAAGGTAACAATCTGTACAGGAAAATCGATTTTTACTTCAAATGCAGTTGTACATATAGTCAGACTATTAAGACAACTGGGTTGATTTACTAAAGGCAAATTGTGCACTTTGCAAGTACATATTGCACCAATTTTCCCCAAAGCTCAGAGTATGTGGTAAAGCTTCTTTCTGTAAACAATACCCAATCAGGTGCAAGGAAAAAAAACATTTTTGTTTGCACATGATTGGATGATTGAAATCAACAGAGCTTTACCATATTCACTAAGCTCTTGGGACATTTTGAATCAGTGCTTGTTACACATAAAGCTGTACCATATTTGGTTTCCAATAACTGGTTAGATGTAAACACTGGATTGATACTCTTCTCTTTTTTTCTACTGGTTGTACTATATTGTATGCCTTAACCACTTCAGCCCCAGAATATTTGGCTACTCAATGACCAGAGCACTTTTTACAATTTGGCACTGCGCTGCTTTAACTGGTAATTGCGCGGTCATGCAATGCTGTACCCAAACAAAATTTGTGTCCTTTTTTCCCCACAAATAGAGCTTTCTTTTGATGGTATTTGATTGCCTCTGCGATTTTTATTTTTTGTCATATAAAAAGGAAAAAGACCGAAAATTTTGAAAAAAATTATGTTTTCTACTTTTTGTTATAAAAAATCCAATAAACTCAATATTAGCTTTACATTTAGGCCAAAATGTATTCAGCCGCATGTCTTTGGTAAAAAAAAATGCCAATAAGCGTATATTTATTGATTTGAGGAAAAGTTATAGCGCCTACAAACTAGGGTACATTTTCTGGAATTTACGCAGCTTTTAGTTTATGACTGCCTATCTCATTTCTTGAGGTGCTAAAATGACAGGGCAGTACAACCCCCCCCCCCCATCAAATGACCCCATTTTGGAATGTAGACACCCCAAGGAAATTGCTGAGAGACATGTTGGGGCTATTAAATATTTTCTTTTCTTTTTTTTTTTTGTCACAAGTGATTCAAAAATGACAAAAAAGTTAATGAAAGGTTGTTCATTTAATTTTTTTTCCCTCTGTTTAAAAGAAAAAAAAAGAGAAAAATAAAGAAATTATAAAAAAAGAAAAATGACAAAAAAAAATACACAAAGTTGTCCCTAAATGATATATTGCTCACACATGCCATGGTTATATGTAGGGATGAGCTTGATTTTTGGGACAAACATACGTTCGACTTGAACATAGGGTGTTCACCCGTTCACAGAAGCACGAACAGTACGGGGCATTGGCAGCAAATTCGAGCGCTGCGGGACACCCCATAATGCACTGCGAGATCACAGTGCATTGCTGTATGATGATTGGCCAAAGCATGCACCTAACCTGCATGCTTTGGCCAATCCCAGCGCCCTCTGCTAAGAGAGCCATAATTGGCCAAAGGCAGGGTGCCTTTGGCCAATCATGGCTCAGGGGACAAAGTCCACGCCCCACACTAAATAAGGCTGCCTACACAGCGGCCCTGTGTAGTTTTGTTGGTGTGGACGGAGAGATAGCTTGATTTAGATTAAGCAGGCAGGTTATTCACTTAGGGGCAGTGTATTTGAGATATATATATATATATATATATATATATATATATATATATATATATATATATACAGTCAGTCTAGTGTATATATATATATATATATATATATATATATATATATACTCTGCATTTAGCATAGACTATAAATTCAGTGATTACTCTGTATTCAGTCAGTGCAGGCAGTTTATTTATATATATATATATATATAATCTGCATCCACTGTAGCCTATATCTACAGTGCATTCCGTGGTTTACTGTTTCTAATAAAGTTCAGGAGGTGTACACAGTATTTAATACAGTGTGTACAGTATCTACTACCCTTCTGGTGGTGTACACAGTATAAAGTACAGTGCAGCCATAGTACAGTTGCTAATACAGTGCAGGCTGTGTACACAGTATCTAAAACAGTTTATACCATTTCTACTACACTTCTGGTGGTGTAAACAGTACACAATACAGTGCAGCCATAGTACAGTTTCTACTACTTTTCTGGTGGTGTACACAGTATCTAATACAGTGTGTACAGTTTCTACTACACTTCTGGTGGTGTACACAGTACACAATACTTTGCAGCCATAGTACAGTTGTTAATATAGTGCAGACAGTGTACACAGTATCTAATACAGTGTGTATAGTTTTTACTACACTTCTGGTGGTGTACACAGTATAAAATACAGTGCATCCGTAGTACAGTTGCTAATACAATGCAGGCGGTGTACACAGTATCTAATACAGTGTACAGAGTTTCTACTATACTTCTGGTGGTGTACACAGTATCTAATACAGTGTAGTGTGGTGTTGCAAAACAAATTATACATCATGTCTGGAAGGCCACCAAGGAGAGGCAGACACTCACAGGCCACTAAAAGAGAGCAAGCAGCCTCTGTGTCTACAGTCAACAGTGCTGGTCGTGGACATGGTGCATCCTCTGCAGGTGGCTGTGGGGCACGCTTGTCCTTTTTTTCTGCTGCTGCCCGTGTTATTGAGCCAGAACATGCAGAAGAGTTGGTGGAGTGGATAACAGCCATCCTTATCCTCTGTCACCCAGGCTCAGAGTAATTTGCCTTCCAATGCAGCTGCCAAAGCGCCCTATTCCACCGGCTCCTTGTCCACAGTCACTCCTTCCATAGCCCAACCATCATGCATGGAGGAGTCCCCAGAACTCTTCGACCACAGTGTTGGTTACATGCTGCTGGAGGATACGCAGCGATTTGAAGGCTCCGATGTTGGTTCCCAGGTTGAGGAAGGGAGTAACCTGAGCCCAGAGAGAGGGGGTGCCCAAGAAGGACAAGAAACTGGCAGTCATGTTCCCCCATCTGCAGCATACTGCCAAGTTTGCTCCAGTGATGAGGAGAGAGGGGATGATGAGGTCACTGACTCTACTTGGGTGCCTGAGAGAAGAGAGGAGGCACAACTCCAACGAGGCAGGATATCCTCTAGAGTTAATTGGGAGAGAATGTAGGTGTGGTGCTGTTCTAATTAAAAGATATTTGGTTTACACCTGTTATAGTGATCCTGCTGTGTTGCACCCTCTGCAGTATGCAAAACAGGTACGGAATGTGTGAAAGAATCTAGGAAAAAGTGTTCAAAAAGGATTGTGCAATTTCTGGCAGTAAGTGCCAATTTCAGTATATCCTTGCTCTGCAAGGTATAATGCCTGCTTCTGTGTTGCACCCTCTGCAGTTGCAAAACAGGTACCAGAGATAATAAAAGAAACAAAAAAGTGTGCAGAAATATCCTAGCAGAAAGTGCCAATCTCAGTATATGCACCCTCTGCAGGGTGTGATATCTTATAAAGTTGTACTAATATTCAGAAAATATTAACACTCTGCTGGATGCGACCCAGTAGGGAAAAAAAAATTGAAAACTAATTTGTGAGTCAAGGTGATGGGAACCAAGAAATGATATGAAGCAGCAATTTTGTTGTTAATATGCTGATGTGCTATACCCGCTGCATAAAATCGGTGCTTATACTATGAAAAAAAACCTGTGTACATGTGTGGCACATTGAAATAAAAATGAATATAAGGTTGAAATTAAAAATGAACTAAATGTATGCTAGCTCAATTGAGTGTAATAAGGGATGTGTTACACCCTCTGGCAGGTACTAAAAATACATTTTAACAATAAATAAAAACCAATATGTATAACCCAAAAGGGTTAGAACTGGTGATATAGTGATGACCGTGAACTGAATGTATCCTAATGTGTCACACTCTCTCGTGGGTGCTGAACAAAATTAATTTTACCAATAAATGAAAACAATATGTTTAACCCTAAGGGGTTAAAACTGGTGATATGATGATGACCATGAATATCATTGGAGTGGATGCAAATTGCTTGTGACAATAACTCTATATAAAACAATATAACACAAAGTGACTTGTGCTCAAAAAGTGTCCAGTGCTTGCTGATGGATGATATCTTTAAAAAAAACGCTTCTTCTTTAAGTGACAGCAGGTGTTGGTGATCCTTATCCATGCTCCTAATGTGAATGCACTCACCAAATAGCCTCACCCCCCCAGGGGTACTGCGCGGTCACAGTATCTGCCACTGTGTAGCAATTCCTGGAGCCCCTGGTCCGTGCTTTTAATATTTGGCGATGTTTTTACTCGTTCCCCATATATAGAAGAGAAGGGATGTACTCATATTTGATACAGATATTTAAAAGCATGTAAACAATAAACAAATCGATGCCATCAGAATCCTATTCTCAGCTGACCGTAAGTGACACAAAGACGTTCGTAACCCTGCCCTACGCGTTTCCTCGTACAGACATCAACAGGAGCGTCCATCTTGCTACACCTCTCGTCGTAATATGGACTTCGGTCTCCGTTATCTTAACCAAAATGTCCGCCGCCATCTTTATGCGCAGGCGCACCGGGAACACCGCATACTATATTAGGACGGGAGGTGTAGCAAGATGGACGCTACTGTTGACGTCTGTATGATGAAACGTGTAGGGCGGGGTTACAAACGTCGGCGGGTTTACCCCTTCTGAGGGGTAGATTGAGTCTGTATATACCTTTGACCCGAAGGCCACTCGCAGAAAGTGCAATGGAAGTGGTCGTTCATCATCCTTTTTGAGGATGCTCTGGACGTGCTCACTGACTCTGATCCTCAATTTCTTTTTTGTTTTTCCCACATATATTTTGCCACAAGGACTGGTGATCATATAGATCACCCGTGTGGTGGAACAGTTGATACAGTCCTTTATCTTGAATTGTTTGTGGCCCGTAGAGTCAGTAAACACGTCCGTCCTCTCCACAAATTTGCAGATGGAACATTTACCACATGCAAAACTACCCTTTAACTGAGGTAGATCCGTCAGCCAATTTCCGTTGGGGGACCTCATGTATTCAGAATGAAACAACAGATCTCGAAGGTTTTGGGACCTATAAGCTGTCATGACTGGACGATCACCAATAAACCTCCCCAAAATCGGAGCATCCGCTAGGATATGCCAGTGTTTGGTGAGAATATTTTTCACCTGTTCCCACTGGGAACCAAATTTGGTGATAATTCTAATGGGGGTTTCAGACTGGGCTTGCTGATCAGCCATGGGTTTATTGTCCAAAAGTTCCTTTCTGTCGGTGTTAGCCCTTGGCTTTATGGATGGGCTTGTGGGAATATTCTCTCTCCCTAAATCTTCCATATAGCTCTGAGGCTTTTTCACGAAAATAATTATCTAGGGAAAAATTCCTCCTGATTCTAAGGAATTGACCAATCGGAATTCTCTGAATCAGAGAGGGGGGATGATGGCTGCTGGCATCAAGGAGGGTGTTAGCCGCAGTAGGTTTCTGAAAAGTTTTAGTCACTATGCCTCCTGCATTTATATTGATAGTTAAATCCAAAAAAGGCAGGCAATTATGATGGTAATTGTAAGTGGATCTAAGGCTCCTATTATTAATGTTAAGTTCCTCTAGGAAGAGAGTGTACTGTCCCTCCACATACCATAAAACATCATCAATGTACCTCAGCCACAATCTGCAGTGGCTGAGGTACAAGATGAATCCATAGACAACCTCCTCCTCCCATAATCCAAGGTGGAGGCAGGCAAAGGAGGGTGCCCAAGGAGCACCCATGGAGGTACCTCTCTGCTGCCCAGAAATTGAAAACAATTGTTCATCAGCATAAATTCTAATAGTTCAAGAATTAACTCATTTTGGGCTGCAAGTAGTGGGTAACTTCTTACTAGGAAATGGTATATCGCCCAGTGGCCCAACTTGTGGGGAATCGAGATATATAACGATATAAGCATGTAAACAATAAACAAATGGATGCCGTCAGAATCCTATTCTCAGCTGACTAGTATACTCTAGTATACTTCACCTAGGTGATAGTGTATCTGTAGGGCCAGCAGTTCATTTTCAAATATTGTTGTACTTGGATCCGGTGCACAGATTTACCCACAAACATAAAGCATAGCTGTGATTGGCCAGAGCCACGATGATGTCACTCCCGCGCATGTGCATGGGAGCTGCTGGTAGCGGCACACTCACTGAAGCAACGGTGCAAACGTGCCATTGCTTCAGTTTGCTTCAGTGCGCATATGCCAATGACGTCGGCACACGCAAATACAGGGGTTATCTCCTAAACCGTTTCAGGTTCAGGAGATATCCAGGGTAGCTACAGGTAAGCCTTATTATAGGCTTACCTGTAGCAAAAAGTGTGTTGTAAGGGTTTACAACCACTTTAAGGACAGCCACCCTATTGCATCACACCACAGAGCTCTGCAGGTGCAGGGCGCAGCTTACTCCCCGCAAAGTTCCTTGGTGTGGGCCTTTTTCGACACGTGTGCAGCAGATCACACCGTTGCTGTTTGCAACCTATGTCTGAAGCGGATCAAGCGTGTCCAGAACAGCAGCCGCTTGGGCACCACATGCTTGACCAGACATGTGACGACCTGCCATGCAGACCGTTGCACTTGAAATACTCACATCAAAGAAAAAGGCGGACTTCTCCTTGCTCCTCATCTGGGATCTCCAACCCCACTATACCTCCAGTCCTCTCAAAAACCTGCACTGAGAGGAATGAAGGTATAGCAATAGGTGTCCCAAGTACTTACAGCCAATCTGCTAGCAGTACACCACCGTCTGATTTTAGCAGGCAAATTTCCCTACCCCAGTTGCTGAACCGTAAAAAGAAATTCAGTCCCAGCCATCCACATGCTCAGCGTCTGAATGCTAGCTTGGCCAAATTGCTAGCACTGCAACTCCTACCTTTTCAGCTGGTAGACTCTGCTGCCTTTCATAAATTTGTGGAATGTGCTGTACCTCAGTGGCAGGTTCCAAAACACCATTTCTTTTCACAGAAGGCCATTCTGGCTCTCTAGCTGCGTGTGGAAGGCAATGTTTTGGCCTCGTTGGACAGGGCGGTCAGCAGTAAGGTGCATATTAATGGTGACTCATAGTCCAGCAGGCATGGGCAGGGACGTTACCTTTCCTTCACGGCGCACTGGGTAACTCTGCTGGCAGCTAGGAAGGATGCAGGACAGGGTTCAGTATTGTTGGAGCTTGTTCCGCCACCACGCCTCCAAAATGCTAGTGGTGATTCTGCCACAGCTCTCTCCTCCACCCCCTTCTCTTCATCTTTCTCTATGGCCTCTTCTGCAGATTTGTCCTCTGAACCAGCAGTGCTCCGCAAGCATTCAAGGGGCTACGCAAGCAGTCAGGCTAAAAGATGCCATGCAGTGCTTGAGTTGGTCTGCTTAGGGGACAGGAGCCACACTGGGGCAGAGATTCTGTCAGCTCTGCAGGGGGATCAAGAAGGGATTTTTCTTTACACCACTGGAGGAATTAGATCATGCTTTATAGTAGTTTTAGATTAGCACAAAACTCTGGGGTGCAAAAATGGCACCATGATTATCAACTCTCCAACGTTGAGCTAAATTCTTTACTCTATAATTTGTTCTCACCTCCATATTGCGCCCTCTTGTTTTACTGTATGGTGTTCTTATTTACATTTGATAAGTGCATGTGTCACAATGATGTAGATGCATGAAACCCTCATCACCATGGTATGGGTAATACATCCTATATAATTGCACTTTGTTTTCATGCATCATCCTGGTAGCCATGGTAATTGCAAGGTACATCTGGCTAGAGAAGTAAAGCTGTTGCACAACAGTCAATATAGGTAATGAGAGAAAGCTGCAGCCTCCTACACCGTATAATTCATATCACTGTGAGAAAAATATACATATAAAAATATACACTAAGCGTGCTACCCAATAATACAGTGCAAATAATGTGAATGCAAAGAATTCAAATACAATAAGTGTACATATAAAAACTGAAAATAAATTAAATGATCATATAAAAGTCCAACATGTGCTCAGAACCAATGCAAAATGTTAAAAACTCGATGGTTCTCCTTCATATAACATCAAAGCCGCTTACCAGAGCAGTTGGATCTCAAATTATAGAGATCCAATGCCCTCATGCAAATGACAGCCAACACGAATAATCCTCTCCTCAAAATCCTCCGCACACCGCTCCACTCCATTGGGACCGGGCTGTTTAAATTAAGGATCTCTTGTGTAAATTTACAAGCCAAAATGTTGTCGTCATGGAGGAGTGGAAGAGGACTCCAGTCACAACCTGTGAAGCTCTGGTGAACTTCATGCCCAAGAGGGTTAAGGCAGTGCTGGAAAAAAATGGTGGCCATACAAAATATTGACACTTTGGGCCCAATTTGGACATTTTCACTTAGGGGTGTACTCACTTTTGTTGCCAGGGGTTTAGACATTAATGGCTGTGTGTTGAGTTATTTTGAGGGGACAACAAATTTACACTGTTATACAAGCTGTACACTCACTACTTTACATTGTAGCAAAGTGTCATTTCTTCAGTGGCGTCACATGAAAAGATATAATTAAAATATTTACAAAAATGTGAGGGGTGTGCTCGCTTTTGTGAGATACTGTATATGTCTGAAACAGATTGTGTGACTTCCAGATTTTACAATCACTTTTACTTAAGACCTTTTTACATAACAATTGATTGACACTTACATTATTCACGTGAAAAAATTGGCAGTAATATAAAACGAGCAAGTACTGTATGCTCAGTTTAGCGACTACACCATATATATATATATACACACAATTGTCCTAGGCCAAGAAGCTATCCCACTATTCACTTCCTACATCATCATCAGTGGGCTCAGCAGATTGTGTAGACACATTGGAGTCTAGCCATCGAGACCAAATCTTCCGAAACTTTTTGGGACATTTCCTATGTTTGTATGTCAGTTCCTCCCTTCTTGAATAAAAATTAATCGCATCGGACCATTGAACAGTTGTTGATGGGAGTTTGATATCTATTTCTGCAATCTAGGTTTAAGGGCTATATACATAGGCCGCAGCCACATCACATGCATTTCAGATGGGAGAGTATCTTCCAATACAACCCCTAGCAAGGCTATTTTTGGATTAGAATGAACATGTGTAGAAAATAAAATATTTAAGGCAAGGGTGCCAAACCTTTTGGACAGCGAGGGCCACTTAAGCAACTTGGTAAGCGGTCGCAGGCCACAATAAGTGGAGCATATGCTCGGACACAGCCTGCTCTATTCTATGGGCCCTCAGATCTGATCTGCCCAGATAGAAGGGGATGGATACCCCCTTCTGTTTTTTTTTAGCAGATCAGATTGGAGGTAGGTGGGTGTAAACGGCACCACATTTACATCCGCAGCTCCATAAAGGTGTGGGTCCGATTGTTGGACCGATCGTGTCAAAGGGGCCTAAGGCTGCTTTCACATGGATGCGCTGTGTTTTACCCACACTGAGGGTGCATCTCAGCGTCTTGCAGGTTAGCCGCACTTTGCCATAGACTTCTATGCAGAAGCAGGTGTGGTGCACTTTCTGAAAGCGCACCAAACCCGCAGGTAATAACAGAAGTCTATGGCTTAATGCAGGTAACCCACAGGTGTTCTGCGCTGCACCTGCAGATCAATTTGAAAGCAGCCCAGTAACCACTGCAGAACAGATATGCCCATATATACACTGTGATTTTAGTAATAAACTTACCTTTAATAACAGTCTTCCATTCAGGTATCGCTGGCTGTTGCTGAACCAGGCAGAGCGCATTTGGTATCACTGTGCCTGTAACAGCTGTTGGTACTATACAGGAAGCATCGACTTATGTGGCTCTGCTCAGCAGCCACTTGCTTCCTCTACCACCGGCTTCATTCACAACACTGATGCTCTGGAATGGCGAGTTGGCAACCCATGATCCGGGCTTGCCAACCCACCATCCCAGAGCAGGAGGCCGCGTGCCACATCAGAGGGCTTTGCGGGCCACATGTGGTCCCCGGGCCACTGGTTGGGCACCCCCAATTAAAGGTATCAAATATATACTTCCAGTATCGATGCAATTTAGGACAGTGCCACAACATATGTATGAGTGTACCCGTATCATTAGTACATCTTGGACAATTTGGTGTAGTTGCTTTACCCCAAGAATGCAGTTAAACATTTCGTAGCATGCATGTACCAAAAATTATATATAAAATATATCTGGTGCTAGGTTCAGCTTCATGATAATTATGAGGCTCTATTGTGTGGATAGCAAGCAGAGCAGCAAATAGAGCTGAATCATACACAAACAATGTAACAGTTCAAAAATTCTTGAGAAATAAGGGCTTGTAGTGGTAAATAATTACTTGAAAAAAATAAATAAATTACAATTACTCAGCAGAACATCTGGGTTTTATTAATAGAAAATGAACAATTTGATGAGAAAATGATTAAATAAAACAATGACCACAGTTTAGTGAAATTACCCTATTACTAGCTCTACTGGACTGGCATCCCATGAGTGTGGCTTTTGTGGTAAAGCATCTGACTTCTTTGTACAAGTGACAGGTGCACTTTACTGACACCTCAGAATATGGTGCTATTTGTTTAATCTATTCCAGCAGAGTAAGAGCAGTTGGTTAACTTTGTCAAGTAATTGCACTTTCCATCAACAGCTTTTACCTTCTCCAGTGATTCGGTTAAAATGCTCTAAAAGCATTCTTTCCATTTTCCATATGACACAAATTGCTGCACTGTAAATGTATTAACATGGAAAAGAAGAATATTCTGTCTCCATGTCTCATATGTTTTTTTTTTTCTCCTGCACTCGTTTATATAGCAACTGAACAGAACAGACCATGTTGTAGGGTACATTCTGAACATTGCTTCGGCATGTCTACACAATTCAGTTTAATGAGAGTTAAAGTGATTGTAAAGTCTCTTTTTTTTCTATTAAAATAATAAACATGTTATACTTACCTGCTCTGTGCAGTTGGTTTTGCACAGAGCAGCCCAGATCCTCCTCTTCTCCTAGCCCTTCCCTCCTGTTGAGTGCACCCACAGCAATCAGCTTGCTATGGAGGCACACGAGCTGAGCTGCAACTCTGTGTATCCATTCAGACATGGAGCTGTGGTTCGGCCCCCGCCCCTCCCTCTCCTGATTGGCTAACTGAGTTTGACAGCAGCGGGAGCCAATGGTGTGTTTTAGCCAATCAAAAGGGAGATTCCCAGACAGCCGAGGCACTCGTGGACATCACTGGATAGAGATGGGGCTCAGGTAAGTATTAGGGGCTGGGGAAGCTGCTGCACACAGAAGGATTTTTATCTTAATGCAAAGAATGCATTAAAATAAAAAACCTTCTGCCTTTATAACCCCTTTAAAGTGTATGTATAAAAGAATGGAGGTGCAGGAAATTAGACTTACTATCAAGTTTATTGGTGTCTGTGTCCTCACTGGGTAGACTCACCCTCTTTATTTATCCTGGTGGCCATTGTCACCTAGCAGGAAGGGTTAGAAACTGTAATAATTTACAGTTGTTACCAGAATAATGACTGAATAGAAACCTTTCCAGTACGGTTAGGCGAATGGTTCAGCCTGAGCATGAATTGGGCCGAACATTGCCTGTTCCCCCCGTTCGGGGAACACCGGAATTTGCAGGGTGTTCAGCGAGTGTTCGATCCCCCCCGGGCACCCTTCAATGCACTGTGCACTTCACAGCGTATTCTGCGCCCTGACTGGGCAAAGCTTTGCCCAATCAGGATGCAGTAAAAACTGGTTGTTAAGGAGCAGGGCCCAGGAAGCCAGTCGCCGCGTCCTCAACAACCAATGAGTCATCAGCTGTCAATGGGCTTTCCCGTTGACAGCTGAATAAAATCTAAACAACATTTGCCAGTAAAAAAAAATAGTTAAAAAAATTGACGTGCCCCCCCCCCCCAAAGGATCTGGTATGGATTTTAAGGAGAAGACCACACACTAAGATTTTTTATAAAAAGACGTGGCAGGTCAGGAAAGGGGGTACGAGCGAGCACTCCCCTTCTGAACCATACCAGGTCACATGTCCTCAACATGGGGGGTGGGGGTTTTGAGGCAGGAGAGGCTCTGCCCCCCCACTCCAAAGCACCCTATATTGATCGGGACAAGGGTCTCTTCCCCACAACCCTTGGCTGTGGTTGTGGGTGTCTGCGGGCAGGGGGCTTATCAGAATGTGGAAGCCCCCTTTAAGAAGGGGGCCCCCAGATCCTGGCCCTCCCCCCCTATGTGAATGAGTATTGGGTAGATAGTATCCCTACCCATTCACCAAAAAGTGTCAAAAAGGAATAATGACACGCAGACAGTTTTTGACAATTCCTTTAATAAAAAATAAAAAAACAATCTTCCCTGATTTAAATCCATCGTCAATCACACCACCCGCCGCACCCAAAAAAGATTTTTTTAAAACGCCAACCATCACATGCCTCCTCCGCCATTTGACAGTTCTTATATAGGTAAGGGCGGAGCCACCTGACGACATCACCTAGTGGCACCGCCCCTTGTGACATAACTGACCCACCATGCACCTGTCCGTGATGTCACAGTGGGGGCAGTGCCATCAGGTGACAAGTGGCCCCACCCTTACCTATATAAGAACTGTCAAACGGTGGAGGAGGCATTCAGCGGTTGGCTGTCAATGAGTGCAGAGCGTTTTTTATTTTCATGGGCGCGGCAGGCGGAGTGATTGACTGTGGATTTACATCAGAGGACACTGATTTTATTTTTGAATAAAGGTATTGTCAAAAACTGTCTTTTTATTAGTTTTTGACACTTTTTTTGGTGAATGGGTAGGGGTACCCCATACTCATTTACATTGGGGGGGTGGGATCTGGAGGCCCCCTTGTTTAAGTGGGCTTCCAGATTCTGATAAGCCCCCCACAACCCTGGGTGGTATCAACATGGGGACAAGATGCTTTGGGGTGCATCCCCCCCTGTTGAGGGCATGTGGCCTGGTAGGGTTCAGGAGGGGGATCCCCTTTTTTGACCTGCGCGGCTGCATGCTCAGATAAGGCTCTGGAATAGATTTCAGGGGGGCCCACACTGTTTTTTTTTTAAACTTTGGCTTGGGGTTCCCCTTAAAATCCATACCAGACCCGAAGGGGTCAGATGAGTGTTGGCAATTGCAACCGTGAGTCAATTTAAATGTAATTGATACATTGATACATGTCGCCCAGGGCAGAACCCATTTTATGGCCAATTGCTTGCATATAGACTTTCAAAATGGGCACTTTTGATTTCTTATGGTCGGCTCCCAATGGAGTTCGCTGTTCGGGGCAGAACTATTTTCCTGTTTGGGAGTTCTGCTGCAAACCGAACAGGAGGTGTTCGGCTCATCTCCAGTAATAATACCTGTTCTGGCAACAACTGTGTAAGAGGGAGATCCTCCTCACTTTGTAGAAATTTAAATCACTTCCTCTTGACTCGCCAGGACAGGAGGTAAAGGTTAGTCTCTGGTGGGACACAGGCAGAACAGAAAAAGTGGATTCAACTATTATCTGCTCTATCCGAAACTATAATATAAAGTATATACATGCACTTAAACTGGAACATCATTTATTTATTTTTTTACATGTTTCTGTCCCTCTCCTGCCACCTATATTGTGCCCAAACTTTACGTACCTTCCCTATGCTCCGGTGCTTTCCCCAGCTTTCTCCTCTGTCCAGCACTGCCGGGTTTGTTCAGGCAGAATGACATGTCACTATGTCTATTTCCTGATAGCCCAGCCTGTCATTGATACACACCCTATTAATGCTTAATCACAAATGCCTGGAATAAAGAACTGAATGGCGTTCGGACCAGCTAGAAGACTTGAGGTCATCAGGGTTGGGAAAGAAGGGGGGGGGGGGAGAATTTTGGAGAGCACATATAGTTACATTTTAAATATTTCTAGCAGAAACTTTTCCAAAATTTTAAAGTAAATTAGTTTGCCATTTTTGAAGAAGAAGTTAGAAATGGCAGCCCATATATTTCCTCTGCAACTGTTTTAAATTCTTGAACAATTCTAAACTAGGGTAAAGCCACTAAAACTCAAGGAGGACCTGTTCTACCACTGGATGCTGGATGTTGTGATACAATAATATATTGATACAACTGTACATGTAAAGAAGTGCTGTTGCCAGTGTAGCCACCCTGCCGTAAGCAAAGGTGACTAGTTCAATTTAGCTTTGTTGAGTAGCAGTGGTGGCTGGTGCTCCAGCTGGGAAGGGGGGGCAGCAAACAAACCACCTGACCCCCACCACCATGGTACTCACGCGGTCAGGCTCCAGTGTTCGTGGCGATGCAGAGCGAGATTGCTTCAATGAGGATGGCCTCCTACGGATCTCCCGGATCTCCACGTACTTCCTCCCCCGGGAACTGCTTCCTGATTGGCTAGGAGGTGAAGCAGAAAGACAACAGTGAATAAAAAGTCGCTATTGTCACACAACTGGGTGCTTTTAAAAAAAAACCATAAAAACTCATGTGTCCGGCGCCCTGCATGTAGATTAGGGGCCGGACGTATGGATTAGGGGGGCAGCGCCCCTGCGCCCCTAATGGATGGGCCGCCACTGTTGAGCAGTAATCTGTTCAAACTGATTTGTAAAATCTCACTTGACTTTTCCCTAAGCTTAGTGTTGCTGCTGTGCCTGGCTGTTGCCAGTAGATCTCACTGGCACTTTTGGCAATAGTCAGGGGAGCTCAGCATTGCTGGGTTACGAGTATTAATGTCCCCCCTGGCCTATCACTAGGAGTTTTATTGCCAGTGGTGCATGTTAGGGGAGGATATAAATATGTGGGGAGTGGCTTGATGAGTTATCTTTGGGGTGTAGCCTGGCGGGGGGGGGGGGGTTGGTGAAGTAGTTTGTGCTGGTTAGACCGACCTAGCACATCATATTAAAGCTATCCTTCATGGTTGAGGATACTGCACCAAAGGCGCATGGAGCTACCCATTGCCTGACTGTGGAATTCAATGCTGCTGGTATTTGCCTACTGTTCCTTATATTTGCAATACACCGTGGTCCATGTTCCCTTTATGCACTGTGACATAGGTTGCAGTCAGGAAAATATGTTACTGGAGGTATCTGAAGCCCTAAACCCGTTCTCCCTGTGAGCTTGGAGCAAAAAAAAATCAAGAAAAGTGACTTGTGCCCAACGTTATTTCAGTCCTCTACTACAGTCATTGGTTCACTCTGGGGTAATGTCAACCCTCCCAAGTGCTGAAGGTTTTCTTTCCCGCTGGGGGGGTTGCTACACTAGTGATACGCGATAGGCAGGTTTGAGGAAAAAACCAAAGATACAAAATACATACTGGTATACTTTTCAGTCTTTCAGATGTGGAGTTTAGGGTTACTGAAAATAATGAGCTCCACTATATGTCAGAATGAATCTGCCAAAATATATGATTATCATTTTGAGAAATATAAAAAAATAACTGTCGCAATTCATTATACACATCTGTTTTAAATGTTTTCCGCAAGAGAAAACGACGGAGCGATAATGCTATTGTTTAAACTGTTAAACAATGGAAGCCCAATGCAGTTATTCTAAACATAATATTGTAATATAAAATTGTATATTATAATACCTTATCCTTTTCCATAATTGTATTGCCTTGTGGACCACCTAATTGGCGTGTTTTCATGAGCATGTTGGGAACCCACCCTCAACCCAATCTGACAGCTCACTCACTGAGCTTGGAAATCACTTCTGCTTATCTATGGTTGTCACCACACACTGCTCCTGCTGGTCACTGTTAAAAATTCTGTATATAGCCCTACAGAACAGTGCACTGTCCACATGGGCTTTTTCTGCTTAAAGAGTTACTAAACCCACAACAGTAAAATCAGTCTATATATGCAGTAAAGCATGCTCTCCAAACATAAATTGTATGCATAAAGCCTCTATATATGAGGCAAGAAATAAATATTGATAAAATTGTTGTTTGAAGTTTGCATTGTCATGCTTATATCCCCAGAAGGGGAATGTCCGCCTGGGGGGTATAAAGTATGTGTCTGAGTTTTAATAAAGAGTTATTCCTTTGATTTTTACCTCAACATGTATTAGCTCTCGGGCTGCTCGAAGGGTTTGAAGGGCAAGAGGCACTGTTTGGCAGAAGCACCAAGGTGGAGTGCCAAGCGGTCCGTCACACAGTATTTCCTCATACTTGCTGTGGTGTCTGCTGGACAGGAAAAGCCTACAAGACAAGACACGGATGGCATAAAAAAGTGTCAGTGTTTTTAACTATTTCCTGCTTTAAAAAAAACTAAGTTTTGGCTTCAGATATTTTTTACATAAATGTATGACTCAGAGGGTTGGCCGTGTCATTGCCAGCATCCCTTGTAATTTTTAGAACTAGATGTGTACCTCAAAATGGGATTTTAAGGGCAATGCATCACATTCTAAAATTTTAAGCAACAGCATGATTATTGGTATATACTTAAATATTTGTTTGTTACCTATATCTACAGAAATCGCATTACAACAGAAAAGTATTATATGCGAGGATATTTGAGCAGCATTGTCAATCACATGTTAGGACCCCTGCCAGCACTGGGAAAGCGATTTTTCACAGTTAAATGCAAATGTAAGTCGCATATAATACTTTTCTGTTGTAATGCGATTTCTGTAGATATAGGTAACAAACAAATATTTAAGTATATACCAATAATCATGCTGTTACTTAAAATTTTAGAATGTGATGCAGTCCCTCCCTGAGGAAGACTTTATCCTTACAATAAGTTGAAACGCGTTGGAAATCTGCTATCAGGACGCCATCACACCTATCGGGGGTGGTACTTGTAACTAGCAGTAGGATGCATCATATGTTTCCATATATCTGATGTTTTTATAATTATTCTTAACTATAGATCAATGTGTATGTTCATGTATATCCTATTCGTTTTTGTATCAATAAACTTCTTTTTAACTATAATTCAACACTGCCAATTTCTGCATTGCCCTTAAAATCCCATTTTGAGGTACACATCTAGTTCTTGGCTTCAGATATTTGTCTACTGTGCAGGTCCTTCACATGGGAATTTTTAGAAATCAAGCAAACCCAAAAATATAAAGAAAAGCAATTCAGGAAACCTTAAAGAGACAGCAGCTTAACATACCGCAATCTGCTCAGCTATCCAAAATGGCCAGTTGCATCTTGCGATGATTCTTAGTGACATGAGTGCAACAAAAGAGTTAAACAATAAAGTTTGATTTTCAACTTATTCCTTTGATTATTTTAAAGTATCTCTAAAATTTGGTAAACCGTCTAAAAACCTGAAATCTTGTATGATAAAAATATTGTACATTTTAGGTTCCCTTTAAGTTAGCTTAACATGTCAGTTATTGTTAATACGTTCTTGTTGGTCCCCAACCTTACTCCCCCAAAGTTATGGTTTCTATACTCTTCACTAATGATGAGCAACAAGCCTGAAAAATGACGTAAAGCTTAGAATATACATGGTAGTATTTTTGATGTAAAGAGGTAGTAAACTCTGTAAAAAAAAAAAATACTGTAAATAAATTGAAAAAAAGAGCAATGTCCACAGTGCAATAACTAGAACGGTTACAAACCAACTTTCAATATTGTTACTTTACTAAACTGATGTAGAATAAAATCTGATTGGCTTCTGCTGACTGGACTGTAACAGGTTATTTTTGCAAATTCAGTTTTTGAAGGCCACTGTTCCAGCAGAATTTCCAACAGTTCCAACATTTCCGATAGGGCTCATGACACACAGATGGCCATTTTGGAGGATGCAGGATTTCAATGACAGCTGTCCTGAGAAAGATATGCTAACATTAACCTATGAAAATCCTCGTTACCTGGCTAAGAAGCTGATCCTGTAGATCTGAAGTCTCTGTTCCAGAACAAGCATGCAGCCAGTAAACAACTGCTTATAATATTTATTCCAAGTTAATGACTGAGAAAATATTGAGTCCATAGACAGACAACTAACATTTTTACAAGGTCAACACTGACAAGTCTTGTATTTCCTATGTGACATACAGTGACAGATTGTTGGCACATTTTTTATGAGGTGTAGAGGGCCCTATTGACTAAAAAGAAAATGTGAGCCAGCAGAGGAAAAATTGCATGCACAATATTTTCTTTCCTTGTGCATTGACCCTGTGTGTTAATGTGACTAGGTCTAATACAAATTTATGTAAAAAGCTTTGTTCCTGCTTCTTCAGTGCACTAAATCCTTATAGTGTGAGGGGCCCTTCCTAGGTATGGGCTTTCTATGTGTGTGCTAAATTGCATCTGCCCATTTTGGATATACATCAATTAGAATGGGTCCTAAGACATTAGGAAAGATTTATGTAATTTAGAAAACTCGCTTGTGTGAATCTCTAAATATTTTAAAATAGAGGAAACCCATTAATACACTAGTTTAGGTGTTACTGTTGTGCAATTGTTTTCCATGTGAATGTCCTGTCACATGTATGACAAATATTTCTATGTACAGTGTAAAGTGTGAAAGCTGACACCTAGGATGAATTTGGTTGACATGTGAGCAACAATCACGAGTTGAATTCTGCATGAGCTGATCCTTCCCTTATCCCCTGCTCCTATTTATAGCTAGCTCAAATAGGGCAAAACCTGCATAAACAATGCTTTATAAATATATATTAACCTCATTGCTAAGGCTCCAATACAAGCTGTCTTTTTGTGTGTTATTCTGAAAATGTTCTTTGGCTTTAGTTCGATATAAATTATTAATTTGATCAGGGGAACGAATCGCCCAAACATCTGAATGAGGGGTTAAGCAATTTATAATCCCCAAAGGTATAGCAGAGAACCAGTAGAAAAGGCAGAAATGCCATAATAGCAGCATATAAAAAAATATTTATTAGATCTGATTTTTAAGTCATGGTTGGGTATTTTTGATTGATTGTATGAAATAAAGTGTGTTTGTGTGACTATTAAATAATTTTATTGAGTTAAAGATAATCTTGAAGGTTCACTCTTCTGCTTGTATTAGTATACTATTTTTTGTTTTTACTTTATTTTAATGCACCTCATATTTTGTTTTTATCTTTTTTGTACTCCACATATTTTCTGAAACCAGGAAAAAATTAGAAGTAAATAAGGGAGGTACCACCAGGTGGTAATGTGGACACTCGATAACCCCAATAATACAACCATGCCACGTCTCAAGACATTCTATATAAATAGGCAGAAGGAATAATTGAACCGCAGTTCATGGACTTGATAGGCACGACCAGAGTACAGTTAACATACAGAACTTTATTAATGCACAAAAAAGCTTAAAATCATTAGTAGCATTCTGCACTCTTAAAATATATAGGGTGGACATTCTATATAAATAGGCAGAAGGAATAATTGAACCGCAGTTCATGGACTTGATAGGCACGACCAGAGTACAGTTAACATACAGAACTTTATTAATGCACAAAAAAGCTTAAAATCATTAGTAGCATTCTGCACTCTTAAAATATATAGGGTGGTGGCCCAATTCTAATTACTCAACATATAAAAATTACAGCTAGAAAAAACAAATAATGTAAATAGTAGAGGGTTCCATTACTCCTTCATAAGAGGCTCATCAGGTTTTTGTATTTCGCTTCCCCAGGAGCAGAAGGTGCCAAGTAAGATATACCCCACACCCAGGATAATGTAACCACAGAACCAAAATCCATAGATTCCTATCAGCTGGATGTATAATTAAATCTATACATAGGTATGGATGGCAGCCCTTTGGCCAAATCCATTTATTTTAGAATAATGTACATTACAGCTGGCCCTCCAGAGGTCACCGATAAATAACGAACAGAAGCAAAGAAAATAGGACTAAGCCATTATCAAGAAATCTATGTAAAACACCAAAATAGGAGACCACCAAAGCAGTAATAGCAAACGGACTGCTCATCAAATCATAAATAAGGCTCAACTGTATTAAACTAAATAAATTATCCTCCCCATATGAGATCCCCCACTGAGCCCCTGTCTGAAACCAGTCCATCAAAATGGAAATACTGTATATTAAAATGCAACTGTGTTCTTGTTTCTAATACGTGACATATCATTTCAGCCGTTATGTGAAGGTGTTTATGGGTCTTATGGGTGTTTAGCCCATTCTGGAGAACAGTGGGGTTAACTTAGCGTAAGGTACAATATATGGATTTTATCAGAGGTATGGACATTGCTTTCTTTGGATCTCAGAACCTTGGTGGTGGTCTCTAAGGAATTTGTTTACATGCATGTAGACATGTTGCCCTAAGGAATGTAAACAATATATTACCAGCCTGGGTTTGAAGGAATTCCCATGGAATGCTTTGCAATATACATTGATCCAGTAGAAAAGATTTATGTTACTGTCCTCATTATCAACACATCCTGTTTATCCCGGCTGATGAGGGCCTTCATTTTACCATCTGTGATGGACTTGTGAACATCTTTCCAGCTTTATTTTTTTTCAATGGCTAATCTTTGTGCTAAGCCAAAATAAGAATGCCTGTATCACACATTCTGATGAAAGAAGCTGTGACAGTGTACAATCTTATTGTGTCTCTACAGGGGTTTGTACCCTGTTTGTATCTATCTGTATTTCACACCATGATGCATATATGTGTTTGACGGTGCTAGGTCCCTATTTTCCATTAATTGAATGCTTCTATTGGGTGATTTTCATCCTGGAATTGATAGCACTACCTAAATCATATAAATGTTCCTTGGGGGGGAATGGTGGGTCTGGTTTTAATTGGTTTTGCTATACCATGATAATTTTTATATATGCTCTTTGTATAATAAATGGCCTTCAATGGATTACATGGATGTTGAGGTATTTTTGGTAGGTTACTTTGTTTGTGTTCATTTACATATAGTTTTATGATCTGTTCTAACCTATACACTGGTGTTTAAGTATTTGGATTGTTCATTATTAAAGTCACCAATAAGAGGTTTGTGTTTAATTTTAAAAAAATGTAACTCCCCTATTCCCCTTTCCCCCATTACTGCTTCTAGCAGCCAATTGCATTGGCTTTGCTTATCTAAGCTAATTTAGGAGCAGTCCATAGTACTACGCTTACCTGGCTCAGTGGAAGCCGCAGCCAAGTGCTGCCAGGGGCAGTAAGAGGTTTTTGGTCAATCCAATGCAATTAATTTAAGTGTTGGTGAGCTAAGTTTAGATCCACTTTCATTTCCTCTCATTGGAACCTGAACATACCCAGGTGTGCAAAAGAGGGAACTAGGTCTATTTCACATTTTCATATCATCATAGTTAATGTACAGTTAGTACAGGAAGTAATCTCTCTTCCTGGAAAACATACACTAAAATACAAGAAAATGTACTTGAAAATATGCAATGTGTACAGGATGCAGACTAAGTGTGGCAATATGCATCCATTGTGAGGTGTGAAGTCTGAATTACCCCTTCGTTTGCAGCTTGTCTGTATCAACCTTGTATGTGAGCATTCACAAACCAGACATTAGTCATATTTTCTTAACCATTTTCAATCTGAATCACATTTATACAGCATTGCAAGCTCTCCTGAAGTTGTTTTTTTTAGAAATGTACCTAACGGCTGCTTCACAGTGATCATCCATATGCATCAGTACCCCATTCATCAAGTTGTCACTGAACAGCCCAAATCTCCTAGCAGCAGGAATGATCAAGTGAGTGTGACCCTTGCTTTGAAAAGGCAATCAGTGGCTTGCCTTCATATGTCAAAGTTTTTGTTTTCCTTGTATCTGAGGCCAGGACTAAGATTAGGGCTAGTTTTAGGGCTAGTAGCTATTGTTTAAAGGTAAGAAGAAAACCGCTCTTCATCTTTCAATTTTATTGGCCCAATCAATTCACATTTGGCTGGATTTTGCAATAATGACTAGAGAAGCCTTCAACATCATGGTGTTTTGTTATCTATGAAAAATAACAGATTGGGCAGTTTAGAAAACCCTTCTCAACCTATTTTAGCAGTTTATATTTACTAAAATGATTGCTTTTCCATGTTCTGTGTACTGTGGGAGACCAGATATAGTGATTGTGCGGTCCTGGGTTTAGTAACACTTTAATAAAGGCCCTATCAACATGAAATACATATTAAGAAACTCCCTCAAAGAAATGAAAACCTCAAATTACTACTCCTGAACCAAAAGCCTACTATTTTTTAAAGAGAATCCTAGAGTAACAAAGAAACAGTTCAACCTTAAAAAGAGCTTATTAACATACATATACAGTATCTCACAAAAGTGAGTACACCCCTCACATTTTTGTAAATATTTTATTGTATCTTTTCATGTGACAACACTGAAGAAATGACACTTTGCTACAATGTAAAGTAATGAGCTTGTATAACAGTTTAAATTTGCTGTCCCCTCAAAATAACTCAACACACAGGAATTAATTGCTAAACCGCTGGCAACAAAAGTGAGTACACCCCTAATTTGAAAATTTCCAAATTGGGCCAAATTAGCCATTTCCCCTCCCCGGTGTCATGTGACTCAAGATGGTGCTGCTATAAGACCTACAAACAGTACAAAATATTTTACAGCACACACATACAAGAATGACATTTCCTGCAGGGCTAGTTAAAAACACCTGAACACCTGAACATATTCAAAAATTTTTTTGTTTTGTTTTGTAATGTGACTCATTAGTGTTACAAGGTCTCAGGTGTGAATGGTGAGCAGGTGTGGTAAATTTGGTGTTATCGCTCTCACTCTCTCATACTGGTCACTGGAAGTTCAACATGGCACCCCATGGCAAAGAACTCTCTGAGGATCTGAAAAAAAGAATTGTTGCTCTACATAAAGATTGTTCAGGCTATAAGAAGACCCTGAAATGTAGCTGCAGCATGGTGGCTAAGACCATGCAGTGGTTTAACAGGACAGTTTCTACTCAGAACAGGCCTCCCCATGGTCGACCAAAGAAGCTGAGTACATGTGCTCAGCGTCATATCCAGAGGTTGTCTTTGGGAAATAGACGTATGACTTCTGCCGGCATTGCTGCAGAGGTTAAAGGGGTGGGGGGTCAGCCTGTCAGTGCTCAGATCATACGCCGCACTGCATCAAATTGGTCTGCATGGCTGTCATCCCAGAAGGAAGGCTTTTCTAAAGATGATGCACAAGAAAGCCCTCAAACAGTTTGCTGAAGACAAGCAGACTAAGGATATGGATTACTGGAACCATGTCCTGTGGTCTGATGAGATCAAGATAAACTTATTTGGTTCAGATGGTGTCAATCGTGTGTGTGGCGGCAACTAGGTGAGGAGTACAAAGACAAGTGTGTCTTGCCTACAGTCAAGCATGGTGGTGGGAGTGTCATGGTCCGGGGCTGCATGAGTGCTGCCGGCACTGGGGAGCTACAGTTCATTGATGGAACCATGAATGGCAACATATACTGTGACCAGGGCTGTGTTTTGGCCTAGGCCGACAAGGCCTAGGCCTAGGGCGGCACTTTGCGGGGGGGGGGCAAAAAAAGCCGCCCCCCGCATGAGAGAAAGTCCCCCTACCTGATTTCCAGCTCCCGCGGCTGCCCCCCACACACATGCAGCCCACGGCGGCTGCCTTGCTGTATCGGTGCCGCTGTGTATGGGCGTGCTTGGCAGAGGGTGGAGGGGCGTGTCATGTCCCTCCACCCTCTGCCAATTACGCCCATACACAGCGGCGCCGCTACAGCAAGGCAGCCACCGTGGGCTGCATGTGTGCGGGGGGCGGTCGCGGGAGCTGGGAATCGGATAGACGGGTGGGGACTTTCTCTTATGCGGGGGGGTGGCATGTGACTCACGCCCCCATAAGCGGCCGGTGACTGACGGAGGTAGAGCCTTATGCTCCGCCTACCCTCCTCCGCACTGCTTCCCGTGAATCTTCTTCTCGGGACTGGGGCGGGGTCTGGCAGTGACGTCAGGAGGAAGGAGAGAGAGAGGGGGGAGCACGAGGGAAACCCCCAGGACAGCAGGTAAAATGATTTAATAAATTATATTGGTGTTATGGACACAGTTTTGGCATTTGATGGCACAGTGGCTACAATTGATGGGCACAGTGGCTGCGTTTGAGGGCACAGTGGCTGCAATTGATGGGCACAGTGGCAGCAATTGATTGGTACAGTGGCTGCATTTGAGGGCACAGTGGCTACAATTGATGGGCACAGTGGCTGTAATTGATGGGCACAGTGGCAGCAATTGATTGGTACAGTGGCTGCATTTGAGGGCACAGTGGCTACAATTGATGGACACAGTGGCAGCATTTAATGGGCACAGTGACTGCGTTTTGAGGGCACAGTGGCTACAATTGATGGGCACAGTGGCTGTAATTGATGGGCACAGTGGCAGCAATTGATTGGTACAGTGGCTGCATTTGAGGGCACAGTGGCTACAATTGATGGACACAGTGGCAGCATTTAATGGGCACAGTGACTGCGTTTTGAGGGCACAGTGGCTACAATTGATGGGCACAGTGGCAGCATTTGATGGGCACAGTGGCTGCGTTTGAGGGTACAGTGGCTGCGTTTGATGAAACTGTCTCTGTGTTTGAGGGCAGTGGCTGCGTTTGATAGGGCACAGTGGCTGTGTTTGATAGGGCACAGTGGCTGCAATTGATGGGCACAGTGGCTACAATTGATGGGCACAGTGGCTGCAATTGATGGGCACAGTAGCTGTGTTTGAGGGCACAGTGGCTGCAGTTGATGGGCACAGTGGCTGCGTTTGATGGGCACAGTGGCTGCATTTGATTGTACAGCGGATACAATTGATGGGCACAGTGGCTACAATTGATGGGCACAGTGGCAACATTTGATGGGCAAAGTGGCTGCGTTTGGTGGGCACAGTGGCTGTGTTTGATGGCACAGTGGCTACAATTGATGGGCACAGTGGCTGCGTTTGATGAAACAGTGGCTTTGTTTGATGAGGCACAGTGAGGCTGCAATTGATGTCTTTTTTTCTGAATTTTTTAGTTTGTTTGCGCCACCCCCCCCAAAAAAATTTTGAGCACCAGCTGCCACTGGCATGTGCAAAGTGCTCCGTGCATGCTAAAATCAATGCAAACCCATTAAACAGTCCACATTTAGTAAAAGTGCATTAATATGCAGATCATGATATTGCAATAAAGTACTCCATCAATGCTGAAATCAATGCAAACTCATTAAAAAGGATTCCCGCCCCCACCCTTTGAAAACATTAAAACTCAGCAGCTACAAATACTGTAGCTGCTGACTTTTAATATTAGGATCGCGATGTCGACACCTCAGCTGATTTTCGGATTGGCTGTCGGGTTTTGCCACCATCATGGTGTGGCCTCGGCAGGAAGGGGTGGGTCATATTTAAATTAGGGGGGTGCATGAGTTTAGTCAGGCCTAGGGCAGCACAAAACCTAAATGCACCACTGACTGTGACATACTGAAGCAGAGCATGATCCCCTCCCTTTGGAGACTGGGCCACAGGGCAGTATTCCAACATGCTAACCACCCCAAACGCACCTCCAAGAGAACCACTGCCTTGCTAAAGAAGCTGAGGGTAAAGATGATGGACGGGCCAAGCATGGCTCCAGACCTAAACTCTATTGAGCATCTGTGGGGCATCCTCAAGCAGAAGGTGGAGGAGTGCAAGGTTTCTAACATCCACCATCTCAGTGATGTCGTCATGGAGGAGTGGAAGAGGACTCCAGTGGCAACCTGTGAAGCTCTGGTGAACTCCATTCCCAAGAGTGTTAAGGCAGCACTGGAAAATAATGGTGGACACACAAAATATTGACACTTTGGGCCCGATTTGGACATTTTCACTTAGGGGTGTACTCAATTTTGTTGCCAGTGGTTTAGACATTAATGGCTGTGTGTTGAGTTATTTTGAGTGGACAACAAATTTACACTGTTATACAAGCTGTACACTCACTACTTTACATTGTAGCAAAGTGTCATTTCTTCAGTGTTGTCACATAAAAGATAAAGATTGTGAGATACTGTAACTGATAAAAAAGCAATTTGCACCAAATAATCATTACATCTCAAAACAAAAACACATTTTTTTTAGGGAAGCCTTGCTGCAAAACACAGTTTAAGCTAAAAAAAACAAACCTTACCAACATAAAGTAAAAAACAATATGCTCCACATAATAAAACAAAACCCCAAATTACTGTTAACCTTAAACAAACCCTATTTTTTAAAGGGTAGTCATTACAAGAAATGAAAAAAGTTTTCTATGGAAGGGGCCGTAGCCAAAAGTAACAGATCAACCACAAAATAAATTTAAACCTCTGAATGATAAAAAAAATGACAGCTACTGAAATGTGTTAATTGCCCAAAGATTTAGAAATCAGAATTAAAGTACAATAAGGGACCCTAATCTCCTCTTAGTCAATACATTGTCACTATGGGGTTGATTTACTAAAACTGGAGAATGCAAAATCTGGTGCAGCTCTACATAGAAACCAATCAGCTTCCAGTTTTTTTTTTGTCAAAGCTTAATTGAACAAGCTGAAGCTAGAAACGAATTAGCTACAAAGCACAGCTGCACCAGATTTTGAACTCCAAGACCCCTTTCACACTGGGGGCGTTTTTCAGGCGCTTTAGCGCTAAAAATAGCACCTGTAAAGCGCCTGAAAAAAGCGTCAGCTGCAATCCCAATGTGAAAGCCCGAGTGCTTTCACACTGGGGCGCTGCGCTGGCAGGACGTCAAACAAGTTCTGCAAGCAGCTTCTTTGCAGCGCTGTAGGAGCGGTGAATATACCGCTCCTAAAGAGCCCCTGCCCATTGAAATCAATGGGCAGCGCCGGCGAACCGCCGACAAAGCGCCACCGCAGCGGCGTTTTGTGTGCGTTTTTAACCCCTTTTCAGCCACTAGCTGGGGTTAAAAGCGCCCCACTAGTGGCCGAAAAAATGATGGTAAAGCTTCACTAAAAATAGTGGCGCTTTACCGCCGACGCCCGGGTGCTGGCAGTGTGAAAGTGCCCTTAAAGAGGTGGTCCAGCCTCCTTCAGAAAAAATAAAAGTCAGCAGCTACAAATACTTCTGACTTTAAAACACTTACCTGTCCAGGGATCCCACAATGTCAGCACCACAGGCGATTTTTCCATCAGCTCTCGGGTTCTGCCGCCGCCATTGCTTGTAAGGGAAATCAGCAGGCAAACCAGTTCCCTACTGAGCATGCGCAAAGTGCGCTGCGCTTTGTGAATGGCCAGGCGGCGGGGGAAGGAGGAGGAGAAGGGCCGAACTTATGGGTGATCTCGCTGCAGCAAGTTTACCTGAAGTAGGAGCAGGTACCTGTCAAACAGGTACCCCTCCCCCCTCCCCGAAAGGTGCCAAATGTGGCACCGGAGGAGGGGGGAGGCAGATAAGCGAAGCTCCCACTTTTGGGTGGAGCACCGCTTTAAATTTTAGTAAATCAACCCCAATGGATGGTCTCTTTTATAGTTAGGGGACTGGCTCACCCAAAAGTCCATTTATTTGTCATTCTAAGCCTGCTGGCCATAGTCCAAAGACTATGTAAAGCATTATGGTCTATAAAAAATTGTCTGGAGCGAATCTACACATAGATTAGCAGGGACCCAAAAATCTCGAAAGTCCCCTTAAACAAATGGTAGTAGTGAATCAGTGCCTCATGCCTAACCTTGACTTTCTCAACAAAATGCCTCCCTGCTACCCCCTATAACAATGGTTCTCAACTCCTGTCCTCAGGACCCACTAACAGGCCAGGTTTGCAAGATAACTGAAATACACCACAGGTGATATCATTTGCTGCTCAGTGATTGCAGTATTCTAGTCTGCATCTCCCCAAGGTAATACAGAAAACTTG
Organism: Lithobates clamitans; assembly: GCA_037952925.1. Lineage (NCBI taxonomy): Eukaryota > Metazoa > Chordata > Amphibia > Anura > Ranidae > Lithobates > Lithobates clamitans. The sequence continues at coordinate 2,492,475 of JBBGZY010000992.1, forward strand.
GTCTGTTAATGGGTCCTGAGGACAGGAGTTGAGAACCACTGGCCTATAGGATACTAAGGCTGCCCTTTATGTAATACAACCAATCACAAATGGCAGAAAGGGGTGGGACAATCCTCATCTATTGCCTAGAAGGATGACATTTGAATGGAAAAGTGCCTGTTATTTGAGATCCTTAGTGCTCTGTAGATTTCGTTCAGAGGACTGCTGCGTGGAAGCTAGGCTAGCAAGCAGAACTGAAATCCACAGCAAATAAGTTGCACTGCCTGTATGGATTCAAGGGCTTAATCTCACATTTTCACTGGCGTGTTCCTTTTATAGAAGCTAGATACATTTTTGATCTGGGTCAAGAAACCTTTAAAATGTGTCTTTCAAATATTTGTTACACATCTGCTGTAAACACACCCTGGCTTTACTTACGATTTCATGGAAAGGTTACGGCAGTAAAATTAAGTGAGCGTGAAACGCACAGTAGTGTAATGAATGTTCCTATTATATATTACAGGCATAATGGAAGGAAATTGCATTTGTTTTATTGTATTATCCACATTGAATAAACAGAACGAAGGGTCATATGTTTTTGACAAATAATGACATGATGGTATATACTGGAAGGAACAACGGATTCCTATAAGGAAAATGATTAGGGTTTGTGTACACTTAATGGCATATGAGCTGGCCAGCAAACCTTTTATCATCAATATCCGCATCACTATTTTAATTAACATCACCAGTTATTCATTATTTATCATCATTCATTATTGTCAACAGCATCAACAACTTCATCTGCATTTCCCTTGTCCTAGTAGAAATCTGGAAATAGGCCAGTAAAAATTTCACTGTGATTCAAACTATTTCTGGGGAACTTCATTGTGTTCCTAAGCCAAAATGGAGATGTTACTGCTTCAGACCTTCCAATTGTAATGTTTTTTTCTGTACAATACTGGCCACTGAACGTGCATTATGGTTCCTGGGACCTGTTCTGATTAGTAAAATATTACCTGCTTAGTATGTGCTGCCAGTAAATTAGGGTTTTTTATTATATACAGTATGAATAATGTGTGCTATCTATGGTGTATAGTGTAAGACTAGAGTGTTGTGTATACTATATTAATTTGTTGTTTATTGTTTTAAAAAAAGAGCATACTTGTAGCGTGTGATTCATGCAATGTATTCATGTTATCACTTACCCTGCCTCATATATTATCTGTTGCCTTTGAACATGGTACTTATAATGTGCATTTGCCTTAGATCAAATCACTTGCCCTGTAGAGTGCTATTTTGGGCTCTTGAGAATGGGGATTTTTTCTCTTTAGAATGCTCCATTAGCATATTCTGCGTACCTTTGTAGACAGAGCCTAAACTGGGTACCTCAACTATTGCCCCGTACACAGGATAAGAAATTCCGCCAGCAAAAGTCAGATGTGAGCTTTTGGTCAGAAATTGTGACCGTGTGTATGCTCCATAGGACTTTTGCTGGCGGAATTCCAGCCAGCAAAAGATTGAGAGCATGCTCTCTATTTTTCGGTTGGAAAAAGTTCCTATCCGAAAAAGCATTTGTCTGTATGCAATTCGGATGTGCAAATGATCACGCATGCTGAGAAACAATTCGACGCATGCTCTGAAGCATTGAACTTAATTTTCTCGGCTCGTCGTAGTGTTGTACATCACCGCGTTCTTGACGGTCGAAAGTTCAGAGAACTTTTGTGTGACCGTGTGTATGCAAGGCAAGTTTGAGCAGAATTCCGTCGGAAAAACCATTCAAGTTTTTTCTGACGGAATTTCTGATTGTGTGTATGGGGCATTAGAAGTATTCACACTTTTGATAAACACAATTCCTTTATAGGTGCCCTTATAGTACAGCACAAACAAGTAGACAATCTTTAGTATAGATGAATGGATATAATCACTATTTGCAGAACAGTGCAGGATTGTACAGTAATGCATTTACCAACTGTGTTACCAGAGGATGGTTTAGCTAGCAGGGATAGAGTTCCTTAAAGTAATATTAAAGGTAATGTTTTTTTATTTTTCAAAATAACAAACATATCATTCATACTTACCTGCTCTGTGCAGGGGTTTTGCACAGAGTAGCCACGATCCTGCTCTTCTCAGGTCCCCCTGCCGGCCTGGCCTCTCCCTCCTGTCGAGTGTCTCCAGAGCAAGCAGTTAGCTATGGAGGCATCCAAACAGGCTCACTTCCGAGCTGCTGCTCTGTTTGTCCATTCACACACAGAGCTGCGGCTCAGCTCTCGCTCCTCATTGGGTCACTGGCTGTGATTGACTGACTTTCGCTGCTGTCTCAGCCAAAGAGGAGGGAGAGTCCCCGGAGAGTCAAGGCTTTCATGCACATAGCTGAATCACGACGGGGCTCAGGTAAGTATTAGGCGGTTGGGAAGGGGGGGGGGGGGCTGCACACAGAAGGTTTTTTTTTTACCTTAATTCATAGAATGCATGAAGATAAAAAACCTTAAACCTTTACAACCACTTTAAGAAGATGTATCTAGAATGAAGTAGCACCTCTCACCATCTCCACGTCTGTTCCGAACAAATGAGACTTGAGACTGACAATACACTCGCCAGAAAAGCACCAAAGTGCCATAGGTTCCCTTTTTAAAAAAGTTCCTTCGCCCAAAATGGACGCCAAAGTCTTTTAAGAGCTCAGTGTTCAATCAGAACAGATCACCTCTCGAAACACTATACAGTAAAACCTTGGTTTTGTAAGACAAGCAAAATTTTTTACAAAATTGTGACTTGATATACATGCAAAGTCTTGATATAAGAGTAGCGTCATGTAGCAATATGGTTACATTTAATGAAGGTACATCATTTAGAAACTCACATAGTTGATGATTAAAACAGGCATATCAAAGTATGCAGGCATCCGGGGTAAAGCTGTCCGCAGACCATCCTCCTCACCGCCATTGACGTCGTCCCTTCCACGCTCCACTCCACGAGCGCTTCAAGCCTCGTTTTTAGATCGATCTACTGCAGGGTAGTCTTCCTGGTCACGATTGCAGACTGACAGCAGTGAGAGCCTGTCTATGTGAACCGCTTTACCCCAGATCCCTGCATATTTAGATGTGCCTCTTTTAATCATCAACCATGTGAGTTGCTAAATGTTGTACCTTCATTAAATGTAACCATTGCTACACTTAGAGGCGACTCTCTTCTCTTTTATACTCTGTAGCTCCTGCTGGATTTTGCCTACAAACTTTTATCCTTAAAAATCTCCATATGCGACGTTTAAAAAATTCTCCAGGTTGCATGTTTTGAGTTACAGAGGGGGTATAGGGCTAGAATTATTGCTCTTGCTCTAACAATCGCGGTGATACCTCACATGTGTGGTTTGAACACCGTTTTCATATGCGCTCGCTACTCAAAATGATTTTTATTTTTTTCTTATTTTACTTTTTATTTTTTTATTTTTACACTGTTCTTTAAAAAAAATAATAAAATGGTGTCACTCTTATTCCTATTACAAGGAATGTAAACATCTCTTGTAATAGAAAAAAAAGCATGACAGGACCTCTTAAATATGAGATCTGGGGTCAAAAAGAAATCAGATCTTACAGTATCTCACAAAGTGAGTACACCTCTTACATTTTTGTAAATATTTTATTATATCTTTTCATGTGACAACACTGAAGAAATGATACTTTGCTACAATGTAAATTAGTGAGGCGGTCGATAAGTGGATAGATAAAGGACAATTCGCAATTCCATACATGCTCTTTAAATCAGTGCAAATTTACTTCCATGACAGATAAAAGTACAGGAAAGGTATGTTTGGGCTGCAACAACCTTGTTCACAACATTCATGTACAAAAACAGCACAAAATATATACTTGTAAAAAACACTCCCCACCCCGCCCCCCCTTCATTGGTCACAGAGACTTCCAATTAGCCTCTTAATCCTCAAATTGATACAATGAGATCAGAAGGAAAGGAGGATTGAAAGTTGTTCTTTAAGAAAGTAAACCACAATAAGAATAATAAATAAAGATAGAATGTATGTAATTCATAATAATAAAAATAAAATTTGATAGACAATAATGTAAATGGCCAAGGGGAGAACAAGATAGGACAACAGAATATAAGAAATGGTGGAAGATAAAAGGAAAAAAAATATATTAATACATTATTACTAGCAAAAATGTAAATCCAGGTCCCACCTGAGGTTCAACCCCAGGGGGATTCTTGTTTAAATCCTAAAAATTCACCACGCTTCTCTATTCAAGAGTCGCCTACCCCTATCTCCACCCCTGGGCTTTGGAGACAATCTCTCCATGCCAGTGAACCTTAAAGAAGACAAATCTCCAGCATGGCATTCTCTGAAATGTCGCAAGGCATTTGAAATGTGTTGAGCATTGGAATGCGAGGTTTCACAATAATGTTAGTTGGGAATGCACTTGGAGATCTGTGTGGGTCCATGTAGCTAGCCCCCTTTTATTGATTTGGACAGACCTGTACATCCCACATGGTTAAAGATGGCTGTTCGTATAGGTCTATGGATCTGTATGCCTGTGTGAACGAGGCCTAAATGTTATGTGACATTTTAGTGGTTGGGTTTAGATCTACTTAAATTTAGGCAGAAAATATATTTTACGTGTCCTTTATCATTTTGCTATATGCATATGTATTTTATTATGAAGTTGTGGCTTTGGTGGTTCATGTAAAGTAGTAGATTAAGGATTAGTTTCGATGGGCTTTGGACTTTTGCATCAATTGCATTATTTTGACATCAGCTTGAGAAGCTTATTAGTTCTTTCAGAATTCATTGACTGGTAGATTTGACCCTTCAGTTGGCCTGCTTCTGACTTGCTTTTGACCTGCCTCAAGTTTTGCATTCCCAAGGACTTCTATAGAAATGCAAAATTGATCTGACCAGGAACAAATGCCAATTGACCAGTCCCTAAATTGAGCTTATGTTTGGTACACATTGTTGACCCCACTGGGGGGTGGTGCGTTTTGCTGTTTTTGTTCTTTTTGTTTAATTCGAGAGTTCCAAATTTCATTATCAATATGTTTCCTTTTTCTGCAGCATATAGAAGACCTGGGCAATTCATTATGTTGTAGATGACCTGGGTTGCTGTATACACTTCACTGACCCCCTTCTGCTGGTTCTTTAGATCAGTGGTCTTTAAACTGCAGCCTGGGGGACACAAGCGGCCCTTAGCTTGCCTTTATCTGACCCTTGGGACACTATTTTGCCTGATGACACCAACGATGAGGTACTATTCCTCCACTGACAATCAAAGATGGGACACTATCCCTTTCACTGACACCATTATTCAGTCTTCATGAGGGAATCGTGGGCTTCAGTAACCTTCAGTAACCAAAACTGCAGTGTTTATCCTCAAGACACATCACAGGAAGCACCCTCATGGCTAACAGAGGAAATAGATGAAATAGACTTGGAAAACTTAACATAAATAAGTCACCGGGACCAGATGGCTTGCACCCAACGGTTCTTAGGGAACTCAGTCAAGTAATTGCCAGACCATTGTTCCTAATTTTTACTGACAGTCTATTGACTGGAATGGTACCAGCTGATTGGAGAACAGCCAATGTAGCACCAATATTTAAAGAAGGGCCAAAATACATCCCTGGGAATTACAGACCAGTTAGCCTAACATCAATAGTATGCAAGCTCTTGGAGAGGATGATAAGGGACTATATGCAAGATTTTAGTAATGAAAACGGTATCATTAGCAGTAATCAGCATGGATTAATGAAGAATCGTTCTTGCCAAACCAACCTTTTAACATTCTATGAGGAGGTGAGCTACCATCTAGATAAAGGAAGGCCCGTAGACGTGTGGTGTATCTGGATTTTGCAAAAGCATTTGATACAGTTCCCCATAAATGTTTACTGTACAAAGTAAGGTCCATTGGCATTAACCATAGGGTGAGTACATGGATTGAAAACTGGCTACAAGGGCGAGTTCAGAAGGTGGTGATAAATGGGGAGTACTCAGAATGGTCAGAGGTGGGTAGTGGGGTTCCCCAGGGTTCTGTGCTGGGACCAATCCTAATTCTTCATAAGCGACCTGGAGGATGGGGTAAACAGTTCAATCTCTGTATTTGCGGACGATACTAAGCTAAACAGGGCAATAATTCTCCGCAAGATGTGGAAACTTTGCAAGAAGATCTGAACAAATTAATGGGGTGGGCAACTTTGGCAAACAAGGTTTAATGTGGAAAAAATGTAAAATAATGCATTTGGGTGGCAAAAGTATGAATGCAATCTACTCACTGGGGAAAGAACCTCTGGGGGAATCAAGGATGGAAAGGGACCTGGGGGTCCTAGTAGATGATAGGCTCAGCAATGGCATGCAATGCCAAGCTGCTGCTAACAAAGCAAACAGAATATTGGCATGCTTTAAAAAGGAGATAAAATGATAATTCTCCCGCTCTACAAGACTCTGGTCTGGCATCAACTTCAGTATGCTGTCCAGTTCTGGGCACCAGTCCTCAGGAAGGATATACTGGAAATTGAGCGAGTACAAAGAAGGGCAACAAAACGAATAAAGGGTCTGGAGGATATTAGTTATGAAGAAAGGATATGATTTCAATTTACAAATACCACACTGGTGACTAGGGATGGTTGTTTGGATGTTCGGCGAACAACGAACATTATGCAGTGTTCGCGGCAAATTTGAAAGCTGCAGAACCCCGTTAAAGTCTATGGGACACTAACATGAAAAACAAAAAGTGCTCATTTTAAAGGCTTATATGCAAGTTATTGTCATAAAAAGTGTTTGGGGACCTGGAGTCTGCCCCAGGGGACATGTATTAATGCAAAAAAAGTTCTAAAAGCGTACGTTTTTCGAACGTTTTTAAAAGCTTTTTTTATTTTTCATGTCCGTGTCTCATTTTACATTTGACTTTAACGGTGTTCGCGTGCTTGTCCAAATTTTTTGCCTGTTCGCATGTTCTGGTGCGAACCGAACCGAGGGGTGTTCGGCTCATCCCAACTGGTGACCCCACAATAGGGATAAAACTTTTCTGTGGAAGGGAGTTTAATAAGACACGTGGCCACTCTTTAAGATTAGAAGAAAAGAGGTTTAACCTGAGACTGCGTAGAGGGTTCTTTACTGTAAGAGCGGCAAGGATGTGAAATTCCCTTCCACAGGCGGTGGTTTCAGCGAGGAGCATCGATAGTTTAAAAAAACTATTAAATAAGCACCTGAATGACCACAACATACAGCGATATACAATGTATTACTGACATATAATCATCTTCATAGGTTGGATTTGATGGACTTATGTCTTTTTTTTAACCTCACCTACTATGTAACTATATGTAACCATTCATGGGCCACTATTCTTTTCACTGATACCATTTTCTACACCCACGGGCCACAGTCCAGTCCCCCTTTCAGTTTCAAGGGCAGTAAACTGGCCCTTTGATTAGAAAGTTTGGCGACCCCTGAAAAATGGTTTCCAGATTGTCTATTCAAATACATTTTTGTTCATGTAAGCTGCACTGGCAGAGAGGGGAGGTAGATGTCAGTTGATAGGAACAAAGTGAGAAAAGAAGCAATTAGTGTTACATAGAATGTCATTCACAAAATAGAAGGCAGAGCTTAATAACAGCATCAGAAAAGAACATAAATACTGGGACGTCAAATGTAAATCTAGAACAAGCCAGCCAGCATAAGGGAGCAATTTCACCAATGTTATATGCTGCTATAAAACATCTTTAGGCATATTTGCTTTAAACAAGCTGGTTGATGGTGTGGTTATGTCCCTGCCCGGTCATAAATTAAAACGGTTCCTTGCAGGGAAATTTTTACCGTGATGCTCTGGCCGCTGATGTCACTGCAATGAATGATTCCTGTGCTTATGCTGACAAATGGCAAAGTGACATTGTCAGAGCTATTACACACAACGTGTTAGAAAACCAATTACCAAAAACCTACATGAAATAGGTGATTAATAATGGACCTTACTACAACAAGTGGTGTTGGCTAATTAAACTAGGTCTTTATGTTGTGTGGACCTCACCTTTGTATATACAGTACTGTGCAAAAGTTTTAGGCAGGTGTGAACAAATGCTGTAAATTAAGAATGCTTTCAGAAATAAGTGGTAGCAGTTTATTTTTATCAATTAACAAAATGAAAAGTAAAGGAACATAAAAGAAATCAAAATCAAATCTATTACAAAAATATTTGGTGTGACCACCCTTTGCCTTCAAAACAGCATCAATTCATCTAGGTGCACTTGCACACAGTTTTTGAAGGAACTCAGCAGTTATTCCAAACATCTTGAAGAATTAACCAGATCTTCTGTGGATGTCGGCTGCCTCAAATCCTTCTATCTCTTCATGTAATCCCAGACAGAATTGATGCTGTTGAGATCAGGGCTTTGTGGGGGGCAAACCATCACTTCCAGGACAACTTGTTCTTCTTTACACTGATGATAGTTCTTAATGACATTGGCTGTATGTTTGGGGTCATTGTCCTGCTGCAGAATGCATTTGGGGCCAATTACACGCCTCCCTAAAGGTATGGCATGATGGATAAGTATCTGACTAAATTTCTCAGCATTGAGGACACCATTGATCGGGTAGATTTATCTTCTGTTCACTCATTTTGTATTTTGAATTGATTCTGACCCAAATCTCCTACACCATTTGCAGAAATGCAGCCCCAAACTTGCAAAGAACCTCCGCCATATTTCACTGTTGCCTGCAGACACATTATTATACCACTCCCCAGCGCTTAGGCAAACAAACTGCCTTTTCCTACAGCCAAATATTTCACATTTTGACTCATCAGTCCAGAGCACCTGCTGCCATTTTTCTGCAGCCCAGTTCCTATGTTTTCGTGACATGGAAACAAGGCTAAGCAACTCAACTATGCATGAAAACATGGGACTTTAATACATTGTCATTTGTCCTGGTTTCTGAAACAAAAGGCTGAATTTCCTACAAACCTGGCCATTATAACCTTTATGTGAAGTCATTTTGTTACATTTGGATTTTAAACTCACTTTGGTATACTATCCCAAATTTGTCTGCATTACAAAAATGTAAAGCCCCGTACACACGATTGGATGTCAGGCTGTTGGCGGAAAATCCGACCGTGTGTATGCTCCATCGGACAATTGTTGTCGGACTGTCCGCCAACAAATGTTGGCTAGCAGGTTTTCAAATTTTCTGCGGACAAATGTGTGTTGTCGGATTTTCCGAGCGTGTGTACACAAGTCCGTCGGACAAATGTCCAAAGTACAAACATGCATGCTCGGAAGCAAGGACGAGCCAGAAGCGATCGGTCTTCTAAACTAGCGTTCGTAATGGAGAATTAACATTTGTGACGTGGCAATTTCTGAAATCTCGAAATGCAGCGCACATTCTCTTCTTCTTTAATGTGATAATAATGAGGCTGCTTTGCTGGTGATACTGATGGAGTTATTGCAAACAAATCTTCAAAGACTTTTTATTTCTGGTGATATCAAGAATAATATTATTATGCTTTTTTTTAAATTATTTGGGCAAGTTAACACAACACCATTATCCCGTAGTTTTTACGATCAAAGATAAAACTATGTTGGTGTCCCTTGTCAATTTACATTGTATTTTTTTTAAATGTAACTGCCTACTCCCAAACTGTGATTTGAAGTAAAACACATAGCCAAGTATTATTCTCCACAATTTTTTTATTGTGCATTAAAAAAAGAAAACAAATGAAATTAGACATGCTATCTGCCAATTGAACTTAACCAAAAAGTGCATTCTATGCATTGATCAGGCTCCCAATATCCTTAAAGTATAGATTCCTGGATGATGGTACAAGTCCCTAATTTTGTTTATCTTACCAACACACCACAGAGGCCATCGTCTGTTTGCATTCTATGCATCCAAAAATATAGAAAATATACCAAATCAAATCATTATTCAACCAAAAAAATAATGTCAAAGCAATAACCCCAAGGCCAATAATAAATAACACGTTATCTCCTCCGATTCCGCAACATGTCTGGTTGACGACTGGCCGTTCAGAAACAAACTGAAGAGCGCGAAATAAAAAACAAAAAATGAAAAGTGCTAAATGAAATGCGCGATAAGAAAAGCGCTAATCAACTCTCACCAAACTTACTAACATGAAATTAACAGAAGGAGCCCAAAGGGTGGCGCTAAAGAGCTGCAAAACATCATAGTACATCACTACATTCATATTTGTTGGCCAACAATTGTGTGGCCGTGTGTATGCAAGACAAGTTTGGGCCAACGCCCTTCGGACAAAATTCCACGGTTTTGTTGGCGAACAATCCGAGTGTACGAGGCTCAAGAGTAAACATGAAACGTTATATGGAAGTATTGTGCATTGTCTTTTTACAGAATATGTATATGATTTGGAGCATTTTCTTACTAGTTATAAAAAAGTAATGCACTGTTTTGGAACTTTCACCATTTCAACCCTGTCAGGACCTCCAGTGCTTTGGGCTTGGGCTAGATTTATTATTAGGCATTGTGGGCTTGTGTCTATAGGCAGCAGGGGCAAAGAGGCAACTTTTCCCTGTAAAGTTATCTAACACACATTTTTCACATCATCAGCAGACATATGGTTATTTCATATAAGCTTAATTACATATTGAAATTGATTAACTAAAGAAGACAAGGCTGTTCACCTAGCAAAGTGAATGTCATTTGAATTTTCAATCATGTGTGAGAGAAATAAAACAAAACAAGATTTTTGCTTGAACACAATTGGTTTATTGAAATGACCACACCTTAGCTCGGTGAACATTCACTTGCAACGTTATCATTCTACAGCCTCTGCTCCTTTATTACGGTAATCAACCCCACTGTCACAGTATTCTAAGCTGGATGAGGACCAGTAAGATAAGAGGTCAGGCTAACAATAGGCCAATGACAGGTTCTTTTGGGCACCAAACTTACATTGCTTACAGACTACAGTGACAAAAGTCTGATACTACCTTTTCCCAACTGCCTATGTAGGTCTGTGTTTGGTATAATCCATAGCAACCATTTACAGATTTAAATTTTTTTTTTTATTATTTTGATTGCTGAAAGCCAAATTTCTCCTCTCCTTGATATTTTGGGACACTGTTCTATTTACACTGCTATTAACAGAACATTAGAATGTATTTTTATTACACATTTAGTACATACTGTATTTAGTTACTGAAGTATTGTAAAGGGAAAGTGGTTGTAAACCATTACATATACCCAGTAAAGTGACTAGCCTTGGTGATACACAGAGGTGAAACAAATCCTTTTACATAAGTTGTACCTGTCTATCTGCAGTCTTCTCTTCTCTACATCTGTTCAAAGTGGCGAAATATAAAGCTTGTTTGAGAGTTCAGAAAAAAGGGGACAGAGTGCTGAAACTACCCACTACTGAGCTCAGTGAGGAGAACTCTGAGAGCTGATTGGAGGGAAAGGACACACCCCCTTCATGCAGCACACAGAAACACAGCTGAGGCTGTCACCATGCTTCTCTTGGTGTCAGAAAATTTGTCGGAAGTGATTCATACTGAAAGTAGAGGATTAAAGCAGCAGACAGAAATTACACTCAGGATAGAGACAAATACACACTATAAAGGGATATAGTTTGTTCATATATCATGTCTAAGGTTTACAACCACTTTAACTGAAATTGTTTTTGCAGTGTTAGTACAGTTTAATGTTTTTTGTACCACCATACCCAGAAAAAAGTTAAAGTAGCCTACTGATTTGAGTATATAAAATAAATTCTAATAACCGCAGATGCGTCTAAAAACACATCAAGCAAGCCTGTATTTTCTCTGAAGCTACATATAAGATGTCTTCTGTTGCTTGCAAGTGTCAGATTGCAAAGCTTTAGTCCATTGCACTATACTTTTTAAAAGTTCCGTAAATGCTGTATAACTAAAAGTATAGGCTGTATCAGCACCACGGACAGCACACATCAGCAATGTCAGTTCCACAATGGTTGATCTACTAAAGTCGTTTCTAGGCATTTGAGTTTAGAAGCATTTTTTGGAACGCAAAATATGGGTTCAGGACGGACGTTCAGAGGCATTTGAAATGCCAAATGTTTGTAACTGCTTGTAAAATCATGTAAAAGCAGTAACCTGAGTTTAGGCACGTTTTCGTCTATAAGCGTTCCTAAAGAGGAACATGTAAGATATGGGAGAAACACGATTTTCACTACATGCTGTCACCTGTGGGGGGGGGGGGGGGGAATGAGACAGACAGAGAGAGAGAGACAGGCAGAGAGAGAGAGAGACAGGCAGAGAGAGATAGAGACAGGCAGAGAAAGAGACAGGCAGAGAGCGAGAGGGAGAGATAGGCAGAGAGCGAGAGGGAGAGACAGGCAGAGAGAGAGACAGGCAGAGAGAGAGACAGGCAGAGAGAGAGAGAGACGGGCAGGCAGAAAAAGAGACACAGGCAGAGAGAGAGAGAGACAGGCAGATATAGAGACAGGCAGAGAGAGAGAGAAAGACAGGCAGAGGGAGATTGAGAGGCACAGCGAGAGAGAGAGACTTGCAGAGAAAGAGAGAGAGACAGACAGAGAGAGAGATAGAGACAGGCAGAGAGAGACAGGCACAGAGAGAGAGAGACAGGCAGAGAGAGAGACAGGCAGAACGAGAGAGAGACAGGCAGAGAGAGGCAGAGAGAGACAGCAGAGAAAGAGAGAGACAGGCAGAGAGAGAGAGAGAGACAGGCAGAGAGAGGCAGAGAGAGGCAGAGAGAGACAGGCAGAGAGAGGCAGAGAGAGACAGCAGAGAAAGAGAGAGACAGGCAGAGAGAGAGAGAGACAGGAAGAGAGAGAGAGACAGGAAGAGAGAGAGAGAGACGGGCAGGCAGAGAAAGAGACACAGGCAGAGAGAGAGAGAGACAGGCAGATATAGAGACAGGCAGAGAGAGAGAGAAAGACAGGCAGAGGGAGATTGAGAGGCACAGCGAGAGAGAGAGACTTGCAGAGAAAGAGAGAGAGACAGACAGAGAGAGAGATAGAGACAGGCAGAGAGAGACAGGCAGAGAGAGAGAGAGAGACAGGCAGAGAGAGGCAGAGAGAGGCAGAGAGAGACAGGCAGAGAGAGGCAGAGAGAGACAGCAGAGAAAGAGAGAGACAGGCAGAGAGAGAGAGAGACAGGAAGAGAGAGAGAGACAGGAAGAGAGAGAGAGAGACGGGCAGGCAGAGAAAGAGACACAGGCAGAGAGAGAGAGAGACAGGCAGATATAGAGACAGGCAGAGAGAGAGAGAAAGACAGGCAGAGGGAGATTGAGAGGCACAGCGAGAGAGAGAGACTTGCAGAGAAAGAGAGAGAGACAGACAGAGAGAGAGATAGAGACAGGCAGAGAGAGACAGGCACAGAGAGAGAGAGAGAGACAGGCAGAGAGAGAGACAGGCAGAACGAGAGAGAGACAGGCAGAGAGAGGCAGAGAGAGACAGCAGAGAAAGAGAGAGACAGGCAGAGAGAGAGAGAGAGAGAGGCAGAGAGAGGCAGAGAGAGACAGGCAGAGAGAGGCAGAGAGAGACAGCAGAGAAAGAGAGAGACAGGCAGAGAGAGAGATTGACAGGGCACAAGAGAGAGAATACATAGTTAAAGCACACTGCTCTCTCTTCTCACAGAATGGCTGAAATAGTTATTAATTTAAATTTTTTCCCTGCATTGTGGACATTTGGGAGGGTCTCCTGAGGTTATCTTTAAAAAAGCTTCTAACCTCAACTGCTGATAACTGCTGCTAAACTCAGTATGTAAAAGCTGTTAAACTGAGGTTTTTCACTGTCGTCTATCAGCTGTCAGTTTCCAACGTTCAGAAGAGGTTTTCAACTGGCCCATGTGCATGAGGTCTTAAACTGGAGAGAGCAAAATCTGGTTTCGCTGTGTATGGTAGCCAATCACCTTCTAAGTTCAACTAACCTTTGACAAAAAAATCTGAAAGCGGTTTATATGCAGAGCTGCACCAGATTTTGCACCCTCCAGCTTTAGTATGAGTCAACCCCTTTGAGTTGTTACAGTGTAGGTCCTGTATCTGTCTACATTGCACTGTTCACTTTTAGTAAATCAACCCCAAAGTGACTGTACTCACAGAACAGTAGACAGTAAACCTGACCATACACCTTATTTTACAATATCTGTGCAATCTCCTTTAGATTTACCAAAGCTTATGTAATTTCGTTTTCAATTTGTGGCCCTTCAGGCAAGCCCGTACACTTCATAGATGCAGTTAGATCTAAAAGAAAGTGTACAATCAGACTTTAATGTCTTAGACTCCCTCTGCATATTATTATTGCATTGTTAGAGTATTCTGGCTTTTCTATAGTCTTATGCAAATCTGTTACCATCCCTGAATATAAGCCATTAAAGGATATCTAAACCCAGAACAAAAAATGAATTTTTTGCAGCTTACCAGTCCTTAGTAAGGTTTGGTTCGTGCCAGAACACTCGAATATCACAAAAGTTAGGACCTGAACTCCGAATCCCATTGAAGTCTGTGGGACCCAAAGTTGAAAAATCAAAAGTGCCCATTTTGAAAGCTTATATGCAAGTTATTGGCCATAAAAAGAGTATGGGGGTCCGGGTACTGCCCTGGGGGACATGTATCAATGCAAAAAATGTTTTTAAAAAAGATTGTTTTTACAGGAGCAGTGATTTTAATTATGCTTAAAGTGAAACAATAAAAATTTAAAATTTCTTTAAATATTGTGCCTGGGGGGTCCCCTTAGTCAGCCTATAAAGTGGTGCATCTGTGCCGTGTATAGTACCTGCTGCAGCAAAACTGAAATTTATAAAGAAAAAAAACATGACATTTAAATTGCCGGATATACAATACCATTGCCAGCGGTACAAAAATGTTGAAAAAACGGCGCCCCCCCTGTAATCCATACCAGACCCTTATCTGAGCATGCAGCCCAGCAGGCGAGGAAAGGGGGGAGCAAGCGAGTGCCCCCCCTCCTGAACATACCAGGCCACATGCCTTCAACATGGGAGGGTGCTTTGGGTCACCCCCGCCCCAAAGCACCTCGTCCCTATGTTGATGGGAACAAGGACCACTTCCTGATAACCCTGGGCTGTGGTTGTGGGGGTCTGCGGGCAAGATCCTGGCCCCCTCCCTATGTGAATGATTATGGGGAACATTGTACCCCTACTCATTAACCAAAAAAAGTGTCAGAAATAAATAAAGACAGGAGGCAGTTTTTGACAATTCCTTTATTAAAAAATAAAAAAACAATGTCCCATGATGTAGATCCATCATCAATCACGATGCCCGCTGCACCGCCGGACCCTGAAAAAAAAAAAAAGCTTCACCCGCAACAAAGGCTGACCACCGAATGCCTCCTCCACTGTTTGACAGGTCTTAAATGGGTAAAGGGTGGGGCCACCTGGTAATGTCATCTGGTGGCACCGCCCCCTTGGGCTGTCACCGACCGAACATCTCGCCGAGCACCCCGTTGTTTGCCGAACGGGTGAACAAGCAATGTTCCGGCCAAACTTTTGCTCGGCTTGAATTGTTTGCCCAACTCTATACCTTAGATGTGGTGGCTGCATTATTTTTGAGTACTTCTCTTGCAAGTATAGAAAAATACCATTTCAGATTGGCAGAATTCTAGTGTCATTGTAACTACTTGTGTACTGGACTGAAATTTCAAATAATGTTATAATTTTTCCCAACGGTCTTCTGCAAACAAAAGAGCACCTTCTCCCTACATGGAGCTAAGAGAAGGAGGTGGTGTTTGTAGTCCAAATCCAAATAGAGAGAGTAGTCTAGTGTGACTATGATGTTCCTCAATGGATATACAATGCAGTGAGTGAGTGTTGTCACTCTAGGACAGGAAGTGTGTTACTGTCAGGATCACCAGGTGAATTTAAAGAGAAAACCTGAAAAAAAAAACAATGCAGCCACCACATATATTTTTATTATTTTTTTTTACACTGCAATATATTACATTTTATTTGGGTGTAGAGGTTTTACAGCAGAAATGATGTCTTTTTGATGGGAGGTGGGAAAATAAACTAGAGCATGCTATTCCAAAGGCATTTGCAATGAAATTATTAAACATATAGTAGACATATACGTGTTACTTTGTACAGTATTACCAATTGCATTAAATTTAAATTAATTACATAATTTAATAATGAAATAGTACAGTACATACACTGTTTGTATGTATTAGTACAGTGTTACTGATATACAGTGTTACCAGGAGTGAGGAATACTACTATCCATTGTGTATTTACCGTAATTAGCTGCAACAACCAACCAGTAGAATTACTCTGGAATGCTTTTTTTCCTACCTCCATGGCAAAGTAGTTTTAAATTGACAGCATAACAGTTAGTCCACAGCCTTGTAACAGAGAGGTCAAGGGTGCAATTTTTGTATAAACTAAAACTTACTGACTTGACCTCATGACCTTTGGTTTACCAGACTGTAAATTTTCCATTACCCTCCCTATTCAGTAATCTGACAAGATACACGACAGGCAGCAGTATTCTTCCTAAGGAACATTCATGTTCCCTGGATATCTAATCAGTGGAAGAAACATGTCTTAAAGTGGTTGTACACCTATGAAATGAAAAATGTGTCTGTAGTTTTTTATTTATTTATTTATTTTTTTACAATTTCATTTTTTACAACGTATTTATTTATTTTTTACACATTATTATATATATATATATATATATATATATATATATATATATATATATATAAATAAATAAATAAATAAGTTGTAAAAAATTAAATTGTAAAAAGAAAATAATAAAAATAACTACAGACACATTTTTCATTTCATAGGTGTACAATAGGGTGACCAGACATCCCCGGTTTCTGGGGACAGTCCCCAGATTGAGGACACTGTCCCTGGACCAAGTCTGTCCCCAGTTTTGTCCCCAGATTGGATTTGAACAGGGGCTGGGGCAATTTCAAAGACAGCCCGGGCAGAATAAAAAGAAAAAACCTGAATTGCACCCCTCCTCCTCTAACGCTCCTACTAGCTTATGGGGGTTTATTTTTTTTCCATTATCTGTGCCCTTTTTTGATGATCATGTGCTGGTCGGAGTGGAGGGACTATTTCTTCAGTTTCGGGCGCATGCCCATTCAGCTCCACTCGCATGTTCTTCTGCCTTGGCTCAAGTCCTGGCCAGCCGCCTGCCTGCTTATCTCCTTGCCTCCCCTGGGGGAGTGATCTTCCTCTGCTCCCCATCCAGTAGTAGCCGGGGCCCGAAGAGTAAAGCCCCATACACACTATCAGATTTTCTGCTGATTTTTGACTTCAGATTTACCAAAACCATGTAGTGCAAGGGCCTGCCTGATTGCATACAAATTGAAACTCCTAAGGTTTGACCTCATATATTATATGGTTTTGGTAAATCTGAAGGAAAAAATCAGCAGAAAATCTGATAGTGTGTATGGGGCTTTAGACTTGACAGGCTGTGAGGCTGGCGGCGGCGACGGAGATGGGCAAAGAGTCGTCGATTGCTGCCATTACTAGTAAAAAAAAAAAAATATGTCCCCTGATTTCATTTTAAAAATCTGGTCACCTTAGTGTACAACCACTTTAAGACATGTTTCTTCCACTGATTAGATATCCAGGGAACATAAATGTTCCTTAGGAAGAATACTGCTGCCTGTCGTGTATCTTGTCAGATTACTGAATGGGGAGGGTAATGGAAAATTTACAGTCTGGTAAACCAGAGGTCATGAGGTCAAGTCAGTAAGTTTTAGTGTATACAAAAATTGCACCCTTGACCTCTCTGTTACAAGGCTGTGGACTAACTGTTATGCTGTCAATTTAAAACTACTTTGCCATGGAGGTAGGAAAAAAAGCATTCCAGAGTAATTCTACTGGTTGGTTGTTGCAGCTAATTAAATACACAATGGATAGTAGTATTCCCCACTCCTGGTAACACTGTATATCAGTAACACTGTACTAATACATACAAACAGTGTATATATATATAAATAACCCACGCAGGCACTCCCTGTGCGTGGGTTTCCTCATATGTAAAGCGCTGCGCTATATAAGTACCTTAAATAATAATATATATACAATGATTTCTCTTTTTTTTGGGGGGGGGGGGGAGGGGGAGTTGAAAGTGTCAATGTTTTTTTTCTATTTATTTATTACAGTGTTTCCTTTTTTTAATCAACCCTTGTGGGGGGGGGGTGCTTTGGTAAGATGTCAGGGGTCAGACCCCTGACATCTCCCCTTTGAGACAGGGAAAGGGACTGAGGACACAGATTCCCCAGTTCCTTTCTCTGCATCCTCAGCTACACTGAAGATGAAAGGGCAGGAGACAGAGGCTCCTCTCCATTCATAAACTGAAGCATCGTAAACACAGTTTACTCTGCTCAGTTGTGAATGGACAGAGTCAGTGATCCCTGACTCTGTGCATTCAGAAAAGGAAGGAAGCCGGTAAATGACATATTTACGGGCTCCTTCCTCCGCTCTCCATCCTGACAGATCTGGGACAGGGGGGGCGGAGGAGCACAGAGGGGGACCCCCCACTGCCGCACCGATCGTCACTGACTGTCCAAGTATCGTGTCAAGCATCGTAGCATTTCCATGAGTACAAGTACTCATGCAAATGCTCGGTATCGGCACTGATACTAGTATCTGTATCAGTGCAACCCTAGTTTGTACTAACGTCAATCCAAAGCACCTAGTGTGGTTCCTATCTGCTTTCTCATCCCTTTGCTATCTGCATGAGTCACTTGTGACAGGTTAGGCAGGCCATAGTTGGTGCAAATTCCTGATGAAATTTGCACGATTCCCCCATCAACACAGACGGTGTTGACAAGGGAATCCCTCCTGCCGAGCCATTGTCTTCTCTGGGTGGGGGAAGCCGCCCCCCCCTGGGAGAAGACTGTGATTATTGCTAGGGGCTATAGCAGCTGCCTGCGATAATTGCAAACAAATCCAGCAGGCTGGTCGTACCCAAGTTGACTGATTGACTTGGTACATTCAGCCTGCCCATCAATGGCTCGAATCTTGGCCATTTTAGCAGGAACTGGCCGAGATTTGACCTGTATATGGCTGGCCTTATGCTGATACCACTGCCCCCCCCCGTACATAGTAGGCGATTGAAAGCCTCAGCTGTACAAGTTTCCCTGTGAGACTGTGTACAGCGGGGTGTCCTTTCTAACTACTCAGGTCTAAGATTACACCCAGTTTTCTGCTCTATGCTGTGCAGTGTGTGACGGCAAATCTGCTCTCCCTGACTGCTGGAGCTGAGAAAAAGCCTTTGATCTGTGTGTCTTAAAAGGCCGTAAAAGAGAGAGGGCTGCAAATACACAGGTGCAGCTTATGTAGGAGGATTTGTTTCATCTCTGTGTATTACCTGAGACCAGTTACTTCAGTGGGTGTATGTAAGGGTTTAAAACCACTTTAATCAACTCTGTTGACTGGGTGGCAAGCATGTGTGAAGCAAGGTGTTTCCTAGAAAAGTTTGGCAGCCAAAGCTCCCAAAGGTGCCCAGATCAGGCAGCTGTATTACATTTCTGCAGTTATAATAGACACATGCTATCGAGGGATAAGCTGGAATATCTAACATCCCAGTCTTTCAGTCTTATGTAGCTAAATTAGTTAGACACCTAGGAGTCAATTTAATAAAACTGGCTCACACAGAGTCTGGTGCAGCTGTGCATAGTAATCAATCAGCTTCCAGGTCTTAGTGTCAAAGCTTCATTGAACAAGCTGAAGTTAGAAGCTGATTGGTTACTATGCACAGCTGCACCAGATTCTGAGTGCTCCAGTTTTAGTAAATCTCCTCCCCAGTGTCCAACCTGCAGCTTTTTGGTACTTATTGTGTGGCCCTCAGGGCTCCTGAAGACAGTAGTCTGTTTTAGTGCTTACTAAAGCCAGTGAAGGGAAAATATTCTCTAGACTGGCTGGTTTATTTCTTTCACACTTACTTTTTGCTAAGCTTTTCTGATTTTTTTTATTTTATATAATGGAACTCTCTAAGAGAAATATTAAATATGATACAAATTATTTGTATAGAGCTGTAGAGTGTGGATATGTGGAACTATTGATTTGTAAATGGGCAGTAATAGTGATCTCTAACAATCTCATGCAACGTGTCTCCAGTCTATGACTGTCTCCTGAACCATGTTTACTGTTTCTGACAACTCCCATAGCATGTTAACAGTCTCTGACCATCTCTTGTAGTATGCTTGTAGTCTCTGACCATCTCTTGTAGTATGTTTGTAGTCTCTGACCATCTCTTGTAGTATGCTTGTAGTCTTTGACCATCTCTTGTAGTATGCTTGTAGTCTCTGACCATCTCTTGTAGTATGCTTGTAGTCTCTGACCATCTCTTGTAGTATGCTTGTAGTCTCTGACCATCTCTTGTAGTATGCTTGTAGTCTCTGACCATCTCTTGTAGTATGCTTGTAGTCTCTGACCATCTCTTGTAGTATGCTTGTAGTCTCTGACCATCTCTTGTAGTATGCTTGTAGTCTTTGACCATCTCTTGTAGTATGCTTGTAGTCTCTGACCATCTCTTGTAGTATGCTTGTAGTCTCTGACCATCTCTTGTAGTATGCTTGTAGTCTCTGACCATCTCTTGTAGTATGCTTGTAGTCTCTGACCATCTCTTGTAGTATGCTTGTAGTCTCTGACCATCTCTTGTAGTATGCTTGTAGTCTCTGACCATCTCTTGTAGTATGCTTGTAGTCTCTGACCATCTCTTGTAGTATGCTTGTAGTCTCTGACCATCTCTTGTAGTATGCTTGTAGTCTCTGACCATCTCTTGTAGTATGCTTGTAGTCTCTGACCATCTCTTGTAGTATGCTTGTAGTCTCTGACCATCTCTTGTAGTATGCTTGTAGTCTCTGACCATCTCTTGTAGTATGCTTGTAGTCTCTGATCTTCTCTTTTTGTGTGTCTGCAGTCGACGATAGCATTACATTCTAGGGTTTCGTCAACAAAATTAACACCATCTTAGTCAACTAAAATACGACTAAAACAATTTAGATGACTAAATAATGACTACAATTAAAATGGCATTTTACTCAAATGACTACGGGGTTGATTTATTAAAGGACAATACACTGTGCATGTTGCAAAGTGCAGTTGCTCCAGAGCTTAGTAAATTAGGTAAGGCTTCACTTTGCAAAGAGCAATCACGTCCAAGGAAAATAAAAAAAAATGCATTTTGCTTGCAGATGATTGGATAATGGAAGTCAGCAGAGCTTCTGCTCATTTACTAAACTCTGCAGCAACTGCACTAGCAGAGTGCACACTTGCTTTGCCTTTAGTAAAACAACCTATGACTAAAACTATATCAAAATTTAATGTTAAAATTAACACTGCACTACGACATAAGAATAAGCTTCTAGCTGCTCAAAGAATGCTTTTCTTGTTACCGGTATTTTTTTTCTTTATTTTTAATGTTGGTAAAATATTCAGGTAATATGTGCAATGGCATTGCAGCCAATAGAGTTTACAGTTTTTTGTTTTTTTTTCGGGGGGGGGGGGGGGTGTTATATTTTAAAGTTGCACTTCTATTTGTCAAAAAGCGATATTTTTATTTTTGTTTGTTTTTGACACTTGGTTTTATAAAGACGTTATGTGTACCGGCTAAATCTGTGTCTGTAGTACATGTTCAAATCTTAATACCATAAATGGCATAGGTATTAAGGGTATGACATAGGGGGTTATTTACGAAAGGCAAATCCACTTTGCACTGAAAGTGCACTTGGAAGTGCAGTCACTCTAAATCTAAGGGGTAGATCTGAAATGAGGTGAAGCTCTGCTGATTTTATCATCCAATCATGTGTGAGCTAAAATGCTGTTTTTTTTTTTCCTTGCATGTCCCCCTCAGATCTACAACGACTTTATTTCAAAGTGCACTATCAGTGCAAAGTGGATTTTCCTTTAGTAAATAACCCCCTATGTTATTAGATATTTACTACAGGAGTATATATTGGGGTTGATTTACTAAAGGCAAATAGACTGTGCACTCTGAAAGTTGCAGTTGCTCAGGGGCGGCCCCCGCCCATTAAGGGCGCATGGGCGCCACCCCCCATCCATGCATCCGGCCCACATGCAGGACTCCGGATGCATGGATTCCAAAGAGGGGGTGTTTTTTGAAGCACCTGATTAGAGCCAAAGGCTCTAATAGGCTTCAAAATAGGGAGGGCTCGGGGCGCGGAGAATGTGAACCAAGCCCACCCAGGTGTGTTACAATAGCGAATGAATATTCTCTATTTGTAACACTGAACCTCTTCCAAGCCAAGCTGAAAATGGGTCTTGAGACCCATCACCCAATTGGCTGAAAGGACAGGTAACCCTTTTGGACACCTAGGTGGAGGGGAAGAGACGCACGGTGGAAGCTGCAGTGATGGAGAAGAGGATGCAGGAGCTGCTACCAGCTGCCCGATGCCCGCCACCCGCCATGTAGATGGGGTAAGTGCCGGTCCGACTGGCAGACAGTGAGTGGGCGGGGGGGAGGTGCCACCGGCCACTTGGAGGGGTGGTTGTTTGCCGCTGCCGCCCCCCCCCCAAAAAGAACCCCACCAGCCACCACTGCAGTTGCTCCTGAGCTTAGTAAATGAGCAAAGGCTTTGCTGACTTCCATCATCCAATCATATGCAAAGAAAAATGCTGCAATTCTTATTTTCCTTGCACGTGATTGGGTTTTCTTTCCAAAGTGAAGTTTTATCTCAATTACTAAGCTCTAGAGCAACTGCACTTGAAGAGTGCAACTGTACTTTTTAAAGTGCACAGTCTATTTGCCTTTAGTAAATCAACCCCAATGAGTTTGGCAATTCTGGAGAAATACTTAAATATTGCATTACAATTTCACTAAACCCATTAGATTTTCGTTGACTATAATGTAATGGGGATTTTAGTCTACTAAATGTACTAGAGATTTTAGTTGACTAAAATACAACTAAAACTAAAGCAATTCAGATGGCTAAAATACAACTAAAACTAAAATGGCATTTTAGCCAAAAGACTATAACTAAATTGACATTTGATGTAAAAATTAACACTATTATATTCACTGAATATTATGCGTGACCTATTGGTGATGTCAGGGGCTGCACTTGTGTCCAATAAAATGGGGAAGGGATGAAGCCTCCTTTATTTTTTGTCTGTCCCTGTTTGAAATATATATCATACATCACGGGGGGTAACATTCTGATTTGCAGGGTGCATGCCCACTCCCTGCTTCTTAACTACGAGTTTTTCAGCAGGCTCGCAGCCAATAATATTGGTAAACACAACACAGATCTGGCTGGTTCTTTTCATTGATTTCACTCACCGTTCAGAGCTGATATCAGGAAGAAAAACCAGCCAGTCTGTGAGTAAAATCAGCACACATATGCCCCGTACACACGGTCGGACATTGATCGGACATTCCGACAACAAAATCCTAGGATTTTTTCCGACAGATGTTGGCTCAAACTTGTCTTGCATACACACGGTCACACAAAGTTGACGGAAAATCCGATCACTCTGAACGCGGTGACGTAAAATACGTACGTCGGGACTATAAACGGGGCAGTGGCCAATAGCTTTCATCTCTTTATTTATTCTGAGCATGCGTGGCACTTTGTGCGTCGGATTTGTGTACACACGATCGGAAATTCCGACAACGGATTTTGTTGCCGGAAAATTTTATAGCAAGCTCTCAAACTTTGTGTGTCGGAAAATCCGATGGAAAATGTGTGATGGAGCCCACACACAGTCGGAATTTCCGACAACAAGGTCCTATCACACATTTTCCATCGGAAAATCCGACCGTGTGTACGGGGCATTACACTTATTAGGCACACAGTTAACCCCTTGATTGCCATCCTGATCACCGCTGTCACCCAACCAATGTCATTATTACAGGGACATTATTATTATTATTATACATTATTATTACTGATCACTGTGTTAGTGTCACTAGCGATATCAGCATTTTCGTTTGGTTTGTAACGCACATATTTTTAGCATGTAGTTTGACACTTTTTTAATGTGCATTTTTTAATTTGTTTTTTTATGCGTATTTTGGCAAACAGCACATTTTTTTGGGGTGCCATTAACAATTAACGGCACCGCAAGCATAACATGCATTTTGCATGTTTTTCCAGAATGCACAGGAAAAAGTGCATTAAAACCATACCAAAATGCACATAAAAAAGGCCCAAAAAGCCAAAATAATTTTTTTTTGGGCATGGAGCGTTGTGTATTTTTTCAATGCGCACATTGGTAGTGTATTTGCCAAATGACAAAATGTGTGGCAAAATGCAGGTCTGCTAACTGCATTTGGGGTGCCATTAACAATGAATGGCACCCAAATACGCATTGCGTATTTTGACACAATTTTGTTGATATTAAAGGTTACATCACAGAAACCTGACATTTTAAGGCAGGGGTGTAGACTTTTTATATCCACTGTATATATACTGTATATATAAAATACATATATACACACATAAACATATATAGTTATTATTTATATCAATCTTTAAGCTTGCTGCTGATAATATTAGGAAGAAAGATCACATCACAGCAGCTTCTCACCCAAATTCTCCACCTCTGAGCTGGAGAATTTGGGATGGAGATATTTTACAGAGATGGCCAGTGAGATCCTCAGATCTCACCTTCATAAGCTGGTCATCTGTGTAAAAGTGAATGACAGAAGGGTGTGCCCTGTGATGAGAAGTGAAGAACATGTTTTCCACTCATCATCTCAGCTTCATAAACTGGGACACCTGAGAGATCAGCTGTGATCATCAGGATCTCAGCTTTTCTCTGCTTCATAAACGGAGACCTAAGGCCCCTTTCACACTGGGGCGGTTTGCAGGCGTTATTGCGCTAAAAATACCGCCTGCAAACCGCCCCTAAACAGCCTCCGCTGTTTGTTCAGTGTGAAAGCCCGAGGGCTTTCACACTGAAGCGGTGCGCTGGCAGGACGGTAAAAAAAGTCCTGCGAGCCGCATCTTTGGAGCGGTGAAGGAGCGGTGTGTTCACCGCTCCTAAACCGCTCCTGCCCATTGAAATCAATGGGACAGCGAGGCTATACTGCGGCAATACCGCGGCTATAGCCATGCTGTACGAGCAGTTTTAACCCTTTTTCGGCCGCCAGCGGGGGTTAAAACCGCACCGCTAGCGGCCGAATACAGCCGCAAAAATGACGGTAAAACAGCGCTAAAAATAGCGCTGTTTTACCGCCGACGCCCCCACCGCCCCAGTGTGAAAGGGGCCTTAGTGTCCCTCTTAGCCAGTGTCAGTTAGCGCCAGTCCCTGATTACCCACCACACTATCACAGTCACACTATAAGCCACTGATCATGGCCATTACTTGTATAGTGTCTGTCCAGATTAGTATCCTGGTTATGGTCAGAACTATGCTAGTGTCCCCAAGAGTATAGCGTCCCCAACATTTTTTGGGATTTTGTTTTTACCAAAGACATATATCAAGATACATTTTGGCCTACAATTATAAAGAAATTAGATTTTTTTAAATGTGTTTTGTAACAGAAAGTACAAAATATAGTTTTTTTTCCAAAATGTGGGCTTTTTTCATTTATATAATATTTTTTTTTTTAAACCCAGTGGTGATAAAATACCACCAAAAGGAAACACTATTTGTGTGAAAAAAAATGATATAAATTTAATTTGAGTATAGTGTTGCATGACCGTGCAACGATTAAACAGATTAGCAATGACAATATACATTTTTTAACTAACAATATTAGAACCATTGAGAACTTTCATCAAATTGATTTATGAATAATACAGTATATTATAAATGGGGTGGTCTTGTTTAAAGCAACAATGCGACTTTAGTACAAGGACACCCTCACAAAATACTTGAGGTCTAGCCCCAACAAGCTTCAACCACCACCCCCCTTCCCCCAGATGTATTTTATGCTTTCATTTTTTATACTTATCGTTTCTGGATGTCTTTAGCCAAGTTGTGTAACACACAAGGTATTTCCCTCTTTTCTGACACTGGGCAGTCCTCACTCCTTAGAAAGGCCCCTTTCACACTGGGGCGGTTTGCAGGCGTTATTGCGCTAAAAATACCGCCTGCAAACCGCCCCTAAACAGCCTCCGCTGTTTGTTCAGTGTGAAAGCCTGAGGGCTTTCACACTGAAGCGGTGCGCTGGCAGGACGGTAAAAAAAGTCCTGTGAGCCGCATCTTTGGAGTGAGTTCACCGCTCCTAAACCGCTCCTGCCCATTGAAATCAATGGGACAGCGCGGCTATACCGCGGCAATACCGCGGCTATAGCTGCGCTGTACGAGCGGTTTTAACCCTTTTTCGGCCGCCAGCGGGGGTTAAAACCGCACCGCTAGCGGCCGAATACAGCCGCAAAAACGGCGGTAAAACAGTGCTACAAATAGCTCTGTTTACCGCTGACGCCCCCACCGCCCCAGTTTGAAAGGGGCCTTATGCAAAGAATATTACATTGCATTACACTGCGATGACAGGAAGTCATGTTGATGCCCAGTGCACAGACCCGCAGTCTTCCTTGTTCAATGATGCTGGATCATTCAACCTGGAAGGGCATCAAGTGGTGAAAATAAATTTGTAGTTCAGTCATTCACAGGAAACTGTGAATAAATGACACAAACATGTGTGCGCGCTGTTCTTGAATTGTGACAGCTGGTGCAGGGAGAAGATCCCCCACCCACTGTCACAGGGAGGGAGAAAAGGCAGGAGCTGGAACATGTTACATCTCCCACTCTAAATATGGATGAAACATACAGTATAACATGTTCCAAAACAAGATCTTATCCTTTAAACCATTCTTAAACCATTTTTGCAGTGTGTCAGGGCACATTATCCTGCTAAAAGAGGCCACTGCCATCGGGAAATACTGTTTCCATGAAGAGGTGTACTTGGTTAGCAACAACATTTAGGTAGCTGGTACATGTCAAAGTAGCTTCCACATAAATGGCAGAACCCTAAGTCCAGCAGAACATTGCCCAAAGCATCACACTGCCTCCACCAGCTTGCCTTCTATCCGTAATGCATTCTTGTGCCATCTCTGCCCCAGCTAAGAAATGCGCATGCACCCAGCCATACACATGATGTAAAAGAAAACATGATTCATCAGACCAGGCCACCTTCTTCTATTACTCCGTGGTCCAGTTTTTATGCTCACATGCTCATTGCAGGCTCTTTTGGCTGTGGACATGGGTCAGCATGGGCACCCTGACCGGTCTGCGGCTACACAGCCCCTTACACAACAAATTACAGATTTAAAAAGGAAGTAAAGTGCGTCCTTTTTTTTTTTTTCACTTTTTTGTCACCGCTGGAGGCCGCATCCATCTTCGCCCTACCGGGTCTGCGGACTTCAGCTGTGTGACTAGCCGGAGCCGCCGGTGTCATGGCACAGGGCTCTGGCTTACCTATAGGTACAAACAATACAGCGAAGTTTACTTCCTCTTTAAGGCCCCTTTCACACTGGGGTTTTGGGGGCATCGGCAGTAAAACAGCGCTATTTTTAGCGCTGTTTTACCGTCGTTTTTGCGGCGGTATTCGACCGCTAGCGGTGCGGTTTTAACCCCCGCTGGCGGCCGAAAAAGGGTTAAAACCGCTTGTAAAGCGCGGCTATAGCCGCAGTATCGCCGTGGTATAGCCGCGCTGTCCCATTGATTTCAATGGGCAGGAGCGGTTTAGGAGTGGTGAATACACCGCTCCTTCACCGCTCCAAAGAAGCGGTTGGCAGGACTTTTTTTACCGTCCTGCCAGCGCACCGCTTCAGTGTGAAAGCCCTCGGGCTTTCACACTGAACAAACAGCGGAGGCTGTTTAGGGGCAGTTTGCAGGCGGTATTTTTAGCGCAATACCGCCTGCAAACCGCCCCAGTGTGAAAAGGGCCTAAGGGACAACATTTTTATTTTTACTGCCTAAAATTTCCCAACAACTTTCAGATGCCATTGTAAAAAAATGTTAATCGTTTTACTTATCAGTGATCTTATTATTATTGAAGAAATGGCTGCACTCCAGGATCCATCAAAATTCTAATTTAATAGACGAACATCCCAAGTGTTACAAACAATTCAAATGGTAGACGCGTTTCACACAACAGGTGCGCTTATTCATTGGTAATGAATAAGGCACCTGTTAGTGTGTGAAACGCGTCTACCATTTGAACTGTTTGTAACACTTGGGATGTTCGTCTATTAAATAAGAATTTTGATGGATCTTGAAGTGCAGCTATTTCTTCAGTGCTGATCGTATGCGGAGGCGAGCCGAGGCGGGCAACCGTGATATCATTAGGCTTCCTGTCTCACCTGGAGCAGCGAGTTCTTTTGTTTGGATCTTATTATTATGGATGATCGTTGTATTACTAGCCGTTGCTGAAGTATTTATCATATGGTAATTTTCTGTAACTTTCACATTTTAACATTTTCCCTCTTTTTGTGTTTGTAATAATTATAGTGATTTATAGGGAGGAACTGTTTCATTTCCATTTACTTTTAACTGTTCCTAAAAAGTTTTGAGATAAACAACACTATTATCCACAAAGGGAGTGCATTGTGTTTAAAGGAATTGGCTGGCTCTGGTTCATAGACTTGCATTATAAGAAGAAGCAGTTAGGCACAACCATTGTGTAGCATTGAAGGCAGTAAGCCAACCCTAAGTAAGTAATGAGCAAACATGGCTGCCTCTACATACTTATATAATTACAGCCTATGCAAAGTGTTTAAAACAACATCCATTGACAAGATTACTTACAGTACCCGATCCTACACTCAGGTGCATATCTAAGATGATTGAAAAGCCTTTAATTATACCCCCTCCTTTACACTAGTTCTTTTCTCTCTTTCACTTTCCAGGACAATTAGCAAAGTGTTTGGTCTTTTGGTTAGAATGAATAATTCATTAATAGTCTTTGTTAATGATTTATGTGCCATATGCCACTATTACAGGATGTATGTGTAACTTCCAGCCACCTTCATTCAGAAGATAGGGGAGATAATGGCATGAAGAGATGAATTACCATTGAGAGTAGAAAGAGTGATTAACCCTTTATATCACCAGCTGGAAGGTGCTTTGTACATCCACAAGCGTGCTGCATACATCGCACATTACAAAACACAAGGCCATATTTTAGGATTTCCATGCAGTTATTCATACAGTGGTAGATAATGGACCTGGGAGATATGAAATGATTACAGACAAAAGACATCAGTGATGAGCATCCATTAGAGCTTATTACTTTAGTGCCAAACAATTTAGATAAACAGGAAAATGGCTGTAATAAGACTTAAAATAACATAATTGGGTATATTGCAATCCACCTTCCCCAAAACACACAATTCTTTTTTTTCCATGGTTGTAGAAGGCTACAAATTCCTGTATGTCAGTAATCATGTAAGTTATTTTAAGTGCAAATCCAGGCAGATAAAGGTATTCCTTTAACTGCCGTTGTGATTCAAAAACCATTATCACTAAGCAGTTTGAGTAGCGACTGTACTTTGGACCCTAAAACCACTAAACTACTAGTTCGTTAATAGCCAAATTTCTAAGGTGTGCAAGACTATATTACCAAAAGTATTGGGTCGCCTGCCTTTGCACGCACGTGAACTTTAATGGCATCCCGGTCTTAAGCCTCGTACACACGATCGGATTTACCACAGACAAATCCGCAGACTTCCGAATAGCGTTGGCCCCAAACTTGTCTTGCATACAAACGGCACACAATTGTCAGACAACAAACACGAAGGTAGTGACGTACTACATGGTTTTTCAGCTCTTTAGCGCCACCCTTTGGGCTCCTTCTGCTAATTTCATGTTAGTAGAAGTTTGGTGAGTGTTGATTCATGCTTTTCATTTTGCGCTTTTCATTTCACGCTTTTCATTTCGTGCTTTTCATTTCACGCTTTTCAGTACGTTTCTGTATGGCCGTTCGTCAACCAGACATGTTGCGGAATCAGAGGAGATAACGTGTTATTTATTATTGACCTTGGAGTTATTGCTTTCACCCAAGTCCAGTCCAGGAACAGGAGGAGGAGGATTTCCTCGACCAAAAATTGTTTGCTTTATTAATCGTGACCAATTATTTCATATGGCTTTGCTGCGGGAGCTCCAGGAGAATAATCCAGATGATTTTTGGAATTATCTCCAGATGACAGACCCCTGCTTTCACCAACTCTTGGCATTGTTGATCCCCTATATTATGAAGCAGGACACATGCATGAGGCTTTTATTTTATTTTTTGGTTGAATAATGATTTGATTTGGTATATTTTCTATATTTTTGGATGCATAGAATGCACTTTTTGGTTAAGTTCTATTGGCAGATAGCATGTCTAATTTTATTTGTTTTCTTTTTTTAATGCACAATAAAAAAATTGTGTAGAATAATACTTGGCTATGTGTTTTACTTCAAATGACAGTTTGGGAGTAGGCAGTTACATTTTAAAAAATACAATGTAAAATTGACAAGGGACACCAACATAGTTGTGTCTTTGATCTTAAAAACTATGTTGTGGTAACTTGCACCAAAAAAAAAAAAAATAACAAGCATAATAATAATATTCTTGATATCACTAGAAAAAAAAAGCCTTTGAAAATTCGTTTGTCATAACTCCATCAGTATCACCAGTAAAGCAGCTTCATTATTATCCCATTAAATAAAGAAGAAGAGAATGTGTGCTTCATTTCGAGATTTCATAATTTGCCACGTCACGAATGTTAATTCTCAATTACGAACGCTAGTTTACAAGACCGACCGGTTCCAGCACATCCTTGCTTCCGAGCATGCATGTTTGTACTTTGGACTTTTGTCCGACAGACTTGTGTCCGTCGAAAAATCCGACAACAGACATTTGTCCGCGGAAAATTTTAAAGCCTGCCATCCAACATTTGTCTGCGGAAAATCCGACAACAATTGTCTGATGGAGTGTACAAATCGTCGGATTTTCCACCAACAGCCTGTCATTACACAATTCCTGTCAGAAAATCTGATCGTGTGTACGAGGCTTTAGTCTGTAGGGTTCAATATTGAGTTGACCCACCCTTTTCAGCTTCAACTCTTCTGGGAAGGCTGTTCACAAAGTTTAGGAGTCTGTCTATGGGAACGTTTGACCATTCTTCTAGAAGTGTATTTCTGAGGTCAGGCACTGATGTGGACAAGAAGACCTGGCTTACTCATCCCAAAGGTGTTCTATCGGGTTGAGGTCAGAACTCGTTGCAGGCCAGTCAAACTCGCTCATCCATGTCTTTATGGACCTTGCTTTGTGCACTGGTCCAAATCATTTGGTGGAGGGGGGATTATGGTGTGGGGTTGTTTTTCAGGAGTTGGGCTTAGCCCCTTAGTTCCAGTGAAGAGAACTCTTAAGGCGTCAGCATACCAACAGTTTGGGGACGGCCCCTTCTTGTTCCAACATGACTGTGCACCACTGCACAAACAAGGTCCATAAAGACATGGATGAGCGAGTTTGGGGTGAAGGAACTGGACTGGCCTGCACAGAGTACTGACCTGAACACCTTTGGGATGAATTAGAGCGGAGACTACGAGCAAGGCCTTCTTGTCCAACATCAGTGCCTGTCCTTACAAATGTGTTTCTGAAAGAATGGTCAAACATTCCCAAAGACACACTCCTATACCTTGTGGACAGCCTTCCCAGAAGAGTTGAAGCTGTTATAGCTGCAAAGGGTGGACCAACTTAATATTGAACCCTACGGACAAAGACTGGGATGCAATTAAAGTTCATGTGCGTATAAAGGCAGACATCTTAATTGGTAATATAATGTATCAAAGCAAAAAAAAACACAGAAAGTTTAAACCCTTACATATGCCGAGTGAGCTCATTAGCCTCAGGTTATACACAGAAATGAAACAAATCGCCTTACATAAATTGTACCTGTTTATATGCAGCCCTCTCTCCTCTACATCAGTACAAAGTACACAATACAAAAGATTTTTCTCAGCTCTGGCAAGCAGGGGATGAGAATCTGACATCTCACACGCTGCACATCTAGAGCACAGAGCTCCCTGTGGTCTGAGAGCTGAGTAGAAGGGACACACCCCCTGTACAGAGGCTCATAGAGAAACATACGTAGCTGAGGCTGTCAGTCATCTGCTGTATGCTGGAGAGGGCCTTCACCCGGGAAGTTGTAGATTGAGAGTATTATCAGTGACTCATGCAAATAGCAGAGTAAGACCCCTTTCACACTGGAGGCATTTTTCAGGCGCTTTAGCACAAAAAATTAGCACCTGTAAAGCACCTGAAAAAAGCCTCAGCTGCAATCCTGCGCTGGCAGGACGCCAAAAAAAGTCCTGCCAGCAGCTTCTTTGCAGCAGTGTAGGAGCGGTGAATACACTGCTCCTCCACCACTCCTGCCCATTGAAATCAATGGGCAGCGCAGCCGAACCGCAGGCAAAGCGCCGCTGCAGCGGCATTTTGCGGGTGGATTTAACTCTTTTTCGGCCGCTGGCAGGGGCTAAAACCTCCCCTGCTAGCGGCCGAATAGCGCTGCTAAATCGACGGTAAAGCTTTACCGCCCACGCTTGGGCGCTTTTAATGTGATGAGCTCTAAAGACAGATCAGAGAGAAATGACACTTGCTGCCAAAGGTTGAGACAAATAGACACTATATATATGCTTTGTTCATTTTTCATGTTAGAGGTTTACAACCACTTTAAAGCACATCTAAACCCAAAAACAAAAATGTATTGTATTGCAGATTACCAATTAATACCTGTGGAAGTTGCATTAGTTTTATTTTTTTAAGCTTTACTTCTTTATTTTCACCTACCAATGACACACTTCCAGTCCTACCATGAGAACACTCTTTTTTTTTTGTCCCAATAAAAAAAAACACTGCCTATGGAACCTCATGTCTCTCCTACTGTCCATAGCATAGAGGCATAATTCTGTATATCCTCCTGCAAAGGATACTCACCTCTCCTGTTGCCTGTGCCACTGATTATCGATGTAGTCAAGAGAAACTCACAGCTGAAGAAGCTGCAGAATTTTGGGTGTGTTTATTTCTTCTGTAGTGTCGATTTCTTGGCATTGAGGTATTGAGTTGGTAAACCATGGAGCTTGATAATGGTACACTAGATACACCCTTAGTGTACAAGTCAAACACAGAGGGAGAACGCAGATGAGGGATTAAGGTGTGCAGCATAAGGGAGGTAAAGGTGTAAATACACAGGTCACTAGAGACAGGATGGAACTCAGATGAAGAGGAAGGGGTCGAAAGGGATGAAAAGATCTGCAATCATAGTAATGACCCCCTCCCTTGCCACCCAAGCTGCTGTCTCTGCTGCTGCTGCTGATAAATGATTCATTTGTTCATCAGATTGTCCTTCCTCTATTGTGACAGCAAACGGAGATCTCTCTTATGTAAACACTATAGTCTTTATATTGTGATTGGCCGCCACGTTCAGCTCTGTAATTGTGCTTATTGTGAGACAGCTTAGATCATAGCCATTCACACTGGCTGCCCAAAGGTATTTTCTGCAGTGCCAATAATAAATGGCATTGCAAAAATAAGTATCCTCCATTTTGCCATTCTTAACCACTTCAATACTAGGCACTTTCGCCCATTTCCTTCCCAGGCCAATTTTCAGCTTTCAGCGCTCTTGCATTTCAATAAGAATTGCGCGGTCATGCAACACTGTACCCAAATGAAATTTTTTATCATTTTGTTCACACAAATAGAGCTTTCTTTTGGTGGTATTTATTCACAAATCATTTTTTTTATTTTTTGCGATATAAGCGAAAAAAAGAGTGGAAATTTAAAAAAAAAAAATAATATTTTCTACTTTCTGTTTTAAAAGAAATCCAATAAAATCGAATTGTGTCATAAATTTAAAGAGGAAGTAAACTCTCCCACTCTGATGCTTCTTTTCATTTAGTCTATTATAATAAGTAATTATCAAACTATAACCACTGTAATCCAGCCCAAATCGCATATTACTTACTGTTTAAAGAAACTTTAAAAAACTTGTTTCCAGGGGTAAGGCAGCGCCATCTTAAGTATTATTTTCCGAGTTCACAGTAGAATGTATTTCCGCCCTTACATTGAGCACTTCTTGTACTGTTAACCAAGCCTCCTTCTCAATCCAACGTTTCTATGGCAACCCTGCTTCCCTGCTCATTGCTGACTTGTTTTACTTCAAAGTATTTACTTGTGCCGATTATCTAGTGTTTGCCTATGTCAGTCTTATCAGCTGATAAGACTGCAGTAATGCTGTCCGATGCCCAGGACATGGTCACATGGGGTGTAGTAGGAAGCTCTGAGTGATTATGCAGTCTCATGGGATTTCAGTGTTTTGCTGTAGGAAGTCCTGATAATAGACAGACAAGCACACAGAGTGTGCTGTAAATCAGGGGAGATATTGGCATGCTCACTGACGTCATTCTAAAGAACAAAAAGGATTACAACAATACTAAGCAAGTAAGGAGATATCTACAAGAAGTGTTTATTAGGGTTTTTATGCTGATTTACATGGTACAAAGTAGTGGGGGAGAGTTTACAACCACTTTAAGCCAACCTGTACATGTCTTTGGTAAAAAAAAATTTGTTAAGTGTATAATAATTGGTTAGTGTGATCACGGGCAGATATACGCAGATGATCATGTTCAGATGTGCGCAGATGATCACAGACACATGTGTGCAGATGATCACGGACATATGTGTGCAGATGATCATTGGGACATATGATTTTAGTGTTACATATGTGGGGACAGGTGTTTTTACTGTGTGGGGACGTGTGTGGGGACAATGTTTTGGAGACACTATTTTGGGGACATTGTGTGTTTACATTGTGTGGGGACATGTGTGGGGACACTGTGCCAGTGATCAGCGTGTAAAAAGCTATAAAAAAAAGCTCATACTCACTGATCACCTGCTGGCTGCAGCGATCCGCTCTCCTCTCCTCACTGACAACTTCCATGTGAGGAGAGAAGAGCCGATTGCCTAGGAACCAGCTCTCTATTTACATCACATGATGGCTCTGATTGGACACAGCCGTCATGTGATCAGGAGGGCCAATCACAGAGCCCTCCTACCGTTCGGAGATGCACCGTGTCTGGGTAACAGGAGCGCATCAGGATCGCGCCGCTGCGCGGGCATGCGCTCGCTCTATCCCCCTCCTTCTGAGGTACGTTCCTGAACAGCCACTCAGAAGAAGGAAGCTCCGACTCAGCCGTATATATGTGCAGTGGCCGGGTGGGAGATGGTTAAACGTATGCTGGTATTGAATTGGTTAATGCAGATCTGTGTTTTCCCCAAGCAGGGCAAAACCACACATTCACCTTAACTACTTTGCAGGCAAAGCAATGTATTGGTATGTCGCTGCTTGTTTCCATGTTTAAGATCCACCTGCTTGCCGACACCCATCGTGATTGTACACCACATGAATCATGGCTGTGACCTGCTGATTGGCTGTGTCCAATCACAGCCCAGAGCTCTGTGTTGAAAATCAACACAGGGCTCCATACAGAGGGAACAATCTTTGCTAAGCAGGGATACAAAGAGATTATTAATAAAAAGCTGCACATATTACACCTTTTAAACATTTTTAGGCACACAATCACCCTAGATGTTAACCCCTTCCCAGCCAGTGTTGTTAGTACAGTGACAGTATACAGTATTATCGCTGATCACTGTATTAGTGTCACCGGTTATGTCATTGGCTGTTAGTCAGTTCCTCCCAGTGTCAGGGTCAGATTGCCTGCTGCACTATCAGTCCCACTATAAGTTGCTGATCAACGCCATTAGTAGTATAAAAAAAATCACAATACAATAGTTTGTAGATGCTATAACTTTCACACAAGCTAATCAATATACACGTATTAGGATTTTTTTTTTGCCATGTAGCAGAATACATTTTGACCTAATTTTATGAAGAAATTTAATTTGTTTTTCTTTATTTATTGGATATGTTTAACCACTTCAGCCCCGGACCATTTGGCTGCCTAAGGACCAGAGGACTTTTTCCAATTTGGCACTGCGTCGCTTTAACTGCTAATTGCGCGGTCATGCAATGCTGTACCCAAACGAAATTTGCGTCCTTTTCTTCCCACAAAAAGAGCTTTCTTTTGATGGTATTTGATCACCTCTGCCGTTTTTATTTTTTGCGCTATAAACAGAAAAAGACCGAAAATTTTGAAAAAAAAATGATATTTTCTACTGTTTGTTATAAAAAAAATCCAATAAACTCAATTTTAGTCATACATTTAGGCCAAAATGTATTCGGCCACATGTCTTTGGTAAAAAAAACGTCAATAAGCGTATATTTATTGGTTTGCGCAAAAGTTATAGCGTCTACAAACTAGTGTACATTTTCTGGAATTTACACAGCTTTAAGTTTATGACTATGTCATTTCTTGAGGTGCTAAAATGGCAGGGCAGTACAACCCCCCCCCCCCCAAAATGACATTTTGGAAAGTAGACGCCCCAAGGAAATTGCTGAGAGGCATGTTGAACCCATTGAATATTTATTTTTTTTGTCCCAAGTGATTGAATAATGACAAAAAAATATATATATATATATATTTACAAAAAGTTGTCACTAAATTATATATTGCTCACACAGGCCATGGGCATATGTGGAATTGCACCCCAAAATACATTTAGCTGCTTCTCCTGAGTATGGGGATACCACATGTGTGGGACTTTTTGGGAGCCTAGCTGCGTACGGGGCCCCGAAAACCAATCAGGGTGTAAATTTTTGATTTCACTCTTCACTGCCTATCACAGTTTCGGAGGCCATGGAATGCCCAGGTGGCACAAAACCCCCCCAAATTACCCCATTTTGGAAAGTAGACACCCCAAGATATTTGCTGAGAGGTATGGTGAGTATTTTTCAGCTCTCATTTGTTTTTGAAAATGAAGAAAGACAAGAAAAAACTTTTTCTTTTTCTTTTTTCAATTTTCAAAACTTTGTGACAAAAAATGAGGTCTGCAAAATACTCACTATACCTCTCAGCAAATAGCTTGGGGTGTCTACTTTCCAAAATGGGGTCATTTGGGGGGGGTTTGTGCCACCTGGGCATTCCATGGCCTCCGAAACTGTGATGGGCAGTGAAAAGTGAAATCAAAAATTTACGCCCTTAGAAAGCCTGAAGGCGGTGCTTGGTTTTCGGGGTCCCGTACGCGGCTAGGCTCCCAAAAAGTCTCACACATGTGGTATCCCCGTACTCAGGAGAAGCAACAGAATGTATTTTGGGGTGTAATTTCACATATTCCCATGGCATGTTTGAGCAATATATCATTTAGTGACAACTTTGTGAAAAAAAAAAAAAAAAATTTGTCTCTTTCCCGCAACTTGTGTCACAATATAAAATATTCCATGGACTCGACATGACTCTCAGAAAATAGCTTGGGGTGTCTACTTTCCAAAATGGGGTCATTTGGGGGGGGTTTTGAACTGTCCTGGCATTTTATGCACAACATTTAGAAGCTTATGTCACACATCACCCACTCTTCTAACCACTTGAAGACAAAGCCCTTTCTGACACTTTTTGTTTACATGAAAAAATTATTTTTTTTTGCAAGAAAATTACTTTGAACTCCCAAACATATATTTTTTTAAAGCAAATGCCCTACAGATTAAAATGGTGGGTGTTTCATTTGTTTTTTTCACACAGTATTTGCGCAGCGATTTTTCAAACGCATTTTTTTGGGGAAAAACACACTTTTTAAAATTTTAATGCACTAAAACACACTATATTGCCCAAATGTTTGATGAAATAAAAAGATGATCTTAGGCCGAGTACATGGATACCAAACATGACATGCTTTAAAATTGCGCACAAACGTGCAGTGGCGACAAACTAAATACATTTTTAAAAGCCTTTACAGATTACCACTTTAGATTTACAGAGGAGGTCTACTGCTAAAATTACTGCCCTCGATCTTACGTTCGCGGTGGCACCTCACATGCATGGTGCAATTGCTGTTTACATTTTACGCCAGACTGACGCTTGCGTTCGCCTTTGCGCAAGAGCAGGGGGGGACAGGGGTGCTTTTTTTTTTTATTTATTATTTTTTTGCTTTTTTATCTTATTTTTAAACTGTTCCTTTCATTTTTTTTTTAAATCATTTTTATTGTTATCTCAGGGAATGTAAATATCCCCTATGAAAGCAATAGGTAGTGACAGGTACTCTTTTTTGAAAAAAATGAGGTCTATTAGACCCTAGATCTCTCCTCTGTCCTCAAAGCATCTGACCAGACCAAGATCGGTGTGATAAAATGCTTTCCCAATTTCGCAATGGCGCTGTTTACATCTGGCGAAATCTAAGTCATGAAATGCTCGTAGCTTCCGGTTTCTTAGGCCATAGAGATGTTTGGAGCCACTCTGGTCTCTGATCAGCTCTATGGTCAGCTGGCTGAATCACCGGCTGCATTCTCAGGTTCCCTGTTGAGACAGGAGAGCCAGAGAAAAACACGGAAGATGGTGGGGAGGGGGCATTCCCTCCCACTGCTTGTAAAAGCAGTCTAGAGGCTAATTAGCTGCTAGGATTGCTCTTACATGAAAGCCGACCGCTGGCTGAAAAGAATGATACCAAGATGATACCTAAACCTGCAGGCATCATTCTGGTATAACCACTCAAAGTCGTGAATGGTGTACCTGAAGACAAAAAAATGGTTAACAATAAAACACAGTAAACGGTAATGTATAAAAAATTGCATACCTGAAAAGCAAACATGATAAAACATAATAACAATAAAACATTGCAGAATAGAATACAGTAAAAAAGAGCAGAACAATAGAGAGAGAATAGAGAGAGAGAACAATAAAACAACAACTATTTTTTTTATTTTATTTTTTTTTTTTTACACTTTTTTTTGTAACTAACTTTTATAACTGTAACCGATTCCAGGTTCAGGTCTCTCAAAATGCGATGGCATCTTGGGAGACCCTGTGAAAGTGTGCCTAGTCTGTGCAATGCTGTACCCTACGCTAATACTCAACTAGTGAATGGTAGCGTTCAAAACATTCACCAATGCAAAGACCAGGATTGTCAGGACAGGAGGGACAATAATAGTGGGTGTCACGCCCATATCCGCGCTAGCTGCAGACACAATATCTTTTTTGGGGGCGTTCGCTGGGTAGGGGTACTCAGGAGGACATAAAAAAAATGCCTCTCATGCAGCCGACTGCATTTGGTTGGGGATGTGAATGGGGGAAGTACGGAAGCTGCAGAAGTGGTGGGTTCCCAATTAGGATTGGCAAATGCAGCAGGAAGGGCACTATGGGCATGACGGGCCTGTGTTTGTCTTCTTCTTGGTGGCAGCGGGACACTACTTGTGCTTGCCACCTCACCAGCTTGAACTGCACTTATGGGACTCGCCACGTCACCAAGTCTTACTGCAGTGCTGGTTTGACTATGACTGGGGTGTACTAGGCCGCTTGCCAGTTCACCAAAACGCTACCAGAAAAACTGTTAGCGATCGCAGGGATCAGGCCTGACTCTGCCAACGCTGCAGTTATGTGTTTAGTGTTTTGTAAGTGACAGTGATCGATCGATACTGCACTTTGGTGGGCTGGGCTGGGCTGGGCCGGGCGGAGGGGCAAAACGCAGGTGCTAGCAGGTATCTGGGCTGATCCCGCTAACACTGCGTTTTTGGGAACTCTAAACTGCTGGGGACGCTAGTATAGATCTGATCGGATCAGATATTGATCCGTTCAGATACTATACCACTAAGGGAGGTGTACGCTGCGTGCATGGGTGTTAGCGGTACTGGTGCTAATCTGGCTAAGCTGCCTGGGGCTGGTGCTTGCCAGTTTACCAAAACGCTACCAAAAAAACTGTTAGCGATCGCAGGGATCAGGCCTGACTCTTTGAACGCTGCAGTTATGTGTTTAGTGTTTTGTAAGTGACAGTGATCGATCGATACTGCACTTAGGTGGGCTGGGCTGGGCCGGGCGGAGGGGCAAAACGCAGGTGCTAGCAGGTATCTGGGTTGATCCCGCTAACGCTGCGTTTTTGGAAACCTAAGCTGCTGGGGATGCTAGTATAGATCTGATCGGATCAGATATTGATCCGTACAGATACTATACCACTGAGGGAGGCGTATGGTGCGTGCGTGGGTGTTAGCGGTACTGGCGCTAATCTGACGCTGCCTGGGGTGACGCATATCACCGCCGGGCGATCAGGGGGCTAAAC
Organism: Lithobates clamitans; assembly: GCA_037952925.1. NCBI lineage: Eukaryota > Metazoa > Chordata > Amphibia > Anura > Ranidae > Lithobates > Lithobates clamitans. The sequence goes on from JBBGZY010000992.1 coordinate 2,532,529, forward strand.
CTTTATTAGATAATAAACGGCGGGTGCCCTTACACTATAAAAAATAAAGGAACTAACCAGCGTCACCCGTAACGGTTATACGGTGATCAGTGGTGAAAGGGTTAACTAGGGGGCAATCAAGGGGTTAAAACATTTATTAGATAGTATATGGGGGTCCCTATCGCTATAAAACGCTGACGGCGAACCTAAATATTTACCTCCCTAACTAGCGTCACCAGTGACACTAATACAGCGATCAGAAAAATGATCGCTTAGCGACACTGGTGACGGGGGGGGGTGATTAAGGGGTTAAAACTTTATTAGGGGGGGTTAGGGGGGTACCCTAGACCTAAAGGGGGCTAACAGTAACTGTCCTACCACACTAACTGTCACAAACTGACACCAATGCAGTAATCAGAAAAAAAAAAAACTGCTTGGTGTCAGTGTGACAGAGAGGGGGAGGGGTGATCGGGGGGTAAAGGGGGATGTTTTGTGTGCCTGGCATGTTCTACTGTATGTGTGTGTGTGTTGTGCACTCACATTACAGTCTTCTCTCCTCGGCGCCGGAACGTAAAATACCGAGCCGAGGAGAGATGACATAATTTCCTTTGCTGCTGTTTAGCATACAGCGGCATAGGAATGATTCTATTGGCCGGCCGCGATCGTGAGGGGGGGCACGAATGGATGGTCTCCCCCTCACCTCCGATCCCTGCTGCTCAATAGCGGACCGCCTCAGGCACCGGGGGGGTCTGATCGGACCCCCCGCCCGCGGGAGGCAGATCACGTGTATGTAGGTGATTCTGCCTGCCCGTGCTGCCATGCCGACGTACATCGGAGTGAGGCGGTCCTTAAGTGGTTAATAGCATAAAGTAAAACATATTGTTTTTTTTTGTTTTTTTTTAAATGCTCAGTCTTTTTTCGTTTATATAATAAAAAAACCCAGTGGTGATCAAATACCACCAAAAGAAAGCTCTATTTTTGTGAAAAAATGATATACATTTTATAAATGCAGTAGTGCATTGCTGTATAATGATTGGCTAAAAGCATGCATCTGACCTGCATGCTTTGGCCAATCACTGTGCACGCTGCTGACACAGCCATAATTGACTAAAGGAAGGGTGCCTTTGGCCAATCATGGCTTAGGGAGACCAAGTCCACGCCCCAAACTATATAAGGCTGCTTACATAGCAGCCATGTATAGTGTGTGGATTGGAGATAGATTGAGCTAGATTAGGCAGGCAGGTTAGTTAGTGGCAGTGTATATGATATATATATATATACAGTGGGGACGGATAGTATTCAGACCCCCTTACATTTTTCACTCATTGTTATATTGCAGCCATTTGCTAAAAACATTTAAGTTCATTTTTTTCCTCATTAATGTACACACAGCACCCCATATTGACAGAAAAACTGAGAATTGATTACATTTTTGCAGATTTATTTAAAAAGAAAAACTGAAATATCACTTGGTCCTAAGTATTCAGACCCTTTGCTGTGACACTCATATATTTAACTCAGGTGCTGTCCATTTCTTCTGATCATCCTTGAGATGGTTCTACACCTTCATTTGAGTCCAGCTGTGTTTGATTATACTGATTGAACTTGATTAGGAAAGCCACACATCTGTCTATATAAGACCTTACAGCTCACAGTGCATGTCAGAGCAAATGAGAATCATGAGGTCAAAGGAACTGCCTGAAGAAGTTACAAGGTTACAAAAAAATGTCTGCTGCACTTAAGGTTCCTAAGAGCACAGTGGCCTCCATAATCCTTAAATGGAAGACGTTTGGGACGACCAGAACCCTTTCTAGAGCTGGCCGTCCGGCCAAACTGAGCTATCGGGGGAGAAGAGCCTTGGTGAGAGAGGTAAAGATGAACCCAAAGATCACTGTGGCTGAGCTCCTGAGACGCAGTCGGGAGATGGGAGAAAGTTGTAGACAGTCAACCATCACTGCAGCCCTCCACCAGTCGGGGCTTTATGGGAGAGTAGCCTGATGAAAGCCTCTCCTCAGTGCAAGACACATGAAAGCCCACATGGAGTTTGTTAAAAAAAACACCTGAAGGACTCCAAGATGGTGAGAAATAAGATTTTCTGGTCTGATGAGACCAAGATAGAACTTTTTGGCCTTAATTCTAAGCGGTATGTGTGGAGAAAACCAGGCACTGCTCATCACCTGTCCAATACAGTCCCAACAGTGAAGCATGGTGGTGGCAGCATCATGCTGTGGAGGTGTTTTTCAGCTGCAGGGACAGGACGACTGGTTGCAATCGAGGGAAAAATGAATGCAGCGAAGTACAGGGATATCCTGGACGAAAACCGTCTCCAGAGTGCTCAGGACCTCAGACTGGGCCAAAGGTTTACCTTCCAACAAGACAATGACCCTAAGCACACAGCTGAAATAACGAAGGAGTGGTTTCACAACAACTCAGTGACTGTTCTTGAATGACCCAGCCAGAGCCCTGACTTAAAACCAATTGAGCATCTCTGGAGAGACCTAAAAATGGCTGTCCACCAACGTTTACCATCCAACCTGACAGAACTGGAGAGGATCTGCAAGGAAGAATGGCAGAGGATCCCCAAATCCAGGTGTGAAAAACTTGTTGCATCTTTCCCAAAAAGACTCATGGCTGTATTAGATCAAAAGGGTGCTTCTACTAAATACTGAGCAAAGGGTCTGAATACTTAGGACCTTGTGATATTTCAGTTTTTCTTTTTAATAAATCTGCAAAAATGTCAACAATTCTGTGTTTTCTGTCAATATGAAGTGCTGTGTGTACATTAATGAGGAAACAAAATTAACTTAAATGATTTTAGCAAATGGCAAATAGCAAATATAACAAAGAGTGAAAAATTTAAGGGGGTCTGAATACTTTCCGTCCCCACTGTATATATATATATATATATATATATCTATATATATATATAGATATATATATATACACTCTGCATTAAGCTTAGACTAGATATTCAATGTAGACAATGTACAGTCTTGTACATTGTACATCAGGAGAGATTTCAGAGACATCTGTGCGGGTTCCTGCACATATGTCTATACAAATTGCACCCCGAAGTCAATAAAAGTAGTGCAGGAACTACTTTTGGGAATCGGTACGGCGCCGCAAAGTTGGCAAATCGCATGCCAAATCGCAACAATGTGAACCTAGGATTAAGAACAGACACCATAGGCAGTGCAGAACAAAATACTCAAAGTGGCATTGTGAACTTCTAGCTTTGTATGTGTAGTCAGAAGAAAGAAAACTTCAAAGAAGTTCAGTAGCTCTGGTGAGATAGCTCCCATATAGCAAGGCTTCCCTTGATAGGCACCCAACCGTAGCTCAAACATACAAACACAGAAAGGAACCTCTGACCAAAACCAGATGAAACAGTCCAAGATAATTTTAAGTGTTGGTAACAAAAAGTCTTTTTACCTGCAATTAGAATTATGTTAGACTTTTTCATCCAGTTTTGTTCCAGTGCTTATTTCTACGGTTTGAATGACAAGGAGCGGTGAAGCAGCTTTTACTTTATTACTAGGAGCATGACCTTAGTGACTTCTGGGCAAAACCACAACATTGTGTTTTCTAGTTGACCATTGAGACAAATAGGGATGAAAGTTAGTTGAGCATTTCGCAGAGAGACCAAGGAGCTTTTCCTTTAAAAGTAATAATGGTAACTTGTGGATTGTAGTCTTGCACCAGGCTTTTACTTTTCAAAATTTAAAACTGCAAACATGTTTGCTAGGTTGAGAAAGACAGGTATGACATTCAGCTCTTTTCACAGAGTGATAATGATTGTTATTTGTGGTCTTTATTGTTCAGTAATAAGAACCAATGAGAGCTGAAAATTACAGCCACATGGATGAAAATACCAATCTTCATGGGAAGTAACACAAGCATTTTAGTGTAGTAAATTGATCTTGTTAGCTGTAGATTTTGCTTTACAATACCCAGAAGCTACCCACAGGGATTATTCGCTGTATTGGTCTTTTTCAATAAAGTCATGCACACAACATTTAAGATGCATAGACATTCATTCTTAAGTTTACTGGTTTTGACATATTATATGAAAAATTGGGGTATATTAACAAAAACATTTAAATACCACCCTTGATAAAATGTTCTGACATGCTCAAAATGTTCATAATAATAAAACAGAATTCCACTAAAACCTTTAACTACTGTACACAGATGAAATACATAATAGGAGAGCTAATTTAATGTCAATGATTTCAATCTCCACCCATCCAATCTTGAGCTTAACACAGCCCCATCACCTAGCACAACCCGGAGTATGACTTAACTCTGTTTTATCTTTAACGAACTGTAGCAGAGATTGTTTAAATGCAAGGTTTGTTTATCCCGTAACCACCCATTTCTCTCCATCCCTAGTTAAAAAAAAGCACAAAAATAATATTAAAAAAAAAAGAAAGTAAAACTCTGGTGTCCAGCCTCTTCCCATAGATGGACTTTCTCTTGGGGTCCTGGGAAAGCCGAGGATGCCACGTCATGCAAGAAGGCACTCCAGCACTATACAGGGTTGTCCTCTTGTGAGGCCTGACAAAATCGGTTTTACTTATTTGAGCTTCCTAAAAGCTGTGGTGTAAGCTATCTGTGTTTTTACTTATTTTTTCTCCTTTAAATATCTGCACTTTTATGGGGGTTCTGCAGATTAAGGCTACTTTCACACTGGGGCGGGGCGTTAGAGGTAAGACGATTTTCAGCCGCTAGCGGAGCTCTTTTAACCTACGCTAGCGGCCAAATAAAGGGTTAAAAGCGACGCTGCCGAATCGCTTTGCAGGCGCTTCGGTAGCGGTGTCCATTGATTGATTTCCATGGCAGGGGTGGTGGAGGAGTGGTGTATACAACGCACCCACACCACCCGAAAGATGCTGCTTGCAGGACCTTTTCTAACGTCCTGCAAGCGCACCGCTCCAGTGTGAAAGTACTCAGGCTCTCACACTGGGGCTGCAGGGGAGGCATTTTTCAGGCGCTTTACAAGCGCTATTTTTAGCCCAAAAACGCCTGAAAAATGCCACAGTGTGAAAGGGGTCTTAGGGGACCTTGCATTTTGATGCATGTTCTGCTTGAATGAAAACAATGCTGTCCCTGGAAAGAAGGATGATGATGTAAATTGCATCCACACATACAGATTATAAATTAGAATTTTAGAATTTGATTTTGCAAAGTGTAATCACAGCAAGACCAAAGACAAAGTTCACTTTTAATTTAGGATTTCTTTATAGTCCTTTAATGTTCCACTGACTAAAGATACCCATTACACAAAAATGAACAGGGCTATGGATTAGGATTTTCTAAGGGTCACTGTGTGGTCACTACACTGTGTTTTACTGCTTGGAAATTTTCAGTGGGGCAGGTTATGCCAGAGTTGGTGAATGCAGCAAAAGGCCCTTTTGCTGCATTCACTAACACTGGCATAACCTGCCCTTATAAAGGAGGCGTGTGTTTGGACCCTGAAACACATCGACTATTTTCTGTTATGAATCAGTTTTATGATTATATTAATTTGGACATTTGTTTGGTGATCTCGTTGGATTGTATGTGCAGACTTACCCATAAGGCTCAATTAAGAAGCTCAAAGATCTTTATTATTAGCCATATCATTGTCAAATTTTCAAATAGTGGTGAATTGAACCTATAGACCAGTGGTCTCCAAACTGCGGCCCTCTGAATGCCTTTGATTGGCCCTTGGGACATTATTCTTCCCACCAACACCAATGATGGGGTACTTTTCCTCCCAGTGAAACCAACGAAGGGGCACTGTTCCTCCCATTAACAACAATAATAGGGCACTACTCCTTTCACTGACACACACGATGGAGCACTATTTCTCCTACTGACACTAATAATGGGGCTATAATCCTCTCACTAATACCAACAATGGGGCACTATTAATCCCAATGACACCAATGATGGGGCAATTTTCCACCCACTGACATCAACAATGGGGCATTATTCCTCCCAGTGACACTAACTATAGGGCATTACTCCTCCCATTAACAACAATGATGGAGCACTATTCTTTCCACAGACACCAATGTTGGGCCACTATTCCTTCCACTAACACCAACAATGCGGCACTATTCCTTCCACTGACAACAATGATGGGACACTATTCCTCCCACTGACACCAATTATGAAGCACTAATCCTCCCACTGACACCAATGATGGGGCACTATTCCTCCTAGTGACACCAATGATGGGGCACTATTCCTCCCACTGACACCAAGGATGGTGCATTAACAATTCCCCACCAAAGGTGGGACATTTTTCTACTCCCACTTGCCACAGTCGGGGGCCCCGTAAAGTCTAAAGCACAGTAAACTGGCCCTTTGTTTAGAAAGTTTGGAGACCCCTGACAATAGATGCCAGCCAGCCAACTATGCATGTATGGCCCAGCCTATGAATTAACTTTCTGACAAAAAAATAATTAGACAGATATGTTTATTCATAGTGGGACGTGTATATGTTTGTGGCTTCAGAGGAGGGAGAATATTGTGTCCGAGGAGTATCTAAAATGATCAAAGGCTTCTTACACAGGTATATGCATTGGTAAAAGAAATCAATTTAGCACAGCACATTGCGGAGTTTTCCAGCGTAACCTTAAATAAACTTCCTAAATTTTCAGTTTGGCTGTTGATATTGGGTACAAATTCTACACTCTGAAGTGTGAGCTGAGATAGCTATGATGGAGCCAAGAAAATAATTAGCATGTTCACAGCCTGGACACAGCTGTTAAACTGAAATAATATGACAATCCCTCTTATTACAGGCACATGTTTATGAGACAATGTTATGTGCCAGGGCTGAATCCGCTGTAGTCAAATGCTGCAGGTTTTTACTTGGCCTGGAAAGAGTTACCTTTAAAGGTGTAATAAATAGCAAACGTTATTCTGGGACCGAACGCCTGGAGCTCTAGCTGCCTGAGCAGTTTGTAAAAGCCAACAATTTGCTGTAGTATGAAGCAGCTATTAAAGATGTGATGTTGACTTAACTGTTGAGTATTGTTATTGATAAGCAAATTGTTATTTCATTGTAAATTTTAGTAATTTATGACTAGTATCAGCCAAATTATCCCACATATTACCTGGCTATTCTGGCAGCTTTGAGCATCAAAAGCAGCAAATATAAACTGTAGACAGTAGAAAACTATTCCCTGCCATAGTTAAATTCAAGTTTATGGACATCAGAACATGGGGGTCTGTGGGCGGGGGGGCTTATCAGAATTTGGAAGCTCTCTTAATCAAGGGGGCCCCCAGATCACAGCTTCCCTAATGTCAATGAGTATGGGGTTCATAGTACCCCTATTCATTCAACCAAAAAAAGTGTAGTGTAAAAAAAGACAGTGGAGCAGTTTTTGACAAGTCCTTTAAAAAACAAAAATACAAAAAGGGGCATCACTGGGTGGCACCGCCCCTTAGTTATTTAAGAACTTTCAGACAGCAGAGCTTATCCCCCCTCTTTCATGATCTGCGGGGCTGCATGCTAGGATAAGGGGCTGGTATGGATTGGGGAGGGGCATGCCATTTTTTTTTACATTTTGGCATGAGGGTTTCCCTCAAAATCCATACCAGACCCAAGGGGCCTGGTATGGATTGAGGGGGGGGGGGGGGGGCACGCTGTTTTCTTTTTTTCTTAATTTTTCATTGCTGACATTTTTGTCTACATTCAACTCTCAGTGGGAGACCCCGCTGAGAGCTGATGGCTCATCAGTTTTTAAGGATGCAGCGGAGGCCTACTCCTTAACAACCATGTCAGTTACTGGTTGTTAAGGAGAGGGCAGCTGCCGGCATCCTTAACAACCAGCTATTTAAAGCCTGTGTTAAGGATGCCGGCTGCCGCTGGTGGTAAATTACCGCAGGATTTTGCTACTAAAATACCGCATGACGTCATATAAAAAAACTCATGTGGCATTTTAGTAGGGTTTTTTTTAATGAATGCCACAAAACCTTTTGAAATATGCTGTGGAGTATCTCAAGATACCGCTTTGTAAATGGAGCTCAATAACACTATCCAACTTTCTCATTGTACCCATGTTGTACAGATCCCTCTGCTAGCACCTTCAGGGCTTCCTGAAGTACCACAGAAAATGAAGTGAGGGACTATTCTTTCCTGGGGGTCATGACTGATTAGTCCCCTTTTTAAAACCTTTTAAATACATATTTTGTATTCCCATACTTTTATTGTATGAGTATAAACATTTGTTTTCACTGTCGGGACATGGAAGGTTTTAGATGAATTTCTAGGGCCCTTGTCAAACTAAGCTTGAAAACCATTGTTTTAGGGATTGCTAGAGAGCTGTGACATAACTGGGAATAACTGATAAAGAACTTAGACCAGACTCTATGTACAGGCACTGTTTGATGGAATAGCAAGAGGAACGGGTCGCTTTAAACCATAAAATGTAAATGAAAGACCCTTGCCTATCTAATATCGTAGTATAGTTCCTTGATGCAGATTTTGGAAACAAGGTCCCAGTGGTTAAAAGGACCTCCTTAGTGTTTCACTATTATCAAAATAAAGGCATTTAAATAAATAGTTGCTGCAACACAAGTTTACTAATGGCCATTGTTAAGGAAATGGATTGATTGGAAGGGGTTGGCTTGAGAACGGAATATTCGATTGCTAATTGCAGAGTTTGTTGGAATCACGGTAGGGAGTGAAACTCTGGCCTGTAATTAAAGAAATTAGTTGAACAATGGCCCAATTTAGTGTATTCTAAGTTGCTGGGATCACTCCAACTATTTCTGTTTCCCTTATGTCTGTCAGAAGCACAATTCTCTTTCTATAGGTATTTCAAGGACATTCTGTGTAGATATTGCTTGACTGGTGCTGAATACAATAAAAGCTAAAAATTCTCTTGTTTTTATTTTTTTTTCCAAGTAGTGTCCTTGACAGCTTGCTGATATATAAAACATTCTATGCAATCTGTCAGTCAGATGCTTTTTTGTAGAACATCCTTAAACACCAAAGATGTAAAGATCTGGAATGTCTCCATAACAAAGCAATTTGTTGTTGAGCTGATTTATAAAATATGAAGACTATAAATATTCATATATCGCCTTTTGCAGCCAATCAGATTTTTCTTTCTCTAGCCTACATGCAACAGCATCTGGAATCTAATTGATTGCTGTGAACAGTTTACAGGTTTCTTCCAGTTTTTAAAGGGAACCTGTCAATAAAATTACTGTATATGTAGTTTAGTCTTGAAAACCAAAACATTGTAATAAAATATAGTGAAAAATCATTAAATTGTATCTAAACCCAAAACCAAAAATGTAATATATTGCCACTTAACAGTCATTAGTTGTGCTTTTTAGGATTTTTTTTCTTTTTTGTTAAACCGGTGTTCCACAAGTAAAACTCTTTCTGTCTTTGGGTGACAACATTTACTTACTGTGCTGTATCTATGGTAATCAGCTTTGCCATCCAAGGCTGCTCCCCTAAATTGGACTATAAACACCAACATAATCTTCAATAAATAGGAGGTGGGTGTTTGGTAGTTGACTGGGAAAGGTGATGACATTAATTCTATTTCCTGTGCTGGCAAAAGATGTACTTAGTCAAAAAAAGAAGACTAATGCAGCCACCAATTCTAGGGCCTGGCAAGCTACACTTTATATTTTTTTCTTGGGCTTCTATATGCTTTAACATACCCTGCTCCCTTTCTAGGTGACACCCCAAATTCCAGAATGCTTTATATGTTGATGGGAGCGCCCATCAGCCCAGCAATCAAAAAGACTGGTCTAGTATCTGTTCCTCCTTTGGGACAATAATGAGCGAATTTGTCCAAAACATATATTTATTAAAGGATAAAATATTTCTTGTAAACCAATGCCATATGTGTATTGTTCTTGTTTGAGAATGAGAAGATATGTCCTTGCCTGTCATTTTTTTGAATCAATGTGATTGATCCCATATTAGATATTCTGTCTGATTATTAGGCAGATTTGTCATCCCCTGATCTAATTTGATGATCGGCTTCCCTATCGGGTGAAACATTTGCCACAGCCATATTTGGCCAATACATGACCACTTCTGTTGTCCATATCCGATCGGAAGGCTTGATGTGTGGCTAGGGCCATTTTAAGAAGAGGGTGTGGACTACGGACCCCATTATTTAAATTGACCGCCAGACTTCCCAGTAGTCCTGGATTCGGGGGGTCAAAGTCCACTCTGTTTCACATAAGTCTTTCTGACTGTAGGTGGATTTTGAGTAATATAGGCAGAATATGAGAGGAGGAATCCAACTGCATTGATATAGTGCCAGGCAGTGGGATTTATGCTGGCCAACCCAGGCTACGCCCCTAGAATCGAGAACCATTGAGTTTTCAGTAGGCATTTTCCCCTAACTTGCTGGACCTGGAGCAACCCTTCCGTTTTTGTTATGTTTGATGTGGCCCTAGGTCTGAAGAAAAATGCATCAAGTTTGGCTATCTGTATAAATGTTGAAATCTCTTTAGTGGGGGTGGGTCAGTCACGCCTCTTGACCTTTGACCTCTGGGAACATGCCTGCTGACCTGTGACCTTTGGAGGAGTTCCCTATTGCAATCCCTGAGTCCTAACCTTGTTCTTCAAAGGGAAACCCTAACCTTAACCCTAACCCTTTTGTTTAAGACAAAAGCAAAAAGATCAGATCTTGTAGAATTTGTAGCTGAGCCTTTAAAGATATGAGGGTTGATCTGAGCTGTTGCTAACACAATATTGCCTAATCTCACATCTCACATCTATAGTTTTTTAATGCATTTTCTACTTTGATTGCAGCATTCTGGCCACAGCTGGAACTCACTTTAATACTCACGTGGACCTGCGAACATTGCGGGCAGTACGTGTTCTCCGACCGCTCAAGCTGGTCTCGGGAATTCCAAGTAAGTTTCATTTTTTTTTACTTTTGTTTAAAAACATTATGGTTATAATCTTTCCAGTATTCTTTTAAATCCTTTTCAGTCCAAACCTGTTAATTTAAACTGGTTCAACTTGAAACTGGTATGTATGTTCTGTTATGTTGGAATCCCATGTGTCAGTTACAAACAGAAAAAGTGGCAGCTGCTCAATCAGCTTAAAACTGTACATTGGGGAGCATTCATTTTCAAATATATGTGGATGCTGCATGCTGTGTCCTGGCTCCTCTGTGTCATGCAGTTGCACTTTCATCTGTTAGACATGTATTATAGCATTACAGAAATTGAGTGCAGATGTATCCAATACTAAGCCATTTCTCCCTATGATCCCTGAACATGAAAAGCCAATACTTGCTAACAAAGCTGCAGAAGATTTTTCATATGCATGTACCTAATAAAAAAAGAAAGAGGAAAAACTTACTTTGACCAGTACACAATGTAAGGGGTTATGTGTTATCAGCATAGAACAAGAATTCCAATATTGAGCTCCCCTAGCCAGCAGAGGACCTGTCTAATCTGTTTCTACTTAACCACTTCAGCCCTGGAAGGATTCACCCCTTAATGACCAGGCCATTTTTTGCAATATGGCACTGACATTGCTTTAACTGACAGTTGCTTGTGGGTGCAACTTTGTACCCAAACAAAATGTATGCCCTTTTTTCCCCACAAATACAGCTTTCTTTTGGTGGTATTTGATCACCTCTGTGGTTTTTATTTTTTGCGCTATAAACAAAAAAAGACAGACAATTTAAAAAAAAATACCAATATTTTTTATTTTTTGTTATAATAAATATCCCCCCATTTTTTTTTTAAATGTCTTCATCAGTTTAGGCCAATATGTTTTCTTCTACATATTTTTGGCAAAAAAAAAATTGCAATAAGTGTATATTCATTGGTTTGCGCAAAATATATAGCATCTACAAAATAGGAGATAGATTTATGCCATTTTTATTATACATTTTTTTACTAGTAATGGCGGTGATCAACAATTTTTAGTGGGACTGCGACATTTAGGCGGACAGATCGGACACTTTTGACACTTTTTTGGGACCAGTGACATTTATACAGCAATCAGAGCTAAAAATAGCCACTGATCACTGTGTAAATGACACTGGCAGAGAAGAGGTTAACACTAGGGGGCGATCAAGGGGATAAGTGTTCCCTAGGGAGGTGTTTCTAACTGTGGGGGGAGAGGACTGATCACTAGGAACAGACAATCTCTCTCTACTCCCCTGTCAGAATAGGGGTCTGCTTTGTTTACACTGGCAGATCCCCATTCTGGCTCTCTGTGGAGCGATCGTGTTTGGCCAGCGGATATAACAGCCACTGGCCATGTGCATTGGGTCCGGCAATGCGCCGTGGGCATGCACGTGCCTGCTATAGCTATTTCACAGAGCGCTGTACGGGTACACCAATTCACGCAATAGAGCCGTCCTGCCGCAGTATATCTGTGGCGGTTGGTCGGCAAGTAGTTCAAGTGTTGCTAAACCCAAAACAGTAACATCAGTCTGCTCTGTATATATGCAGTAAAGCATGCTTGTTATGCTCACTGTGGAATCTAAGGGGTTAATCCTCTGCATTGTGTAAAAAGGCTGTTTGATCCTGTCTTCTCTGATTATCCCCTTCTTCCACATTCCCAAATCCATCTCCTGATAGTACAGAACAGTGCCTTGGAGGCACTTTGCACATGCTTAGTTTGGTGTGTATTGCTAGTTTTTTTTTTTTTTTTAAGAGGGTGCATGTGATCAGCACAGGGCCAATCATCGCTGTCCAGACAGAGGATCAGGGATCCTGTAGCCTCATAGGACAGTCAGAGTAGAATGAAAACTCCTCCTACAAGCTTTAACCAGACACTAATAGAAGTCACAAGACTGCCATATACTGCTGATGAGAAAAGGTATTTAGCCGTTTATATTTACTAAAATAATTGCATTTCCTTGTTCTGTGTACTATGGGAGGTTAGATATAGTGAATGCAGGGTCTTGTGCCCAGCTCTAGGAAATCTGAAAATTCTCCCTTTGAGTGGGGCTGCACCTGCACTGCAAGGGTTAACTAGGTGGAGGGGAGAGTAAAAACACTTTTACTTAACTTATTCTCCGCTCCCCCAGCAGGCAGTGCTCCCCCATGCTCACACAGTGGACTGTCCCTTGCAGGACTATGGGCCCTGCCTTGGTCTTAATGACATCAGGACCTAAGTCAGCTGGAGCATGGAGGAAAAGTTGCTAGGTGGACCGGTCTAGCAGCGCAGAGGAACAGTGCATTGGGTGGGTAAATCTTTTTTAATTCCCTTAGACCTAAGTGAGCCGTTAACCTTTGTAGTGCAGGCTAGACCAACAGGTTCTGTTGCTGGCTGGTGGGGCCAGGTGTTGGGTTGTCTTGTGCTGTGCAAACATGTTTATACCTGACATAGAAGGAAATGTATTCAATTTAAACCAGAGTTTCACTTTAAAGTGACAATAAAAGCAAAAACTAAAATGCGATATATTTCAGCTTACCACTCACTAGATGTGGTGGCTGAGGCTGCTTTCTTTTTTTTTTTTCCCTAGTTTCTTTCCACCTGGTGATCTGGCCAGTAACACACCTCCTGTATTAGAGTGCCTCCACACTGGATGAAGGAGCACAGGGGGCACCTTTGGACAGCATTGTCAGTTTGGTGGGGGGAGGGGGGATGCTAAATGTACTAGCAGTTTTAGATAAACTAAACAAATTGAAGCCAAACTAGAGCTAACGCTTTATAAGCGGTTACAGCAAACAGTGTTTTTCCTTTTGGATAAAGGTTTTACATAAATAAATAAAAGCTGATCATTAAGTAAGCACCCCTGCCAGTGTAGAATGGTTTATCTCATGCCTGTAAACTGATACATCTGGAAGGGAGCTTGTTCTTTTGACAAACAACAGACTTACTGGATGGATCACCAGATGAAAAAAAAAGAAGAAAGAAAGTCTAAAAAGAAAATGAATGCAGCCATTACATCTCACAATTGGAAAGCTGCAATATAATAAATGTTTCCTTTTGGGTTTAATACTGCTTGAAGTCAGACATTCTGAGTACTGAATTGCTATGGTGCTCTGTGAAGCTCAGTGAGCACCAAGGAAATTTCGGATACCGCCTCTGACCATTGATATTGCACTTGTATCGTTAATCTGTATTAGGCTGTCAGCACTGTGTCATGTATTTCTCCTACAGGTTTACAGATTGTCTTGAAATCCATCATGAAAGCGATGGTACCTCTGCTACAGATTGGATTGCTGCTTTTTTTTGCCATTCTCATGTTTGCAATTATTGGACTTGAGTTTTACAGTGGCAAGCTACACAAAGCCTGTTACAGGAACCAATCAGGTAAGCTCCCCACCACATCATATGAGAAGAAATCTCTGTCTGTAATGTGGTTATTGTGACAATAAACTTAACTACTTGCCTACTGGGCACTAAAAGCCCCTTCCTGCCCAGACCAATTTTCAGCTTTCAGCGCTACCGCTCTTTGAATTGCGTGGTCAAACAATACTGTACCCAAATTACCTTTTTTTATACTTTTTTTACACAAATAGAGCTTTCTTTTGGTGGTATTTAATCACTGCTGGGTTTTTAAAATTTTTTTGCTAAAAGAAAAACTAAAAAAGACCAAAAATTTTGAAAAAAAAAAAAAAGTTTCATAGTTTTTTATAACATTTTGAAAACAGGTAATTTTTCTCCTTCATTGATCTGCGCTGATGAAGCTGCACTGATGGGCCCTGATAGGCTGCACTTATGGGCACTGATAAGGCGGCACTAATGGGCACTGATGAGGCGGCACTGATAGGTGGCACTGAGAGGTGGCACCGATGAGTGGCACTGATGGTTGGCACTGATAAGTGGCACTGATGGGCACTGATGGGTGGCACTGATGGGCACCGGTAGGTGACACTGATGGGCAGCACTGATTGGTGGCACTGATGATGAGGCACTGATGGGCATTGATTGGCAGCACTGGTAGGCATTGATAGGTGACACTGGTGGGCAAAGGTAGGTGGCACTCTGGGTACTGGTAGGTGGCATGGTGGGCACTGTTGGATGGCACTGATTGGTACTGATAGGTGGCACTGGCGGGTGGCACTGGTGGGCACAGATGAGGCAGCCGCGGCTCTCTGTGTGAGGAACTGATGTCCCTCTGACAGAAGCCGGTGATCGTTTTTTTTTTTCCCTCACGCTGACCGTTCTTATTGGCTTACTTTTACATAGGCTAGCCCTTATTCAGTCCATCATGAATGCTGCTGCCAGGCTCATCTACCTTACAAACAGCTCAGTGTCTGCTACGCCTCTCTGTACATCCCTCCGCTCGCTGCCACTCACCCAACAAATTAAATTTAAAATACTAATAATACCTTACAAAGCCATACACAACTTGGCCCCGAGCTAGACCACTCACTTAGTCTCAAATGACCAACCAAATCGTTCTCTGCTTTGTCCACTTTTAGACAATCCCTGAGAACTCATCTCTTCAGAGAAGCCTATCTGGTCCACACCTAACTGTACATTTTCTCCATCAGCTCATCCCTCACAGTTATTACCTTTGGTAAACTGTTGGTGCAATATGAATCCTGTATAATAATATAATAATAATAATAATAATAATAATCTTTTCTTGGGCTTATTTAAGTGGAATGGATCATTCCTGGTAACTATGGGTTTGACCCATGCACACATGGGCCCCAATATGTTAAAATGCAGTGGCATACCTGTAGGTATGATGTATAATTCCATGTTATTTACATTCTCTTGTCCCTGATGGCTTCCAGTACACTTAGAGGTGGTTTCCTGTTCCCGGAATCAAAGCCACAAGTGTGCAGCGCACTTTCTCCAGTGGCTCAACATTACTGGGATAAGGGCTGAGAGCGCACACTGTGCATGCACATGCCTAACCAGAAAACCTAACCACACTTATATATAAAAATAGGGCTCAAAATTTCAAGTCATGAGTTACTAGCCAGGCCTTAAGAGTTTCTCGCCACCAGTTGCCCCACCCAACCCCAACCATGCCCCACCCCTAATCCCAACCCTAAACATGCCCTCAGAAATTATTTCATGAAATGACACCTAAATATTTTATACAGAATTAAGTTACAAAAAAATATTAACAACAACTTTATCAGTGCCCCTCAGCACAGCCTTACCAGTGCCTGTCAATACAGCGTGACCAATGCCCGTCAGTACAGCCTCACCTGTGCCCATCAATACAGTCTCATCTGTGCCCGTCAATACAGTCTCACCAGTGCCCGTCAGTACATTCTCACCTGTGCCAATCAATACAGCCTCACCTGTGCCTGTCAGTAGTCTCACCTGTGCCCATCGATACCGGCCCGCAAGGCTGAAACGCGTTTACATTTGCTGTCTGTGTCTTTTATGGAGAATCAATACATTTTGAAGATTTTATAGAGCAAGCAAGGAGTTGCAGACCATCTTTTCTCATGATTGCTACTGCAGCTGTACGACTGCCTCTCCCCACCCAGGTAGCTCTAAACAATCTTCTGATCATATTGGGTAGTAGCACCCTACTTCTGCTTTAATTTATCAATACAGCATCACCTGTGCCTGTCAATAGTCTCACCTGTGAAGAGGAAGAGTCGAGCTGGCCGATCATCAGAGAGCAGGGATTGTCTGCTGTAACAGCTTCCATTTGAATTGCTAGGTTCCCACTGCCACTTACGTCACACAGTTCCGCCTCCTCGCCCTGCGCCACTCACGTCACACAGTCCCGCCTCCTCGCCCGGCACCTCCGGTGTTCTGTCTATCAAATGCGCCAGGCGAGGAGGTGGAACTGTGTGACGTGAGCTGCGCAGAGTGAGGAGGCGGGACTGTGTGATGTAAGAGAAGCAGGGCGAGGAGGCGGGACTGTGTGACGGAAACCCAGCAATTCAAAGGAAAGCTGTTACAGCAGGCAATCCCCACTCTCTGATGATCGACCAGCTCGACTCTTCCTCTCCTCTTCCCCTGGCTGGAAGAATGGCTCCCATTCAACCCCGCCTGCCAGGGGTGCTCCCCCCTCCTCCGACGTAGCCCACGCTCGCCAGCCCTCATTTTCCACTCGCAAAATGCAAGTAGGTGAGTGGAAGATTTGAGGAGGACTGTATATATATATATATATATATATATATATACACACACACAAATGTACAGATAAGATACACACAGGGCAGGGGAGAGCAGGGAGCAGATGGTAAGAGGGAAAACAAAACTGGGATGGGAACAAGGCAGTAGGATACGGGATACAGGGCAAAGGCAAGGGGAACAGAGTCAAGCAGCAGCACAACAAACAGGGTACAAAGTAGGAGCAGCCAAAACACTAAAGCGCTGTGTGGTAGTGAGAGCAGCCTTCTATAGCCACCTATCAGCTGAAACCAGGTGGAGCTGATCACTGAAACCTGCTGGCTTCTGGGAGACACCTGCTGGTGGACACGGGAACTGCAGCTATCAGCCGTGAGAACCACAGTGCCACCAGCAGCTGAACCAGGTCCTGACAGTGGTTAGATCTCTCCAGCATGGATTTACCTTTATCTATGCTATCCAAAATTTTTGGCTATACATACACTTTAAGTTGGCCAGTCACACCAAAGTGATTCCTGTGTCTAGTCCCACAGGGCTTGATTTACTAAAATCCAAAAGTGCAAAATCTGGTGCAGTTAGGCATAGTAGTCAATCAGCTTCAAACTTTAGCTTGTCAATTAAGCTTTGACAAAAAAAATGGAAGCTGATTTGTTTCTATGTAGAGCTGCACCAGATTTTGCATTCTCCAGTTTTAGTAAATCAACCCCATAGTACCTACAACATATAAAAATCATGTACTTTTTTTTCCCTAAATGGATCAATTTTCTACGGATAGGTTGAATCAATGTACACATGGTCATCTGTATGCCTCAGCATGAGCAAAGAAAAATAAAGTGCTTAGAAAATTATTAATAATATTACCAAAATGCTATTAGGGAGTTGAAATAGCCATAAATACGCTAGAATCTCCTCCTTCATAGACCATAATATCTTTGTAGGATGGGATGCAATGGACCCTCCTCACCCGTGTGGTGTTCCTCGATGCCCAGATGGATATGACTGCAAGGAATGGATTGGACCTAACGATGGAATTACTCAGTTCGATAACATCCTATTTGCGGTGCTGACCGTCTTCCAGTGTATAACCATGGAGGGCTGGACCACAGTGCTGTACACTGTATGTATAATCTTTTTTCTTCTTTTTTTCCATTATAGCCTTAAAGATAGCTTGTCCCTAATGGGCATATGTAAAAATCTGAAGTTCCACTCTCAAGCTCTGCATTCTCACTTTTCAGGCTTATTCAATGTTATTTATTTGTATTCTCTCTGAGCTCAGTACTGATAAAAGACACAGCACTTAAATATAATGATGGTACTTTGAGAATTAAAGAATTCATGAAAGAAACTAAACCCTTTAATTGACAGTTAATTTACAGTCTTCTATCTTTCATCAACCTGGATAGAGAGATAGGTATCAGCCCCGAGCTCAGGTAAAAAACAAGCCAGCCTTTTGAGGCCTTACACATTAGAATTGGCCTGGTATTTTTCTGCTGTAAGAGGGAGGGAATACAATTTGATAACAACACATACCCCTATCAATGTGAAAAGTTATCCTTTTCAAGCTTGTAGCAACCCTGCAATTGGCAAATATGAATCGAACATGTCAACTGCATTTTTGTTTTAATGTAAATAATATTATCTGTAACCTTTCATTTTTAAGGAGCATTTATTAGGTCCAGGCAGAGTTAAAAAAAAAATAGATTGGAAGTAGGTTATTGTATATTATATACAGTATGAGATGCAACTTAACACCCTCTCCCCCATCAGATTTGACAGTCTCTCTCTCCTAATTATTTTACTGTGTTTGTAAAAAAAAATATGTTAAGCTGTTTTTCTGTTTAACTGTGGAAATTGTAACTTTCTACAGTTTAAAAAAAAAAAAATCACTAGGACCTAGGGAGAGAAAATAGTGCCATATAAATAGATACGAGGGACTTTTTGTGGATAATAAAAGTCACATAGAACAGTTTTGTCCAAAGAACTAAATAAATAATACAAATTGTAAGTTTTTACTTTCAAAATATTTTATTTTTGAAATACATAGAATACAATTCGATACATTTAATAATTATTTTAAAGGTTCAATAACATTAAATCCTGGATAATGACAAGTTCATGACAGTAAGCTATTAACAATTGGAGACAAAATAAAAATGAATATTCCATTCCTGTTAGATCAACTTATTAGGTAAACTGGTCTGGTCGAGAGCACCGAAGAAATAGAGGAATGCCCCCGGCACCCCTAGCGGGATCATACTGTGCCGAAGGAGCGAACCCTCCACCCCCCCAATGACCCCACCCCCGGGCAACAAACGTTTTGACAGAGATATCCAGTCCAACAAGAAGGAAGATAAGATCAACTTATCTATAACTGTTATTATAATAAATTAAAATGGGGGATAAGAATCCTCTAATGTCATTACCAGGTGTCTTCAAAACATATAGAAAAAAGGACAGAAAAAGAGAAGGAAAGGAAAAGGAGAGAAAGAAAGGGGATACGGGTCTATCCTAATGCTTAGATGGAGAGAGAGCCGGTGTGACACCATTCGAAAGAGAAATTCCTATATATTTAGCCCAAGGATTCCAGATTTTTTTAAACTGTGGGGTTTTATCGGCTAAAATACTGGTCAATTTTTCTTGGGTCATTATCCAGGAAACTTTTCTTCTGACCTCTGATAAGAAGGGCCTAGGTTTCTTCCAAGCTTTCGCTTTTATAAGCTTGACTTCTGTGAGTATGAAGTGAATTAATTTTTGTGTATGCTTGGGAATGAAAGATATGTGGGCATTTAAAAGAGCTACAAGAATGGACCTAGGAATCTGACGACCAGTCACCTTAAATATCATGTTAAAAACTTTGTTCCAAAATGGACGGATCCTAGGACATCCCCACCAAGTATGAACCATCGTTCCCAATAATTGACAACCTCTGAAACAAGTTGGATCTGCAGTTGGATATATGGTTGCAAGCCTAGTGGGGATTAAATACCACCTGGTTAGAACCTTGATGTTAGCTTCCATCAGGGAAACATTGAGAATTCCCCTGAAAGATTTTGAGTAGGCAGTATGCTAGGTTTCTAAGTCCCAACTGAATTGAAGGTCATTTTCCCAGGCCTCCATATAGGAGGATATAGCTGTAGGGTGAGTGAGACACGAGAAAATCACAGAAATTCCTCCTTTTTGTTCCATGGCTTGTTCACACCAGATCTCAAATTTTGTGAATTGGAGTGGAAGGGGTTTATCCTTCCAAATTTGGTGTAAGAATTTAGAAATAAGATTGAAATGGAGTCTTTCAGAATCTGGAAGTTTCAGCATATTGACGCAATAGGTAAGGGTTATGGATTTCCCAGATCTAAAGAAATGTCCTATACAATACAGTCCCTTGTCCACCCACCATTGGAATGGTTTTCTATCTAGGCCTGGAGGGAAGTCTGAATTATGGAATAAGTGTGATAGGGGGCGTCCTGTGGAAATGAGAGTCGGGTGATTTCTAAGGCTATCCCAAAGTGCGCAAGATTGGGACATAGTTGGGGCCATTATGGGAGGTCTTTTCTTAGGTGGACACCACAATAAATAATCTAGGGATAAGTGGGGTACTGCCTGTTGCTCTATATTGATCCAGTCTGGTTTTTCAGGCTTTGAGTAAAGTATGGATAGTTGAGCCAGTTTAGTGGCTATAACAACAATAATGTTACAATGTATTTATCAGTGGAGCTAGGGTTGCCCCCTTTTCTTCAAGCCAAAACCGAACACTTTACTGGCGCATGGCAATTTATTTTTGTTTGTAGCATATATTGTAAAAGACCTTGGACACTTTTGGGTGGCTACCTGAGGACCAGTCATGTGAAATCAATATATACCGGACTGACTGATTATAATAGTGCTGCCCTTAATCTCTCTACCCTTCTTGGGAAGTCTGTGTTCTGGGGATTCCTCCCTAAACTACTGCACACTGCACCACCCAGCCCCAGCAGTTCTAAGCCTCTCAAAGGGTTTGACAGGCAGTCTACAGTGGGGTTGGTTGACACATCTGTGCCCTCTTCTCGCAGCTAAATGCCAATGTGCATGGGACCTCAGACAACCCTGGGGAGCCCCAAGGATATAAGCTGATAGAGAGCTGCTTGAAAAGTCAGAACCTACCTGTTTTGGGTTCAGCAATCTACCAACACTCTGACTGTCCAGAATAAATACCAAAGGCAAAATTTAAAGTGGCAGCGGGGTGGTCGAGGGGCAGTGGGATGGACGGGGCAGAGGGGTGGACTGGGGGGCAGTAGAGTGGACAGGGGGAAGTAGAGTGGACTAGAGGGCAGAGGGATGGATGGGGGGCAGCAGGATGGACAGGGGGCAGCAGAGTGGACGGGGGGCAGAGGGGTGGACAGGGGGGCAGCGGGGTGGACAGGGGGTAGCGAGGTGGACAGGGGGGCAGCAGGGTGGACAGGGGGCAGCGGTGGACGGGGGGCAGTGAGGTGGATAAGGGGGCAGTGGGATGGACAGGGTGGCAGCAAAGTGGACGGGGCAGCAGAGTGGAGTGAGGGTAGCAGGATAGACAGGGGGCAGCGGAGTGGACAATGGACTGGGGACAGAGATGAGGGGTAGACACATTGGTGGCAGGCACTGGGGACCTCTCACTGGCAAGTATGCTGTTAGAATAATGTGTCCAGGTATCTGGCAGTTGGAAACCCGGAATGAATCCCGGACAGATGGCAACCCTAAGTGGAGCCTACAAACAGTGTTTGCGGGCTTCATTTACACAGAAATAGCCGTTCGCTCCCCTTAAAAACCGACAGCGGATTCCAGAGATTTTGTTGGGTATACTACAGTATATGTGCCCGCAGAGATAGCTGGGCATATTAGGCAGACTAAGGTTAAGTTTTTAACATGTGGCTAAATTGCTAAATTGCTAGGCCTCTAAGGTTAAGTTTTTAACATGCCGCTAAATTGCCAAGCCTCTAAAAAGCAATCCATGTTCAGATAGCTTTTCATAGGTGTTTGGCATGTGGTGTAACTCCTTAAGTGCGGCACAAACACGCCCCAATGGTGTGCATTGCACACAGTTGTCAAGTGTTTACAGCGCATCCCTATTCGTATGCACGGGTCATGTTCGGCATCAGTACTGCCCACCGATTGCAATAGGGGGGATCATTTTTTTTGTGTGTGCAGGGCAAAGTATCATGACTGTTGCTGTTCTTTCTCTCCAGTCAAAGCTCTGCAAGTGTGATCTCTATAACTGATTGAGTTGTGGCAAAATAGCTGTAACTTACAATTTCAGTGGAATTAGCAGACAGTGACCACTAACATACTGTAAATCTTGTAACATCAGTAATGGTACAGAGGACATTTTTTGAGTGTATCTTCAGTGGGAAAGGTAGCAACATGTACCAGTCCTTCTTAGCTCCCTTTGAATCAGGTTCTTCAGAGGGAAAGGCAGCAGCATGCCCCAGTCTTTCTTACCTTCCTTTGAATCAAGTTGTTGGTTTAAAATAAAAATCTTTTTCTCTGGCAAAAGAAATACCAGTACCTTGGCCTCTACTTTCCAAACCTTTCCAACATTACTTGACACAATTTTTGTAATGAGACCCATAGGCAAACAGTTGCGGTGGGTATCCTTTTCTTTCAAGAGGGCTATTTTGCCCACTTGTAGGCTGGGTTTGCTAGTATGTTGTTTGCCACAACCTTGAAGATTAAAAAGGTACTTCTACTTCCAGTGACTCCAGAAGACATTGGAAAGATGCTGAACCTGTTTCCACTGTTGTCTATGAGCATCAGTGAAATGCAGTTCAATGCTTATTCTATCCACTGGGCTCTCTTCCATTTGCTCTTGTTGAAGCCTCCCAATCTTTGATACGTGACAAATTTGTGAAGGATGGAGGATATGCGTCCTTTCTTCCTCCAAACACCTACAGATCTTACTGTTCCTTCCATAAAGTGTCGTCCTTGGTGCTGAACTTGTTCATGTAATGTCCAACTAGAAGTGCAGTGATGCGATGTTGATCTGATGCAATAATTGAACAGAACAAAATGGATTTCTCCATGTAACCTCCAACTCAAAGTAACCTGTTGTGATCAATCACTGGGTTCAATTTGTAGAGCAGGCTGTCCTTAGAAAGGGTAAGTCCCTTTGATATGTTATCAATCTTCTATGACTACACTTCATGCTGAACACATCAAATGATGACCTTTTCTGCTTGTGAAATTTCTTCAATGGTGGGAGGCTCTTTACATATGTGCCATCCTCAACACTATTTGTTGTCCTCATTATTGGTTGCAAACTGATAAGCAATGTAGATAAGTTGTGAAATACAACAGTAGACCCCTTTTGAAAAGCGTTCAAAACAATGAGTACTCGTCTTTGACTATAATGAGTTGTTGAGTGTAACAGTATTAACTCTGATTTCCTTATCAGACTGAAGATTAACCAGTTCAAATGTAGAATCACTATGAATTGTGATGAGATCATTGTTGTGGCGCTGTCATCAGAACTTTAAGAAGTTTCTGTTGTCTTTTCAGACAATGAAATGGTGGAACCTTTGCTGAATGTCGGCCATAACAGCAACTGATTATTGTCTGAAGCAGATCTAAAGTCCTATACGGTTGTTGTTCAGTTTAAGCCCGGTGAAAAGGACATAACTGAGGGAAACTCCTTTATATCGAGCACTTGAGTGAAAGACCACCATGATCTGATCTGATCAGGCTTGTTAGAATGGTACTCACCAAAGAATGGGAGGTACCAGCATTCCTCTTTCTTTAGAGGTGGTGCAGGCTCAGCATAGTCTCTTGCAAACACTTTCTGCATAAAATCAACAAAGTGTTCTTTCATCTCAGGTTTTCTGTTCAGGGTGCGTTATATAGATGTACATTGAAATTTATGCTTCTGCATGTTGAACATTATTTGGGAATTTCTTTCTTAAAGCACAAAATGATAGTGGCGCCACCCAGCTGTTGGGGTTTTCCTGATAGAACTCCCTGTCTTTCATGGTGGCTGCCAGCTCATTATCCTTAGTTGTTACATTGAACACTGTGGTGTCGACATTATATTCCCAGAAGTTAAGGGCTTTGTGTGAAGAACTGTTGCATGCCTTTACGGCAAAGTCTTTCATGGTAGTGATGCAGGCACTGCTTACAACAAGTAATGCAACTATTTGGCAGGACACTTTCCTTAAAAGAAGATATTATGGAATGCCCCCTTGACATTACCCAGACAGACCTCTATGATGACCCAGTCCAGGCGTTGGGCATATGGTGCGTTATGTAGCTCATTGATTTGTTGGTGAGCCTTGTGTACCCTTAGGATGTCTATGCCGAGAAGCAGGAGAATATTGGCATTTCTGTCAAGATCTGGTATGTGGTCAGCTATGACTGTCAAGTGAGAGAGGTGAGAGATGGCTTCAGGAGTAGGGATCTCCTTTTGGTTGGAATCTGGTTGCACTCGATAAGAGTGGATAATACACTGCCATTGAAGGGATCTACTACAAGACTAGTGGCTCTCCTGCCAGGGTGTATGGAAAGGCATGTCCGGTCAAAAAGCTTTGATCTTGCAAGAGACCTGGTACTCTAATCAGCTACAATAGTATTTCGTCTTACAGCTTTATCAGGTTGACCCTTGGGGTATATAGGAACTAAGCATATTTTGGTACAGGATTTGGAGTTCCTTTCCACAGACATCTGTACATGTAGAGAAAATTGGAGTATGAGGTGCTGTTTGGTCTGTGCTCTCCCTGCAATGCTTTGCCTTGAAAGGATTATCTATGGCAGTGATGGTGAACCTTGGCACCCCAGATGTTTTGGAACTACATTTCCCATGATTCTCATGCACTCTGCAGTTTAGTGGAGCATCATGGGAAATGTAGTTCCAAAACATCTGGGGTGCCAAGGTTCGCCATCACTGATTTATGGACAGAGTAGGACTGTCTTGAAATTAATAAAGCGCATTGAAATGGATAAAGAGCATGCAAGCAAACATCACTGTCACATTCTATGCACTTATTAGTATCCTTACAGTCTTTAGCATGGTGTTCCATGGAAGCACAGCATTTCAAGCAGACTCCAAACGTCTTTAAAAGCTCTTTGTGTTCTTTCGAGGGTTGCTTTCTGATGCCGATACATTTCCTAGGAGGTTGTGGTTTGTTATTTATGGGACATTTGCAATTTGGATTCTTAATGTTCTTGCTCTGATCAGTCATTTCAAGGGCTGTAATGGTTGGAAAGAACAACACCATGGTTGCCAATAAACTGACAATACTGTATGCATTATACCTATCTATGCAGCAGGTGGCACTGCAGTATTATAATGTGTATCTATGATATGATGTAATGGGAGGAAGTACTGTTTTTCCTCTGTGTGTACTTGTTTGTATCCTGTTCCTGCT
Source organism: Lithobates clamitans (assembly GCA_037952925.1). Classification (NCBI taxonomy): domain Eukaryota; kingdom Metazoa; phylum Chordata; class Amphibia; order Anura; family Ranidae; genus Lithobates; species Lithobates clamitans. The sequence goes on from JBBGZY010000992.1 coordinate 2,557,876, forward strand.
TCAAGCTGTAAGACATGATCTGATATTCTCAATGAAAGTAAAGCCATATTGCTGCAAACAAGAAGCTTCCAGTGCATGATTTCAATACTCTGCTAACAGTAATAGGTGCAGGTAGAATATCTGTCCTTTTCACAGATACTGAACTTCTGTGGTCTCTACTTGAAAAGCATGAGCTAGCAGGCCTTGGAGAAGGTCTGCATTAGGGTAAAAAACTTTTGCAGCTTCCCCCAGCCCCCCGAAATACCTGAGCTGATCTTGATCCAGTGCTGTGGCTGAGAGCAGAAGTGCTGCGCTCTCTTTCCTTCTCTCCTCTCTCTCTCATAGGCTTAGAGACAGCAGCTGGAACCATAAGATCCTGCTGCGGTCAGTCAAAGCCAGTAAGCAGAGAGCGGGGGGCAGAGTCGAGCTGCACTGTGTGTGTCTATAGACACACAGAGCCGGCTCAGAAGCGAGCCCGCATGTCTGTCCTCATAACGAGTGCTTGCTATGGGGCAGATACTGAAGAGGAGAAGCGGAGAGCGCTGGCGGAGTCTCCAAAAGAGGTGGATCGGGGCTGATCTAAGTAAGTATGTATAAAAGAAAAAAAATGGAGTAGTGGGGCTGCGAAGACCAGGCTAGCATAAGCTGCTGTGGTTGTCGGCTTTAGGAGGCTGGTTGTGAGGCTGATAGCTCTTGCAGCTATTCGCAGCTGATCACATGTATTCGACAGTTTGTGCTGATCACTTGGAAGTAATCTACACAAGCGACCACAAAGAACTGTGAAAGCTGCAGCCTCTCATTGATTTCAATGGGGCTTCCCGGACACAGCCAATCACAGGGAACCATCCTGGGTCTTCCGCAGCTAATCTCAAATGGTCCCATTTGCAGGTTTGAATAGGGCCTAAGCAAAACACAGATTTACTTTGTGTAAAACCAATTATAATTCACTTTGCTGAAGTCAGACCAGTCCAATATCAATTTTTATTTGCAAAAGTGCCGTGCCCAGCATGAAACATGTCAGAATAGAATCTGTTCCTGCTGGCTATTTTATCAAAGTAAGAATATTATTTTGCATCTCACTATGTGGCATTTCTATTGCTGGTACAATTGATTGCTTCGGTGGAGATGAGCCGAGGCAGCACCTGAGATGTCAATGTGGAGTGTGGAGCCTGATCTTGCCTGGAGGGACATGTAAAAGATTTGACATTGGCTGATATGGGTTACTGCAGTTAAGAATTAAGAACTCTATTTAAATAATAAGGGCCCACTAACACCAGAGTATTGCAGTAGCTGCTGCACATTTAGCATGCATTATGTTGATCATTCTATTCATTAAATGGTAGTCTAACGCTTTGCAATGCACTAAAACTGGCCATGCTGCTTTTTTTTAAATACAGTGCACCACAACAAGCAACAACCCAAGCATGTTGTGCAGGCGGTTTGAGCACCACTCAAAATAGATAGTAGAGCAGCACATCACACTGTGTTTGATGCATCACCATGCATTGCATTAACACGTGTTTTGACTGCTTGTTGCTTCAATGTGTAGGCAGGCCCGAGGTTCAGCAGATTAGACAATACCATCATTACATGTATGAAACCATATCTGTAAAGATGTTGAGCTGCCCATAAGAAAGCTTTCTAAGGAAAAGCACATTGTATTGTGCATTAGACTATCTCTACACAATTTATGCTATTTAATGATGACTGACATATGGTAACAAGGTAATATCGTGAAGTCATTTTTTGTAATTCTGTCTTGCAGAATAATCTGTATAATTGGAAACTGAGCACAGGGGAAGCTCATTTCTCTGATAATTTCTCTGATCAGTGATATGAATTGTGTAAAAAATATATATATATATATTTGCGCTTATCCAAAAAATTATAATGAAGGTGCTGTTGCTTAAGATAGCCTGAATACTTTAGCTAATAACATATGTGAGAAAAATATAAGCGCGCTACCCAATAATACATTGCAAATAATGTGAATACAAAGAATTCAAACACATATAAAATCAAAGCCTCTTACCAGAGCAGTTGGATCTTAAATTATAGAGATCTGATGCGCTCATGGAAAGGACAGCCAACATGAATAATCCTCTCCTTAAAATCCTCCACACACTGCTCCTCTCCAATGGGACTGGGCTGTTTAAATTAAGGATCTCTCGTGGATATGGACCATCTGTCTTCAGGTTGTCTCAGATACATAGGATAATGGAAGAGGCTTCATAGTGTAGCACTTCAAACATATATTTATTAAAAATATGTAGCACTCACATTCAAGAAAACGGTGAATATCACAGTAGTAACACTACAGCCGTGGACTTTGTCAACTGGCTGATACATGTTGACGTCTAAGGAATGCTTAGATGTTTAATTTTCCTGAAACTTGTGGCAAAAATCGAAAATATTCTATGAATACAACATGCCTCTCAGCACATAACTTGAAGTGTCCTGTTTCCAAAATGGGGTAATTTGTGGGGGTTTTGTGCTATCTTGACATTTCATGGCCTCTGAAACTGTGATAGATAGTGAGGAAGTGAAATCACCATTTTATGCCCTTTAGAAAGCCTGAAGGTGGTGATTGGTTTTTGGGGTCCTGTACACAGCTAGGCTCCCAAAGAGTCTCACACATGTGTTATCCCCATACTCAGGAGAAGCAGCAGAATGTATTTTGGGGTGTAATTCCACATATGCCCATGGCATGTTTGAGCAATATATCATTTAGTGACAACTTTATGCAAAAAAAAAAAAAAAAAGTTTGTCATATTCCTGAATCTTGTGGCAAAATATAAAATATTCCATGGACTCAAAATGCCTATCAGCAAATAGCTTGGGGTGTCTACTTTCCAAAAAGGAAAAATTTGTTGGGCCAGTAATGTTGAGCAGGGGGTAGTGGCACATCCAATATTGAAGAGAAGAAAGTGAAATCTCCTATGTGGTGGACTTTTAAGGCACGATAATTTTTCAAAGATTTTAGTGGAATATTATTAAGGTTTCAAAAAGTATTTATTTAGAAAAATATATAGAAAAAAAATATATAAAAGCATGGAATGTTATAACACATCTAAAAATTATTATACACCGTCATACATATTATGATACAATACAGTCTGTGCCTTCTTGCACCCGTCGCGTTTCAGAGTACTAAGTTGTCTCCTTCTTCAGGGGTGTTTAGCAAGAAGAAACTATGTTTCTAAAAAAAAAAACAATACATGAGTAGGTACATGATAATGACAATAATGTTTAGTAATATACAATATTGTTAAAGTGCAGTATCAGAAAGAACACTTACAGATGTTGTGACGGTATAGTTAACATTCCAGTGGTTGTATCTTTAAAAGCATACGAAAGTGCCAATGCTTTCAAGTTCTCATTCAATAGACCACCAGTGGTAAGTATGTGTGTAGGTGTCAGACCCAGGAGGGAGCCTGCCATTGACCCAAAACACCCCCTCCTCCACCAGGGGAGGGATGACCAAAAAGGGGGGGGGGGCAAGGGGAGCTTGAAGACCCACTGGGGTCAGGAAAAAGAAAAGCCCTGTAAAGTGTAGACAAACAGTCTGTAAGAAGGAATATCTATAATACTTATTATAGTTTTAATTATGATTGAAAAATGCTTGGTACCTGTAGGTGGTAAGGTTATTCCCACGCAGTAAAAAACGGGTAGGGATTAGACCACAGCTAAAAAGTAAATAAATAGCAGTGATAAGTATGGATATTTCCCTGTAACCTGTATATTGTAAGTAGGGTTTTTTGAAAAAAAGAGACTTAAATGCCAAATTATATGCATGAACTGTGAATATGCCTAAAGCAATAAATAAATATGCCATTGTAATTAGTCAGCCGTGGGAAGCATGTTTCTATATAATTATGATTTCAATATCTAATTTTCATTTTCAGAAAAGTAGTTTATACATATTAAATGTTTAAAAATTAAAATTAGGAGTGCTCCTATGCCCGCAAAGCATAGGGGATAATCCCAAACACGTTTCCAAAAAGGTAAAGTAATCCCTACTGACAGAGAATATAACATAGATTGGTAGTGAATTTGGAAAAAGGTTGAAGTTTTTACCTTGAAAAAGCAAGAGTGTTGTTACAACCGCTCGTCTCGACATCCAATAACCAAGTGAGGGGGATGTGAGAACGAGCAGATAACACTGAGTATATAAATCCCTCCCTCCCCAATCAGCTGTCAAGGGCACAGCTGATCGTGAGGAGGTGGGAGGGAAAGAAAGAGCTAGATAACCCAGTAGGAACAACAAGGGAGCCACCAAAAAGAGCCGAAGCTGAACACTTGAGTCAGCTGTACACGGCGCCTGCGTGCCAAGACTATAGTAAAAAAATACACTTTGTAAAAGGGCCCTCCCGGGCTCGCTACACTTCGGGCACGGCCTCGATGCGCTCGGCATTTTAATATTCTAACTCTATGTCCACTCGGATGGTGGGGCTTTAACGTGGACTTAGGTTAGAATGTAGTGCGCAGGCGCCGTATAGAGCTGCTGATCAGCTGTTCTTCTTCGGCTCTTTTCGGCGGCTCCCTTGTTGTTCCTACTGCGCAAGCGCTGCGCCTGCGCACTACAGGGGGGTCCTTATCCGCCGGGGGAACTTTCTCTGCAAGACACCAGCCCCTCGAGCAGTGCGCGTGCCGCCACTTCCCGGTGTGCTTGCAGAGCAGCTGCACGTCAAAACCCAGCCACGGCCAACCCGCTCGCTGGCACGCAAAACTTCACCAACGGACAGCGCATGTCCGCTGGGTAAAGCAATATGGAGGCCAGGCGCCATGGAAATGCGCCGTAGACCCCACATAGTGCCACCACAGGTTCAATATAACCAGGACAGTTTTGCGTGCCGAGTGGTCGCCAGGACACGCCCAAGCCAAGGTGGAAAAGATTGGTAGGGGGAGGGAGAACTGGCAGGATCCTCCCAAACAGAGCTGGCACACAGGGTGGTATATCAGCACAGACTCCACAGGGAATCCCCAAAAGAAGGCGACGGACCCAGCGGACATGCGCTGTCCATTGATGAAGCTTTGCGTGCTGGCGGGCGTGGTGGGCGTGGCTGGGTTCTGACGTGCAGCTGCTCTGCAAGCGCGCCGGGACGTGGCGGTGCACGCACTGCTCGGGGGGTCGGGTTACCTAGCTCTATCTTTCCCTCCCACCTCCTCACTAGGGATGAGCCGAACACCCCCCGGTTCGGTTCGCACCAGAACCCGCGAACGGACCGCAAGTTCGCACGAACGTTAGAACCCCATTGACGTCTATGGGACTCGAACGTTCGAAATCAAAAGTGCTCATTTTAAAGGCTAATTTGCATGGTATTGTCCTAAAAAGGGTTTGGGGACCCGGGTCCTACCCCAGGGGACATGTATCAATGCAAAAAAAACTTTTAAAAACGGCCGTTTTTTCGGGAGCAGTGATTTTAATGATGCTTAAAGTAAAAAAAAAAAAGTGAAATATTCCTTTAAATATCGTACCTGGGGGGTGTCTATAGTATGCCTGTAAAGTGACGCGTGTTTCCCATGTTTAGAACAGTCCCTGCACCAAATGTCATTTTTAAAGGAAAAAATCTCATTTAAAACTGCTTGCGGGTTTAATGTCATGTCGGGTCATGGCAATATGGATGAAAATCAGTGAGACAAACGGCATGGGTACCCCCCAGTCCATTACCAGGCCCTTTGGGTCTTGTATGGATATTAAGGGGAACCCCGCACCCAAATTAAAATAAGGAAAGGTCCCTATATACTCTGAACAGCAGTATACAGGCGGTGCAAACAAGACAGGGACTGTAGGTTTGTTGTTAAGTAGAATCTGTTTGTAATTTTGAACATTTTTAATGTGTTTAGCTCCAGCCAAAAAATCTTTTCTAAGCTTTTTGGAAAACATAGGGAAGGGTTATCACCCCTGTGACATTTGTTTTGCGTCTTTCCTCCTCTTCAGAAGATTTCACCTCACTTTTTTGTCCCAATGAAAAATGTTTTTTGAAAATTTGTGTTTTTTTGTGGAACAAGGATTGGAAAGCATCAGTGGAAAGGAAAAATTGTTTTCCCATATTAACTCTTACAGGAGAGAATTTCCCTTCCTTAGGGGTAGATTTCATCTCACTTCCTGTTGTCTCCTTCCGTTTGCAAGTAGGAGTCGTTTGTAAGTTAGATGTTTGAAAGTAGGGTCCTACCCTATATACTCAGCAGAAATTTGGGCCTTAGGTGTTGCTGTGGCCAAAACACTGTAAGCCCTCACAGGGCCCTGCTGTGAAATATTAGATCAAGAATTGTAATTACATGCCCCTGTTGAACAGGAGCTGAAAAATTAGGCCTTAGGCACTGGTGCTGGTGCCACAACACTGCAACCCCTCACAGACACTCTAGTTGGAACGCAGGAACGAGCCCTGCTGCAAAGTATTGCATCAAAAATTGTAATTACACGCCCCTGTTAGACAGGGGCAGAAAAATTGGGTCTTAGGCACTGGTGCTGGTGCCACAACACTGCAACCCCTCACAGACACTCTAGTTGAAACGCAGGAACAAGCCCTGCTGCAAAGTATTGCATCAAAAATTGTAATTACACGCCCCTGTTAGACAGGGGCAGAAAAATTGGGTCTTAGGCACTGGTGCTGGTGCCACAACACTGCAACCCCTCACAGACACTCTAGTTGGAATGCAGGAACAAGCCCTGCTGCAAAGTATTGCATCAAAAATTGTAATTACACGCCCCTGTTAGACAGGGGCAGAAAAATTGGGTCTTAGGCACTGGTGCTGGTGCCACAACACTGCAACCCCTCACAGACACTCTAGTTGGAATGCAGGAACAAGCCCTGCTGCAAAGTATTGCATCAAAAATTGTAATTACACGCCCCTGTTAGACAGGGGCTGAAAAATTGGGTCTTAGGCACTGGTGCTGGTGCCACAACACTGCAACCCCTCACAGACACTCTAGTTGGAATGCAGGAACGAGCCCTGCTGCAAAGTATTACATCAAAAATTGTAATTACACGCCCCTGTTAAACAGGGGCTGAAAAATTGTGCCTTAGGCACTGGTGGTGGCGCCCAGAACCAAAAATGTTCTTACAAGCTATCAGCGTGATGATTGAGGAGGAAGAGGATAATTACTCAGGGATAGTCACTCAGCATCAGCATAGGCAGTCTTTGAAGGGATCTGAGATTTCAAAAAAAATTATTCGGTTACATCTGCATCAGGTGCTTGGTAGCTGGTGGTGATCCAAGACTGATTCATTTTTATGAAGGTCAGCCGATCGACCGAGTCGGTGGACAGACGCACCCTGTGATCGGTTACCACGCCTCCAGCAGCACTGAATGTGCGTTCCGAAAGAACGCTGGATGCAGGACAGGCCAGTAGCTCAATTGCATACTGTGCAAGCTCTGGCCAGTGATCCATCCTCAAGACCCAGTAACCCAGAGGATTTTCGGTGGGAAAGGTGTCCAAGTCTGATCTTGCCCCTAGGTATTCCTGCACCATGTAAAACAGACGCTGGCGATGGTTGCTGGAACCGATCATACCTTGGGGCTGCGGACCAAAAAATTGTCTGAACGCATCGGTCAGACGGCCACCTTCTCCACCGCTCCTTCTTTGACTGACCGAAGCCTCAGCAACACGTTGTCCAGAAACAGGAGTTTGTAACCTCCCAGTCTCTGGGAACGCGTTGCACAGACCTTTCTGCAAGGCCTCCCGAAGATGTTTCATCCTCTGCTCCCTCTGCGATGGCAAGATAAGGTCCGCAACCTTACCCTTGTAACGTGGATCAAGGAGGGTTGCCAGCCAGTATTGGTCCTTCTCCTTGATACCACGAATACGAGGATCCTTACGCAGGCTTTGCAGGATCAGGGAGGCCATGCAGCGTAGGTTTGCTGAGGCATTCGGTCCGGAGTCCTCTGGGTCACTAAGGACAACAACGTCCGCAGCCACCTCCTCCCAGCCACGTACAAGTCCATGTGTTCCTTGGGACTGATCCCTTAAAGACTGCTGATGCTGAGTGCCAGGCTCCACCTCCATACTGACACAATCTTCCTCCTCCTCCTCCTCCTCCTCCTCCTCCTCGTCCTCTTCCTGTGTGATCGGCGGGCACGCAGGAACACTGTCTGGATAAAGGGGGCCTTGAGAGCTAAGGAAGTCCTCCTCTTCCTGCCTCTGTTCTGCCTCAAGTGCCCTGTCCATTATCCCACGCAGCGTGTGCTCCAACAGGTGGACAAGGGGGACAGTGTCACTGATGCATGCACTGTCAGTGCTCACCATCCTCGTGGCCTCCTCGAATGGTGACAGGACAGTGCATGCATCCCTGATCATGGCCCACTGGCGTGGGGAAAAAAAACCAAGGTCCCCTGACCCTGTCCTGGTGCCATAGTCGCACAGGTACTCATTGATGGCCCTCTGCTGCGTGTGCAGCCGCTGCAGCATGGCCAACGTCGAGTTCCACCTGGTGGGCATGTCACAGATTAGGCGGTTCTTGGGCAGGTTAAACTCCTTTTGGAGGTCCGTCAGCCGAGCACTGGCATTATATGACCGGCGGAAATGCACAGAGACTTTCCTGGCCTGCCTCAGGACATCCTGTAAGCCCGGGTACCTGCCCAAGAACCGCTGCACCACCAAGTTAAGGACGTGAGCCAAACAGGGCACATGGGTCAGTTGTCCCTGTCGGAGGGCAGAGAGGAGGTTGGTGCCATTGTCGCAAACCACCATTCCTGCCTTAAGTTGGCGTGGCGTCAACCACCTCTGAACCTGCCCCTGCAGAGCTGACAGAACCTCTGCCCCAGTGTGGCTCCTGTCCCCCAAGCACACCAGCTCAAGCACCGCATGGCATCTTTTGGCCTGCGTACTTGCGTAGCCCCTTGAACGCCTACGGAGCACCGCTGGTTCCGAGGAAGAGGCCATGGAGGAAGAAGAAGAGGAGGGGGTGGAGGAGAGAGGTGTGTCACAATCAGCATTTTGGAGGCGTGGTGGCGGAACAACCTCCAACACTACTGCACCTTGTCCTGCATCCTTCCCAGCTGCCAGCAGAGTCACCCAATGCGCCGTGAAACTTAAGTAACGTCCCTGTCCATGCCTGCTGGACCATGAGTCAGCGGTAATATGCACCTTACCGCTGACCGCCCTGTCCAGCGAGGCATGGACATTGCCTTCCACATGCCGGTAGAGAGCCGGAATCGCCTTCCGTGAGAAAAAGTGGCGTTTGGGTACCTGCCACTGAGGAACCGCACATTCCACAAACTCACGGAAGGGGGCAGAGTCTACCAACTGAAAAGGCAGCAGTTGAAGTGCTAGCAATTTTGCCAAGCTAGCATTCAACCGCTGGGCATGTGGATGGCTGGGAGCAAACTTCTTTCGGCGGTGCAGCAGCTGGGGCAGGGAAATTTGCCTGGTACAATCTGACGTCGGTGTACCCAAAGCAGATTGCCCATAAGTACTTGGCTGTGACACACCTAATTCTACACCTTCATTCCTCTCACTGCAGGTCGCAGAGAGGACTGAAGGTCTAGTGGGGTTGGAAATCTCAGCTGATGAGGAGCAAGGAGAGATCGTCTTTGTTCTTTGGTGTGGGTCTTTTAGATACGCTTGCCAACGAACTGCATGGCAGGTCAACATATGTCTGGTCAAGCATGTGGTACCCAAGCGGGAGATGTTTTGGCCACGCGAGATACGCTTGAGACATATATTGCAAATAGCAGCGGTGCGATCTGATGCACTCGTCTCAAAAAAGGCCCACACCAAAGAACTTTTTGAATAACGCGCAGAGACTGCAGCGCCCTGCACATGTGGAGCTTTGGGGTGTGATGCAGTCAATGTGCTGCCCTTAGGCTGGCCCCTGGAGGGCATCCTGCCTAGTTGGTGATGTGCCACCTCCTCCTCCTCCTCCTCCTCCTCCTCTCTCCTATCAGGCACCCACGTTGAGTCAGTGACCTCATCATCCCCTCCCTCCTCATCACTGGAGCAAACCTGGCAGTATGCTGCAGCAGGGGGAGCATGACTGCCAGATTGCTGTCCTTCTTGGGCACCCCCTCTGTCCGTGCTCATGTTACTGCCTTCATTGAGCTCAGTATCATCATCAGAGCCTTCCAAACGCTGGGCATCCTCCTGGAGCATGTACCCAACACTGTGGTCAAACAGTTCGAGGGAATCCTCAGGAGGACATGGTGGGGCTAGGGAAGGAGTCACTGATGACATTGAGCTGAGGGAAGAGGCCGCTGCTTTGCCAGACAAAGCACCCTGGGCATGGGTGAGAGAGGATGAGGAGGATGAGGACGGCTTGGTCATCCACTCGACCAAGTCTTCCGCATGTTGCGGCTCAACACGGCCAGCTGCCGAAAAAAAGGCCAAGCGTGTCCCATGGCCACGTGCTGATGAGGATGCACCGTCTCCACGACCAGCACTAGACACAGAGCCTGCTTGCCCTCTCTTATTGGCTTGTGACTGTCTGCCTCTCCTTCTTGGCCTTCCAGACATACTAATGGCCTGTAGCTGCACTAAGCTGGGATAGAACACCTGTAATTTTCTTCAGGTAGCTTTATATACTGTAACCAGACAAGCCTGCCTGTCAGTAGGAAGATAACAGGAACGGATCTAGCTGAACACTGTGAGCAGGACGCACTGCACTGAATGTAAATAGCAGGAACGGATCTAGCTAAACACTGTGAGCAGGACGCACTGCACTGAATGTAAATAGCAGGAACGGATCTAGCTGAACACTGTGAGCAGGACGCACTGCACTGAATGTAAATAGCAGGAACGGATCTAGCTAAACACTGTGAGCAGGACGCACTGCACTGAATGTAAATAGCAGGAACGGATCTAGCTGAACACTGTGAGCAGGACGCACTGCACTGAATGTAAATAGCAGGAACGGATCTAGCTGAACACTGTGAGCAGGACGCACTGCACTGAATGTAAATAGCAGGAACGGATCTAGCTGAACACTGTGAGCAGGACGCACTGCACTGAATGTAAATAACAGGAACGGATCTAGCTGAACACTGTGAGCAGGACACACTGTACTAAATGTAAATAGTCTAGCTGCCTGACCGTGGTACTAATAGGATCAAAAAGAACACCTGTAATTTTCTTCAGGTAGCTTTATATACTGTAACCAGACAAGCCTGCCTGTCAGTAGGAAGATAACAGGAACGGATCTAGCTGAACACTGTGAGCAGGACGTACTGCACTAAATGTATATAGCAGGAACGGATCTAGCTGAACACTGTGAGCAGGACGCACTGCACTGAATGTAAATAGCAGGAACGGATCTAGCTGAACACTGTGAGCAGGACGCACTGCACTGAATGTAAATAGCAGGAACGGATCTAGCTGAACACTGTGAGCAGGACGCACTGCACTGAATGTAAATAGCAGGAACGGATCTAGCTGAACACTGTGAGCAGGACGCACTGCACTGAATGTAAATAACAGGAACGGATCTAGCTGAACACTGTGAGCAGGACACACTGTACTAAATGTAAATAGTCTAGCTGCCTGACCGTGGTACTAATAGGATCAAAAAGAACACCTGTAATTTTCTTCAGGTAGCTTTATATACTGTAACCAGACAAGCCTGCCTGTCAGTAGGAAGATAACAGGAACGGATCTAGCTGAACACTGTGAGCAGGACGTACTGCACTAAATGTATATAGCAGGAACGGATCTAGCTGAACACTGTGAGCAGGACGCACTGCACTGAATGTAAATAGCAGGAACGGATCTAGCTGAACACTGTGAGCAGGACGCACTGCACTGAATGTAAATAGCAGGAACGGATCTAGCTGAACACTGTGAGCAGGACGCACTGCACTGAATGTAAATAACAGGAACGGATCTAGCTGAACACTGTGAGCAGGACACACTGTACTAAATGTAAATAGTCTAGCTGCCTGACCGTGGTACTAATAGGATCAAAAAGAACACCTGTAATTTTCTTCAGGTAGCTTTATATACTGTAACCAGACAAGCCTGCCTGTCAGTAGGAAGATAACAGGAACGGATCTAGCTGAACACTGTGAGCAGGACGTACTGCACTAAATGTATATAGCAGGAACGGATCTAGCTGAACACTGTGAGCAGGACGCACTGCACTGAATGTAAATAGCAGGAACGGATCTAGCTGAACACTGTGAGCAGGACGCACTGCACTGAATGTAAATAGCAGGAACGGATCTAGCTGAACACTGTGAGCAGGACGCACTGCACTGAATGTAAACAGCAGGAACGGATGTAGCTAAACACTGTGAGCAGCACGCACTGCACTGAATGTAAATAGCAGGAACGGATCTAGCTGAACACTGTGAGCAGCACGCACTGCACTGAATGTAAATAGCAGGAACGGATCTAGCTGAACACTGTGAGCAGGACGCACTGCACTGAATGTAAATAGCAGGAACGGATCTAGCTGAACACTGTGAGCAGCACGCACTGCACTGAATGTAAATAGCAGGAACGGATCTAGCTGAACACTGTGAGCAGCACGCACTGCACTGAATGTAAATAGCAGGAACGGATCTAGCTGAACACTGTGAGCAGGAAGCACTGTACTGAATGTAAATAGCAGGAACGGATCTAGCTGAACACTGTGAGCAGGACACACTGCACTGAATGTAAATAGTCTAGATAGAAGATAACAGGAACGGATCTAGCTAAACTGAATACAGTGTATATATATATATGCAACACCTGGGATGCATATATATACACAATACACTGTAAGTGCAGCTAACTGACTGACTGTTCTGCCTAATCTATCTAACTCAAATCAAATGACACTGTCTCTCTCTCTCTCTATCGCTCAGCACACCGGAACACACACTACACAGGGCCGCCGTGCAGGCGGCCTTATATAGTGTGGGGTGTGTACTAAATCCCCTGAGCCATAATTGGCCAAAGCCACCCTGGCTTTGGCCAATTACAGCTCTCTCTACTGACGGCGCTGTGATTGGCCAAGCATGCGGGTCATAGTGCATGCTTGGCCAATCATCAGCCAGCAATGCACTGCGATGCCGCAGTGAATTATGGGCCGTGACGCGCCACACGAATTTGGCGCGAACGGCCCATATCGTTCGCAATTCGACGGACGGTCGAACAGCCGATGTTCGAGTCGAACATGGGTTCGACTCGAACACGAAGCTCATCCCTACTCCTCACGATCAGTTGTGCCCTTGAAAGCTGATTGGGGAGGGAGGGATTTATATACTCAGTGTTATCTGCTCATTCTTACATCCCCCTCACTTGGTTGCTGGATGTTCGAGACGAGCGGTTGTAACAACACTCTTGCTTATCAAGGTAAAAACTTCACCCTTTTTCCAAATTCACTACCAATCTATGTTATATTCTCTGTCAGTAGAGATTACTTTACCTTTTTGAAAATGTATTTGGGATTATCCCCTATGCTTTCTGGGCATAGGAGCACTCCTAATTTTAATTTTTAAACATTTAATATATATAAACTACTTTTCTGAAAATGAAAATTAGATATTGAAACCATAATTATATAGAAACACGTTTCCCACCGGCTGACTAATTACAATGGCATATTTATTTATTGCTTTAGGCATATTCACAGTTCATGCATATAATTTCGCATTTAAGTCTCTTTTTTCAAAAAACCTTACTTACAATATACAGGTTACAGGGAAATATCCATACTTATCACTGCTATCTATTTACTTTTTAGCTGTGGTCTAATCCCTACCCGTTTTTTACTGCGTGGGAATAACCTTACCACTTACAGGTACCAAGCATTTTTCAATCATAATTAAAGCTATAATAAGTATTATAGATATTCCTTCTTACAGACTGTTTGTCTACACCAGGGGTTTTCAAACTACGGCCCTCCAGTTGTTCAAGAAATACAATTTTAGCCATGTCTGTGAATGTTAGAGTTTTACAATGCCTCATGGGATGTGTAGTTCCGCAACAGCTGGAGGGCAGTAGTTTGAGGATCCCTGGTCTACACTTTACAGGGCTTTTCTTTTTCCCGACCCCAGTGGGTCTTCAGGCTCCCCTTGCCCCCCCCCCCTTTTTGCTCTTCCCTCCCCTGGTGGAGGAGGGGGTGTTTTGGGTCAATGGCAGGCTCCGTCCTGGGTCTGAAACCTACACACATGCTTACCACTGGGGGTCTCTTGAATGAGAACTTGAAAGCATTGGTACTCTTGTATGCTTTTAAAGATACAACCACTAAACATTATTGTCATTATCATGTACCTACTCATGTATTGTTTTATTTTAGAAACACAGTTTCTTCTTGCTAAATTTCCCTGAAGAAGGAGACAACTTAGTACTCTGAAATACATTGGGAGCAAGAAGTCACAGACTGTATTGTATCATAATATGTATGACGGTGTATAATAATTTTTAGATGTGTTATAACATTTAATGCTTTTATATATTTTTTTCTATATATTTTCCTAAATAACTACTTTTTGAAACCTTAATAATATTCCACTATATTCTTTGAAAAATTATCGTGCCTTAAAAGTCCACCACATAGGGGATTTCTCTTTCTTCACTTTCCAAAAAGGGGTCATTTAAGGGGGTTTTTAACTGTCCTGGCATTTGATGCACAACATTACAAGCTTAAGTCACACATCACCCACTCTTCTAACCACTTGAAGACAAAGCCCTTTCTGACACTTTTTGTTTGCATGAAAATTTTTGTTTTTTTTTGCTAGAAAATTACTTTGAACCCCTAAACATTATATATTTCTAAAGCAAAGGCCCTACAGATTAAAATGGTGGTGTTGCATATTTTTTTACTATAGTATTTGCGCAGCAATTTTTCAAATGCATTTTTTTTGGAAAAAAATACTTTTTTAAATTTTAATGCACTAAGACACACTATATTGCCCAAATGTTTGATGAAATAAAAAAGATTATCTTATGCTGAGTACACGGATACCAAACACGACATGCTTTAAAATTGCACACAAACGTGCAGCGGCGACAAACTACATACATTTTTAAAAGCCTTTAAAATCCTTTACTGGTTATCACTTTAGATTTACAGAGGAGGTCAACTGCTAGAATCACTGCCCTCGATGTGACCTTCGTGGTGATACCTCAAATGCATAGTGAAAATTGCTGTTTACATATGACACCAGACAGATGCTTGCGTTAGCCTTTGCGTGTGAGCACGAGGGGACAGGGGCGTTTTTTTATTATTATCATTTATTTTGCTTTTGTATTTTATTTTTAAACTGTTCCTTTCATTTTTTTTTTTTTTTATCATTAAGTGTTCTTGCATAGCAAGACCACTTACTGTTATCTCACATATATATTATTCTTATTATTATAGCCAAATTTACCACCCTAACTCCTCCCACAGTTTTCACACTACAGAGACAAGTAATATACCGAAACGAGCGGATTGTTCCCGATTGGTGTGTTATTACTTTGTGGAATGTTTTGCCGAATGGTCCACGAAATGACGTTTTTGCGGCGAAATTGGTCCCATAGGAATGAATGGCGAAATGTTCAAAACTAGAGTGGGAAGTGACAAAAGCTGACAACCCCATGATCAGCCAAAACATTATGACCACCCCATGATCAGCCAAAACATTATGACCACCCCATGATCAGCCAAAACATTATGACCGCCCCATGTAAAAAAAAAAATATTTTTGAAAAAAAAAAAAAAATAATTTTTGAAAAAAAAAAATCATTTTTGAAAAAAAAAAAAAATATTTTTGAAAAAAAAAAAATTTTTGAAAAAAAAAAATATTTTTGAAAAAAAAATTTCTTTAAAAAAAAAAATTATTTTTGAAAAAAAAATATATTTGAAAAAAAAAATATTTTTGAAAAAAAATTACTTTAAAAAAAAAAAATAATTTCGAAAAAAAAATTATTTTTGAAATAAAAAAATTCATTTTTGAAAAAAAAAATTACCTTTGAAAAAAAAAATTACTTTTGAAAAAAAAAATCATTTTTGAAGAAAAAAAAATCATTTTTGATTAAAAAAAATTCATTTTTGAAAAAAAAATTACTTTTGAAAAAAATGTTCAGCTCTTTCAGCGAATGATGGAACTTTTTTACTACTATTTATACTTTTTAAAATATTAAGCTTTTTAACACTTTTCACAGTTACTCAAGCCACTCCACCCCACCCAGTTACTCCGCCCACTCCAGTTGTAGAGGCAAGAACACTTTCACAATTTCCCCAGAAATTGTACCTTTTCTAGTTTCTATTGTTATCTTAGGGAGTGTAAATATATGATAGCAATAGGTAGTGACAGGTACTCTCTTTTGAAAAAAATGGGGTCTATTAGTCCCTAGATCTCTCCTCTATGCTCAAAGCATCTGACCACACCAAGATCGGTGTGATAAAATGCTTTCCAAACTTCTCAATGGTGCTGTTTATATCCGGAAAAACCTAAGTCATGAAATGCTCATAGCTTCTGGTTTCTTAGGCCATAGAGATGACTGGAGCCATTCTGGTCTCCGATCAGCACTATGGTCAGCTGGCGGAACCATCAGCTGCATTCTCGGGTTCCCTGTTGGGACAGGAGAGCCCAAGAAATCCTTGGAAGACAGTGGGGGGGTGTTCCCTCCCACTGCTTGTAAAAGCAGTTTATAGGCTAATTAGCCACTAGGATTGTTTTTTGCATGAAAGCCAACCGCTGGCTGAAAAGAATGATACCAAGATGATACCAAAACCTGCAGGCATCATTCTGGTATAACCACTCAAAATCCAGCAACATACCAGTACTTTGTTGGGCATATATTGTAATGTTCTTTTTTTCATGCAGCCTGTGGGCTGAAAGGAAAAAAGAGATTGATCGATGGGTATGCCCACCATTAGAATACCGCCCTTCATCCATCCACTTCTAATGATGGTGGTGAAATCACCTCCTACAGCTCTGGGGTCGCTGATTTTTGTTTCGTGAGAGCAAACGCTGTTGCTGTCAAGATGAATAAATCAGTGTTGCAACTGAATGCCGTACCTGAAAAGCAAACAATGATAATGATAAAACATTAACGAAATAAAACAACTTGATTTTTTAACGCAATCTGTGCCTAAAAATTATATGCCAGAGCATGGGGGCAATCCGCCCCTAATGTTAGGAGCAAATCGCTCCTCCACTCCTGCCCCCATGCTTTAGCATATATGCTTTTTTTTTTAACTGTGGTGGTGAAATCACCTCCTACAGCGCTGGAGTGCTGTCAGAATAAGTAATCCGGTGCTGTAGCTGAATGGCGTACCTGCTAAGCAAATGATGGTTAGCAATAATACAAAGTAACGTTACAGTATAACAGTAAGACATACCATACCTGCAAAGAAAATACAATAAAACAGTAAAAATAAAACATTACAGTTCTAAAATACAGTAATAATAGAGAGAGAACAATAGATATAGAACATAAGAGAGAGAACAATAGAGAGAGAAAATAAAAATAAAACTATTTTTGGCTTTTTTATTTTTTTGTGTTTTTGGGTGTTTATTTATTTTTATTTTTTGCACTTTTATATGAACTGTAAACTGTAAACGTTCCAGATTAGGGTCTCTCAAAATGTGATGGCCATCTCGTCTTTCGAGACCCTGTGTAAGTGTGCCCTAGGACAATGCAAAGACCAGGTTGGTCAGGACAGGAGGGACAATAAAAGTGGGTGTCACGCCTATATCTGCGCTTTCTGCACAAACAACATCTTTAGGGTGATCGTTGGGTAGGGATACCAGTAAGGACATACAGAAAATGCCTGCCATGCAGCCAGCTCACTGCATTTGGATTGGGAAGTTGGGCCACAGCACCGTCTGGAAACAGAAGGGCTGTGATTAAATCTTCCTGGAATTTAAGGAAGGATCCAGTTCGTCCTGAAGCTTTGTATAGTACATAAGCATTCAGCCAAGCCAATTTGTAAATATGAATGATATGATCCACAGTAGGTATCAGAGTCCAGATGGTAAACTTTGTGCTTCAATGCCAAAAATGAAAGACAACTCAGGTGTACAGCTCTGTATATGATGACCCTTACCGGAGGAGGTGGACCCCCTAAAGAGCGGGGTCATACGAGCAGGCAGAAAAAAGCCCTCTGCGGGGACATTTGGATCCTCCAATATCTCTGGTCTTTAAGTTGCCTAAGCTGATTCACAGACCCGAGAGATAAAAGCTCAACTAATCCTGGTGACAACAACCCTGAAACTCCCCAGAGGTTTTGGCTTGTTTATGAACTAAAATCTGGAAACTAGGGACAAATTGGGGTATCCAGCTGATAAGCACTCACTGCTATACGGCAAAATCTTTCGGTGAATATTCAAGGCAACTTAAAGACCAGAGATATTGGAGGATCCAAATGTCCCCACAGAGAGCTTTTTTCTCCTGCTCGTATGACCCCGCTCTTTAGGGGGTCCACCTCCTCCGGTAGGGGTCATCATATACAGAGCTGTACACCTGAGTTGTCTTTCATTTTTGGCACTGAAGCACAAAGTTTACCATCTGGACTCTGATACCTACCGTGGATCATATCATTCACATATACAAGTTTATTCATTATAATTTAAGGTAAGACACGGCTTATTGCAATATTTTTTATGGACACTTTTTTTGAATAATTAATTGTCATATATTTTTGATTTCAATTGTTGCTACTGTTGATTTTACTATCTATTTATTTGTTTATCACTTGATTGAATTCAGGGTGCACCTCTGATCTGGAATTTATTTCAGGTCTTTGTACGTCATTTATTATTTTCTTGCACAAGGAAGAATTAATTTAGCGCAACTTTTTTATACAATAGTTTTGATTATTACCATTAGGTATTAGATGGTTTATTGTTGCTGCTTTTTGTTTAATAAGTTGTTCTGTCCGAGCGCGGTATTTTTATACATTTAATAGCCGAGCCAATTGGAATAAATATACAGACACTTTTTTATACCAGCGTCTGGCCTTATGGGCAATTAGGTACAGCGCCAACAACTGGTCGATGAGATCCACCCCTGCCATATTAAGGTTATATCCGTGGACACAGAGGGGTTTCTCCACAACACCAGTCGCTGTTTGAATTTGGACCGTCGTGTCTGCATGAAGGGAGGAAAGAACGAAAACATTCTTATTATCCCTTCACTTTACAGTGAGCAAATTATTACATCTCAAGCAGGCTCTCTCCCCCAGCCTAAGACGGGAATCTACAAGCCGCTGGGGTAAGCCCTGGCGATTCGATCGCACGGTGCCACATGCGCCAATTCCATGATCAAACAAGTGACTAAAAAGTGGCATGCTTGTGTAATAATTGTCCACATACAAGTGGTACTCCTTTCTGAATAAAGGTGACACCAAGTCCCACACAATCTTACCAGCACTCCCTATGTAGTCTGGGCAGCTCTCTGGCTCTACGTGACTACGTGACTGTTCCCTCATAAACCAAAAAAACTATATGTATAGCCTGTGACCCTGTCACATCTTGACCCCATATCTGGCACTCTTGCTGGGAAGATACTGTTTGATTGACAAGCGGCCAGAAAACGTAATCAGGGACTCATCAATGCAGACAACTTGATCGGGAGTAAACAAGGCTACAAACTACTGGTTGAAGTGGTTTACGAGGGGCCAAATTTTGTAGAGCCGATCGTATTCAGGGTCACCCACGAGGACAACAGAGTTCATTGTCATTGAAATGCATGAACCACAAGATCTGCTCGTATTGTGTCCTGATCATGCAAGCAGAGAACACGGGCATATGGTGAATTGGGTCAGTGGACCAATATGACCGCAACTCACTTTTTTTAGTTATGCCCATGAGGAGGGATAGGCCCAGAAAGGTCTTAAATTCGGAGACCATAATAGGTCTCCAATCTCTGGCAAGCGGCGATGAATTGACCAGCATACAAATTTCTTTGGTCCACAATAGATCTATAGAGATCTTCCGTGAAAAACAGTGAATAAAAATCAGGTGAAGTAAAATCAACTGTTTCCACCTGAATTCCGAGTTGGCCAGTGAATGGAGGAAGTACGGGTGCTGCAGAAATAGTGGGCTCCCAATATGGATTGGCAAATGCAGCAGGAAGGGCACTATGGGCTCGATGGGCCTGTCTTTGTCTTCTTGGACACTAGTTGTGCTAGCCACCTCACCAGTTTGAACTGCACTTATGGGACTCACCATGTCACCAAGTGTTACTGCAGTGCTGGATGTACGACCAGGATGTAATAGGCCGCTGGTGCTTGCCAGTTCACCAGAAGGATGAGTGGCACTAGTACTGGCTCTCTGCTCCATATGAGAGCCCTGCATTTCTTGCACCTCAACAACAGCAGAAAAACGGGGTTGGGTACGCCTGACCTTGACAGGGACCACTACTCCTTCGACAGAGCTATCTGTCAGGGTGCCACTGCTGTCTACAGGTTCATATTCTGAGCCTGAATCTGACAGATGGGTGACTTCCTCTTCACTCTCATCTGTCATGCTCAGAAAGGTGTAGGCCTCTTCACTAGTGTACCTGCGATTGGACATTTTGGCCTCTAAATTTACTGGTACAACTAGTGAGAGCCACAGAAAAAAAAAGAGCACCTGACTGTCAGCGACTGCTTCAAAAGCTACCAAAAAAACTGTTAGCGTTTGCAGGGATCAGGCCTGACTCTGCGAGTGCTGCAGTTATGTGTTTAGTGTTTTTTAAGTGACAGTGATTGATACTGAACTTGGGTGGGCTGGGCGGAGGGACTAAACGCAGGTGCTAGCAGGTATCTGGGTTGATCCCACTAACGCTGCATTTTTGGGAAACCTAAACTATTGGGGATGCTAATATAGTTCTGATCAAAGATATCGATCTGTTCAGACACTATACTACTAAGGGAGGTGTATGGTGCGTGCGTGGGTGTTAGCGCTACTGGCTCTAATCTGACGCTGCTTAGGGCGACGCAGACCCTAACTGATGCTAAAACTGATATCACCCACTGGGCGATCAGGGGGTTAAGCCTTTTACTAGGTAATGTACGGCGGGTGCCTTGCCACTATAAAAAAATAACTAAGTAACCAGCGTCACTCGTGACACTAATACGGTGATCACTGGTGACAGGGGGTGATCATGGGGTTAAACCTTTATTAGGGGGATTTAGGGGGGTACCCTAAAGCTACCTGGGCCTAACACTAACTGCCCTAACGCTGATTAGTGTCACAAATGACACCAGTACAGTGATCAAAGAAAAATATGAACACTGCACTGGGTGACACAGTGACAGGTAGTGAAGGGGTTAACTGGGGGGCGATTGGGGGGTGAAATGTGTGCCTATGTGTACTGTGTCAGTGTAGTGTTGATGCAACTCACGTGTGGATGTCCTCTCTCCTCTCTCTGGAACGAAAAAGAATTCCAGAGAGGGAGATGACATCACTTCCCCTGTCTGTATTTACACTTACAGACAGGGGAAGCATTTCATTTGTCAGGACCGATCAGCAGGTCCAGGCCAGAAATCATTGGCCTGGACCTGGAGATTGATCGGTTCTGAAACAAATCCGATCGTACAGCTACGTAATTTTGCCCACCCATGCTATTCTGCTGAAGTAAAACGGCTGCTGGTCAGGAAGTGGTTAATTTAAACAGCCCGGTCCCATTGGAGAGAAGCAGTGTGTGGAAAATTTTGAGGAGAGGATTATTTGTGTTGGCTGTCATTTGCATGAGTGCATCAGATCTCTATAATTTGAGATCCAACTGCTCTGGTAAGCGGCTTTGATTTTATATGAAGGAGAAGCATCGAGTGAACACTGCTTTTTAGTATTCTTCATTGGTTTTGAGCACGTTGGACTTTTATATGATCATTTAATTTATTTTCAGTTTTTATATGGACACTTATTGTGTTTGAACTCTTTGTATTCACATTATTTGCACTGTATTATTGAGTAGCGCGTTTATATTTTTCTCTCAGTAATATGAATTATAAAGTGTAGGAGGCTGCAGCTTTCTCTCATTACCTATAGTGACTGTTGTGCCACAGCTTTACTTCTCTAGCCAGGTTGTAACTTGCCGTAACCATGGCTACCAGGTTGACACATGAAAACAAAGTGCAATTATATAAGCCATATTACGCATACCATGGTACACAAAGCAAGGTCCATAAAGACATGGATGAGCGAGTTTGGAGTGGAGGAACTTGACTGGCCTTCATGGAGTCCTTACCTCAACCGGACAGAACACCTTTAGGATGAATTCGAGTGGAGACTGCGAGCCAGGCCTTCTCGTCCACATGAGTGCCTGACCTCACGAATGCGTTTCTGGAAGAATGGTCAAACATTCCCATAGACACACTCCTAAACCTTGTGGACAGCCTTCCCAGAAGAGTTGAAGCTGTTATAGCTGCAAAGGGTGGGCCAACTCGATATTAAATCCTATGGACTAAGACTGGGATGCCATTAAAGTTCATGTGCGTGTAAAGGCAGATCTCCCAAAACTTTTGACATTATACGGTATGTACAGTGTAAACCACATTCCTTACACAGGACCTTAGAGACAGATCTTTCTAGTTTTGGTTTATGCAGCTATACACTGCAATCCAAAATGGACCACTTTGCATGAGCCCAAAGCATACAGTACTGCTGCGTTTAGATTCATATAAATTACAGATCTGAACAAAGCAACTTCTATGCTCGTGTTCATGAGCCTTTTCTCACCAAACATTTTTTTGGGTGTCATGAGGAGCCCCTGGTAGCCCCCTACTCCTCTCTAAAGCCGCGTACACACGAGCGGAATGTCCGACAGAAAAAGTCAGACGGAAGCTTTTCATCGTATATTCCGATCGTGTGTGTGCCTCATCTGACTTTTCTATTTGAAAATTCTGATGGACCTAGAAATAGAACATGTTCTAAATATTTTCGACGGAACCAATTCCTATCGGGAAAACCGCTCGTCTGTATGCTGTTCCGACGGACCACAAACGATGCATGCTCTGAAGCAAGTACGAGACAGAAACTATTGCCTACTGGCTATTGAACTTCCTTTTTTCTAGTCCCGTCGTACGTGTTGTACGTCACCGCGTTCTGGACAGTCAGACTTTGGTAGGACTTTGGTTTGACCGTGTGTAGGCAAGACCGCTTGAATGGAATTCCGTCAGAGTTCCGTCGGAGAAACCTTCAGAGTTTATTCCGATGGCAAAACCGGTCGTGTGTACGCGGCATAAGGCTTTGACTCAGCCAGAGTGCCTCAGCAGCCAATCATAGCTTCCTCATTTGTTCATAGATGATAATCTGGTGCCAAATTTCAAACTGTAATTTAAGAGGAATTGACAAGATGCAAAGGGCATTAATCCATTGGCCAGAATTCCATTTCATTTGTTGTAATCAAAGTAAAACTATGCAATCTGATTGGCTACCATGCATGTGCTGCTTTTTCACACATTTTATTACATTTTGTACTAAATTACTGAAAAAGCCACACAAGAAATAATGTACAATGTCGTTGAAATGTCCCAGTCGATAATAGAGCAGGCATTCTACAAATTCTACAGTAACCCTTGGGCATATGGCAGATTTAGCACAAACAGTATGTCGCTTGTTTTGTTTTAATTTACTGAACCAGCTTGCAATGGAAAAACCTACTGACAGTTTTATGAGACCCACTCATGATTTTTCAGCTTGAGTCTGCAAGATTGGATTGTAAATATCAGAGCTATCTTATGCTTGCTTAAAGGAGAACTCCGGTGAAACTATTTACTGGAGTGCAGTGCAATGATAGCAATTTTTATTTACCGTATATCAAGCCTCACAGTATTGCTTTGTGCCATTTTGAAGTTTATGAAAGCCTCTGACTCTAGACTTATGAACCCCTCTAATAACTTACTTGTGTCAGGCCCCCATAGAAGCTTTAGAGGAATTACCTGATGCGAATCCCAGAGCCAATGGGAAGTGGTAACAGGGGGGCCTGGAGCCAGAGACTTTTATCAAAGAAGCATTGCAGGACCAGATAATGACCTGCACCCCTGGCACCGCTAATAAAGCATATATCACCAGCACACGATGGATCTTCAAGATGGTATTCAAAATTAAAGTGCCCCTCAAAAAAAGTGCAACATTTTTGGGCCAAACAGGACCCCTTTCTCAGGCACAGTGGTGGCTGGTGCTAAATATTTTGGGGGTGTGGCAAACAAACCTGCCCCTCTCACTCACGCCACCGCAGACAGTGCCACCCCCTCACCCCCTGCGGGAAGGAAGGAGGCGGCGATCAGAGGCCTTACCTTAAGAGCTCAGTTCACCTGGTTCCCCTGACTGCTGGTCACAGGCAGCGCGAGATTGAGAGTATGCCGAGGTAAGAGCCGGGGCTTCTCCACCTGGCAGAACAGGAAGTGGGTACTGAGACTCCCTGGCCAATCGGGTCTCAGGACCCGCTTCCTGATTGGCCAGGTGGAAAATCAGGACGACATAAGCGAATATTAATTTGCTATTGTTGCACAACTGGGTGGGGGCAGGGCGTAGAGCCCACCCTTTTTTTAATCCAATTGGAGCCTAAGGCTCTAATCATGTGCTTAAAAAAAACCCATTATGTCCGGCGCCCTGCATGTGGATTAGGGGCTAGGCGCATGGATTAGGGTGGCGGCCGCCGGCCCCCCCTGCGCCCCTTATGGACGGGCCAGCACTGCTCGGGCATTTGATGGTGATATGGCCCTGGAACATTGCATTGTATTGCTGTGATGTGATCACTTTAACCACTTGCCTACAGGGCACTTTCACCCCCTTCCTGCCCAGACCAATTTTCAGCTTTCAGCACTCTCACACTTTGAATGACAATTACTCAGTCATGCAACACTGTACCCAAATTAAATTTGCATCCTTTTTTTCACACAAATAGAGCTTTCTTTTGTGGTATTTAATGACTAGTGGATTTTTTATTTTTTGTGCTATAAATAAAAGAACACAGAAAATTTGGTGAAAAATGCCCTTTTCTTTGTTTCTGTCATAAAATTTTGCAAATTAGTAATATTTCTTCATACATTTTGGTCAAAATTTATATGACTACATATCTTTGGTAAAAATAACCCTAATTGGTGTATATTATTTGTTTTTTTGTGAAAGTTATAGAGTCTACAAGCTATGGTGCAAATCATTGAAAATTGATCACACCTGATCACACCTGGTGTACTGAAGACCTATCTCATTTCTTGAGACACTAACAAACCAGGAAAGTACAAATACCCACAAAATGACCCCATTTTGGAAAGCAGACACCCAAACGTATAATCTATGAGGCATAATAAGTCTTTTGAACTGTTCATTTTTTTCCAGAAGTTTTTGGAAAATGTGGAAAAAAAATGAAAACACATTTTTTTTCCACAAAGTTGTTCATTTTTAAGATATTTCCAACACATAGCATGTACATAGCAAAAATGATACCCCAAAATACATTCTGCTACTCCTCCTGAGTATGGCGATACCACATGTGTCAGACTTTTACACAGCCTGACCACATACAGAGGCCCACCATTGAAGTAGCACCTTCAGGCGTTCTACAAGCATAAATTACACATCTAATTTCCTGACAACCTATTATTTTTGAAGACCCTTATATTTCTAACACATAGCATTTACATATCAAAAATTACACTCCAAAATAAATTCTATTAAAGAAAGGATAAAAAAAAAGTATTACCTGTGGTTAGGGATGAGCTTCGTGTTCGAGTCAAACCCATGTCCGAATTGCGACGGATATGGGCCGTTCGCGCCAAATTCGTGTGGTGCGTCATGGCCCATAATTCACTGCGGCATCGCAGTGCATTGCTGGCTGATGATTGGTCAAGCATGCACTATGACCCACATGCTTGGCCAATCACAGCGCCGTCTGTAGAGAGAGCTGTAATTGGCCAAAGCCAGGGTGGCTTTGGCCAATTATGGCTCAGGCGGTTTAGTACATGCCCCACACTATATAAGGCCGCCTGCACGGCGGCCCTGTGTAGTGTGTTCCGGCATTGAGAGACAGAGACAGAGAGACAGTGTCATTTGATTTAAGTTAGATAGATTAGGCAGGACAGTCAGTCAGTTAGCTGCACTTACAGTGTATTGTGTATATATATGCATCCCAGGTGTTGTGTATATATATATATACACTGTATTCAGTTTAGCTAGATCCGTTCCTGTTATTATCTTACTACTGACAGGCAGGCAGGTGTTGTTACAGAACAGCTACCTGAAGAAAGTTGCTGGTGTTCTTCTGATCCTATTAGTACAACAGTCAGGCAGCTACACTATTTACAGTTAGTGTAGTGCGTCCTCCTCACAGTGTTCAGCTAAAGCTACAAGTTAGTGTACTGCACAGTGTTCAGCTAAAGCTACAAGTTAGTGTAGTGCGACCTTTGAAAAGTGTTCAGCTAAAGCTACAAGTTAGTGTAGTGCACAGTGTTCAGCTAAAGCTACAAGTTAGTGTAGTGTGACCTCTGCACAGTGTTCAGCTAAAGCTACAAGTTAGTGTAGTGCGTCCTCCTCACAGTGTTCAGCTAAAGCTACAAGTTAGTGTAGTGCACAGTGTTCAGCTAAAGTTACAAGTTAGTGTAGTGCGTCCTCCTCACAGTGTTCAGCTAAAGCTACAAGTTAGTGTAGTGCACAGTGTTCAGCTAAAGCTACAAGTTAGTGTAGTGTGACCTCTGCACAGTGTTCAGCTAAAGCTACAAGTTAGTGTAGTGCGTCCTCCTCACAGTGTTCAGCTAAAGCTACAAGTTAGTGTAGTGCACAGTGTTCAGCTAAAGTTACAAGTTAGTGTAGTGCGGCCTCTCCACAGTGTTCAGCTAAAGCTACAAGTTAGTGTAGTGCACAGTGTTCAGCTAAAGCTACAAGTTAGTGTAGTGCGACCTGTGCACAGTGTTCAGCTAAAGCTACAAGTTAGTGTAGTGCGTCCTCCTCACAGTGTTCAGCTAAAACTACAAGTTAGTGTAGTGCGACCTCTGCACAGTGTTCAGCTAAAGCTACAAGTTAGTCTAGTGCATCCTATGAACAGTGTTCAGCTAAAGCTACAAGTTAGTGTAGTGCACAGTGTTCAGCTAAGGCTACAAGTTAGTGTAGTGCGTCCTCCTCACAGTGTTCAGCTAAAGCTACAAGTTAGTGTAGTGTGACCTCTGCACAGTGTTCAGCTAAAGCTACAAGTTAGTGTAGAGCATCTTCTGAACAGTGTTCAGCTAAAGCTACAAGTTAGTGTAGTGCACAGTGTTCAGCTAAAGCTACAAGTTAGTGTAGTGCGACCTCTGCACAGTGTTCAGCTAAAGCTACAAGTTAGTGTAGTGCGTCCTCCTCACAGTGTTCAGCTAAAGCTACAAGTTAGTGTAGTGCGTCCTCTGAACTGTGTTCAGCTAAAGCTACAAGTTAGTGTAGTGCACAGTGTTCAGCAAAAGCTGCAAGTTAGTGTAGTGCGACCTCTGCACAGTGTTCAGCTAAAGCTACCTGTAGAAGGTTGGTGGTGTTTTCCTGATCCTATCACTACCGCAAGCAGCTACATTATTTACACGTTAGTGTAGTGCGACCTCTGCACAGTGTTCAGCTAAAGCTACCTGTAGAAGGTTGGTGGTGTTTTCCTGATCTTATCACTACCGCAGGCAGCTACATTATTTACACGATAGTGTAGTGCGACCTCTGCACAGTGTTCAACTAAAGCTACCTGTAGAAGGTTGGTGGTGTTTTCCTGATCCTATCACTAGCGCAGGCAGCTAAATTATTTACACGTTAGTGTACTGCGACCTCTGCACAGTGTTCAGCTAAAACTACCTGTAGAAGGTTGGTGGTGTTTTTCTGATCCTATCACTACCGCAGGCAGCTATATTATTTACACGTTAGTGTAGTGCATCCTCAAAACAGTGTTCAGCTAAAGCTACCTGTAGAAGATTGGTGGTGTTTTCCTGATCCTATCAATACCGCAGGCAGCTACATTATTTTAACGTTGGTGTAGTGCGTCCTCTGCACAGTGTTCAGCTAAAGCTACAAGTTAGTGTAGTGCGACCTCTGCACAGTGTTCAGCTAAAGCTACAAGTTAGCCTAGTGCATCCTATGAACAGTGTTCAGCTAAAGCTACAAGTTAGTGTAGTGCACAGTGTTCAGCTAAAGCTACAAGTTAGTGTAGTGTGACCTCTGTACAGTGTTCAGCTAAAGCTACAAGTTAGTGTAGTGCGTCCTCCTCACAGTGTTCAGCTAAAGCTACAAGTTAGTGTAGTGCACAGTGTTCAGCTAAAGTTACAAGTTAGTGTAGTGCGGCCTCTCCACAGTGTTCAGCTAAAGCTACAAGTTAGTGTAGTGCACAGTGTTCAGCTAAAGCTACAAGTTAGTGTAGTGCGACCTGTGCACAGTGTTCAGCTAAAGCTACAAGTTAGTGTAGTGCGTCCTCCTCACAGTGTTCAGCTAAAACTACAAGTTAGTGTAGTGCGACCTCTGCACAGTGTTCAGCTAAAGCTACAAGTTAGTCTAGTGCATCCTATGAACAGTGTTCAGCTAAAGCTACAAGTTAGTGTAGTGCACAGTGTTCAGCTAAGGCTACAAGTTAGTGTAGTGCGTCCTCCTCACAGTGTTCAGCTAAAGCTACAAGTTAGTGTAGTGTGACCTCTGCACAGTGTTCAGCTAAAGCTACAAGTTAGTGTAGAGCATCTTCTGAACAGTGTTCAGCTAAAGCTACAAGTTAGTGTAGTGCACAGTGTTCAGCTAAAGCTACAAGTTAGTGTAGTGCGACCTCTGCACAGTGTTCAGCTAAAGCTACAAGTTAGTGTAGAGCGTCCTCCTCACAGTGTTCAGCTAAAGCTACAAGTTAGTGTAGTGCGTCCTCTGAACTGTGTTCAGCTAAAGCTACAAGTTAGTGTAGTGCACAGTGTTCAGCAAAAGCTGCAAGTTAGTGTAGTGCGACCTCTGCACAGTGTTCAGCTAAAGCTACCTGTAGAAGGTTGGTGGTGTTTTCCTGATCCTATCACTACCGCAAGCAGCTACATTATTTACACGTTAGTGTAGTGCGACCTCTGCACAGTGTTCAGCTAAAGCTACCTGTAGAAGGTTGGTGGTGTTTTCCTGATCTTATCACTACCGCAGGCAGCTACATTATTTACACGATAGTGTAGTGCGACCTCTGCACAGTGTTCAACTAAAGCTACCTGTAGAAGGTTGGTGGTGTTTTCCTGATCCTATCACTAGCGCAGGCAGCTAAATTATTTACACGTTAGTGTACTGCGACCTCTGCACAGTGTTCAGCTAAAACTACCTGTAGAAGGTTGGTGGTGTTTTTCTGATCCTATCACTACCGCAGGCAGCTATATTATTTACATGTTAGTGTAGTGCATCCTCAAAACAGTGTTCAGCTAAAGCTACCTGTAGAAGATTGGTGGTGTTTTCCTGATCCTATCAATACCGCAGGCAGCTACATTATTTTAACGTTGGTGTAGTGCGTCCTCTGCACAGTGTTCAGCTAAAGCTACAAGTTAATGTAGTGCGACCTCTGCACAGTGTTCAGCTAAAGCTACCTGTAGAAGATTGGCGGTGTTCTCATACTGCAGGCAGGCAGTTGATTTTGCTAGCTGCAGTATCAGTATATATATATCTATATATATAGATATATATAGATATATATATCTATATATATCTCCCAGCTTAGTGCAGCTACATCTCACTGCAGGCCATTAGTATGTCTGGAAGGGCAACAAGGAGAGGCAGACAGTCACAAGCCAATAAAAAGAGGGCAAGCAGGCTCTGTGTCTAGAGGCAACAGTGCTGGTCGTGGACACGGTGCATCCTCATCAGCACGTGGCCGTGGAACACGCTTGGCCTTTCTTTCGGCAGCTGGTCGTGTTGAGCCGCAACATGCGGAAGACTTGGTCGAGTGGATGACAAAGCCGTCCTCATCCTCCTCATCCTCTCTCACCCATGCTCAGGGTACTTTGTCTGGCAAAGCAGCTGCCAACGCAGGCCTCTTCCCTCGGCTCAATGGCATCAGTGACTCCTTCCCTAGCCCCTCCATGTCCTCCTGAGGAGTCCCTGTTTGACCACAGTGTTGGGTACATGCTCCAGGAGGATGCCCAGCATTTAGAAGACTCTGATGATGATACTGAGCTAGATGAAGGCAGTAACATGAGCACGGACAGAGGGGGTGCCCAAGAAGGACATAAATTTGGCAGTCATGCTCCCCCTGCTGCAGCATACTGCCAGGTTTGCTCCAGTGATGAGGAGGGAGGGGATGATGAGGTCACTGATTCAACGTGGGTGCCTGATAGGAGAGAGGAGGAGGAGGAGGAGGCGGCACATCACCAACGAGGTAGGATGCCCTCCAGGGGCCAGCCTAAGGGCAGCACATTGACTGCATCACACCCCAAAGCTCCACATGTGCAGGGCGCTGCAGTCTCTGCGCATTATTCAAAAAGTTCTTTGGTGTGGGCCTTTTTTGAGACGAGTGCATCGGATCGCACCGCTGCTATTTGCAACATATGTCTCAAGCGTATCTAGCGTGGCCAAAACATCTCCCGCTTGGGCACCACATGCTTGACCAGACATATGTTGACCTGCCATGCAGTTCGTTGGCAAGCGTACCTAACAGACCCACACCAAAGAACAAAGAGGACCTCTCCTTGCTCCTCATCAGCTGAGATCTCCAACCCCACTATTTCTTCAGTCCTCTTTGAGACCTGCACTGAGAGGAATGAAGGTGTAGAATTAGGTGTGTCACAGCCAAGTACTTGTGGGCAATCTGCTTTCGGTACACCAACGTCAGATTGTACCAGGCAAATTTCCCTGCTCCAGCTGCTGCACTGCCGAAAGAAGTTCGATCCCAGCCATCCACATGCCCAGCTGTTGAATGATAGCTTGGCAAAATTGCTAGCACTTCAACTGCTACCTTTTCAGTTGGTAGAGTCTGCCCCCTTCCGTGAATTTGTGGAATGTGCAGTTCCTCAGTGACAGGTACCCACACACCACTTTTTCTCACAGAAGGCGATTCCGGCTCTCTACCGGCATGTGGAAAGCAATGTCCATGCCTCGTTGGACAGGGCAGTCAGCGGTAATGTGCATATTACCGCTGACTCATGGTCCAGCAGGCATGGACAGGGACGTTACCTAAGTTTCACGGCGCATTGGGTGACTCTGCTGGCAGCTGGGAAGGATGCAGGACAAGGTGCAGTAGTGTTGGAGGTTGTTCTGCCACCACGCCTCCAAAATGCCACTACTAATGATTCTGACACACCTCTCTCCTCCACCCCCTCCTCTTCTTCTTCCTCCATGGCCTCTCCCTGTGCTTTGTCTTCGGAACCAGCGGTGCTCCGTAGGCGTTCAAGGGGCTACGCAAGTATGCAGGCCAAAAGATGCCATGCGGTGCTTGAGCTGGTGTGCTTGGGGGACAGGAGCCACACTGGGGCAGAGGTTTTGTCAGCTCTGCAGGGGCAGGTTCAGAGGTGGTTGACGCCACGCCAACTTAAAGCAGGAATGGTGATTTGCGACAATGGCACCAACCTCCTCTCCGCCCTCCGACAGGGACAAATGACCCATGTGCCCTGTTTGGCTCACGTCCTTAACTTGGTAGTGCAGCGGTTCTTGGGCAGGTACCCGGGCTTACAGGATGTCCTGAGGCAGGCCAGGAAAGTCTGTGTGCACTTCCGCCGGTCATATAATGCCAGTGCTTGGCTGGCAGACCTCCAAAAGGAGTTTAACCTGCCCAAGAACCGCCTAATCTGTGACATGCTCACCAGGTGGAACTCAACGATGGCCATGCTGCAACGGCTGCACACACAGCAGAGGGCCATCAATGAGTACCTGTGCAACTACGTTCATGTTTGTTGGCCAACAATTGTGTGCCATTTGTATGCAAGACAAGTTCATGGCCAACGCCCTTCGGCCAAAAGTCTGACGTTTTGTCTGCGGAAAATCCGATCGTGTGTGCGAGGCTTAAGATAGGATTCCTTACTTTAGGGAGATTTCCTTAAGGGATACTTCAAAGGCCACTGATTAATAATGGGAGATCAAGGCATGTGCGGAGAGAAGTTCACAAAAAAGCAAAGTGCAATATGTTGAAAATACTGTATTTTTATCCATTTGCAGTAATATTGGTTGACCAAGGTGTTACATAGCAAGAACCACTCATCTAACTACAGAGTTTGAAAATAAGGAAAGCTGCCACCACTCCTAAACCTCTGTATCTCTTTGATGCAGGGTGTCTCAGGTGCCAAACCAGGAGCCCATCCATGCTCTGAGCATTCTAGCCCACGGAAACAGCTGCACGCTCATGACGTCTCTTTATGTCAAACTTTATGGATCTGACCAAGCATATGCTAATGTCCACACCTGAGGTCCATCCCTCTAATGCATTTCACCCCCTGCAAATTTAATTGTAGAGAAAAAAAACAGTGGAGTGACATTTTTGTAAATATTTTATTGTATTTTTTCATGTGACAACACTGAAGAAATGACACTTTGCTACAATGTAAAGTAGTGAGTGTACAGCTTGTATAACAGTGTGAATTTGCTGTTCCCTCAAAATAACTCAACACACAGCCATAAATTTCTAAACCATTGGCAACAAAAGTGAGTACCCCCCTAAGTGAAAATGTCCAAATTGGGAACAATTAGCCATTTTTCCTCCTCGGTGTCATTTGACGCATTAGTGTAATAAGGTCTCAGGTGTGAATGTGGAGCAGGTGTGTTAAATTTGGTGTTATTGCTCTCACTCTCTCATACTGGTCACTGGAAGTTCAACATGGCACCTCATGGCAAAGAACTCTCTGAGGATCTGAAAAAAAAATTGTTGAGCTACATAAATATATGGTCTAGGCTATAAGAAGATTGCCAAGACCCTGAAACTGAGCAGCAGCACGGTAGCCAAGACCATACAGCAGTTTAACAGGACAGGTTCCACTCAGAGCAGGCCTTGCCATGGTCGACCAGAGAAGTTGTGTGTAGAAAAAAGTGCAGCGCTAAAATGTATGAAGAAATTTGTTGGGCACAACTTACAAAAAAGTGCAAATTAGTGACCATATAATGTGAACAGTGTTACCATACATAACATATAAAACAAGAAAATGCTAAATACTGCCAAAAACTTGCATAAATCGCAAATAAAACAAGAAAATGCAAATACTGCCAATAAATAAACTAGCATAAATCAAGCAAAACTGAGGAATATACAAGACCAAAAGATCATATATATATGGAGAATGCTATAATAAGGTGCAAAAAATATAGTGAAAAAAATATATAGTAAATATCTAAAAAAAAGTCCATAAAAGTGACTAAAAAATCTTCATATGAATATGTGACGTGGTGTGATTGCTTGACCTCATGATACCCGTCACCTCTAGTAAAAGGAAGGCTTACTGGACCGCCAGCGACCCCCCTTTCTCAGGGAGGTCAAAGAGCGCGAATTGGATCACAGATCCCCAGAAATGAACTCCAGATCTCCTCGGCTTCCTTGATCAACTGGGTGTCTCTTGTCAATAACCTCTGTGTCCTGGACGGTCTCTCAATCACGGTAAGTATCCCAAGTGTCTTGCAAAAAAGATATGATACTCCAAATAGTGTGATACTGTCTCATCAAGAAGATTTATTGGAGTAAATGATACAATGCTGTTTGGGAGCTTCCACAAGTCTCCAATTAGCATAAAAACAGGTTTAAAAAAAAGAGTTGCTAGCAAGTAAAAAAGTTCTGTATATAGACGTTTAAAAAGCGATCGCACCTTCTTCATACATTTTAGCGCTGCACTTTTTTCTACACACAACTTCTTTGGTCGACCATGGTCTCTTGTCCCCCCCTCTTTTCCTGTGGCCTGCGAGGTTGCGTGCTCGGATAAGGGTCTGGTATGGATTTTTGGGGGGACCTCCACGCCATTTTTTTAAAATTTTGGCGTGGGGTTCCCCTTAAAATCCATACCAGACCTGAAGGGCCTGGTATAAAACTTTGGGGGACCCCCACGCAATAAAAAAAAAAAATTGGTTCGGGGTTCCCCTTAATATTCATACCAGACCCAAAGGGCCTGGTAATGGACTGTGGGGGAATCGCATGCCGTTTTTTTTCAATGACTTTTATGTGTATTGCTGGGACCGACAATTCATTATAGCTGCGAGTACTTTTAAATGACTTTTTTTTCCTTTCCTTTCCTTTTTCCTGTTGTAAACACGGGAAACATGCGCCACTTTACAGGCATACTATAGACACCCCCAGGTACGAAATTTAAAGAAATATTACATTTTTATTGTTTCACTTTAAGCATTATTAAAATCACTGGTCCCGAAAAAACGATCGTTATTAAAACTTTATTTGCATTGATACATGTTCCCTGGGGCAGGACCCAGGTCCCCAAACACTTTTTATGACAATAACTTGCATATAAGCCTTTAAAATTAGCATTTTTGATTATTCATGTTTGTGTCCTATAGACTTTAACGTGTGTTCGAACAAATTTTTTGCCTGTTCGCATGTTCTGCTGCGAACTGAATCGGGGGGTGTTTAGCTCATCCCTACTTTGCACAGGCTGCTTACACGGTCTATTCCTTTGACACTGCTGAACCAGGTCCAAGCTAGGGCCCACTGAAAAAGGTTCTTCATGGCTATCAGCTTTTCCCCCACTTTATATACCCTTGCAAGGAGAGGACGTCCAGCCGACAATGGCTGGAGACAGGGCACAGACCACCCTAAAAGGGACACTAACCCCCTAGACATAGTGACCAGAGGTGATCTGTGCTGAGGTCTCCATGTTACTACTACATTATTACATTACTGTATGCCAAAGGGTTTATGTTGTTTGGTTCAATCTGGTGCTGAGGTCTCCATGTTATTACACCGGTATTACATTACCGTATACCAAAGGGTTTATAATGTTTGGTTCATTACTTATGGTTCCAAGGTGTTTGTGGTATACTGTTATTGCATTACTATATGCCAAATAGTTTGTTGTTCTGTGCATTATATATGGTGGGAAGGTCTCAGTGTTATTACACTGTTACTACATTACCATATACCCAAGGGTTTATGTTGTTTGGTTCATTACTTACAGTATAGTGCTGAGGTCTCCGCAATAGACAGCTCATTGTCTTGTTCACATTCTCCTCACACTGCAGCCAGCCCCAATGTGAGAGAAAACAGTGCTGACTAAGAATCCCCAGGGCTTTCTGTGAAAATCTCTGTCTTGTCTGGTCTGTTACAGCCTGCTTGTTACCAGAGAAGACTTTTACCTGAGTATTATAAGACAGCAGTTTTATCCGGTCACTGGTTATGGACAGGGACAACAAGAAATTTATAGAAAATTATTTTTTCTGAGCTCATTTCACCCCTTTCAACTCTACACAGAATTACACAATACAGCCATGACATATTCTAGAAAAACACTGTAGCACTATACCTTTACACCCTGCACTGAGCCTTTTAGGCGAACGGTGAAAGAACTTGAATATAGTATGCACCATTTGGTTAAACTGGAATCTTGTGTTGTTCATTTATTCCCCTATTATCCTTTCACATGGCTGGCATCTGTTCTGATCAGTAGAGCATCAGTGAACAGATCCCCTGCTGATATATAGCAAAATAGAATGGATGTTACTTTTGTGACATCCATGTCTGTTCAGTTTTTTGTCTCCATCACAAGATGTGGTGCTTAATGGCCCCATGGTGAGTCTTTGGGCATGTGGATATAAACGGTTGTGCATTTATCTACATTCTTTTATCACCAATCTATTAACTTTCTAAATAAAGGGCTAGTTTATTGCCCATCTGACTTTTGGCTGGCTGGACTGTGGCCAGTGGAATTAGAAAATGCCCTGGCATCAGTGGGAGTAATCACTGCCCCAGGCTTGTTGATCAGCGAGAGTCAAAAAAATGACATATGGTCAGTAAAAGGAATAGTGCCCCATTGTTGGTGTCAGTGAGATTGTCACATACCTGATCCGAAGCCAATTTGGCTTTGGATCAGGTACGGACTTGCTCTTTGCTCTTGCTTCTTGCCATCCTGTGTTTGACCTTCAGCCGGGTGTTCCTGTGTTTGACCCTCAGCCTGGCGTTCACTGCTGTCACCTGAAGCACCTTTTATTCCAAGCACAGCGTGGAGTTCCTGGCTGCCTGTGCATCACCACGCCCTGGCAGTCCTC
This sequence comes from Lithobates clamitans, assembly GCA_037952925.1. Lineage (NCBI taxonomy): Eukaryota > Metazoa > Chordata > Amphibia > Anura > Ranidae > Lithobates > Lithobates clamitans. Next base: position 2,593,828 of record JBBGZY010000992.1, read on the forward strand.
ACAAGGTGGCTCTCTTCTGGACCCATCCAGATCCTGCCGGCAACCCGTGCTTCTTCAGGCTGTATACCTTCTGTGGCACTTTCAGAAGTATACCGCACCCAGCCGCAAGGGGAGCCCCTCTTGGCTTTTCCTCACCACCTTATTAGTTTCTCTCTCTCCCTGTCTTCCTCCACCTTTCCCTCCAATCACCTAACCATCACCCGTAGAAACCTTCACCACTTTAATCCTTCTCTTCTCTATTCTGCTACCACCTCTATGACAAAATCTCACCCCTTTCCTGCTCCAAGCTAGCCGCTTCTGTCTACAACAAATCCCTGTCTTGAACCCTGGGTGAGCTTACCCCCCTCATTATGCACAGAATTAGGCCTCGACCCCTACAACCCTGGCAAACAGATGACACCAGATGTCTCCAAAAATGTGGCCGTGCTCTTGAGCGTCTGTGGCATAAGACTAATGCCCCGTACACACGGTCGGACTTTGTTCGGACATTCCGACAACAAAATCCTAGGATTTTTTCCGACGGATGTTGGCTCAAACTTGTCTTGCATACACACGGTCACACAAAGTTGTCAGAAAATCTGATCGTTCTGAACGCGGTGACGTAAAACACGTACGGCGGGACTATAAACGGGGCAGTGGCCAATAGTTTTCATCTCTATTTATTCTGAGCATGCGTGGCACTTTGTCCATCGGATTTGTGTACACACGATCGGAATTTCCGACAACGGATTTTGTTGTCGGAAAATTTTATATCCTGCTCTCAAACTTTGTGTGTCAGAAAATCCGATGGAAAATGTCCGATGGAGCCCTCACACGGTCGGACAACACGCTCCGATCGGACATTTTCCATCGGAAAATCCGACCGTGTGTACGTGGCATTAGTCTCTCAAAGACTTCAACCAATACAAATCTGCACTCCAAAAATACAATTCTTGCCTTCACACTGCCAAGCTGATCTATTTTGTCACTCTCATTAACACCTCTCTTCCAGTCCCCATCAACTCTTCTCTACCTTTAACTCTCTACCTCATCCTCCTCTGCCACCACCTACAAACTCACTTACTACCCAGGTGATTGCTAGTGACTTTAAAAATAAGATTGATTCAATTTGTGATGAAATCTCCACACTACAGGTCTTAACAGCCCATGTGAACAGGTACAATTAACACTCCCCCTATTCAAAAATGCTACTATAGACAAAGTTGTTAAACTCATTTCCAACACCCACCTAACTAGCTGTCTCCTGGACCCTATTCCCGTTCAAATATTACTGTCACCCTCTGGCTCTATCCTACACTCTCTAACCCACTTCAATCTCTCCCTGGCATCTTCCTCAACGGTCTAAAACATGCACTGGTCACCCCCATACTTACAAAGCCGTCCTTGGACCCTACCAATCTTAACAATCTACGCCCAATCTCCTTGCTCCCCTTTTCCTCTAAACTCCTTGAATGCATGGTCTACAACCAACTAAGTGACCACCTCATTAAGAATAACCTTCTTGATCCCCTTCAGTCTGAATTTTGCCCTCAACACTCCACTGAAACTGCTCTTCTAAAACTCACAAATGACTTACTAACAGCAAAAAGCAACGGACACTATTCTGAACTCCTACTTCTGGACCTTTCAGCTGCCTTTGATACAGTTGACCACCCCCTCCTCCTCAAACTTTACTTCCTCGGTCTCTGTGATTGTGCTCTTCACTGGCTCTCATCATACCTATCCCACTGCACCTTCAGTTTCACTTACAATTCTACTTCCCCCTCGGGTCCCCCAAGGTTCTGTTCTTGGACCTCTCCTATTTTCAATATACACCTTCTCCCTGGGTCAGCTGATAGCCTCCCATGGTTTCTGATATCATTTCTATGCTGATGACACCCAAATCTATCTCTCTACCCCTCGGCTCACTCCATCAGTCTCCTCACGCATCACTAACTTACTAACAGACATATCTATATGGATGTCACACAACTTCCTCAAGCTCAACCTGTCCAAAACCGAGTTCATAATATTTCCTCCCCACGTGCCTCTTCCCCTGACTTCTCTGTCAAGAGCAATGGCACAACCATTCTACCATCCCCACATGCCAGGGTGCTAGGTGTTATCCTGGATTCTGAACTCTCCTTTTGGCCCCACATCCAATCCCTTTCCAAAAGTTGCTTCCTCAACCTCTGCAACATCTCCAAACTACATCTCTTCCTAACCAATGAGACTACAAAGCTCCTGATTCACTCCCTGGTTATCTTTCGCTTTGACTACTGCAACTCCCTCCTCATTGGCTTACTTTTAAATAGGCTACCCCCCTCCAGTCCATCATGAATGCTGCTGCCAGACTCATCCACCTTACAAACCACTCAGCGTCTGCTACCCCTCTCTGCCAATCCCTCCATTGGCTGCCACTCACCCAACAAATTAAATTCAAAATACTAACATAACTTACAAAGCCATCCACAACTCTGCCCCCAGCTACATCACTAGCCTAGTCTCAAAATACAAACCCAATCGTCCTCTTTGTTCCTCCCAAGACCTCCTGCTCTCTAGCTCCCTCATCACCACCTCCCATACTCGCCCCCAGGGCTTCTCCGGGGGCCTCTCTCATCCTCTGGAATTCCCTACCCTAATCTGCCAGACTATCTCCAGATCTATCTCTGAAAACCTTTCTCTTCAGAGAAGCCTATCCTGCCTCCACGTAACAACTGTACTTTCATTTTCTTCATTAGATCATCCCCCACAGTTTTTTACACTTTTGTATCACTTGACCCTCCCTCCTAGATTGTAAGCTCTAACGAGCAGGGACCTCTGATTCCTTCTGTATTGAATTGTGTTGTAATTGTACTGTATGTCCTAACATTGTAAAGCGCTGTGCAAACTGTTGGCGCTATATAAATGCTGTATAATAAAAAAAAAATTAGAAGAGTACCGTTGTTCTTTAAAGTACGGTAAGCCTGTCACAATTGTGGGATTTTCAGACTGCATAAGCAAAGGTTGGCTTTAGTGAAAAACAGTAATCAATTACAGAGCTGTAGCTTGCTGACATTATATGCAAATCTTGACTTTTTCTATAAAGGTCAAGCTTGGCCACACCCCTTCGAATTAACACTGCAATAAATCCAAAAAACGTTTAGATATTATACTTGGTCCACATAATATATGGGAATTTTTAAATTGGAAAGGAGTTGATCTTGGGATTATTCAATCAAAAATGTGGGGCTAGGACGGAGGACACACAAAGGTTTAACTAGATGGACCAAATATGTAAAATGACCAATAACTACAAGTTAGAATTAATTTCACCGAAGACAGCGCAGGGTAGATTCTGATTGGCTGCTATGAATACTGCACTTTGATCTTTTCACTGTTTTGTTGAATAAATCTATTTTACTTCTTAGATGCTGTGTACTTGGTGTCTGCTGGTGCCACATTACACAGCATGAACCTGACTCATAGAGAGAGATTTTTCTTGGTTGTCCTCATTCATTGCACATTATCTCCAAATCCGCCCTGATCTTCACTCCCCTTTTCCTTCCCTTGTTAATTAATGTAATTGGCCTGTGAATGTTTGTTGGCAAAGATCTGTGAGTGCCAGCTAAGCCATGAGCAGCTGTGCTCCCATGCTGCTTGCTATTAGGGTCTATGTGTTCTGTGTCAGCACTTAGAGAAAAGGAGGAGGAGTATGAGGGCACAGTGCCCGGGCTATGCCATCATCTCCTCTGCTTTCATATTGTATGGCCCAGCCAGTGGGCCTGTATTCATTCATTAATAGTTACTGTGAACTTTATGTTGCTCAAACCAGCGGGACTCAGCATGCTATTATAATGACATGTTAATATCACGCCATTTTCAAACCCTTGTTTGTTAATGCCATTTTTTAAGCTTTGTTTTTGTTTTTTACATGCAAGTGGACAAAATCCAAATTAAAACTTTTTAAAATTTTTAATAATAAAATTTACATTGCTTTGTATTAAAAATAAATGAAATGATTTATGAAAGCAAGCTTCTATTCTCATCTGCAAGCTAGAAATAGTCTTAGTTTGTTTACATAAGCCATTTGACCTAATACATTTCAGCTTTAGGTACACTATATTACCAAAAGTATTGTGACGTCTGCCTTTACACGCAGATGAACTTTAATGGCATCACAGTCTTAGTCCATACGGTTTAATATTAAGTTGGCCTGCCCTTTGCAACTATAACAGCTTCAGCTCTTCTGGGAAGACTGTTCACAAGGTTTAGGATTCTGTCTATAGGAATGTTTGACCATTCTTCTAGAAGCGCATTCATGAGGTCAGGCACTGATGTTGAATGAGAAGGCCTGGCTCGCAGTCTCCACTCTAATTCATCCCAAAGGTGTTCTATCGGGTTGAGGTCAAGACTCAGTGCAGGCCAGTCAAGTTCCTCCACCCCAAACTCGCTCATCCATATCTTTATGGACCTTGCTTTGTGCACAGGTGCGCAGTTATGTTGGAACAGGAAGGGGCCAACCCCAAACTGTTCCCCCAAAGTTGAGAGCATGAAATTGTCCAAAGTGTCTTTGTATGCTGACACCTTAAGAGTTCCCTACACTGGAACTTAGAGGCCAAGCCCAACCCCTGAAAAACAACCCCACACCACTATCCCCCCTCCACCAAATGATTTGGACCAGTGCACAAAGCAAGGTCCATAAAGACATGGATAAGCGAATTTGGGGTAAAAACTTGACTGGCCTACACAGAGTTCTGACCTCAACCCGATAGAACACTTTTGTGAAGCATTAGAGTGGAGACTGCGAGCCAGGCCTTCTTGTCTAACATTAGTGCCTGACCTTACAATTGCACTTCTGGAAGAATGGTCAAACATTCCCATAGACACGCTCCTAAACCTTGTGGTCAGCCTTCCCAGAAGAGTTGAGGCTGTTATAGCTGCAAAGCGTGGGCCAACTCAATATTGAATCCTACAAACTAAGACTGGGTTGCTATTAAAGTTCATGTGGGATTAAAGGCAGGTGTCCCAATACTTTTGGTAATGTAGTGTATGTCCTAATGAATGGACCACTACATTCATTTGTCTATGCACACTATCTCTTGCCAGTCTGCAGAAGTACTGAACAGGGGAAGTTTGCATTGAATGATAGAAGAGATTTCAGTTGTGTCCTGTAAAAATAATCTTTTTTATAGGTTTAGGATTTGTGTTTGTGGCAATGGGCAGACTGTTGGCCAGTTCATTTTGCTCTAACAGGGACATAATATGAGATCTGGTGATCCTGGAACCCACCTGCCTGGTGATGATGGAACACCTTCGTTACTGTCTCACACATATAAAGCAAGTTGTAAAAAAAATGCCAGTGATAGGATGTTTCTCACAGCATCAAATCAGATTGAAAGCTTCCATGGCAGATTCAATGTTATTGGTGATGCAGAAAACAGAGAGAGATGGAGGAAGTTAAAAGCATTGGCTTCAAGAAATACACACCTACTACCCTCCTACTGTGCCTGTATAGAGGTGTGTGCTCGTGTTCTCGAGGGAAATGTCATTTTTGTAGAAGCAATGATGATTAGTCAGATGAATCTTGTAGAGAACTTGTTTTTATCCCAGTGAACAGCATGTGAACCTTTTCCTAGTTTCACATCATAACTTCCTACTTCCTGTTCCCACCCCCAGGTCCTCACACATACATATTCTACAACTTTCCCCTTTTAAAGAAAAGGTATGCATATATAAATGAAGTGTAATATAGAACCAACAAGGAGTGCAGCAAGCAGAAAGCAATAACAAAGTACAATATAAAACAAAATACTGGGTAAGAGTCAGTGTGTGATAAAGTCTTGGAACTTTGGATTGGGTTTACACACTCTTCCAGATCGAGTAACAACTTGTGGGGCTTGCGAGTCTGAAACCTCTTTCCTGTCACCGTCATAATTTGGTTGTGTGTTACATCCATTCTTGGTAGCGTCAGTTGGCACAGCAGCATATGGCTGTGCTTGGGGTCCCGAAGTGATCAAAGGCACATGGGCAGTGGCAGTACGGTATAATTCAGGTACCTGTAGGAGGTGACAGCGGTTCCTTAGAAAGGTCCTACCATCAGAATCTACAACATAGCTGTTTGGTTGGCAGGCCTTTCCGTGAACCGTGGCCAGTTTGTCAAACCCACGGGTTGTCTACATCCTTACCACCTGCTTATGCACATCAAAATACTGTAGGACAGGTGGACTGGTTATTTGTGCTTTCAATGTATCTACAGCAACAACATGTTGTTCAGTACATCACCAGTCGGCATCTTGGCACAGAAGCTGACAGAGTGAGATGTCATTTCAGTGTACTGATGAATGATCATCGAGAGATAATTGGTCATGCCAAGAAACTTTTGCAATCCATGTTTGTCCTCTGGAGCAGGCATTTGATGGGTGGCTTTGGTTTTTTTCTGGGTTAGGCTTGACACCTTTATCCGCGAGAAGGTGTCCAACATATGGCACCTCTGAGATACTTAAGCGACATTTGGTAGGGTTGAGTTGCATATTGATGGCCCTGACACAGTTTAGTACGCATTTAAGTCGTTTGTCATGTTTCTCAATGGAGGATCCCCAAATCAAGATATCATCCACGACTATTTCACATGGCTGTTCAGCAAAGAGCTATTCCATACATCTCTGAAAGACTTTGCTTCCAATTAAAATTCCATATGGCATCCGTAGGTATTTGTATCTCCCACATGGGGTCATAAATGTTGTGTGTAATGATGATTCCTCATCCAGAGGGATTTGCCAGAATCCACATTTTGCATCTAGAATGCTGAAGACCTTTTCCTATGGCATATCAGCGATCACTTGTTCTACAGTTTTTAATGGGTGATAAGGCCTTAGGAGAGCCATTTTGAGGTGCATAGAATTAATGCATATGCAGACAGTGCAATATTTCTTAACTACTGCTGCCATGGCAGACACCCAGGGAGTAGCCTCCTGCACTGGTACAATGATGCCCAGTCTCGTCATCCTTTCCAACTCTTGCAAGATTTTGTCTTTTATAGCCAGTGGGATCCTTCAAGGAGCACACACAGTAGGCTGTACCATTTCATCTAAGCACATGTGATACATAATTGCAAGCTTACCAACAGTATCAGTTCGAAAAAAGTCCTCATATGCAGTCATCCCAGGAGCCTGTTGTTGTACTGCGTGTACTTCTGGGCTGAGTTGGATTAGATTTAAATGCATGCTGTCTGGTAAGCCTAACTGGCTCTTAACATTTCTATCTACAATAGCAGAATAGCAGATTGATAGGGCCAAGGTAGAAGTGCCCAGTGTCTGAATAGTTTGACCGCCATAAGCTGTCAGGTTTACTTTATTTGACTAATCAATTTCAGCTTTGGGGTCAATGCTGTGCAATGTGGATAAGGACATGACATTACATTTGGCACCAGTGTCAATTTTCAATTTTACATGTTTGTTGCATGGAGTTGAGAAGGTGGTGAATATTTCTCCTTTATTTGCAATTAGGTCTACACTTTCACAACGAAAACAGTTTTGCTTATCACTTTCCACTTCATTAATTCTGTGCACACTTTGTTGTTTAGTGTCACTAGATTGTGTCACCCACGCTCTTCTATTTTGAGGCTTGGACCTACAACATTTTGCAAAATGATTCCATTTGTTGCATGAGTTACACCTTTTGTTAAAAGCCGGACACTTGTTGCGCTCAGTAGCGTGTTCACTACCACAGTTGCTGCCCCAGACAACGTCGTATGACGAAACGCACATCGGGCGGTAGGACATACTGACGTATCGCGTGCTGTTCACCGAGAGTCACAGGCACTCGCAGGCCGGCCGGCTATTTGCTGCTTGATTTTATTTTCCACATTGTAAGTGTTACTCTTTTTTACTAATAAATTATCTTTTACGGTAATACACTATGGGAAGTCCTTTCTCTTTCATGCCCTGATGTCACAATACCGGAGGGCTCCTTCCACCTAATGTATATCGATCCTGGATCAGTGTCCCCTGGGAGCTTGTTTCCTGACATGTCCTAGAAAGGCCTTGGCTAGGTTTAAAGCCGCAAGCTTTTTAGGGCTTGCCTTTGGTAAGCATGCATTTGTTTTGGTGTTCCACTATCACTGGTGATGGAAGACTGCACTTTCCCACTCTGAACCCAGCTCATAGCATATTGATTGGACTTTTTGCAACTTTTTTTTTTGTTATCACTATTTTTTATGCAGTTATTATTATTATTATTATCATTGTGATCATCACACCTATTTGATCATATTTTAGCGCAGCTATTATTTATCTATATACAGTTGCTGCATTGCCTTTTGTTCTGTTGCACCACAAACACTTCTGCCTCTCTTTTTAGTTCTTTAGTGGCCCTTTTAGAATGTTCAAAAAACATACATATTCTAATGGCTGATTCCAGTGTTAAATCTCCCCTCCCCCTGATCAACTGAACTGAAGAACTGTATGATTGTAGATCCCACATATAATCCTGTCACGTATCAGTTCATCTGTTAGTGCACCAAAATCACATTTTTTAGCCAGCAGTCTCAGTGTGGCTGCATAGGATTGTATTCCTTCATCAGGTTTCTGAGCCATCACGTTAAATGCATGTCTGTCTATTATCACATTACTTTGTGGTAAGCATATATCATCAAATTTCTTGATTAAGACATCAGGATCCTCTCTGTCCTCATTGTCATGAAAATGAATTGACTCATATTTATCTAGTGCATCTGAACCAGCAAAATTGAGAATGAGTGTAAGCTTGTACCTTTTTGTCTTGTCTGAGAGTCTTGCTTTGTTGTACACGTCCCATTCTCTTTTGAATTTCAGACAGTTGTTAGCAATGTCATCAAAGATTAGGGGTTATATGCCACATAGATTTTGAGCCATGATTTTTCAATGATCTCACTTCTGTCACCATGTAGATTTTGTAGAAGCAGTGATGAATAGTCAGATGAATCTTGTAGAGAACTTGTTTATAACCAGCCAGCAGTGAACAGCATGTGAACCTTTTCCTAGTTTCACTTCATAACTTCCTGTTCCCACCCCCAGGTCCTCACACATACATATTCTACAGGAACTACACAAGTGAAGTAAACCGAGGGAAGGCCGTGATATTGGCATTGTTGAGGTGTTCACTGCATGCACTAGTAGTCCGCTACATACTTTTAGGTGTTTCCTGAAATAGTTTTTTAAAGTGAATCTGGTATTAAAAAATACAAAAAGCAACCTTTAAAAGTACAAAGAATTTACCTGTTCTGCTGATATGGAATATTCACTTGTATAACTACTCTTGCTGTTAGATTCTTCAGAATCAGACACTTCTGGTTGTGTCAGGTATCAGTATCTCTTTCTGTGCTGCACCTGGAAATGTTAGGCACTGAAGATTTTACAGGCTACAAGAGAAGATTAAAATTGCCATTAGTAGCACTGGTATTAATATTTGACTTTTAAAACGCTGCTTTTTTAATACAAAATATAAAGTGGTCTAGCTTAGAATCTAACTACATTCACTTATATGCCCTGTACACACGGTCGGACATTGATCGGACATTCCGACAACAAAATCCTAGGATTTTTTCTGACGGATGTTGGCTCAAACTTGTCTTGCATACACACGGTCACACAAAGTTGTCGGAAAATCCGACCATTCTGAACGCGGTGACGTAAAACACGTACGTCGGGACTATAAACGGGGCAGTAGCCAATAGCTTTCATCTCTTTATTTATTCTGAGCATGCGTGGCACTTTGTGCGTCGGATTTGTGTACACACGATCGGAAATTCCGACAACAGATTTTGTTGTCGGAAAATTTTATAGCCTGCTCTCAAACTTTGTGTGTCGGAAAATCCGATGGAAAATGTGTGATGGAGCCTACACACGGTCGGAATTTCCAACAACAAGGTCCTATCACACATTTTCCATTTGAAAATCCGACCGTGTGTACAGGGCAATAGAATATGTTCATGATATTTATATTCACTTCCTTTTTTCTTTCCTTTCACTTTCCTTTTTTCTAATTTCTCTTTGTAGACCAATGATGCCTTAGGAGCCACTTGGAACTGGCTGTATTTTATTCCTCTCATTATCATAGGATCTTTCTTCGTGCTCAACTTAGTTCTTGGTGTTCTGTCCGGGTAAGTGGAAAACCGCCATTGGTCATACGGTGTTGTGAGTTTAACTCTGTTTCAATTTGCACTATAGCTAAGCATTTTCACTTTACACTGTGATCATTTTTATGACAAAATACAGTTACATTTTAATTTTGCATTTTGAAAGACAAACTGTTCCTTAAAGTGGGTATTAAAGTGGTTCTAAAGGCGGGCACGAGAGCCAGCCCAGGGATTTCTGTGTGTAAACACACAGATCCCTGTTCTGTCAGGGGAGAGGAGACATGTCATTTGTTCCTACTAAGTAAGAACAGTGGTATGTCTCCTTCTCCAGTCAGTCCTATCCCCATACAGTTATAAACATTAACTAGGAAACACAGTTAACCTCTTGATCGTCCCCTAGTGTTAACTCCTTCCCTGCCAGTGACATTTACACAGTAATCAGTTCATTTTTATAGCACTGATCGCTGTATAAATGTCACTGGTCCCAAAAATGTTTTAAAAGTGTCTGATCTGTCCGTAGCAATGTCACAGTACCGCAAAAAATTGCAGATCACCGCCATTACTAGTAAAAAAACTAAAATAATAAAAATGCCATAAAAATTCCATAAATCTTTCGCATAGTTTGTAGACGCTATAACTTTTGCGCAATCCAAACAATATACGCTTTTTGCGATTTTTTCACCAAAAATATGTAGAAGAATATATTTTAGCCTAAACTGATGAAGAAATTTGTTTTTTAAAAACATTTTTGGGGATATTTATTATAGCAAAAAGTAAAAAATATTGTTTTTTTTTTTAATTGTCGCTTTTTTTTGTTTATAACGTAATAAATAAAATTTGCAGAGGCAATCAAATACCACTAAAAGAAAGCTTTGCATGACCGTGCAATTGTTAATTAAAGCGGCGCAGTGACAAATTGTAAAAAGTGCTCTGGTCAGGAAAGGGGTAAAATCTTCCGGGGCTGAAGTAGTTAAAGCTTTTCAGAAACCTGATACTGAGTTGTGTAATAGCCATTTGCAAAGACTGAATTCTACATTAGGGGCCCCAGTTTTATATAGAAGAGTAAATAAATGTCCCTGATTTAGATTTTCTTTCACATGGACGTTCTGATCGAATCTGTCAGTTTTTCAGGCGGACCCGTTCGGAACCTCCATTCTTCTCTATGGAGCGCTGGTTGTTAATTGACATGTGTCCAATATGATCCGTTCCACCAAAAAGAGACAGGTGGGGATTTCATCCCCTTCTGTCCAGCATATCGGATGGCAGTTGGGTATGAAAGGACAGGGAATCAATTTATATCTGACTTCCCATAGGGGAGAGCAGGCTGTGTCTGTGTCTGCTCTGCATAAGCGGAGCGGACACAAACCTGCCATCCGCCTGCTCAGCAGGGGTTAGCAGACAGATCCCCTGCTGTGTGAAAGGGGCCTTACCAGAACAGTTTCTGTTTTTACAGTGTTGTCCTTTACTGCAAAATGAAGATCTATCCATGCCAGTAGTAGAGACTACTAGACAATTACCTGTTTGGTCTTGTTGGCCCAACTGAAAGAAATTGCATCATTCACTGATTGAACAAACAAAACATTTTTGTTTTGTTAGGAATCAGTATCATCAGTATTGCCCTTTGTTATGAAGAAGATTTTATTCAACCCGTAAAACAACATTCATGTTGACAGGTGGCGAACATGAAAGGCAATAGATGCAAAATACCCCTTTAGAGGGGAGGGACACATTTAAACATTTACTGTTATATAGAATAATGCAGTTAGTGCTCTTTCACACCGGAGAAAATGCTTACACCCTGAAAAGCGATCTGTGGTATAGCACCGGCTAGCAGGCATTCAGCAGGCGCTACTGCCACCTCTCGACGCCTGTTTTTTTTTTTTAATTGCTAAATGGCAATTTTTCATTACAGAACCATAAGCGTTTGGCTTGTGGTTGTGGTGCGGCCCCAGTGATCTCACTCCCTGTCACACTTTGCAGCCCAAGCTAAAATTGCTGCATTCACAGCATGTGTCACTTTGCTTTGTGCACTGGTCCAAATCATTGGTGGAGGGGGGATTATGGTGTGGAGTTGTTTTTCAGGGGTTGGGCTTGGCCCCTTAGTTCCAGTGAAGGAAACTCTTAAGGCGTCAGCATACCAAGACATTTTGGACACTTTCAAGCTTGACTGTGCACCAGTGCACAATCAAGGTCCATAAAGACATGGATGAGCGAGTTTGGGGTGGAGGAACTTTTTACCAGACTGGGTATCTCTGCCAAACTACAGCTTCCTCCACTCTGGAACCAGCATATAGCAATTTCAGCCCAAACCCCCCAAATTACCAGACAGGACTAGTATATTAGCTTAGGACTTTAGGAATTTACCCCAAGCATCAGACAGAAGCAATGTTGGAGTAAAACAGGACTGACTACACAAAAACCTTACCCCTAGACCGGTATGGCACTCATTACAAGTCCCGGGACATTAAATAAACAATCAAATACAAGAAAACAATGGGTTCCTTCCTGGCAAAAATAGTCAATGCAAGGAAACCTGTAACAGAAAATAAAGTTTCTCAACCCCACATATGCTGGAATTTAACCCCTGCACATAAGACATTGTTCCAGGATAAAAGTTTCACTATGCACAGTATGCCAAGGGGTCCCAGAAACAGTACCCTTCAGCCCTAATTGCATGGAAAGGGTAGGTGGTATAATTCACGGCCAGCCAGGTACCCAGGGAAGTGATATAACCCTCTTGAGGAAAAGGTTTCTTATAATCCCAAGAGGGGGTTCTCCTTAGTCCTGGGTCCATAGTCGGTGGGAAGGAGGCTGGCCCCCAGGCCCCTCCAGGAGGCCAAGTCAAGGTGGTTTCCATGACAGTTACATAGGCTAACATGAAGGGGTGTTGAGTCATACACCCTTAAATGTGGTGTTTTTGGCGTTCATTGTGCATGAGGCCTTGCGTAACAGTGGTTTTGCAATGCCATGGGCATTCTCTGACCCTCAAATACTCACCTGACCTGCTCTCCATCTCAGCTCTCTTTAGGCTTCATGTACACTAGCAGCTGCTGGCAGCTCCTAAACTCTATGTACACATATGCTTTTAAAAGAGTTTAGGAGCTGCCACGTTTAGGTGAGTTAAACAGTTTTACCAACGACTTTTTGCGTTTTTACAGCGTTTTGCGTTTTCCTGTGGCCATGGTCAGGAAAGGCTAGTGTACATGTAGCCTTACTCTTCAGTGCTGAAATCAGCAACCTGAGGGAGCAAATATTTCAGACTCCGAGTCATGCTTGGGCCTAGTAATTTGGCTGCTAAGCCAGAAAACCATCACAGGGAAGAAGGTCACATGATTCTCCATACCCAAAAGTACAGGTGTTCTTCTTGGCTACATAGGAACAAGAGGCTGCAAGGGAGCCCAGGTTAGATGAGTATAAAGGGTCAGGGAACGCCCTTTACAAAGACACCATCACTTTGCTTTACTTACTCTGCTCTTGCCTCCTGTCAGCATTTATTTCATTATTCTTACAGGAATACACAACTGCATTTAAGTGATACTAAAGTCTTGTTTTTTTGTGAGTTTCAAAATAATAAACATGTTTTACTTACCTGCTCTATTGCAGTGGTTTTGCACAGAGCAGCCCAGATCCTCCTCTTCTCTGGTCCCTTTTTGGTGATCCTGGCCCCTCCCTCCTGCCCCCACAGCAAGCTTGCTCTGAGGGCCCCTGAGCCGAGCTGCAGCTCCATGTGTCTATTCAGACATGGAGCCGTGGCTAGGCCCCGCCCCCTTTCTCTCCTCATAGAATGCATTAGGATAAAAAAAACCTTCTGCCCTTACAACCACTTTAAATGTATTAAATTGTGTACTGTATACTAAATTTATTATAGTTGTCTGTCTAGTGACTGCTTCCATATGTGAAAGTAAAATAAGTTGACAAAATGCTGCCACCAGGGCTGCTTGTAGAAATCACGGGGGCCCCATGCAGCCTACCTGACAGGAGGGCACACAGGGGGGCCCAGACAGCAGATGGAAGCGGCACATGTGCTAGTACCAATCCCCCCTGCAGTGCAGCTGGAAGGAGAAAGAGGAGGAGAAGCTGGCAGCACTGCAGGCAGAGGCAGAAGTAAATCGGTGTCTGCAATAAGACAGTACAGCTGGCCTTCTTGCTCAGCAGGTGCCCGGGCCCCCCTTTTGAACTGATGGGACCCTGGCCCAGTACAGGAGGGCAGGTTTTACTGACTTATCAGCAGCCCTGGCTGCCACGCATCGGAATCTGCCATCTTTTTGTATCCAAATGCATATTAATATGTAAATACATATCAGAATATAGCATGCAGGGATAAATGTATTTAAATGTTGCTAAAATTTATTGTCAAGCTTTTGAAAAACAGAGCCATTAAGGAAAGGCTTACAATTGCCAATATATAAATAGTACCATTCTCCAGCCTTGAGTGCATGTCTTTCTACTGTAAGTATGTATCACTAAATAACCTGGCTACTTTGCATTATAAAACCCCAGCAAGAAAACTGATTCCTGCATGGTGAAAAATCACTGCTTGAGGTTATGTTTTCGGTGTTACATAATAGCTCTGTATTTCTGAATAATGCAACTCCATAATTTAAAGCAGTAAAAAGAACACATAACTAATTAAATGTGTATTAATCTTAGCAATAATAAAAACAAACCAAAAACACTTTGGTTCTTTTTGTGTGTGTTTGTAGTTTGTATTGTGGGTTGGTGTGTGCTAGTCCTTTATCACTGTGTGTCAGCAGCAAGCTGTGCCTGATTCTGAGTAACTGCGCTATCCATGGCATTTCAAAGTGTTCGGCTTGTTGAAACGTTCAGTAAACCTGAAATTCCTATGAAAAGTTGTGTCTGTAAAAAAATGTTTTACACCAATCAGACATAACACTATGATGAGCCACCTAATATCCAGACATCCCAACCTGCAAAAACTCATTTCAGGGAGGTGGTGCTCCGCACCCCCCTCACCCCCCACAGCGAAATGTGGGCGTGGTTTAAATTGTGCTACATTTTGGGCGTGGCTTAAAGGGCTTGAAGTCTGAGATGACATAAATAGTGCAGAGTGCAGTAATGTTAAAAAGGGAATGTACAGTGTGGAGTGTCCAGCGGTGGGTAGTATGTGCAGAAGAGGAGTGTGGAGTGTATGGAGGTGGGTATTATGTGCAGGAGAGGAGTGTGGAGTGTATGGAGGTGGGTATTATGTTGAGGAGAGGAGTGTGGAGTGTATAAAGGTGGGTATTATGTGCAGGAGAGGAGTGTGGAGTGTACAGTGGTGGGTAGTATGTGCAGGATATTGTCAGTAGTTCTTTATTTTAATTTTTTTTACTATTAAATTTTTAGTATTTTTTTTTAAATGTATTTTGGGGGCCAATGGACGTTGTCAGTAGAGAAGTGGATGGTGTCAGGTTTTTTTTATTTTTTACAATTTTTTAAATTTAATTTTACAATTTATTTTTGTATTTTTTGTTTTTCACAATGATTGGGGGAGGGGGGTAGTGGACAGTGTCAGGAGAGCAGTGGACGGTGTCAGTGTTTTTTTTTTTTTTTTTTATTATTTTTTTACAGTTGTGTTTATAATTTTTTTAAATAATTTTTTAAATAATATTTTCACAGTGCTTCTGGGAAAGGGGGAGGGGGGTATATGGCAGTGGGCGGTGTCAGTAGGTCAGTGAACGGTGTCAGTAAGGCAGTGGATGGTGTCAGTAGTTTTTTTGTTTTTAAGTTTCTATTTTTTTACAATTTAATTTGTTTTTAATTTTTTTCACAATGCTTTTTTTTTACAATTCAATAAAGAAAAAGAAGGGGTCTGTAACTAACATATTTACCGGTCCCTTCCTCCGCACTGCATCCTGACACATCCCCCACAGCCCACGGGAGAGGAGAGGAGGGAAGCCGGCTGCAGGGGATGAGGGAGGGCGGAGGAGAAGGACAGGGGACCGGAGGAGAATGGAGGGGGGCCAGAGAAGGAGTAGAACAGAGAGGGAAAAATGGATGACACCACTGCTGCCCAGGATCAGCCCTGCAGCCGGGAAATCGCAGGGCACTCGCGGGTGTCCGGGAGCCCATTACCAAATGAAGGAGACTACCACACCTCGCAGGAGACTTGGGGTCTCTGAATATGGATTAGGTCCCCCTTTTGCCACCAAAACAGCCCTTTTTGCTGCCAAAACAGCCCTGACCTATCGTGGCAATGGATGCCACTAGACCTCTGAAGATAATCTGTGGTATTTGGCACCAAGCCATCAATAGCAGATCCTTTTGAAGCGGTAGTAAACCGCCTTTTTTTTAAACCCTGTAAGACAATTGCATAATATGCTAGTATGCAACACATAGCACATTATGAAATACCTTAGAACAAAGCCTTCCAGTGGTGCGCTGTCCTTGCTGACAGGGCTTTGATTTTCACCCGGTCTTCCTTCCAGGTTTGCGTCCTCCGGCCACATTTGCATGGAAGTCATGGACATCACCGGCCAAATGCAGTGTGAATATCTCCTAAACAGTCCAAGTTTAGGAGATATTCACAGTACCTACGGGTAAGCCTTATTTTACGCTTATCTGTAGGTACAACTGTAAAAATAGGGTTTACTTCCACTTTAAGGCCTGTAAGTTGTGAGGTAGGGCCTTCATGGATCAGACTTGTTATTCCAGCGCATTCCACCAGGCCTGGACTGGAGCAAAAAATAGGCTCTGGCATTTTAGACCAAGCAGCCATTTTTTGTTTTTTTAAAACCAAATTACAAATAATGACAAATATCGGTTTCTCAATGTCTTTTAGTTATATTTAGCCTGCTTCAATCACTGTCAGCTAAGCAGGGGGATCACCAAAAAGGCTGGAGGGGATCTGCCATCAGCTTGGCACTGCAGTGTTCTTCATTGGGGGAAATGGGCAGAAACTTCCCAGTAGAATGTTGCACTAAGCATCACACTGCCTCTGCCAACTTGCCTTCTTCCCATAGTGCATCCTGGATGCCCACACACTGGGCCATCTACATGATGTAAAAGAAATGTGATTCATTCGACCAGGCCACCTTCTTGCATTGCTCCATGGTCCAGTTCTGATGCTCATGTGCCCATTCTAGGTGCTTTTGGCTGTGGATACATGATCACCATGGCCTTCCTGACTGGTCTGCGGCTATGCAGCCCTAGAAACAACAAACTGCGATGCCCATTTTTTCTGCTATCAACATATCTACTTCCTGGTCAACATGTTTACTTGCTGCCTAATATATCCCACTGACATTCAGATGCCATTGTAACGAAATGTTATATACGTCATCTGCCTGTATGTCGAGGCACATCTGATTGGTGTGCCTCGACATACGGAGCTACAGGAAGTGTTGTCATTCTGCCAGGAGCATCTGGATGTGGTGAGATTGAAACCAGACAGATCTGGAAAGGTGTCCCCGTTGGCACTAGGAGTAGTGGAGTCGAGCGGGGATGATATAGTCTTGTCTATATTCCTATCACACACCTTCCTGGAAACAAGGCTCATCAGTAATGGGTGCTGCAACGATTACCAGCTGCATACCAGAAACACTAAGTCAATGTACATATTGGCCAGCACACCAGGAATCTTCAGTTGTTGTCTTTTTCACACCACAAAAACAAGTGCAGCATTTCAGAGTCACAGTGGCAAAACAGAATATATGTGCATAACCTACCAATCAGAACATGAAAAATGGTGACACCATCCTCATCTGATTGGTGGGTCATGCACTTATACTCTGTTTTGCCACTGTGGCACTTTATCACATGCCTGATGAAGGGGTCCTGCATGGCTCTGAAACATTGCACTTGTCTTTGTGATGTGATCTATCTGCAATAAAAACCTTTGGAGGACAACTGAAGATTCCTGTTGTGCTGGCGAATATGTACATTGACCGGGATGATATAGAGCGCTTAAACCCGGGTGCATGTTGGAATGCACTTTTGAATGTTAGCATATTTGCTTTTGGTTTTAGTGATTGTGGTGTAATATGCTGTTTTGATAAAAGGTTTTACACTTTTGAAGCTTTTTTCTCTCCTCTGTTTTTTTAATGATGTTCCCGGAGAAACTGTAATGCCCCGTACACACGGTCGGACTTTGTTCGGACATTCTGACAACAAAATCCTAGGATTTTTTCCAACGGATGTTGGCTCAAACTTGTCTTGCATACACACGGTCACACAAAGTTGTCGGAAAATCCGATCATTCTAAACGCGGCGACGTAAAACACGTACGTCGGGACTAAAAACGGGGCAGTGGCCAATAGCTTTCATCTCTTTATTTATTCTGAGCATGCGTGGCACTTTGTGCGTCGGATTTGTGTACACACGATCGGAATTTCCGACAACGGATTTTGTTGTCGGAAAATTTTATATCCTGCTCTCAAACTTTGTGTGTCGGAAAATCCGATGGAAAATGTGTGATGGAGCCTACACACGGTCGGATTTTCCGACAACAAGGTCCTATCACACATTTTCCGTCGGAAAATCCGACCGTGTGTATGGGGCATTAGGGGAAATTGTTGTAATTGATAGATCTGATCCCTCAAGGGTTTAAGGCATATATTGACTTGTTCTAAATTAGGGGGTTATGGTATTTTGATAAGTCTTCTGAGTAGTGGCAGAGCACTGGGGTGGTGTGAAGCACTGAAGATTTCAATTTGTTGCACACTATTTGCACAAGGCACTTTCTTAATACGAATGACACTCCTCAATATTATGAACACACTTTAAAGAAAATAACTTCTTAGAGAAGCACTTTAAAGACATATTCATTTTGTTATATATGATATTTTAATTATCACTGTATTTTTAATTATTTGAAATAAGTATACTGAACGTTGTGGTTTAAGAGCGCTGTACAGTATATTGTAAGATCTAATTAGGAGATTCCCACAATTGTTGGTTGCCTAGCAGATTTCAGGGAATGATTTTTCTTTAGTGGAGTTCAGCAGTTCGGGTGGCAGGGGAGGTAAGTAATTAAACTTTTCTTTTACAGACAGATATTTTCCTGGGGATATTTGGTCTTCACTGATCCTCAGTAGGTTTACAGGTTTTACATTTGTGGGTGTGCATTTTTTTTTTAATTTTAATTTTTGCATTTCTCATGCACTCCCACTGAAGGCTATAAGTCCTGTTAGATCACTTCATACTGACCCCTTTTGCAAGTATAGCTATATAAAACATTATAAATAAGCGCCTATACTTTGTAAGGCCCTGTCTCAACCTGCTCTGCACAGCCTCAATTGTCCTGTATTCTTGGCACTGTGCAGTGAGTCACTAGAGGTCAATCTGCTGACAGCCTAAAATCTTCCTTCTGCAGAGGTAGGGAGGAAAGGAGAATGACACAAACTGTGCTGAATGAACACAGATTAGGAAAGGAGAAGAGAAAAGCTGGAGAGGTAACAGGACAAACTCTGATGCCAGGGGGACACAAAAGGGGGTAAACTTGCAGATAGTGTTTTATCTTATCTCCCTGTTAGCCTCTCCTTTCTACCCTGGCAGGCAGTTGCAGACTGTGAACTTCAGCACTGTAAAGCTTCTGTAAACATTCCTCTCTAGCTGAGCCAAGACATACACTTAAGGTTGGAAATGCACACATTTTAATTACAGAAATGACAAATAGATTTTTAAACCAAGGAGAGTTTCCAATAAAGAATGACTGCTCTGGGCTTCAACAAAATGGCAACCTCCAGCAATGCTGGAGGCAATTTGTGGCATACACTAATTTTGGTAGCATAATTATTAACCACTTCAGGCCCGGAAGGATTTACCCCCTTCCTGACCAGAGCACTTTTTACAATTCGGCACTGCGTCGCTTTAACTGCTAATTGCGCGGTCATGCAATGCTGTATCCAAACGAAATTTGCGTCCTTTTCTTCCCACAAATAGAGCTTTCTTTTGATGGTATTTGATCACCTCTGTCGTTTTTATTTTTTGCGCTATAAACGGAAAAAGACTGAAAATTTTGAAAAAAAATGATATTTTTTACTTTTTGTTATAAAAAAAATCCAATAAACTAAATTTTAGTCATACATTTAGGCTAAAATGTATTCGGCCACATGTCTTTGGTAAAAAAAATGTCAATAAGCGTATATTTATTGGTTTGCGCAAAAGTTATAGCGTCTACAAACTAGGGTGCATTTTCTGGAATTTACACAGCTTTTAGTTTATGACTGCCTATGTCATTTCTTGAGGTGCTAAAATGGCAGGGCAGTACAAACCCACCCAAATGACCCCATTTTGGAAAGTAGACACCCCAAGGAAATTGCTGAGAGGCATGTTGAGCCCATTGAATATTTTTTTTTTTCTTAAGTGATTGAATAATGACAAAAAAAAAAAAAAAATTTACAAAAAGTTGTCACTAAATGATATATTGCTCACACAGGCCATGGGCATATGTGGAATTGCACCCCAAAATACATTCAGCTGCTTCTCCTGAGTACGGGGATACCACATGTGTGGCACTTTTTGGGAGCCTAGCCGCGTACGGGGCCCGAAAACCCAGCACCACCTTCAGGATTTCTAAGGGCATACATTCTTGATTTCACTCCTCACTACCTATCACAGTTTTGAAGGCCATAAAATGCCAAGATGGCACAACCCCCCCCCCCCCAAAGGACCCCATTTTGGAAAGTAGACACCCCAAGCTATTTGCTGAGAGGCATGGTGAGTATTTTGCAGCTCTCATTTGTTTTTGAAAATGAAGAAAGACCAGAAAAAATGTTTTTTTTTTCTTTTTTCAATTTTCAAAACTTTGTGACAAAAAGTGAGGTCTGCAAAATACCCACTATACCTCTCAGCAAATAGCTTGGGGTGTCTACTTTCCAAAATGGGGTCATTTGGGGGGTTTTGTGCCACCTGGGCATTCCATGGCCACGAAACTGTGATAGGCAGTGAAGAGTGAAATCAAAAATTTACGGCCTTAGAAAGCCTGAAGGTGGTGCTTGGTTTTCGGGGTCCCATGCGCGGCTAGGCTCCCAAAAAGTCCCACACATGTGGTATCCCCCTACTCAGGAGAAGCAACAGAATTTATTTTGGGGTGTAATTTCACAAATCTCCATGGCATGTTTGAGCAATATAACATTTAGTGACAACTTTGTGCAAAAAAAAAAAAAAAAAATTTGTCTCTTCCCGCAACTTGTGTCACAATATAAAATATTCCATGGACTCGACATGACTCTCAGCAAATAGCTTGGGGTGTCTACTTTCCAAAATGGGGTTATTTGGGGGGGTTTTGAACTGTCCTGGCATTTTATGCACAACATTTAGAAGCTAATGTCACACATCACCCACTCTTCTAACCACTTGAAGACAAAGCCCTTTCTGACACTTTTTGATTACATGAAAAAATTATTTTTTTTTTGCAAGAAAATTACTTTGAACCCCCAAACATTATATATTATTTTAAAGCAAATGCCCTACAGATTAAAATGGTGGGTGTTTCATTTTTTTTTTCACACAGTAATTGCGCAGCGATTTTTCAAACGCATTTTTTGTGGAAAAAACACACTTTTTTAAATTTTAATGCACTAAAACACACTATATTGCCCAAATGTTTGATGAAATAAAAAAGATGATCTTAGGCCGAGTACATGGATACCAAACATGACATGCTTTAAAATTGCGCAAAACGTGCAGTGGCAACAAAATAAATACATTTTTAAAAGCCTTTAAAAGCCTTTACAGGTTACCACTTTAGATTTACAGAGGAAGTCTACTGCTAAAATTACTGCCCTTGATCTGACCTTCGCGGTGATACCTCACATGCATGGTGCAATTGCTGTTTACATTTGACGCCAGACCGACGCTTGCGTTCGCCTTAGCGCGAGAGCAGGGGGGACAGGGGTGCTTTTTTTTTTTTTTCTTTATTATTTTTTTGCTTTTTTATCTTATTTTTAAACTGTTCCTTTCATATTTTTTTTTAAATCATTTTTATTGTTATCTCAGGGAATGTAAATATCCCCTATGATAGCAATAGGTAGTGACAGGTACTCTTTTTTTGAAAAAATTGGGGTCTATTAGACCCTAGATCTCTCCTCTGCCCTCAAAGCATCTGACCACACCAAGATCAGTGTGATAAAATGCTTCCCCAATTTCCCAATGGCGCTGTTTACATCCGGCAAAATCTAAGTCATAAAATGCTCGTAGCTTCCGGTTTCTTAGGCCATAGAGATGTTTGGAGCCACTCTGGTCTCTGATCAGCTCTATGGTCAGCTGGCTGAATCACTGGCTGCATTCTCAGGTTCCCTGTTGAGACAGGTGAGCCAGAGAAAAACACTGAAGACGGTGGGGGGGGGCATTCCCTCCCACTGCTTGTAAAAGCAGTCTAGAGGCTAATTAGCCGCTAGGATTGCTTTTACATGAAAGCCGACCGCTGGCTAAAAAGAATGATACCAAGATGATACCTAAACCTGCAGGCATCATTCTGGTATAACCACTCAAAGTCGTGAATGGCGTACCTGAAGACAAAAACATGGTTAACAATAAAGCACAGTAAACGGTAAAGTATAAAAAATTGCATACCTGAAAAGCAAACATGATAAAACATAATAACAATAAAACATTGCAGAATATAATACAGTAAAAAAGAGCAGAACAATAGAGAGAGAATAGAGAGAGCGAGAACAATGAAACGACAACTATTTTTTTTTATTTTTGTTTGTGTTTTTTTTTTTTTTTTACACTTTTTTTTGTAACTGTAACTTTTATAACTGTAACCGGTTCCAGGTTCGGGTCTCTCAAAATGCGATGGCATCTTGGGAGACCCTGTGAAAGTGTGCCAAGTCTGTGCAATGCTGTACCCTACGCTAATACTCAACTAGTGTATGGTAGCGTTCAAAACATTCACCAATGCAAAGACCAGGATTGTCAGGACAGGAGGGACAATAATAGCGGGTGTCACGCCTATATCCGCGCTTGCTGCAGACACAACATCTTTTTTGGGGGGGTTCGTTGTGTAGGGGTACTTGGGAGGACATATAAATGCCTCTCATGCAGCCGACTGCATTTGGTTGGGGATGTGAATGGGGGAAGTACGCGCTGAAAGGCGCTGCAGAAGCGGTGGGTTCCCAATTAGGATTGGCGAATGCAGCAGGAAGGGCATTATGGGCACGACAGGCCTATGTTTGTCTTTTTGGTGGCAGCGGGACACTACTTGTGCTTGCCACCTCACCAGCTTGAACTGCACTTATGGGACTCGCCACGTCACCAAGTGTTACTGCAGTGCTGGTATGACTACGACCGGGGTGTACTAGGCCGCTGGTGCTTGTCAGTTCACCAAAACGCTACAAAAAAAAGTGACAGTGATCGATCGATACTGCACTTGGGTGGGCTGGGCTGGGCCGGGCGGAGGGGCAAAACGCAGGTGCTAGCAGGTATCTGGGCTGATCCCACTAACACTGCGTTTTTGGGAACCCTAAACTGCTGGGGACGCTAGTATAGATCTGATCGGATCAGATATTGATCCGTTCAGATACTATACCACTAAGGGAGGCGTATGCTGCGTGTGTGGGTGTTAGCGGTACTGGCGCTAATCTGACGCTGCCTGGGGCTGGTGTTGCCAGTTCACCAAAATGCTACCAAAAAAACTGTTAGCGATCGCAGGGATCAGGCCTGACTCTGCGAACGCTGCAGTTATGCGTTTAGTGTTTTGTAAGTGACAGTGATCGATCGATACTGCACTTGGGTGGGCTGGGCTGGGCCAGGCGGAGGGGCAAAACGCAGGTGCTAGCAGGTATCTGGGCTGATCCCGCTAACACTGCGTTTTTGGGAACCCTAAACTGCTGGGGACGCTAGTATAGATCTGATCAGATATTGATGCGTTCAGATACTATACCACTAAGGGAGGTGTACGGTGCGTGTACGGTGCGTGCGTGGGTGTTTGCGGTACTGGCGCTAATCTGACGCTGCCTGGGGCGACGCATATCACCACCGGGCGATCAGGGGGCTAAACCTTTATTCGGTAATAAACGGCGGGTGCCCTGACACTATAAAAAATAAACGAACTAACCAGCGTCACCCGTAACAGTTATACGGTGATCAGTGGTGAAAGGGTTAACTAGGGGGCAATCAAGGGGTTAAAACATTTATTAGATAGTATATGGGGGTCCCTGTCGCTATAAAACGCTGACAGCGAACCTAAATATTTACGTTCCTATCTAGCGTCACCAGTGACACTAATACAGCGATCAGAAAAATGATCGCTTAGCGACACTGGCGACAGGGGGTGATCAAGGGGTTAAAACTTTATTAGGGGGGTTAGGGGGGTACCCTAGACCTACAGGGGGCTAACACTCACTGTCCTAACACTGCTAACTGTCACAAACTGACACTATGCAGTAATCAGGAAAAAAAAAAAAATGCTTGGTGTCAGTTTGTGACTGGGGGGGGGGGTGATTAGGGGGGATCGGGGGGCGATCGGGGGGGGATCGGGGGTGTTTAGTGTGCCTGGCATGTTCTACTGTGTTGTGTGTGAGTGTTGGTGCACTTACATGTCTTCTCTCCTCGGCGCTGGAACGGAAACTGCCCAGCCGAGGAGAGATGATATCACATCCTCTGCCTCTGTGTACTATACAGAGGCAGGGGATGTTTCTCATTGGCTGGGAGCGATCGCGAGGGGGGGGCCATGATCGGATGGTCTCCCCCTCGTCTCTCATCGCTCCCAACCAAATGCCGACCGCCGATGGCACCGGGGGGGGGGTCCAATCGGACCCCCCGCCCGCGGGAAGGCAATCACGTACCAGGTACATGATTTTGCCTGCCCGTGCCGCTCTGTTCACGTATATAGGCGTGATGTGGTCGGCAAGTGGTTAAAGGGGCTCTAAAGCCTTAAGGTTTTTCACCATAAGGTTTTTTGCATTAAGGTGAAAAACCTTCTGTGCTGCAGTTCCCCCCAGCCCCCCCCCCCATCCTTTTTCTTACCTGAGCCCCATCCGATCCACCGATGTGCATGAAAGCAGAGTATCTCCCTCCTCATTGGGCAGATTGATAGCAGAGGGAACCATTGGCTCCCACTGCTGTCAATAAAATGCTGTGATGTGGGGGGGCGTGGCCGAGTCCATTGACATACACAGCGGGGCTCGGGGGTGAGCAAGCATGGGTGCCTCCATGTAAAGCAGCTTTCCATGGGGGCAGCCCCCAAAGAGGAGGGGCCTGGAGCGCCAATGGAGGACCCCAGAAGAAGAGGATCGGGCTGCTTTGTGCAAAAGCATTACACAGAGCAGGTAAGTATAGACAATTGTGTTATTTTAATTTTAAAAAACCTGAAGGTTCAATATCCCTTTAAAATGGAATGTATATTCTTTTGTTAGAGAACATTAATTGTTATCACACTGTCATGGGTAAAGTTTTGCTTTTAAAGGTAAAGACAGCCAGACAGGTAGAATTGTTAGAATTAGGTCAATGATGGCAACATTTGTTTCCTTTAAAACGACTTTAGCACTAGAATAAAAAAATATGTGCACCCTGTAGAGAAATGGACTAATACCCTGTTTCCCCGAAAATAAGACCTAGCGTGATTGTCGGTGATGGCTGCAATATAAGCCTTACCTCCCAAATAAGCCCTACCCTGTTTCCCCGAAAATAAGCCCTACCCTGAAAATAAGACCTAAAAGGACTTTAACTATGGCTTATTTGGGGGGTAGGGCTTATATTGCAGCCATCACTGACAATCAGGCTAGGTCTTATTTTCGGGGAAACAGGGTACTAACCTGACCTGTTACCTGCACCACTGATCTTTGCGCTGGTAAAGCACTAACACTGAAAAAATATTCTTAAGCATTCAACATAGTTCCAGGTGTTGAATGTCTGGTCCCCTGCTGAGGGCAGTGGTTCAAGCCATTGGAGCCTACAACATTACTGTGTGATGCAATGACATAGGGTCTGGAGGATTAAACCCAATATCGCAGAGGGGGATAGGCATCCAATGCCTCTGGAAATGTCGGATGCTAAAGGTGCTTCAGATCACTTTGCTCTGCAAAAGATCGAAGACTGGTGGTGTTGTCAACAGGACAAGTTATTATTACAGTTTTCTAGAACACACATTGAGAGAGGATTTTGTGGTGCTGATCACTATTTGAAAAAGCATCACCTTGTATCGAGTTTTAATTACACAAATCTCCTGCGGATAAGCTTACAAATTTCCAAATCGAAATAAAATCTTCATGATTTTCTTTAAATGGGGCATATTTTGCAAATCTGATGCTTTCCAGAGTACATGGGATTTGCAGGATTATTCCCAAATTGACTTATCCAGTCTGTAACAAATCATGCAAATTTAGAATGCTACCATTTGAAATTTGGAGTTGCATTATTTACTGTGTTAAATCAGCACATGCATATTCAGGAAAGCTATTGGGTATGTGTGAAGAGTATCTGATGTATCCTTTTAATTGCAAATACATTCATATCTCTAAACTCCATTTAGCCATCCTTCCCTAAGCAGGGGTGTCTATCTAAATTTAGTGGTGCTAAACTGCAGCTAGTTTAGCTGGACTGATAGTTCAGCTTCTTCGGGTTTCACCTGGGCCTTGGTTAATGTATGTGTTCTGGCAGTAAAGAAAGGACCCCCTGAAGCCACACATCCGTGCTGTCCCTATATCAGGTATATGAATGGCAGCCTCAGCCTGGACTCCGACCAGGCCACGCCCCCAACACATTTTGCTCTGCCCCTCAGAGCTTAGTCTAGGGAATCCCCATGACTAGGCTCCAAGTGGCGGGGCGAAATGTGCTGGGACGCGCAGGGCCATCTTTAATATTGGTGGGACCCTGGGCAAACATTTTCTTGCCCCCCCCATGCATTTTCGCTCTCCACCTGCTCTGAGACATACAATAAATAGCAGCTGGACTCAAAATGAGTTTACTGAATCAGATCAGGCAGCGATTGGGATTGGTTGCTAAAGGTTACAGTGTATCATTATCATTAACTGACTGGCTGCTAGAGGTTACAGCACACATTATGGCTCACTGATTATTTGCTAGAGGTTACAGCACATGACTTTTGCTTTTTGATTGGTTGCTAGAGATTACTGTACATCAATACTGCTTATCACTCACCAATTGGTTGCTAGAGGTTACTGCACATTATTACTGCTCACTGATTAGTTGCTAGAGGTTACTGCATATCCTTACCGCTCAATGATTGGTTGCATTAGGTTAGTGCACATCATTACTGCTCACTGATTGGCTGCCAAAGGTTATAGCACATTATCTCCTCACTGCCTACACACCATGGACTGGGGAGGTGAAAGGATCCATCAATAGACAGAAAACTCTTAGGGATCCTAGGACTCCTGGGATCAGTGGCAATGCTGGGGGAGGGGGATGTGATCAGTGGCAATGCTGGAGGGTTGATGGGATCAGTGGCAGTGGTGGGGGGGGGGGGGGTGGGATTAGTTAGTAGGAAGTACACTATGGCAAATTCTGAATCATGTAGAGCAAACCTGGAAATCTTTGGCAAGTACAGTATTTACTGTAGTGGGGGATTCTACACTGACCACCAATGTAATAGAGAATTTTCAATGACCACCAATGTGAGGGGGATTTACACTGACCACCAATGTGAGGGACTGCAGGTCATCTGTACACGGCAATAGGACAGAGCTAAGCAGCATTAATAACAGAACTTCACACTGAAATATGGGGACACAGGACAGGACTATAACTTCAAGGGACAAGGGAATTTAAACAGGGATAATTGGCAAGTATGAGACAGCTGCCTTGTACCCCACAACAATGCCTTAAAAACAGTACTGGGGACATGGCCTGGTCGGGGTCCAGGCTGATGTTGCCATTCATACACCTGGTATAGGGGCAGGATGAACGTGCAGCTTCAGGGAGTCCTTTTTTTACTGCCAGTGATGGTAGAAGCTGTGACCAGCTCCCTCCCATGCTGACATTCCTAGCGGCGGATACTTGGGATTCATACCCCGTTCCAGTGAGCTTGAGCAGCAGCAGTCCAGGGTCGCAGCACGGTATGCTTTCTGCTGTTGCCAGTAGGTGGCACTGCTGCCTCTGCTAATAGTATGAGAGCTACACTAACAAGAGTCATGAATATTTATATCTCCCTGACCAACGAGTAGGAGTTTTTTTGCCACTGGTGTGTGCTGGGAGAGTTTATAAATATTCAGGGTGTGGCCTTGCAGAGTCAGGCTGTTCTTCCCTGGACCTCTTGCCTGGGGGAAGGGTGCTGTGTGCTGCTGAAACCTCTTAGGCCTGCTGCCTGAGAGGGTGACCATGTGGCTGGATGGAGGCCTTGAATTCAGGGCCTAGCCTGGGGAGCTTGGGAATTGAGGAACCATGGAGAACCTCCAGATGTCTTGAAGAGGCGAGAGAGAGGTGGAGCTTGGACCTCACTGGAGTATGGCGTCTTCTACCCAGGGTGCTGGCAGCTGATCTAACAAATGCTTTACAGTCAGGAGATACAATCACAAAATGCCAGGTCAGTTTCAAGGTTCTCTATCTGTGAGAACCATGAGTTTTGTTTTTATGGACTCTCCTTGGCGTTTTGGTGTCAGCTGATGAACTCCTTTTTGTTTTTCATCTAAAAGTGACTTGCGCCCATTTGTTTACATGCCACTATTGCCTAAGTGAACTATACTCTGAAGTAAAATGTCAGCCCACCTTGGCTCCGGGGGCTACCACCTTGGTTCCAGGGGTTGGCAGGGGTGGTGCTACATCCATAATAAGGACACAGGGCCGCTATCCTACAAAGTATTTGCAGTGTTCCTGCTTGGGAACCCAGCCTCCAACCACTTGGCAACATGTCATCAAGTTTGAGGGCTGAGGGCCATTTCACACCAAAACGAGGTGTAGGAAAGGTGTTGCTTTGCAGGGAATAGCAAAGGCCAATAAGCAAAGCTAATAACAGACTTTTAAAGGAAAACATTTAATTGAGTGTTTTATATCTGCCGTGAATTCACCTTTAAGAGATAAATTGGAACTGGTTGTCACAGGTCACAGCTCCATATTGAGCACAAATTCCTTGCAATTTCCACCAATGTATTAAAAGAGAAGTTTGGACTTTGAAAAAAATAAACAATTATACTCACCTAGGTGGATGCAGCATCGATCCGATCTGCAGTGAGAACTGAGCGATCAGTGCTGATCTCTCAGTTCTCCCCCTCTGCTCTGAGCAGAGAGCCATGACTGTCAGTCAGTGTCTCTCTGCTCTCCCCTCTAACACTCATTGGAGTGCTGGGCTGTGGAGGGGACGGGAGGGGCTGGCTCAGCCTCTCAACGGATCGCTGAGAGGCTGAGCCAGTTGTCGTTCCAGGCTTCTGGGCGGATCCAGTTGAGATCTTTTCAGAGCTTGGACCGGTTCTGTGACGTCATCACAGGAACGGACCACAGGAGTGTAGAACGAACTGCACTCCTGTGATCCATAGGAGAAGTAAGGCCAAAAAAGCTTTGGCCATACTTCTCCTTTAAAAAATTGCAATATACCAGCTATGTCTGTGGATTGTATCATGTTCTTCTCTGTTATTTTATTTACTAGAGTGTTCTACTTAACAGAGTATCTAGAACTTGCTCATCCCAATTTTATACATTTGACTGGGTTTCCATGGCAACAGCAAAAGCTCCAGAATAAGTAAATAGCTTATTGTTTGTGCTGCAGTGTTAGTTTTGGGTGGGGGAGGAGGACTTGGTCTGATGGGTTAATGCTAACTAGACATCAGTTCTCACCCTTAAAGAAATCTGCAGTGTCCATGGGGACTCAGCACCATACCGAAATATTGCTTAGATGTGTTCTACCCTTAAATAATGAGGCGGCACATGCAAGTCTTTGTATTCTTTGCTTAAGGGCTAGTGGTGCCTTAGAAAGAATTGTGTAAATGCCAATTTATTTATGATGTACCGAGAAGTGCGCTGCAGTATTTTCTGTAAAAAAAAGGTATTATTCATTCTACTTTAGCTTTTGCATCATCCCAAGTACTTTATCAGCATATTGATCATGGATGCTAAGGAATGTACTGCAGTGTTCTTAATGGTAGACTTTAATGTTGTTATTTATTTTATCACAATGGCAGGGCTCATCCTTTTAGGTCTATTGTTATATGTGTAGCACCACCCCCGAAGGAGCCGCTTGGTAAATTTGGGTTCTCTGATCTCCACCTCAACCCCAAGAATGACCTCAGCCCCTCTGGCATACCTGGTTGAACTAAATTACTGTAAACACATTTAAAGACACATGTGGAAAATACTGTTATCCTGGCTGTGGATTATCACCAAAAACAGACACACACCTGGTAGTGATAAACAAATTGAATATATTATCATGGTTTAAAGCATATGGAAGCTTACAACACTGTTAAACCTTTCTAAAATAATTAATACATTAGAAAAGACAACCTTCAATACTTAGCAATTGTAAATTTAGAAAAGGGCAGTAATCTATATGCCCTTAACACAGGCGTTGTGATGGAGGAGAGAAGACTTGTCAACTTCTCAGCTCCTTCTGGGCCACAAACACCTTTGAGAGGCAAACACACAATGAAAAGAAAAGGGTTACATAAGTACAGTTCTTTAATGTTGCAGGTCCTGAGGTGAAGAACACTAGTGTCTTCTGCTAGCAAACGATGCGGCCCTTGTTTTGAAAGAGTAGGTTTAAACAAGCTTGCATGGAGCAGTAATCCTCTAGAATGTTCCGTTAGGTAGGGATTTAAAAGAGCAAACTACAAGAGATGGCAGCTCCAAACAAGCATCCTGTGACACTAAAAAGGGAAAATGGTGTCAAGAAGCATGTTGGGTTTGCACCCTCTCACCAATCCTCTGTGCGATGACACAATGATAATCCCAGATGCTGGTTCAGGCTCCTGATGCTCCTAGCGATGTTGTAAGGCATGGATCTCCTTCTGAGGGCCGATCAAAATGACTGGTAGCAAAACTCGCAAGGTGAAGAGCCAGCGGCCGACCCCCTACCTGGATGGATATCACAATCCTTGAAACGGCGTGGGTCGTCTTTGCTGAGCTGGGTGTTGCTTGGGTCACCAATCAGGGTTCCTGAGCTTAACGGTGGGGGAACGTGTGGATGACACTGATTCTGGCTCCTCTCTATCTTCTTGTAGCGCTCTCCCGGTCGTCTCAGAAAAAACTTGTTTCTCTATCTCTCTCCCTCTCTCTCTCTCTCTAGTGGAGTCTGGTCACCTCACCACACTCTCTCTTCTGGCAGTCTCTGGAAAGGCTTGGCTTTCTCTCTCTATAATAGGTCACACACTCTCTGGTGTCAGTGTGTGTCTCTCTCTCCCCTCAGCTCCAAAAATCTCTCTCACTCTCCTCACATCTCTCCTTTCCCGGGCTTTTCTCTCCTCCTGTCATTGGTTCCGCCCTTCACCCAATCAGGAACAGGCAGGGAGCCTCATCGGCACGGCTCGGTCTCTGTCTCTCACACAGCTGACAGGAGAAAGGTGGGGGAAGGAGACACTGACAAATCCTCTGTTACTGTGACCCAGCCACTCTTCAGATCTTTTGTCAGCGCTCTCTCTGTAGTACTGTGTGGAGAACCTGTCTCTCTCTTTTCTCTCACCTGAGCACTTCCCTCTCCTCATTTACCTCAGCACTTCCTGAAACACCCCTTTTTCCCAGTGTGCTTTGTGTCTCTTGAGTTTTCTGGAACGACAAGTCAGCATCTCTCTGTCTCTATCCTTTTGGCCAAAAGGAGAAATTGCATTACAATATGCCTGCTACATATTATTGTTATATCATTATGTAATATACCTCCTAACCTACAGTATGTACCATATAAAGATGCTGAGCATGCATTTGTGTGGACTTTCTGGACTTAGGTTACAATATGTGTTGCTTTTAACCATTTAAGCCCAGGACCATTTGACTGCCCAAAGACCAGAGCACTTTTTGTGATTCGGCACTGCGCCGCTTTAACTGACAATCGCATAATGGTGCAACGTGACTCCCAAACAAACTTGACGTCTTTTTTCCCCCACAAATAGAGCTTTCTTTTGGTGGTATTTGATCACCTCTGCGGTTTTTATTTTTTGCACTATAAACAAAAAAATAGCAACAATTTTGAAATAAAAACGCATTATTTTTTACTTTTTGCTATAATAAATATCCCCAAAAAATATATAATTTTTTTTTTCCCTCAGTTTAGGCCGATATGTATTCTTCTACATATTTTTGGTTAAAAAAATCGCAATAAGCGTTTGATTGGTTTGCGCAAAAGTTATAGCATCTACAAAATAGGGGATAGTTTTATGGCATTTCTATTAATAATTTTTTTTACTAGTAATGGCAGCGATCAGTGATTTTTATCGTGACTGCGACATTACGGACAGATCGGACACTTTTGGCGCGATTTCGGGACCATTCACATTTATACAGCGATCAGTGCAATTAAAAATGCATTAATTACTGTGTAAATGTGACTGACAGTGAACGGGTTAACCACTAGGTGGCGCTGTAGGGGTTAAGTGTGTCCTAGGGAGAGATTCTAACTGTGGGGGGTGGAGGAACTATGTGTGACACGACATTGATCACCGCTCCCGATTACAGGGAGCGGTGATCAGTGTCACAAGGCAGAACGGGGAAATACTTGTTTACATCAGCATTTCCCCATTCTTCCTTGCCGTGAGATGATCGCGGGTATCCCCGTGGGCAATCACGCTCACGGAGCTTGCGGCGGGGGGGCGCGCACGCCCGCAAACCACTTCTTTAAGGGCAACGTAGAGGTACATTTATCTGTCTGTACGTGCCCTTCTGTCGACGTATATCGGCATGAGCCAGTCGGCAAGCAGTTAAAGTACTTGTGGATGGCGTCACAGCAAGGAGAAGAAAATATATTACAAGCACACCTCAATCTTTTCACAGTAATTATGCCTTTATTGCCAATTATTAAGTGTAGCACCCTCCTAGTTAGGTGCTAGTGAGATAAGTAAGAGGTAAATTTAGTTGTTTTGTGGCTCTACTGAGCTCTGAGAAGCTCTGAGAAGCTTTAAGAAGTCCTGGATGATTCTAGCTCATCAAGGAGCTGAAGGATCACCTCAAAGGAACACCCAGCAATATCCAAAGAGGATCTTTCTGGCATGCTTTTGTGCCAGTGTCACCTAAAGCAGGAGGAAGGCCTTCAGATTGCCTGTAACACAGTGAGTAGGCCTAAGAGAAATCTCGGGAGAGAAACAGTTGCCTTTGCACCTCTTTTTCTAGAGGGACTGTTCCAGACCTGATGTCAGGTTTGTGTCCATAGTGTAAGCCCCTGTGCTGAGTTATTGCTACTTTCTATATAGAAGACTCTGCTTTATGTCAGTTAACCATTGCAAGATAGTGTACTCTTTCAAGTTGCTAGTAGGTATCCCAAAGTTTTTCCCAATCCCCATCCCAGTTCTGATTAATGTGTGAGGACTGAGTGGGACTTGATGTGCCTGGCTGAAAATACCCCATGCCTGGCTGTTGGCACCATCAAGGGATCAGAACATGGGTTAACAGCGGAGCCATCAAAGAGGGTCGGTACTACATACCCTAAGCGTACCGTACAAGTGCACATTTTGAAACAAGATGTCACTCTGCTGACTGAAGGAACCATTTGGTGATTCTAAAATGTTGCCTATAAGACATGCTGAAAAATTGTTAATAAAGGCCTTTTTTTTGCATTAAGATTGAGGTGTGCTGACAGCACAGGTCAAAGGGATGTTCTAATCAAACAGCAAAATACAAAACTGCAATTCATACATGAGCAGTGTTTTACACCACTAATTCGTGTTTGGTTATGTGGCTTCCTGTGTCACCTGTCTGCTCAGTGGGCAATGAATCAGCAGTGTGGTAATGCAGAAACCTACAAAGATGAAATCTTAAATGTGGATTTTTCTGCCTGGCTATGCAGAGTTAAGTGGTGGGTAAAACGGTCATGTAGTTTAGTTCCTGAAGTTGCACTTTAATTAGTGCTTTAGATATGGCTGCCATCTGCTTGATTTAATTTAACTGTAGCCTTTTTACCTCAAAGAACCCATGTTATCATGTGACATTTATTTTTTCCACTTTTCTGCCCTAGAACAGAGGATTAATGCTCAATGTATTCAGTATTAATTAACACCTCTGTTTGCAGTGAATTTGCCAAAGAGAGGGAGCGTGTGGAGAATAGGAGGGCCTTCATGAAGTTGCGCAGGCAGCAGCAGATTGAAAGGGAACTGAATGGATATCGAGCATGGATAGATAAAGCTGGTGAGTGAATATCTCCGCACTTATCTTTTAAGCCTTCTTAGTAATGACAAAGGCTCTTCACAACTCATTTCATCTTCAGGTTCTCATAAAATCATTTGAACAAGAGAAAATGTTAAAGGACCATTAACCCTGCAACTCAACTTGCTATATTTGAGGAGCAAAGTAAACCATTTATTGCTATGTCTAGTGTGTAAAAGTTTCTGTGTCTGTACAGATGCTTAAATGAACGTCTGATATTTAAGCTTAAAGTGTATGTCTAAGCATAAAAAAAACATGTACAGTAAATCTCTGCAATATATGCACATTTGCTTATGGTTTAACTCTTTATAAACGCTACAAGTACAGAAAACCCATTGGTCTGCCATGTTGTGAGCTGACACTGTATTTTCCGCTATTCAGCCCTGCCTGCCTTCTGAGTGCCCCATCTGTATTGCAAGCTTTTTCCCCAGATACAGCCAAAAGAGTTTTTGTTTTTTTGGTGCCAATATAGGCTCTCTCCCACAAATGCACAGCATTGGAGGACAACAAGAACATGTGTCAGTTTATGGGTAATTGGCTATGTACGGTAGTTATGGGGGAGATTTACTAAAACTGGAGCACTCAGAATCTGGTGCAGCTGTGCATGGTAGCCAGTCAGCTTCTAACCTCAGCTTGTTCATTTAGCCTTTTACAATAAAACCTGGAAGCTGATGGGTTTCTCTGCAGAGCTGCACCACCAGACTTTGTACGCTCCAGTTTTAGTAACCCCCCCCCCCCCCCATGTCTCTGGAATTTGTTTGCAGCATATATTTATACAGGTTCCAGGTTAGCGACCCAGAAATTGCTCAATCTGGAACGTCAGTTTAACAGCCATGCAACTAAAACTTGTAGAAGGTTGCTGAAAAGTAGGGATGAGCCGATGTTCGATTTGAACGTAAGTTTGACTCGAACATTGGGTGTTCAACTGTCCGCTGAACAGCAAACAATATGCAGTGTTCGCGGCCAATTCGAAAGCTGCCGGAACACAGTTAAAGTCTATGGGACACTAACATGAAAAATCAAAAGTGCTAATTTTAAAGGCTTATATGCAAGTTGTTGTCATAAAAAGTGTTTGGGGACCTGAGTCCTGCACCAGGGGACATGTATCAATGCAATTTTTTTTTTTAAAAACTGCCGTTTTTTTTGTGAGCAGTGATTTTTTTAATGCTTTAAAGTGAAACAATAAAAATTAAATATTCCTTTAAATATTGTGCCTGGGGGGGGGTCTGCTCAATGGGGGGGACCCCTCTGACGCCACGGGGAAGCCATGGGGAGGTCCCCATGGCGTCAGAGGGGGCGGGGTCATCCGGTTATGTCACCGGATGGCCCCGCCCTCAGTTATATAAGAGCTGTCACAGCGAAGAAGCGTTACACGGTGGGAGCCTCCCATGAGGCGGATCGGTTGCAGATTTTTTTTTTTCTTTTTCGGTCCATTGGGCGGCATGATAGAAGAAGATGAATGGACATCGTGGGACACTTTTATTTTTTAATTTTTTAATAAAGGACTTGTCCCAAGCTGTGTCTTGCCTTTTTTAACATTTTGACACTTTTTTTGTGAAATGGTAGGGGGACTTTCCCGTTACCAATTCACTCAGGGGGGAGGCCGGGATCTGGGGGTCCCCTTGTTAAAGGGGGCTTCCATATTCCGAAAAGCCCCCTGCCCGCATACACCCACAACCACCAAGCAAGGGTTGTGGGGATGAGGCCCTTGTCTCCATCAACATAGAGACAAGGTGCTTTGGGAGGCTACCCCAAAGCACCCTGCCCATGTTGAGGGCATGTGGCCTGGTACAGTTCAGAAGGGGGGGCGCTCTCCCCCTCCCCTCTTTTCCTGCGGCCTGCCAGGTTTCGTGCTCGGATAAGGGTCTGGTATGGATTTTGAGGGGGACCCCTATGGCATTTTTTTTTATTTTGGAGCAGGGTTCCCCTTAAAATCCATACCAGACCTGAAGGGTCTGGTATGGATTTTGGGGGGGACCACTACGCCATTTTCTTTTAAAATTTGGCACAGGGTTCCCCTTAATTTCCGTATCAGACCCGAAGGGCCTGGTATGGATTTTAGGGGGACCCCCATGCATTTTTTTTTTCATTTTGGTTCGGGGTTCCCCTAATATTCATACCAGACTCAAAGGGCCTGGTAATGGACTTGGGGGGAATCCCATGCTCTTTTTTTCAATGAGTTTTATCTATATTGCTGAGATCAGACAATTTATTACAGCTGCGATCAGTTTTAAATGACAATTTTTCCTTTAGAAATGTCATTTTGCTGTGGCACGATATTTAAAGGAATATTTGATCTTTATTGTTTCACTTTAAGCATTAAAAAAATCATTGCTCCCGAAAAAAAAGTCAGTTTTTAAAAAATTTTTTTGCATTGATACATGTCCCCTGGGGCAGGACCCAGGTCCCCAAACACTTTTTCTGGCAATAACTTGCATACAAACCTTTAAAATTAGCACTTTTGATTATTCATGTTTGTGTCCCATAGGCTTTAACGGTGTTCGTGTGTTCTGCCGAATTTTTTGCTTGTTCGCATGTTCTGCTGTGAACCGAACAGGAGGGTGTTTGGCTCATCCTTACTTAAAAGATTTAAAGCATCCATTCTCAACCTGGGTTTCGTGGAACACTAGGGTTCTTCAAGAGGTTGCTAGGGGTTTCTTGAGCTGTGGCTTGCATAGTTCTGGAGCCAACACCAATTGGCATGAAACCAATTGTCTTTTTATCTGTCAGAGAGGGGCTCAGTCTTACCATCAATAAAGGGGGCATTTTTCCCACTGAAGCCTGATGAGTTGTTTTTATCACGGGTTCCCTGAGACCTGACATCTTTTCTAAGGGTTACTCTGGGGTAAAAAGGTTGAGAGGTTTAAAGTGTTGTATTTCAATTTAGGATCAGTTCAGGTTTAAAATATATCTAATCTATTTTTGTTTTTCATTTTTGGATGACATGGTTAGAACCCCTGTCAGGTTTTTATTGCTTTCTGTGTCCCCCACTAGGAAGAGTCACTATCTCTCTTTGTCCTGGTGACCATTGTCACTGGGACTGAAAGTGAGGGAAAGACCAACATTTTTAGTCATCAGAACAGGAAAAGAAGATCATTCAATGAGGATATTTGTTCCAGTGGTAACAGGGTGTTTCCCTCATTTTTCCTTCCTGCTGTGTCTGCAGGACAGGAAGTGAAGGGAAGTCTCCACAATGCCACACGGATGGCAAAAAAAAGTATAATAGGGGATTTAACTATTCCCTACCCTCTCTACCATTCCCTACCCTATCTAAAAAAAAAGTTTTAGCTTTTGATATATTTTAAGTTCCTTTTTTTTTCTATAATATAAAATGAGCAGAGGCCTGAGCAGCTAGAGTGTAATTCCATCAATGGCTGTAATAGATGATCATAGTTAAATCAAGTGCAGAGGTCTAATTGACAAACATAAACTGGGGGTATGGCTCAGTCTACTTGCATCCACATAAAAATGAAATTAAAACCCTTTAAAGAGTGAATGATCCAAACTGCCTTCTAAACTCCTTTTTTTTTTTGCTGAAATAAAATTTTCTGTGTAAGTTTTTTACACCTCAATGTCCATGTTTTTTGTTATGCAGAGGAAGTGATGCTAGCAGAAGAAAATAAGAATTCTGGCACCTCAGCTTTAGAAGGTAAGATGGTTCATTGTTTTGTAGGTTGCTTAGTCATCCAGCCCCATAAAACATTTAACATTTCTGTACATAATGTTCAATTGCAAATATGTTTCTGGAGAGAACAGGCTGACCAGTTCCTTGTGTCCTATACTTGCAGTTCTCAGAAGAGCAACGATTAAGAGGAGTAGAACAGAAGCTATGAACCGGGAGTCAAATGAGGACCACTGTGTTGATATATCCTCGGTTGGTGAGTTGCGCCTCAATTTTAATGTAAAGGTATTCTCCAAGAAACATTTTGTAGTTGCTTTTTCCC
This sequence comes from Lithobates clamitans, assembly GCA_037952925.1. Lineage (NCBI taxonomy): Eukaryota > Metazoa > Chordata > Amphibia > Anura > Ranidae > Lithobates > Lithobates clamitans. Next base: position 2,632,027 of record JBBGZY010000992.1, read on the forward strand.
ATTTGACCTTTCTGTGTAGTTCCGAGAATAGAATAGGGTCTATTTTTGTGTTACCTGGTGGCTCCAGTTTTAATTTACTTTTTGTGGGTGTTGAGTCAATAAATGTTGTATGTAAAAAAAAAAATAACAATAGGGTCTACAATGGCAAAATCTGGTATTATGGTGGATCCATGTAACCAATCCCTATAGGAACACTTGAAAAAATGTTTTTATTGAACCTTTAACACTGTGATCAGTATTGTAACAACATACCTTAAAGGAGTTCTATGGTCACAGCATAAACTTTCATTTTATAACATCAGCATTGTAATAGCAATAAAAACAATATATATATATATATATATATATATATATATATATTTTTTTTTACCACTTGCCGATCGTGTCACGCAGATATACTGCGGCACAATGGCACTCCTGGGCGAAATCCTCTACGGGTACCTCCTACCCGTTTTCAGCCACCAGAGGGCATGTGCGCGCTTGCTGCACGGCGTGGGACTCGATGCACGTGGCTAGTGGGCACGATAGCTGCCGGCCACGTGCGATTGCGTGAACGAGCGCCAGCACCGGGATTTGTGTGTATAAACACACAAATCCCGGTGCTGTCAGAGGAGAGTAGCCATATAGTTTCTTCCTTCTAAGTTGGAAAAGCGATATGGCTCCTTTCCTAGTCACTCCCATTCCCACACATTTAGAACATGCTGAGGGAACACACATTTAACCCCTTGATTGCCCCCTAGTGTTAACCCCTTCCCTGCCAGTGACATTTACACAGTAATCAGTGCATTTTTATAGTACTGATCACTGTATAAATGACAATGGCCCCAAAAACATGTCAAAAGTCTCCGATCTGTTGCAGTACCGCTAAAAATCGCAGATTACCGCCATTACTAGTAAAAATAAATAAATAATAAAAATGCCATTAAAATGCCATAAATCTTTCCCATAGTTTGCAAACACTATAACTTTTGCGCAAACCAATCAATATACGCTGATTGCGATTTTTTTTACCAAAAATATGTGGAAAAATATATATTGGCCTCAACTGATGAAAAAAATTGTTTTTTAAAAAACCTTTTGGGGATATTTATTATAGAAAAAAGTAAAAAATATTGTTTTTTTTTCTAAAATTGTCGTTCTTTTTTTGTTTATAGCACAAACAATAAAAATCTATTTGTGGGGGAAAAAAAGGATGCAAATTTTGTTTGGGTACAGCGTCAAATGCTGCGCAATTGTCAGTTAAAGCGACACAGTGCCAAATTGTAAAAAGTGCTCTGGTCAGAAAGCGGGTAAAACCTTCCGGGGCTGAAGCAATTTATCAAACAGTTTTTTTTAAGCTTTTGCAATTTCCAACAGCTAAGTACACAAAAGAAAACAAGAGTACAGTCTGTTCCAGTTCACAAGCCAAGAAGAACCATAACCATCAGCAATGTATAATGACATTATAATACAGGTTATAATTACAGACAGAACTGTAAGTGATACACCCTGATAGGCCAAAAAGAAAGGTGGCCTAGTGGACAGCAAAAGCTCAATACATGGTATGCACAGTAGAGCAGTAACACCATCAATGGGACAGGTTGGAAAGATTAGAGGTGGATGGAGCCAATTCTGAGCACAGCCAAGGGGACCACGTTATTTTAATTTTTTTTTCAGGCAACCCCTATGTTGATAGGAACATTTTTTCCCTTTCTAAGATGGCATTTACTGTATTACACCATTGCAAAAAAGTTGTAGGGTTAGGTGACAGCCATATTTGTGCAATTACTTTCGAGCAGGAAACAATAAGCAGATTAGTAGTAATCTCTACAAAAAAATATTTTTGACAATCCAATATAATATTACTTGAAAAATCTCCTTCATAATGTGATTGCTGCCTGTCTGCTGGCCATCCCCTTCTACAACTTCCTGGATTCCCTGCATACTTTGCAACTTCTCTTCTGCTGTTTACTTTCAATCTCTAATGCCGCGTACACACGAGGGGACTTTTCGACCGGACTGGTCCGACGGATCGAGTCCGGCGGACAATTTGACCGGGTGTGGGCTTCATGGGACCTGCAGCGGACTTTTTCGGTCAAAAATCTGATGAACTTTAGATGTGGAACATGTTTCAAATCTTTACATCGGAACTCCGCCGGACCCAATTGCTATCGAAAAGTCCGCTCGTCTGTATGCTAGTCCGATGGATGAAAACCGACGCTAGGGCAGCTATTGGCTACTGGCTATCAACTTCCTTATTTTAGTCCAGTCGTACGTCATCACGTACGAATCCGTCTGACTTTTATGTGATCGTGTGTAGGCGAGTCTATTCATTGGGAAAGTCCGTTGGAAGTCCGCCGAAAGTCCGTCGGATAGGACCAGTCTGGTCAAAAAGTCTGCTCGTGTGTACTAAATATCCCATGGTACTTTGCTGCCTGCCTGCAAGCAGTGATTCCCGTATTGACTTCACCTCCTCAAACTCCTCTTCTCAACACCTCTAGCTTAGAAGGCAGGTTCTGTAAAGTCTGTGAAGTGCCTATCAACAAGACATAGAGAATACATGTCAAAGAATTCAAGCAAGCAAATGTGTGGGGATCCTCACAATGTACATTTACAAACTTCTAACAATTTAGGATAATGAAGTTAACTAAGCTTTTTTTGTCCTTTGCAGGCACTCCCCTTGCCAGAGATAGTATCAAGAGCAACAAAATGGATGGTGCATCTTATTTTCGCCACAAAGAACGACTATTGCGTATTTCTGTACGGCACCTGATCAAATCCCAGGTCTTTTATTGGCTGGTCTTGGGAGTAGTAGCATTAAACACAGGCTGCGTGGCCATTGTCCATCATAACCAGTTTCAATGGCTCTCAAATGTCCTGTGTAAGTATGCTCTCAAACTAGAACTTCAACCAAAACCTTTTTCTCCTCATATCCTGCCCACAAGACAAAATAGGAAGTATCCCCAAAATTAGGTGAAATTTCAACTATGACAGTTTTCACTGGAAAAGGTGTCTCCGACGTGCTTTTCCCTCTACTTCTGTTCTTGGGAAATACAGACTCTAACTGTATCTAAGGTTGGAAAAAAAGTTTTAAGTAGAGTTCTATTTATCTCAAGAAAGTCCAGATATAAGCTGCACTGCTCACAGTACTCAAACTTTTAATGATGGTTGCTCAAAGTGAATGCCGTGGATGGTGCTGTGCCAGAACCAGATACAATAATACAAAGTCACTAGCACTCCAATTGATCGCATTTCCTGTGTTTATTGTGAAGGCATTGCCAAATAATGCATAAGTAAACAATGTTAGTGTCCTTAGTCACAATTTCACAAGGCAGTCCTCACTAGGAAATCGAGTTACAAAAATCAAATACTGTAGGCTGTTCACTTTGCAAGGAATTTTCATGTTTCAGCCCATGTTCACATTGGGCCATTTTGTCATGCGATTTGACATGTAAAATCACATGTCAAATCGCCGTCTTTTGCCAGCAATGGCACTGTCCGAATCGGTGCAACGCCGTCTTTGCGGCCCTGCCTCGATTCCCAAAAGTAGTTCCTGCACTACTTTTGGGGACTTCGGGGGCGATTTGAATAGACATCTGTGTATGAACCCACACAAATGTCTGTCAAATGCCTCGAAGTCGGACTGAAATGCCGGTTTGAAATTGTACGAGTTCAGCTGAACTCGCTTTATTTCAAACTGGCTCTCAGTGTGCAGGTGGGCTCAAGGAAATTTTCCCTTAGCTTGCTGGATCTAGAGTAGAAGGAAAGTGGTACTAACAGAACTAAGCCAATAGAGTTAATTTACTAATAATTAGAGAGTGATTGGTTTGTAAAATACTGTATATGTTCCCTTAGCTTCCTGTGTAAGATAAATCTGCGTCCTCTTCAATAATGCAGTCATACATGTGCACAATTTCTGTCTTATCCTTTTCCATTGCCTTGAACATTTCTCCTTCCCCATTTCAGTCTCAGTCCCTTTTCATTATTTTCAAGAATACCCTAACAAGGACTCTCTTGATGGACTATTTGTTATTATGCATACCAAGTGACAGCACCACTATCCCCCTTGTTATTGCCTTGAACATGGTTGGGTATCAAAATGAACATAGCCATTCTTGTTTTTACTTTTTAATTTACCTTGAATATGATTGGTTTTTCAAAGTGAGCATAGCCAATCTTGTTTTTTTTTTACTTTGCATTAAACATGATCCGATTTTCAATAAAAAATGAGCAAAACAAGTATCGCATTTTTCTTTTTACTTTGCCCTACATTTAATATGACATTTAAAATAAACATAGCTGTCTTGCTTTTTCTTTTTACTGTGCCTTGAACGTGAATGGTTATTCAAAATGAACATAGCCAAAGTTTTTTTTTTATACTTTTTACTTTGCCTGGAACTTGATTGGGTATTCAAAGTGAACATAACCTTTTTTGTTTGCTAAGTGAACATTGTCTACTCCTTTAGGAAATGAACCACAATCTGTTTAGTGAGCAGTTTGTGTTATGTTTATTTATGAAAATAAAGTTCCTTCATGTGTAAACCAAGTGTTTCAGAGATTATACTTCTTTAATTGTACCTCTGTCTCTGTCATGTGTCCAGTGATGCAAAAGAATAGTAATAAGAGGCAACACTTGTATATGTGCATTGACGCTGAATTACTGTTCTCTAGCTGTGTTTAATGAAATGCATATTTTCTTTGCTGTTTTTCAGACTATGCAGAATTTTTGTTTCTTGGGTTATTTTTGGTGGAGATGTCTTTCAAAATGTATGGCATGGGTCCAAGACTCTACTTTCACTCCTCCTTCAACTGTTTCGACTGTGGGGTGAGAAAGGATATGGTCTTCTGAATTCTTCAGTGCCTGATTGATGATACAAAGTGAAAGAAAGCTATAGACATATGGACAAATATATAATATGAATATGTTTAGCAGCTTAAAAGTGAGATAACATTTATATCCTTTGCTATAGGCAACACAACTGTTGCTCCTTTCCTGGATGCAATCATCTTATTGTAAATGATCACAGTTGTGTATTAAAGCTTTAAAAAATGACCATTATGTATGCAGGTTGTGTCAGGCTGATTGAAAACAATAGATATATAAATGTGACCTTGATTGTATATTCAATATTTTCTGATATACTATACACATAGCTAAATGTTTAAGCAAAAAATCTATACAGGAAATACAATCAACCAAATATGAAAAAGCAAAAAAAAAGAAAGAAAATGTTGTCTACAATTTATTTTAGGTAAATATTACAATAATAGCTTAATATGTACAGTATGTGTTGAAATACACTTTATTGTCATTACCTCTCTCAATTTTTTTCTGTCTGTGTCTCATTGGGGAGATTTGACTTTGCTTCCTGGCCTGGCGACACAACTGGAAGTGAGAAAAACATCACTAAAGTTAAAATATATGCCCTTTAATGCCCCGTACACACGGTTGGATTTTCCGACGGAAAACGTTCGATGGGAGCTTGTTGTGGGAAATTCCGACCGTGTGTAGGCTCCATCGGAATTTCCGTCACACAAAATTTGAGAGCTGGTTCTCAAATTTTCCGAGAACAAAATCCGTTGTAAATTCCGATCATGTGTACACAATTCCGATGCACAAAGTTCCACGCATGCACGGAATCAAGCAAAAGAGCCTCACTGGCTATTGAACTTCATTTTTTTCGGCTCGTCGTACGTGTTGTACGTCAAGATTTGTGTGACCGTGTGTATGCAAGACAAGTTTGAGCCAACATCCGTCAGAAAAAATCCATGGATTTTGTTGTCGGAATGTCCAATCGTGTGTGCGCGGCATTAGAAAATTGTCACCGGGATGTCCAAATGGAAGATTTCCCCTCAATTCCTGTTCAATAGATAACTGTAAAAGGTTGGATTTCCCATTGTCTGTGGCCCTCTAACAATAATAATGAAAGCAAACAGAGAAAGTGAACAAAGTGGGATAGGGGCAGCCATAAAAAAACCTGATAGTGGTTCTAACACTTTTACAATCTATCTAAAACAAAAAAGTTTGTTTTTGGATAGAAAAAGGTTTTTACTATGATTTTCAGCAATTTATTAAATGCAATAATTTAACTAGCTAGGTAGTAGGAATAGAAGGTATAGAGTATATGTAACAATCTTCATAGAGGTTTGCATTGTGTGACAATGAATAACCGCTTCCATCATTGACCTCAAGTTGATTAATTACAATAGCAGTTCCATCTTGATGGTGCCACGGTTAAAGCTAAAGACATTTTAGACATTTGTGCTCTTTCAACCTCATGGTGACAGTTTGGGAAGCCATTTCTCTGTTCCAACATGACCGTGCCCCTTTGCACAGAGCCAGGTAATAAATCAATATAATGTATAGTGTTGTAGAGTGGACAAAAGTAAGGAGGAACTAGGAGGAAACCACATGAAATCATACTAGTAGTAGATATGACAATAAGACCAATGCATTAGAGCCTCAGTTATTAGCTACTAAACATTATTAACGTTGTTCTAAAGCCTAAAAGTTTTTATTGCATTCTATTAATTAATTAAAAAAACCTTCTGTGTAACAGAACCCCCCCTACCCTTATACTTACCTGATCCAGAGATGTACACAAGAGCCGAGGCTATCCTGGCTCTGTCCCTCCTCTCTAGGCAGACTGATAGCAGCAAGAGCCATTGGCTTCCACTGTTGTCAATGAAATGCTGTGACGAGGGAGCGGGAGGCGCTGCCGAGCTGCCTGGTCTGTGTCAGTATACACAGGCAGGGCGGTTCAGGAGCAAGTCTGCACAAGTTCTCCCATAAGAAGTGGCTTCCTATGGGGGCAGTCTCCGAAGAGGAGGAGCGCTGGTGGGGATCCCAAAAGAAGAGGATCTGGGCTGCTCGGTGCTAACCCATTGCACAGAGCAGATAGAGATATCATTTTTTTTTTAAAGAACCTTTAATATCATTTTAATCTGAAATCATATTAATAATGTTAAATTATGGGAATATTTGTACATGTCTTGTTATTGTTTATTAGGTCTCATGCACAAGGGGTTTTTTTTTAACTCTCCTAGAAGCCTTCCTCCTGGCAGCAGCGTTTCTGTGGAAAATTCCTGATGCTAATAAAAGTGTCTAATGCTTTTACAAGTGTTTAGGCGCATTTACAGCAGTCAAAGGCTTGGGCATTTTTTCATTTCATTGGCCAGTGTAAAGAGAAAATGTAAAGAGAAAATTAATTAATGCTTATGCGCTAAATGCGCCTAGCGGTAATTCACGTTTAGACGTGTTTACACTCGTTTACAAACATCAAGCATTTTTTTCTGCCCAAGCTCCTGCACGCACTGGCAGTGGGGTTTTTTCCTGCCACTAAACTCTCCTGCCATTAAATGCTTCTAAAAGCCTATGTGTGCAGGAGCACATAGGCTAACATGCACAGGAGTTTAGAGGTAGGGGAAAAAAAACGCCAGTAATATTAAAGTCACAATGGAAATATAAATTTTAGTTTCGCATAGACTGACCTTTTAAAAAATTGCATCCAGATATATGTCAGTTTGGGCCACTTTATTATTTTCACTATAATGATGGGACTATTTACTTGGAATATTAAAAAAGTATGTACAAGTTTTTACTGTTTATTTTAGAGATTTAAAAGCTAATTTTTCTTATTCAGGTGACAATCGGAAGTATATTTGAAGTCCTCTGGGCCATATTTAGACCAGGGACATCTTTTGGAATTAGTGTCCTTAGAGCATTGCGTCTTCTAAGAATCTTTAAAGTAACAAAGTAAGAGCAAGTCATATCATCCTTTATAAAACATGCATTTGCATTTACACCTGTTATGTATAGTGTCTTTGTGTATTATTGCAATCTGTGTTTATGTAACCAGTCCATGCTATCTATGTTTTTCAGATACTGGGCCTCATTGAGGAACCTAGTAGTATCCTTGATGAACTCTATGAAGTCAATCATAAGTTTGCTCTTCCTTCTTTTTCTCTTTGTCGTTGTGTTTGCTCTACTAGGAATGCAGCTCTATGGTGGCAGGTACATCAGTGTTTACATCATTAAATATATTGTTGTACATAATATGTAAGTCTTATAATGTATTTTATAAGAGAAAGAATGAGACTCAATTTATTTTTTGCTGTTTGTGTCCCAGGACGTTAGAGGAAATCTTCCAATGTAAAGAGAAATTACCTCTTATGCCGTGTACACACAGGCGGACTTTTCGACCGGTCTGGTCCGACGGACCGAATCCGGTGGACAATCCGACCATGTGTGGGCTCCATCTGACCTGTAGCTGACTTTTTCGGTCAAAAATCTGACGGACTTTAGATTTGGAACATGTTTCAAATTTGTCCGACGGACTCGAGTCCGGTCGAAAAATCCGCTCGTCTGTATGCTAATATGACGGACGAAAACCCACGCTAGGGCAGCTATTGGCTACCGGCTGTCAACTTCCTTATTTTAGTCCGGTCGTATGTTATCACGTACAAATCCATCAAACTTTGGTGTGATCGTGTGTAGGCAAGTCCGATCATTCAAAAGTCCATTAGAAGTCCGTCAAAAGTCTGTCGAAAGTCCGTCGGAAAGTCAGTCGGACCAGTCCGATCGAAAAGTTCGCCTGTGTGTACGCGGCATTAGACAGTTGTATCCAGAAGGGGGTGTGCCCATACCATCAAAAACTGAGAAAGAACGTTTTGCCAAAGGTACAATTTGAGATGCAGCCTGTGCCCAGTCTGCACTGGGCTGTGCTCAGGGCACATTGAACTTCCTTTGGTTGAGCACAGTACAAAGCATCTGAATGTGTCCTTTTGGGATACTTTCCACTATCATGGGTAGAACAGCCCATTGTAGCTGGACTCAGATAATCTCATAAAATGCTGTCTATGCAAGCCTTTAAACTGACGTTAGAATGTGTGTGTTTTTATATGGCTGTGGCAAATGGATTACAGTGCTGGTAAATGATAAACTGATAAAAAAATAATAATTTAATAAAATCTCTAAAGCATTTTATTAAATAAAAAAATAATAAATACTACCTAGCCCAGAGAGAGGGAGTTAACACTTTATCACTATTAAGTATCACAACAGCAAGACCAGTCATAACATTATGAACCTTATCTCATTCCCCATATCCTGGTGATTGACAGAAGCTGAAATGTACTGAAATGACTGTAGTATCGATCTTGTCCATTTCAGCAAGTGTTGGGATATAGTAAACAATGCTTACTGCCACTATGGGAATGATAAAGCCCCCTAATCTATCGAGACATGAGAAGTAACAGCTTATACACTCTGGAGGAAGAAAAGCCATGATGAATATAGATAGGAAAGTGTTTAACAGAACAACAATAAGCTTAATTGTACATAGTCGGAGAGCTAGAAAATCACACCAGCCACTTAGTTTGACTTGGATATGCCGCCTGCATTTATGATGACAAGACAAAATGATGTACAGAACACATTCCCAAAAATATATTTTCTAACTTATCAAATCACGAGGAAAAAATATATCATTTTCCAGGCTTCCAATAGGATTCTACAAGCCTGGATAAAACTTGATATTACCTAGGTGGTTAAAAGCACATCTGTACTTGTTAGGGTATATTACATTATCTTTATGTGTATGTCACCGGCGCAAAAAAAACTTTTGCTTAATTGCCCTTATTAACCCCTGTTAGAGTTGCTGCATTAAAAAAAACATTCAACGGAATGGACTAAAAGTTATGATTATTGTGTGTGAGTGCGCTACTCTTTTACCATACACCACTCGTATTTGTACATTACTTTCCTGTTTACTGTGCAATAAAGGAATTAAAAATTACAAAAAATCTCCCCTCCAAGTGTTAAATTCCACTTAACAATACACTAAGCATAAATCACCAATCTATATATCAACATTGCTGACATGCAAAATATATATCACAAAGTCCTTGTGCAAAAAAGTGCAAATTCTTCTCTTAATGTGCTGCTGTGTATCTTCTATTTTCATTTGTGACTTAGTGACACACCACCACCTTCTAGATCGGCCACTCACCATATATTTCTTTTAGGATACACCTTTGGTTCATTAATGGTTATACCACTCCACCTTATTATCGTTCCCCACCGGCTATGCTTGAGCTTTGATATTCCTCATGTAAAGTATATGGACAACGATCATTGCGCATTGCGTTTAAAACTATTTATTATCATAAAATACAAAAGTGTACACTCACATTTAAAAGTGCCCTTGAGCCGGCACTAAGCTATTCCAGCAGTTAGGACGGGTGTCATTCAATGGCGTGGTCAGCCTGTGTGCGATGTGAGTGTCCCCGCATCCGGCTTGCGCTTCACCCCTCGTTCCCGTTCATATCTCCACCAGCTATGGACGTTCCGGACGTTCCAGCTCACGTGATGCAAAATCTCGTTCTCGTTCGTATCTCCACCAGCTACGGACATTCCCGCTCATGTGGTGCAAAATCTCCCAGCAGCCTCTACGCGTTTTGCATCATAGTATGCGTTATCAGGAAGCTTCACAAATGAAGTCACAAATGAAAATAGAAGATACACAGCAGCACATTAAGAGAAGAATTTGCACTTTTTTGCACAAGGACTTTGTGATATATATTTTGCATGTCAGCAATGTTGATATATAGATTGATGATTTATGCTTAGCGTATTGTTAAGTGGAATTTAACACTTGGAGGGGAGATTTTTTGTAATTTTTTAATTCCTTTATTGCACAGTAAACAGGAAAGTAATGTACAAATACGAGTGGTGTATGGTAAAAGAGTAGCGCACTCACACACAATAATCATATTACATTATTTTGACCAGCTTTTTTTCATTTGATGTAGAGTACATCTAAAACAATCATGGGTCAAGCCAGCGCTTAGAAGAGTGGTACTTATCCGCTGAGTGAGGTTACTACTGATCTGCTGAGTGGAGGTACTACTGAGCTGGGGTTCTACTGGGCCCCTTTAAAACAAATAGAAGATCAACACACACACAGGACATTTACCAAGCTTCAAAAAAGCTTCAAAAAAGCATCACTGAAGCATCAAAAACACATAAAGCATGTTGAAAAATCGGGAATTTTATGTGTGTTGAAGTCAAAGCAAGTGTAAATGAGCCCTAAGTATATTCATCTTATTTTACATATTTTTGCCATCCATTTTCATTTTTTAGCCACAGTATTCCTTTAAATGTAGGTCAGCAGCAACTGTCTCCTTAAGTGCTACACTTTAATGGGATGAATGCAGGATGAACGAGAGAAATCATTAGACTCCCCCATCCACGATAAGCAGTGTGGAAGAAGGTACCTCCAAAGCCAACTCTTGAATTCTGACAACTGCTGCTCCTGCTACTGTCTATCTGATTGGCTGCAGTCACTGTTTAGCTTAGAATTTTCTGGCCAGCTCCTTTAATTTTTGGATCAGGGGCCACCTACAGCTTGAATTTGGTGTGACTCAGCAGCAATTGGGGAAAATTTGAGCCATGTATAGCATTAGGGTCAGCAGGTGAGTAATTATACAATTGGTAAACTAGAAGGGATTAAACCACTGTTTTTGTAGAAAGCGTCCTTGAATTGATCATTTAGCTGTGGATTCTCCCATATGACTTGACAGTAGGAATTATTAGCTTACAATGAATATTGTGTTAGTATTGGGGGCTGATGATAATGCTTGTTTACTTTAGGGTAGAGGCATTGTTTGACTGTAGACTGCAAACACTGAGGAAAACCGCAAACGGATATTAAAAAAGCAAGCAAAATAATTGACAGCCAGGATAGAACGTTTAGTACCTCTAGTACCTCTCTAGAGATATAACTTGCGAAGATAATTATAGACATTGGCCTTATGAAGTGCGCAATATTCTGGCAAATTTTCCTGTACCTGTATTTATATGGTATATCCTAAAGAAAATTACATTTGGAAAGAGAGGAAACAGACATTTGTATGAGGAAGTATGTGTGTGTTGGGGAGAGAGATCATTTATGGTGTAGTTTAGGAGTCCAGTATTGGTTTAGGATGATGAGTGAAGATTGTTTGTACTTTATTGAGGTTGCTGGAAAGCAAAAGGTTTCCGCAACCTGGAATTGAGTGTGTGGAGAATAAGTCTGCCTCCACACAGACCTTAGATAGGTTGCACTTGATGCTGTATGGTTTTCAAGAACCTTTGAGCACTCAGGGCTGGTATGGTGTAAGCAAGAGAAATAATCCCAGAAAAACTATGAGAAGAAACTGTCCAACCTACTATATCAAACAGCACATTTCATGGTATCCAAATCCACTAGTTCTTCAGGCAAGCTATGTCAAGAATCTATCAATAAAAACTACATACTGTATATACATAGGAAATGGTCACACAAGGTAGGTTGGATTACATACAGATTGGAATTACAAGCTAGACCATTTTCAGTTCAAATTTGGCTGTATATTCTGTTTGAAGGTGTGATCAACTTACTTTACTGACCCTGAGACCTTAGGCTCTCACAAGACATAGCTAGATAGATTTCCTGGATTCTGAAAACTTTTTTGTTATATTTTACAGATTTAATTTTAATGATGGCACACCTTCTGCAAATTTTGATACCTTTCCTGCAGCAATCATGACAGTTTTTCAGGTAAGTCTTGCCTAATGCAGATTATTCAACCAATACTCAAACACACTCTCAGATTTTGTAAATAGGGTCTCATGCTTGCAAAGACTGGAATGAGGTACTTAAATGAGAAGTGTTTGATAGAAGATTAAGTGTCATGGCACTGCTGGATAATGAAACAATCAATCATTTTGCTATGATCAACAAGAGCAGTTACTTCAGATACTTGACAACATCCATAACACTGTACCAAGGAGCTTATATGTGTAAAATTGCTCATAGCATTCAGTCATGTTACATATTTAAGAAACCAAGTAAAATAGGATGGGGTTTTTGAGGTGTGATTTGAATCCACAAAGATATATAAAAACAATGTCTGGGAGACACAATGTATATGTGAATCCCAGTAAGAATAATAATAATGACAGGTGTAAGAAATCCTTTCACAAGGATCCAACAAATTATTTTGAAAATAAATTATAAATAATCACACATCCCAAAAAACACCTATAATTAGTCCATGAATAGGTTCAACAAAAATATGGTAGAAAGAAAAAGTCCATTCGGTATATCTCATCACAAAATCAGGAAAATAATGAGCTGAAGTGACTACTTCCGAATACACATTGATTGCAGAAAAAAAGGGAGTAATAGATGTGCGCTTACCCCAATCGTTGGACCTCCTCTGTGGCAAGGTCGTATGGGCTTGCAGATATAGCCCTCTGCAGGGACAGGATATAATGTTGATATCCGGGTCTTGTCAGCGTGTACCACCGACTCCAATGTGGTCCGGTCGAACCAACTCCTAAAGCTTTCAAACAGCAGTGCCGTCCAACGATTGGGGTAAGCGCACATCTATTACTCCCTTTTTTTCTGCAATCAATGTGTATTCGGAAGTAGTCACTTCAGCTCATTATTTTCCTGATTTTGTGATGAGATATACCGAATGGACTTTTTCTTTCTACCATATTTTTGTTGAACCTATTCATGGACTAATTATAGGTGTTTTTTGGGATGTGTGATTATTTATAATTTATTTTCAAAATAATTTGTTGGATCCTTGTGAAAGGATTTCTTACACCTGTCATTATTATTATTCTTACTGGGATTCACATATACATTGTGTCTCCCAGACATTTTTTTCCCCAATTATTTTATTGCTAGCGCTCAAAATTTTTATGTATATGTTTATCACTTCATGGATATTTGGAGGTTTTTTTTGCAGCTGCAGTTTTGTATATTTAACTTTTTATCACGTTTGGCTCATTAGCGCAGTTTTTTCCACTATTTTCCTAATATATAAAAACAATACATTTTATTTTTACAAAGTTTTAAAGTTGTACATATATAAACACAGTACATATATATATATATATATATATATATATATATATATATATATATATATATATATATATATATATATATATATAAAGCAGAAGTTTTGACCATGTGTTATACTGTAAATGAGTCCAAACACACTTAGTATCTTCTACGTGTTTTGCCAAGGCTGGCTTCTTCAGGAAGTGTTTAAGTGCGAACAACATAACTAGGTGGAAAAAAACATAATTAATAAATGGTACATACACAGTGTTTGTTCATATAACACACCAAATTTACATCACATACCATAGGTTCCAGAGGTTAGATCTAGGTGGAGTTATGGTGGAAAGGATCAGGAAATGTTCCCAAGAAGCAGGGGGCATAGCCCTGCACCGGGGGCCCCAAGGTGGATCCCCCAGTTCCCCCGCTCACAACACCCAAGCTTCGGGCCAGTTGTAGAAGAGACACAAAAATAAGTCTAAAAAAATGGGATACATACATATAATAGTAATGAACTATAAATAAATAGATCATATAGGCCATGGCTCATATTAAGTATATTGTAGAACAAAATATCCTTCTACTCACTAAAAGAAAATTTGTGATATATGTGCCTGGGAAGATGGTAACACCTCTGATTGGGTGCAGTTGGAAAGAATCCACTTTGAAAGTCAATAATTGAATCTGTGTATTCTTTAATAGAGCAGAAAGGGGAGTCAAAGATCTGTGGCTTCTTTCTCCAATCATATTACATGTTGAGTTAGTCAGGTTGTTACAGCTGGAAGCTGATTGACTGATATGGACAAAAAGACATTTTAATTGTTGCAAATCTTTTGATGAGATGTAGTTCTAACCTGGTATGTACAATATCCTAGTTGTTTTATTAAATGTATTTTAGATCCTAACAGGAGAGGATTGGAACGAGGTGATGTACAATGGAATACGCTCACAGGGTGGAGTTCGTTCAGGAATGTGGTCTTCCATTTATTTCATCATTCTTACCCTATTTGGCAACTGTATCCTTACAATTAATGTTATGTGATATTATGTTTACACTTCCTTTTTTTGAGTATCTGCTCATTAGCAATGTTTTACTATTACTAAGGAGCAGCTGAAGTTTATCAATGGAACGATCCAAATAGTGCAGTAGCATTGTCTTTAGTTTATGAAATCTCACTTTCATTGATGTCTTCATTACAGTACAACTATTATTGAGTTCTGTAACACTACTAGCTTTCATAAACCCATGCAAAAGGGAAGTCATGCAGGGGTTAAGCAATATTATGATATCATGCGCACATTTATGCAACACTAGGAATGAGAAACTTGCCCAAAATAGCTTGCATACTGAAAGATAAAGTGGTAGGTGTAGGGAAATTGGCAGCAGTAATTGTAATATAGATTACAATTTAGGAAAGGAAGAAGACTGATTGAAGCACAACTCCAGTGCCTTCCTTTGAAGCCTTCTCCACCGCATCTGGACCATCCTTTCCCTGCCCCATGTTTGTTTTTTTAATATTCTGTATACGTACATTTTTTTTCTAAGGGTCTTTGGTTTGACATTGCAGGTCCTCTTCATCTTCCTTTGACAATGGTCGATCCTGAATGCTGCACAGAACGTCATTCTCCTATGAGTTCGGGGAGACTTGATGACACATTCCTATAGGTGATTTCTATGACACCCTGGGCTCATAGTAAGTGGGTTAAAGATGTTTAGCATCATTTAACCCAGAAATGGGCAGACACTGGATAACATAGAATTGTATCAGGGGATGACAGCGTAGGTTCTTGGTGTTGACTGCTAATTCATATAGCACTGTAACATTGGACAGGGAGAGAGACCTTAATCACGCATGGGATTTTGCACAGGGTTACGTTCCTCACACCCGGCCGGTAGTAAGAGTGTTCCATAAATAAGAAGCATAAGAGTCCTAGTCATGGCACTCTAAAGATATGAATAAAAGCCTTACACAAGAACAGAAGACAGAACTTTGCATGTGGAGCAAAGGGTGTTGGATGTATAATCTTGGGAATGTAGGTCAATGAGTGTGGTTGGGGAATAGGTGAAAGCTTGGTTCTTATTCTAATTGGTATTAAAAAGAGAATTCTTCCATCAATAATCAAACAGTTCTTTGTGCAGCTTTGGTGTAGTGTGCAAGAAAAACCAGACCACTACCCAAAAGACAGAATGAGGGAACTTTTTTATGCTTTTTTCATTGTGAGTAATAGTGCTCAGGCTTTCATTCAGAGACTTCTCCATGCACTGTTCAAATATCTCACATTTACTTCCATGACCACATTTTCTAAGATAATCTGCTTTAATATATATGCCCCTATTTACTTAGGGTAGCCAGCTTATACTCTTTTTAAAGCTAGGATTGCACTTTCCTATACAAGGGGCTTTTCTTTTGCTTAACTCCTTCATCAGATGGTGACAAAGCAGTGTAGGGCCAGCTTACTGTCATTCAGACTTTAGAGGGCCGGACTGTGCCCAGTGGACGTAAACAATGCTCCGTTTTTGGTATTAGGAACAGTGCCCGATTGTTGGTGTCAGTGGAAGGAAGTATGTAACATTGTTGGTGTCAGTGGGAGGAATAGTGCCCTATTCTTGGTGTCAGTGGCAGGAATTTTCCCCCCTATTGTTGGTGTTCATGGCAGAAATAATGCCTCAATGGCCAAATAAAGGTAAACAAATGGCTGTATCCGGCTCCTGGGCCTGGAGACTTCTCATCTAGCCAATCAAAGTGGAATGTCACAGAGAGCAGCTGTGATTGGAATCCAACATCTCTGTGGCCAAAATTTTTGTATCAGCAACATGCGGATGACAGAAGATCTGTCAGCATAGTCATTGAGGGTTTTGAAAGGTCATTTGATCCTGAAGTGAGATTTCACTGGAGCCTGATGTGCTTAGACACATGCAGTCTTCTTTTGTCTTTTTGGTGTTCTCATGGGGACATCTCTGTCATAGTTTCTGTCTTGGTTTCCATCTGCCTTAGATCCTTTGATTTTGTTGCCCACCTTACAGTGTTTTTACCACTTGTGTTAAATAGCATACTATAAATTCAATAGACAAAATACAGCAAGAAGACGTGGGTCTTCCTCATAATGACTTGGCAGGTTTTCAAGCCTAGGAATATAAAAGGAAGAATAGTATGCTAAAAAAAAAATATCTCTTTAAAGTACCCTACCTTGGCACTTTGCACAAAACTGATCATTCAAAATATCCTAATGACAGCAACTGACCGAACAGGTGGATCACAAATCAATCTGCGCATCTCTAATTTGTACAAGCTAAGCTTTACCTGGGACTACAGATGTACAATTGTAGCGAACCTACAGTATATATTTTAAGATTTTTGTAAGTGTTGGGAGCACAGTTTGCAGTAATCGCGCAATGTTTAGGCAGGCAACCTTGCAAGTGTTAATATGCTTTCACAATTCTTGGAAGTGTTCGTTATCACTTGCATAAATTTTCCTACATAAGAAAGGTTCTGCACTTGTAGAATTATCATTTTCTTTGCAATAGAGAAATAAAGCAATCATTTCTTGCTCAGCACTGAGCTCAATATTACCCAAACAAGGTGGCAGTTGAAATAATATTGCAGACTCAGAGGCAAGTGCCATGTTTCTTATTTAATGAGATCTGCTCACCAGTATAGTCAGACTTTTAAAGGTGTACAAGGGTAACTGTACAGTGTTTGGGCCATGGCAGTAGTTACAATAAAACTCCCATCGTGTCTTAGTGTATATTAAACCCTATGAACAATGCCCCCATAGTGTCCATCAGTGTCTGACATTTTCTCAGACATAGAGCGAAGCATGTTATTAGGAATCTTTTGTGTTCAGAAATAAAACAGTTGGATGCTGGTGTGTACTGACTGAGGGCACTGTACTTAGGGACCTTTACAAGCCCTGACTGGATTTATCAGTCAAATAACTGAACATGAATGAGCAACAACAGAGGATTTCTGGAAACATTTGCCCTAGAAGCCAACACAGCCAGCTGATCCTTTTATGGTAGTGGCAGTTTCCTCTGGGCTTAAAGTAATTGCACCGCAGATAGTGTACAGCCATACCATAGTGATTGATAGCCATGTTGAAGGTGGATGTTCTATAGCACACAATCTGAGCAAGGACAGTAAGATTTTTTACCTGCTTTCATAGGGACAGATTTTGTCTGATGCCACACTTAAATCAGCACCCCGCCAAAGTCTATCACTTTTACTTAATTGATGAATGGATGTTGCATACACCTTGTGAAAGAAACTGCTTTTTTTGCAGAAATTTAATAAAAATGCTTGCAACAGCATTCCAACATAGATATTAGGTGCTTCAAGAGCGTAAAAGCTTGTTAACAGATTGCTTTTAACTACCCGGTATCCCCAAGCAATGTACAGATTTGTTGTATGGCTTGTATTTATTGGTTGGTGTATTCTCTTTGTTTTGATATTATAGTCAACTACAGAATTCCTTTTTGTTGATTTGGTTAACAGCAAAGATGCATAAATCATTAATTATGCATCATTTTTATCCCCACTAATTATCGCTGAAAATAAATAATTTAAAAGCACATTTTCCACACTGTTTAAAAGTGTGCTATCAGATAATTGTGTAAAAAAATACAGAAACAGCAAGAATAATGATAAGTCCACATAGTTGCTCTTGTGCAGAAGTGAAAGGCATAATGCTTAAAAATGCACTACATCCTTATTTACATAATTTGAGCTGGGAATATATTGGTTTACTATAAGTTACATTATAGTTATAACAATTCTTTCTTTCTCAAACATCACGGGACACCTAGCCACAGTAATTACTGATGGGTTATATAGGTATCACTGGTGATTGGACACTGGCACACCCTATCAGGAAAGTCAACCCTCTATATAATCCCTCCCCTTGCAGGGATACCTCAGTTTTTACGCCAGTGTCTTAGGTGATGGACGTGTAAAGATGTCCTGTGCTGAGCTCCAAAGGGAATATCCTATATCCTATACTGGGGCAGGCCAGGCAAACCGGATCCATTTCAAAGTGTCCTTTCTAGGCCGAATTGGATGGTACCCGGGCCTTGTGTCCGAAGAAACGAGGTTTTACCTGTAGCGCTTCTCTTTTTAGAGAGCTGGACCCCGCAGATTAGAAAATGGTTCTCTAGCCTAATTTCTAGCCGGGTGCTTTACAGGTCCAGAACTGCAGGATCCCCTATTTGTAGGGGGCCCCAGTCTCTGACGGTTTTTTCAAACGGAGCCCATCGTGAGAGGTGAAGATTGGGTCTGTGTAAACTGAACCCTGCGGCTGGATAAGGTAAGAGGAGATTCCACAGAATTTTCTAATTCTAGTAGGTTTTCTCCTTTAAGGTAAATGCATGCTATGCCTATTGTGACCACCGGGGGCTGCCAAGAGCACATACCTTCACATGCTGATGTCTGTCTCAGTGTTCATGCTGCACAAGTTTCACAGCGTCTCCGGCTCAAGGTAGGAAGGATGGGGGGATTTCTCAGGTCTGAATGTTCCCCCCAGGCTAGGGGGAGGCCACAGGGGTCTAGGCAGCGGTTATACCACTCAGGCACCGCCACCCCCGCCGCCATTGCCGCCATTGCTGTTTTCAGGCAGGCCCTTCACTACCAGCCTCTCTCCCTCCTCTCCTCCTCTCCCAGCCTTCCTCCATAGTATTTCCGGAGGGTCGGCCAGCGCGGGAAGTGCTTGTTTTTTCAAAATTCGAGGGGGGGGTGGTAGGGGGGGGGCACATCAGCACAGGTGCTTAGACTCCCACTCAGGCCAGCTGCAGGCTATTAAGGCACTCTGTACAGGTGCACACAGCCTTTGGAGGGACACAGAGCGGACGGTCGCATGTAAGGTGGGACACAGGCATTCTCCTAGGCAGCATTTACTAAGGTAACACCAGACTGAGCATTGGGTAGCAGGGCTTTTAGCCAGACTACATCGCTCAGCAGTCAGTGTTCATTTTGGATACCTCACACCTTGTTGCTTTGCACTATGGGTAGAAGAGGTTCAAACACCCCAAGAACCAGAGACACTAGGGGATCTCGTTCAGGTTCTGAGGGCCCCCTGTCAGCAGCATCCTCCCCCCCTGAAGGGCCAGGGATGGCTAGCCAGGGAGAGCCGTTGGGGTCAGGGGCTACACCTGCTTCTGGCACTTCAGCCCCTGTATATATTACACAAGAGGTTTTTTCCTCAACCAATAATGGTTTAGAGGAAAAATTAATGGCCGTGATTACGTCTTCACTTGGTGGAAGAAAACGCACTAGGCCTTCCTCTGTTCCCCAAGACCCTCAGGAAGAGGAACTCTGGGATAAAGGAGACGAATCCCTTTCAGAGGATCGGGATGGGACAGATGATTCCTCTTCGGAGGAATCAGGTGGAGAGGGACCCTCTGCGACTTCCCAAGAGGAGAAAGTCTTAGTGCAGATCCTTACTGGATTGGTCCGCTCCACATTTAAGTTGCCCGTACCTGAAACTGTTAAATAATCCTCTTCTGCTTTGGGGTCACTGAAACCTTTCCAAGCAGCACAGGCTTTTCCTGTTCATAATTTACTTGAAAAGCTCATTTATTCTGAGTGGGATCACCCAGACAAACGTTTTTTTCCGCCTAGAAAGTTTTCAACACTTTACTCGATGGAAGAAAAGTTTATTAAAATGTGGGGAATACCGGCCATTGATGCCGCCATTTCCTCCTTAAATAATAGTCTGACTTGTCCTGTAGACAATGCTCAGATGCTCAGGGATCCTGTAGTTAAAAAGATGGAATCCCTATTGAAGGATGTTTTTTCCTTAGCTGGTTCAGTGGCTCAACCTGCAGTAGCAGCGATTGGAGTCTGTCAATACTTAAGAGACCATGTTAAGCAGGTCATCAAAGTATTACCTGAACAGCAGACCCAGGTGTTTGCTAACCTTCCAGCGGCCTTATGCTTTGTGGTTGACGCCATTAGAGATGCTATCGTGCAAACCTCCCGTCTTTCACTGGCATTGGTGCATTTACGTAGAATCCTATGGTTGAAAAATTGGTCAGCCGAGGCACCATGTAAGAAGCTCCTGGCGGGGTTTCCATTTCGTGGTGAAAGGTTGTTTGGAGAGGACTTCGATAACTATATCAAGAAAATCTCTTGTGGGAAAAGCACTCTCTTACCTAAGAAGAGTAAGCGTCCCTCTTTCAAACGGACTCTTTCCCCAGCGCCGGGGGCCTCAGCCTCCAGGCAGTCTCGACGGCCTCCTCCATCTGGGTCCAGAGACAAAAGTCAACCCCAGGGACAGAAGAAGTCCTGGGGCAAGAAGCCTACTAGGCAAAACACTAAGGCCTCGGCATGAGGGGGCGCCCCCGCTCACTCGAGTGGGGGGAAGACTGCGACAGTTCTCAGGGCTCTGGCAGGAGGATTTCCAGGACAGATGGGTAAACTCCACGGTAACCTTAGGGTACAAGCTGGAGTTTCAGGAATTTCCCTCTCCTCGATTCCTCAGATCAAGTGTCCCCAGAGACCCAGAGAAGAAGCAGTCGCTCCTTCTAGCGTTAGAGCGACTTTTGTCGCAGGAGGTCATTATTATGGTTCCCGCAAAGGACCAGGGATTGGGCTTCCATTCCAACCTTTTTACGGTCCAAAAACCAAATGGGGATGTCAGACCCATTCTGGATTTAAGGGATCTGAACCGATTCCTAAGGATTCAGTCCTTCCGCATGGAATCAGTCCGGACAGTAGTCTCTACCCTGCAGGGAGGAGAATTTCTGTCATCGATAGACATCAGAGATGCATATCTGCATGTGCCCATTTTTCCTGCTCATCAGAATTTTCTGCGCTTCGAGGTAGGCGGACGCCATTTCCAGTTTTTGGCTCTGCCTTTTGGGATAGCCACTGCACCTCAGGTGTTCACAAAGGTCTTGGCCCCTCCTCTGGCCAGACTAAGGGCTCAGGGTATAGCTGTCATAGCATACCTAGACGACCTGCTATTGATAGACCGGTCGGTAGCCTCCTTGAACGGGAACTTGAGATCCACAGTCAAGTATCTGGAACACCTAGGTTGATCCTCAACCTAGAAAAATCTTTCCTAAAACCAGTAAGAAGACTGGAGTATTTAGGTCTGATCATAGATACAAGCCAGGAGAAAGTATTTCTACCTCAGGCAAAGATCACTGCTTTAAGGGAGCTGATTCTGGCAGTCAGGACCAAGAAGGGTCCTTCTGTCCGCCTTTGTATGAAGCTGCTAGGGAAGATGGTGTCTTCATTTGAAGCAGTTCCCTATGCTCAGTTTCATTCAAGAATGCTGCAACACAGTATTCTGTCAACCTGGAACAAGAAGGTTCAGGCATTAGACTTTCCGATGCACCTGTCGCATGCGGTGCGTCAGAGCCTCAATTGGTGGCTCATACCCGAAAACCTGCAGAAGGGGAAATCCTTTCTACCGGTTACCTGGACGGTGGTAACAACAGATGCCAGTCTGTCAGGTTGGGGAGCAGTTCTGGAACAGTCTGCGGTTCAGGGGATATGGTCCAAGACAGAGAGGACCTTACCCATCAACATTCTGGAGATCCGGGCGGTATATCTAGCCCTAAAAGCCTGGACTCTCAGGTTACAGGGCTGCCCGGTCAGGTTCCAGTCCGACAATGCCACAGCAGTGGCTTATGTCAATCATCAGGGAGGCACCCGGAGCCGAGCTGCTCAAAAGGAGGTGAACCAGATCTTAGTCTGGGCAGAGATGCATGTGTTATGCATATCGGCAGTTTTTATTCCAGGAATATAGAACTGGCAGGCGGACTATCTAAGTTGCCAGCAGTTACTCCCAGGGGAATGGTCTCTACACCCCGACGTCTTTTGGGCCATATGCCAAAGATGGGGGGTCCCAGATGTAGATCTCTTTGCATCCCGATTCAACAAAAAGAGACAGATTTGTGGCAAGGACGAGGGATCCTCTTGCATGCGGGACGGATGCGTTGGTGATTCCATGGCATCAGTTCTCACTGATTTACGCATTCCCACCTATTCTGCTACTGCCACGACTCCTTCGCAGGATCAGGCAGGAAAGGAAGTCGGTACTTCTGGTGGCCCCCGCTCGGCCCAGAAGGACTTGGTATGCAGAAATAGTAAGGATGACGGTGGGTTCCCCGTGGAGTCTACCGGTATGCCCAGACCTGTTATCTCATGGTCCACTGTTCCATCCTGCCTTACAAACGCTAAATTTGACGGTTTGGCTATTGAGACCCACGTTCTGAAGAGTCGTAGGCTTTCAGGCCCTGCCATATCTACCTTGATTAATGCAAGGAAGCCAGCTTCCAGGATGATTTATCATAGAGTCTGGAAAGCTTATGTATCCTGGTGTGAATCCAGAGGTTGGCATCCCAGGAAATATGTCATAGGTAGAATTCTTGATTTTCTACAATTAGGATTAGAGATGAAGCTGGCCTTGAGTACCATCAAGGGCCAGGTCTTGGCTTTATCAGTATTATTTCAACGGCCACTTGCTTCGCATTCTTTGGTCCGAAATTTTATGCAGGGGGTGATGCGTCTTAATCCTCCGGTTAAAGCGCCCCTAAACCCCTGGGACTTGAATTTGGTCCTGGCTGTGTTACAGAAACAGCCTTTTGAACCAATAAGTCAGATTCCTTTGGTCTTGTTGACAAGGAAGTAAATTTTTCTGGTGGCCATCTCTTCTCTTTCAGAATTAGCAGCCCTTTCCTGTAAGGAGCCTTATTTGATTATACACAAGGATAGAGTGGTACTGCGCCCTCATCCTAGTTTTTTACCGAAGGTGGTTTCTGACTTTCATTAAAACCAAGACATTGTTCTGCCTTCCTTTTTTCCAGATCCCTGTTCTCCGGAAGAGAGATCTCTAAATTCGTTGGATGTAGTAAGAGCAGTTAAGGCCTATCTCGGGGCAACTGCTCAGATTCGCAAGATGGATGTTTTGTTTGTGCTGCCAGAGGGTCCCAATAGAGGACAGGCAGCGTCAAAAGCTACCATTTCTAAATGGATTTGACAATTGATCATTCAAGCTTACGGTTTGAAACAGAAGATTCCTCCGTTTCAGATCAGGGCACATTCCACAAGGGCTATTGGTGCTTCTTGGGCAGTGCATCACCGGGCCTCTATGGCTCAAATCTGCAAGGCCGCAACCTGGTCTTCAGTTCATACATTCACCAGATTCTATCAGGTGGATGTGGGAAGGCATGAGGATATCGCCTTTGGGCGTAGTGTGATGCAGGCAGCGGTACAGGGTCCTCAGGTCTGATTGCACCCTACTTGGTCGTGGTTCCCCCCCTCAGGTAGCATTGCTCTGGGACATCCCATCAGTAATTACTGTGGCTCTGTGTCCCGTGATGTTCGAGAAAGAAAATAGGATTTTTTAAAACAGCTTACCTGTAAAATCCTTGTCTTTCGAAGGACATCACGGGACACAGAGGTCCCGCCCCTCTTCTAATACACTATATTGCTTGGCTACAAAACTGAGGTATCCCTGCAAGGGGAGGGATTATATGGGGGTTGAACTTCCTGATAGGGTGTGCCAGTGTCCAATCACCAGTGATACCTATATAACCCATCAGTAATTACTGTGGCTCTGTGTCCCGTGATGTCCTTCGAAAGAAAGGGATTTTACAGGTAAGCTGTTTTAAAAAATCCTATTTTTTGCCACATTTTCATTAGTTATTATTTGCATTTTTTTACTGTAATACTCATTCTTGATTTTTTTTCCTTGCATTCGTCTGCTACATACAGGGACAGTTGGCTGTGCAGATTGGATCCTAGTGGCCAAAGGCATGTGTGTCCACTGGAGTACTCCAAAGAACAGAGTACATATTTAGCAGAAGTGGCAAGTGGAGGAAACAATAGGGATCAAAAAGAAATTTCATATCCATCTTATAAAACCTTTCCTCAAAAACCAATCAACAGAATAATGTCTGTTACAGCTATGAACATGAGATCACCACCCAATACAGCCAAAATCAACCTGGTCAAGTGACTATCTTCTAATTTCTGGTCAAGTGTAACCCCTAAAATAATTCTTCCAAATGTAACTCTGTGGTTTTATTCAATAAAAAAAAAGCAGAGCAACTTGTGCAGCTGCAGAAAAAGATGCAACCTTTGGAACCGCATTTGAGCCAATCACGTTCAATCCTCAATATCAGAATTTAGAATTCACAATGCTGGGGGCACATAGGTTATACTTATGACATCAGTTGCGGACACTGCAAGGTTATGATTAGACCTTGGACCTCCATGACAACCAATTTAAAGGGGGGAGAAGCCCAAAGAGCAATGGGGCTGATTTAAAGTGGTTGTAAAGGCTGAAGGAAAAAAACCTACTGTGTGCTGCTCCCCACACAGCCCCCTAATACTCACCTGAGCACCCTCTTGATCCAGCAATGTGCACAGAAGCCTCAGTTGTCCCAGATCTCTCTCTCTCTCGGTTGTCTGAGACATAATCACAGCTAGTGAGCCAATGAGGAGAGGGGCAGAGCTGTCTTATAGGGCCCATAGAGCGGGGCTCGGAAGCGAGCATACATCAGTGCCCCCATAGCAAGCAGCTTGCCATTGGGGGCACTAGTCAAGGGGGAGGAGCCAGGAGCACTGGTGGGGGACCCACGAAGAAGAGGATCATGCCTGCTCTGTGCAAAATCATTGCACAGAGAGGGTAAGCATAACATGTTTGTTATTTTTTTAAACTATGCCTTTAATATCACTTAAACAAATTAGTAGAGGGGGTTCACTGTGCAAAGGGAAAAGCTCCACTTAGCTTAGTAAATAAGGTGAAGCCAATTATTCTTAATTATATGTAAAAGAAAAACAAATAATACAAATTATTGGATGCTTACTTTAATCACTAAGCTGAGTGCACATTTTCTACTAAATAAACCCCATAGCTTGCATAAGGGGTAATAAATATATGTGGGCTGAAGTCCAATCCCGAGAAGAGCAGGATACATTTGAATATTGCACTATCAACAGGGTAAAGTGAGGACAGAGATTAATTTACTAGAGTTAATAGGACACATATAAAAAAAATATATATATAAAACACAAAAATCAATAAAGCAATGTGCATACAGTAAATTAGGCTGATCTGGGATAACATTTGGAATAAATTACATTTTTAATCATAGAAATTACCATAAAATGCAGAGCAGTGAAAATACTGAATATATATATATATATATATATATATATATATATATATATATATATATATATATATATATATATATATATATATATATATACTCAGTGGATATAAATAGTCTACACACCCCTGTTAAAATGTCAGGTTTCTATGATGTAAAAAAATGAGACAAAGATAAATAATTGCAGAACTTTTTCCACCTTTTAATGTGACCTATAATCTGTACAAGTCAATTGAAAAACAAACGGAAATCTTTTGGGGGGGAAGCAAAAATAAAATAATAATAATAAATAGAATAATAATAATATTGTGGTTGCAACACCCTCTTATAACTGGGGATTTAACTGTGTTCAGAATTAAGCAAACACATTCAAACTAATGTTAAATAGAAGTCAGTACTCACATGCCATCATTTAAAATGCCTCTGATTAACCCCAAATAAGGTTCAGCTGTTCTAGTAGGTCTTTCATGACATTTTCTTAGTTGCATCCTACAGCAAAAGCCATGGTCCGCAGAGAGCTTCCAAAGCATCAGAGGGATCTCATTGTTCAAAGGCATCAGTCAGGAGAAGGGTGCAAAAGAATTTCCAAGGCATTAGATATACCATGGAACACAGTGAAGACAGTCATCATCAAGTGGAGAAAATATGGCACAACAGTGACCTTACCAAGAACTGGACATCCTCCAACATTGATGAAAAGACAAGAAAAAAACTGGTCAGGGTGGCTGCCAAGAGGCTTACAGCAACATTAGAGGAGCTGCAGGGATATCTGGCAAGTACTGGCTGTGTGGTACATGTGACAACAATCTCCCGTATTCTTCATATATCTGGGCAATGGGGTAGAGTGGCAAGACGGAAGCCATTTATTAAGAAGAAAAACATCCAAGCCTGGCTAAATTTTGAAAAAAACATCCGAAGTCTCACAAAAGCATGTGGGAAATGTGTTATGGTCTGATGAAACCAAGGTTGAACTTTTGGGTCATAATTCCAAAAGATATGCTTGGTGCAAAAACAACACTGCTCATCACCAAAAGAACACCATACCTACAGTGAAGCATGGTGGTGGCAGCATCATGCTTTGGGGCTGTTTTTCTTCAGCTGGAACAGGGGCCTTAGTCAAGGCAGTGGGAATTATGAACAGTTCCAAATACCAGTTAATATTGGCACAAAACCTTCAGGCTTCTGCTAGAAAGCTGAACATGAAAAGGAACTTCATCTTTCAGCAAGACAACGACCCAAAGCATACATCCAAACCAACAAAGGAATGGCTTCACCAGAAGAAGATTAAAGTTTTGGAATGGCCCAGCCAGAGCCCAGACCCGAATACCATTGAAAATCTGTGGCGTGATCTGAAGAGGGCTATGCACAGGGGATGCCCTCACTATCTGACAGAGTTCTTGCAAAGAAGAGTGTGCAAATATTGCCAAATCAAGATGTGCCATGCTGATAGACTCATACCCAAAAAGACTGAGTGCTGTAATAAAATCAAAAGGTGCTTCAACAAAGTATTAGTTTAAGGGTGTGCACACTTATGCAACCATATAATTTAATTTTTTTATTCTTACTTCCCTTCACCTAAAAGATTTCAATTTGTTGTTCAATTGAGTTGTACAGTTTATAGGTCACATTAAAGGTGGAAAACAGTTCTGAAATGATTTATATACACACTGTATATACACTATATATATATATATATATATATATATATATATATATATATATATATATATATATATTACAGTAAAACCTTGGATTGAGAGTAACTTGGTTTGAGAGTGTTTTGCAAGACAGGCAACATTTTTTAATAAACTTTGACTTGATATACAAGCGATGTCTTGATATACAAGTAGCGTCATGTCACAACTGAGTATAAAAGAGAAGAGAGGCGCCTCTAAGTGTAGAAATATAATTGTATTTAATGAAGGTACAACATTTAGCAACATATAAGTACACTTAGAGGCGCCTCTCTTCTCTTTTATACTCTGTAGCTCCTGCTGAATTTTTGCTTCTAATCCCCTTGTGGAGGCTTCCATTTGTGGATGGACATTTTATAGTTACACAACCTATCACATTGCTATAATCTTTTTATATGGACTATAGAGCGAAGGACCTATGAATAAATGGTTGTGAAACAAATCATTTGAGTTTCTATTATTTCTTATGGGGAAATTTGCTTTGATATACAAGTGCTTTGGATTACAAGCATGTTTCTGGATTATGCTTGCAATCCAAGGTTTTACTGTAACTACAAAACAGATTGTTAGGTGTGCTGCAAGGCCTGTTCCAAAAGAAATACAGTGGTTGTCACTGCTGACTGACTAAAACTGCTGGGTGCTTGGCTGTCTCTGGCATTGATGTTTTTTTAGTTTCAAACCTGGAACAACCATGTAGCTGGTGAATTTAAAGAAAAGTCAGCTCTCCTTATTCACACACTTGTTCCAGGTCAGTGGCAAAAAGGAAGTATTGTTTGCCTTGAAAGCCAGGACACCAGCATGTTCAGAGGAGGAGCTCAGGAATGGCAGCCTGCATATTTCTCTTTGTTGAGGCTTTACTTAATACTGAATCCGGATGTCACGGAATCTATACAAATGCTGATAGTGGATGCCCTTGTAGAAGATCATGATAACGCCCTGAATGTTCAGCCTGACAATATGGTATATAAGTAAGACCTTGTGTATCCCACAAATTCTGAGCTTTAAAGATGCAATGAAGCACATCAATAAATACATTGCTTTTAGCTTGTAGACAGGTGGCAACTATATCATTTGTATAAGATTGCTTTAAAGGTTTGTTGCCCAGCGATGTAAGGGTTAAAAAGCTGTGATGCGTCTGCTGTTTGGCCTGTGGAGCTTCCCAGGGCTAGGGTATTTAACCCCATTCCCGCCCGTGCTATAGAGAAAGACGGCTACAGTGCGGGCTTACAATGCCGTGAGGGAATCCATGGACGTCCTCCCGTGCTTGCGCTGCCCGCGTACCCCTTGCAGGACATTGGCGACATGCTCTGTGCATGCCCTTCGGACTCGGCTGATCACAAATTGGGTTAAAGGGCTAATCACAGTGTCCCTTTACCACGTGATCAGCTGTCAGACAATGTCAGCTGATCGCACGATGAAAACAGAAGCCATTTATCGACTTTTTTTCCCTCAAACGTGAGGAGAAAATAGAGAAGCCGATAAATGGCTTCTATTAAAGGGACAACATTGCCAACAGTGCTGCTAATCAGTGCCCACCAGTGGCACCTATCAGTGCCCACCAGTACTGCTAATTAGTGCCCACTTGTGCCACCTATCAATGTTCATCAGTGCTACCAGTCAGTGTCCATCAGTGCCTCATCATCAGTGTCACTTACCGGTGCCTATCAGTGCCACCTATCATTGCCACCTATCGGTGCCACCTCTCAGTGCCCTTCAGTGCCGTCTGTCGGTGCTTATCAGTGCCACCTATCAGTGCAGCCTCATCAGTCCTTCTGATCAGTGCTCACCAGTACCGCACCATTAGTGCCCATGAGTGCAACCTATCAGTACCCATCAGTGCCACCTATAAGTTCCCATCAGTGCCGCCTCATCAGTGCCTATCAGTGCAGCCTATCAGTGCCCATCAGTGCAGCCTATCAGTGCCCATCTGTGTAGCCTCGTCAGTGCACATCAGTAAAGGAGAAAAAGTACTTATTTACAAAATCTTATAACAAACTGTGAAAAGTTTTTGTTTTTCAAAATGTTCTGTCTTTTTTTGTTTGTTTAGCAAAAAATAAATCCCCAATGGTGATGAAATACCATCAAAAGAAAGCTCTATTTATGTGAAAAAATTGTATAGACCGCGCAATAGTTATTCAAAGTGTTACAGCACTGAAAGCTGAAAACTGGCCTGGGCAGGAAGGGGGTTAAAGTCTCCGGTATTGAAGTTGTTAAAGTAGAACCAAACTGAAAACTTTATTTTTTTTTAATTTTGGATAGAATAAGGGAGTTGGTTTATTTTTGCCATCTGTGTCCCATTGGGGAGATTTCCCTTCACTTCCTGTCCCATAGCCAAAGCAGGAAGTATGAGAACATCACTTCAAACTAAAGGAATCTCTGGTTGCCACCAGAACAAGTGTCCCAATGGGAAGATTTCCTATCATCAATGTTTTGAGGACAACCCAAAATTTGTGATTTTCTTTTACTTTTCCTTTCAATGATAATGTTAAACAGGACAAAAAGAGAGGGCGAATCTCCATAACTGGGGCACAGACAGCAATAAAAACTTACAGATGTTCTAATCCCTCTCCACTCTGCCCAAAATGGAAAAAAAAAAAAGTTTTGCCTTTAGTTTTAAGGTTACCAATCATTAGATAGGGTAGCTGCATTTGTTTTCTCTTAGGCTTTTTTCCCCTTTGTTGGTCTGGCAAGTAACACACCTCCTGTATTAGAGTGCCCCCACTCTGGATAAAGGAGCACAGGGGGCACCTTTGGATAGTAGCAATTTCAGTCTGGGGGGGGGGGAGTGTTAGGTGGACTAGCAGATTTAAATACACTAACAAACTGAAGCCAACCTCCAGATAATAATTTATAATCTGTTATAGCAAACAATTTTTTTTTGTTTTTGTTTTTTTGGATAAAGCATGTACATAAATAAATAAAATCTGGTCATTTTAACCACTTCCCGCCCGGCCTATAACAGATTGACAGCCGAGAAGTGGTTCTGTTATCCTGACTGGGCGTCATATGACGTCTAGCAGGATACCATGCAGGCACACGCCCGTGGGGGCACTCAGCGCAGCGATCGCGAGTGTGGTGTGTCAGTCTGACATGCTGCATCTTCAATCGTGATAATAAGCCTCTGACAGAAGCTTCTTACCACGTGATCAGCTATGACCAATCACAGCTGATCATCGCGAGAACCAGGAAGGTTCTCGAGGCTCTCCCTGTCAGAGGGGGGGTCTGTGCTGATAATCAGCACACTGATTATCAGCACAGCCCCCATCAAATGTACCCATAAACTGCCAATCGGTGCCCAGTCAGTGCCCCATCAAAACCCCTGCCAGTGCCCAATAAAGTGCCAATCAGTGTCCATCACAGTGCCAATTAGTGCCCAGCATTAACACCAGTTAGTACCTGCCCAATCAGTGCTGCCCATCATTGCCATCTATTAGTGTCCATCAATGCCGCCTGTCTGTGCCCATCAGTGCTGCCTGTCAGTGCCCATCAGTGCCACCTGTCAGTGCCCATCAGTGCTGCCTGTCAGTGCCCATCAGTGCTTCATATCAGTGCCACCTATTGGTGCCCATCAGTGCTGTATATCAGTGCCACCTATCAGTGCCATCAATTCTACATATCAGTGCCTCCTCATCAGTGCCCATCAGTGCCACCTTATCAGTGCCAACTCATAGGTGCCGCCTCATCAGTGCCCATCAGTGCCTCCTCATCAGTGCCCGTCAGTGAAGGAGAAAACAAAATTTTATAACAGAAATGAAGAAAAACTTTTTTTTTTCAAAAATGTCGGTCTTTTTTAGTTTGTTTAGCAACAAATAAAAAACGCAGAGGTGATCACATACCACCAAAAGAAAGATCTATTTGTGGGAAGAAAATTATAAAAATTTAGTTTGGGTACAGTGTTGTATGACCACGCAATTGTCATTCAAAGTGCTACAGCGCAGAAAGCTCAAAATTGTCCTGGGCAGGAAGTGGCGAAAGTGCCTGGTATTGAAGTGGTTAGGCACTCCTGTCAGGGGTAAATGGTTTGCCTCATCCCTACATCAAATAGAGATTGGCGCTATGGTTTTTAAATTGGCCCAATAACACCATCATGTTTTATACAATAAGTGAGCCAGGTGCAAAGGTATTTCTCCGGCGTCCAGTAGTAACCACTTGGAAGGTGGAATAGCTCAGGCTCCTGCAGACTTTTCTTCCAGCTATAGATCTAAACAGATCAATGGACCAAAAGTGCGGTGATGTCCCAGACTTTTGCTTCATTCAGTGGCAATGCTAGGGCGGTGCTTGGGTGTGCTATAGCAAGCACCCCCAAAATATCTTTTAGTACTCTTATCCACTGGGCAGCTGCCTGGGTTTACAAACACCAGTACATTCAGAGTGCAGTGCAGAGGAGGTATGCTACTGCAGCTTCTCCTCCTTCCTCGCAAAGCAATGTGGCTGTGACTGGAGCACAGTGCTTTTGTCTTTGACCAGTTGGATCAGTGGTCCCCCTCAGAAGTCATGGCATCGGAAGTTATGTGTGGGCTCATCTTTACATTCCTGTTCTCAATCAGCTTGTCTTTTTGTGGGTTACCCCAAACCCCCTCTTTTCAGTCCCCCCCATTCTCTCTCCCCCCATCCCATTTTCGCTTTCCCCCCAGCTTTCTTTCTATTTATCCCCTATTTATCCGCATCCCCTCTCTGTTCTGCCCCCACCTCTCCATACTTGCTCTCTCTCTAATTGACACCAAGGATTTCATTTATTTTATCCACCAATGATGGGATTTATTTTATTTCTTTTTTTTAACAATACAATTACAGTTGGAAAATAGTAGGGAGAAAGGACTGCATCAGGGTTACATAGGGAAAAGTAAAACAGCAAAAATACCAGCTAATGATAGAATGAGTAATCTGATATATAAGTTCTGTCTGCTGACCGACCACCTTCTTCTGGGAAGCAGTATCATTGTATAGCAAGAATTCAGTATCAAAAATACCAAACTAGTAAAAAAAGGAGAAAAGAAAACAAAAAAATGGGGAGGTGGTAAGGGAAAAAGAGACATATAGTTTAATTTACTAGAGGTAATTGGACACATAAAAAATACAAAGCACAAAAATCAATAAAGCAATGTGCTTACAGTAAATTCAGCTGATCTTGATAAAATTTGGAATAAATTACATTTTTAATCATAGACATTACCATAAAATGCAGAGCAGTGAAAATACTGAATATAGATGCGTGTACACAGTTATATACAATGCAATACTCCCAACGCACACGTTCCTGCACAAATGGCTGTATCTTAGATTGGGTGCTGAAATGACCAACGGCTGGAACCGACTGCAATCATGAGAAGGAAGTGTCGCCAGCACACCAGGATCTCCAATATTGGGTCCAAAACTCTAATCACATTGTATAAAAAATAAAAGCGATGTTTCGGAGCAACGCAGGACCCCTTCATCAGGCATGTGACAAATTGTGATACAAACAGTCCACTATTTAAAGAACCATTCACCAATCAGTGCAAAGAGGAAATAACCCCCCAAGCCGGCCCCGACATCCAATGACATCATATAACATTCATAAACCTGTGTGTTTGCTTCCCTTTTACATAAAACAGCCTGAACCACTTTGACCAGAGTGGATCAGTGTACTAGTATTCTATTTATACTAAAATGAATTTTATTTGCACAGAGAACTAACCGGCAATTGCAGCCTCATCAAACATGTCTGTTCCTTTCCTTAATTATGTACTTCCACCTGGCCGTTTACTACAGTTGCTAGGTTACTGTTAGGAGCTTGCCTTTCTACTCCAATCCGGCGACACGCTGTGCACATGCGCCCTAGGGGATCAATACGTCAATGCAGACGTCCGCCGTTGCCTTACCACTTCATGATGCCGGCGGCGGTCTGCAATTAGACAGGGAGCACACTGGGGCTAAGTGAAGAGAAAAAAAAAGTGAAAACCGAATGTGAAAGTGAGTCATGTCCACTGCACCTCTAAGATATGGAAAGTGAAAAAAAGCTGAAAATTGAAATAAAATATGAAAATAAAGGAAAAGAGAAAGCAAAAAGAAAAAAGGAGAATAGGAAAAATGAAAAGAAAAATACACAAGTTATAAAAATGAAACAAAAACCAAAACAAAAATTGAAATAAAAATAAATGAAAATAAAAGTAAAAATAACTATAGAAAAAAATAACATAAAATAAAATAGAATAAAATAAAAAATGAGAAATGGAAATAATAAAAAAAATAAATATAAAAATTAAAAAAGAAAAAAGAAAAAAAATATAAAAAGAAAAAAAGAAAGAAAAAAAATCCTTGTGCCAGCTACCATGAGAGACTAAGAAGCAGAATAGCTGAGAAGTAGAAACGCAGATAAAGTATAGAATAAAAGATTAAAATTGTTGATACAGTACAACCATAAGCAACATCACAATCCAAATTATCTGTCTTCAAGAAAACACAGATAGGATAGAGTGGTATTAAGACCCTCTGGCTGGACTGTGCCCAAGGTATATGTCCAGTATGCCTCACGGCGAAGGAGGAGAAGATCACAGTCTCCCCCCTCACTGGTCATGATATTTGTTCAATGACCATGCCCCTTAATTTGTGTTTTTGATGCTTCTTAGCGACAAAGTGTATTGTTACAGGTGTGTTCAAATTGGGGGCTTCAACTTTCAGGGTCATCTCCAGCGCTACTCTTATATCACTCCTATGTTTCTGGAATCATTTCAAAGGGCCAACTGTTTTCCCTACATACACCAATGAGCAGGGGCAGGGCGGTCAACATACTGTCAGCTCTCAAAATGTTAATGTTGCTCGTGGTCGCCAGCTTAATACGATCTGATTCCTGGTTAGAACCATGTATAAACAAAGGCCTATCGGCTGTTTTGTTCCTTTTAACTGCTACACTTATATCACTCCTATGTTTCTGGAATCGTCGTTTAAAAGGGCCAACTGTTTTCCCTACATACACCAATGAGCAGGGACAAATGTCATCAATGTATCTTAACCAATACTTGACTTTCTGAGAAAAAAGAGCCATATAATTTGATGTGATGTTCCTCCATGTATCGAAGGAACAGCGTTTTCCCAAATCCGTGGTACATCTATGGGCACTTCAACAGCCCCTTAGTTTACGAACATGGAGGAACATCACATTTATCATATGGCTCTTTTTTCTCAGCACGTCAAGTGTTGGTTAAGATACATTGATGACATTTCTTTTAATCTGGGATGGTGAAGTTTGCATTTTTCATGAGTTTGTGGGGCATTAGCAGAAGATATTCCTAGGCATAATATTTAAGCCAGAAATTTCCCAGGATAGTATTACCTATCTGGACGTCAGAATTACCAATGAGCAGGGTACATTACATACATCATTATTTGCAAAACCAACTGACAGGAACACGTTGCTACACGATTCCAGAAACATAGGAGTGATATAAGAGTAGCACTGGAGAGGACCATTAAAGGTGGAACCCCCGATTTAAACAAACCTGTAACAATACACTTTGTCTCTAAGAAGCATCAAGTACACAAATTAAGGGGCATGGTCATTGAACAAATATCACGACCAGTGAGGGGGGGAGGCTGTGATTGTCTCCTCCTTTGCTATGAGACATACTAGACATATACCTTGGGCATAGTCCAGCCAGGGGGTCTTAATACCATTCTATCCTATCTGTGTTTTTTTGAAGACATATAATTTGGATTGTGATGCTTCAGAGAACCGGAAACTGTGTGTTTACACACACAGATCCTGGTTCTCGGTGTGTCCCGAGCGATCGCAGGAGCCTGGCGATGATCGCAACTACCGGGCACTCCCACGCGCCCCGTAGTGGCTGTCTATGGTACCAACGTTCCATGACGGTGATTCGTGCAGCCGAGCCATGTTGCCGCAGTACAACTGCGGCGGCTGGTCAGCATGCGGTTAAAATGAATGTGCGTGTTATACGCCTGTGCATGTTATACACGGATAAATATGGTATTTCATTCTTATTGACACCAATGATGGGGACTCATTTTATTATTATTGCAACCAGTGATTGGACTTATTTTATTCTCATTGACACCAATGATGTGACCTATTGTATTCCTATTGACACCAGTGATAGGACATATTTTATTCTCATTGACAGCAATGATGGGACCTATTGTATTCTCATTGACACCAATGATGGGACTTATTTTATTTTCATTGACACCAATAATAGGACTTATTTTATTCTCAATGACAACAATCATGGGAATTATTTTTATTGTCATTGACACCAATGATAGGACTTATTTTTATTCTCATTGACACCATTGATGAATTCTTATTTTATTCCCAATTTCTCTTCAGTGTAGCCCCCAGACCCTCTTGACAACATGCTTTGTGTATCTTATTTTTCTTCTTAAGCTTTTTGAGGTGTGCCTAATTATTTTCAAATGTTTAAATTTATGCTAAGAGATATATCTTTGAGGAGAACTTGTCATTAAATCTGAATAAAATGCCATTGCAAACAACGTGGCCAATATCAATAATGATCACTTTCTTCCCTCTTTTGCCATAAACATGATCTATCTTGTTACACAATTTTTCCCCAAATCTGCACAACAGAACGTGCACTGTACCACAACAAGAGGCCTTGCATTGTGGTTCACTGTGTTGGGAAAAATTGGTATTAACCCCCTGGAAACTGCAATACACCCTTACATGTTTCTGGCAAACCTTACCCAAAAATAGGGAGTTTTGGTTCAAATATATTGCAATACACGTTTAAGCTGGCCAACTGTCAAATCCCCGGATTGCTACATGGGCTCTGTGTTGCATTCTTTCCAACTGTCCCGATTTTGCCAGGACAGTCCCTTTATTTAGCATGCAGTCCCACACCTTTGCCCAGGGCTGAGTCTCGATGTTGAGGCAGAAGGGACAGCTGCAGAGTCCTTGCCCTTACACTGCTGGGTCCTGAAACTTGCCCCCTACCCCCCCTACTCTGCCACCCAGCGGTCACTAGTGTTTTCCATTGCTAGTATGAAAGAGTGAGGAAGGAAGAAGAACTCTGCCTGCTCCATCTCCTTCCTGAGTCCTGACCTCTGCTTTGCCTCCTCCCATACTGTGCTTTGTGCACTATAAACACCAGTGCTGGCTGGAGAGCTTGAATGTGAAAGTGTGCTGGAGAGAAGCTGCAGAAGTTTCAGGAATCAGAGAGGGTGTGAATGTGCCAGGAGCTGGCCAGAGTCTACTGGCAGAGGGTAGGCTATGATGCTGTACACTACTGCAGCTGACTCCAGTTACAGTGGATGCCACTGCAGTGCTGGAGATGAGGGATCAGTGAATACACCTCTCTCTCCAGCTGATAGACATCTCTGCCCAACCATTTCTATAAATGGTTGAGCAGAGATGACCTAATTCACATAGTGGGAAAGTGTGTTCCTGATGGTGTTGTTTTGTGCATTTTTCACACTTTTCCATGCGTTGCACATAAGGCTGCCCATTCACCTGAATAGGCTGCCCTACGTGCGACAAACACCCCAGAAAAGTTTCAGAACCTTTTTTAACTTACAACATCATGCCTGCACACTCCTCTTCCTCATCTATTGCCTTCTTTCATACTCTCCACACTCCTTTCTTGAACATACTGCCCACCATCATGTCCTCCACACTCCTCTCCTGTACATACTTCCCACAGTCATACCCTCCATATTCCTCACCCTCACTTGCACATACTGCCCACTGTCATACTCTCGACACTGCTCACCCTCACTTGCACATACTGCTTACTGTCATACCCTCCACACTTCTCTCTTGTACATAATGCCAACTGTCATACCCTCCACACTCCTCTTCTGTACATACTGTCCACTGTCATGTCCTCCACACTCTTCTCTTGCACATATTGTCCACTGTCATACCGTCCATAATCCTCACCCTCACATGCACATATTGCCCACTGTCATACCCTCCACACTCCTCTCCTGTACATACTGCCCACTCTCATACCCTCCACACTCCTCTCCTGTAATACTGCCCACTGTCATACATTTAACACGCCTCTCCTGTACATACTGCTTGCTGTCATACCCTCCACACTCCTCTCCTGTACAAACTGCCCACTGTCATACCCTCCACACTCCTCTCCTGTACATACTGCCCACTCCCATACCCTCCACACTCCTCTCCTGTAATACTGCCCACTGTCATACATTTAACATGCCTCTCCTGTACATACTGCCCACTCTCATACCCTCCACACGCCTCTCTTGTACATACTGCCCACTGTCATACATTTCACACTCCTGTGCTGTACATATTGCTCACTGTCATACCCTCCAAACTCCTCTCCTGAACATACAGCCCACTGTAATACTCCTCACACTCCTCTCCTGTACATACAACCTTGTATCACACCCTTCACACTTCTTCCCTACACTTCTTACCCCCTACAACAGTTCTTCACCATATTTATAATTCCCAATGTTGCCGGCCCTAAAATGGGCATGCTTTTGCTAGTTCAACCAAAGGAAACCTTCTCTGTCTCCAGTTTTGTTCTGCCCATTATTAGTACTTGTTTCATTTTGTGATTACTACTATGACATATAGAGGACTATGGGGGGTGTGTGTTAAAACTAATCCATTCCAGGTGTCAGCAATGCTGGGTACACCACTGCTGCGTATATTTCTTACCACTAGACCTGAACAAGCACTAATACAACTAGCATAATATGTTGCATGAGGCAATCTCATCCCCTCCATTGTTCATATGTAGTGTTTTTCCATCATTTCTGTACTGTGCAGAATGATTGTTCATGCAGTTAATGTCTGCAGCTCCCCTTTAAAAGCTTGGTATTAGTGTTTTCATGGGTACAACCAATGTTTTGTTGTATTTGTTTAGTTTTTATTTCTGATAACTACAGCTCTCTTATTAACTTTAATTTAAATTTAGTTTATTTAAAGTATGGGTTAGCGATATGCCTCTTGTAAAACAAAGCCCATTGATCGCCCCACCCCAAATTAAAGTTCATTCTCCATCTACTATTGACAGCAAACAAAAAAGGTGACCCTGGAAAAAAGAAAATTTAAATGTTGGCAACTACAGTCAGGTTCATAAATATTGGGACATCGACACAGTTCTAATCTTTTTGGCTCGTTACACCACCACAATGGATTTAAAATGAAATGAACAAGATGTGCATTAACTGCAGACTTTCAGCTTTAATTTGAGGGTGTTTACATCCAAATCAGGTGAACGTTGTAGGAATCACAACAGTTTGTGCCTCCCACTTTTTAAGGGACCAAAAGTAATAGGATAGATTAACAATCATCCATCAAACTTTCACTTTTCAATACTTGGTTGCAAATCCTTTGCAGTCAATTACAGCCTGAAGTCTGGAACGCATAGACATCACCAGACACTGGGTTTCATCCCTGGTGATGCTCTGCCATGCCCCTACTGCAACTGTCTTCAGTTCCTGCTTATACTTGGGGCATTTTCCCTTCAGTTTTGTCTTCAGCAAGTGAAATGCATGCTCAATCGGATTCAGGTCAGGTGATTGACTTGGCCATTGCATAACATTCCACTTCTTTCCCTTAAAAAACTCTTTGGTTGCTTTCGCAGTATGCTTCGGGTCATTGTCCATCTGCACTGTGATACGCCGTCCAATGAGTTCTGAAGCATTTTGCTGAATATGAGCAGATAATATTGCCCGAAACACTACAGAATTCATCCTGCTGCTTTTGTCAGCAGTTACATCATCAATAAATACAAGAGAACCAGTTCCACTGGCAGCCATACATGCCCACGCCATGACACTACCACCACCATGCTTCACTGATGAGATGGTATTCTTTGGATCATGATCAGTTCCTTTTCTTCTCCATACTCTTCTCTTCCCATCACTCTGGTACAAGTTGATCTTGGTCTCATCTGTCCATAGGATGTTGTTCCAGAATTGTGAAGGCTTTTTCAGATGTTGTTTGGCAAACTCTAATCTGGCCTTCCTGTTTTTGAGGCTCACCAATGGTTTACATCTTGTGGTGAACCCTCTGTATTCACTCTGGTGAAGTCTTCTCTTGAATGTTGATTTTGACACACATACACCTACCTCCTGGAGAGTGTTCTTGATCTGGCCAACTGTTGTGAAGGGTGTTTTCTTCACCAGGGAAAGAATTCTTCGGTCATCCACCACAGTTGTTTTACATGGTCTTCTGGGTCTTTTGGTGTTGCTGAGCTCACCGGTGCGTTCTTTCTTTTTAGGGATGTTCCAAACAGTTGACTTGGCCACACCTAATGTTTTTGCTATCTCTCTGATGGGTTTGTTTTGTTTTTTCAGCCTAATGATGGCTTGCTTTACTGATAGTGACAGCTCTTGGGATCTCAAATAGCACACTTGAAATGAACTCTGGACCTTTTATCTTCTCTTTGTAAATGGGATAATGAGGGAATAACACACACGTGGCCAGGGCAGGACTTAGGGTGGTGGGGGCCCCTGGGCTTGAGTCACTTTCAGGCCCTACCCTTCTATACATATGCACAGCTCTATAAAACAGAAAAAGAAAAGACAAAACAGCCAAATGGCTACTCACAAAAGTAGATAATATAGAAGGGTATAAGTGGGGGATACTGAACTGGTATTAGTCCTGGGTCCACGATTATTAAAAATTGATAAAATGATAATTACCGTATTTATCGGCATATAGCACGTGCCAGAGTATAACACCCACTCCAAGTTTAGGAGGGAATTTTAAGGAAAAAAACTTTTAGGAGGGAAGTTTAAGGAAAAAACTTACATTTAAATGCCCATCAATGCAGCCTTATTAGTGTCCATCTGTAGCCTTGTCAGTGTCATTGCAGCCTTATCAGTGTCAGTGTAGCCTTGCCCCAGTGTCATTTGCAGACTTGTCAGTGTAGCCTTGCCCCAGTGTCATTTGCAGACTTGTCAGTGTAGCCTTGCTCCAGTGTCATTGCTGCCTTCTCATTGCAGCCTTTCAGTTTAAAAATGGCGCCGTTGAGATACAGAGCCGGCTTTTGGCCGCTCTCGGCGGCTCTCAGCCGCCCTTGGTGGCTTTCGGCCGCTCTTGGCAGCTTTCGGAATGAGCAGGGCTGGCGGGACCCGTGGGGCCCCCTATTGGCTGGGGCCCATGGGCTTGAGCCCCGTCAAGCCCAATGGAAAGTCTGGCCCTGCACGTGGCCATGGAACAGCTGAGCAGCCAATTGTCCCATTACCTTTGGTCCCTTAAAAAGTGTGAGGCACATATACAAACCGTTGTAATTCCTACACTGTTCACCTGATTTGGATGTAAATACCCTCAAATTAAAGCTGAAAGTCTGCGGTTAAAGCACATCTTGTTCGTTTCATTTCAAATCCATTGTGGTGGTGAATAGAGCCAAAAAGATTAGAATTGTGTCGATGTCCCAATATTTATGGACTGACTGTATGTGAATGTATTTTACTTTAGTGTTCTGACCCCATAGTTTTCTGGAGAGCTACAACTTTTGCCTGCTGTATCACCTGCTGGTACAGTCTGGAGATGCAGTACACTTTTTCAGATACCCTAATGCTGACAATCTTGTTTATTAGAACAGTACCAAAGACAATGGACATAACAAAATGCATTATAACTTACTAACAGGGATTGACTCTGGCCTGTTCGGATCCTAGTCCCAACTAACATTAGCAATCCTGCCAGGAAGCCGTTACTGTACACCGCCAATCATGAGCAGCCTAGTCAGGGCGTGTGTATGTGCAGTTGCCGGCCAGAAAATGCCTCACTGCCTAAGATTGGCGGTGCGCAGTGACAGCTTCCTGGCGAGATTGCTCAGGTGGATTGGGACTAGGATCCGGACACGCCTGAGCCCATCCCTACTTACTAACCAGACAAATTTCTTTACTGCTCTCACTACACTGAATGCCTATAGTTGCTGTGGGTTATTGAATAGAACAGGGGTCTCAAACTGGCGGCCCTCCAGCTGTTTCAAAACTACAAGTCCCATGAGGCATTGCAAGGCTGACAGTTACAAGCATGACTCCCACAGGCAGAGGCATGATGGGACTTGTAGTTTCACAACAGCTGGAGGGCTGACAGTTTGAAACCTCTGGAATAGAACATTTAGTGCCTTGCAAAAGTATTCACCCCCTTGGCATTTTTCGTGTTTTGTTGTCTCACAACCTGGAATTAACATGGATTGTTTGAGGATTTGCATCATTTAATTTACAGAACATGCCCACAACCTTGAATATGTTTTTTTTATTTTATTGTGAAGCAAACAACAAATAGGACAAAATAACAGAAAAAGTCAATGTGCATAACTATTCACCCCCCTAAAGTCAATACTTTGTAAAGCCACTTTTTGTTTTGCGGCTATCACAGCTCCAAGTCACTTTGGATAAGTCTTTATGAGCTTGCCACATCTTACCACTGGTTTTTGCCCAATTCTCCTTGCAAAACTGCTCCATCTCCTTCAAGGTAGATGGTTTGTGAACAGCAATCTTTAAGTCTGACCACATATTTTCTATTGGATTGAGGTCTGTGCTTTGACTAGGCCATTCCAACACATTTACATGTTTTTGCCTAAACCTCTCAAGTGTTGCTTTAGCAGTGTGTTTGGGGTCATAGTCCTGCTGGAAGGTGAACCTCCGTCCTAGCCTCAAATCACACACAGAGTGGTACAGATTTTGCTCAAGAATATCCCTGAATTTAGCACCATCCATCTTTCCCTCAACTCTGACCAGTTTCCCAGTCCTGACTGCTGAAAAACATCACCACAGCATGATACTGCAAACACCATGTTTCACTGTGGGGATGGTGTTCTTTGGGTGATGTGATGTTTTGGGTTTGCGCCAGACATATAGCATTTTCTTTGATGGCCAAAAAGTTCAATTCTAGACTTATCAGACCAGAGCACCTTCCTCCATACATTTTGGGAGTCTCCCACATGCCTTTTTGCAAACTCAAAACGTTTTATTTTGTTTTTTGTTGGCTTTCTTCTGGCCACTCTGCCATAAAGCACAACTTTATGGAGCGTACGGCTTATTGTCGTCCTATGTACAGATACTTCTGTCTCTGCTGTGGAAATCTGCAGCTCCTCCAGGGTTACCTTAGGTCTCTGTGTTGCCTCTCTGATTAATGTCCTCCTTGCCCGGTCTAAGTTTTGGTGTGCGGCCGTCTCTAAGCAGGTTTGCTGTTGTGCCATGTTCTTTCCATTTGGTTATGATAGATTTGATGGTGCTCCTAGGGATCAGCAAAGAATTGGATATTTTTTTATAACCTAACTCTGTACTTCTCAACAACATTGTCCCTTACTTGTTTGGAGCGTTCCTTGGTCTTCATGGCAGTGTTTGGTTAGTGGTGCCTCTTGCTTTGGTGTTGCAGCCTCTGGGGCCTTTCAAACAAGTGTGTATATGTAATGACAGATCATGTGACACTTAGATTGCACACAGGTGGACATCATTTCACTAATTATGTGACTTCTGAAGGTAATTGGTTGCACCAGCGCTTTTTATGGGCTTCATAACAAAGGGGGTGAATACATACGCACATGCCAATTATCATTTTTTTATTTCTGAAAAATAGTTTTATGTATGTATTTTTCTAATTTTACTTCACCAACTTAGGCTATTGTGTTCTGATCCATCACATATAATTCAGATTAAAAAAACATTGAACTAAAGGCTGTAATGTAACACTATAGGTAAAAAGGCAAGGGGGGGGGGGGGGGTGAATACTTTTGCAAGGCACTGTATTTGTTGCTCTCTTACTGAAAGTGTCTGAGCTTCCCATTTACTTTCTTTTAGTCTGTTAAATATACCAATGATTTAAATATATATATATATCTGTTTGGTAAGTGCAAAGAAAATACATGTTGGTCCCGTCAGAAATCCTGTAAGCTTATTACTTGCAGCCCCCACATCTAAGGACCTAGATGGCCTCTCCTTCCCTCCCGTGCAACCATATTTGTTATTTTGGGGCATGCACTGATACATTGAAGGGCTCTGCCTGACTTTTGGGTCCTGGCAGAGCCCTGCGGCACATACCCAGGGGGGGTTCCTGTGCATGCCCAGACATACCAAGCTTTGGGACTTGATACCAGCCGGTCTTTGCTCATACAGGAGAAACCTGCATGTAAGCTGTCTACATTACTACATAGAAGAGCAAGAAGGTGGTTTTAAATTGAAACACCCTTAAATATTTTACAGGTGAAAGGAATTGTAGTAAAGTGCTCACAATCGTTCTAAGGATAGGAATTGCATAGCCAATGATCTCTATTTTACAAAAATAACATTCATAGGAGAGTCTAACTTTGGTTTCCAAACTGTACAAACTGTAGCGGTGCTGTGACCAGTATTGCCTCATTAAATTTAACAACTCTGGTCACACAGACAAGGTCAGATTTAATGAAATGTTCCCATTAGCTGCTGTGCATTTCTATGAATCAAATATAAACCATGTAGAATGTTGATAGATGTTTTTTCTATGCAGCTTTGATTCAGTGATAACTTTATCATTACCTATTACATCTATTAAAGTAATACACATACAGTATATAATGTTTTGCGATTGGGTGCGTATATGCAAGAACACTTCCAGTCCAGCACCAGGAACACTTAGAAACGGAGGATGAGTTTAGAAATCAAGGCGACTCCAGTTGTATACTCTTTGGTAAGACAGTAATATATAAGTTCATCATAAATCATTGCTTCATTATTTTTATGTTTATTTTAAATATTTCTTAACCTTAATCCGGATAGACACCCTTCTAAATGTATTTCTTGCCATTGCTGTGGACAATCTGGCCAATGCACAGGAGCTAACTAAGGTAATGAAGTAGTGAACTCCTTCTTCTACCAATTTAAAAGAATATGACAGTTTAATATGTAAGGAAAACTAACATTTGCATTTTTATATATTTATTAGGACTGCTATCTTGGTTTGATTAAATTCAATTATTAATTTCCTATTATAATGTCTACTTGTCTTGTAACCATTGCAGCAACAAATATTCCACATATACACTAC
The DNA here is from genome assembly GCA_037952925.1 of Lithobates clamitans. Classification (NCBI taxonomy): domain Eukaryota; kingdom Metazoa; phylum Chordata; class Amphibia; order Anura; family Ranidae; genus Lithobates; species Lithobates clamitans. The sequence goes on from JBBGZY010000992.1 coordinate 2,676,682, forward strand.
TGTGCATAGGTTCTAGGCAAGTTTAACCTCCCTGGGGGTAATCCCGAGTGTGGCTTGGGGTTAAATTTCAGTACCATTAGCGGTAACCCCGAGCCACACTCGGGATTGCTTGGCAGAATCCTGGTACAGCTTACTTACCTTGTCACCAGGATCCTGCAATGTCCCCCGCTTTGTCTGCTGGCTGTGTCCTGCACCCGAAGCTCTGTGTCACGACGCATGGGGGCGGAGCCCGGCAGCAATTTCAAAAAGTACACAAAACATAACACATACGGTACACTGTAATCTTACAGATTACATTACTGTATCAAATCATTTCACAGCCCTTTTGTCCCTAGTGCTTTGTCCAGTGCCCTGCATGCAGTTTTATATTATATATACTGTTCTTTCTGCCTAGAAACTTGAGATATTGTCCATAGCAACCAAAAAGTGTCCCTTTATATCAAAAGTGGTTTTAGACCAGCTAGGAAACAGCGATAATAAATTAGAACACCTGCAGAATTCAACGATAGTGAATTGTGAGGAAATTAATTTTATTATTATTATATTATTATTATTTATAATTATTTATTATATTATAATTTATGATTTTGTGTTTCAAACTTTATCACACCTGGGATGTCTACTAGACTCTTGTTTGGACAGATTTAAGTGTGTTATTACTAAGAATTGCAGGCCTACAATATAAAACGCCAAATCTCTATGCAAAACAATGTACCGCTTTGAGATACAAAAACCTGACATAATCATACCGCCAGGGTGGCTACAAAATGTTGTCAATTTAGAATTCTTTAAGAAATAGAAGTGTTAATTGTTTATTTTTAATCAATTAATAAAAAAGAAAAGTAAATCCACAGAAGAGAAATCCATATCAAATCAATATTTGGTGTGACCACCCTTTGCCTTCAAAACAGCATCAGTTCTTCTAGGTACACTTGCACACAGTTTTTGAAGGAACTCGGCAGGTAGGTTGTTCCAAACATCTTGGAGAACCAGCCACAGATTTTCTTTGGATATGGGCTTCCTCAAATCCTTCTGTCATCATGTAATTCCAGACAGACTCAATGATTTTGAGATCAGGGCTCTTTGGGAGCCAAACCATCACTTCCAGGACTCCTTGTTCTTATTTACACTGATGATAGTTCCTAATGACATTGGCCGTATGTTTGGGGTTGTTGTCCTGGCTGCAGAACACATTTGGGGCCAATCACACACCTCCCTGATGGCATGGCATGATGGATTAGTAAATGCCTGTATTTCTCAGAATTGAGGACACCATTGATCCTGACCAAATCTCCAACTCTATTTGTAGAAATGCAGACCCAAATTTGCAAGGAACCTCCACCATGCTTCACTGTTGCCTGCAGACACTCATTATTGTACTGCTCTCCAGCCCTTTGCAAACAAAATGCCCTTTCTTGCAGCCATATATTTATGTCCAGAGCCACTGCTTACATTTTTCTGCACTCCGGTTCCTATGTTTTTGTGCATAGCTGACTTGCTGAGCCTTGTTTCCATGTTGGAAGTATGGTTTTTTGGCCACTATTCTTCCATAAATACCACTTCTGGCCAGATTTCTCCAGACAGTAGATGGATGTACCTGGGTCCCACTGGTTTCCACCAGTTCTGTGCTGAAGGCACTGCTGGACATCTTCCGATGTCAAAGGGAAGTAAGCACGATGTGTCTTTCATCTGCTGCCTTAAGTTTGTTGGCCAACCACTGTGTCTACGGTCCTCAACGTTGCCTGTTTCTTTGTGCTTCTTCAAAAGAGCTTAAACAGCACTCTTGAAATCCCAGTCTGCTTTGCAATCTTTGCTTGCTGATGCTGGTGACATGAAACTGTCTTCCACAACCTCACCTTAGTAGCAGAATTATTTGGCTGTTCTTCACCCATCTTTAAGCCACCTACACAGCTGTTTCTGTTTCAGTTAATGACTGTATTTCATATGAAGTTGATGATCATTAGCACCTGCTTGGTAAAATTTGTTAATCATATACCTGACTCTAATCCTAAAAAATCTCTGGTGTTGTGCACATGTACAAAGTGTGCAAGTGTAAGAATTGATGCTGGTTTGAAGCCAAAGGATAGTTACAGCAAATATTGATTTGATTTAGATTTATCTTCTGTTTGCTCACTTTGCATTTTGTAAATTGATAAAAATAAACATTTAAAATATATATTTTTGAAAGCATTCTTACTTTACAGTATTTCTTCACACCTGCCTTAAAAGTTTGCACAGTACTGAATATAATTATATTTATTTTAATGATTCCTTTATGCCACCTCCTTTTTTAAGCCAGATATATCTGATGTAATCATTAATTCCACATTAGCTTGGTCTAAAGCTGACCATACACTAGTAGAATTTAATTCTAATTTTTTTGTTTTAAACGTATGTGGTTATTTGTTCAGTAAAGGCCATTCTTTCTAAAATTTAATGTTAAAAGCAAACAAATTTTAAAGTACATTTGAGCAATGCTGGTCAAAGCATCGAATGTACAGAGAAATTTCGTACCAATTTTCGCGAATGTTGATACGAGCATTCATTTGAAAATATTATAGTGTATGGCCAGCTTAAGTCTTCCTATATACAACAGCCTTGAAATCATACTGGGGTTGTTTTTTCTAAATATAAATAGGCTATACACTTTGCAAGGAAATTTTCACTTTGCAAAGAAATTGTCTCTTGGTTAAGTGAATGTAGGGAATCTTTGCTGACTTGCTGTGTATGCATTGCATAAAGTAAGCTAAGATAAAATTCTCTTGAAAAGTGCATAGCCTATTTTAGTCTTTTTGTCTTTAGCAAAATCAACCTCATTGAGTCTATATCTATGTGAAATTACCAAAAAGCACATTATATGGAGTTTCCCAGCAAGAGCTTTTTAATGAAAACTTCAATTATTATCAATTTAATAAAAGTATTGGATTTGCCAACAGCAACCTACCAAATTCCAAATCTTATTTTAGTGGTGTATACTGGAAATAAACTTGGCTTCTATGGTCAACACAGACAATTTTTTAGCATGCCCCTACTTTTTACAGCAATGAAAAGTCTTTATATTTGTGTATCTGCAAGGCAAGCTGTAGATACTTTTTGTGGCTGATAAATAAAATGTTTTGCATCACCAGTGTTCCAGCATGTGGTGTGCCTGAGCAACTATAGAAAGGTTTTTTTTTATGTTGCTTCTATTGTATCTCATTTTGCAGGCAAGGAGGAAATACAAATTTTAGTAATTCTAATGCCGCGTACACACGGTCGGACTTTACGGCAGACTTTGCCCGGCGGACGTTATTTCGTCTGACAATTCGATCATGTGTGGGCTCCAGCGCACTTTGTTTTCTCAAAAGTTGGACAGACTTAGATTTGAAACATGTTTCAAATCTATCTGACGGACTCGAGTCCGGTCGAAAAGTCCGCTCGTCTGTATGCTAGTTCGACGGACAAAAAGCCACGCTAGGGCAGCTATTGGCTACTGGCTATGAACTTCCTTGTTTTAGTCCGGTCGTACGTCATCACGTACGAATTCGACGGACTTTGGTGGATTGTGCGTAAGCAAGTCCGTTCATTCAGAAAGTCTGTCGTAAAGTCCGTCGAAAAGTCCGCCGGGCAAAGTCTGCCGTAAAGTCCGATCGTGTGTACGCGGCATAAGATGCCTTAAGCCCCATACACACTATCAGTTTTTCTGCTGAGTTAGTCCTTCAGATTTACCAAAACCATATAATATGAGGTCAAACCTTAGGAGTTTCAATGTGTATGCAATCAGGCAGGCCCTTGCACTACATGGTTTTGGTAAATCTGAAGGACTAAGTCAGCAGAAAAACTGATAGTGTGTATGGGGCTTTATATTTAGAGTAAATCTATTGTGTGCAGTTGCCAAGTAAATTGACCTTTCCTCCTGAAGACTGAAGAGCACTAGGCAAATGATGACTTTCCGAATTTCGGTATTTGCATATGTTTAATCACGCCCTGCATGTGACAGCACTTGGACTTTGTAATAAGTCACATAGGGTTTGATTTACTAAAGGCAAACAGACTTTGCATTTTGCAAAGTGCAGTTGCTCCAGGGTTTAGTAAATGAGCAGAAGCTCTGCTGACTTCCATCATCCAATCATGTGCAAGCAAAAATGCAGTTTTTTTTTTCCTTGAATGTGATTTGCTACTTTTTGCAAAGGGAAGCCTAGCCTCATTTACTAAGCTCTGGAGCAACTGCACTTGCAGAGGGCAACTGTACTGTGCAAAGTGCACAGTCTATTTGTGTTTAGTAAAACAACCCCAAAGACTTATTACACAGAGCCTGCTTGCTTATCCCATACCCAGAAGTATTAGTAATGTGTCAGCAATCTCCAGTGCCACCAGGTGGAGGTGAAGCTGGAGCTGAAAATACTGTCTGGCACCTTATAGATCCCAAGATACAGAAAGGAAAAGGTCAGTTTACTAAGCAAAAGCAGATGAGAAGTTTGCTTGGAGAGCAGCTGATGTCTTCTGATTTGGTTATCTCTAGGATGAACAGGAAGAAGAGGAAGCATTTAACAAGAAGCATGCCCTTCAAAAAGCCAAGGAGGTCAGCCCTATGTCTGCACCTAATGCATCATCTGTTGAGTGAGTCAGCTATAACCTGCATGTTGTTTTCTATGTCATGTTTTAGTATAAATGGAGATACTTTGCTACATTGTATGTATTTGTAATAAGCACATGAATTCTAAAAGCAACAAAACTATTATTTCTATGTCTTTCATATTAAAGAAATGTGTACCTGGGGAAATAAGTAGGCTGTCATTGCAGAGCCTCTAAAAATGCTTGTTACAAACCAGTCAGGGTGAGGTCACAATTGATCTGTAAGCACTATTGGGATTATTAACTCATTAAATCAACAGCCAGGCCAAGAGCATTTTTAGATGAAGTGGTCAGCTATGGCAGCATACATATTTCTTTTGGTACAGGTTTCTTTTAGCCTATGTATAGCAATATAGTAAAAAGGTGTTTTGTACTTTAGATAAGAGACTACAGACACAGACTTTTAATGTCGACATATCTGGGTTTGGTCATCCACAGGTCATATAAAGAATAAATTGTATGATTCTCCGGTTCTTTCCCTACTTTTGCAATGCCAGTTTACAGACAAATATTATGTAATGCTTAACCTCAAAGGAGCTGCTTGATGTCTCCGTTCCTCTGTTCCTGTGTCTAAGTCTCTGTGAACAGCTCTGCACTCTCTGACACACCTGGCTGGGTTGGAACTATTATTTGCAGATACCTGTGCGTATATATAGATATATCCCAAAAACACAAAAATACTTACACAACAGAAGAGATACAGACTGCTTAAGTAGCAGCAAAGTTTATTGTAACCAGATGGATGAATATTTAAGATGAATATTTAAGTCAGGGGTAGGCAACCTTTAAGGAGTGGAGATCTACCTGAACAACATGGAGGAGAAAGATCTTCAGGGTGCGTCTTTTATTTATTTATACAAAAATACATTTACTAGCAAGCCCCCAATAATAAGTAAGGACCTATAATTCCTTCTGTGGCCACAAACCAAAGCATTGTGGCCACAGCATGTGTACATCCCCGGCCACTGTCTCTACAGCTAAAGGGGGAGTGATTGGGAGGTGGTGAAACGGCGGCTCAGCCGAGGGGTTTTACTGCCCCCAACCACTAGTGTGAACAAGCCCTAATGCACAGACCACTTTACCATGTACCATCCCAGATAGCAAGCAAATGAGCTGCAAGTTTGAAAATGACTTGCTAAGCTATTGCTAGACTTGCCAGGCTTCACAAGTTTGTTGCACAATTTCAGCTAGCCCGCATTGCATGACTCCAGATCAACTCTCTTTGCAAGGATTCTGCAAGTCTTTTGCACAACATAACTGAACCAGAACTTGGAGCAGTTATCCCACTACAGGGGTCACTGTGACTTACTATAGACTCATCACTGCAACGTTGCTCTTGCTAGAGACTTGCCATGCAAATTTGCTACAAACTGGAAAAGTGGCAACTAGAACTTTGCTTCAACTGCTCTGCAAGTGTATACCTTGCCAGTGAAAATGTGCAGCAAGTTAACAAGACTTATGCCTCGTACAGACGTTCGGATTTTCCGACAACAAAAACCGTGCATTTATTTCTGACGGATATTGGCTCAAACTTGTCTTGCATACACACGGTCAGACAAATGTTGTCAGAAATTCCAAACGTCAAGAACGTGGTGACTTACAACACGTACAACGAGCCGAGAAAAATGAAGTTCAATAGCCAGTGCGGCTCTTCTGCTTGATTCCGAGCATGCGTGAAATTTTGTGTGTCGGAATTGTGTAAACACAATCGGCATTTCCAACAACGGATTTTGTTGGTGGAAAATTTGAGATCCAGCTCTCAAATTTTTATTGTTGGAAATTCCGACAGCAAATGTCCGATGGAGCCTACACACGGTCGGAATTTCCGACAACAAGCTCACATCGAATATTTGTTGTTGGAAATTCCGACCATGTGTACGCGGCATTAGAATTCAACACTGCCACAAATTTGTGGCAAGTTATCCTTGCTATCTGGCACCAAAATTACCTCCTCTGCTCAGTGCAAATCACCCCTCTCCCATATTGCTTACGATAGAGATCTCCCCTAACATCCCTTATCCTCCCTCCCAGTCTACTCCCTCAGTACAGGCTCCCTGTCCAGCACAGACCAACCACATTTACAACACACAGTGAATTACATTCATCATAATACTCCATGTTGCCTCTCAAAAGTTTCCAGCAATTCATGTCCTCAGCCTGCCCCCTAGTGAATGGAGGGCAGTTAAACATCAACTGCTTTCCAATATGTGCCAGCAGTCTCCCCTATAGATGTGTAGGAGTGAGCATCTTCTGGGGCAACAAAATCACAAAGTTAACTCCAAAGACATGCTGGTAGGTTAATTGGATCCTGTCTAAATTGTCCCTAGTATGTATGAATGCGAGTTAGGGACCTTAGATTGTAAGCTCCTAGAGGGTAGGGACTGATGTGAATGTACAATGTATATGTAAAGCGCTGCGTAAATTGACGGCGCTATATAAGTACCTGAAATAAATAAATAAATAAATAAGGTAATTCTCCTAATGGAACTGTAGACCGGGCTACAGTTATAACTTTACTTTTATCCAACAAATATACCCAATCACCAGGATATTAATTTGAACTGTCTTTCCATAAGATCATTCTTCTTTATACTTGCCAACATTTCCAAAAAAATTCCAGGGACACCTTTACACCTTTTTTTTATGCTGTTCATTCAGCAGGCTATTGTGGTTGGAGAATGTATTTTAATTAGGGGTGAGACATTCATTTAAAATGAGCATGGAGACATTTTTAAAGCTAAGTTTAGTTACTTATTTATTTTTTAGATGGATTACAATTCTTCCAGTTCAGTAGGGACCAGCTGAATTTTGATCATGTATGGCTAACAATCGACTTCTGTCGAACAGGAGCATGGGAAAACCTTTGTTGATCAGCGTCTGCTACAGCTGATCAGTGTATTATGACAACAGTTAGTCCTGCCTTCAGAATACAATGGCACAGTGGGGATGATTCCTTCATCCACCCTGCTTGCGTGGATGGGGGAATCCATCCACTAGCTCAGGGATCTCCAAACTACGGTTCTAGAAACTGTTGCGGAACTGTTGCGGAACTACACATCCCAGGAGGTATTGTAAAGCTCCGACATTCACATACATGACTAGGCATGATGGGAATTGTAGTTCCTGAACAACTGGAGGGCCATAGTTTGGAGACCCCTGCACTAGCTGATTGTTTAAACTCTCTTTATTGTTGTCCATCACATCTCATCAAACAAATCTAAGTGAACTATAAGGGGTATAAGGTGTTTCAGTCGGTTTGCAAGGATTTTCGCTAGGATTTTTACGTCCGTATTTAGTAAGGAAATGGGGCGGTAACTCTGTGGGACAGTTGGGTCTTTACCCTCCTTCGGTATAACCGAGATGTGTGCTAAGAGAGCTTCAGATGGGATTTTGCATCCCTTTACTAGGGAATTGAAGTATTGTGGTTCGTGAGGAGCGGGGAGAATTTGGCATAATATGCTATAGAAAATCCATCAGGACCTGGGCTTTTCCCGTTGGGTAAAGATTTAATGGTGGACTCAAGTTCCGTGGTGGTGATGGGGGATTCTAGGTCAGCTAGTTGGTCTTCAGTCAGGGGGGGCAGTCCGTTGGTGGATAGATAGTCTCGAATTTTGGTCAGTCTGTTTTCCTTAGCCTCATGGGTAGTTTTCGCATCTAGGTTGTAGAGTTCGGCGTAGTAATCGCGGAACCCTTCTGCTATCTTGGAGGAGTGGAATGTCATATCACCCGTTGGGGATCGAAGTTTGTGTACTTGCATTTGGGCCCGTTTTGCCCGAAGCGCTCTTGCGAGCATGCGTCCGCACTTGTTACCGTGTTCGTAGTATCGGTGGGATAAGTGTCGCAATTGTTTACGCGCCTGTCGTTCTAACAACCGTGAAAATATGTCTCTGAGTTCCGTTAGTTCTCGTAGGTCATCTGAGGAACCTCCCGCCTTGTGTTTAAGTTCCGCCTGCTGAAGTTCATTTAGAACTCTATTATAGTCAGCTTGCCTTTCTTTCTTTAATCTTGACCCCTGTGCAATAAGTTCGCCTCGTGCAACGGCCTTGTGACATTCCCATATTGTACCCTCGCTCAGATCTCCTTGATTATTCTCTCGGAAGTAATTTTTTATCGTGTCTGAGACCTGGGCTTCCACTACAGGGTCATCTAATAAGTATTCATTAAGGCGCCAGTTCCAGGTTTTCCGGGAGCCTGTTGGAATGATAAAAGAGGCCTGGACCGGGGCATGGTCTGAGATGGTTATGTTTCCTATGGAAGAGCTTTGAAGAAGCTCCAAGGTCGGCCGGTCAAAATAGACCAAGTCTATACGTGTGTAAACGTTATGTACCGCGGAATAATAACTGTAATCCCTCTCTGTGGGGTGAAGGGCCCTCCAGCAGTCAACTAGGCCCATCATCTGAAGGGATTTTCGAAAGTGCCGAAGGAATGCGTGTGAATGGGAGGGCTTGCTGTGTGAAGTGTCCAGGGATGGGTCTGGGCTCACATTAAAGTCGCCTCCTAAAACTAGGGATCCCTCTCTGAACTCCTCTAATTTCTCTATGATTGAATCAAGGAAGGTCAATTGATTCGAATTGGGGGAATAGATATTGGCGAGGGTGTATTTAGTGCCCGCTATGGTCCCTTTCAGAAAGACATATCATCCCAGGGGGTCAATCTTGATGTCTGAATATTGGAAGGGGCAGTTTTTGTGGATAGCTATGGAAGTGCCTCTGGACTTGTTGACTGGGGAGGTACTATGGTACCACTGACTGAGGATATGTGTCGGTAATTTTGGTATGGCATGGTGTGTGAAGTGTGTTTCCTGTAGGAAAACTATTTGTGCCCTGGACTTTTTTAGTTCCCACCACAGCTTACTCCGCTTACAGGGTGAGCAGAGACCACGGACATTATAAGAGATTACCTTAACCGTTGTCATTGAAGAATGTTGGTGTAGGTCGGCTGTGGTCCCGGGGGCGGAGTCCGGAGTGGGCGACGGCAATCGAATAGACCCTGTTAGGGAAGAGGAGAGCAAGAGAGAGGCCAGGGAGGGAGAAGAGAATAGAGGAGGAAGGTGAAAAAACAAAATTAAAAATACAATTAAAATTAAAACAAACTTTAACATCAGCATAACCAAATGCAACATTTAAATGTAAAGAGAACCTAACAATGGTTCTATATAGGCACAGACTGGGCCCAATGTGCCCCCCTTCTTCAGGGGACCCATTTTGTCCAGGTCCGGTATCCCAAATGGGATTAGTGCCCAAACAAGGGCAGCCTACTGGGGGAACGTGGGCCGCCATGGAGGGGAGAAGGGAGAAGGGGTCCACCCCGCTCCCACCTCTTAAATGCTGAGTTGTGACCCTTAGATCGGGGGGGGTTGTTGGAAATGGCGTAATAGGGGGCTAGGGGGGGGAATTGTACTTGGGGGAGGCCCGGGGAGAGTAGTACTAGTAGCTAAGGGGGTCTGGAAACGTCCTCCATCTGTGTCTTTTCAGGAAGCGGGTGAGAGCCTTGATCAGCTTTATGTAGGCAGATCATTGTCGGGACCAGGTCAGACCAGTCTCAGTAGCAGTTAAACTGTAAAGGAAGTTCCAGATCTGTAAGTGATCTAATAATAAGGGGTGCCTCCGAAACAGGGGAGTAAGGACTCAGTTCGGGATCCTGACGTTGCCATCAGTCTCTCAGTGCAGCGGGGCCGGGGGAGGCATCTGACTCTTGCTGGTGGCGACTGCGTCTTCAGCCCCGGCGTTGGGGCATTTGTGTCCAGGGCTGGGGGAGTTCAATGTTTGGGAAGTTCATCATTGCATGGTCTCCTCGCCAATCCGGAAAGTCAACTTTGCCAAGTCCCAGGGCAGAGAGAAAGTGTGGGAGATCATCTCTGGTGCGCAGGGTGGCTGAACGGCCATCTTTAAAGGCTTGTAAGTAAAAGGGAAAGCCCCAGCGGTATGTGAGGCCTGCTTCTTGGAGGGCCAGCAAGACAGGTTTTAGGGCTCGACGTTGCATCAGCGTGCGTCTGGAGATGTCCTGGAAGAAACAGAGGTGGGCACCATCGAAATCAAAATAAGGTCTGTTGCGCATTTTTTGCATTATTCGCTCTTTGAGAGTGTATTTATGCAACTTGCATATTATGTCTCGTGGGTTGTCAGCGTCTTGGGATGGTGGTCGCAGGGCTCGGTGGGCACGATCAATCTCAATGGGCTCTGTATCTGGTAAGTCCAGGATTTCCCTGAATATGCCTTGCAGGGAAGGGATAATGTCCCTAGGGGCTGTTGCTTCTGGCATACCTCGGATACGGATGTTTGCCCTTCTGCTGCGATTTTCAAAATCGTCAAGTTGTGACAATAATAAGTCCAGCTTTTGATCCTGAGCTGCACATCTAAGCTGCAATGCTGACATAGTGGGGAGAGCCTCATCCAGCCTTTGCTCTATAGTTTCCACTCTGTTGCCCAGGTGTGTAGTGTCCTCTTTGAGTTGTGCTATATCTTCTGTGAACGCCTTTTCCACCCTGGCTGTGAATCTTTCCAAGTCCTCTCTAGTGGGGAGGGACCAGATGTGTTTTTTAATGTCCCCCTCTTCTATAAGGTCGGCAATATCCGATCCCCCTGCCCTGGACACAGTGGATCCCGGGGATGTCGGGGGTACAGAGTCACTCACCGATCCGGGTGAAGGCTGTGGGGATAGCGCGGCTGGCATGGTTTGCTTCTGTGCCGGCGCGTGCTGTTTCCCTGTCTTATTGACCGGCGCCATCTTGGATTTCTCCAGGGCCTTGCCGCGGGTCCCGGAAAAATAGGAATCCAGCTGCCCCTGTTGGGTGTTCTCTGTCCCGGAGTGGTGGGCTGTATTCCGCCGCCTTTGTGACATGTCCTGGGCCGTGTCAGGGCCCAGGATCGCGGGTAAGCTGCGGCGGTAGCGGAGCGCGGACCAGACACGTCCTCACAGCTCCATGTTCAGGACACGCCCCCTGCACTAGCTGATTGAAATACAGCAAGACATTTTTTGGGTGTGTGTGTAGGGAAGGCTTCTCCTAGATAAATGTGTCAGTGGAGGGTTTCATCCTTGAATTAAATAGGTAATAGCTAGATCCATAATAGGATTTTAAATACCCCGCCAGTGAACACAAAATGCAACGATATTATAAAAAATATACAAAACTTTGTTTCATCCAATAAAGTGTATAAAACACATATTTTACATATGCTTGCATATTGATACCAACAAACATCGTCCACTGAAGGAATGCATGGCTTTTGCAAAGATAAGGAAATTGGATTGATGCGTTTTTCAGCAATTTCCACTTCCTCAGGACCTCCTATCACTTAAACAAGTAAAAATGAACAGAAGAGTAACTAGAAACAGAAATTTTATGCATAAGTTACAGAATATGAAATAGTTTGCTTCCGTGAATTAACAATGATCAGATCTAGTAAAAATGCACAATAGCTATCCCTGGAGGTGAAAAGAGGGGAGGGGGAGAAGGAGAAAAAGAAAAAAAAAAGCGGATTGAAACAAGAGGTAAAACATTGAGCAGCATTGGCACTACCACTGCTAAATGTGATAGCTTCAGCTTAGAGAGATGCTGGTTATTAGGGAGCCAGAACCCTCCAGTGTCCTAACAACCAGTGACTCTCGCTGTCTGCACATTCAATTGTCAGACGGGTTTCCTGGCCGTCTAGTAAAATGTAAACAAGGGAGCAGGGACAGTGTTATTAAGAAAAAAACACAGCATGGAGATTTCCCCACAATCCATACCAGGGTCTGGTATGAATTTTTTTTTTTTTAATTTTTTTTTTTATTGATTTTTCATAAAGTTTAACAACACTTTACAATTGCGATGATATATGAAGGATAACATTTTGACAGTATGTAATAATGTAGACACCAAAGATATGTATGACAGACAATACTTACGTATTCCATCCAATAGAAAAAATTAATAGTAATCTCAACAGGTTATTATTATTATTTTTATTATACAGTATTTATATAGCGCCAACAGTTTACGTAGCGCTTTACAACTTGAGGGTAGACAGTACAAGTACAATACAATTTGATACAGTAGGAATCAGAGGGCCCTGCTCCTTAGAGCTTACAATCTAAGAGGGAAGGTCAAGAGATACAAGAGGTAATAACTGTGGGTGATGTGCTGATTGAGAAGAAAAATGTACAGTTGTTAGGTGGGGGCCAGATAGGCTTCTCTGAAGAGATGAGTTTTCAGGGATCGTCTGAAAGTGGATAAAGTAGGAGAAAATCGGATGGATTGGGGAAGAGCATTCCAGAGGATGGGGGAGGCTCTGGAGAAGTCCTGAAGGCGAGCATGGGATGAGGTGACAAGGGAGTTTGAGAGCAGGAGGTCTTGGGAGGAGCGAAGAGAACGATTAGGTTGGTATTTTGTGACTAGGTTAGAGATGTAGCTAGGGGCCAGGTTGTGGATGGCTTTGTAAGTTATAGTTAGTATCTTGAATTTAATTCGGTGACTGAGTGGCAGCCAATGGAGGGATTGGCAGAGGGGTGTAGCAGACGCTGAGCGGTTTGTGTGGTGGATGAGCCTGGCCGCAGCGTTCATGATGGACTGAAGTGGGGATAGCCTATTTAGAGGTAAACCAATGAGGAGGGAGTTGCAGTAGTCAAGGCGGGAGATGACCAGGGAGTGGATTAGAAGCTTTGTGGTGTCATTGGTTAGGAAGGGGCGTATCTTGGAGATGTTGCGAAGACAGAGGCGGCAAGTTTTGGATAGTGATAGAATGTGGGGTCGAAAGGTTAGTTCAGAGTCCAGGATTACACCTAGGACCTTGGCGTGGGGAGATGGGTTGATAGTTGAGCCGTTGATCTTGACAGGAAGATCAGGGGAAGTGGCACGTGAGGGAGGAAATATCATGAGCTCGGTTTTGGATAGGTTGAGTTTGAGAAAGTGATGTGACATCCAGGCTGATATGTCTGCTAATAAGTTGGTAATGCGTGAGGAGACAGATGGAGAGAGCTGGGGGGTGGAGAGATAGATTTGGGTGTCATCAGCGTAGAGATGATATTTAAAGCCGTGGGAGGCAATCAACTGACCCAAGGAGGTGGTGTAGATGGAGAAAAGGAGAGGTCCGAGAACAGAACCTTGGGGGACCCCAACGGAAAAAGGAAGAGGAGAGGAGGAAGTAGAGTTGTAAGTGACACTGAAGCAGCGGTGGGATAGGTAGGATGAGAACCAGCGAAGAGTACAGTCACGGAGACCAAAGGAGTGGAGTTTTTTGAGGAGGAGGGGGTGGTCCACTGTGTCAAAGGCAGCAGAGAGATCCAGGAGAAGTAGTACAGAATAGTGTCCATTGGCTTTAGCCATTAGTAGGTCATTTGAGAGTTTAAGGAGAGCAGTTTCCGTGGAGTGTTGAGGGCGAAAACCGGACTGAAGGGGATCAAGAAGTTTATTCATGGTCAGATGGTCGCTTAATCGGTTGTAGACCAGTCTTTCAAGAAGTTTGGAGGAGAAGGAGAGTAAGGAGATGGGACGTAAGTTGTTGAGATTGGTGGGATCCAGTGAGGGCTTTTTTAGTATGGGGGTGACTAGTGCATGTTTTAGAGAGTTTGGGAAGATGCCACAAGAGAGGGAGAGGTTAAAAATGTGAGTTAGAGAGCGTAGAATCGAGTCAGAGGGTGAGCGTAGCATTTGCGAGGGAACAGGATCCAGGGGGCAAGTGGTTAGATGAGTGCTAGATAAAAGTTTAGCAACCTCAGTAGTAGTAGCAGGGTTGAATGAGGGAAGTAATGATTGTATCTGTGGACATGGGGTGTTGCATGGGGGAGGTTTTTGCGCATTGGCGATCTCCTCATGAATTGTATCAATCTTAGTTTTGAAGTGATTGGCAATCTCCTGGGTAGTGAGTGAGTTGGTGGGTGGAGGCAGTGGAGGACAGAGTAGAGTGTTGAAGGTAGAGAAGAGTTGACGTGGACTGGATGAGAAGGTGTTGATGACTGTGATAAAGTAGGTCTGTTTGGCAGTGTGAAGGCAGGAGTAGTATTTTAGGAGGGCAGATTTATATTGTGTGAAGTCTTCCTGGGTCTTAGTCTTATGCCACAGGCGCTCAAGAGCGCGGCTACGTTTTCTGAGACTTCTGGTGTCATCTGTTTGCCAGATTATGCAGTCTGAATGTTACAAGAAGGGTTCACAGTAAGGTCACTTACAGTAGAGTATTTCTAACTGACATTGTGTTGGAGTTGGATCCACGGCTCCCAAGATTTCCTAAATTTCCCAGTGGAGTCCGATCGTAAGGCTGAGTATTGTTCATACTCTTTAATTATTTTGAGGTGTGTCTTGACATCAGATATGTTAGGAACCGTGGATTCTCTCCATTTTCTTGTTATCATTAATCTGGCAGTGAATAGAATGTGCATTATAATGTTTCTGAACTTAGTTGGTATGTTGTTGATTTCTAAGCTAAGGATTGCTAGTGGAAGGGAGGGTTTTAGTATAAGTCCAGTGAGGTCTGATATGAACGCAAATACTTTCTTCCAGAAGAGGAATATATGGGGGCATTCCCAAAGTATATGTATCAATGAGCCTTTATGTGAGCAGCCTCGCCAACATGTGTTATCATCTATGTTTGCAAATGTGTACATTTGGACCGGGGTTAGGTACCAACGTAGATGAAGCTTTTGAGAAAGTTCCCAATAGTTGATGCTTTTAGAAGCGGTTTAATTATAGTGGATTGCTTGGCGCCATTGTTGGTCGGAAAAGGTTGTGTTCAAGTTTCTTTCCCAGCGTTTGAGGGCTGAAACTGTAGTGAACGTGCCCTTGTCACGAATGAGTGTGTAGAACAGAGATATTCCTTTTAATGCTAGCGAAGTGGAGGATAAAAATTCCCACACTTTTTTAGGTAATCTCAGTATGGGGACAGCTTTCTGTGTCGTGTAGGAAGCCAATTGTCTATATGTGAAATGGCTTTTCTGCGATAGGTTGTACCGTGCTTGCAATGAGTTATAAGGAAGGAGCTTATTGTCCTGAGCTACCGCAGAAAGTTTTTCCTTCCTGAGGTCTGCCCAGGAATTTAAAGAGGGATCTGGGATGATAAATTGGAATATTTCCAATTTAATTGGGATCTTTTTGTCAGATGTTACACCCTGGATATTGGAGACAAAATATTTCCATGCCCTGAGGGCAGCCGTGATTGTTGGGTGATTAATGGGGTATTCTGTTTGGGTTACCCAGTCAGCTAAGAGTAGTGTACCCAAATCACCTTTGGTTATAAAGGATTGTTCTATGTGTCTCCATTGCTTACCCAACGTGGGGGTGAACCAATGGCGAGTTTGGTCTAGAAGTACCACTACGTAGTAATCTTTCACATCGGGGAGTCCCATGCCACCTGCTTTTTTAAGTCTGATAGTTACGGAGTGAGGACAATGTGGTTTTTTTATGTGACCAAATGTAGGATCACAGCATGCTTTGTAGGGATTTGAAGAATGTGTCAGGGATGACTATCAGTATTGCTCTGTATAGATATAATAGTTTTGGAAGGGTGAACATTTTAAACGCTGCAACTCTACCTGCCCATGATAGGTGCTGTTTGCTGATCGTCTGCAGATCCTGTTTGCAAGTGTTTAGGAATGGGGTGAAGTTGTGTGAGAACAGATTATTTGTTGGTATGGTTAGGGAAATGCCTAAATAGGGCATAGAGGAGTGTACCCATTGAAATGGAATTTTGGATTGCAGTTCCTTTTTTATGCGATTTGCTACATCTGCTTGTAAAATATTGGATTTTGATTTGTTAACTTTGTATAAGGAGCATGCGTTAAATTTGTCAAGAATGTCGCAGATCGCTGGGAGGGAAGAAGCCAGTTTTGTGAGAGTAAGGATGACATCATCCGCAAATAGGGTGATTTTATAATTTTGGTCTGCTACTTGAATGCCTTGAATTGATATGTTATTACGACTGGTTTGGGCCAACGGTTCCATCATGAGTGTGAATATTATAGGGGAGAGGGGACACCCTTGCCAAGTACGATTGGTGATTTTAAATGGTTCAGAGAGGGTACCATCTGTGAATATACGAGCTGAGGGGGAAGAGTACAGTGCTAGAATGGCTTTCAATATGTTACCTTGGAATCCAAATTTAGTAAGCGTTTTTGTTAAGTAGCTCCAATGAATCCAGTCAAACGCCTTTTCGGCATCTATCACTACGAAGATTGCAGGAATTTTATTAGATTTAGAAAGGTGTATAAGATTTATGATTTTCCTAGTGGCGTCGGGTGCCTGTCTGCCCATAGTAAAGCCTACTTGATCTGGGTGGATAATGTTTGGCATAAGTGGTGCCAATCTCTGGGCCACCAATTTTGCATATATCTTGAGATCGGTGTTCAGTAGCGAAATTGGGCGGAAGTTTTTTGGTAATACCGGCTCCTTCCCTGGTTTAGGTAACGGAATTATAGTGGCTGATAACATTTTAGAGGGAAATTCACCCGAGGACGCAGCAGCATTGAATATGTGACATAGGTGAGGAATATTGGAAAATGATTTGTAATATTCTTCAGAGAACCCATCTGGACCCGGGGCTTTGCCGTCTGGAAGAGATGAGATTGCATGGGTGAGTTCTTTGATAGTAAAAGAAGCATTGAGGGTTGACAGTTGTTCCTCAGAAAGTGTAGGTAGGTGAAGGAAGGCTAGAAAGCTATCAATGATTGATACTGTGGGTTGTTTCACTGAGGGGTCATCTTTTAAGTTGTATAATTTTCCATAGTACTCTTTAAAAGCGTTTGCAATGTCCCGCCGGTGAAACATTTTATTGCTGTGGGTGGGGTGAAAAATGTATGGAATTTTCTGCTTGATTTTTCATTTTTTGATCAGCGCTGCCATTAATTTGCCCGCCCTATTGCAGTGGGCATAAAAATTGGCTCGCATTTTGAGCAAAATTTTAGCATGATTGGCAAAGAAAAGAAAGTAAAGTCTCTCTCCGAGGCCTGCTGACATCTCCAGATGTCATAGAGCTCATTTGAATGCAGGAAGGTTAGAAGCGTTAATGTTCTGGGTTTTTTCATTGTAGGACCTTTCACATCAGTAGTAGCATCCGGAACTAGGTTAAAGTCACCTCAGAGAATGACTCCGCCTTGTTTTAATTTTGTCACTTTTTTCCATATTTTGTTAAGGAATGAGATTTGGTCTGTTTTTGGGACGTGGAGGTTTACCAATGTGTAAACGGTGTTATTTATTTCGCAAACTAGTATTATAAATCTGCCTTGCTTATACGTATTAGGATTCAGTAGTTTGAAGGCTACAGTGTCTTTGACAGCTATCAACACTCCTTTGGTTTTGGTAGGTGCGTTTGCCATGAACAAGTGTGGGAAATTTTTGTGTGAGATGAAAGGCGCTTGCGTTTGGCTAAAGTGTGTCTCCTGGACACAAAGAACATTGCAGTGCAGCGTACGGGTGTCTGACCATAAAGAGTGTCTTTTTCCTGGATGGTTCAGGCCCTTGGCTTTCAGGGATGTGATTTTAAAAGGCATGGTGGTTCTGGGGGGAGTCACGTATTAGGAGAGCTAGGTTGGCAGTAGTGTTGTGTATAGGATGTAGTGAAGAAGAGTTACTTACTTCTTGAGAGTTCTAGGGTCTGTCACGGTTCAGCTGGCTGGATCTTCCTGCTGGTGTCTACACTTGGGGGTGGTTTATATGGAACAAAGACAGAACAATTGTAAAGTCTACAGCAAATAGTGCATATATCAAAAATACCAGAACGAGAGAGAAAAAAAAACAGAGAACGGTGGTTCAGAACAGAATTTTTAAGAAGAAAATGCAGAACTCTGCCTGAGCGGTGGATACCGCATCAAATATTTGGAGTGTTAAAAAAATGAACTGAGCTTGTTCGAGCAATCCAGGGCAAACTGAGTCGCGTATCAAAGCACATGTGATTCAGGTGGTCATGTCATCTGTAGGGTCCAGGTCTTCCCAGTTGGTATTGCGTTGTGAGTGGTTCTCTCGAGGTTGACACTGTTCCTGTGGTTGCAGGATATTCCACTGCCGGAGTAGTGTAAGACCTTCTTCCAGAGATCTAATGGTGTAGGAATTGTTATCTTTCGTAATAATAAGCTTCACTGGATGGCCCCACTTGTAAGGGATCTGATGGGTCCTCAGAGGTTTCGTGATTGTTGCTAGATTTTTGCATTGCTGCATTGTGAACTTTGAGAGATTATCATAGAAGGAGAAGTTGGTGTATTGTTGTGGATAATCCGCAGTGTTTCTGGCAGCTCTCATGAATTTTTCCTTTACGTGGAAGAAATGGATGTGGACAATGGTGTCTCTCGGGATGGTTTCAGGCAGATGAGGCGGTTTTGGCAGGCGATGAATGCGGTTGATTATTAGCTTGCTTTGTGGTGAATCAGGTAGAAAAGTTGCCAACAGATGTAAGAAGTAATCTTTTAAAGCGAATTGCTGAACTGACTCCGGTATGCCTTTGATTTTAATTTTGTTCCTTCTGGAACGGTCTTCGAGGTCTGCCATTTTAGTTTTAAACCATGCAATGTCGTCCGCTTCTTCTCCTTGGACATCTATTAAATCATTAACAGAAGCTGTGACTTCCCCCATTTTTGTTTCTACATTAGACACTCTTTCCCCCATATGCTTTATGTCAGATGTGAAACGCTGCATCATATGTAAGATCTAAGAGTGTATGGAGCTCTGCACTGTCATTAGCATGTCTTTCAGCGTGGTATCCAGCATGGGCTGGTTAGATGTGGGAAATGCAGCAATGAAGCTATGAGGTGCTGTGCTCACTAATGGGTGCTGTGAAAAGAGGCCTACCTCCTGTGCTTGGTCCGCATCCTGTGAGAGCCACAGCTTCGATTTGGCAGGGCTGTTAGATGGTGTGGAGGATCTTGAGTTGCCTTCCGTGTGATGAGGTGAGCTGTCTGAGTGCTGAGCGGAGTGTGTCCGCAGCGCTGTCTCCTTCTGCCCGCCTCTTGTATGAGGTACGTTCCCGCCGGCGCCATTTTGGATAGACGGCTTGTCCGGCGGATAGAATTCCGTCAGTTTGCGGGGAGCAGAACGCTCCTGTCTCCTCTTGGACATGTCGGTGGATATCTCCGGCAGTCGCTCGTGGGCAGTGTTACTGTGGGGACTTGATCACCTTGCTAGATGTGCCCTGGAAAGCTGTCACAGATCAGAGCTCTGCTAACAAGCAGCCATCACGCTCGGGATCCGGCCACGCCCTCCTGGTATGAATTTTAAGGGGCATTAAATTGCAAAAAAAATGTGGCAAGATATCCCCCCAAATTCTATACCAGACCCCTATCTGAGCATGCAGCCTGGCAGGCCGGGAAAGGGAAAGGGGATGAGTGTGTTCCCCCCTCCTTCTGAACCATACCAGGCCACATGTCCTTAACCTGGGGGCGGGGTGGTACCTGCCAGGAAGAAAGGACCCCTCTTACAACGCCCCTTGTCTCTATGTTGATTAGGTGATGAGGACAAGGACCTCTTCCCCACAACCCTGGCCTTGTGTTTGTTGGGGTCTGTGGGAAGGGGGCTTATTGCAAACCCCTGATACTGCCCTCTGTACCCCCACTCACTCACAAGACACAGTAGAACAAACAGACACAATTTTTGTCCTTTCTAAAAAAAAAAGAAAAAAAAAAAGCTTTACGATGTATATCCACTACCAATTATATCCTCCAGCGATGCAGGTCTACGTCAATCACGACACATGCCAACCCCCCAAAAGAAGACCCGCCGCCAAGGCATGTCTGATTCCGTTGTTTTTCACACTCCAAATGACATCTCTGGGTCCACACCCTTAAAATTAGCAAAGTGGTGGGGTCACTGACATGTTTGGTCACTGCTTCTTAGGACTCCAGTGGGTTGTCCCTTACAGTCAGTATTCGTGAGCAGGAGCTGTCACATTTAGCAACAGTAGTAATATTGCTGATAAATGTTTCACTTTCCACTGCAGCTGGAGGTCCAGTTTGCAATGAAATAAGATTTAAAAAATGGGCTAAATATCGCAAAATAAAAAAATTAATACATGCATTAATTAACATGTTTTCTAGTGAATTGCCTGCTTCTGAGATAAATATTGGATGAGTTATTTAAAGCAAAAATTCATGCGGTATTTAGCTCTTGATGACCTGACCCCATTGTCTCATTATTACTAAACATAAGACAATGAAAAATAGAAATCCTACATTATTCTGTTTACTCTCTTGTGCAAAACACAAGAGTAGTCCACCGGTTTTCCCCACTAAAGTGAATGTGCTGTGATGAGTGTTTGAAAGTATTTGCTTTGCACAATGAGTCACATAATGACACAGAGCCGTATCAGCAACATTAGTAATTACCGCTTTGACAGCAGGCATTACCTAGACATTAAGAAAATAACATAATATATAGTTTCATTAATTGCAACTTACTAAGTCACCAGCAATTGAGAGATTGTTCTTGTTATAAATGTGTATACTCTGCAATACTATATTAAAGAAACTCTCTATATATCTCTATAAGTATCTAGTACAACAATACATAGCAAGGGACCACCCAATCAAGGGTGAAAATAGGACGTACATAGGACTTTAAATGTTCTTTCTAGGAGGGTATTAATCTCTAACAGATACACACTTTATGTAATTAAAGGAGACGTACAGCCAAAGCCCGATTGACTGTACTTCTCCATTGGATCACAGGAGTGCAGTTCATTTTGAACTCCTGTGACCCATTTTCAGCAGACAGCGGGCTGAAACCGGTGACGTCACAGAGTCATAAAGCCAGTCCAGGCTCAGACAAGATTGCGACAATGAAGTCGGGATCCGCCCACATGTCTGGACCGGCACCCGGCTTAGCCTCTCATGGAGCCTGAGCCAGCAGCTCCCGCCCCCTCCACAGCCCAGCGCTTGGGGGCAGAGCAGAGAACCGGTAACTGATAGTCAGTAGCTCTCTGCTCAAGGAGCTATGAGAACCGAGCGATCAACGGTGTTCATTCCGACAAACCTCCATCACCACAACCCTCCCCCACCCCTTGCGGGAGACAGTCGAGAGGCCGTGATAGGAGGCCTTACCGTGATAAGGCAGATGGGAGCCGAGCCAGGAGCCGAAATGCAGCAAGGGATGAGCTGGGGCTTCTCCTCCCGGCCGAACAGGAAGTGGGTCCTGAGACTCCCTGGCCAATCGAGTCTCAGGAGCTGCTTCCTGATTGGCCGGGAGAAGAATCAGGAAGACAATAGCGAATATTAATTCGCTATTAACACACAAATGGGTGGACTTGGGGTGCAGTGCTCGGCGCCCGAGTCCACCCTTTTTTGAAGCCAATTAGAGCCTCTAATCATGTGCTTCAAAAAAAAAGAAAAGCCCCATTGAAATCCATGCGTCTGGCGCCCTGAATGTAGATTAGGGGCCGGACGCACTGGATAGGGGGAGCGGCGCCTGTGCACTCCTATGGATGGGCCGCCACTGGTTGCTACTATTTTTACTGTCCTGTCACAGGGTGCAGGTGACGAAGTGATCTGTAAAACTATGTACACACTATCAGTTTGTTTTTTTCATTCAATCCAGCAGGCTGAATGAGAAAAAAAATGAGGAGCTTGAGAGTTAGTACAGTGATCTCCCTGCTGAGCTATTGTGTTCTGACAGTGGGACTGCCCCCCTGACAGAACACACCGGTCAGTGCTTGCAGCCATTGGCTGAGAGCATTGATCAGATGCTGATCGGCAGATGTTCTTCGGATGCCGATCGGCAGATTTTTTTTCCAGCATGCCCCTTCGACAGAGGCCGGATGTTCAGCTGGCTTCTGTCGGACAGGCTGCTGTACACGTGGGCCAAATGTCAGATGGTTTCTGTTGAACTGGTTGATAACAGACGATATTTAGGCTGTGTGTACGGAGCTTAAGTGAAAGTAAGCCTGCAGTAGAGAAAGATCAGGTCCCCGCCAAACAGAAATTTGCTGCATGGCAGTGCACTGTAAATCTTAAGATTCAATGGACAGAAATACAGTAAATATGCTTTTGGCACATATAACCGCTCCTTTATATTTATTTGTATTTTGTGTAGTTGCCCGGAGTTCAGTTTTATATTATTATGTCAGTCACTGATGTTCTCTGCAAACAGTATTTTTTTTAGTAATCACCATTATGATCCACCGACAGAATGCTCGGGATTATGTTATAACAAACTCACATACCAATTCCCAGAGGGGCAAGGATTTCTAAGAAAATGTTGAGCCTAGCGAGAGAACAATCCTCTGGTTTATAGAAGGGTTATTTTATTTACTAAATGTATTAGCAGAGTGGTGCCTGCTTACACAACCTTTGTTGTCCCAGAACATTATCCTCTTGACCATTTTGCTTTACCCTCTGGGCCTCATTATCACTGAGCCGATGGTTCTGGCCAGTATTTGAAGTACCTTAGAAGTGCTTTCACTGAAGTACAAAGAACTGGTAACAGAGACTTCAGGCATTAGAATAACTGTGGATATAAGTAATATTATAAAGTCTTCCACAAAATCTGAAAATGCTTGTTTAAGTCTAAGCAAGAGTAAAAAGCAGACGGCGCTCCCCTATACTTTGGCAGTGGACCATCTTTCGGCTTTATCACATCCAATGTAGGGCTATGGACCCTGCATTGTTCTTGATGACGTCAGAACCTTAGACCCCCTGAGAATGACACTGCGGGGACTGCTCTAGCAGGGTGGAGGATCAGGTAAGTAAATCTTCTTTTCTATGTCCTGTGATATTCAGGGGTCTCAGACTTACTGGTCTAATGGTTCTGCGCCGGCATCTTCTGAGTGCCAGTCTGCGGCCTCTTCATTGGCTAGTGGAGAATGACCTCAGTCCTGTGCATGCACAGGAGGATGTTATCCCGAGTCTCTGAAACCAGCCTATTCTACCAAAACAGCCAGCTCGCCCAAATCTCCAACCAGATCACGTCCGGTGACTCTCCAGCAGCAGTAATTGCAGATTTCGACGACTTATCTGTTTTCACAGAACACCGGCAGCATATACACTATGGTACAGTGCACGAGTTTGCTGTTTTGACAGAACACGGGCTAAGGAGTAAAAAAGTTGTCGCCGCCTTGGAGGCGGCCATGTTGTTGGTTAGTAGAGGAAGACTAACAAGGTACACTCATTATATCATGCTCCGTAGTGTATACGCTGTCGGCGTTCTGTGAAAACAAGTCGTCAAAATCTGCAATTAGTATTTATTCCAAGGTCAGACAAAAAAACTCTCCCCCAAAGGGAGTACTCACATTTTAAGGGTGCGTCAGTGCACCACTCTGGACAAGCATATAGTTGGATAAAGCAGTGAGGATATAGCGTTCGTCCCAACACCGACAGCTGCCGCTGCCTAACGCTCCGTCCTGGCCCCTCCCCTACGCGTCTTTGAGGGGGGGTCACTTATGTTGCACCTTAGCATGGCCTGTGGCATGTGAATTTTTCAGCACGTTTGAATATATCACCATTGGAGATCACATGTTAATACTTTCTCGAAGGACTTTTTATATATTTAGTTCAAGATGGACTAGTATGCATACCGTATGTAGTGTGGAGCACTTAGCACTTTTGTTTGGCACATGTCACTTTACGGCATTTATTTGCACATACGAATTATATTTGAAGAAAAGTGTTTATTGATAATATTATTATTACTAGTATTATTATTTTATATGCAAATTGTATTGCTCACTTGTGCACATTATGCTTATTAGCTTTATGCGATATATTATGTAGTGTGGTATACACCTCTGTACTTATTTGTATATGTACAATATCTCTCTGTGCCATGTTAAGGGAAGGTTTAGCACACTTTAGCGCATCATTATTTATTTATTTGTTATTTACACGCAGTACAAGACGTGGTTCATGCATGCGGCTGTGAAGTGCTCATTTTTAGCACTAGGTTCATTGTGGCTCGTAGGATTTCATTTCTTTTAAGTCATTAACTTCAGCTTAAAATAAAACCTTGTTTTACCGCCAGTGAAACTTGTCCCTTAAATGGGCCATAACATCCTGCCTGCTTCAGGGGGTTTCCAGAAAAAGGATACTACAGTCAGCAGTGTCTCAGCAATGAACAGCCTACAGCCCTTCCACACAAGCCGGTCCTGTTTCATATAACACCTCACAGACACTTGCTGACTGCTTCCTGCTCTTTTTTAGCCCTCAGCGGGTTAACCCTTTCAGGACCATGGGCCCTGTCATATAATAACTTATAACTTCATATAACGACTTAAAGCGGGGGTCCACCTATCTATCGTTTTTTTTTTTTTTTGCGTTCATTCACAAACTTTTCTTCTCAGCATTACATACTCACATATTGTGTGTAATATGTCCGCCTGTGTCAGATTTCATCGGAAAGAATAACTTATATTATTCACTGCAGGCGGTTTCCATCTTCATTGTGGGCATTTGAAGCCCACAAGCATTTATTTCCTGGATGTGGTGAATGCTGTGCTCCCAGCATTCACTGCTCGTTTCCGCACATGCTCAGTGGCATCCTGGGAAGCCTGAGACTAGCTCCCAGGAGTCTGGGAGGGGCTAGAAACACGCCTACTCCCACGGCAAGGAAGCAAGGCAAGGAAGAGAATACATACAGATATTGTTCAAAATTTGGGTGGAACCCCGCTTTAACCATCCTGGGGTAAGTTTTCTCCTTTTGTTGCATCACCCCAGAACCCAACATCCTGCATAGGGGAGAACCCTGAGTACTTCATCCTGCTATTTGTCATCCCTTTAAAGGGAACACAACCCAAAGTGTCTCACTTCTTGTCTGCGAAAATGTTGTCAGCTGGACAAGAAGTGAAGTTAAATCTCTAACATTACAAAGCCCCAGATAGCAGTAAAAAACCAACAGAAGTTCTAATCCTTCCCCACGCTATCTAAGCCTAGAAAAAAGCTTTTGCTCAGGCCTTAACCTTAATCATCAATGGTGGTATTAAAGTATATTAAGTAGTTACTCTTAGAAGCAACCAGTAAAATGGAACTAAACCCTCCTATCATTTTCAGCCAAGGAGACTGCCATCTATTTGATCTTCAACGCCATGGTACTGCACACGTGATCAGTTATGACATCAGCCATTTGATAGTTTGAAAGTTTGGTTGAGAGCACAACCAATGTGACAGTTACTGCTGAGAATGTAACTGTTTTTTGAATATGTTAAAGTGGAGTTCCAGGCTAACATGCAAATAGGTCCTGAACCATAAAGCATAAACCCCCTGCCCCCCTCATTTTTGGATATCATTTTTATATATATATATATATATATATATATATATATATAGTTTTGTACCTTTTTTAAATGTTTTTAAGCTGCCGCGGCGAAGTACGTCATTTCCGCGATTGCTTTGGGCCCTCCTCCTTCACCCTGCTGCCTTCTGGAACCTGTGTGTGTCCCAGAAGACGTCAGGACGACTCAGAAAGCACAGCACGACATGCGCATGCGCAGTAGCAAACCGGCTGTGAAGGCTGAAGGAGCTTGCAATGCCAGCGCCTGCACCCGAAGCCGATGGATGAATCAGCTTGGGGTGCCTATATTACGGAACCCTGAACAGGTAAGTGTCCTCATATTAAAAGTTGGCAGCTACAGTATTTGTAGCTGCTGGCTTTTCATTTTTTTCTGTACAGGCTGGAACTCCACTTCAAATCGATGGGTTTAGTTCCGCTTTATTGCTTTGCCATGAAATTTCTCCTTTACCTGTTATCTATGCCAAATGTTGGTTATCTCAATGTACATGGTGTAATAATAAAAATATTACTATATTTTGAGGTCTAGTTGCTAACATATATTTAGTGCCACCTTAAAATTCACATAAGTTATTGTGTGGTTATCATTTATAAATAGTTGATTGTAGTTTGCTGATACATGTTGTATGTTATATGTCACTGGAAGTCTACTACAGTGATTTGTTTGCCCTATGGTCTCTTTGTCTAGGAAGGATCGCCGTAAACGGCATAACATGTCCATCTGGGAGCAGCGCACAAGTCAGCTAAGGAGACATATACAGATGTCTAGTAAAGAAGGTCTACAGAATGAAGAACTAACAGCGTTGAATCCTCACTCCAGTATATATCGCAAGACAAAGCTAGAAGAAGAGTCTGCTGAAAAGGTAGAAGGGCAGCAAGAAGAAAAGCCGGGAACAGAGGGTCACAAAGAGGGAGAAGAAAGCCCCACTCAACAAAATCTCAGGGAACACTGGCGGCAAAAGTCGAGACATGGCAATGCTGAAAATACAGAGCCTAATGGCACAACACCTGAGGAGTCTATACGCAGGAGGCAGAGCCAAAGACGAAGCCGGCACAGAAAAGTAAGGACTGAAGGGAAAGAGATGTCCAGCAATCCAAATAGCACCTCAGCCAGTCAGGAGGGAGGACTTGAGAGAGTGACCACTGAGGATGGTAAAACACCCAAAGAGGAGAAAAGGAATGGTGAAGCCAAGGAAGTGAGGGAAACGGAGAAGGAGCCACTTTCGAGTTGTCTCAAATACTGTGAAGATAGGTACATAAGACTTGTGTTGCTACAAATGTATGTACAGGTCTGCTAATATTTCCACACACAAGCGGGTCATAGGTGAAGCTTAGATGTGAAGGTATGGAGTGACTGCATTTTCAGTTTTTCCATATATATGCTTTACCTATGATCTGTTCATATGTGGCAACATTACCGGACTAACCTCTAGGCTTAAGTCTTTTGCAAGTGAACACCTTTCCTTTTAACAGGATAGGTTTACCTTTTACATAAACGGGCCCATGTAGACTAAGGGCACCAGTAGTTTAAAACACACTGTGCTATTTGTAAAAACATTGTTTACGGTAAATGCCATACCTGTAGGCCTTTTCTGTCACCCATGAAGCCTGTTTGAAATACTCCTATGTTTACAATTCTGTGTCCTGGCTTATTTTCAGAACATGGGCTACAATAAAATAGTTGCTGAGTCTCTTTCTTTGAGGACAGCTAAAGTGATAATCTCTTTAGTTGTCCTCAAAGAAGGAGACTATGCACCCAGAAAATAAGCCAGGAATGTAAACTTTGGGAGCATTTCAGCCAGGTTTCATCAGTGACAGAAAAGATTTGCAGGTATGGCATTTGCATTAAACAATTTTTTTTTTACAAATTACAGTTTATTTTAAAGTGGTTGCTGTCAATCTCGGCCAGTGAGGAGGGAGCAGGGGCAGGGCAAAGCTGCACTCTGTGTGTCTTATGAACACACAGAAGTGGTTCGGGAGAGAGCAAGCATGAGTCCTCTCATAGCAAGCAGCTTGCTATGGTGAGCACTAGGCAGGGGGAGGGGCCAGGAACATCAGCGGGTGACCCGAGAATAGGATTGAGGGCTGCTCTGTGCAAAACCATTGCACAGAGCAGGTAAGTATACCATGTTTATTTTTATTTTATATATAAAGGAACCTTTAGAATCACTTTAAACTACTGGGGCCTTTTGTCTGCATGGGCCAGCTAATGTAAAAGGTGAATGTGGCCTGTGGGTGGATCTGAGAATTATTAAAAGAACTATTTTTTTCTTATTTAATGACTACAGGACCTCCCCAATTTACCTAACACTTAGTTTCACTAGTCGTTACATAAGTGATTTCTTTTCACTCAATTTAAAGAATACAAAGAACGGGTGTGCAGATATTTTAAATATCTTGCATTACAGCCATTAATGTTTACAGCTCAATACTAACCTTAAATTTTAGTTTTGGGTGAGCTCATGTGGGTTGATTGACTTACCAACTTCTGATATTCGCTATAATAGTGTATCCCTTCCTCCCTTTACAAAGCCTTAAAGGAAACCTGTACTGAGACAAGTGAGTAGGTTGCCATTGCTGGCCTCTCCTTCTAAAAATACTAGTCGTCTGTCATGGCTTTAGTTTTTTCTCTGTCAATGGCCCGGTCAATCAAATGAACATCGGAACTCCTGATCTGAATAACTGATCCAGGTCAGTGACTTAGTGAATATTGAAATTTATTCTATTGTATCAAATCTCTTTTCAGAAATTATAGTCCAGCAGTGGTAACCAAAGTATTTCTCTCAAGATAGTTTTCCAATAAAGAAGGTGTCACTCAATCACTGTTCCGCGTTTTGGAGAATTAATCAGGAAGTGATTAATTAATGACTTTGTAAAAACCATGAAAGTTGAATGGCCACTTGGAGTTCTGATGGAGATCATTTGCTGCTGCAGTCCTCAAAAGATAAAAAAAAAAACACATACATTTTAATTAAATCTGGCTGTTCACTATTCGATTTTCAAAAGAAAATTTGTATAAACATTTGTACGAAAATTCTCATTACATTTGACAACTTGACAAATGTTGTATGAAAGTAGATCAGAATTTTGTTTGCTTTTAACATTCAATTTTGTAGTGAATGAACTTTCTCAAATGAAAATCACATACACTGTTAGAAATGCTTTCATTTGAGAAAATCTTTCCATTTTGCTCCTTCAAATTTTCTCTTCACTGTTGTCGAAAACAAAAGTAGATTTGACCCCACTAACGATTAGAAGATTGAACAAACATTTTTAGAACCAAAAATTTCAAACAAAATTCCACTACATCTTAAGGTGACACAAAGTGAAAATTTCTCTTTGTATAGTACTGTAGAAGACAACACAGAGCTCTGTTGTTCCTCTATGTATATAAAACTTTCTGTTGCTGTGCTCATGAACTGTACATATATTCATAGGTTGCACAGTGAATCCCATTATGTTATGTGTGCAAGTCAAACTAAAACCCGCCATAGTTGGTTCAAATCTCTGCTGGTTCAGCAGGAACCCACTGAGATTCTAACCATGTATGGGCAGGCTGAATGTACCCAAGTTGATTGATTGCTTAACTTGGGTACAACCAGCCTGCCAGATTTTACATGTGATTGTTGCTAGCAGCTGCAATAGCTGCTAGAAATAATCACTTTGTTCTCCCGGCGGCTATGGCTCCCCGGGAATACAATGGCTCCACTGGAGGGATTCCCCTGTCAACACCGTCTATGATGATGGGGGAATGAAGCAATTTTCTCTCCTGCAACCTGTGGTTGCAGGAAATAAAATCGCTCCATCTATGGCCGGCCATATATTGATAATTTGTTTTCGTTCAACCAGCGGGTTGAATAAACAAAAAAAAAAATCAGATTCCCCCATCCACACATTTGATGTGGATGGGGGAATCCTTCCTGCTGTGATATTGTATTCTGACAGTGAGGAGACCTGCCCGCCGTCAGAGTACAATGATCATTTCCTGATCAGGAAAAACCCAACAGTCTGGTTGTACACAAGTTGATCGATAGACCAACCTTCCCATACATGGATCAAAATTTGTCCAATCCCTGCTAAACCAGCTGTTTTGATCTGTGTATATTCACCTTTACAGAATTACATATTTCAGGTCTGGTGTAACCTGGGAAAACTTTTCAAAGTTGTAAAAATAAATGTTACTAGTGTTAAACACAAGCTTTTTTTAGAGAGAGAAAACTTTTTTATTAAGTATTTTTTTTTTATAATATGATATCAATATAGTAAAAACAATATAGAACATGAAATATATTAAAATGTGGCCATTTTAATTTTTCATTCCTTTTTCATTACCTGTTTGGTGGTCTATTGAAATGCCATACCTAGTGCTTCTCTGATCTATTTATTTGGTTGTCATTGCTTACAGACTATGGCCAAAAGTCTGTGAACACTTGACCATTACACTTTTTGTACCCATATAGCCAAAATGAAGTGGACACTATGCTAAATTAGGGAGTTCAGGTGGTTTCAGTGAAGAGTACTATTTGTCACTTTGTGGCAACAGTTTAAAGTAGAGGTCCATGCTAAAGCAAAAAAACCTGCATCTATAGACACCCACGATCTAACACTAATCTATCTCTACCTTTTCTGAAACTGATCTGACCCGATCTCAGGCTGAGCTGTCAGCCGCTGCTTTGTTGTGGACGTGGGTGCAGAGGACACGTCCGACAATGGAAGCCCCATAGTAGCTCTATGTGTGACGTCACTTCCCATTCATTTCACAGCCATTGTCGGCCGTGTCCTCTGCAGAGCTTCCGCCTCTGGAGATCGGGTCAGATCAGCTTCAGAAAAGGTATGTGTACTCATTTTTTCTTTACAGGGCTAGATAAGTTAGTGTTAGATCATGGGTGTCTATAGAAGCAGGGATTTTGGTTTTAGCATGGACTTCCACTTTAAGGAAGGCCCATTTCTGTTCAAGCATGACTGTGCCCTTGTGCACAAAGTCAGGTCCATAAAGACATAGTTTGACAGGTTTGGAGGAGGACCAGCATAGAACCCTGACCTCAAACTGTTAAACACCTTTGAGATGAATTAGAACACCAATTGCAAGCCAGGTCTTCTGACTCAACATCCATACTTGGCCCTGTTTTTTGGTTTAATAGGCAGAAAGTCTCCCCATGAGAGTGGAGACAGTTATAGCTGCAAAAGGGGGATCACAATTAATGGTCATGGCGTTGGAATAGGATGTCCAACAAGCTCACACATGTGGGATGGTCAGATGTCATCTAGTGCATCTTCTGTTAGGAGGCACACTTTCACTGAGGCCAGAATAGAGAATTTTTCCCACTATTCTAAAGATTACTAGCCAATACCAGAAAACATAATAGTAGTAATAAAAAAAACCTCCTTTGAAAGTCTAAATAAGAGGACCTGACTCAGATCCCGCTTACCTTTGCTATTCCCTGTTTTTCACTTCCCACTTTCATATTGCTATGTCTCTCTTTCTCTTCCTCCAACAGTAATTTCATCATTCTTTTCTCTCTTTGCCCCTCACACTATTGTTTTGGTGTGAAAGGAATGACAGGACAGTGGGATGTGAGGGCACCATTCCCAATGCTGCGCCTTTGCAGGAAATTAGCCACAGGAAGAATGGCAGTCCCCCAGACTTGGATTGCAGTGAACAGGCCTTGCTGGGTGGCATGAGGAGTCAAGAGGAGAGCCCTAATCCAACCAGCTGCAGTTTGGCCGATGTCTCCAGCAGCACGGAGCGAATCACGGAGAGTACAGTGATCACCTTACCTGATGCTGGAATGGCTTCCGACTGCACCGTGGTACAGAGTGAGGACTCATCTCGCTCTCTGTGTATCCCTACATGCTTTCACTGCTATTACTTCTATTTCTCTGTGTTTACTGTCAAATGTTTATTAAGTATTTCCATTAAGTGGTGTATTTGTTTGTTTACAACTAAAAGCAGTTTACTCTAAATTTTTGGTTGGGTTCTAGTGACTGAAGGTAAAGATGGAGAGGCCAGTCTTGTATGTCAGGAACAGGAGAAGGACGAGGAAGAAGTTGATGATGGAGAAGAGCAAGCCATGAAAAGGAAAGGGAAAATCTTAGAGTCCCCAAAAGCCATTGTACCATACAGTTCAATGCTTATCTTCAGTTCTACCAATCCGTAAGTCAGTGTCATCTTTTTGTGATTGTCATATCACCACCTTCTAAGTCTGACAGTCATCATGGACAGTATCTTTCTTTTCAATGTATGGGTAGGCTGATCTGTGCAATTTTCTAGTTGACAAATCTAGTTTAACTCTTGCCGACCAGCTCCTAAAAATATACGGCGGCAATGTGGCTTTGTCCCGCAAATTTCCATACCCATATGGCGGCTCCTTTGAGAGCCATAATAGGCACATGCAAGCTGCATGGTGGGGGACCAGATGAGCATGGCCAGTGGGCCACCCGCGATTGCGGGCACGAGAGCCAGAATGGGGATTTGTGTATGTAAACACACAAATCCTCGTTCTGACAGGAGAGAAGAGACAGATCTGCTGTTTGTAGTAATTGCGAACAGCGATATGTCTCCTCCCCCAGTCAGTCCCATCCCCCCAAAGTTAGAAACACTCCCTAGGGAACACATTTAACCCCTTGATCGCCCCCTAGTGTTAACCCCTTCCCTACCAGTGACGTTTATACATTAATCAGTGCATTTTTATAGCACCGATCGCTGTATAAATATCAATGGTCTCAAAAAGTGTCCAATCTGTCCACCACGATGTTGCAGTCCCACTAAAAATCACAGATCACCACCAGTAGTGAACACTAGAAAAAAAAAAAAATAATAAAAATGCCATAAATCTATCCCCTATTTTGTAGACGTTATAACTTTTGCGCAAACCAATCAATATACGCTTATTGCTTTTTTTTTTTTTTTTACCAAAAATATGTAGAAGAATATATATTGGCCTAAACTTATAAAGAAATTTGTTTTTCAAAAAAAAATTTGGGGGATATTTATTATAGCAAAAATTTAAAAATATTGGGGTTTTTTCAAAATTGTCGGCTTTTTTTTTGTTTATAGCTCAAATTATAAAAACCACAGTGATCAAATACCACCAAAAGAAAGCTCTATTTGTGGGAAAAAAAGGACGTCAATTTTATTTGGGTACAATGCCACACGACCGCGCAATTGTCAGTTAAAGCGATGCGGTGCCATATGGCAAAAAATGACCTGGTCATTAAGGGGGCAAATCCTTTCGGGCTGAAGTGGTTAAAGATCTCGTTTACAGGAGCTGTGCAGTTATGCAGTTGTTAAGAATTAGAGTTAGATTCCTGACTGTACAGGAATCTGTTGTGTTCAGTCAGTGGTGCTGGGGCCTTTTAGGTTGGTCTTACTTGTTTGGCTTGCATATGCATTTTGGAGTATGGGAATGAGAGTTTAGTATTGAGGTAGGCCAATCATCTGCCCCATTAGGATGTTGACTGTTTGTGATAGATGAAATCAGTATTTAGAAAAGAAAGGAAAGATATGGCAACCCAGAATACACACTAGCATTTAGCACCAGGAGCTACCTTCAGCCCTCTTTACACTAAGCCTCCCTATAACCCCAACACTAACCCACTTTAAAATAAAGTTACATCCTTGTTTGCATACTTACCTCTCCTGTATCAGGATCCTCTGCAAACCTTTCCTGTGCTTAAGGATTCCAGTGCCAGGATCCCACACTGAAGGGTCTGTCTCTGATTTTAAGCTGCTTTTCCCGTGAGTATTTGGTATAATCTTGAAATGAGAAGTGTATTTGGGTTATTTTGGTGATGTGTTAGTGACATGCTTCCTGGTGTGACACGATCTAAGACTAAGATTTACACTAAAACCCCTTCTGGACTCGCTTGTTAAAGAAGTGAAGCAGTGAGACACTTTGAATCGTGTGAGACTGTAATGCCGCTTACACATGGTCAGAATTTCCGACAGAAAAAGTCTGATGGGGCTTTTGGTCGGATAATCCAACCATGTGAATCCCCCACCTGGCTTTTTCTGGCATTTCCGACGGACTTAGATAGAGAACATGCTCTAAATTTTTCCGTCTGAAATACCAATGGAGCTTGATCCGTTGGCAAGTCCGACCGTGTGTACGCGGCATAAGATCTTGTTCAGCTTCTAGTGAGTCTGTAAGAAGTTTTTCTGGACAGTGCATAATGTACCATTTTAGGGGAGAGAGACTCGCTGGATTTTTTATATGCATTGTGGACTATGTGGAGTTTTTCTTAGCCTTCAAAACTCCTTCACATAAATATAATATTATGTTAAGCAAATCCTGAGTCCGGTTCATGTGTTTGGTGCTACCTGTGCTGTTGAGCAGATCTGCAGATATTGCAGATATCTAAATTGTCACGTTCTTTGACCAAAAACACAGTAAAGCTGGACTTCTTTAGTTTCACTGCAAGTGACCAAATTGCCCAGAATTACTTTTCAGACTAGTCATTAGAGCTTTGAGGGTTCTTTTTGTAGATATTTTGCTTTAAGCCCTTTTTTTTCCCCCAGAATAGCAATATGGTGTTGGTTGTGAAGTAGGATAGAACTATGTGTTATTTTTTCTTCCTAGGGTAAGAAAAGTATGTCATTACATTGTGAATCTGAGATATTTTGAGATGAGCATCCTTCTAGTGATTGCTGCCAGTAGTATTGCCCTAGCAGCTGAGGATCCCGTGTTGACCAACTCTGACCACAACAAAGTGAGTTATAAATTTTCCACTCAAAATCTGTGCCCATCTTGCATCATTTTTATTATGTATTTTTCTTGTCTTTAGTTTTGTGAACACATATCATTGTATGCTTGTCGACCCACTGCAAAATCAGACTGAGTGATTAAATCTTGTGCTGTCTTTTTACAGGTTCTCCGTTACTTTGATTATGTATTCACTGGCGTTTTTACATTTGAGATGGTTATAAAGGTAAGTCTTGCCATAGTTTATACAGAACCTTGCCTCTGGAGCTATCCTCGTTAAAATAGTTAACTTCAACTAAAATGTATTTTCTTTTGAATGGAGAAGAGTTAGTATAATTGTCGGCTTTTTGTTGCTGTCTGTCTCCTTGTTGGAAAGATTTGCACTCTCTTTCTGTCCCAATGCTCACTGTCAAGTCAAGCGAACATTAACACGTTTATTAGGGACAACGAGAGCAATAAAAATCCTGATTGAGGTTCCAGTCTCTCTCCACTCTTTACCAAATGTAAAGATTAGGCTGGTGTTCTACTTTCATTCAACCCATGGTTAATGGTCACTTTTACAGGTCTTCCCCTTTTCATACATAGTTGAAGTAGAACTGTCTCTGCATGGTGTCAGTAGAGCAATTGCAATAATGTGTAAGTATGGCAGGCTTACCACCTAAAGTGTTCTCTTCCAGCACTTGAGGTCTGCACTACACTTCTTCACTCCATTGCTGTCACTACCATGTAATCTAATGCCGCGTACACACGAGCGGACTTTACGGCGGACTTTGCCCGGCGGACTGGATTTCGTCGGACAATTCGATGTGTGTGGGCTCCAGCGGACTTTGTTTTCTCAAAAGTTGGACGGAATTAGATTTGAAACTTGTTTAAAATTTATCCGTTGAAATCGAGTCCGGTCGAAAAGTCCGCCGTCTGTATGCTAGTTCGACGGACAAAAAGCCACGCTAGGGCAGCTATTGGCTACTGGCTATGAACTTCCTTGTTTAAGTCCGGTCGTACGTCATCACGTACGAATTCGACGGACTTTGGTGGATTGTGTGTAGGCAAGTCCGTTCGTTCACAAAGTCCGTCGGAAAGTACGTCGAAAAGTCCGCCGGGCAAAGTCCGCCGTAAAGTCCGCTCGTGTGTACGCGGCATTAGTCGTCTTGTAGGTCCAGCGTCTTCTTTCTTCAGTCATTGACTGGCCAATGATCATGTAGATCTCTCATATGCACAAAGGAATTATAGTATCTTGGCACTTAATTCCCGGATCTTGCATTATATATAATGTCGGTCCAAAATTTTTCAATAGCCACATTTTTCAGTCTCTTATTGAAATGCACACAGATTAATGTGTCAACATTTTGTGGAATGAAAGCATAGACAAAATAAAAAGTTTGAAAACAATGAAATTATGAAATTACTTAATCCAAATTCAATCTTAACTTTATGACTTAGGTTCTAAGTAGTCATCATTTTCAGGAAACACAGCCAAACACACTTTTGGCATTCTTTCTACAGTGAAAGTCCAATATTGTTCAAAAGATTCTCCCTTACACTGATACAGATGTTAACCACTTCAGCCCCGGAAGAATTTACCCCTTCCTGACCATACGGCACTGCGACGCTTTAACTGACAATTGTACGATCGTGGGACGTTGCACCCAAACAAGATTGATGTCCTTTTTTCCCCACAAATAGAGCTTTCTTTTGGTGGCATTTGATCACCTCTGTGGTTTTTATTTTTTGCCCTATAAACAAAAAAGAGCGTCAATTTTGAAAAAAGCAATATTTTTTACTTTTTGCTATAATAAATATCCCCAAAAAATATATATAAAAAAAATGTCTTTCTCAGCTTAGGCCGATATGTATTCTTCTACATATTTTTGGTAAAAAAACTCACAATAAGCGTATATAGATTGGTTTGCGCAAAAGTTATAGCGTCTACAAAATAGGGGATAGATTTATGGCATTTTTATTATTATTATTTTTTTAAATTAGTAATGTCAGCGATCTGTGATTTTTATAGTGACTGCGACATTATGGTGGACACATCGGACACTTTTGACACTATTTTGGGACCATTGTCATTTATACAGCAATCAGTGCTATGAAAATGCACTGATTACTGTATAAATGACACTGGCAGGGAAGGGGTTAAACACTAAGGGGAGATCAATGGGTTAAGTGTGTCCTAGGGAGTGATTCTAATTGTGGGGGGAATGGGCTACTACTGACATCACAGCGATCACTGTTCCTGATGATAGGGAGCAGTAGATCTCTGTCATGTCACTAGGCAGAATGGGGAAATGCCTTGCTTACATAGGCATCTTCCCCTTCTGCCGCTCCATGACACATTTGCAGGACACCGACGGACATCGAGTCTGCGAGATCACGGGCATGGTCACAGAGTACGTGGCAGGCGCGCATGCCCACAATGCCGCGTCTTAAAGGGGACGTACCTGTACGCCCATTTGCGCAGCCATGCCATTATGCCAAAGAATATTGTCGTGCGCTGGTCGGCAAGCAGTTAACACAAATATGTTGCACTTGTAGGCTGCTTTGCTTTCACTTTTCTGTCCAGTTCATTCAAAACCAGCTCATTAGGGTTTAACTCTGGGGACTGTGCTGGCCATACCATGATTTGAAGCCTACCATCTTGTTGTTTTCTTCTAAGGTAGTTCCGACATAGCTTGGGCTATTATTTTCCTGTACAATGAGCCCCTGACCAATTATCATAGACCAAAAGGGGTATTGCATGGTGCCGCAAAATGCAAAATGCTGTGGTAAACCAGTGCCAGTCACCCTGCAAAAGAGCTTTAGATAATAACTTTTCCCTAACTGTTTGATAGTTGGTATCGCACACTGGAAAATCACCATTTCTCCTACTCCTACTGCATACTGGAGGTTTTTCCTTCATGCATTGAATGCATGAAGGTGGAAAACCTTCAGACTTTAAAGCCACTTTAAAAGAGCTTTCTGTAATCACCCTGCCATCCTGTAGACTGGTGGACACAAATAAGAACCACCTTTGTGTTCCTGCAGAGGAGATGCAAGTATCAGCAGGTTAGACTGTAGGCGTGTACCTGATTATCACGTACCTGGTAGCAGAGCCTGATATGATGAGGAAGTCCTCTCTTACACCTCTGACTCTGGGCCCCTGAGTGCATAGTGGCACAAGTGCCTGT
Organism: Lithobates clamitans; assembly: GCA_037952925.1. NCBI lineage: Eukaryota > Metazoa > Chordata > Amphibia > Anura > Ranidae > Lithobates > Lithobates clamitans. Next base: position 2,714,331 of record JBBGZY010000992.1, read on the forward strand.
AATTCTTGCTAGCAGTAGGACAGGTGTCCTCGCTGGGCAGGAGAAGTCATCAGGTGGCTATAGCAAGCAGGCAAGCATGCAGCTGGTGCTGGCAACAGTAGGCAGAGTAGCAAGGTCAGGCAAGCCAGGTCATACACAGATGAGATGGATCGGGTACAGGGCACAGACAGTTACATGGTCAGCAAACAAGCCAGGTCTGGAACCGATCAGTGAAACAGAAGCCAAAGGAACAGATAGAAGCTGAGGTCAGGGGACAAGCCGAGGTCAATGCAGGTGGAGTTCAGAGAATAGTCAAGACAAACCGGGTCAGCAACTGGAAGCAGGATACAGGTTCACAGGATCACAAGTTACACAGGAGGCTGAAGACAAAACACCACTAATCCTGAGCACTGGCTGTATTCATTAGTTTGCTTGGCTCCAGCATCTGTCACAGGTGCACGCTAGCACCCCCGCGCATGAGAGTGAGTGATTGCTCGCGTGCGCGCGGGAGTTCACGCATGCGCATATGTATTAGTCAGTGCCCAATTCCTGTGAGCATGAAAGGGAATATGTTTTAGCCTGTATACAGAAGTTTGTCCAGAGGAGTTATCTTGTCTGCTGGTATGCACATCCTTGCACTTATACTTGAATGGTAAAAAGTAAAAAAGATAAACTTTTTATGTTTCTTACAGCTGTTAAAATTTGCAGGTGTATTGATTCTTTGTCTTTGTCATCTATGTTTACAATAATCTTAAAAATGTGTGTTCTTCACAGATGATTGACCAGGGTTTGATCTTACATGAAAGTTCATACTTCCGTGATCTCTGGAATATCTTGGATTTTGTCGTTGTCGTGGGCGCATTAATAGCTTTTGCTTTGGCGTAAGTATTGAGAAACCTTTCTTTTCCTGTATGTTTTCAGTTCTTAAAAACAAATTTTGGCATCCTGGTATTTTCCCATTTTTTCCCACAACTATTCTTATATGATGCCTTCTCTTGCTCTTTATTCCCACCCATTCTTCTAATTTCTTGGATAAACACAGGAATGTTTTGGGGTAAATATGAACTTGTCTTGCGAAGAAGCCATTGTGAGCTTTTGTATTGTCAACATACCACGGACATTATATTGTTTTTGTGTCTTTGTTATCTCACCGTAATCCTTGAAAACACACTCCCAGCTTAAGCTACCTATGGATGTTAGATGGAAGCTAAATGTTTGGAAACTATTAAAATGACTAATGATACTTCCCCTGCCAAGCAGCCCAAAGATATTTATATGCTACAGGCCTGGTAGTCTATGTGCCCTGCAGAAACTACTTTAGTGCCACTCTTATCTAAAGGAAACAAAAGGCCATTCGGTTTTCAAGGGCCATTATAACAGAAATTAATCATATAGAAAAGGCTATTAAAAAATGTATTAATTCGAATTTAATGAATCATGGCATGCCATACCAGGATTTCCCTTATTAACAAATAATATGGAATAAAACTGAACTCCAGGCAAACATCTAACTGCATAGTTGGAATACATGTACAGTTTGAGAGCTTTTTACCTTCCAGAGAGTTTGTACTTTATTTTTAATAAACACCAAACTGCATTAATTTGTGTTTTATCTACTTGGACCCCAGCTTTAGATATGGCTGGATATATATGGATATATGAGTAATATCAATAATCTGATCATTTATTTGGATAAATCAATATGGAGATTAACACATGAATGAGTCAGAAGTGTTTTAGTATTGCTCACAAAAATTTTCAGTTGAAAAATAGTTAAAACCTATATTAAATATGCATGTGTTGGAGTTCAGTTGTCAGCATCGTTGGATTACAATGTTGCATTGGATTTGGTGGTATGTTAATCTGGAAGGTGAAAAACAATAACCTCCTCTGCTTTTGTTCTTACATCTGTGAAAAAGCATAATGTATTACATAATTTGAATATGCCTTTCACAAAATTTTGGCCTGAGTATGCCCCACAAGCCCTGAAATTGAACAGCCCTGCAATAGCTTTTTGACTAAAAAATATTTTCTATATGCTTTCCTTTTGCCTCCCTTGGCACCCTAGTCATTGCCTGTTCCTGATGATTTTGGCAAGATTGAACAACGGTCATCTAGTGTGTTTGAATATTTGAAGTCATGGAAGTAATGCAGAACAAAGCCTATTCTATTACATTACAATAGTCGTCTCTATTGCACAGGGGACACTCAGACTATGTCCTTGCTCTGTGTCTGATATAGATGTTTCTGGCAGTCATCTTGTTTGGATATATTATGTGGACGGGCAAGTCAATCCATTCCCTCCTCTGTGTTATTTGTAATTTACTTGTGGTGCATCTCTTAGGACTAACAAAGGGCGAGACATCAAAACCATTAAGTCTTTACGTGTGCTGCGGGTGCTTCGTCCATTGAAAACCATCAAGCGTCTCCCCAAGCTGAAGGTAACAAGCAAAACAGAGTGTCAGAAAGGGATTTGAGGCATTACTTATCAAAGTCTTGCAGGTTTAAAACCAAGGCTCTGCTGGTGCGCTTGGATAAATTACTTTAAATAGAAAAGCTATATAAGAATATATCTGGCACAGTAATTGTTCTTGATGTAAATACACAAATTCTTTAGTCACAGCATTAGCACATTTATAAGCAGGGCCTTAATTTTATAATTTTTGTTCTCTTGAATCCTAAACGGTGAAGATAAACTTTATGCTGAGGTAGGATGTAAACTCATCTTGAGAGACATCCTGAAGGAGCCCAGTTCTTTTCCCATTCAGATACCAATATGTCTGCTTTAAATCGAACCTGTTTCTTTGCCCTGCATGTGCAAAGCACAGATTGAAAGTGGTTGTAAACCCTTACATGTACCCAGTGAAGAGACTGCCCACAGGTGATACATGGAGATGAAACACATCCTTCGTTAAGTTGTATCTGTCTATCTGCAGTCTTTTCTTCTCTACATCCATTCAAGGTTAGAATTTATAAAGCTTGTCTGAGCTGTCAGAAAAAGGGGGTGGAGAGCAGAAGCTGAGCTGATTGGAGGGAAGGGACATACCCACCTTCACACAGCATACAGGAACAGAGCTGAGACTGTCAGTCACAAACTATGTGCTGCAGATCCCTCCTGGCACGTACCTTGGACGTGAGCCTGACGTGCAGAGGGAGACCTCTTGCACAGCCCTGGTTCCGGGACCATTGGAGTGGGGACAGGGAGCACAGTGAGGTATGAGTGCCTGCAGGGTTCACTTGGCTGGAGACAGGAACAGACTTGATTGCTGTGGATGCAGGTAAGCAGATGCAGGTGTGCTGAGGGGCAGCAGATGCAGATGCACACAGATGCTGGGCAGCAGACAGGAGCAAGGTCAAACCAGCCAGGTCATACACAGCGGACCAGTCAGGCAGAGGCAGCAGGCAGAGAATGGTCAAAGTCCAGGCAGGGTTGGTAACAGGAGGTCAGGCAAACAGATAGACAGAGCAGGGTCAAGGCAAGCCAAAGGTCAGGACTGGAGACAGCAGCGAAGTCAGGAAGCCAGGTAAGTACTGGATCAGATGCGGGTTCAGGATCAGGTCACAGGATAAGCTGCAGATCAAATAGCAAGAATCCATACAACAGAAGCCCCTTTTAAAGGTCACTGGGCACCAAGGCAGCATCACCGTGCTCCGTGCAGATCTTCGCGATCTGCACACGTGCATGCGCACTGGCGCAAGTCTGTTCACTGCTGGATGCCTGTGGGCTGAAACGCATCTCAGTGAACCTGTGCACCTGTGAGGAGTTGCAGCGCTATGCGCAGCGAGTCCATGACGACCCCCCATACCTTTTTTCTCTTGGTGTCAGAAAAACCTGTCACAAGTTACTCATTCAGATATCAGACGAAGGAAGCAGCCGACAGAAATGACACTTGGTCCTCTGGATTGAGACAAGCACACTATAGAGGGATATGCTTTATTCATTTTTCATGTCTGAGGTTTACAACCACTTTAAGTTAAATGATTGTACATACGCTATGAATGGAGTTACGGTAGGAATCACTCTATTGTAATATAGTTAAAGTAGTATTAAACCCTCAGCATTAACGTAAAGTAAAAGCCCACCCTAACACTTAAATCTCTAAATCTATAGGCATGCATGGTCTAAGATTAACGTATCGAGTCCTGTAAGGAAGAAATCGCTATACATACCTTTTTGAAGACGCAGCCGACATCAGAAGCCCCATAGTAACTGTATGGGTAACATCACTTCCCATTCATTTCCCAGCCTTTGGCGGTTGTCTCCTCGGCAGAGCACTCCACTGGAGACCGGCACGGAGCAGCTTTATCGTTATACATACCTTCATACCTACATACCGCCCCAGTCCGGTCTCCAGCAGAGAGCTCTGTAGAGGAGACAGCCGACAATGACCGGGAAATGAATGGGAAGTGATGTCACCCATAGAGTTACTATGGGGCTTCCAATGTCGGCTGCCTCTCCTGAAGCTGCCGCTGACAGTTCAGCATGTGACTGGACAGAAGCGGCTTCAAAAAAGGTATGTATAGCGTTTTCTTCTTTACAGGGCTAGATAGGTTAGTCTTAGATCGTGGATGCCAGTAGATTTACAGATTTTAGTGTTAGGGTGGCCTTACACTTTAACAGATTGAGCACAATAAAATAAGCATTATTCAGTAAATTATTTGTTAAAATCACTACCTCAATTCTTTCTTAAGAAGAGAAAAAAGATTTCCCTTGCCGTCTGCCTGGAAAGGCGATATTCCTCTTCTTTTTATGGGGTTCCATGTGCTTATTTTTCTCTACTGGCTTCCAGCTAGTGAAAGGGTCATTTTAATACCTAATACAACTGACCGTATAAGTGCGCAATCAACATATCTAAGAAATACTTGTCCTTTCATAATGCTAAATACGATGTTCCTTTTCCTTGTGAAAACTGAATATGTGATTTTCTCCCCAGGCAGTGTTTGATTGTGTGGTTAACTCTTTGAAGAATGTCTTTAATATCCTCATCGTGTACAAACTCTTCATGTTTATATTTGCCGTCATCGCTGTTCAGCTCTTCAAGGGCAAGTTCTTTTACTGCACAGACAGCTCAAAGGATACAGAGAAGGAATGCATGTACGTCTGGAGAATTAATGTGTCTCTGGGGATATCGTCCTCCTCTACAATGCAATCAGAAATGTACAAGGAAGTTCATATACATAATTCTTTCATCAGTAGATCATTGTATTACTGTATGTCTGCTGCCGTGATCTCACCATGGCAAGGACAGAGCACTGATGATAACCATATAGCAAACAAAGGATCAGACCAAAGTATTATGGCTTATTACAGTTCACACCAGTGGACTACTGCTTGATAATATTATTCTGTGTGCCTTTTAGCTGCACTGAGTCTTAAGATTTTTAAAGCGCCTGTAATCCAGTACCAGAAAAGGCGAGTTATAACACTCACACATATGTATGTAAAATTATCATACCATTACAGAAATTGAGATAGTATTTAAAGGGGCATAGTCTAAAGCCGCGTACACACGGTCGGACTTTTCGTCTACAAAAGTCCAACGGACGCTGACGGACTAAAGCTGGCTGGTAATCCGATCGTGTGTGGGCTTCTCCGGACTTTCAACGTACTTTTTTAGCCTCAAATCCGACGTACTTTAGATTTGAAACATGCTTCAAATCTTTACGTCGTAACTACGACGGACCCCGAAATCCGCTCGTCTGTGTGCTAGTCCGACGGACAAAAACCCACGCTAGGGCAGCTATTGGCTACTGGCTATGAACTTCCTTATTTTAGTCTGGTGTACGTCATCACGTACGAATCCATCGGACTTTTGTGTGGTCGTGTGTAGGCAAGTCCGTTCGTTAGAAAGTCTGCCACAAGTCCGCCGCAAGTCTGCCGAAAGTCCTCCGGAAGTCTGTTGGACAGGCTGTCGGACTTTTGTAGCTGAAAAGTCCGACCGTGTGTACGCGGCATAAAAGTTTGATTATTCCTACACTTGGATATTACGAAATTCATCCTCATCTTTTGGCATGTTAACGGCATGTGTTGTATGTGCAAATGCATTTTGCTTTTGAGTGTATTCTGCTTGCATTTAATTCAGTTTGAAATACTTTTGAGATCAGAATTTGACAGGTGCATCTGACCTGCAGTTTACCTCCTTCTGACTAAGGCCCGGTTTACACTGCTGTGACTTCTGCTTCGACATACCAGTGCGATATCGGCACGACTTGCATACAACTTCTTTAACAGAAGTCAATGGAAGTTGTACCAAAGTCACGTCAAAAGTATTGCAGGAATCTTTTTCTAAGTTGGAGTGAATCATGTCGCTCCTATTAGAACAGTTCCGTTGCACTGAATGGGGCACGACTTGTCATGCGACTTGTTCTCTCAAAGTCGGGGCGCATGACGCACCAGTGTGAACCGGGCCTTAGGATGACCTTAGCTGTCATTGCTTAGCCAATGAAATACAGGTGGGAGATTTTCCGCCTTGCAGCTGGACATATACAAAAGGATGGGAATGCTGCTGATGTCATTGATCTAATATGGGCACCAGGCATAAGGTCAATGGGGTTGATTTACCAAAACTGGAGAGTGCAAAATCTGGTGCAGCTGTGCATGGTAGCCATTCAGTTTCTAACTTCAGCTTGTTCAATTAAGCTTTAACTAAAAACCTGGAAGCTGATTGTTTTTTTTACACCAGATTTTGCACTCTCCAGTTTTAGGAAATCAACCCCATTGTTTAATGATGCCATTTCAGGTAAATGATGTTACATACATCCCTACCTCCCGTTTTGTGCCAACCACAGAGCAGAAAATGTACTGCCAGCAGCTCATCACTACTTCTGACCTGTAACTTACTTCCTTTTAAGCTGCATCAATGTACTACAAACTGCTCTTTAATATGTATTTATGGGGAGGGAAGCCTTGTCCTTTGCTGTGTAGTTTCACCTTGTAGCATCAAGGCTCACTTCTCTTGCTACCATATTGTAAAATAAAGGAGATGCGTAACAGCAAGAAGGACACACCTCTGTAATAGCTGAAGCAGGTGGAAGTAGCTGAAAATCCTTGTCCTGAAATATTACAAACAGAGTTCCTCAGTTATTGAGCAAGCCAGTAGCAGCAGGAATGTTCTCAGTGAGAGAACTATAATTTTCTTCATATTAATATTATTTCAAATAAAATAAACAGCAATCTGTGCATTCTGTGAACAACTTCTAATCTGTACTTGTAAGCACTTTGAGGCTTATTTTTTTTAAATGTAGAAAAGGTACAGGGAACATAAGTGGAGTTGTTTTTCTTAGCAAAAAATCTGGATTTATTTTTACTATTCCCATAAATTAGGTTAAAACTTGATTGGTTGCTAGGGGGGTCACCTTCTTTTGTTCTGATATGCTTTTCTCTAGTTTAAACAAATTGTACTGCTGTGTCTACAGTGCTTGTTGAGTTATTTTAGAATATATTGCTAAAGAGGGTGGAAAACCTAAAAAAAAGTTTTCTTAATCACATTTCATTAACTGGTATGTCTAAGCCATTTTTGGAGAAAAGATTTGTAGGGCCAGATAAAAAATGTGAATGTCTTACACTGACAATATATGGACTGACTGTGTGCCTTATCTGTTTAGAGGAAGTTACATTGATCATGAGAAAAACAAGATGGAGGTCAAGCGCAGAGAGTGGAAGAGGCATGATTTCCATTATGACAACATCATTTGGGCTCTCCTTACTCTATTCACTGTATCCACAGGGGAAGGTTGGCCTCAGTAAGTACCATTTCTAGAGAATCTCCATATTTAGAGTAATACAGCCAGACTGAATGTTTCCCATGGGACCTGTGTTATCTTTTGTGATTAGGGTTTTGCAACATTCCGTGGATGTGACTGAAGAGGACCGTGGTCCAAGTCGGGGCAATCGCATGGAGATGTCAATCTTCTATGTCGTCTACTTTGTAGTCTTTCCCTTCTTCTTTGTCAATATTTTTGTGGCTCTAATTATCATCACTTTCCAAGAACAAGGAGACAAGATGATGGAAGAGTGCCGGCTAGAAAAGAATGAGGTGATGGATAACTTCATGTATCTTGACTGTGAAACTCGTGTCATACTTATTACTCAATGTTGTTAAAAGTGGAACAACAAGCAAAATCAAAAATTACATATATGATGCAGTCTTTCAAAAGAATTGAGTCTGTTTTATTACCTGTTTATTCTGCTAGTGGACCCATCATTTACCACGTCTACACAGGCCAAGCTGTCCGAGAAAAGTGGTAGTTAAAGGGCTGAGTCAAACTATTTACATAATTTTTTTCAAAAGAAGAAAAAGCCCTTAGATGTTTAAACTATATTAGCTGTAGTTGTAGTTACTTTAATTTATTTGTATTTTATTCAACGCCCAAATGTACATCTAAGACTACCCTCCCCAAAGAGTTACAACACTGCTGTCCAATTTCACTGCAGAACAAAGAGCATTGTCACCCTGGTAAAGCAAGTGCAAAGACAAAGGGCCGATGCAAGTATTTTTGCCTACATAGGCGAAGGTGCATTTTCAAGGGTCCCTTTACATCAGAAGTGCCCCACCCCTCTTACATGAGGAGTCACTGCTTAAATCAAGAGTCTCTCTTTCACATCAGAGTCTCCCTTTGAATTAGTAGTCTTCCTTTACATCAGTATCCTCGTGTGACTAGAGGGGGCAATATGACAGGAGGGGGGCAGAGTGACAGGAGGAGGGCAGAGTGACAGGAGGGGGCAGGAGGGGGCAGTGTGGCAGTAGGACACCTGGACACATACTATACTATAAACTGGGCACTGTCTAGAAGAGTCAGGAATCTGCTGTTGCAGTGAATGTATTTCTAGCTACCTTACTAGCATGACAGTAGCAGCATGGCTGGAGTCAAGAAGGGGGAACCAGAGTTAAAGGTGGGGCTGGGAGGTGGAGCTGCTTTGCAGAGAGGAAGTTTCCTCCTGCTGTGCAAAGCATGTCATCGGTTGCTAGGATGCCAGCGGACCTAGCAAACACTGACTGCTAGCCTCCTGTCACATCCTGGATCTGTGACACATGGCTATCATGAATGTGCTGATCCTTGCTGACACATTTGAGGATCGGCCTTCTGGGGCTCAGGTATTCAGGGACACCACTACAACAGGTATTTTATAAATCTGAATCCCCAGCAAATGGCTGGGTATATGAATTTTGCCACCACCCTATCCTGGTGAAGCAGCTGTCTAAACTGCCTTATGACGGCGCCAGCCCTGGATCTACTCACAAGATCAGAACTTTATAAAACTATGATGCATGATTTTTTTAAGAAACACAAAAACTGTCTGCATTGTATATGTAATTTTTTTTTCTTTGCCCATAGTTTAAGGAAGTCTTTTTAGGGTTTCAGACATTGAAGTGGGATCAGCTATATTTAAAATAACTTATTGATTTGTGAACATTTTTGTTTAGCTTTGGGTGTAGAAAGAACTTTTCTTTGGGTTATCAATGTTGCCTGTTCCCCTTTTAGGGAAATTTACCCTCCTACCTATCGCAATGACTAATCGCATATCAAGTAAATGGAATTGAATCAGATAGCAATACCAACCTGACATACTGTAGGTTCAAGCCCTTCCCCATTCCACAGTACAAAAACTGATTATACCATATGTGTCATACTTGCTCGTACGTATACAAGTTTTGTTTCCTGCTTTACAGTGTTGCAAAGTGATTGGGCTTTACTATATGCCACTGCTTCTTACTATCATTCTTCGGATGTCCGTGTGTACCTATGCTAGCCACTGTTTATGTTTGACAGTATTTAAAAGATGTACAAAAACAAACCAGGCAATTTTTTAACCAATGACATTCTCATCTGATTTTGGACTTTTGTGATAACACAAATAGGAGTAATGTGTAATAACCCCTTTCAAATAAAACACGTATAATGTTTCATTTATTTTAAACTACCAGTGTTCGAGGTGTGAATGTCTGTTTCCTATTGTTTATTTCACATTGTCAGAAAAAGTAATATTCTATGCATTGAGAAATGTGATTCTATCTTTCGTAGAGAGCCTGCATAGATTTTGCTATTAGTGCCAAGCCGCTCACTCGCTACATGCCCCAGAATCGCCATACCTTCCAATACCGTGTCTGGCACTTTGTGGTTTCACCATCTTTTGAGTACACCATCATGGCAATGATTGCTCTGAATACTGTGGTGCTAATGATGAAGGTAGGAACAAAGCATATTCCTTCTGTTTAACATTTTATTTATATTATTATTTATTTTAAGGACTCATAATGATGTTCTTCAGAAGTGGATTTTTGATATTATTTTTAGAATTAATTAATGCCTTTGAGGGTTTAATCAGTTGAGTCAACGCAGCAAGTAAGAAAGGTTGCCTTCATCTACTTGTGTTCCAACTTTAATAAGACTATTATACAACCATTCTGTAAATTAATAATTTGGCAAAAAATTGACTATATATATATTTATTTCCCTAGCTATGTTGCCAAGATGCCTTTATGGTATCCATTTTCACTGGAAAGCTGCAATGCTGCATCCATAGGTGTTTGTACATTTGGGCACTGTTATTCCATATTTACCTTTCCTCTAGCACCACATACAGCATAGTGCTATGCTTTTCCTGTGTCCAAAAATGAGCTCATACAGAAGACAGCAGAATATAGAGCAGGGGAATTGAATTAAAATTCAGAGGAGTGGTGGAGAAATTTTTCTTTCAGCAGACATCCAAATCTCATGTTTTCACTATGACTAAGATTCTTTACATAACAGCACCCCCACCTGTACACACCTTTACATTAAAGTCTCCCCTTTATATCAATGTCCTTACCTCCCCTTTATGTCATTCCACCCTTTTTACAGTGTCCAACCCCCCCCCTTCCCAACACATTCCCCCTTCCCTTTACATTACAGTCCTCTTCACATCACAGCCCCCCTTTACATTGCAGTCCCCCCTTTGCAGCAGTGTCTTCTGTGCCCCCTTCACATCACAGCCCTTCCATAACATCACAGACCTTCTCCACATCACAGTCCTCCACCCGTTTACATCACAATCTCCCTTGACATCAGTGTCCTTTGTCTCCATTCACATCACTGCCCCATTACATCACAGTTCCCTTCACAACCCAGTTCCCCCTTCTTACATCACAGTCCCCCCTCTTTACATCACAGTAACCCTTTTACCTCACAGCCCTCCCTTCATGTCATTGCTTTTTTATATCAACTCTCCACCTCCCTTCAATCACAGCTCCCTTCACAGTCCTACCTTACAAGGCAGGAACTGGCCAACTGTTGTTTTTTTTTACTTTTTTTCTGTTGGTTGAACTGGATAGACATGTGTCTTTTTTTCATCTAAATTAACTATGTAACTTTTCATGTCAGCAAGTGGGTGGCTGGTTGCTAGGATCACCCTGAAATGAATTTGAAAGGTAAAGCAGCTGCCACCCTTTGTCCATCCCTGCTATGCTTTGTGCCTTCTGCCCTGCTGTGAGGATGACAGTGACAGCAGTAGTGGGGAAGGCGGGGGAGAGACCTGGAAGAGAATGCCCAGTCTGTTAAGTGATGTGGCTGTGATGGTCTGGATAGGACTGTCACATGGTCTGGGTGCATACTGCAGTCTACCCTTTGGCCTGGTGTAGAGAAATTTTAATGGCATCCCAGTCTTAGTCCGTAGGGGTCAGTTTTGAGTTGGCCCACCCTTTGCAGCTATAACAGCTTCAACTCTTCTGGGAAGGCTGTCCACAAGATTTAGGAGTGTGTCTATGGGAGTGTTTGACCATTCTTCCAGAAGCACATTTGTGAGGTCAGGCGCTAATGTGGACGTGAAGGCCTGGCTTGCAGTCTCCACTCTAATTCTGTGTTTTGAGCCATGGCTGTTGCCTCTCTGGTCACAATTGTCAAATCACCCAACAGATAAATAACCTCTGGATATGTGAGTAGAAGCAACTAATACAAACTTCCACCTTGCTTGAAATGTGTGTAAAATGTTTATTCATTAAGAACATCAGATACAGCTGTAGCACCCCCTAGTGTGTGCTACTAGAAGTGAGAGTAGGTAAAAGCATTTCCTGGCCAGGAATTAATCCTGAATTGCTGAATTGGGTCAGGATTAATAGAGGCCAGGGCTGGCTGACTCATCCTTGGCAGCTCTCTGGTGCCTCCCCCTGGTATGTGTAAGGTTGGAGAACCCTCTAGAATTAGTGGGCGGAGGTTAGGAGAGGCTGCCTTGAATATTTATGGGCTCTCGGCCAATCCTCAGAAGAGGGCTGTCAGGAAACGGGGACAACCCATAAATAGACATGGGCCATGCCAGCAAGGGAGTCAGGTGGAAGATGGAGAAGCAGGGCTGAGGGAGGCTTCCAGTAGTCCTTGGGGAATCCTTTACCGGGGAGGGATTTTATCTCTGGCTGAGACAGTGAGTAGATTAGCACGATGCACGGAAAAGACAAGAAGAAAGACTGTCATTAGTAATAGTGCTTTCTTGAAGACCGTGTAGTGCCAAGTCTTCATCTAACCTTGCCCTGGGAGGGTTGGTGGCAGCCAGGTGGGCACTGCAAGCAAGTGGAGCTGGGATCAGTGGCCAGAGGGAAGCAGAAGGTGAGATGTCTTGCGGTTTGCTTAATCTGTACTATCTTGTTAAGGGAATGAGAGTTCCCGCCTATAATGGGCCTTTGCTGAACTAGCAATAAAACTGCTAGTTCCAACAGGAGTGAGCAGCAGGTGTTGAACATTGGAAACCAAGTTTTTTGCAGGTGGAAGGAAGAAGAGGACTTTTGTAAATAGGGAGGAAGTTATCCCTGGTTCAGTGTTTTGAACATTTTCAAGTTGGGCATCCCATAATTCCCATCCAAGTTATGACTTGGAGTGAATGAAGGAAATGCTATGTGACTGACTATGGATCAGTGGGGACCTGGGACATCTCCTACAGAGGTAGTGCTACACAGCCACAGTGTTTCAGGGGAAACGTACACCCTTACCTGGACTTGAACAGGGATTTGTAATACAGTGTGGATGAAAGCAAACTTGAGGCTAGTGTGTCCTATCCCCAAATGTAAACAGCCCACTGGATCAAGCTCAACAATGCTTGCCAAGGTCTACTTGGTCTACAAAAGACCAACCTATAGATGAATAGAAATGGACTCAGGTGGTACAGCTTGTAATGAAACCGCTTCCCACACTCCGCTTGAGTGCTTCCATCAGTTCACTGCTTCCTCCAGTCTGGCCCTTTACATATCAGATAATACAGCCACACATTGCAACCAAGAACCAGACGAGACTAGCTTAGTTACAGAACTGGAATATGGAATCCTTTATTGAACAAGGATACAGGCTTTTTACACACTTGAAAAGTATGTCAGTCCCCCACATACATATTAACCCAAATATTTACCCAAAACATCACACATTGGGTTAGATTACAGGGTAGGGCTCACTCATGGTTACTCCCCCCCCCCCCCCACACTAACTACTAGCTGACAATGATATAATTAACATGCTAATGAACACAGCACCTAAACCAGCTCAGGTGAACAGACTGCCCGACAACAAGGGTAAAGCAGAGTGCATTATACATTGTTCTAAGTATGAACACAGAACCTTATTAAACAGACAATAGCATGAGACTCCAGTAGCAGACTGTTCATTTCCTACCTACAATAGTCTGAGGCAAAGCTCATACAATGTTCCATCATTCTGATACAGTGGAATTAATGTATCATAGATTTCTCAGGGGATATTGTTGATAAATATTACTGTCCCATCTGCAGTAATCCAAACCACATTCTCAGTATCCATTAAGTGGTGGTCCATCATTAGAGAATGATCTGCTCTCTCCCTGGGCCATAGTCAGTGGGTAAGAGGCTTGCTCCTAGTCCTCTCCAGAAGCCCCTATCTTGGTTAGGTCTGTCACATTTCTCCCCATCAAAAGTTGACTAACAAGGTCCCAGACCTCCACCTGATCTGTACATGCATTAGTCGGGGAGAGTGAACTCACATAGTCAGTCCGCATGATCTCCATTCTTGGTTGCAAGGAACAGTTGTCATCAGTAGGTGTGGGGCAGAGGTCATTGACTCTCTGTCCAGCTGCCAGCACTTCAGCTGGGTGGTTTCTAATATTCCGGGGCTCGGTCTGCTGCTGGGGAGAGCGGCCATTTGACCCAGCTCCCTGAAGATGTGGCGGCACTGTAGGTGCTGGGCAGAGACCAGCTGTTGTCAGCGGTTTAGCTGGGAGTAGAAGCTTTACTACATCAGCTATTCGTTGGGGAGGGAAGATGACTGCACCGGCTCCCCAGACCTCTGCAGTTGTTGCTAGTGCTGGGCAGAGGTTGGTAGCACTCTGCCCTATTGCCAGCACTTCTGCTGGGTTTCTGTTAGTGGAGACCCCAGGCCCATCCACCGACACCAGCTCCAGCTGCAGTTGTAAGGGTGCCGATTGCATTCCCTTCCTGGAGCTCCTGTGAAGTGGATTATTGCATACAGAGGCCAGTAGTGTTCTGCCCTGTTAGCGCTTCAGTGCTCACATCATCCACTCTGGCTAACTGTTGGGGAGGGAAGACAGTTTCCTCCACTCTGGCTGACTGTTAGGGAGGAAAGATGACAACCTCCTCTCCCTTCTCCCCCTGGATCCCGATCTGCTGCTCAGGAGTGACCGCCACCACCTCACCCTGGGCCCCCAAAACTGCCGCAGGTGTGGGGCAGAGGTCTTGGACCCTCTGTCTGGTTTCCAGTGCTTCAGCTGGGTTGGTGTCATCATTCTGGGGTGCTGTCTGCTGCTGGGATGCCCTTTCTCTGGTACTGTCTCCCAGGTGCACAAATCCTTTTTGGGGAGGGGGAATGGTTGCTTCCCCTCTCTGCATCTCTGAAATCCACTGGGGAAGAAGAACCACCACCTTATCACCTCGGGCCTCCGAAACTGCCATGGGTGTGGAGCAAGGGTCTGCAGTACTCTGTCCTGCTGCCAACATTTCTGCTGGGGGTTCGCTAGGTGGTTTTTCCTCTACAGAAATGTATATTAAAACATCAGTCTCTGGAATTGCACATAAACCTGCCCAGGTGAACAGCCTGCCCGGCAACAAGGGTAAAGCAGAGTACATTATACATTGTCCTAAGATAAACACAGAACACCTTATTAAACAGACAATAGCAGGAGACCCCAGTAGCAGACTGTTCATCACCTACCTACAATAGTCTGAGGCAAAGCTCATACAATGTTCCATCATTCTGATACAATGGAATTAATGTATCATAGATTTCTTGAGGGTTTTTGATGATAAATATTACTGTCCCATCTGCAGTAATCCAAACCACGTTCTCAGTGTCCATTAAGTGGTGGTCCATCAATAGAGAATGATCTGCTCTCTCCATGGGCCAAAGTCAGTGGATAAAAGACTTGCTCCTAGTCCTCACCAGAAGCCACAATCTTGGTTATAAAACAGTCATATCTAGTCTTGTGCAAAAATGATTATATTTTTGCACACATGCATTTGGCAAAAAAGAATTACTGTACATTTGTCCAGTATTTGCCTCGTCATCCTAGTCAGGGTGGTCAGAAGTAGGGATGAGCTTCGTGTTCGAGTCGAACCCATGTTCGACTCGAACATCGGCTGTTCGACCGTCCGTCGAATTGCGAACGATATGGGCCGTTCGCGCCAAATTCGTGTGGCGCGTCACGGCCCATAATTCACTGCGGCATCGCAGTGCATTGCTGGCTGATGATTGGCCAAGCATGCACTATGACCCGCATGCTTGGCCAATCACAGCGCCGCCTGAACAGAGAGCCGTAATTGGCCAAAGCCAAGGAGGCTTTGGCCAATTATGGCTCAGGGGATTTAGTACACGCCCCACACTATATAAGGCCGCCTGCACGGCGGCCCTGTGTAGTGTGTGTTCCGGCGTTGAAAGAGATAGACAGAGAGACAGTGTTTGATTTGAGTTAGATAGATTAGGCAGAACAGTCAGTCAGTTAGCTGCACTTACAGTGTATTGTGTATATATATGCATCCCAGGTGTTGCATATATATATATACACTGTATTCAGTTTAGCTAGATCCGTTCCTGTTATCTTCTATCTAGACTATTTACATTCAGTGCAGTGTGTCCTGCTCACAGTGTTCAGCTAGATCCGTTCCTGCTATTTACATTCAGTACAGTGCTTCCTGCTCACAGTGTTCAGCTAGATCCGTTCCTGCTATTTACATTCAGTGCAGTGCGTGCTGCTCACAGTGTTCAGCTAGATCCGTTCCTGCTATTTACATTCAGTGCAGTGCGTGCTGCTCACAGTGTTCAGCTAGATCCGTTCCTGCTATTTACATTCAGTGCAGTGCGTCCTGCTCACAGTGTTCAGCTAGATCCGTTCCTGCTATTTACATTCAGTGCAGTGCGTCCTGCTCACAGTGTTCAGCTAGATCCGTTCCTGCTATTTACATTCAGTGCAGTGCGTGCTGCTCACAGTGTTCAGCTAGATCCGTTCCTGCTATTTACATTCAGTGCAGTGCGTCCTGCTCACAGTGTTCAGCTAGATCCGTTCCTGTTATCTTCCTACTGACAGGCAGGCTTGTCTGGTTACAGTATATAAAGCTACCTGAAGAAAATTACAGGTGTTCTTTTTGATCCTATTAGTACCACGGTCAGGCAGCTAGACTATTTACATTTAGTACAGTGTGTCCTGCTCACAGTGTTCAGCTAGATCCGTTCCTGTTATTTACATTCAGTGCAGTGTGTCCTGCTCACAGTGTTCAGCTAGATCCGTTCCTGCTATTTACATTCAGTACAGTGCGTGCTGCTCACAGTGTTCAGCTAGATCCGTTCCTGCTATATACATTTAGTGCAGTACGTCCTGCTCACAGTGTTCAGCTAGATCCGTTCCTGTTATCTTCCTACTGACAGGCAGGCTTGTCTGGTTACAGTATATAAAGCTACCTGAAGAAAATTACAGGTGTTCTTTTTGATCCTATTAGTACCACGGTCAGGCAGCTAGACTATTTACATTTAGTACAGTGTGTCCTGCTCACAGTGTTCAGCTAGATCCGTTCCTGTTATTTACATTCAGTGCAGTGCGTCCTGCTCACAGTGTTCAGCTAGATCCGTTCCTGCTATTTACATTCAGTGCAGTGCGTCCTGCTCACAGTGTTCAGCTAGATCCGTTCCTGCTATTTACATTCAGTGCAGTGCGTGCTGCTCACAGTGTTCAGCTAGATCCGTTCCTGCTATTTACATTCAGTGCAGTGCGTCCTGCTCACAGTGTTCAGCTAGATCCGTTCCTGTTATCTTCCTACTGACAGGCAGGCTTGTCTGGTTACAGTATATAAAGCTACCTGAAGAAAATTACAGGTGTTCTTTTTGATCCTATTAGTACCACGGTCAGGCAGCTAGACTATTTACATTTAGTACAGTGTGTCCTGCTCACAGTGTTCAGCTAGATCCGTTCCTGTTATTTACATTCAGTGCAGTGTGTCCTGCTCACAGTGTTCAGCTAGATCCGTTCCTGCTATTTACATTCAGTACAGTGCGTGCTGCTCACAGTGTTCAGCTAGATCCGTTCCTGCTATATACATTTAGTGCAGTACGTCCTGCTCACAGTGTTCAGCTAGATCCGTTCCTGTTATCTTCCTACTGACAGGCAGGCTTGTCTGGTTACAGTATATAAAGCTACCTGAAGAAAATTACAGGTGTTCTATCCCAGCTTAGTGCAGCTACAGGCCATTAGTATGTCTGGAAGGCCAAGAAGGAGAGGCAGACAGTCACAAGCCAATAAGAGAGGGCAAGCAGGCTCTGTGTCTAGTGCTGGTCGTGGAGACGGTGCATCCTCATCAGCACGTGGCCATGGGACACGCTTGGCCTTTTTTTCGGCAGCTGGCCGTGTTGAGCCGCAACATGCGGAAGACTTGGTCGAGTGGATGACCAAGCCGTCCTCATCCTCCTCATCCTCTCTCACCCATGCCCAGGGTGCTTTGTCTGGCAAAGCAGCGGCCTCTTCCCTCAGCTCAATGTCATCAGTGACTCCTTCCCTAGCCCCACCATGTCCTCCTGAGGATTCCCTCGAACTGTTTGACCACAGTGTTGGGTACATGCTCCAGGAGGATGCCCAGCGTTTGGAAGGCTCTGATGATGATACTGAGCTCAATGAAGGCAGTAACATGAGCACGGACAGAGGGGGTGCCCAAGAAGGACAGCAATCTGGCAGTCATGCTCCCCCTGCTGCAGCATACTGCCAGGTTTGCTCCAGTGATGAGGAGGGAGGGGATGATGAGGTCACTGACTCAACGTGGGTGCCTGATAGGAGAGAGGAGGAGGAGGAGGAGGAGGAGGAGGAGGAGGAGGAGGTGGCACATCACCAACTAGGCAGGATGCCCTCCAGGGGCCAGCCTAAGGGCAGCACATTGACTGCATCACACCCCAAAGCTCCACATGTGCAGGGCGCTGCAGTCTCTGCGCGTTATTCAAAAAGTTCTTTGGTGTGGGCCTTTTTTGAGACGAGTGCATCAGATCGCACCGCTGCTATTTGCAATATATGTCTCAAGCGTATCTCGCGTGGCCAAAACATCTCCCGCTTGGGTACCACATGCTTGACCAGACATATGTTGACCTGCCATGCAGTTCGTTGGCAAGCGTATCTAAAAGACCCACACCAAAGAACAAAGACGATCTCTCCTTGCTCCTCATCAGCTGAGATTTCCAACCCCACTAGACCTTCAGTCCTCTCTGCGACCTGCAGTGAGAGGAATGAAGGTGTAGAATTAGGTGTGTCACAGCCAAGTACTTATGGGCAATCTGCTTTTGGTACACCGACGTCAGATTGTACCAGGCAAATTTCCCTGCCCCAGCTGCTGCACCGCCGAAAGAAGTTTGCTCCCAGCCATCCACATGCCCAGCGGTTGAATGCTAGCTTGGCAAAATTGCTAGCACTTCAACTGCTGCCTTTTCAGTTGGTAGACTCTGCCCCCTTCCGTGAGTTTGTGGAATGTGCGGTTCCTCAGTGGCAGGTACCCAAACGCCACTTTTTCTCACGGAAGGCGATTCCGGCTCTCTACCGGCATGTGGAAGGCAATGTCCATGCCTCGCTGGACAGGGCGGTCAGCGGTAAGGTGCATATTACCGCTGACTCATGGTCCAGCAGGCATGGACAGGGACGTTACTTAAGTTTCACGGCGCATTGGGTGACTCTGCTGGCAGCTGGGAAGGATGCAGGACAAGGTGCAGTAGTGTTGGAGGTTGTTCCGCCACCACGCCTCCAAAATGCTGATTGTGACACACCTCTCTCCTCCACCCCCTCCTCTTCTTCTTCCTCCATGGCCTCTTCCTCGGAACCAGCGGTGCTCCGTAGGCGTTCAAGGGGCTACGCAAGTACGCAGGCCAAAAGATGCCATGCGGTGCTTGAGCTGGTGTGCTTGGGGGACAGGAGCCACACTGGGGCAGAGGTTCTGTCAGCTCTGCAGGGGCAGGTTCAGAGGTGGTTGACGCCACGCCAACTTAAGGCAGGAATGGTGGTTTGCGACAATGGCACCAACCTCCTCTCTGCCCTCCGACAGGGACAACTGACCCATGTGCCCTGTTTGGCTCACGTCCTTAACTTGGTGGTGCAGCGGTTCTTGGGCAGGTACCCGGGCTTACAGGATGTCCTGAGGCAGGCCAGGAAAGTCTGTGTGCATTTCCGCCGGTCATATAATGCCAGTGCTCGGCTGACGGACCTCCAAAAGGAGTTTAACCTGCCCAAGAACCGCCTAATCTGTGACATGCCCACCAGGTGGAACTCGACGTTGGCCATGCTGCAGCGGCTGCACACGCAGCAGAGGGCCATCAATGAGTACCTGTGCGACTATGGCACCAGGACAGGGTCAGGGGACCTTGGTTTTTTTTCCCCACGCCAGTGGGCCATGATCAGGGATGCATGCACTGTCCTGTCACCATTCGAGGAGGCCACGAGGATGGTGAGCACTGACAGTGCATGCATCAGTGACACTGTCCCCCTTGTCCACCTGTTGGAGCACACGCTGCGTGGGATAATGGACAGGGCACTTGAGGCAGAACAGAGGCAGGAAGAGGAGGACTTCCTTAGCTCTCAAGGCCCCCTTTATCCAGACAGTGTTCCTGCGTGCCCGCCGATCACACAGGAAGAGGACGAGGAGGAGGAGGAGGAGGAAGATTGTGTCAGTATGGAGGTGGAGCCTGGCACTCAGCATCAGCAGTCTTTAAGGGATCAGTCCCAAGGAACACATGGACTTGTACGTGGCTGGGAGGAGGTGGCTGCGGACGTTGTTGTCCTTAGTGACCCAGAGGACTCCGGACCGAATGCCTCAGCAAACCTACGCTGCATGGCCTCCCTGATCCTGCAAAGCCTGCGTAAGGATCCTCGTATTCGTGGTATCAAGGAGAAGGACCAATACTGGCTGGCAACCCTCCTTGATCCACGTTACAAGGGTAAGGTTGCGGACCTTATCTTGCCATCGCAGAGGGAGCAGAGGATGAAACATCTTCGGGAGGCCTTGCAGAAAGGTCTGTGCAACGCGTTCCCAGAGACTGGGAGGTTACAAACTCCTGTTTCTGGACAACGTGTTGCTGAGGCTTCGGTCAGTCAAAGAAGGAGCGGTGGAGAAGGTGGCCGTCTGACCGATGCGTTCAGACAATTTTTTGGTCCGCAGCCCCAAGGTATGATCGGTTCCAGCAACCATCGCCAGCGTCTGTTTTACATGGTGCAGGAATACCTAGGGGCAAGATCAGACTTGGACACCTTTCCCACCGAAAATCCTCTGGGTTACTGGGTCTTGAGGATGGATCACTGGCCAGAGCTTGCACAGTATGCAATTGAGCTACTGGCCTGTCCTGCATCCAGCGTTCTTTCGGAACGCACATTCAGTGCTGCTGGAGGCGTGGTAACCGATCACAGGGTGCGTCTGTCCACCGACTCGGTCGATCGGCTGACCTTCATAAAAATGAATCAGTCTTGGATCACCACCAGCTACCAAGCACCTGATGCAGATGTAACCGAATAATTTTTTTTGAAATCTCAGATCCCTTCAAAGACTGCCTATGCTGATGCTGAGTGACTATCCCTGAGTAATTATCCTCTTCCTCCTCAATCATCACGCTGATAGCTTGTAAGAACATTTTTGGTTCTGGGCGCCACCACCAGTGCCTAAGGCACAATTTTTCAGCCCCTGTTTAACAGGGGCGTGTAATTACAATTTTTGATGTAATACTTTGCAGCAGGGCTCGTTCCTGCATTCCAACTAGAGTGTCTGTGAGGGGTTGCAGTGTTGTGGCACCAGCACCAGTGCCTAAGACCCAATTTTTCTGCCCCTGTCTAACAGGGGCGTGTAATTACAATTTTTGATGCAATACTTTGCAGCAGGGCTTGTTCCTGCATTCCAACTAGAGTGTCTGTGAGGGGTTGCAGTGTTGTGGCACCAGCACCAGTGCCTAAGACCCAATTTTTCAGCCCCTGTCTAACAGGGGCGTGTAATTACAATTTTTGATGCAATACTTTGCAGCAGGGCTTGTTCCTGCGTTTCAACTAGAGTGTCTGTGAGGGGTTGCAGTGTTGTGGCACCAGCACCAGTGCCTAAGACCCAATTTTTCAGCCCCTGTCTAACAGGGGCGTGTAATTACAATTTTTGATGCAATACTTTGCAGCTGGGCTTGTTCCTGCGTTTCAACTAGAGTGTCTGTGAGGGGTTGCAGTGTTGTGGCACCAGCACCAGTGCCTAAGGCCTAATTTTTCAGCTCCTGTTCAACAGGGGCATGTAATTACAATTCTTGATCTAATATTTCACAGCAGGGCCCTGTGAGGGCTTACAGTGTTTTGGCCACAGCAACACCTAAGGCCCAAATTTCTGCTGAGTATATAGGGCAGGACCCTACTTTCAAACATCTAACTTACAAACGACTCCTACTTGCAAACGGAAGGAGACAACAGGAAGTGAGATGAAATCTACCCCTAAGGAAGGGAAATTCTCTCCTGTAAGAGTTAATATGGGAAAACAATTTTTCCTTTCCACTGATGCTTTCCAATCCTTGTTCCACAAAAAAACCCAAATTTTCAAAAAACATTTTTCATTGGGACAAAAAAGTGAGGTGAAATCTTCTGAAGAGGAGGAAAGACGCAAAACAAATGTCACAGGGGTGATAACCCTTCCCTATGTTTTCCAAAAAGCTTAGAAAAGATTTTTTGGCTGGAGCTAAACACATTAAAAATGTTCAAAATTACAAACAGATTCTACTTAACAACAAACCTACAGTCCCTGTCTTGTTTGCACCGCCTGTATACTGCTGTTCAGAGTATATAGGGACCTTTCCTTATTTTAATTTGGGTGCGGGGTTCCCCTTAATATCCATACAAGACCCAAAGGGCCTGGTAATGGACTGGGGGGTACCCATGCCGTTTGTCTCACTGATTTTCATCCATATTGCCATGACCCGACATGACATTAAACCCGCAAGCAGTTTTAAATGAGATTTTTTCCTTTAAAAATGACATTTGGTGCAGGGACTGTTCTAAACATGGGAAACACGCGTCACTTTACAGGCATACTATAGACACCCCCCAGGTACGATATTTAAAGGAATATTTCACTTTTTTTTTTTTACTTTAAGCATCATTAAAATCACTGCTCCCGAAAAAACGGCCGTTTTTAAAAGTTTTTTTTGCATTGATACATGTCCCCTGGGGTAGGACCCGGGTCCCCAAACCCTTTTTAGGACAATACCATGCAAATTAGCCTTTAAAATGAGCACTTTTGATTTCGAACGTTCGAGTCCCATAGACGTCAATGGGGTTCTAACGTTCGTGCGAACTTGCGGTCCGTTCGCGGGTTCTGGTGCGAACCGAACCGGGGGGTGTTCGGCTCATCCCTAGTCAGAAGTAAGGTCTGGCAATTGCTGCCTTGTAAACCACTAGACTATCAGACTTCAGGTATCCTTTCACCAGCTGACTCAAGCTAAAAAGTCAAACTTTTCAATAGTAAGTAAAGTTAAATAACGTTAAATAGCAAAGCAAATTTTAATCTTTCATAAGTGATCCCACACTATTATAATTAAAGCCTAATCTTTGAGATGGTCACATAATGCCAGGCATGATAGATTTCCTTTTAAATAACCCATTCCATGTATTGCAGTGAAAAAGTTAAAAAAAAAATGGAAACTGGTTAAAGTTAATTTACATCCAATCAGTAAAATCTCATATATGATTTAACATACTAATACCATTTTAAAGGAGATTTTCAATAGTGTTAACTCTGCAGCTTTCATTAAAATAATACCTGATAGCCAAGCAATGAAGGTCCTCCTGAAAAATACCATGCAGTCATCACTGAACTGAATGTATACAAGAAGTTCCTGCAAAGACTTGCAGATCTGCAGCACTGAGATACAACAAATGATGAAAAAAGGGAAAATAAATGTTTATTATTAAGGCTTTAGCAAACTAAATGTTATTAATTTATGCTTACATCTACTTTAAAGTGTTTGTAAACCTCAGACATGAAATATGAACAAAACTTATCCCTCTATAGTGTGTGCTGGTCTCAATCCAGAGCACTAATGCCGCGTACACACGGTCGGACTTTCCGGCATACTTGGTCCGGCGGACCAGAGTGTGCCGGACAATCCGCCCGTGTGTAGGCGCCGGCGGTCTTTTCCGGCGGACTTTTTCCCAAAAGCCCGCCGGACCTAGATTTGAAACATGTTTTAAATCTTTCCATCGGACTCAGTTTCGGGCGGAAAGCCCGCTCGTCTGTATGCTGGTCCAACGGACCAGATACGACGTGAGGGCAGGGTATTGCATTTCGCGCTCGCTGCAATAGGAAAAACAAATTTTCCTATTGCGGCGAGCGCGGGGCATACCAGGCCCTTAGGTCTGATATGGATTATAAAGGGGAACCCCCCTATGCCGAAAAAACGGCGTGGGATCCCCCCCTAAGATCAATACCAGACCCCGATCCGAGCACGCAGCCTGGCCGGTCAGGAAAGGGGGTGGGGACGAGCGAGTGCCCCCCCTCCTGAACCGTACCAGGCCGCATGCCCTCAACATGGGGGGTGGGTGCTTTGGGGGAGGGGGGCGCCCTGCGGGGCCCCCCCACCCTAAAGCACCTTGTCCCCATGTTGATGAGGACAAGGGCCTCTTCCCGACAACCCTGGCCGTTGGTTGTCAACCCTGGCCGTTGGCCCTGGCCGTTGGTTGTCGGGGTCTGTGGGCGGGGGGCTTATCGGAATCCGGGAGCCCCCTATATTAAGAGGGCCCCCAGATCCCGGCCCCCCACCCTATGTGAATGAGTATGGGGTATGGGGGCGTGGTCACCGGGTGATGTTGACCACGCCCACTAAAACGTCACAGTCCCAGCATGCCCAGGGACTGTGACATCATAAGGGGGCGGGGTCTCCACCTATATAAGTCACAACGCAGCCCTCAGAGAGCAGTCCAGCCGGAGAGAGTGTCGTGTCAACATCCGGAGAAGAGAAGAGAAGACAAGAAGCCCAGAAGTCCGGACCTCCGCTGGCAAGAGAGCTACCTGAAGACAGTGGAGGAGCCGGCCGAAGAACTGGAACACCGGGAGAAGAGAGCGGAGAAGAACCAACCGGACGCCGGGAGAAGATGAACCGGAGGGACCCCCGAAGTCGGAGGAAGATCCACCCCCGGAGCTGTTTAATAAAATATTTTAAAAACCTGTGTAGTGTTTTATTATTTACACTTTTTCCCTAGGTGAATGGGTAGGGGTACCAATCAGCTCTCAGAGCTCTCCTCACTGATGTAACTTCAGCTCTCTGCCCCCCTGCTTTTCAGAGCTGAGCTATCCTGTGTAAATTCTGCACTTTGACTGAATGTAGGGGAAAGATGGCTGCAGATAAACAGGTACAATTGATGTAGGAGGATTTGTTTTACATCTATGTATCACCTGACGCCAGTCACTTCACTGGGTATACGTAAGGGTTTACACTCACTTTAACCCTTTCACTGCCAAGTCCGTTCGTCGTAGGGACCTACAGAAGTGCCTGCAGGTGGCCAAGTCCATACAGTGCATAGACCTCGTTTCTCCCTCTCCTAAAAGCACTTCAATGACCATTAGCTTATATCAGAATTGTTCAGCAGACTGCTGAACAATTCTATAACTCTGATGATCAGAGTTATTAACCCCTAATGTGACTGCCCCCCACCCATGCCACCGCTTCCCTGTCTCCTGCCACTCCACCTCCCGACGCTCCCTTTTATCTTAAAGTGCCCTCCTCTCCTTTACTATCCCCTTCACCCCCCCTTTTCCCCCCCAGCACTGATAGCCCCCTCTACCCCCTCACCCCCCGCAAACTGGATCCCCCGCAGCCACCATCATTAGCCGGCATCACTCCGCTGCCGCTCCCGCCGGCTTCAGGTGCTGCATGGGGTTTGGGGGGACCCAGATGTGTCCTTCCCCACTGGTCAGATCACCCCCCTAACTGCTCCCACACCCCCGATCCATGGCCGCTTCAAGCGGCATCTCTCCTTCCGCTCCTGCCACTTGTATCTTCTCCCTGCACAGATCTCGGTGATCTGCCAAGCTGGGGATCGCGGAGGGGGGGGTGCGGGATATAGGCAGTGATCGCTACTATATCCACTGACAGCTGATCATTGCAACCGCGAGTGTGTTACAATGTATCAGACAGTCATTTTATGAGTAAATGGAATCCCTATACAGATTCTATTCATTCATGTAAAGTGCTACAGAGAATGGGACTATCTTCAGTCCCTTTCTCTGTCTCAGAAATAGAGATATGGGGGTCTGTTTAGACCTCTGATATCTCACCAAAGACCCCCCCCCCCAAAAAAAAATAATAACAATTAAAAAAAGTAAAAAATAACTGTAAAAAAAAAATTAAAAAGTAAATATTTTTTTTTAAAAACACAAACATAGTAAGACTCCCCAGGTCCACCCGCACTCACCCCTCCATGGTGATGGCTCACCCCTCCATGGCTTCCTCAGCTTCTCCTCCCAGGCCAACCCTATCCACCCTGATTGGTCAGGAGGAGAAGCCGGAAAACAATAATGAATATTAATTTGCTATTGTCACAAGTGGGTGGGTTTGGGGTGCAATGCTCTGCGTCCCGAGCCCAACCTTTTTCAAGCCAATTAGAGCCTCAGGCTCTAATCATGTGGCTTGAAAAAAAAAACTCAGCCAAACCTATGAGTCTGGCACCCTGTAGGGGGAGCAGCACCCCTAATGGACCAGCCACTCCTGGTAAGACCCCCTTCACATGGAGCAGACTATGTCAAGCAGATTTGCCTGCTCAGCGGGGGATCTGTTTGCTGATCTTCGCTGAGCAGGCGGATGACAGGTCTGCGTCCGCTCCGCAGATGCAGAGCAAACACGAACACAGCTCGCTATTCTTTATGGGGCAGTCAGATGGAAACAGACCGCCTGTCCAGTTCCATCAGATACCATCCGATCTGCTAGATAGATGGGGAATGGGATCCCCATCACTCTGTTTTTAGCGGACTGGACTGGATCGGATGCAGGCAGGTGCAAAAAGACACATGTCTATTTACATTAGCAATAGATAACAATGGGTGGTCCGATTGGGCCCACCTAAAAAATGGACAGGCAGATCCGATTGGTGTGCTTGTTTGAAAGGGACCTAAGGCCTTGTTCACTCAGGGCATACATAGCGTACCTTTATGGGGCCAGCCATTGCATCCCAATTGACATAAATAGGACTGCCTGTACGGGGATGCATGGAACACCTGTGCATTCCTGTGCGGTTAAACATGGCCCCCCATGGGCGTACACTTTAGTATTCCACATGTGAGCGATGCTTTAGTAGCAATTTAGCAGGAATTTTTAAGTTATGTTGTGTTTATGTGCACTAATAATGGTTTTAGTGTATTTTTAGCGAAAATATTGTTTTGATAACCATTTGCGCAAATATCGTTCTGCCTTAAAAATTAGTAGCACCTTCTTTTTATTCTATTGGCCATGTGCTTTCAGAAAATGTATGGTTTGGAAGGTTTTTCACAAATTCTGAAAGATGTAAAGGAAAAAGGAAAACCTCCAGATTTTCTAAAACTTTTGCGTACCTCCGATTTTCACTATTTCGCTATTTAAAATTTACAAATATTTGTTATTTATTAACTCAATACAGGTTAAGCTTTTAGTAGGGATTTAGCAGGAATTTTGTAAAATTAGCTGTGTTTTTATCTGCTATTAATGGTTTAGTGTATTTTTTGTGAATATATTGGTTTGATAAACATTTGCACAAATACCGCGGGGTCTAAAAAATCAGTAGTACCTTCTTTTTATTCTATTGATCATGTGCTTTCAGAAAATATATGGTTTGGTGGGTCTTTGACAAACTCTGAAAGCTATAAGTGAAAAATAAAAAAGCAAAGAAAAAATTGCAAAAATGGTCTGGCCACCTGAGTGTACAAAATGGAGCACAGGGTCTGGCAGCAAAAGGGTTAACCTTAGGGTTTTTTTGTCAATAACATTTTTATTGGTTTTTAATAAGAAAGGAACACAACAAAAATGAATGTGGATACAGTGTACAGCAGGATACACAATCTGAAATGTGTCTTGAACACAATTATTACTAGCAATCAAATAGGAATACAACTTATAACTGTGCGAAGAAAGCGAGCATCATGCAGAATGAGCAGTGATATAGTATATGAACATGTGTATAAACTTGCTCAAAGAAAAAGAAAAAAAAAAGAGAAAAAAAAAAGAAAGAAAAAAAAGTAAAGAAAAAAAAAATAGATAACCAGATAAATGTATCTAGCAATCAAATAGGAATACAACTTATAACTGTGCGAAGAAAGGGAGCATCATGCAGAATGAGCAGCGATATAGTATATGAACATGTGTATAAACTTGCTCAAAGAAAAAGAAAAAAAAAAAGAGAAAAAAAAGAAAAGAAAAATAGATAACCAGATAAATGTAGATCACAAAGCCTTAGGTTTTGATGCCATTTGTACAGCTGTACGCTCATGATCACATTTTAAGCTAAAATTGTAAGAACAAATTATTTCCATCCATTACTGTTAGACATTTGCCTTTTGGTCATTGACATATTCTGAAATACTGTTATAACACAACAGTAGATATATATTAATGATATTAAACCGTTTCATTTCTAAACTCTATTTTCCATCCTTCCTAGTATTATCAAGCACCATACACTTATGAACTTGCTTTAAAATATTTGAACATCGCCTTTACCATGTTATTCTCCCTGGAGTGCATCCTCAAGATCATTGCATTTGGATTCTTGGTATGTAACTGATACTTCACTAATGTTTCCTAAATTGTGTTGTTTTAGATGTGATAATGAGGTTGTTGTATGGACTTAAGACTCGTTTTCTTTGTATTGATCAATGTGATGTAACGTGTCCTGTTTTTCTTCTAGAACTATTTCAGGGATACCTGGAACATTTTTGACTTTATTACAGTAATTGGTAGCATCACAGAGATTATACTTACAGACAGTAAGGTGAGATGTTGCTGATTGCTTTTTGTCTTACTCCTAATACTTTAAATATAGTTCAAGCCTGAAGTACATTTTCGGAAGCAAGGGGTTAGTGTCAGAGTGGTTTTCTACAGTTCTGGACAGGCCTTCTTTCCCTACCTTAATTTCAATTTGTTACTATACTGTACTTGTTACCTTTCCTCCAATAGCTATGGCTCTTTTCTACTCTATCTCTGATAGCTGAATTACCACAGAGAACTGTACTGGTTTCTGCCTATTTTCAATGTACAGTGCACAGCTGGGAAAGTTAATTAGCAGCTTTGGCTTCAAATTCCATCTGTGTCTACATGACACACAATTGAACATTTCTTTAGGTGAACTTTTACCATGCTTGACAAATAACACAACTAAATGTGACCACAGTGTTTATTATTGGATAATAATATGCAGTCACTGTTGTCCAGCCATGTCATGGTTCATCAGTATAGAGCTTCAGTGCCATGCAGGCCTACAAGGCATTCCAGTTCTGCAATAGAACATATTTAATCCCAGGATTTAGTTCTCTAATTCAAGCAGTTCAGATCAAAAGAGGCATCCTACTGCCTGGGAGCAATGAAGCTCAGGAGATTCTCTGAGAGCTGACAAGTCAAGACTGGATGTGCATACAGCACTAATGATCACCAATACCCTTACATGACACAATGGTACATAACAGGTGACCCACAGCTTGAATGGGTAGTGGTCATCTGTTTTCATTATGCATTATACGCAAGTTTTCCGAACCAAAAACTTTTGGAATAAACCATGAGTTTATTCCAAGGAAACCGTGGCATACATTCTGGGTGCAAGAGGTGAGATGAACAACCTTTATCCACAGGTATGGTCCAGAGGGATTTTTTGTAACAGTGTATTAATTGACTTAAGCTGGCCGTATAATGAATGAATTTCAACCAGTTTGTTAGGAATACAAAATATGATCAGTGGGTGGCCCTGTTGGACCAATCTGAGATGCAGGCGTTTTTTGTTGGCTGTCAGGCCAATGGCCACTGTTTGGCTGTGTGGATGTAGGAATATTTTAGATCTCTTTTTATTAAGTCTGCATGGCAAACAAAGGAAATCTATAGGTGTATGACCCATAGAGATGGGCTCTGGCGTGTTCGGGAACGTAGTTCCAACCCACTGCACACTGCTAATCAAGGCATTGAGACATTTCCCACACAGACCGGGAAATGTCTCACTGTCTGTGATTAGTGGTATCATCTTCCTGACGGGATCGGCAAGTGGGTTGGGACTATGATCCCGAACATGCCAGAGCCCATCTCTAATGACCCACTTCAAAAATTGAGTATTAAAAAAAAATATATACATACATCTTTCAAAAAGTGTTGACTTTTTAATCTGGTTGTAAGATTTATTTGATCCAAGTTTTTTTTTTTATAAGATCTTATTCATAATTGTCCTTTAATAGGCATTAAGGGCAGGTATGCCTATTGTACAATCTGGTAAATCCCAGCTGTAGAGTGACCTCTCATGCATGGTTAATTGTAATGAGTAGCTCAAGAAGAAAGTCTGTTAGTGTCAAGTGTTTGCACAAAACTCAACTGCTGCACAGAGTACTTGGGGCTAGAAAATTAATTAAATTTAACATATGGGGTAAAATCCCATAGGGTTTAGAGACGTAGCGAAAATGTGATTGTTACAGGTCTTTAGCTAAAACACTGCTTATCATTTCAACACATGTTTACACACACACACACTAGTGCCAGAGGTAAGAATAAGGTAAAGTTAAATCTAATTTGAATGGAACATAAATATCCAAGAATAATTCAGCTATCTGATTGAATTGTTTATCTTCTTTTATTGATTTAATATTCAAAAACGGTCCTGCCACCCTGCACCCACAGCAGTACCTTATTTCAAACATTTGTGTTGCAATTACGATGGAAAGAGACACATCAACTGTACCCATCTCATACAACCTTAGCCTATATCACTATACCTCTTTCTTCTAAAAGGTGTAATGTGCACTGGACTGTACTGGAATGGAAAGGTGGATACCTTTGTTTGAGTTGTTTGCTGTATGTGAAATGTACTTGTCTGCTGGAAATTAGTGCTTAAATTATACATAATTTGCTGTAGAGAAATATATTCAGTCACAGAATGCAATATTAATCTTTGAACTAATTGTTGTGTCTTTTATCTGACCCATCTAGCTGGTGAACACAAGCAGCTTCAACATGAGCTTCTTGAAATTGTTTCGAGCTGCCCGACTCATTAAACTTCTTCGACAGGGATACACAATCCGCATTTTACTATGGACTTTTGTCCAGTCCTTTAAGGTAATGTGTCTATATTTTAGAGTCTATTAGAAGTCTTGGAAATATATATGCGCTTAGATAGATTTTGCAGAAGCAACTTCCTATTTGCAAAGTCATACCTCCGCTTTCCCACTACAGCAGTTGCATGTTGTGTTTAAATATGACTATGACCATAGTCTGACCTAGTGCACTCTGTAGTCTAACTACAATTTTTTGTGAGAACACAGGTTTTGAGGGTGGTGGCTGGTACTCTATCTTCTATGCTATAACCCAGATAGCAAGAATAACTTGCCACAAATTTGTGGCAGTGTTGAATTGTAAATCTGTTAACTTGCTGCACATTTTCACTGCCAAGTTGTATACTTGCAGAGCACTTAAAGCACAGGTTCTAGTTGACACTTTCCCAATTTGTAGCAAGCTTGTGTGTCAAGTTTCTAGCAATAGCAAAATTGCAGTGGTGAGTCTACAGCAAGAGCTCTGTGGTGGGATGACTGAACATAACTGAACCAGAACTTGCAGCAGACTTACAGAATGTTTGCAAAGAAAGTTGATCTGAAGTCATGCAATGCGGACTTGCTGCAATTGTGCAACAAACTTGTGAAGCCTGGCAAGTCTAGCTTAGCAAGTCATTTTCAAACTTGCAGCTTCTTTGCTTGCTATCTGGCAAGTGAGTCGCTGGAAGCAGTTTTGGGCATTCCCCAACAGTGACATGGAGAAGTACATGACTTCTTTGAAAAATAGGATTTTTATAACAGCTTACCTGTAAGATCCTTTTCTTGAAGTACATCACGGGACACAGAGCCATAGTATTAACTACAGTGGGGCAAAAAAGTATTTAGTCAGCCACCAATTGTGCAAGTTCTCCCACTTAAAAAAAAAAGATGAGAGAGGCCTGTAATTGTCATCATAGGTATACCTCAACTATGAGAGAAGCAAATCCAGACAATCACATTGTCTGATTTTTGAAAGAATTATTTGCAAATTATGGTGGAAATAAGTATTTGGTCAATATCAAAAGTTCATCTCAATACTTTGTTATATATCCTTTGTTGCCAATGACAGAGGTCAAACGTTTTCTGTAAGTCTTCACAAGGTTGTCACACACTGTTGCTGGTATGTTGGTCCATTCCTCCATGCAGATCTCCTCTAGAGCAGTGATGTTTTGGGGCTGTCGCTGGACAACACGGACTTTCAACTCCCTCCAAAAGTTTTCTATGGGGCTGAGATCTGGAGACGGGCTAGGCCACTCCAGGACCTTAAAATACTTCTTACGAAGCCACTCCTTCGTTGCCTGGGTGCTGTGTTTGGGATCATTGTCATGCTGAAAGACCCAGCCACGTTTCATCTTCAATGCCCTTGCTGATGGGAGGTGGTTTGCACTCAAAATCTCACGATACATGGCCCCATTCATTCTTTCATGTACACGGATCAGTCGTCCTGTTCCCTTTGCAGAGAAACAGCCCCAAAGCATGATGTTGCCACCCCCATGCTTCACAGCAGGTATGGTGTTCTTTGGTTGCAACTCAGCATTCTCTCTCCTCCAAACACGACGAGTTGTGTTTCTACCAAACAGTTCTACTTTGGTTTCATCTGATCATATGACATTCTCCCAATCCTCTTCTGGATCATCCAAATGCTCTCTAGCAAACCTCAGACGGGCCCGAACATGTACTGGCTTAAGCAGGGGGACACGTCTGGCACTGCAGGATCTGAGTCCCTGGCGGCGTAGTGTGTTACTGATGGTAGCCTTTGTTACATTGGTCCCAGCTCTCTGCAGGTCATTCACTAGGTCCCCCGTGTGGTTCTGGGATTTTTGCACACCGTTCTTGTGATCATTTTGACCCCACAGGGTGAGATCTTGCTTGGAGCCCCAAATCGAGGGAGATTATGAGTGGTCTTGTATGTCTTCCATTTTCTAATTATTGCTCCCACAGTTGATTTCTTCACACCAAGCTGCTTGCCTATTGCAGATTCAGTCTTCCCAGCCTCGTGCAGGTATACAATTCTGTTTCTGGTGTCCTTCCACAGCTCTTTGGTCTTCACCATAGTGGAGTTTGGAGTGTGACTTTTTGAGGTTGTGGACAGGTGTCTTTTATACTGATAACAAGTTCAAACAGGTGCCATAAATACAGGTAATGAGTGGAGGGCAAAGGAGCCTCTTAAAGAAGAAGATACAGGTCTGTGAGAGCAAGAAATCTTGCTTGTTTGTAGGTGACCAAATACTTATTTTCCACCATAATTTGCAAATAAATTCTTTCAAAAATCAGACAATGTGATTGTCTGGATTTGTTTCCACATTTCGTCTCTCATAGTTGAGGTATACCTATTATGACAATTACAAGCCTCTCTCATCTTTTTAAGTGGGAGAGCTTGCACAATTGGTGGCTGACTAAATACTTTTTTGCCCCACTGTATATGGGTATATAGGCACCTTCAGGTGATGGACACTGGCATACCCAATACAGGAAGTTCACTCCCTATATAACCCCTCCTCCGACCAGGAGTACCTCAGATTTGTAGCAAAGCAATATACACAAATCCCAAAAAGAGGGAAGGGACCTCTGTGTCCCGTGATGTACTCCAAGAAAAGGATTTTACA
Organism: Lithobates clamitans; assembly: GCA_037952925.1. Taxonomy (NCBI): domain Eukaryota; kingdom Metazoa; phylum Chordata; class Amphibia; order Anura; family Ranidae; genus Lithobates; species Lithobates clamitans. The sequence goes on from JBBGZY010000992.1 coordinate 2,747,629, forward strand.
GGTAAGCTGTTATAAAAATCCTATTTTCTTTATCATACATCACGGGACACAGAGCCATAGTATTAACTATATGGGACGTCCCATAGCAATGCTATTTGAGGGGAGGGAGACACAACCCATAGGGCAACCCCAGACTTGAGGACCTATACTGCTGCCTGCAGCACACTGTGCCCAAAGGCGATATCCTCATGCCTTCTTACATCCACCTGATAAAACCTGGTGAATGTATGTACTGAAGACCAAGTTGCAGCCTTACAGATCTGAGCCATGGAGGCCTGGTGATGCACTGCCCAAGAAGCACTAACTGCTCTGGTAGAGTGCGCTTTGACTTGAAAAAGTGGAATCTTACCTTTTAAACCATAAGCCTTAATTATAACTTGCCGAATCCACTTAGCGACAGTGGATTTCGACGCTGCCTATCCTTTCCTAGGACCTTCTGGCAGCACAAATAAGACATCAGTCTTACGGATTTGAGCAGTCGCCTTTAAATAGACTTTGACCGCTCTCACCACATCAAGACAATGTAGTGACTCTTCCCTAGAACATGGTTTTGGAAAAAATGATGGCAGGACAATATCTTGGTTCAGGTGAAAACCTGAGTCTACTTTTGGCAGAAAACTTGGACGAGGACGCAACACGAATCTGTCCTCGTGAATAATCAAATATGACTCTTTACAAGAAAGAGCAGCCAATTCCAAAACCCTCCTTGCTGAGGATATAGCAACCAAGAACACTAACTTCCTTGTCAGAAGGACTAAGGGAGTATGCTGTATCGGTTCAAATGGCTGTTTTTGGAACACTGACAAAACTAAATTCAAGTCCCAAGGTTTCAAAGGCGGTCTGACTGGCGGATTATGCTGCATCACACCTTGCATAAAAACCCAGACCAAAGAATGCAAAGTAAGTGGCCTTTGAAATAAGACAGATAAAGCTGAGACTTGGCCATTAATAGTACTCAAGGCCAGCTTTATCTCTACCCCTAAGTGTAGAAAGGCAAGAATTCTGCCTATGTTATACTTCCAAGGGTGCCAACCCTCGGACTCGCACCAGGAAACATAAGCCCTCCAGACTCTATAATATATAGTTCTGGAAGCTGGCTTCCTTGCATTAATCAAGGTGGAGATAACTGACCCGGATAGCCCATATTTCTTCAGAATGTGGGTTTCAATAGCCAAGCCGTTAAATTTAGAGTTTGTAAGATAGGATGGAATATCGGCCCCTGTGTGAGTAGTTCTGGGCATAGTGGAAGGGACCATGGATCCTCCACCGCCATCTTTATGATTTCCGGCTTTCTTTCCCGCTTGATCCCGAAAAGAAGTCGTGGCAGCAACTGAATAGGGGGAATGCATAAATCAGTGAGAACTGATCCTACGGGGTCACCAACGCATCTGCTCCACATGCGAATGGATCCCTTGTCCTGGACACAAAGTTGACCAACTTCATGTTTAACCTGGACACCAGGACATCTACGTCCGGAGTCCCCCATTTCTGGCAAACAGCCCGAAAAATGTCAGGGTGAAGAGACCATTCCCCCATGGAGCAACTGCTGGCGGCTCAAGAAGTCCGCCTGCCAATTCTCTACTCCCGGAATGAAAACTGCTGATGGGCATGGAACATTCCTTTCTGCCCAAGTTAGGATATGGTTCACCTCTCTCTGTGCTGCGAGACTCTTGGCGCCCCCTTGGTGATTGATGTAAGCCACAGCTGTGGCATTGTCAGATTGGATCCTGACAGGGCAACCCCGTAACCTGAATGTCCAGGCCTTCAGAGCCAGACCTACTGCCCGAATCTCTAGGATGTTGATGGGCAAGGTCCTTTCTATCCTTGACCACTGTCCCTGGACAGTTGTCTTTTCTAGCACTCCTCCCCAACCTGAAAGGCTGGCATCTGTCATTACCACCTTCCAGATAACTGGTCTGAAGGATTTTCCTTTCAGCAGATTCTAGGTTACCAACCACCAACTGAGGCTCCGGGACACCCTTGGGGACAGCCGCATTGGCAAGTCTAAAGCTTGAACCGTTTTTCTTTCCTAACAACCTCATGCAAAGCCGAATGGAAGGATTACCTTTTGACCTGACCATCTGCACCAGCTCTCTTATGGCGTTGATCTTTGCCTGAGACAAGAACACCTTTTTCTGGGCTGTGTCTATGATCAGACCCAAGTACTCCAGCCTTTTTTGTGGTTTTAAGGAAGATTTCTCTAGGTTGAGAATCCAACCCAGATTTTCCAGGTATTTGGTTGTAATGCACACGCTTTGTGGGCCACCGACAGGTCTATTAGCAATAGATCGTCTAGATACGCCAAGACTATTATGCCCTGTGCCCTCAACCTGGTTAGAGGTGGAGCCAGAACCTTTGTAAACACCCGGGGTGCTGTAGCTAGCCCGAAGGGCAAGGCTAACATCTGAAAATGATGCTGTACTTCCTCGAACCGCAGAAACCTTTGGTGAGCGGGAAATATAGGGACACGCAGATATGCATCCCTGATGTCGATAGACGCCAAAAGTTCTCCTCCTTGTAGGGTAGAAACCACCGACCTGATCAACTCCATGCAAAAAGAGCGGATCTTCAGGAAATGATTTAGATTCTTTAGATCTAGAATGGGTCTGACATCTCCATTTGGTTTCGGTACCGTAAATAGGTTTGAATAAAACCCCAAACCTTGCTCTTCTGTGGGGATTTTTATGATTACCCCCTGAGCCAGTAATCGGTCTAGTGCCCAAAACAGAGATTGCTTTTTCCCTGGATCTTTGGGAACGTTTGACCTCAGAAAATGAGATGCTGGAAACTCCCGAAATTCTAGTTTGTACCCTAGAGTTACCGTGAAGATGACCCATCTGTCCTGAATTTCCTCTTTTCAGACTTCTGAGAACTGCAGAAGTCTTCCCCCCACCCTGACGAGCGGGGGCACCCCTTCATAATGAGCATTTAGAATTCTGTTTTGCAGGTTTCCGTCCCCAGGACCTCTTTTGTGCCTGGGCCTGTCCTTGAGGCTTTCCTATAGACTCTGACAGTGGAGGCCGTCTTCACTGCCTAGTGGCGGATGCCCTCGGCGCAGGAGAAAGAGTCCACTTAAATGAAGGGCGTTTATTCCTTCTCTTAACTGGCAAAAGAGTACTTTTCCCACTTGAAATCTTTTGGATGTATTTATACAAAACATCCAAAACCAGTCAGGAGCCTTTTGCATGGTGCTTCGGCTGACTTTTTAACCACAGGATCCTACACATATGTACTAGCACAAGCGCAAGGCGGGACGCCTGGTGAATAGAATCTTTAATGGCATCTATGGCAAAACATAATGCTCTCTGTAGTTCAGCCAAATCCCGGGCCTGCTGTACAGGAACCTCCTTAAGGGCCTGTCTAAATTGGTCCTTTAGGGATTGACAGATGCCTATTGCAGCGACTGCAGGCTGAGTAACTGCACCTGTCAAGGAAAAAGAGGATTTCAACAGGAATTCCAACCCCTTATCTGTTGGATCTTTAAGCATTTCTGCATCGTCTACTGGACAAGTTAGACTTTTACTCACACTGGATATAGCAGCGTCAACTGCTGGTACATTCCATCTTTTGGTGAATTTCTCCCCCATGGGATAGAGTACTGTGAATCTCTTTGGAGGGAGAAAATGCTTATCCGGTTGATCCCATTCAGCATAAATAAGCTATTCTAGTAATGCATGGACATGAAACGCATGCAAAGGCTGTGAAGGTTTTAAGGAACCCAAGGAAGAAATGGAACTTTCAGCTGACTCTGTTAGGGGTAGCTTGAAAGTGGAACAAACCATCTCCGTAAGAGACTGTACCAGTAATTTCTCAGATTGCGAGGCTGAAAAGGGTTCATCCACTGTTGTTTCCTCTGCAGAGGAGTCATTGGTTTGTCTTTCCTCCTGATCGTCTGAGGGTAACACCTCATCCTTTACCCACTGTTCCCTTGGTAAGGGGTCTAAGGTGGGGGAGTGTGATCTACCACGCTTTCTATCCCTTTGGATGGAGGATGCGATTAAAGCTGATAATCTTCCCTCTAGCCCCAACAGGGCGGAGAAAAGGGCATCTTCAGACACGTATACAGAGGCTGAGATGTAAGAAGCAGCTGCACCACCAATTGGTTCCAATGACTCACCCTGACTTGCCACATCTGGTATTTCAGGAGAAGATGACAGTGTGGAGGCACGACTGGAGTTCCCAGTGCCTGGCGGTGAAATTTTTGGTACCTTTTTTGAGGTCTTTGTGGTGTCTTTTTTTGGAGGCATAGTCCTAAGCACAAAAGCAGAGGCACTAAGCAAATGTACCTACTTGCTGAGCCATAGTCTAGCATACAATGCCGCTAATAAAGTTCAGCCTGGTGCTGAGTAAAATGTATTTCCTCTAACTGGGAATGCCTGTATGCAGCGCCTTATGTGCCCCCACCGCTCCTGTGTCCTGTGCGTCCAGACGGCTATATTCTCCAGCTACTAACTGAGTCTGTTTTCTGTGTTTGGCGTCCCCAGCACCTGCACCGTGTGTCCTTGTGGATGCTACGTCCTGCACACGGCGCTGCGCCTAAGCCACACCCCCTCCACACATTAAGCCACACCCCCTCTTGTTTAAACCATCCACCATCCAGCATTCCGCTCGTGTGCGAACGACACCCGGATCTGCCAGTCGGCAGACCCAGTGAGAGGGGAGGGAAGGCTGGGGAGGCTGAATCAAGCTCTGTCCAGGTGCTTTCTGGGCTTCTGTGGGAAAACACACAAAGTCAGCATAGGGAAGCCGCCGCACCCCCCCGGGGGGGAAGTAAAAACTACGGTTGAACCTCCCAGCCCCTTAATGCTGTAATTGGCAAATCTTTTCCTGGATGAGGAATCCCACCTGATATATGCTGCTAGCCGAGACCACACACATGCTGTTATCTGGGACACTGAGCTGAAAAGAGTGGCGATGTACCAAGGTATGGATATTTACTCCCTCTAGTGGGGACTTTAAGACATGACAACATTTTACTGAAGGAAGAAAAGCCATAGGTGGACTTTTTTCAGTTACTAGGCTTCTTCCCTTACCTTATCCTCGCCACAGGATACTGCTGTGACAGACAGATCCAAACTTCACCCATCACGGCAGGCTGTGTTAGCAAACCTTCAAGGACCGGTTCCCTTTTTATCGGGGTTCCACTCCCTTGGACACGTATAGCACCCCGCCAGGAAAAACCTTAGGTAATGTGAGCATTACCAAAACTCTGGGTCCCGAAGTCCAGCCCTGTAAAGAGAGGCGTTACAGGCAAATCCTCATTCTTCCAATACGAGGCCAGGGTACCATCCACTTTGGCCTCAGTGGCACTTTGGATGGATCCGGTCTGTGGAGGCTATTTAAATCCAGCAAGGATCCCTCCAGTGGAGCTCCTCAGAGCACATCTTCACTCGTGACCAACACCTTAGACACTGGCGAAAAAACTGAGGTACTCCTGGTAGGAGGAGGGGTTATATAGGGAGTGAACTTCCTGTATTGGGTATGCCAGTGTCCATCACCTGAAGGTGCCAATATACCCATATAGTTAATACTATGGCTCTGTGTCCCATGATGTACGATAAAGAAAAACAAGTGAGACTTCAGTTAGGCTTCCAAAAAAAATCTGTGGCCAGGAGACTAAGCTTGGGTTAGTTAGTAGGCTAAAATACTGTAAAAGACAATACAGGGGTCTGCTATACCATTTTTAATTTGAAGTTTCTTGTATTGATTGGGTTGTTTAAAGGTGTAGTAATGTGCTCTTGCAGTTGACCAAAGAGATTTTTATTCCACAAAAAAGATTTTTCTCATTATGTTGGAAAATCTCTTTGTGAATGATTAACTGATTGTTCCTTTTTCAATAGAGAAAGAGGGAATAAAACTTGTACAGCACAAACAAATCATTCAAATTCAGTAGATACCCATCATTCAAATTCAGCAGATACCCATCTTTCTTGTCAAACATTTGCTCATGTATGCCATAAACATTTTTTAAATGGGGACAAGGCAGCAGACATTGCCATGGAGCTACCTGTTAGCCGCTTAAAAAAACAACTATTTAAATACAAAATTTCAAAAGAGCACTGCCTTTCTATTTGCTCCTTGTACTAGTGGTGATGTTTTTATCTCCACCTCCTGTTTGTGATGTTTCATTATAACCACCTCATACTGGTAGTGGTCCTCCTATTTTCTGCTTTTACAGGTGGTAGTCTCCTTATTTCCTCTTTCTACTGGTGTTGGTTTCCTTATCTCCACCTCGTGCTGATGGTCATATACCTATCTTTATACCCTAAACCACATACTGTATTTGTGATGGTATCCATATCTGCACCTTGTTCTGGTGCTGGTCTTTTATCTCCTTCTCATACCTTCTCTCTACCTCTTACTGGTTCGTGGCCTCCCTATCTCCACCATATACTAGTGATGGTTACCTTATCTCCACCTCTTACTAGTAGTGGTCTCCCTGCCTTTCCCCCTCATACTTGTGGTGGTCTCCTTATATTCAACTCATACTGGTATTGGTTTATTTATCTCCAAATACTAGTGGTGGTCTTTTTATTCTCACCTCATGTTGTAATCTTTTTATCTCCTCATTATAATGGTGATCTTCCACGTTATACTGATGGCGATCTCATTAACCTCTCATACCAAATATTGCTTGTGAATGTTAAATTAAATGGGGTATTTTCCTTTGTATCACTAATTTATGTAAATTTATGTAAAATATTTTTTTTATTTACTTTTATTTTGGATAAAGTTGTAAAATACAGCAGTTTGATTTAGGCTGGGTTCACACTATGTGCGGCCGCAGCTCATAGCAGGGGGTCTGGTGTGTCCCTGTTCACTTTTTCGGGTCTGAATTAGGTCGGAATTTTTGCCTGAATTCAGACCTGAACCGGAGCCAAAGACGCACAGCACCCTTCTGCTCTGCGCTCCACGGCCGCCCTGGAGATGTGTGAACCGGCTCCATTGAGAGCCGGTTACACTCTCCTGTCATGCAAATCGCATGCAGGGAAGCACACATAAGTGTGAACCCAACCTTAGACTATCTCAAAATATGGTAATGTTTTAAAAAGCCTTGATGATCTATATAAACTGAGACAGCCATAGTTGCTCACTACATATGCATGATCTGCATCTTGCTTTGTAGTGCTGCATTATGGCTGTGTTTTACTGCTCCTTCCTATAACATTTGTAATTGCACCAAGCCAATAAATACCCCCTCTAATTGCTAATGTACAAATCACTATGTTTAATACAAAGCCAAAGCTTGCAAAAAAATAATAAAAAAAATTCATCTAATATCGTTAAAGTAAATACTGCAATAAAAATGAAATATGTGCTCACTTTAAATATGCTATGTTCTTTAGGCAATTTGATGTTCAAATTATTGTAAACCAAACAACTTTCATTTTTTTGAAATATACTGAGTCTAGTAAAAGCAAATCCATGTGCGTATTTATTTTTTCTTGCAAGTAAGAATGTACAGTTAGATCGATATATATTTGGACACATGCACAATTTTTGTTTTTTTCAGGTGTTTACCAAAACGTATTCAAGCTATAGTCATATAATGGGTATGGGCTGAAAGTGCACACTCAGGTTTAATTTGAGGGTATGTACATCCTAATCAGAGATAGGGTTTAGGAATCACAGCTCTTCAGATTAGCCCCCCCCCTTTTCAAGGGACCAAAAGTAATTGGACAATTGAATCAAAAGCTGTTTCATGGCCAGATGTAGACTACTCCTTCGTTATTTCTTCATCAATTAAGCAGGTAAAAGGTCTGGAGTTGATTCTAAGTGTGGTATTTGCATTTGGAATCTATTGCTGTAAACCTACATCATGCGTTCAAAGGAGCTGTCCATGCAAGTAAAACAGGCCGTTGTAAGGCTTCAAAAACTAAACAAATCCATCAGAGAGATAGCAGCAACATTAGGAGTGGCCAAATCAACAGTTTGGTACATTCTTAGGAAAGAAAAATGCACTGGTGAGCTCAGCAACATAAAAAGGCCTGGATGTCCACGGAAGACAGCAGTGGTGGATGATCGCAGTATCCTCTCTGTGGTAAAGAAAAACCCATTCACGACATCCAGACAAGTGGAGGACACTCTCCAGGAGGTGGGCGTATCATTGTTGAAGTCTACAATCAAGAGAAGACTTCACAAGAGCAAATACACCACAAGGTGAAAACCATTCATAAGCCTGAAGAATAGAAAAGCCAGATTAGACGTTGCCAAAAAACATCTAAAAAAGCCAGACTAGTTCTGGAAAAGCATTCTTTTTTTTTCAAATATAAGTTTTTATTAATGCCCAACATGGGCTAAAACAATAGGTATAGACATACATACAAATTTTCAAGAGGGAGGGGGGTCAACATAGTCAACATCAACACATGGAGGGAGAGAAAACAGGATTCATGTATATCCTCTAAAGCATAGTTATTCTTCAAATAACAGATACTTCTGAAATTGACATTGCAGGCCCGGGGGCTTTCTTCAGCAGTAATTTTCTTATTCAAAGTTGATGCAGGTTAGAAGATCCTGGTCTACCTTCGTCTCTCTCCTCCCCCCACCCCATCCAAGTGTTCCAACTTCAGAGGCGGTGGGTGGGGAGGACAGGGGGGCCCCGGGTGGGGAAGACAAGAGGGGAACTGGGGTATTGGCTTCATCAGGAAGCCCTTAGGGCGATACCTTCTGAGGAGATGATGAATTGATGCCATATCGCCCATGTCTCTTTGTATTTTTCTTGCTGTTGCCTCACAGTGAGCACTAAATCCTCCACTTTACTAATGTTCTCCACTATCTGGATGCAGCTAGGAAAAGCATTCTTTGGGCTGATAAAACTAAGATTACTCTGTACCAGAATGACGGGAAGAAAAACGTGTGGAGAAGGCTTTGAACAGCTCATGATCCAAAGCACACAACGTCATCTGTAAAACAAGGTGGCGGCAGTGAGATGGCATGGGCATGCATGGCTTCCATTGGCAGTGGGTCATTGGTGTTTATTGATGATGTTACAGAAGACAGAAGCAGCCGGATGAATTCTGCAGTGTTTAGAGATATACTGGCAGCCCAAACTCAGCCAAATGCAGCAAAGTTGATTGGATGGCGCTTCACAGTACAAATGGACAATAATCCAAAATACACTGCAAAAGCAACCCAGGAGCTTTTAAAGGAAAAGAAATGAAATATTCTGCAATGGCTGAGTGAATCACCTGCTCTCAACCCAATTGAGCGTTCATTTCACTTGCTGAAGGCAAAACTAAAGGCAGAAAGACCCACAAACAAAGCAATAACTGAAGACGGCTGCAGTTAGAGCCTGGCAAAGAATCAGAAAGGAGGAAACCTAGTCTTTGGTAATGTTCATGGGTTCCAGACTTCAGGCAGTCATTGCCACTAAAGGATTCCCAACAATTTTTTAAAAATTAAAACATTTTATTTATGATTATTTTCATTTGTCCAATTAGCCCCTAAAAGGGGGGGGGGGGGGCTGGTTGGCTGTGTATAAAAATGGTTGCAGTTCCTAAAATTTGTACTTGATATTTATGTTCAACCCCTTGAATTTAAAGCTGAAAGTCTGCACTTCAAATTCATTTGGATTGTTTCGTTTTAATTTTATTCTGGTGGCATACAGAGCCAAAATTATGAAAATTGTGCCCGAGTCCAAATATATATGGACCTAACTGTATATGTTGCAATGTTTCTTGTCACTTAAATAACAATGTTTGTCTTATTTTCAGGCTCTCCCTTATGTCTGCCTCCTGATTGCTATGTTATTCTTCATCTATGCCATTATAGGCATGCAGGTTAGGCTGTCATCTAGTAATATTTGTATTGTCATAAAGAAAAAATACACTCTGGGGAGAACTCGGTGCAGATCAAATGTATTTCTTAGAACATCTATTTTTTAATAAATGGCAGTAGCCTTTATGTATTCTGTATGAAATTGTTATAGTTGAAAATATAGCAAAAAATATTGTAAACTAATAAAACACTATTTTGTTCTTGGCAACAGTAGTCTTTATCAAGACAGGATTTCTCAGAATTTTCATTGCCTGACTTAACTGGCTCACTGCCTGTCAGCTTGAAGTCAAATGCCATACAACATGTTCCATGAATATGGCATCCCTGGTATTAGACCTAATTTTAGTGAGAATTTCATCTTTAGTAAGAACGTAAAAAGTATGCCAGGAATTAGTTGTATCCTAATCCAACACAGTGGCTATTCAATTCTAGGAATGGTAGAGACTACCATTTGACATATTTTGACTTAGGATGACAGTTTTCTTAATATCTTCTGAAAATCTTCCAAGATGCATTTGGTAGGGAGAAAGTTGTTAAGGCTGCTTGCTGAGATCATAGTTGTTATTTATAATTACCATTTAAGATTATTTTAGCATTTCTGGCTATGACATGTGGCCTTGGATTTGATTGTGTATGTACACTTTATAGCTACTTTAAGTTTTCTTATTCTGTCTATGTGATTCATACCTCCAAACTGTCCATTAAGCCATGGATATGTAAATGAGATTAATGTCTGCCCCTACTTGTAAGATAAATGCAGGTTAAAAGAGTCCTACTTTGGATTTGAAAGCTGCTTTTAATACACTTTACAAAAGTTATAAATATAGTGAGGTCCAGATAGTAATTAAGTCTTGTTTTGTAGGTGTTTGGTAACATCCGTCTTGACGAGGAGAGTCATATTAATAGACACAACAACTTCAGAAGTTTCTCCAGTTCCCTCATGCTCCTATTCAGGTGGGTTCCCATAGATTCCTAGTTATTAACATTAAATTCTTTTTGCAAAGAAGCATTAAAAGAAGTGCATAAAGGTTTTCACATTTATTTATAATAGGAAGGGCAAAAAAAAAAAAATACATCTAGTTTCCGCTTACCTATTTCTGCTTTAATCCTTGCTCAGAGAAGCTGGTTGTTTACTTAATGAGACATCTGAGCAGTGGATGATAAAGAGTCTGTGGAATCTATGAGACAAAGGGAAATGCAAACTATTGAAATCCTTTTATTAAATATATATATATATATATATATATATATATATATATATATATATATATATATATATATATACATATATATATATATATATATATATATATATATATATATATATATATATATATATATATATATATATATATATATATATATATATATATTTGTTTGTAAAATAAAGATTGAACATACATTGTATGATAAAAAAACTAAATTTCAACTAAATTTCAGTATTGGCCCTTCTGGTATCATTTTTTTTTTTTAAGATCTTTTTCTTTGTATATAAAAGCATACAACATACACAAACATTCAATAACACAAAAATGGCATGGTGCGGCTCCGGTGGTATACCCACGCAGGGGTCCCAGCGAAGCAGCGCAAAACAAGAATACATCTAGGACCGCATGTATGTCCTGGCAGGACAAATGAATTAACTAGATTGGCTTGTGCTCAAGGAGGGTCAAAAAGGAAAAATAAAACATCCTCAGTACAATAACTTTTAGATGAGAAGGGGACACCCCAGAAGGGGAGGGGGGTCAGATTGCATTTTAGAGTAGGTAGGTGGGCCAGCTAATACACTGCTCAGTCAGATGCTGCAGTAGAATGTTCATCTAGCCACTTAGCCCACACTCTGTCATATTTCTTTGGGCAGCCTCGATGGTGATATGTAATCTTTGTATGGAGGCAGTGCATTATTGACGTGCATTTTCCATAGAAAGAGGGAGGACGTGGCATGTTTCTTCCAGCATAAAGTAATCATTTTCCTGGCATAGAATAGAAGGAGACCGTTTAGGGTCCCCTCTGCCACTCTAGGCACCAGCTCCTCCACCAGACCCAACAGATAAATCTGTGGAGCTGGAACCATAGAGATACCTAATAGGTCATTTACCACAGAAAGTATTTGTGTCCAGTACACACTAACTACAGGACAAGACCAGAATATATGAATAAAGTCTCCTGGCATGTGATTGCATCACCAGCACTCCAAGGATAAGGATGCTCTCATTTTATGCAACCTATAGGGGGTAATATACCCCCTGTAGACAATCTTATACAATCTTATACTGTATACCTTTAGGGGGTAATATACCCCCTATAGACAATCTTATACTGTATGAGATGATCTCTTAAGGAGACAAGAATTTTGAAAGGGAAATCCCATATGTCCTCCCAATCCTCAGAGCCAAGCTCTGGAACATTCTTAGACCAACGCTGGTGAAGCGCAGATAACTCAGGGGAGGAGACTTGGAGGAGTGATATCATTCTGTTTGATAAAACTTGATAGTTTGATAGACTTTTGTCCAGGAAGCCTGTTGGAAAATTGTAGGCTGAACATCTCCCGCATCTAGTGAGCTGCAGTTTCTGTTTGGGTGTGATGACATCCGGTGGGCTATTGTCAGAATATAATAACTGTTATATTCGCGGATGGAAGAAAATTGTTAGATTTCTTTAGTTCAGGAAAATCTATATCTTTGTGGCCAACTTACAGCAAATAGGCTGTTTACTTTGCAAGGGGATTTTCCCCTTAGCTTAGTTACTGAGGTGAAGCTATGGTGACTTCCATCATCCAATCATGTGCAAGCAAAAAACACTATTATTTATTTTCCTTACACACGATTGGGTTTTCTTTGCAAAATGAATTTTCACATTGGATGATGGAAGTAGCAGAGCTTTGCCATGTTCACTAAGCTAACGGAGAATTCCATTCGCAAAGTGAACAGCCTATTTGCCTTTAGTCAATCTACCCCAGAGACATAAAAATACAAGTGGCCCACAACTATTTTAGTTTTCTTTAAAATAACAAATCCCTGCAAAACTAATATGCCATTTCTGATGCACTGATGGATCCCAGCACCTGCCAGCTTACATCCCTGAATTCTTTTGTTATTTAAGAGAACCAATTTGGGGAAGGTGACACTCTCATTTTGTACTGTAATGGCTGCGGTGGTTGCAAATTCTTGGCTGTCATATATTACCAACGAAGTCTCAAATTAAGGACAGAAGCCAGCATGTTGTTTTTCTTGCCAGTAACAACGAAAAACTGAAATACAGACTTTGGAGTTCAGCTGCTCACAGGAAGCGAATACATAAAATATAGCTAATAACAGAGGTTAATCAGTTTCTTCTGGGTTCCTGGTGGTGCATGAGAACTTCTCTTAGCTCTCAGGACAGATAATGAGGAGAGCATGGAGAAAAAACATGTCAAATGTTATTACAGTAGTTTAAATTTTTTAGTTATTTAGTTTTATGTTATTAGTTTAAAGTTATTAGTTTAAACCCTCACAAATACCCAGTGAAATGAACAGCCTCAGATCATACGCAGAGATAAAACAAATCTTCCTACATAAGTTTTACATGTATATCTTCTATCTTCAGCTTGCTGTATTTTTTAGAATTCTGTGTGTTCGAATTTTTACTTCATCATTCAGCAGTAGGAGTGGAGTCTTGGAATACACTGTGTGATAACTGATTGGAGGAAAGGCACCCCCCTCCACATAGGCAGAGACTTGCAGAGCTGTGCTGTGACAAGACAAGCTCTCTGCTAATCTATTTATGGCACCCACCCCGACACAAATTTCAGGCTGGTTTTATCTCCCCTCTCTGAGAACTTGTCAGAAGTTTTCATGCTGATCACAGAGGAACGAAACAGCAAGTAAACATTACAGATAAATGTGCCCCGGAAAAAGTACTGCAGGAGAAATCTCTAGATAAGTTGAATATTGCTAATATATATTTTTACTTTCTTTTAATGGGTTATTCATTTTTACATTGTTACTTTTGACTGGAGTTCTGCTGTAAGAATGTCCATTTGGTGTTAGGTAATTGCTAAGGGACCAAATAAGGATTTGCAGAAAGCAAAAATTCAGATCTTTCAGCAGGAGATTTTAAAGTGGTACTAAAGGTAGAGAAGATTTTTTATCTTAATGCATTCTCTGCAATAAGGTTAAAACCTTCTGTGAGCAGCTCCCCCCCCCCCCCATTTATACTTACCTGAGCCCAATCTTGACCCAGACTGTGCCTGAGAGCAGTGGCTCTCTCTACTGATGTCAATCAAATTCTGTGACAAAGGATCGGGGGTGGGGCCGAGTCTATAGACACAAGCTGCATGGCTTGGGATCTGTAGTGGCGCCAGGAGGGGGAGGGGCCAGGAGTACCGACGGGAGTCCCTAGAAGAGGAGGATTGGGGCTGCTCTGTGCAAAACCATTCTACAGAGCAGGAAGGTATAACAGGTTTATTATTTATTTATTTTTATTTTTTTTACCCTTTACAATCCCTTTAACTCTTGACCATAATCTTGAACATAATCTTTGAATACAGACCTTACAGTATCACAGGAGTTTTGAGGTGCTGTTACATTCTCAACATGTTTCGCTGAATATGCGGCTTCTTCAGGAGTTATTGTAGCATAAAGACTATCCAAAAAAAATAATAAATTAGACTTATTTGAAGGAGAACCAATGGCTTCTATGTTAGGATGTTAATGCCCATGAGACAAAACAATGAGAAAATAGCATGATAGTGGCCACAGCAGGAGAGACAAAAGGCCCTGGAATAAAGACAATATTTGTAAAAGACCATCGGCGAGCGCCACAAAGGAAGATCTTGCCTTTGTTTGAGATTTGTAAAATTGACAAATAAATGCAGGCAAGTGTGGCTAGCATCCACTTGGCTCCTTGCCATTAAAGGCAAGATCTTCCTTTGTGGCACCCTCCGGTGGTCTTTTTACAAATATTTTCTTTTTTCCAGGATCTTTTGTCTTTTCTGTGGCCACATGCAGGCTGGAGCCTTTCTTAACAAAATAAGCCTTCAGCATTCACATAGAACTATTTAATTCAGTATCAGATACAATAACAGTATTAAAAAAAAATTAAAAAATAGAAAATAAAATTCTACATTTTTGTACATTTGTCAACCTAAAATAAAAATTTTTCCTAAAACAATGCAATAAATAAAAGTCATATATCCCTAGGTAGATTATTTAGGTTGCAAAATAGAGTTTTTGTTAAGTTAACTAACACATGCTAAAACTGCTAACTTTGGCCTGGGCATCTAGGTAGCAATGACTTCTGGTCACAAAAGTAGACATGTGCAATTCGTTTAGTTCCGAATTAATTTTTTAACGAATTTAAACAAATTCATTAATTCGGAAATATCCGAATTAACGAAAACCTGTTTAACAAAAATTTGTACATTCGTAAATTTGTACATTCGAAAAGTCGTACATTTGTAAATTCGTAAATTCTTAAATTTGTACATTCGTAAATTTGTACATTCGTAAATTAGTATTTGTAAATATACGTAAATATACGAATGCCGTATCTAAACAAATGGAACGTAATGAATTAATAATAAGAGATAACAATAATAATAATAAAAAATGTTATTATTAATTTGTCCTGTTCCATTTGCTTAGATGTGGCATTCGTTATTTCGGATAATTCGTAACTTCGGATAAATTCGTATTCGTTACGTTCACTAACAGCCAAATTTGAAAAGAAATTACAATACCTATAATTTAATAGTTAGTTACTATTTCAGATTTTCCGATTTTCAAATTTTCTAATTTAGGATGTACGAATGTACGAATTTACAAATATACGAATTTTCGATTTACGAATGTTCGAATGTACGAATTTATGAATTTACAAATTTACGAATTTCCGCATGTAGGAATGTACGAATTTACGAATGTACGAATTTATGAATTGCGATCTTAACGAATGACTCGAAAAACAAAAAGAAAATGAATGAAACGAAAATGAAATAATTTTTTGGCAGTGCACATGTCTACAGAAAAGGATTAAAGGAGCTAAGGTAGATTACAAATATCAATTGCCCTCCTCCATCCCCATTAGGGTAGCCACTTAGCCTTCATGCAAATCCAAACAATATCTTAATTATAACTTACTTACATTGCTCTGCCATATTTACATCACTAAACCACATCTAACATGCTGGTAGAAATGTTGGTTTTATGTGAGCCTGCTTATGTAAACTGAAGGTTAGAAACCATGATGAAGACCTCCAAAACATGTTGATGTAAAATTAAATGTATTGCCAAGGCATCATTTCATTAGGAAACCACATTTTAGAAGTCTAATGCCACGTACACATGGGCGGACTTTTCGGCTACAAAACTCCGATAGACGCCGCCGGACCAAATCCGGCGGACAATCCGACCGTGTGTGGTCTCCATCGGACTTCCAACGGACTGTTTCGGTCGGAAATCCGACGTACTTTAGATTTGAAACTTGCTTCAAATCTTTACGTCGTAACTCCGCCGGACTCAGTTCCTGACGGAAAGCCCGTTCGTCTGTATGCTGGTCCGACGGACCAGATACGACGGAGGAGCAGGGTACTGCATCTTGCGCTTGCTGCAATAGGAAAAACAAATTTTCCTATTGCGGCGAGCGTGGGGGGGCATCACAGGCCCTTAGGTCTGGTATGGAACTGTAAGGGGAACCCCCTACGCCAAAAAAACGGTGTGGGGGTCCCCCCGAAATCCATACCAGACCCCGATCCGAGCACACAGCCGGCCGGTCAGGAAAGGGGGTGGGGAAGAGCGAGCGCCCCTCCCTCCTGAACCGTACCAGGCCGCATGCCCTCAACATGGGGGGGTGCTATGGGGGAGGGGGGCGCCCTTGTCTCCATGTTGATCAGGACAAGGGCCTCTTCCCGACAACCCTGGCCGTTGGTTGTCGGGGTCTGTGGGCAGGGGGCTTATCGGAATCTGGGAGCCCCCTTTAATAAGAGGGCCCCCAGATCCCGCCCCCCCCACCCTATGTGAATGAGTATGGGGTACATGGTACCCCTACCCATTCACCTAGGGAAAAAATGTCAATAATAAAACACACTACACAGGTTTTTAAAGTAATTTATTAGACAGCTCCGGGGGGGTCTTCTTCCGAATTCGGGGGTCCCTCCGGTTCCTCTTCTCCCGGCATCCGGTTGGTTCTTCTCCGCTCCCTCTGGCCTCTTCTCCCGGTGTTCCAGTTCTTCTGCCGACTCCTCCGCTGTCTTCTTTTTGCTAGCGGAGGCCCGGACTCTTATTAAAGGGGGCTCCCGGATTCCGATAAACCCCCCGCCCGCAGACCCCGACAACCAATGGCCAGGGTTGTCGGGAAGAGGCCCTTGTCCTCATCAACATGGGGAAAAGGTGCTTTATGGTGGGGGGCCCCGCAGGGCGCCCCCCTCCCCCAAAGCACCCCCCCATGTTGAGGGCATGCGGCCTGGTACGGTTCAGGAGGGGGGGCGCTCGCTCATCCCCACCCCCTTTCCTGACCGGCTGGGCTGCGTGCACGGATCAGGGTCTGGTATGGATTTTGGGGGGACCCCCACGCCGTTTTTTCGGCGTAGGGGGTTCCCCTTACAGTTCCATACCAGACCTAAGGTCCTGTCGTACCCGAGTCACGTTCAAAATGAACGGACTTGTCTGTGTGTGGGAAAGTCCTTTCATTCTGAAAGTCCGGCGGAAGTCCGTCGGGAAGACCGTATTCCGGAAAGTCCGGTCGTGTGTAGGCAAGTCCATCCGTTCAGAAAGTTCAGCGGTAGTCCGCCGGAAGTCTGGCAGCAAGTACGTCGGACCTAGCTTCCCAGAAAGTCCGACCGTGTGTATGCGGCATTAGTGTAGCTAAAATAAAAAACAGAAAAATCAGCAAAAGGGACAAACCTTACAATCAGTAGAATGTGTCCCTTGTGCTGATTCCTCTTCTGTTAGTATAAATCATCCTCAGTACATGACCCCAACCCCCGATGAGTCTGCAGTCCCTTATTTGTATTAACCCCCTTGCATGGGAATATTACAACTGTGGGGGTTGGGAGAGGGCATTACGTGAGAAGGATTTCTGCTAATAAAAGAGGAATCGGCACAAGCGACACATCCTGCTGATGACTGTAAGTTACGTTTCATGTGCTAATTTTTCGGTCTTTTATTTTAGCTACAATTAAGCTTTTAGAAGCAGGAATTCTGCTGAATTGCAACTGCTGAAAATTTTCATTATCTGGAAGTGTAAACTGTAATAATCCAGCAAATGTTTCAGAAAAGTTGTAAGTGGGTGCCACTGATGGTATTGAGAATGTTTTAGAATAGAAGAATGTTCAGCCATGATGCCATAAGTTTGTTGTATAATTTTCTAATTGTAATTTCTGTCTTTTGCTGCTAGGAGTGCCACTGGTGAGGCTTGGCAGGAGATCATGCTGTCATGTCTGGGAGATAAAGGCTGTGAACCGGACACTAGTGCCCCTGGTGGACATAACGAAAATGAGCGCTGTGGAACTGACCTAGCTTATGTTTATTTTGTCTCCTTCATTTTTTTCTGTTCCTTCCTGGTGAGCTTGACCTTCAGTACTTTGAATTCATCGAAAGATTGGCATTTATATTCTGAAAAACTCTCTGGTTTGCAGCCCTCTTGTACTTATTGTACGGCTCTTGGACCCTAGCAGACCATAACAGGGGCATTGATTTCTAAAGAGGCTGTAATAGCAGTAATTACTAGCAGTCTCATTTATTATGTCCTCAGTTTCTATGCGTCTCCAAGTTCTCATGAAAGCGGTCTGAGCAGCTCATTAGCCACTGAATCGCTATCTGAAAGGGACACCCCCCCTCCTGCTACTGTTTCTCAGGCTTATCATTTTTACTAGCGCCCAAGAAACAATCCGACAGTGCAGCCGACTGGTCACAGAGGCTACCTCAGAACTGATTGTCTCTGATCGGCTCTATGGCCTTGGAAGACCGGAGCGATATCATGACGCCACTTCCAATCTAAGGTGGAAGTAAACATTTTTTTTTTTTTTAAGCAAAAGATCAAAAAAAATTTTTTTGATCTTTTGCTTTTAAAGATAAAGAAGAGATTTGGGGTCTTTTGACCCCAGATCTCCCCATAAAGAGGACCTGTCATCCTTATTTCTATTACAAGGAATGTTTACATTTCTTGTAATAGGAATAAAAGTGATAAAAAAATGTAAAATCAAGGCACAGTGTAAAAATAAAATAAATAAGAAAAAAAATTTTTAAGCACCCCCACCCCGCTGTATTCGTGCACAGAAGCGAACACATACATAAGTCGCACATGGTGTTTGCACTACACGTGTGAGGTAATGCCGCAAACAATAGAGCGTTATACCTCCTCTGTTACTCTACAGGTACAGTTAACTTGTCATTTTTAAAGCGCCGCTTATGGAGATTTTTAAGTACTGTAGTTTGTCACCATTCCATAAGCGTGTGCAATTTTGAAGCATGACATCTTAGATAGCTATTTAATCTGCGTAATTTCATCTTTCATATTTTACAAATAAATTGGGGTATATATTGTATTTTGCTTTTTTTAATTCATTAGAGTGTATTATTTTCCCAAAAAATTACGTTTAAAAAACCACTGCACAAGTACCGAGGGGCATAAAAAAATTGCAATGATCGCCATTTGTATTCCCTAGGGTCTCTGCTAAAAAAAGTATAATGTTTGGGGGTTATACGTAATTTTCTGGCAAAAAATACTGATTTAAACTTAAACAAAAAGTGGCAGAAAAGGCCTGTCTTCAAAAGGTGACAGATAATATTGTGGGCTTCTCCCAAGATTTTGAAAACTAGTGTCACTTAAAAAAAGTCCAGAGAAAGCAGTGGGTCTGCCTATTAGCCCTACTGCTTGATTGGATAGCTGCTGAGGCCTTTTAAACAATTTTTTTAATAAATGTACTGCAAAGACACGTGAGTGGATTAAAGAAAGGAAGCCAGCCACAGTTAGGGTCGCAGGCTATTTGGCAGGTAAACCTTGATCTATTAAGCCCTGTTAAAAAAAAAATATCCTTGGGAACAATTTCCCTCACAAAGTAAATCTCCCCTATCCCTCCCACTGCAGCACCACAAAGGGAAATGTTCAATCCCAGGATGCAGAGCGTGGTTATCATATTCTGTGAAAAGCCTCAAAGACTGCACATAACAAACAATACTATACATGCAGTCAAATTGGACATATATATTGTTACCTTAGAAGACATCGGCAGATTGTGCAGGTTGTATAACAAAGCCCCATTCAGTATGCAGAGTTCTCACTCACAGAAGACAGACTTTCAATCACATTGCACAGACTGGTAGTGCCAAGCTCACGCATTCCTTTTAAGGTTTATGGAGATTGCCCACTGATCAATCAATCAAAGCCAAGTCTGCGGCAGTATTTTGGTGACCAGTACACAGATCATGAAGTGCTTACTACTTCACCACTTGGACATTATCCAGAACCCAGTTCAGCATGAAAGCCGCCAGAAGCATTATAAATTCCCCTTCTTGTACTTGGCCCCTCCAAATTATGAAAAGCCCACCAACCCAGCCCATCAACCTTATGGATTGATGGTAGAATGGTAAATACAGTACATTTCAAAGATAGCGGAATCTTTCTAAAAACTTTGACCACCTTGTTGTTAGACCTGAGGCTATTCAGAGAGGCCCAAGGATTATCAATGAACTTATCAGAAGCACTTAGAGGTGTATATTGCTTGCAGAAATACATTTGGATTATAGATGGAGGGAAAGAGGTGTTTTGTTTTGAGATGTTTTGGGTAGAGGTGATGGAAGTTTTACCAGCTGATGTTCTTCTGCAAGATTTACCTTGCACTGCAATTTCACATGATCAATTTTAAATACTTTTAAAAGCAAACTAGAGAAAATGAACCAGAGAACCAACCCATACAGTATACTTCTGGGGTCATTTTTCAGAGCAGAAGAGGTTGTCACAGAGCATGACTTTTTAAATGATTTTTAATTGTTCGTGAAGTGTTGTTGAAGCTATTTGTTGTTTTAGAGAAGATTTTGCTATCTATGATTTCTTACCTTTCAGGGGATTCGTTTGTGGTCCAAACATTTAAAAATATGTTTTTCCTTCTCACGGGGGTCTCCCTGCACAATGTAAATGCCTGGAGGGGGCATTGTTGTGCTGGGAGATGATGGGGAAGAGTCTTGTGATCATCAGCTGAGTGATTTTGAATAAATATGCAATTTTGAGCTTGGAATCTCACTCCCAGTTCTTGGTAAAGATTCTATAAAGATCTATCTTTAGAACTTTTTTCTGTCAACAGCTTTGAAGGAGACGGTTGATTAACCGTTGCAGCTTGTCTCGGCTGTGAATGCTTTCCCGAGGTAAGCAACATCAAGAGAAAGAAAGGAATCTCCACCACCACCAATACCGCCACCACCACTGCATTTCATTTGGCCATTGCTTGCCTCTGGAAAGTGTTCACAGTCAAGACAAGCTGCTGCTATAAATTAACTGTCTCCTTTAGAGCTGTTGCCGGATTGGCCCCAGCAGGAAGAGAGTGGGGGCAGGTTTCATAAATAGGATTAGAAAACAGGATGAAGAACTACAAGTAAAATAATAAAATACTAATACTAATGACAGATCTCCTTTAACACCTACCATGAAGATTCCTGTTCAGTCTCTTCTTATTATGGGATGACACAATTCTGTTTCTGTCTCCCATTTGTGCCCCTGCTTTGTCTGTCTTCCACATGGGTTTCTAATGGAGACAACAAGTGGTTATTTTAATACATTATACAGGCTTTCGGGAAAGTTTATCCTGAGCAGTAATGCAGTCATCACTGTAGGGCATGTAGACAGGAAGTGACTGTAGAATGACAGAAGAAGACCAGCAGCAATGGAATGCAAAAAAGGGTGAAATACATGAGAGTTGTTTTTGATACAGTGTGCTTTACTTTAGCAAACCAAAAATCATCCAATTAAAGTTTAGATCCATTTCACTGGACCTTGTTTGTTTCTTCCTTAGATGTTAAATCTGTTTGTTGCTGTCATCATGGATAACTTTGAATACCTGACCAGAGACTCTTCCATTCTCGGACCACACCATCTGGATGAGTTTGTCCGTATCTGGGCAGAATACGACAGAGCAGCATGGTAAATTGTCTTCTGCATTCTTTATTCATACTCCTTCCTAATTATAAGCCTTTTAAGATGCAGAAATATCGTATGGAAATAGAAAATTATACTGATATGAAATAAAATAGATTCCCAGTTTATTAAGCTAACCTATAATGTTTATTTGTTTCTGAATTTCTGTAATATATTTGTATAATCCAGCTTTCTAGCTAAAGATTGACTGGTTGAGGTTATTATCTATCATCCCCCATTTCTATGTCCCAGTTTGAGCAGCAACTATTTTGCAGGAACTGGGTTTGGTCTTTGTGCTGCCCTTGGAGCTCTCATGGTGCAGTGACTGAAGTTGTGGGGGGTTTGTCCTCTGTCCACGGAAGTCTCTCCAGCTTCATGGTACCGAGCTGTGCTCTGATTAACATGCCTGTGCTTTTCTTCCAGTGGCAGGATCCCCTATAAGGATATGTACAAATTAGTCCGAGTCATCTCGCCTCCGCTCGGCCTAGGAGAGAACTGCCCATACAGGGTGGCATGCAAGGTTTGGTGCCAAATCTATCAGCCCTTTCCACTTCAGCAAGGGCATAGCTTACCTTTACCTTCCCACCTTTCCCTTCACCTAACTATCCCTTCCCCTCCACCGCTCCACTACTGCACCATGCAAGGGACCTCGGGCTGCTGCCTCCAGGTGTAAAGACTGACATTCACTCCCTAACCGTCCCACTACATCAGCAGCTGCACCCAAGCTAGTCCCTGGGACTTAACAGTACATCATTAAAGCCATGGGTGAACCATGACTTGGTAAGAGGGTTGAGTTTTCCACCAGCGTTTTATTTCTCCTGTAGACTCTGGAAGCAGGATCTCATCATCTTAGGTCCTAAGTCTGTTTTGTCTTTCCATTAAAGAGACTATGTAGTGGAGGGCAAAAGAGCTAGGAACGCTTGCATGGAGAAAGTGCTGCTAGACTCCCCAAAATATATTAGACATGAGACAATTTCAATAAGGTGCTGTCCACCCATAGCTGAAATATATGTTTTGAATGGACCCTTTAGGGTTTAAAAAAATAGTCAACAATATACAGCAAATTAGGTTTAGACTAGAAACCACAGATTTAGACCACAGGTTAAAAAAGTCATTATTCCCCTGCAGGGCTTTGATATATATGCCCATATGCACATAATTCATTTAAAAAACCAAGTGGGTTGTGGATTCTTTTGGGTTTATGGATGGAGCCTATACATCCACCCTCTCGGATGATCCAGGGTTACTGGTGTTCGGGGGCAGCTGGTTGACCCTCTAATCTGCAGCTTGGCATGAGCTGAAGACACTAGCGGGGAGAATGCATGAAAACTTTCCTTGAATGCAGCCCGGAGCATGCTTTGCACTGGTGCATGCTGGGAGCCACACCGCATAGACAGGAGGAAGCAACTGCAGGATCTCAATCCTAAAACCAACTTGGACAGTTGCACCCTCTTTACCATCACCAGATTACATACACGGCTCCCCCAAAAGCCTTAGCTCCTTATGGACAGTGATCTTTATCAATGGCTAAGACAGCTGAACTATCAGGAGCTGCATTCTGAACTTGGAGACGGTTATTTGGAGTTGATATAGTAAATGCTTGCGACATCACTAAGATGAAGAAGTAGACAACTTAAAAACAGAAGAGAGGAATTGGGCTTGGGTAGTAAAGATCTATTTACCCGCCTGAATCTGCTTCTGGGGAGGTCGAGGCATTTATTAACCCCTCCCTCTTCTCTTCTGTTTCCCTCTTTTCTTTCTTGTTTTCTGTGTGTTTTACTGTTTGCTGTTTCTTTTTTTTGGTTTGGATTTTGCTGCCATGAATATGCTGCTTTTCTTTGTCCCTTCATTGCTGGCTCCATTGTCCTTACTTCACTCCTTTCCTCTTCCTCTGGCTCCCCCTGTCCATAACCAGTGGCCGCATCCATTATACAGAGATGTACGACATGCTGACCCTCATGTCACCACCTTTAGGCCTCGGAAAAAGATGTCCTAACAAAGTGGCTTATAAGGTAGAGATAACCCTATTTAAATCAGCAAAGGGATTTTGAACCTTGTCCAGTCACCAAGTAGAAGAAATAATGGGCTCCGGATGATGTGGACACAAATTTTAACAGTGCAATGACAGTATCAGAATTAAAGTGACGAAAGTTTTAAGTCACCCTTCCACTTTAAAAATAATAATAATAATGAAAAAAAAAATCAAAAATACAGTTGTTATATGAAGGATGCAACAACTAAAAAAAACTTTCCTGTCTATCCTGATACTCTCCCTAATGCTTCTGTGGCCTACACTATGCATGACTTGCAGTTATACTTGGGTTAGCATGATTGTAGTACCCTTTCTGTTCTTTGGTCATAGCGTAGGGAAGCATATCATAGCTTCTTGAGGGATGAGTGAATGTCAGGAATTTGAGACAGAATAATTTTTAGTGAAACAAGTAAATCAGGTATAGCTATTTTTTTTTGTGTGGATAGAGTAGCAAAGGATTTAGATCACTGCCAGCTTATTTTTTGCTGTATGTGTCCCATTGGGCAGATTTACCTTCAAAGAGAAGTATGGGTTATGGTAAATAAAAAACATTTATACTCATTGAGGTTGATACAGCATCAATCCGATGCTGCATCTGTCTCCCGCCAGTTCTGCACAGAGAACTAAGCGAAAAATAACCGCGATCACTCATTTCTCCCCCTCCGCTTCTTGAGAAGAGAACCATGTCTGTCAGTCACTGGCTCTCTGCTCTGCCCCTCCAGGGATCACTGGAGAGCTGGGCTGTAGAGTGGGCGGGAGCTGAGAGATCGCTGAGAGGCTGAGCCAGGTTCTGGTCCAGGTTTCTGGGCAGAGCCCGACCATATGGTTGGGATCTTATCAGAGCCAACAGTGGGTTTCGGCTTGCTGAAAATGGGTCACAGGCGTGCAGAAGGAACTGCACTCCTTTGACCCATAGGAGAAGTATGGACAAAATAGCTTTGGCTATACTTCTCCTATTTTAGACAGATGTCACTGGAAAAAAAGGATCACCATCGGAAGATTTTTCCTGACTTTATGTTCTGGTGGCAACTAGGTATTTGGATTTCCCATCACATTCTGTCTCACGTTCTGTGAGCATCACAATGAATAAAGTGTTTGAATCTAGCTAGTGGGACACAGGCAGCAATAAAAACTTAACAGAGGTTCTAATCCTTTCCTACTCTAACCAAAACTTAACAAAAGGTTCTAGTTTTACATACATTTTAAAATAAATCTTTTACCAACCTTGGCCATTCAAATTCAGTATGTGATCAAAAAAATGCATGTCAAAGACATCAGCAGATCCAGAAAAATAAACAGCTTAAATGATGTGCAAATCTTGACTTTTTCTATAAAAAATCAGTGTTGAACTTTCTCTATTCCACCCCCCCAAATATATTTAATTAGAGGATACCATAAAACAAGTTTATGAGCAAATATTATCTATTCCTGTGAGGGTAGAGATTGATCCTTCCCTTCCCACAATTCTTATTCCTTAATAAGGTTGTCCACGATATAATAGGGTCATTAAGAACCCTATTATATCGTGGACAACCTTATTAAGGAATAAGAATTGTGGGAAGGGAAGGATCAATCTCTACCCTCACAGGAATAGATAATATTTGCTCATAAACTTGTTTTATGGTATCCTCTAATTAAATATATTTGATCATGCTTAATTTGATTTGCTGAGGTTTTTGGCAAGGTACAAGTAGGCTCTCATTAGTAAAAGATAGAGGCTGACATTGTTGACTTTTCAATCTAAGGATCCTTGTTGCCTAGCTGTCATGTTGACACTCTTGCTTCAATACTTGAGGGCTTTTTCACACTTCCCAGCATTGTGGCAACACAGTGTGAAATGTGGGCAATGACATTACCAAAATAAATGGTAGCACATGGTGCATGCGCCAGTGTGTTGTAGTGTCTTTTCATTTAGAATAGCACCCCTACACACCTCTAGAATATGCAGGTGTTACAACACACTGCAGCACACTATGTGCAGCAAGTACTAAAATCTCATTGAGGTACATAACATTATAGTCCTGTCATTTCGAATAGGCTGCCTAATGCAGTGCGTTGTTGTGCACCTCAACACATGAAAACATGTGCGTTGCAGCGCAGTCCTAGTGCAAGTAGGCCATAAAATTGCTCACGCAAATAGAATATGCATATATAGACTTCAGAGTTTTTTCTGACTTTACTGATCTGAGTACTAGTTTTAGGTTATTAAAAGTACTAAAACCAGAGGGTCAGCATATTGTACATTTTCAGAAGGTCAGTAATGACACTCCCAGTTTTTCCTCAAAACAAGCTATGTTTAACCTTTTTATCTAGTGTACATATCTTCAGCAGTTTTCTATATATCCGCATAGTCACAAATTCTCTGGACAAGTACATATTTAGTCTGCTGGTTCTGGACAGTTAATCCCCTGTCTTGTTTTGTCCAGTAATACTGGTATTCTTTGTAACAAGAATTCAGCTGTAGTAGGGGCAAGTTTTGCATGCTCCTTATGTTCTCTCTTTTAGTGACATAGGAATAGGGTGGAGCTGGGGATATGGAGGGAAGTTTGGGGAGTGATGTCTCCATCCCTGTTCTGTGTATGGTGTAGTGATTATGTGCATATGTGTGCTTGTTTGCTTTGGGTCCCCTTGTCGATATCCCATATCTTGGGCACCCGGTGTTTTTGTACAGAGATTGGTCCTGATGAATATGCCCGTAACAGAGGACATGACGGTTCATTTCACTTCTACTCTTATGGCTCTTATCCGGACAGCACTGGATGTAAAAATTGCAAAAGGTAAGAATCACAGACATCATAACCACAAAACTTAACCTGTGCTTAGTTGACCTTGTACAGGGGAAACCATATAATATGTAACCTCTTGTATGGTAGATTTTAATATGTAGCTTCTTCTTTAGTACTCCAGAGAAAACAAAAGTTAAACTAAGCGGGTCCTCCTCTGCCCTGCAAGGGTTAAATGCTCATTTTGCTTAGGGGTAGAACAATGCACAGATATACTTAACTTATTCCTCGCTTCCAAATACTTCTTCCCAGCTGCACAACTGGTCCCTGAACTAGCTTTCCTTCAACACTTGACCAATCACTTTGTAATGTAATGAAGCAAAATGCAAGACCAAGATTGGTCCTCTATTCTAGTTGAGGACATCAAGGGCTCCATGGACTTTCATAGGGTGGGGAAGAGTGGTGGTTGCCAAGGGAGTTAGGAAGATAAGAATTTTTACTTATTCCTCTACCTCTGGACAAAACAAATATTTCAACTTTGCAGTGTGGTGGGGGATCAACTGCAAGGGCTCATTTTTGTTTTCCCTGGAGATCTGCTTTATTGACATTAAGCACATGCATGTTAATTTCATTTACCCAAGATTATGGATAGGAGGGCGTTACACCCAGGTTTAGACTACTGGAGTGACCCAAAAGCAGCACCCCCATAGGCTTAAAGTATATGTCAAGTCAAAAACTTTTTTCTTGTTTTGGATAGAGTTTAAAACTGACATCAGCAGGACAAGAAAAGAGGGTACATCTCTCTAGTGGGGCCCCAGAAAGCCATACCCTTACAGGGGTTCTAATCCTTCCCCTCTTCATAACAAAGAAAAAAGTTTTGCCCAGACTTACATTTTAAGGATATACCACAGGCTGGTGTTCCACTTGATTTATGCCCTACAGTAAAATGCATTTGCAGCAGTAATGCTTTAGTGTCCATGGGCCCACATGGACTAAATAGGCATTCTATTATGCCTAGCGTAAATCACCCAGTGCTTTCCTGTGCTTGGGAAGCCACATGCGCTGATTACAGCTTGTCATACAAGTGAAATTCTGTAGGAGGCCATACTCCTACAGAATGCTGATGCTTCATCAACTTTTATCCATTCAAAATATGCCCCAGACACCCATGTGCAAGTAAACACCAATGCAAAGAGACATCAGTGTGTACAAGTGTACACTTGCATACTATTCACTTGTATGGCAGGCTGTATGCAGCACATGGAGCTCCTCAGGCATGAGAACATGCCAGGAGACTTATGCTAGGCATAAAATAATAACTGTTTTAGTCCATGTGCATGAAATCTTACATGCAAATGTAAACGTTAGACTTCAGGCTGTTATAAAATAGACAAATAATGCAGCTCTGTATTCATTTATATGGCATTTAAAGCGGTAGTAAACTGCAGTTGTTGATAAAAAAAAATCCCTACAAGGCAATATCATAATGTGCTAGTATGCATCACATACTAACACATTATGAGAGACTTACCTTAGAACGAAGCCCTCCAGCGTTGAACTGTCACCGCTGAGTGGGCTTCCATCTTCCCCTGGTCTTCCGTCCAGGTTGATGACGTCTCTCGCAGGCATGAGCACAGAGCCACCGTTTATGGCATGGGCTCTTAAGGTCCGGCACTGTATGCCAGACCTTCAGAGCACATTCGCAGGTAACGTCACCAGCTGCATGCACTCTAAATATCTCCTAAACTGTGCAAGTTTAGGAGATATTCACAGTGCCTACAGGTAAGCCTTATTATTGGCTTGCCTGTAAGTACAAGTGGTAGAACTGAGTTTACTACCACTTTAATTTCTTTTTTATATAAGCAGTTAATTTATACATATTTTGTCTGTGTATTTAGCTGTTAGTATGGAGTTCACCTTTACATTTTCATTTCTACATAAAATGTCTCCTGTAAGTTAAGGAATGTTAATATGGATTCTGTTGGGGAGACATTAGTGTTTTGAGTTAATTCATTATATTCGGTTCAATTATATGCATAATTAGGAATTTGTCTTTTTAGTGTACTGTCCTTCCAATTACTGCTAAATATTCCATTGTTTGCCTTGTTATAGGGGGAGCTGACAGGCAACAGCTGGATGCAGAGCTGCAGAAAGAAATACTGGCCATTTGGCCAAATATTTCCCAAAAGATGCTAGACTTACTTGTACCAATGCCAAAAGGTAAGATGGGTTATAGCACCCAATGTACAAGGACTGGCAAAGTGTGTGAACTGCTCCAAGCAAAGCCGTTATAAGAGACAGCTGATTTTGCTGCAGTTGTAAGACAATCTGTCCATGTGGGGAAGATTTATGCCTAATTCCCTGGACTAAAAAATTACCCTCCTAAGGTCTGAACTCTCTCTACACCAAGCATGTGTAAAAGGGCCCCTAAACATAAAGACAAACATAAAGAAATCCGCACATGATTTGTGTGTGTACAGTGAATCAACAACCCTCCAAGATGACCCACTCCTGTAGGCAGAAAACATTCTGCTTCTGATCATCTCTGCCTTTCTGATTACCTTCATCTGATATGTATTCATAAAAGTACATTGACTACATTTAGGAGACTCTAATCAGAGAGTCAGGAGCTGAGTATTTTATGCCTGCTTGAGTGGGTCCTGTTGGAGGGTTTGGAATCATGCAAATCACCACATTCCTGGTAAATGACAATGGTGACTCGTGGTATGCCTAGAAAAGGAAAACAGATTCATTTAATCTGTGATGAATTGCATGTCAGTGTATTTAGTTCAAAAATCACCATGCATTGATAACATCAGGAAAAGGGCACTTATAGGTCTGTAGAATACTAAAAAGGAAAGATAAAAAGCAATGGAAGGCAGAAATACTTACCATTCCATTGCTCCAGGCTCCCTCCATTGCTGGTTACATTTGCAGTGGCATTTGATCATGCGATTGTTGATGAAGGGAATGATTAAGCCCCAAACAGTGTTTTCTCTAGGAAGGTTATTCTGCCACTCATATTCTTATTTCCCATTCTTCCTAGCCAAACTCTAAACATTGCTTTATGTTAGCATTTGGGAATATGTCCAGGCCATTACATTGTAAACTCCTCTGGGTCAGGAAACTGGAAGGAAACAAACAAGTGCAACACTTTGCTTACAGTTTTTTGGTCCATTTATTGGCATCACAGTATCACTTCACCAAATGCCATCAACTAAGATCTTAGATGGTGGCGCTAGCTGGGGTGATATCATGGCCAACAATAAACTAGTGCAGCATACTGGAAGCAGTGTTTGACTAAGGAAAATTCTGGACTCAAGGCCAGGAGAGAATTTGCCCCTAGGCCAGTGCAGATAATGTATATTGGGCTGGTGTTCCTAAGTGTTGATGCATCCCAATTCAGACCTCGATAAAATGAGGACCTGCCATCATTGATAGATTCTGGGCATTATTTGGCTACCTTTCAGCATCAACTCTGCAGCTCATGTCATGTGGCAAAATACACAAAGATACAAAAGTCAGTGCAGGAATAATGTAGCATGAAATATTTGTGCTCATTGGCCAAAGAAAGCAGAAAACTCAAATGTTGATATCTTTGCCAGAGTGTCACCATGGCCACCAATCACTGTGGCATTGCAGCGCTTTCTTCAGGCATCAGAAAAGAAAGCCTAGCCATGAAATGACCAATCAGTTGTGTTTGCCACCTAGGTCAAAAGTTCTCAAACCTCCCCTGGCGTGAGTCTACTTTGTTTCCTTGTGGTGTTTGGTGGCTGAGAGCAGGCCTGAATAGTCACCTGCTACATTGCCTATTCCATGGTGTCCTGGAATGGTGGTGTGTTTATTTATCTTGTGGGGCAGTGAATAAAATGTGTGGCTCAGTGTTCTCTATAAAGCCCTGCAAACATGTACATTAATAAATAAGTCTTAAACATTGCTATCATAGAAGGCACTGGAAAATCTTTTCAATTACAGTAAAAGCCTCTTTAGCGCCACTGAACATAGGCTTCTTAGAATTATGAGCTTCAGCAGCTATGTCTAATTCTATGCACTGTGATTGGATACACAGCGTGTTTTAATTCAGCGTGAAATTAGCTGAGGCTCTCTGCACCTTCTCTTGTTTGTGTGCTATGTCAGACTTTCAGCAAGATATGTGAAGAATCACTTAAGAAGCATAAAACTTGATAAGTTTGCTGTTCTCATCAGAATGTCTCTTTTGTAATAATTCAAAGAAATTACATTTCATAAAAGAAGCTAATTTTATGTATAACTCAAGTTTAAACAATAAATATGGTTATGGTTTACAATCAAAAGGTATCAAGCATTAGATAGGGCAGCCCAAAGAGATGGTAGGATTATCACTGGGTCTTGCTTTAATATTGTCTGCTTCAGGTGGTAAGATAGAAAGAAGAAAAGAAGAACCAGGATAAAAATATGAGTTCACTTTGTACATATATATATATATATATATATATATATATATATATATATACCGTATATAGTATTTTCTACAGCCCCAATTCCAAAAAAAGTTGGGAAGCTGTGTAAAATCTACATAAAAATAGAATGTAATGATTCGAAAATTTCATAAACCCATATTTTATTCACAATAGAAAACATCAAATGTTTAAACTGTGAAAATGTACCATTATAAGAAGAAAATAAGATAATTTTGAAATTGATGGCAACAACACGTCCTAAAAATTGTAAATGTCTCTGTAATTGTCTGGGAACTGAGGTGCTGGAGTTGCTGGAGTTTTGGGAAAGGAAAGTTGTCCCATTCTTGCCTAAGCATATGCTCCTCTAAAACCTGGATATATTTTTCATCACTGTTGGAGCTTTCCCAGATGTGAAAGCTGTCCATTCCTTACGTATTTATGCACCCTCATACTAACAGAGATGCAAGCTTGTGAACTGAGCCCTGATAACAAGTCGGGAGGTCCCTCTGCTCTTTAATCCTGAGCATGTGGTGCACATGTTTGCCAATAAAGTCAGATTTTGATTCGTCTGACCACAGAACAATTTTTCCACTTTGCAACAGACCATTTTAAATGGGCTTTGGCCCAGAGAAGATGGTTGTGTTTCTGAATCAGTTTCAGATATGGCTTCTTCTTTGCATAATAGGGCTTTAAAATGCATTTTTGGATGGGACAGCGAACTGTGTTCACAGACAGTGATTTTTGGAGCCTATGCAGTGATGTCCATCACAGAATCATGCCTGTTTTTAATTAAGTCCCATCTGAGGGCCCAAAGATCGTGGGCATCCAGCATTACATTTCAGCCTTGTCCCACTGAGATTTCTCCAGATTTTTAGGATTTGTTTGATGATATTATGTACTGTAGATGATGATAAATGTAAAGTCTAGATGATAATATATTTAAAGTCTTTGCAATTTTATGTTGAGGAACATTATTCTGAAATTGTTTGATAATCTTTAGATTCAGCCTTTCACAGATTGGTGAACCTCTGCCCATCTTTACTTCTGAGATACTCTGACTATCTAAGATGCCCTTTTTATATCATTCATGTTACTGACTTATCTGTTTTCAATTAACCTAATTAGTTGGAAAATGTTCTGCCAGCTCTTCCTTGGTATTACCACTTACTTATGGGGAGGGGGGTGCTTTGTGCACATGTCAGGTGAGAGATGGGTCTGTGGTTGAGGTGGTGTTAGTGATAATGCAGGCATGTTGGTGAGAGTTGGAAGAGGTGGAAGCTAGGCTTCATGCATGCATGGAGTGTGGCTAGGGAGAGGGTGCAGTTATGAGAGGGGGTAAAGGTGTTGTGGTAAGAGCAAGGGGGTGTAGGTGTGGTGGGGAAAGGGGGGCCTGAGTGTGGAGGTGGGGTTCAAGATTTGGGTCATTTGGGGAGAGGAGGTTCTGTGGTGCATTGTGGAGTTTGGGGTGCAGGGGTTATGGTAAGAGCAGGGAGGGGGCGGTGTTGAGAGCAGTGGAGGGGCACTGCAGGCATTGGGTGTAAGTGGGGGCAATTTCTAGGTGCATTGGTGAGAGCTGGGGAGGCAGCATACAGGTGTGGGATTAGGCACAGGAGTAGTGGTGAGAGTGGAGCGTGGTGCAGATATGCACGTGAGATTTGGGTGAAGCACGCACAGGTGCAGTGATAAAAGGCAGGGTACAAGTGCAGTGGTGGATTTAAAAGAAGGTAAGGGGGATGTAAAAGTGGTGGGTGGTGGGGTGATAGAAGTTGCATCAGGGAGGGTTGGGTGATTCTTGGTGGGGCCTGGGTAACAGTGTGGGGGAAGGGTGTACTAAGCAGAGCGCAAAGCCATCCCTTACTCCAGCCACTGCTGCTGGAAGAATGACAGACTGCCTAGGAGCTTCTTTGCCTCTGTAGCTCATTCCTCCCCAGACTGGTCTCCGAATCCTCAGAAGTGACTGGGAGCCAGGGACAGGCAGAGACATAGCTAGGGAGTTTTCTGTCACATCACCAGGCCTAATGTTGGGGCTACTGTGCTGGGCACTGTCTGGTGACAGAAGCTGGGGAGTGCTGGTCATGGGAGGGGAGTGTTCAGGGCAGCTGCTTGTGCTGTTAAAGGACAGAAAATGGAGAAGAGGTAAGAGTTCAGGGAGTTGGTAAGAGGTAAGAGTTCAGGTTGCAATAATATTTGGGAGGCCGATAATTCATATTTGACTGATCAGATCTTCTAGCCAGCCTGAGTGCATTATTAATATGTAATACAAAGTGCTAGTCTTACATATTTCATAGTTGTGGGATCCCAAAGCGGCTGATTCCATGAGGCATATACAGTATGGCATATCTGGTTATCTTAGAACCTGAAAAAGTAATCATGAAGCTCTGATTGGATCTTGATCCATAGGTAATTCTACTTTAAAAGTGTGTACACTTTTCATTATGCAGTCAATTGTTCTTTCCATTCTCCAATGGCTTCCTTAAAAGGCAGTTACATGGGATATTATTATAATAAGATACTGTATATTTGGAAATAACACAAACCATTATGTAGAATGTAGAATTACCTGAAATACAATTATAGGTCATTATTACTGTACATCTGCAAAGTGGTTATTTTAAACACATATTTCCATTCTCTCTTAGCCTCAGATCTGACTGTGGGCAAGATTTATGCTGCTATGATGATCATGGACTATTATAAGCAGAGTAAAGCCAAAAAGCAAAGGCAGCAGCTGGAAGAACAGGTGAGGCTCTACCACTGTGTAGCTATCCCCCCAGGTTAACCCACTATCTATACAGAACGGAAGATTGAGGAGTACGAGAATTTCCAGTCTGTGTAGTAAAAAGAAGCACAGATAAATTAGATTCAAATTGCTCTAAGGCATGGCGAACAATTAGACTTTACTTTTGTCAGAGCCGTGAAAGATGTATGGGAATTGGTGCCTTATAAAACAGAACTATTTGTTATATCTATCTAAACTGTGTTGGTATAGCTTATTGTTTACTGAGCTCTGGGCATATTGGTGGATCTTGAAATTACAGTTGAAATTTTTAAAACCATACTTGTGGTGCAGTTTGTGTTTGCCATGACATAACATGTTTTACTTAAAGGGTCAGGTCGGCCATACACAGTGCAATTTTTTTTTTCTTGCAACATGATTCCCCCATCAACACAGACAGAGCTGACAGGGGAATCAGCAAATGTCTTCTCCCAACGGGGGAAGTCAGTGATTATTGCTAGAGGCTTTAGCAGCCGCTTGCGATAAACGCAAGCAAATCTGTGTTTAGTTGTGCCCAAGTTGATTGATCTATCAACTTGGTACATTCAGCCAGCCCATTAACGGTTTAAAACCGTGTATGGCCGGCCTTAGTTCACCAATACAAAAAGAAAAACCGTGGCTTTAAAAATCTCTGCCTATGCAGATAAGGGGCGTCTGTAGATAAAAACAAACTGTGCATCCTTCTAAGATACACAGAAGATGTCCCAAGCCAAATCGACAAATCTATATTTAACACCAACCCTTCTCATTGAGTCTCCCACTAAAGCCATGGATTTCCTCCCTGTATATGCAACTTCTAGATAAATACCTGGGTACTCTAATGCCGCGTACACACGGTCTGACTTTCTGGGAAGCTAGGTCCGACGTACTTGCCGCCAGACTTCCGGCGGACTACCGCCGGACTTTCTGAACGGACGGACTTGCCTACACATGACTGGACTTTCTGGAATCCGGTCTTCCTGACAGACTTCCGCCGGCCTTTAAGAAAGAACGGACTTTCCCACACACGGACAAGTCCGTTCATTTTACTCGCTTTTATTGGCGAGATTGAAACCTTGCGAGCCCCGTCGCGGGCATCCCAGGCACTTAGGTCTTGTATGGATTCGTAAGGGGAACCCCCTACGCCGAAAAACCGGCATGGGGGTCCCCCCAAAATCCATACCAGACCCCGATCCGAGCACGCAGCCCAGCCGGTCAGGAAAGGGGGTGGGGAAGAGCGAGCGCCCCCCCTCCTGAACCGTACCAGGCCACATGCCCTCAACATGGGGGGTGCTTTGGGGGAGGGGGCGCCCTGCGGGGCCCCCCCACCACAAAGCACCTTGTCCCCATGTTGATGAGGACAAGGGCCTCTTACCGACAATCCTGGCCGTTGGTTGTCGGGGTCTGCGGGTGAGGGGCTTATCGGCATCCGGGAGCCCCCTTTAATAAGAGGGCCCCCGGATCCCGGCCCCCCACCCTATGTGAATGAGTATGGGGTACATGTTACCCCTACTCATTCACCTAGGGAAAAAGTGTCAATAACAAAACACACTACACAGGTTTTTAAAGTAATTTATTAGACAGCTCCGGGGGGTCTTCTTCCGGCTTCGGGGGTCTTCTTCTTCCCTCCGGTTCCTCTTCTCTCGGTGTCCGGTTGGTTCTTCTCCGCTCTCTCTGGCCTCTTCTCCCGGTGTTCCAGTTCTTCTGCCGGCTCCTCCACTATCTTTATGCCGCTCTTTTGGCAGCGGAGGCCCAGACTTCTGGCTTCTGGCTTCTGGCTTCTTGGCTTCTTGGCTTCTTGGCTTCTTCTCTTCTTCCGATGTTGACACGACAGTCTCTACATCTGGAATGCTCTCTGAGTGCTCTGATGTGACTTATAAAGGCGGAGACCCCACCCCCTTATGCCGTCACAGTCCCTGGGCATGCTGGGACTGTGACATTTTAGGGGGCGTGGTCCCTGGGTGATGTTCAGGAGGGGGGCGCTCGCTCGTCCCCACCCCCTTTCCTGACCGGCCGGGCTGCATGCTCGGATCGGGGTCTGGTATGGATTTTGGGGGGACCCCCACGTTGTTTTTTTGGTGTAGGGAGTTCCCCTTACAAATCCATACCAGACCTAAGAGCCTGGGATGCCCCGCGCTCGCTGCAATAGGAAAATTTGTTTTTCCTATTGCAGTGAGCGCGAGATGCAGTACCCTGCCCCTCTGTCATATCTGGTCCGTCGGACCAGCATACAGATGAATGGGCTTTCCGTCAGGAGTCCGGCGGAGTTACGATGTAAAGATTTGAAGCAGGCTTCAAATCTAAAGTACGTCGGATTTCCGACCGAAACTGTCCATCGGAAGTCCGATGGAGACCACACACATTCGGATTGTCCGCCGGATTTGATCCGGCTGCGTCCGTCGGACTTTTGTAGCCGAAAAGTCCGACCGTGTGTACGCGGCATAAGCCTCTTGGGTAGAAAAGGGTGGGTGAAATACAGAATACTTTATAAATCCCAAGGTAAATTAGGAAGTTGTTATGACACAGACACACTTAGCAATAAGACAGCACAAGATCACAACAATAAACTGAACAAGAAGCAAAAACACAACAAAATTACCAATAACACCCGTTAACACCAAATAACACAATTAAAACTACACTACAAATAAAACACCCATACAAATAAAATACAACATAGAATAAATAATACAGATTAAAATAACAGGCAAACTACCAAATACAATTAATACACCACTTTCTCTAACACCACCCCAAATAATAACCAACACAATACCAACATACTATAAAAACAACACAAAATCCTGATCATAAACCAGAATTAAATCTTCACCTCCAGCCCTCACAGAAAATAATTATATATCTTGATTGCCACAGGCAAAAATTATTTCCAGTGTCGCTCTGTGGTGCATTGTGGGTGTAACAATCTGTCACTGATGGTACTCCGCAGACTGACCAGCGTATTGTGGAGTGGGTGGGAGGAGTTGTCCAAGATTGAACGTAACTTGAACAACATTTTCCTCTCCAATACTGTTGTAAAAGACTCGAATTCCAATTCAGCAACATCAGCCTTGCTAATCAGTTTGTTGAGTCTGTTGGTGTCGGACACCCTAAGCCTGCTTCCCCAGCATGCCATTGCATAGAGGAGAGCGCTGGCCACCACAGACTCATAAAACATCTTCAGCATTGTCTTGTAGATGTTAAAGGATCTCAGGCCCCTCAAAAAGTAGAGGTGGCTTTGACCCTTCTTTTAGAGCACCTCAGTATTCTTGCTCCAGTCCAGCTTTTTATCTATGTGCACCCCTCGGTACTTGTAAATCTCTACTACCTCCACATCCACTCCTCGGATGGAGATTGGAGTCGCTGGTGGCTTCCTGTCAGGGCTGGACACAGCCCTTCCTTCTCTGAGATGGCCGCTCAGCTGTCAGTTAATTGCTAGCTCCTATCTCTCCACAGTGACTCACCTGTTGATGTTATCCTGCTCGTCAGTCCTGCTTACTTAAGTCGTCCAGCCCAGATGATCTCTGCTTTCGCCTGGTCAACATCACAGAGACTCTCTCCTGCATACCTGTTAAAGACTTGCTTAGCTGACGTTCCTTCTGGTTCCAGATCCTGCTTGCTGTTCCACTACACTGAGCCCTGGCTTCCTGACTATGTTTGTTCTATTTACTTTTATTATTATTAGACAAGTGTGATTTAACTGAACTTCTGTCTCAGTCTTGTTTAATAATAATAATAATAATAATAATAATAATAATAAAAGGTAAATAGAGCAATGTAGTCAAATCATAGCCAGAGTTCAGTAACCGGAATGGATAGTCAGACAAGCCAAGTAGTCAGACAAGCCAAGATGTCAGGGAGCCAGAGATCAGCATACTTCAGGACAGGCCAGGAAGTCAGGAGAATAAGCATAGTGGAACAGCAAGCAGGGTCAGGAACCAGAAGGGACGTCAGCCAAGCGAGTCTTCAACAGGTACACAGGAGAGAGTCTCTGGATGTGTTTGACCAAGGCGAAGGTAGAGAGAAACTGAAGTGAACAGCTTAAGTAATCAGCAGGACTAACAAACAGGATATCATCATCAGGTGAGTCACTGTGGAAAAGATTGGAGCTGGCAATTAACCGACAGCTTAGCGGCCTGCTCTGAGAAGAAAGGGCTGAGCCCAGCCCTCACAATATGATAAGAGTTTTCCAGATGCAAATTACTCATGACCCACTGACATGTATATAAGGGAGTCTGGGAGAAGAGGGATGCTTGCCTAAAGTCCCTATCTCTAGATTCTTATTCGTGCACACAAATTTATAGCCATGGAAGGGCTTTCCTCTAGTCCCACTAGGTTTGAGGAGTGGCGTACGCAGGTAATACATTACTCAAAGAAAGTCAAATTTTTGCACATAGAGGTGTCTCCAAAAAATCCAACTCTGGGAGCTTTGGTTGGCTGTTCCCGGTCCAGCACCCCTGTGCCTGGTAACACAGCAGGTATGTTGACCTTTGTCATATACTGGGCTTTAGTGACTGAAAGTGGTACAATACTTACCTTTATTATCTGAAGTTGAGATATTGTGACAAAAATAATTTACATATTACATTTAGTGATCACACTATGTACTCATAAACAGAATGCACTTATTCTTGAGATGGCCTCTTCTCTGGATAATTTTTCTGTTGTGTGGATTGACCTGTACATCTCTTCACTGCTTTGATGTAGGGAAGCAAAAAATATGTTCATGAATTGTGATGTGTGATGATATTTACAATCAATGTTCTTCCCTTGCATTGATCCCAATTTTCATATACAGTATCTCACAAAAGTGAGTACACCCCTCAAATTTTTGTAAAT
Source organism: Lithobates clamitans (assembly GCA_037952925.1). Lineage (NCBI taxonomy): Eukaryota > Metazoa > Chordata > Amphibia > Anura > Ranidae > Lithobates > Lithobates clamitans. The sequence goes on from JBBGZY010000992.1 coordinate 2,786,302, forward strand.
ATTTTATTATATGTTTTCATGTGACAACACAGAAGAAATTACACTTTGCTACAATGTAAAGTAGTAAGTGTACAGCTTGTATAACTATAAATTTGCTGTCCCCTCAAAATAACTCAACACACAGCCATTAATGTCTAAACCACTGGCAACACCCATACGTGAAAATGCCCAAATTGGGCCCAACGTGTCAATATTTTGTGTGGCCCCCATTATTTTTCAGCACTGCCTTAACCCTCTTGGGCATGGAGTTCACCAGAGCTTCAAAGATTGCCACTGGAGTCCTGTTCTACTCCTCCATGACGACATCACAAAGCTGGTGGTTGTTAGAGACCTTGCGCTTCTCCACCTTCCATTTGAGGATGCCCTACAGATGCTCAATAGGGTTTAGGTCTGGAGACATGCTTGGCCAGTTCATCACCTTTACCCTCAGCTTCTTTAGCAAGGCAGTAGTTGTCTTAGAGGTGTGTGTTGGGGTCGTTATCATGTTGGAATACTGCCCTGCGGCCCTGCGGCCCAGTCTCCGAAGGGAGGGGATCATGCTCTGCTTCAGTATGTCACAGTACATGTTGGCATTCAAAGTTCCTTTAATGAACTGTAGCTCCCCAGTGCCGGCAGCACTCTTGCAGCTCCAGACCATGACACAACCACCACCATGCTTGACTATAGGCAAGACACACTTGTCTTTGTACTTTTCATCTGGTTGCTACCACACACGCTTGACACCATCTCAACCAAATAGGTTTATCTTGGTCTCATCAGACCACAGGACATGATTCCAGTAATTCATGTCCTTAGTCTGCTTGTCTTCAGCAAACTGTTTGCGGGCTTTCTTGTGCATAATCTTTAGAAGAGGCTTCCTTGTGGGACCACAGCCATGCAGACCAATTTGATGCAGTGTGCGGTGTATGGTCTGAGCACTGGCAGGCTGACCCCCACCCCTCCAACCTCTGCAGCAATGCTGGCATCACTCATACGTCTATTTCCCAAAGACAGCCTCTGGATATGACGCTAAGCACGTGCACTCAACTCATTTGGTCGACCCTAGGCCTGTTCTGAGTGGAAAATGGCGAATTGGGCCCAATTTGGACATTTTCACTTAGGGGTGAACTCACTTTTGTTGCCAGTGGTTTAATGGTTGTGTGTTGAGTTATTTTGCGGGGACAGCAAATTTACACTGTTATACAAACTGTACACTCACTACTTTACATTGTAGCAAAGTGTCATTTCCTAAGTGTTGTCACATGAAAAGATATATGAAAATATTTACAAAAATGTGAGGGATGTACTCACTTTTGTGAGATACTGTATATGCAGCTTACAAACTGGGGTATTTGATGTTATTTGTAAGCTATGTGTGGTTTATTTGCAAAACTGTAAAACCTCAATAAAATGTATCTGGGGAAAAAAATGTTGAATAATGCCCTTGCTATAGGTATAGGCCATGTAAGTACCTCGTAAAGGCTGACTAGAATACTCCTAGAATGTTGCTAGAACATTATTAAGTGAGGCCTAGTCATTACTGCTTACCTCCACCATCACAGGAGTAAGCTCTCAAACACTGAGCTCAGAGTTACTGCATTAGAAGAGAGAAAGAGGAAGGGGATCTGATGGGATCTGAATCAGAGAAAGAGGTCGCTCCTGTGATGGTGGAGGTAAGCAGTAACAGCTAGGCCCCACTTAGCAATGTCCTAGCAATGTCCTGGGAGTATTCTATTCAGGCTTTGGGATGTATGTAAATGGCCTACACCTACTGTATAGCAAGGGCATTTATTTAACTTTAGTCAGAGCTGCACAGTTTGTTTTTATCTACAATCACCCCTTACCTGCATAGGCAGTTTTTTTGTAAAGGTAAACTAACCCTTTAAAACAATCTTCAAATGCATATTAGGAACATTCTTTTAACCTCCCTGGCGGTTTTCTCGAGTGTGGCCACACTCGGGATTGCATTGCAGGATCCTGGTGAAGGTTACTTACCTTATCCCCAGGATCCTGCGATGTCCCCCCCCACTGTGTCCGTGGGCTCTGCCCGATGCCTCTGTGTGCCGGGATCCGTTCCCTGCGAGCGTCGCGATGCACGGGGGCGGAGCCTGGCAGCAAATTCAAAAAATTGAACATTTATAATACATACAGTACAATGTAATCTTACAAATTACATTACTGTATGAAATTATTTCACAATCCTTTGGTCCCTAGTGGTTTGTCCAGTGCCCTGCATGCAGTTTTATATGATATATACTGTTCTTTCTGCCTGGAAACTTGAGATTGTCCATAGCAACCAAAAAGTGTCCCTTTACGTCAAAAGTGGTTTTAGACCAGCTAGAAAACAGTGATAGTAAATTAAAACACTTGCAGAATTGAGCGATAGTGAATCGTGGGGAAATTCATTTTATTATTATTATTATATTATTATTTTTTATAATTATTTATAGTTATTTATTATATTATGATTTATGATTTTGTCTTTCAAACTTTATCATACCCGAGATGTCTACTAGACTCTTGTTTGGGCAGATTTAAGTGTGTTATTGCTAAGAATTACAGGCCTACAATATAAAACTCCAAATTTCTATGCAAAACAATTGTACCGCTTTGAGACGCAAAAATCTGACATAATCATACCGCCAGGGAGGTTAAATGTGAACCTACTTAAGCGCTACGTAAACTGTTGGCGCTATATAAATCCTGTATAATAATAATAGTAACCTTCAAATCATTATGTCCTGTTAACACCTGGCCAGGGCTAAAAATCATCATGTGCTGTGAACAACTGTTCATAGCTGATCACTCAGATCTGGGCATGGCTTTGTGCACTTTGAACATACTAACATGCAGTGCAATCTAAATATGGAGTGCTTCTTATGACCTTATACTATGGTCCTTTGTCCGGCCAAGAGTGAATTGTGATCTATTCAACTGTCCTATTGACCTTATATATATCATCCTTAGTCTGGCACAGACTTGTTAGAGTTTTCATGAAAGAGTCTCTTCAAAGTAGATAAAGTTTTCTTGGCTTCTGCATTATTTGCAGTGTGTCTACAGACTATATCTACTACTGCATATGAGGTATGCCTATTAGGAAGGTTTTCATCCAGACAGTATAAAATCCATCCTTTAGTATGCTAAGTGGTAGGTGTTAAAAGCAAGGTGTTTCTGATGCTGAAGTTGAATCACATGAAAGAACCTGTTCAGTATCCAAAGTCTCCAAGATATGCTTTTTTAGCAACAAAAGAGATGGTTGGGACAGAGTCTGAGTGGACCCAACCCTACCATTAACAGTGTGATATTTTTTATTTTTTTATCATGTATCAGTTTTAAATGTGACTACTACTATTAATATATTCTGTTTCTTCATAGAAAAATGCACCAATGTTTCAAAGGATGGAAGCCTCATCATTACCTGAGGAAATATTATCCAATGCCAAAGCCTTACCATACCTCCAGCAGGATACATTGTCAGGGCTGTGAGTTCTATAACGGTGCCCCTTCCATTAGTTCATGATATCAAGTGATCTTCTGGTGTACCTCAGTGCTCAGTTTTTTTTGCTGTATGTTTTCAGGGCTGGTTTCCCTTCACTCAGCCCACTGTCCCCCGAGGAGATATTTCAACCACCATGCCTGGACCAGGACGATGAAGACTTTGAAGAACAGTTGTCTCTGGTAAACATGTCTGATAGAGAAGCTAAATGAGCCACTCTGTCAGCAATGGGATTGTGTGTGAATGATGCATGGTAGGAACGTGCATGCTTGAAAAAACTATGCTGACAGTTTGTAATTGAGAAAATTGTCCATATGGAGTTACTGAATGGCTATGACTGCTGTACACACACTGAGTAAATGACATGCTACATTTTTTTAAATTGCTGTTTACCTAAGAAAGCATATTGAGTAACATAGCTCAAATAACAAACATAGGCCATAGTAGGCACTCATTATATTCCCCTTCATTAATGCATTTTTGTTCCCCTCCATATCTCATACACACAGGCATATAATTAGTGATGAGTGTATTAGAAGGACTTTCGTTTCAGTCCCCATGATGTCAAAGATTTCAAGCTGAAATCCAGCCTAATCCAATATTGTGTACATACAAGTAACATGGTTATTTGAACTTGAATCTTGGAATCCTTTGTGTATTTCTTGGGAAGTAATCTAGCATCAAACTCTGCACTTTGCCTTTGTGCAAGAGTTTACTGTAATTGAAACCAGTCACTTCTCCTCTCTATCCTTGGGCAGGGTGACAGGTCTTCCATTGGCCCCCTCCACTAGTTCTCTGAAGGCAGCCTGCAGTAGGGGAAACTGCAGGGCCCTACCAAGGCTTTGTTCTCTATGCAGCACAGTGATGATATCACCAGTACTTTTACATAGTAAAAGGGCTTGCAAAAGAATTTGGTACACGTGGTGGATTTATATGCTTTGTGGCTATTAGAGCATATACTGAATCTAAATTAAATTTTTTGTGCTGGCAGTTTAGACTTAACTTCGAAAGAAAGCCTCAAGCTGAAGGCCACAAAGGGCTTCACTTTCGAACATCGTCCTTTAGAACTTATGTCCTCTGGCTTGTGTGACTCTTCTGAGATCCCTAAGACTTCATTGACAGGTGCATTTAACCTACCAGTGACCACCTTCTGATTTGCATTTTGACCTGATTCAACCGAGTTTTGCATTCCTATAGACTTGTGTGGGGCTGCAAACCCCATGTGATGCAAACAAAAACCAGCCAACATGGCCCTTAATCTTTGATTCCTTTTTTCTCTGTGATTAATGCAGTAATATAATCTACCTCCTCAAATCCTTGTGGTCTTCAGTATGAGCATTATGTGTCAGCAAAAATCCCCCCATCAAATCCTCTCTCCTAGCACAAATCTCCCGCCTCCCAAATCCCCCTAAATCACCACTCTTAGAACCCCCCCCCATTTTCACTTGTGGTGCCCCCTCTACTTCACATGATATTACAGTGCCCAGGGCAGACGCCCCACCTGCCCACCCCTTGTCCCAGCCCTGGGTGTATAGAGTCACTAATGGAGTGAGTTGGAAAAAGATGATGATAGCAGTGTACAGACCCCCTGGCTGGGTAATGAGGTGAGGCATATGCAATACTGTATCTCAGTTACAATCTCAGAACCTGCATTATAAACTGGAATGTAAGTCTTTCAATGCATTATCACTTTTATAGTATCATCCCATATTTGTTACTGAAATAGAACCAGAGAAACCCTTAAACAGGTAGTTGGTAAGTGAAAATAACATAAAATGTTTTAGAAAAGGTGGTTATGAGTGTATGGGACTTTAAGGGCACCTAATTTCACAAACAAACTTATAATAAAAAAAGTTAATACATCTTTATTATGATGAGATTAAAAACACAAAGATGATTAAAAACGAATATAGGTTGAAAATTTGTTGCAAACGCTTATACTCTCTTTCATTGTCAATGTCTGATGCATTTTGAGTTTTTCTCTCTCTCAGGGGCATGGGATGAATCTTAGTGTCAAAGATGATGTATATAGGCATGCATTAAAACATTATACCAAACAATAATACAGTGCCTTGAAAAAGTATTCATGCCCCTTGGATTTTTCCACATTTTATGTTAAAACCAAATATTTTATTGGGATTCTATATGTTAGACCAACTCAAAATGGCACATAATTGTGAAGTGAAAGGAAAATGATAAATGTTTTTCATCATTTTCTACAAATAAATATGTGAAAAGTGTGGTGTGGACTTTGACTAGGCCATTCTAACACATGAATATGCTTTGATCTAAACTATTCCATTGTAGCTCTGGCTGTATGTTTAGGGTCGTTGTCCTGTTGGAAGGTGAACCTCCGCCCCAGTCTCAAGTCTTTTGCAGACTCTTAGGCCCCTTCCACACGGGGCGGATCCATTTAGAGTCCACCAGCTAAGCAGGGGATCACTCTGTTGATCTCAGCTGAACCGGCAGATGACAGGTCCACCTCTGCTCACTGAGCGGGGAGGGACCTGTCAGAGCCCCGCTGATCTCTATGGGGATGATAACATACAGCATGTCCGTATTCATCAGATCTCATCCGATCCGCCAGACGGATTGCTGAATATATCGCCATACGTCTGATTTTAGTGGATCAGATGGCAGGCGGGTGTCTCCGCTGACATCCGCCTGCCCATAGGAGTCAATGGATGGCCCGCTCGGATCCACCTTAAAAGCGGACAGGCGGATCCGAGCGGGCTTGTCGTGTGAAACGGGTCTAACGGGTTTTCTTCTAAGTTTGCCCTGTATTTGCCTCCATTCACCTTCTCGTCAACTCTGGCCAGCTTCCCTGTCCCTGCTGAAGAAAAGAATTCCCACAACATGACGCTGACACCACCATGTTTCCCAGCAGGGATGGTGTGTCCAGGGTTCTGTGCAGTGTTAGTTTTTTGTTACGCGTCGCGTTTTGCTTTTAGGCCAAAAAGTTCAGTTTTGGTCTCATCTAATCAGAGCACCTTCTTCCACATGTTTGCTGTGCCCCCCACATGACTTCTCCCAAACTGCAAATGTTTTTTTTTTTTGGCTTTCTTTCAACAATTGCTTTCTTCTTGCCACTCTTCCATAATTGTGGAGTGCAGTTTTCTGTGGACAGATTCTCCCACCTGAGCTGTGGATCTCTGCAGCTCCTCCAGAGTTACAATGGGCCTCTTTACTTCTCTGAATAATGCTCTAATTGCCTGGCCTGTCAGTTTAGGTGGATGGTCATGTCTTGGCAGTTTTGCAGTTGTGCCATACTCTTTCCATATTCGGTTGATGAATTGAACAGTGCTCCGTGAGATGTTCAAAGCTTGGGATATTTTTTTATAGCCTAACCCTGCTTTAAATGTCTCCACAACTTTATCCCTGACCTGTCTGATGTGTTCATTGGCCTCCATGATGCTGTTTGTTTATTAAGGTTTTCTAACAAACCTCAGAGGGCTTCACAGAACAGCTGTATTTATACTGAGATTAAATTACACACAGGTGGACTCTATTTACTTATTAGGCGACTTCTGAAGGCAATTTGTTTCACTAGATTTTAGTTAGGGGTATCTGAGTAAAGGGGGCTAAATACAAATGCATGCCACACTTTTCAGATATTTATGTGTAAAAAAAACAAACATTTATCATTTTCCTTGAACTTCACAATTATGTGCCACTTTGTGTTGGTCTATCACATAAAATCTCAGTAAAATACATTTACGTTTTTGGTTGTAACATGACAAAATGTGGACAATTTCAAGGGGTATGAATACTTTTTTAAGGCACTGTATCTACATACAGGGCATTTTTTTTTTAATCAGTGTCAGATGTATTGAGTTGGAGATCTTACAGTATAAGTGAGAGGTACATGGCAGTCATCCTACAAAGGGTTAAAAACAACCCTGTCCATGCAGTCCTGTGATAGTCAAGCCCACAAAGGGAGTGGGGGCAAGGGTACACGCAGAGACCCCCTGCAGGCAACAGTGATGCCGAAAAACACATTTAATGCAAAGAAAAATCCCTGCTAATTCATCATTACCAAAAATTCTGTATACCGTATATACTCGAGTATAAGTCGAATTTTTCAGCACATTTTTTTGTGCTGAAAGTGCCCCCCTCGACTTATACTTGAGTCAAGCACTTTTCTGCAGCAAAAAAATTCATTTTCCGAACCGAGTTTGGGGCCCCGTATCTCAGGGCCACTTGGTGCTAGGAACCTCAAATTTGGTGTGCAAACCCAGTGGAACTGATACCATAACATATCCAAAGCTGGGGTTCCTAGCACCAAGTGGCCCTGAGATACGGGACCCCAAAACTGGTTCGGAAAATGTCATTCTCTGCTGCAGAAAAGTGCTTGACATTTTCTGAACTGATTTTTGGGGCCCTGTATCTCAGGGCCACTTGATGCTAGAAACCCCAGCTTTGGAAATGCTATGGTGCTAGTTCCACTGGGTTTGCACACCAAATTTGGGGTTCCTAGCACTAAGTAGCCCCAAGATACGGGGCCCCAAATTCGGTCAACTGTGTCCATCTGCAGCAATGTCATTTCAGGACCCTTTGGGTTCAGAGACCCCAAATTTTGGCTGCAGCTAGGGGACATCTAGGAACCCTTAACTACCGAGTTTGAAGTTCAGGGGACCTTTGGCTGCAAATGGGCACAGTGATGCTGGAAATGGGCATTGTTGACCCTCTTTTCCACTTACAGTAGCTGTGCATTTCTCACCCTCGTCTTATACTCGGGTCAATAAGTTTTTCCCATTTTTTTTGTAGTAAATTAGGGCCTCGACTTATACTCGGAACGACTTATACTCGAGTATATACGGTATATTATGTAAAAAGGTAAATTATTGAAATATGTTAAAAAAAAGGAAAGAGGAACAGAAAAACATGAAAACTAACCTTAAGCAATGCAGGCAAGGAGTCTGTCTCAGAGTATGGCCATCTTCACCGGTCCACCTGGGAAATAAACAGTGATGGCCACGCTCCAGGACAGATACAAATGTATGCATTATGGCCTGGACACATGACCGGTTTTGCCGTCGGAATAAACTCTGAAGGTTTTTACAGGAGAGTTCCGACTGAATTCCACTCAAGCTGTCTTGCATACACATGGTCACACCAAATTCTGACCGTCCAGAACGCGGTGACATACAACACGTACGACAGGTCTAGAAAACGGAAGTTCAATAGCCAGTAGCCAATAGCTTCCGTCTCGTACTTGCTTCAGAGCATGCGTTGTTTTTGGTGCTTCAGAACAGCATACAGACGAGCGTTTTTTCCGATAGTAATTTGTTCCGTCGGAAAAATATAGAATATGTTCTCTATCTAAGTCCGTCTGAATTTTCAACAGAAAAAGTCTGATGGGGCATACAGACGGTCGGAATATACAATGAAAAGCTCCCATCGGACTCTTTCTGTTGGAAATTCTGCTTGTGTGTACGCGGCATAAGCCTTATTAAATGTGGAACCTGAATAGGGTCAATTAATCTGTTTTCAATCCCTTAATCTTAGAGAGATATCCCCCCAAAAAAATGCGGAAAATGAAGAGTCTCATTGAGCCCAGGAGGGGCACTTGCATTTATTCTAAAAATTCATATTTTTGGTATAACGTTTTATTTAATGCCTAGTTACATTATATCTTTGACACTAAGGTTCAGTCCATGCCCCTGAGGAAGAGAGAAACTGGAATTGCATTGGGCACTGACAATGAAATGCTGATGACTGAACTTTCTACATTGATTGAATTACGTTCAGGAGAGTATAAGTGTTTGTGAGAAATCTCCAGCCTACATTAGTATCTTTTCCTCTTTCTGTTTTTGATAGCATCATAATAAAGATGTATTAACTTTTTTATCATATGGTTGTGTAATCGTCCCGTACACCCATCACTACCTTTTCTATATATATTCTGGGATGCTGACACCATTGGTAGTCTCAAGTCACACTTAGGATAATATATTTCTAACATAAAAATGATATTAGGCTTCAATAAATGTATTTGAAATGAAGCATGTGTTGACCATACCAAACTGTTTTGGTAGATAAGCTGAGATACAATATGTCTGTTTATTGGGATCTGATTATTTTTTTTAGGATTAGTTATGCATGTTTGAATGTGATCTGAGATGTTTGGCAAAGGACCAATGGGTTTGAATGAAATGTGTTTACCTGTGAAGTAACTATCATGGCGGGTGTTTAGTCAAATGTACATGTTCAGTAATCTGCTGTGTTGATGTGCGTTAACGCCAGATGTTCATGTCACTAGTATGTTATCATGTAATACATAGATGTCATCCTGTCTGCAGCAAGAATAGGAGGATACAGAGCCTGTCCGTGTGAAACATGTTGTCACCTGTTGATTCTGCCTAGTCACTGCAGTGTAATGCTGTTGTCCACACCACTGGATAGTAGTGCTGATGTGTGTCCCTGTTGCAGTGTCATTGCACTGTGTGTCTTTAAGTCTTAAGTATTTTGTAAGAGTGCCTCCATGTACACACAGAACTGTCAAAATTAGAGGGACCAACAGCAGCCCAATTCTTTTTATCACGTGTTCCAAAACCATACTACTAGCAGTACCAATACACATAAGAGATCTGTTATCTTTAACCTAACATTTTGACACATGATTGCAAGTCCATGGTATAGAAATAAACATAACCCTAATGCACTGCCACTGGATGTGTGCTGGACATTTCCAGACATTTCCACATTGTACTTTCAATTTATTATAGACACTTGCACCCAGGGCTTTTTTTCAGCCGGAACTTGGCAGAACGCTGTTCTCCCACCTCTGGCAGCTCTCTCTTCTCCAGCCTGTCACTTCACACAGAAGCTGGTAGAAGAAATTCTACTCACTTCCTCCATCGAAATTCTGTGTGCTAGTACTGGCTCCCAGGACACCTGCCCCACATCTGTTGATGGGTGCCCATAATCCAAATGCCACAACTGTCAGCATTTTTTAATGGGGATTCTGGAGGGAGCTTCTGTTCCTGCCCACTGTGTGTGTGTGTCAGATCTATGTAGCACCGAGAAGCAATCTGAAACTCCTCCTCGGCTCTGAGCTACACTGATCTGACAGGCAGGGCTGCACAGAGGAGACTGCACTAGGCTGAAAAAAAAGCCCACCCTGCCTAATAGAATGGAGCTGGCTACACCATTGAAACTGTGAAGAGGTAAGAGGGAAGGGGGGGGGGGTGATTGTGCAGAGAGACAGTTGTGGATATCCTAGGGGTTGTTGGGGAAGCTGGGGGAGGTGAAATGTGGAATGTAGGGGGGGAAGGGGGGTGTGAGTGAGCTGTGGATGGGGGGGAAAAGGGAGTGTGGATAGGGGGGGAGAAGGTGAGCTGCAGATGGGGGGAAGTGAGCTGTGGATGGGGGGAGCGGGCTGTGGATAGGGAGGGAGGGTGAGCTGTGGATGGGAGGTGAGCTGTGGATAGGAGGGGTGAGTTGTGGACAGGAGGGGGAGGGTGAGCTGGGGACGGAGCGGGGAGAGGGTGCACTGTGGATGGGGGGTGAGTTGTGGACAGGGAGGAGAGGGTGGGCTGTGGATGGGGGGGTGAGTTGTGGACAGGAGGGAAAGGGTGAGCTGTGGATGGGGGGTGAGTTGAGGACAGGGAGGAGAGGGTGGGCTGTGGATGGGGGTGAGCTGTGGATGGGAGGAGGGTAAGCTGTGAATGGGAGGTGAGTTGGGGACAGGGGGAAGAGGGTGGGCTGTGGATGGGGGGTGAGTTGTGGACGGAGGGGAGAGGGTGAGCTGTGAATGGGGGGGTGAGTTGTGGAGAGGAGGAAAAGGGTGAGCTGTGGATGGGGGTGAGCTGTGGATGGGGGGGTGAGCTGTGAATTAGGGGGGTAAGCTGTGGAAAGAGGGGAGATTGTGAACTGTGAATGGGGGGTGAGCAGTGGACAGGGGGAGAGGTTGAGCTATGGATGAGGGATGGAGGGGTGAGCTGTGCATGAAGGGGAGAGTGAGCTGTGGATGGGGGGGTGAGCTGTGGATGGGGGGAGAGGGTGAGCTTTGGATGGGGGGAGAGGGTGAGCTGTGGATGGGGGGAGAGGGTGAGCTGTGGATGGGGGGAGAGGGTGAGCTGTGGATGGGGGAGAGGGTGAGCTGTGGATGGGGGGGAAAAGGGAGTGTGGATAGGGGGGGAGAAGGTGAGCTGCAGATGGGGGGAAGTGAGCTGTGGATGGGGGGAGCGGGCTGTGGATAGGGAGGGAGGGTGAGCTGTGGATGGGAGGTGAGCTGTGGATAGGAGGGGTGAGTTGTGGACAGGAGGGGGAGGGTGAGCTGGGGACGGAGCGGGGAGAGGGTGCACTGTGGATGGGGGGTGAGTTGTGGACAGGGAGGAGAGGGTGGGCTGTGGATGGGGGGGTGAGTTGTGGACAGGAGGGAAAGGGTGAGCTGTGGATGGGGGGTGAGTTGAGGACAGGGAGGAGAGGGTGGGCTGTGGATGGGGGTGAGCTGTGGATGGGAGGAGGGTAAGCTGTGAATGGGAGGTGAGTTGGGGACAGGGGGGAGAGGGTGGGCTGTGGATGGGGGGTGAGTTGTGGACGGAGGGGAGAGGGTGAGCTGTGAATGGGGGGGTGAGTTGTGGAGAGGAGGAAAAGGGTGAGCTGTGGATGGGGGTGAGCTGTGGATGGGGGGGTGAGCTGTGAATTAGGGGGGTAAGCTGTGGAAAGAGGGGAGATTGTGAACTGTGGATAGGGGGTGAGCAGTGGACAGGGGGAGAGGTTGAGCTATGGATGAGGGATGGAGGGGTGAGCTGTGCATGAAGGGGAGAGTGAGCTGTGGATGGGGGGGTGAGCTGTGGATGGGGGGAGAGGGTGAGCTTTGGATGGGGGGAGAGGGTGAGCTGTGGATGGGGGGAGAGGGTGAGCTGTGGATGGGGGGGGAGTGAGCTGTGGATGGGGGGAGAGTCTGAGCTGTGGATGGGGGGAGAGTGTGAGCTGTGGATAGGGGGAGAGAGTGAGCTGTGGATAGGGGAGAGTAAGCTGTGGATGGGGGGAGAGGGTGAGCTGTGGATGGGGGTAAGTGAGCTGTGGATGGGGGGGGAGAGGGTGAACTGTGGATGGGGGGGTGAGTTGTAGACAGGGGGAGAGAGTGAGCTGTGGATGGGGGGTGAGTTGTGGACAGGAGGAGAGGGTGAGCTGTGGATGGGGGAGAGTGAGCTGTGGATGGGGGGGAGTGAGCTGTGGATGGGGGGAGAGGGTGAGCTGTACATGGGGGTGAGTTGTGGACAGGGGGGAGGTGAGCTGTGGATGGGGGGGGAAGAGTGAGCTGTAGACAGAGGGAAAGGGTGAGCTTTGGATGGGGAAAAGGTGAGCTGTGAACAGGAGGTAGAAGGTGAGCCTTGGTCACATCCATTATTTGGCACTACTTTACTTCCCGAGAAATGGCGAGATTGGGGTGAGATTTGGGGTGGGGGGGTGGGGTTGGGGGCGGGGAGTTGACTGGGGAAGGTGGGTTCCTGCACTTATTCTCTGAGAAAAAAAGCCCTGCTTGCACTAGTATTTCATTGACAAATATGTGTTATATAAATTCCATAATATACAAAATTGTAAACACTGGTAGACTTGCGCTGTATAAATCCCATATATATTCACATTAATAATCTCTTTAGCTGGTTATTGCTTAACAACTTAGTCATGCAAAATTAAACACCTACTATTTCAGGTCCCTTTTCAACCAATTTCTTATATTAATGTATATGCTCCTAAATAAATTGTTAATTGCCTAGTAAATTTTTAGATAATATCAATATTTTTTTATTTTAATATATTTTAATATATTAGACTTTTTGAAGCATATCTAAACCCAAAAAGAAAAATGTAATCTATTGAAGTTTACCAGTCTATAGATGTGATGGCTGTATTGCCTTCCTTTCTCTTTACTTTATTCACTTGGATTGTGACGATAACACATTTTCTGTCCTGGGGCCCTTTCACATCGGATCTGACTGTCGTTTTTTTAGGGGGGCCTAATCTGACTCTCTAGTCTCCTCTATGAGGCAACGCTGACATCCGATCCAATCCTGTCTGCTGAAAACAGACGGATGGGGATCCCCATCTGTCTGGCGTATTGGATTGGATGGCAGTCAGGTATAAATGGACAGGTGGTCCATTTACATCTGACCGTCCATAGAGGAGAGCGGGCTGTGTCTGTGTTTGCTCTGCATACAGATTCCCCGCTGAGCAGGCAAACTCCAATGGATCCTGAAACAATAAAAGTGTAATATTCCTTTAAATTTCTTACCTGGGGGGTGTCTACAGTACGCCTGTAAAGGGGCGCATGACATCAAAATGACATTTCAAAAGAAAAAAAGTCATTTAAAACTACTTGTGGCTATTAATGAATTGCCGGTCTGACAATACACATAAAAGTTTATTGATAAAAAAGTCATGGGAATTCCCCACAGGGGAACCCCGAACCAAAATTTTTAAAAAAATGACGTGGGGGGGGGGGGGTCCCCCTTAAAATCTATACCAGACCCTTCTGGTCTGGTATGGATTTTAAGGGGAACCCCGCGCCAAAATTTTTTTTTAAAAATGGCGTGGGGTCTTCTTCCCTTCTTCTCCTGTGTGACGCTTCTCTCTTCATCTTCTTCTCTTCATCTTCTTGTCTTCCTCTTCTTTTCGCGCCGCTCCGCATCCATGATGGCATGGAGGGAGGCTCCTGCTGTGTGACGCTTCTCCTCTTCTGACGGTTCTTAAATAACGGGGGGCGGGGCCCCCCGGTGACCCCGACCCCCTCTGACGCACGGGGACTTGACGGGACTTCTCTGTGGCATTCCCCGTGAAGTCGGAGGGGGCGGGGTCACCCGTTACATAACCCTGCCCCCTTCTGACGTCACGGGGAGGGCCAGTATCTGGGGGTCCCCTTTTTAAAGGGGGCTTCCAGATTCTGATAAGCCCCCCGCCCGCAGACCCCCACAACCACCGGCCAAGGGTTGTGGGGATGATTCCCTTGTCCCCATCAACATTGGGACAAGGTGTTTTGGGGGCTACCCCAAAGCACCCTCCCAATGTTGAGGGCATGTGGCCTGGTACGGTTCGTGGGGGGGCGCTCTCTCGTCCCCCCTCTATTCCTGTGGCCTGCCAGGTTGCGTGCTCATGTAAGTGTCTGGTATGGATTTTTGAGGGGACCCCACGCCGTTTTTTTTTTTTAATTTTGGCACGGGGTTCCCCTTAAAATACATACCAGACCTGAAGGGCCTGGTATAGATTTTGAGGGGGACCCCACGCCATTTTTTTTTAAAAATTTTGGCCGGGGTTCCCATTAATATCCATACCAGACCTGAAGGGCCTGATATAGAATTTAGGGGGACCCCCCACGTAATTTAAAAAAAAAATTTTGGTTCGGGGTTTCCCTGTGGGGAATTCCCATGCCGTTTTTATCAATGAACTTTTATGTGTATTGTCGGACCGGCAATTCATTAATAGCCGCGAGTAGTTTAAATGACTTTTTTTCCTTTGAAATGTCATTTTGCTGTCAGACTGTTCTAAACACGGGAAACATGAGCCCCTTTACAGGCATACTATAGACACCCCCAGGTACAAAATTTAAAGGGATATTACACTTTTATTGTTTCACTTTAAGCATTATTAAGATCACTGCTCCCGAAAAAACGGCCGTTTTTAAAACTTTTTTTTTTGCATTGATCCATGTCCCCTGGGGCAGGACCCAGGTCCCCAAATACTTTTTATGACAATACCATGAATATAAGCCTTTAAAATTAGCACTTTTGATTTCTCCCATAGACTTTTAAAGGGTGTTCAGCGGCATTCGAATTTGCTGTTCGCTGTTCGGCGAACTGGCGAATAGCCGATGTTCGAGTCGAACATGAGTTCAACTCGAACTCGAAGCTCATCCCTAATGATGACCTAGATAAAGCCGGATGATCTGGATAAATGAGATCTTCACATACATACTGTATACCAGAATACCCCAAACTCTGGGCCACGGACAGGTGCCGGTCTGTGGCCTGTTAGGGATCAGGCCGCACAGCAGGGGGTGACTGGTGGGAAGCAAGGGAGGCTTGATCTGTATTTACAGCCGCTTGCATTTTCGCCTGAGCTGCTCCTCCTGTCAGATCAGCATCGGGATTAGAATTTCTTAGGAGTGCAAACTGTAAACTGTGCACGTGCGAGATCTAGGTTGCGTGCTCCTATGAGAATCGAATGCCTCATGATCTGAGGGGGAGCTAAGGAAGATATGGTAGTGCCCTAATTACACCTTTTAATAAACGTAAAGCGTTTAAATCATCCTGAAACCCCCCCAAACCCCCCATGCACAAACCCCCCAAATTTCCTCCCCAACCCCGGTCTGTGAAAAAATCGTCTTCAACCAAACTGGTCCCTGGTGACAAAAAAGAAGGTTGGGGACCACCACTGTATACCATGACCTGGATAAATGAGAACCTTCACATACATTTTCGATAGAGTAAAACTTCTGTGAGGTTATAATTTTTCTCTGTGGCCCTCACTTCCAGTGTAACTAACATTAGAAGTGTGAGGAATCTCCCTATGAGGACCCCAAACAAAAATGAAACCTTAATAGAATTAAGCACATGTTGTAATCATAATTCCTACAATTTCTATAAAATGTACCAAAATATAGTCTCAATTTAAATTTAATAATGTAAATCCTATTACAATACGCACATCATATTTATTCAAATTCTGCAACAGGAGACAAACGACCAGTGATATTCTTGGCATGGTGATGGTGATGGCACTGGTTTCTACGTTGATAGGTTAAGTATCAATCTGGTTCACAAAGTGGTTGCCCAATGTGTTTTGTGCTGGGTACACTTTAAATTTCCTTTTTCGATTAGCTTCTGAGTGGACAGTTGACCTTGATGTGCCTCACTGCAGTAGACATTTGCAGTTCTTTAATTCCAAACCTTATAAAATATTTCTACTCCTTGAATCCTCTTGGTGCATACAGCAGCTGCGGCTACATAATCTAGTGACTTGAAGAATGGAATATCTGGCATTGACCCCAGAATGTGTTGCCGTGTGCCACAAGGGAACAGTATGTGATCTTGAAAGCTGGTCCCATGAGCTAGCTGTTTCTTTATTTTCAGGAGCCAGAGGTTAGAGAGTATAGCAGGGAGCAGCTCCCTAATCAAAGCAGCTACATACCCGGGGAGATGCTGGAACGTCCAGCATCAGTGAGAGCCTCTTCTATGCCACGCCTGGCGGAGGACCCCCAGGTAAAAAAAAAGTCAATACTGTCACTATCCCACCTTTTCACTTTGCAAGCACATTTTTTTCTTACTAGTGTTGGGTTAGAGGTGCTCAGCCTATGGATGGAACCCCAAGGTCCAGAGCCTAGTTTTGGGAGCTTTTGACAACAATACATATGGGTGAGAGCAACCTTCTTAAGGATATATATATATAACATGGCTTTAACCTCAAAGGTGCATTAGATGCTTGGGGACCACCTATAATGGCTGAGCACCACTGAATTAGGAAATCACCAGCCAACAACACCTAGATCATTTACATAGTCTGGTTCTGATGCATCAGCTTCTCTAATGCCTTTGTGCCAAATGCCTATTCACAGCCACAAGCAAGCACCTTGTTGCTTTCCCTGTTTGTCTATTTGCTATTTTTGACCAATTATCATTTCATTTGTTTTGATTGTTTATGTTGTTTTTGTATTTGTTTGTTTTGCAGGATATTTTTTTTTGTTTTGTTTTCTATAGGTTTGTTTTGTTTTTTTGTAACTTTCTAAAGGGTGTTTTGAACATTTTATTTTAACGTTTTGCTATTTCCTTTTTTTATAAAGGGGAACTGTAATAATAATTGAATTTTCCTAGCATTAAAGTAAGACACTTAAAGCTCAACCCCAGACCTAATTTTTTTCCTTTAAGTTTCCTTTAAGTTTCCTTTAAGTTTTGGATAGAGTGGGGAAGACTTAAAATACCTTTCACGTTCTATATTTCCTTACGTGACCCCATTCGTGAGTTTTTTCACACTTCCTGTCTCTGTGTCACTCGTACAAGAAATGGGGGTGCTGTAGTCACAGGACAAGAAAGCACACAGTAATAAAAACAGAATACTTTCCCACTCTGTTTTTGTGTTCCTTTTGAAGAGATTTTCAATCATTTTTTGCCTGACTTCTTCCCAGTGGGAACACAGATGACAACAAAAATATAACAGTAGCTTTAATTCCCCTGGGCTTTATCCAAAACAAAATATTTCTCTTGAGTTGTGCTTTAACATGTATACAGCATTTTTTAAATATTTTCTCCATTGGTGGGAAGTTTACATTTGCTTTAACTAATAAAAGTAATAGTTCCCTTTTAAGCCTTACATTAATTAAACAGATATTCTAGGATAAACTGGAAAGCTCCTTTTTACACATTTGTTCAGCAACATGTTACAGTGATACTAAAGGATAACATTGTTTGGGTTAAAGTGCCTCTAAGGTAAAAGGTTTTTTTCTCCTAATGCATTTTCTGCATTAGGGTAAAAAAACTTTTAATTGCAAACCCCCCCCCCCTAAGTCCCCTAAATACTCACCTGAGCCTGATCTTGATCCAGTGCTGTGCACATTGCAGCAGCTCCTCTCCTCTCTCGGCTCTCTAACAGGCTTGGCTCCTGCTGCTGTCAGTCAAAAGCTGTGAGCAGAGAGTGGGCCCCAGGCGAGCCAGGTTGTGTGTCTGAATAGGGATCGAAATCACATGAATGCCCCCATAAGAAGCAGCTACCGAGGGGGGTACTCAGGAGGGAGGAGGATCCTGGAGCACCGACGGAGGGCCCCAGAAGAGGAGGATCAGGGCTGCTCTGTGCAAAACCATTGCAGAGAGCAGGTAACTTTAACAGTTTTATTAGTATTTAATTTTTTTTTTTTATTCTAAAACTTTACGTTCACTTTAAAATGAAAAAGATGTTATATTTACCTGCTCTATGGAGTGATATTTCACAGAGCAGTCCATTACCCCCTCCTGTGATAGTCTAACGCTGACACTGTCGGCTCCTCCGGGTTCCTCCCTTCCTAGCAAGTCGGGTATTATGGAGGCACCCATGTGCTCATGTTCCCGTGACGGGCTGTGTGCATCCATAGACGCACACAGCACCGGTAAGCCATGCCTCCGCTCCCTTCTCACAGGAGTTTGACTGACAGTAGCAGGAGCCTATGGCTTCCGATGCTCTTAGTGTCTCTGGTAAAAGCAGGAAGTGAGAAGAGTGCTGCAGCTGAGACAGCTCTGGAGCAGTGACTGTAGTCAGGTAAGTGTTTAGGGATGGAAGTGGGTAGAACAGGCAGTGGGGTGTTTTCTACCTTAATGCAGGGAACGCATAAAGGTAAAAAACGTTTTGACTTTAGAACCACGGTAAAGTTTGCCTTTGGCACCCATTGTATTAGAAAAGTGGTTTCAAAATTTGCCTGCAGTATCCCTGCAGGTGAATTTTGGAATTGCAGGTATCATTCAGATATAAAGGCATTCTGTGAGTGCTATTATATCTTGGAACAAAACGCTCTTTTATCACCAGAGGATGGTGTACTTTTAGCCTCTATTTAGATTTGCAGATGCCATAGTGCTGCACATGTAGCCAGCTATGACACAAGCCATTTGAGGGCTCGAACGATTGGATGAGAGCTGACATAAGCAGACAGGCAATTGTGACAGTTATAACCAGAGGCATGCCCTGATTATAGCATACACTTCATTAGCCAGTTCAAATCTTCTTTAAAGTAGGACACACTATTTTGGTTTAGAAGATTCTCTAAATTATATAATTTTAATGTTCAGAAATTCTCAAAATTTCAATAGATTATATTTAAAGATACAAACATCTTCACCATTTGGTTTTATGGAAACATTTTTCTTTTTTGTCTCCTGAGGAAATGAGAAGAGGTTGAATGTTTTCCCAACAAAAGGCTTTCTAGCTGGGCTCCAGTTTCCATTTATCCTAGAATACCCTGTTATCTATTATTCTTTATATAAATTAATTTATGCATATTTTTGATTTGGATATAAAATAAGTTTACTCTTCATTTCGTCCCTTTACCAGCATATATGAAGCTCCATTTAACAACCTGGCACAAACAGCAGTAACAGTGTGCAATAATCCATAGCATCCAGTCACAGGGAAATTAAAGTTGATTTATTGTTGGTTGCTGTGCATCACACCACATGGTTGCTTTTAGCTTTATGGTATAAGACTCCTAGAGGTAAAGAATAAAGTAGTAACAGGCAACACATATAAAGTGTGACTGTACTTTCTCAAAAAATTTAACCCTTACAGTAGGTAGATAGTGTTCTGACAAATTGTAAAAATAAAACTGTATGTTGCACATCAGACTGCCCATCCTGAATGTGGTTGACACAGCGTTGGTATCCCCTGGCACCCTTGCCAATATCTTTTATCCCTGTCTTGGCATACAGACCAGGCAGCTCAAACCATGCTTTCTTTTTAAAGACCATGTATAGTGGTTTTATATTATGAAAAAAAAACACATAGTCAGGCAAATAGACAGTATGAATAATATGTTTTTTTCTACCAGTCAGTAGGTGGAGCTCTTGGCTCATTTTAAATTTTTTTTTCTCTGTTTCCTATGCTTCTTTGTTGTAAAAATGTTGTTTACAGAGCTTAAAAAGTCAAGCTGACACACAGAGATGTGAATTAGTCAGAGGATATCTTTGTCCAGCATTTCATTCAGACAATGCATACCTCAAAGCAAGCTGCTACTATTGTGCTACCTCTTTACCGCTCTAAAAATAACATTTTCATGTATTAAATGTTTATTTGTGAAACAAAGATTGTACATACTGTACATTAAAAAAGAGATTCCACATACAGCTTTATATTTACAGTATGGCATCTGCATGTTAAAGGTGAATTTTGGAAAAGTACAGTTATTCTTTAGGACACAAAGCAACAATACCTTGAATCCAGTATTCATTGGAACACAACACTACATTATATTCTGATATCATATGAATGATCACAATAACTACCGAGTCTTTACTTTACGTTCAGCCTTTCATTTCTTTCAAACAACCCCTTATATAAGTAGAAATGTATTTTTGTGCGGATATTTTCTTCTTTTTTGTATCCTTCTGGCCTTGCAGGTCCTGGCTGATGTGAGTTCCATGAGGCGCTCTTTCTCCACTACTGCGGATAAGAGAGCACGGAGTTCCTGGCTGGATGATTTCTCATTAGATCGAGGTGGTATGGATAGCTACAAGCAGCAACGGCGCAGTTATCATGCTTCTCTAAGACTATCCACCAATCGAATGAATTCTGATACAGGTTGGTCAGGAATGCATGCAGAGATTTACAAAAAATTGTAATATCTTTAAATCTGAACATACACAGGGCCATCTTGGCAAACATTTTATTGGGCCCCCCCTCCCCCATTCTGAGACATACAAAAAAATAGCAGGTAGGCTCAAAATCAGTTTACTGCAGCAGATCATGCATCGATTGAAATTGGTTGTCAGAGGTTACAGCCTATCCTTACGGCTCTCTGATTGGTTGCTAGAGGTTACTGCACATCATTACCGCTCACTGATTGGTTGCGAGAGATTACAGCAGATCACTACTGTTCACTGATTGGTTGCTACAGGTTAATGCACATCATTACCACTCACTGAGCAGTGGAGCAGTCCCAAATAATTAAGCAAGTAAAGCGGCACATTAATACGCATACTATAGGAGAGGGTCAGAGATTGCAGACATACTACAGGAGAGGGTCAAAGATTGCAGACATACTACAGGAGAGGGTCAGAGATTGCAGACATACTAAAGGAGAAGGTCAGAGATTGCAGATATGCTACAGGAGAGGGTCAGAGATTGCAGACATACTACAGGAGAGGGTCAAAGACTGCAAACATAATACAGGGGAGCGTCAGAGACTGCAAACATACTACAGGGGAGAGTCAGAGGCTGCAAACATAGTACAGGAGAGCGTCAGAGACTGCAAACATACTACAGGAGAGTGCCAGAGACTGCAAACATACTACAGGAGAGCATCAGACACTGCAAACATACTACAGGAGATCATCAGAGGCTGCAGACATAATACAGGAGGCGGTCAGAGACTGCAGACATACTACAGGAGACAATCAGAGACTGCGGACATACTACAGGAGATGGTCAGAGACTGCGGACATACTACAAGAGAAAATCAGACACTGCAGACATACTACAGGAGACAATCAGAGACTGTGGACATTCAGAACTTTCAGAAATGCATACCTTTACAGTTAAATGACACAGCTCAGGGTTTCAGGATAGCAGACAGGCATTCTATGGGTGTAAGGACATACCTGGCCAGCCATCCGGGGTGGGGCTCCCACTCTGATCTCTGCTCATACTACATCTGCTCCCTCCCAAGCATATAGGCTGCATGGGGTGTAGTTTGGGCATCAGTGGAGCTCCTGCCCCACCCCTCTCTATACTGGCTCGGGAATACAGAGGTCTGGGGGCGGGGCTCCCACTCCGATCACTGCTCTTACTACAGCCACTCTGTTCAGAGTATACAGGCTGCATTGGGCGGGGTCAGAGCATCAGTGGAGCTCCTTGCCCTGCCCCCTCTGCTGGCTTGCTTGGGAATACAGCCTCCCATGTCCTCTGTGCGCTCTGCAATGCCATCATCAGTGCCCAAATTTGCGGGTAGCACGGGCTCAAGCGGCAGATGCCTTGGGTCCCCCCCCCCAACAAAGAGGTGCCCTGTTTGCCCTGCATTAAAGATGGCCATGAACATACATATATTAAAAAGATACTTTTTCATCTAGATATGTATTCATTAAAAATCATTCAGACTGGATTCACACTTGCACTTGCATTGCATTTTTAGGTGCATTGTTGATATGCATTTTATGATTCATTGATATGTGTTGCCAAAAGCCTTTACAGTATAATGTACAGTGCCTTGAAAAAGTATTCATACCCCTTAAAATTTCTCACATTTTGTCATGTTACAACCAAAAGCATAAAAAAAATGTTGGGCTTTTATGTGATAGACCAACAAAAAGGGGCAAGAAAAATGGTAAATGATTTTCAAGATTTTTACAAATAAATATCTGAAAAGTGTGACATGCATTTGTATTCAGCCCCCTTTACTCTGATACCCCTAACTAAATTCTAATGGAACCAATTGCATTCAGAAGTCACCTAATTAGTAAATAGAGTCTACCTGTGTGTCATTTAATCTCAGTATAAATACAGCTGTTCTGTGAAGCCCTCAGAGGTTTGTTAGAGAACCTTAGTGAACAAACAGCATCATGAAGGCCAAGGAACACACCAGACAGGTCAGGGATAAAGTTGTGGAGAAGTTTAAAGAAGGGTTAGGTTATAAAAAAAATACCCCATGCTTTGAACATCTCACGGAGCACTGTTCAATCCATCACCTGAAAATGGAAAGATTATGACACAACTGCAAACCTACCAAGACATGGCTGTCCACCTAAACTGACAGGCCAGGCAAGGAGAGCATTACCCAGAGAATCAGCTAATAGGCGATTGGAACTCTTGAGGTGCGGCAGAGATCCACAGTTAAGGTGGGAGAATCTGTCCACAGGACAACTATTAGTCCTGCACTCCACATATCTGGCCTTTATGGAGAGTGGCAAGAAGAAAGCAATTGTTGAAATAAAGCCATAAGAAGTTCAGTTTGCAGTTTGCGAGAAGCCATGTAGGTGACACAGCAAACATGTGGAAGAAGATGCCCCGGTCAGAGTAAAACAAAATCAAACTTTGTGGCCTAAAAGCAAAATGCTATGTGTGGCAGAAAACTAACACTGCACATCACCCTGAACACACCATCCCCACTGTGAAACATGGTGGTGGCAACATCAAATTGTGGGGATGCTTTTCTTTAGCAGGGACAGGGAAGATGGTCAGAGTTGATGGGAAGATGGTGGAGCCAAATGCAGGGCAATCTTATGCCGCGTACACACGAGCGGACTTTATGGCAGACTTTGCCCGGCGGACGGGATTACGTTGGACAATTCGATCGTGTGTGGGTTCC
This sequence comes from Lithobates clamitans, assembly GCA_037952925.1. Taxonomy (NCBI): domain Eukaryota; kingdom Metazoa; phylum Chordata; class Amphibia; order Anura; family Ranidae; genus Lithobates; species Lithobates clamitans. The sequence goes on from JBBGZY010000992.1 coordinate 2,809,758, forward strand.
AGCGGACTTTGTTTTCTAAAAAGTTGGAAGAACTTAGATTTGAAACATGTTTTAAATCTATCCATCGAACTTGAGTCCGGTCGAAAAGTCCGATCGTCTGTATGCTAGTTCGACGGACAAAAAGCCATGCTAGGGCAGCTATTGGCTACTGGCTATGAACTTCCTTGTTTTAGTCTGGTCGTGTACGAATTTGACGGACTTTGGTGGATTGTGTGTAGGCAGGTCCGTTCATTTGGAAAGTCCGTCATAAAGTCCGTCAAATTCTGCCGGGCAAAGTCTGCCGTAAAATCCGCTCGTGTGTACGCGGCATTAGAAGGAAACCTGATATGCCCTTTACACACGATCGGACTTTCCGACGTAAAAGGTGCGATCGGAGCTTGTTGTCGGAAATTCCGACCGTGTGTAGGCTCCATCTGACTTTTTCCATCGGAATTTCTGACACACAAAGTTTGAGAGCTGGATCTAAAATTTTCCTACAACAAAATCCGTTTGCGTAAATTCCTATAGTGTGTAGACAATTCCGACACACAAAGTGCCACGCATGCTCAGAATCAAGCAGAAGAGCAGCACTGGCTATTGAACGTCATTTTTCTCGGCTCGTCGTATGTGTTGTACATCACCACGTTCTTGACGTTCGGAATTTCCGGCCAATTTTGTTTGACCGTGTGTATGCAAGACAAGTTTGAGCCAACATCTGTTGGAAAAAATCAGATGGATTTTGTTGTCGGAATGTCCGATCGTGTGTACAGGGCTTTAGGGTCTGCAAAAGACTTGAGAGTGGGGCGGAGGTTCACCCTCTAGCAGGACAACGACCCTAAACATACAGCCAGAGCTACAAAGGAATGGTTTAGATCAAAGCATTTTCATGTGTTAGAATGGCCCAGTCAAAAGTCCAGACCTAAATCCAATTGAGAATCTGTGGCAAGACTTGAAAATTGCTTTTCACAGATGTTCTCCATCCAATATGACAGAGCTTGAGCTATTTTGCAAAGAATTCACTCTAGATGTGCAAAGCTAGTACAGATATACCTAAAACATTTTGAAAATCAATTATCATTTTCCTTCCACTTCCTAATTATGTGACACTTTGTGTTGGTCTATCACATAAAATCCCAATAAAATACATTTACTTTTTTGGTTGTAACATGACAAAATGTGGAAAATTTCAAGGGATATGAATACTTTTTCAAGGCACTGTACATTGATGGGCATGACCTTTTATGCCCACGGGTGTCAACATGCTGCATATATGTGAACTGGCACTATTAAAAACAATGGTAAACTTTTTCACATACGTCGGCTGACCCATTGGAAATTATGCAAACTCTCTGTGCCTGACATCTGATTTCAAATGTTTTAAAGTAGAAAGCATAGAAATAGCACTGAGCAACTATTAGCTCTAGTTACTAATCTACAAAACATTAAATTTAATACAACACAGATATGGAAGGCAAGCATGTAGAAATGTGGAAATCACAACAAAAATGCTTTAAGATAAAAAGTGCAACATCTCACTATGAGGTCTATTTATAAATGTTTTCATACAAAAATCACACAACCTTCACCCAAGATTCACACATTTTTCCAATTGGATTTCATTGGAATCCAGTTTAATGCCGTGTACACACGAGCGGACTTTACGGCAGACTTGGTCTGGCGGACCGGAGTCCGTCAGATAATTCGATCGTGTGTGGGCTCCAGCTGACTTTTTTTCCAAAAAGTTTGACGGACCTAGAACTAAAACACGTTTCAAATCTTTCTGACGGACTCGAGTCCGGTCGAAAAGTCCGCTCGTCTGTATTCTAGTCCGACGGACAAAAAACGACTCTAGGGCAGCTATTGGCTACTGGCTATGAACTTCCTTGTTTTAGTCCGGTCGTACGTTATCACGTACGAATCCGTCGGACTTTGGTTGATCGTGTGTAGGCAAGTCCGTTCATTCGGAAAGTTCGTTGAAAAGTTTGCCGCACCAAGTCTGCCGTAAAGTCCTCCGCTCGTGTGTACGCGGCATAACTTTTAATGGGTAAAGTTGTGTGAATCTTGTATGAAAACATTTATAAATAGACCCCCTACATTTTCCTTTTAAAGTTGAACTCTGGGCTATCGAATAAACACCTGTAACTCATTTGCATTCAGGCAAAATGCTTTTAAATTATATAAAATAAATATTTCCAAATAACTCATTTTCATGATTTTATTCCTGCTTTTCTGAAGCATTGGTGCCCCCTAAGGATTGTGAATGCCAGGTTCTGTGGGAGGGATAGCAAGTGGGCACTCCACAACATCTTGTAACATTTAGGTAGTCAAAGAGAATACATCTTCCGAGATTCCTTGTTACACACTATTCACCAGCCACCATCCACTGTCCCACACTCATCGACTGCTTCTTGCCCCACTGTTGGGCTTTAATGAGTGGGTAGGAATGAGTATTCTTCAGTGGTGGAAAGGCTGGGAGAAAGATGTATGTACAGTTACAAAAGTTAACTAAGCCTTTAAAGGCCAGGGCCTCCTATTAGTTATGGGTATTAGATTGGTTCAGTTCTAATTAGGGTTGCTACCTGTCCAGGATTCACCTGGACAGTTCGAGTTTGGAATCATGAGTCCGGGTTTCAGACCACCCAAAACCCGGACACATTATTCTGACCGGACTATAACTTCCCAGCAGGGTTGCTGGCTGCAGTTGTGTAAGCAGAAAGTGTCTGTTAGACGCTCTTTCACACTGCCCAAAGCCAGCACTAACAATCCCCCCACACACAGAGACGTGATAGAAGAAAGGGCTCAATCTACTACTCTTCCTCCCGCCCTTTCTCTTCTGTGTCTGCCCACACTTCAATCCATGGTGCTGTGCCTCAGAAAAGGAAAGTGGGGGTTGGAAATTTGAAGTCCAGCAGCCTCAGATACATCTGGATGAGAGGTCCTGACTCCCAAGGGGTGAGTGAGCTCTCCATCCATCCCTGTCTGTGACTGTCTCCCCCCCATCTCTCTTCTGCCTCTGAGTAAGTACACTAAGGTAAATCAGGGTTCTCAGAGCACCCCTTACATCAGAGTTCCCCTTCACGCCACAGTGTTCCCCCTTACATCAGAGTCCTCTCTGTACATCAGAGTTCTCAGTGTTCCCCTTTAATCAGGGTTCCCAGAGCATCCTTTATATTAGAGTCCCCAGAGTTCTCCCTTACATCAGAGTCTGCAGAGTCCCCCCTTACAGTGTTATGCCCCGTACACACGGACGGATTTTCCGACGGAAAATGTGTGATAGGACCTTGTTGTCGGAAATTCTGACCGTGTGTAGGCTCCATCACACATTTTCCATCGGATTTTCCGACACACAAAGTTTGAGAGCTTGCTATAAAATTTTCCGACAATAAAATCCGTTGTCAGAATTTCCGATCGTGTGTACACAAATCTGACGCACAAAGTGCCATGCATGCTCAGCATAAATAAAGAGATGAAAGCTATTGGCTACTGCCCCGTTTATAGTCCCGACGTACGTGTTTTACGTCACCGCGTTCAGAACGATCGGATTTTCCGACAACTTTGTTTGACTGTGTGTATGCAAGACAAGTTTGAGCCAACATCCGTCGGAAAAAATCCTAGGATTTTGTTGTCGGAATGTCCGATCAATGTCCGACCGTGTGTACGGGGCATAAGGGAACTCTGTGGATTCAGATGTAAAAGGGGAACTCTGTGGATTCAGATGTAAAAGAGGAACTCTGTGGATTCAGATGTAAAAGGGGAACTCTGTGGATTCAGATGTAAAAGAGGAACTCTGTGGATTCAGATGTAAAAGGGGAACTCTGTGGATTCAGATGTAAAAGGGGAACTCTGTGGATTCAGATGTAAAAGAGGAACTCTGTGGACTCTGATGTAAATGGGGGACTCTTGTGATTAACTTCATATGAATAGAAATGTTATTTAATTGCAAAATACTTGTATAGTTTATACCATAAAAAAAAAATTGCTGTGCACCCTAAAGTGTTCGGGTTTGACTTGAAGAAAAGGTGGTAACCCTAGTTCTAATCCACCACTGACATCTTATGTCTTGCAGGTCGCTTAGATAATCATCGTTCAGGAGGAAGAGAACGAGGTCGTTCTAAGGAGAGGAAACATCTTTTATCTCCTGATCCCTCCCGTTGCAACTCTGAAGAGAGGAGTCCACAGGCTGCATGTGAACACCGTGATCACCAGCTGTCCCCTAGCCACACGCACAGCAGCGTGCAGGTAAGGGTTAAAGACATCTGTAAATTAACCATTTCCATTGTCATGCAAGGAGATATATATATATACAGTATATATAAGAAAGACAGGCTCAACTGGTATCAGCAGCAGTAAATCATGCATGAGACAGCCTAAGCAGTTTTGTCCTGCATTTTTGTTCAGCAAAGCTACAAACAGCTTCAATCAAGGAGAGCTTTATCAAATCTATAGCATAAAATAAACAAAACATCTGCTCATCCATGCAACTTACTAAACTCAGATCAGTTCCTACAGGTGTCCCTAACAGGTTCCCCAAAAACAAACGGGCTGTACATGTACCTCATTAGTGTTCTGTCAGCACTTTTTTCACCCAGCAGCAGGTTCCTATAGCAGACAGATAAAGATAAGTCATCAGTCAGCTCACGTATTTAAAAAGATAGTAAATGATCACCTTGTGAAACAAGTCATTCCGTTTAAAATAGAAATAAAAGGCAAAACATTTGTGTATAGATATAAAAAAAAAAAATAAAAAAAAGATAAATACTTTTTTTCAATTTTTCATCAATGCTCACATTCTCTCTGTTCTCAGCTGCATAAGAGCTGGGGGGAGGAGAAGCAGCAGCACACTGATCTTTCCAGTGTATGGCTGTGCAGTGGGGGCGTGTTAGACAAGTCTGATCATTGAAGGAGAGTGCACTCAGTTCCCAGCACAGCTAGAGAACTGACCACTGTGTGTTCTCCTGCTTAGTGTGGTCAGTTTTTAATAGGAAAGCAGAGGGACTGGCATTGAATAATTGATACTTTCTCATACAAGTACATGGTACAGCAGGCATTTATCAGTAATATGAAGTGTTGGGGTAACAAACGCTTTAACCACTTGACCCCTGAAAGGTTTTACCCTCTTCATGACCAGGACATTTTTTTGCTATTCAGCACTGTACTACTTTAACTGGCAATTGCGCAGCCATGCAACACTGTACACAAATAACATTTTTGTAATTTTTTTTCACACAAATAGAACATTCTTTTGGTGGCATTTGATCACCACTGGGTTGTTTTTTTTGCCATATAAATGAAAAAAGACCAAAAATTTGGAAAACAAACTTTGATATTTTCTACGTTCTGTTATATAATATATTCAATAAAATTATTGAAAATTTAAAAATCTAATTTCTCCATCTATTTAGGTCAAAATAGATTTTTCTACATGTTTTTGGAAAAAAAAAAATCATCCCAATAAGCGTATATTAACTGCTTGCCGCCCGCCCACCATCAAATGACGGCGGGGCGGTGCGGCTCTCGTTCTAGGACAACGTCATATGACGGCGTCCCAGAACGACCACTCTCGCGGGGGGCGCGCAGTGCGGCGATCACGGCCGTGCTGCGTTGCTAGGACATGGCGCAACCCCGATCTCTGGAAAGAGCCGCGGCTCTTTAACCATGTAATCAGCTGTGTCCAATCAAAGCCAGTCACATGTAAACAAGGAAGTGCCAGTAATCGGTGTTCCTCGCCTCACACTGACAGAGTGTGGCGAGGAGAGCCAATTAGCGGCATCTCCACGCAGGGGGACATCTAGGAATGTAATCAGGGCACTGATCATCATGTGATTAGAGCCAGAGGCTCTAATATGCTTCAAAAAAGGGTGGGCTCGGGGCGCAGAGCAATGCACCCTGAGTCCAGCCAGTTGTTGTCTTCCTGCTTCTCCTCCTGGCCAATCAGGAAGCGGGTTGACCCGATTGGCTGAAAGGAGAAGCGGCCGAGGATGAAGACGCCTCCATGGAGGAGGAGGAGACAGAGGAAGGAGCCGAAGCTGCTAGATGGGGTAAGTGCGGGGCTATTGGGGGGATGAACGAGCGACTGATGGACCGACCGGGGGGGGGTGTCTTTTTTTTTATGCGATTCTTCAGGTCTGTGTATAACTACTGCGGGTGGGTGGCAAGAAGTTAAAGGCCTGTGTACAGCTGAGACCAATACCTAAAGAATAATTCTAAGAAAACAAGTTTTTTTTTTTCAGTCATAGATCCTGGAGCCCCTCACCATGTGTAGGTGAGAAACCAATGTGACATTTACATCATCCACAATCCTGCCAACCAGTACCTTACATTTTTATATGTGTGAAATTGCTTGCACTTGATTTCCCTTTATATTATGAAATAAGTACATCGGAGACAAAATTGGCCTAGAGATCATGAAATCATTGAGTCCAACAAAACTTCTACTCCAGTTTCTTTACCAAATGGGATTTATATTACATCTCCCTCTCTGTTTTATCTGCTGCTTGTACATCTTATTGGCTAAGAAACTGTACTGTATAATCTCCAGCCTGGAGCTATGCAGTATTATTACAAAGGTGCTTCGGCAAAAATGTTGTCCATTTATTTATAATGTCCATTTTTTCAGTTTTATCTGCCCCCAACATGCTCTTTATGCCTTCCTTTTCCTGTACGCTCAGGTTTGTGCGACCGGGAGCTGCTGATTTCTTTCTATGGAGAAATGGCTCCCAGTCATATCGCTTCCTCTTATAGCTTCCTGAAACAGAGCAGTGATGGGCTTACATCACCACTCCTTTTGTTGGTGGGTACGGTATCCACAGTACCCAGTCATAACCTGCCCACAGTCACTGATTGGCAGTGTTGGCCTGACTGTGTTGATGTCTATTAGTAAGCAACAATTAACCCACAGTGGTGCCTGAATGCCAGGCATCCCAACCTGCAAAAACTCATTTCAGGGAGGTGGCAAACCCATTTCAGGGAGGGGGCGCCGCGCAGCATTTTGCGCAAAACAACCCTCCCCCCCCACCATCAGAGTCTGAACAGTTCCCCTTTACATTAGGGCAGCGGAAACAGCAAATGGGCTCAGCCAGCCTGCCAACAGACATTGGGAAGGGTCAGTGTGATCTGGATGCATACAGAGAAATGGGGAAATCACCTGAAACTTAAACCCCCCTTTTGATTAGTGCCCCCTACCCCCAGACAAGGTTACCTGGGAGAATAATTGACCAGTCAGGATTTCCCACCAAATTATTTCACCTGCCTCCCAGGTACCAGAACTCCTCTATAGCTCCCATGCTCCCACCATGTGCTTACACCACTCAGGGGCTGCCTGCATGGTCGCCAGGCTTTGTGTGGAAGCACACAGAGAGCCAGCCAGGAACACAGTGCTGCCAGAGAAGACATTGTAGTGTATAACAGTAATGAATGCCATCCTCACACTCACCAGCTCTCTCTCACTCGCTCCTGGACTCACTCCTCCCTCTGTTGAATCCAACACAAGCTCCCTCCACACAGCTGCTGCTCACCTCCCATTGGCTGTCCTTGCTTCCTAACTCTCTCTGAGCTGGTCTGGCGGAGGGCGGGGCGCTCAGTGATTGGGGGAGCTGAAGGGTTATGAGAGGAGGGCGGAGTAACAAAAGTCCCGTAGGGAAGTCCCGTGCTGCACCTGCTTTGGCACAATCGATCTCCATAGCGAGGCCACTGCCTCCCCTGGCTGTGTGTAGGGGGGGCTCGGGCTGCTGTGGCTGACAGCTGGGAGATCATGCTGCACTAGCAGGTGTCCGTGAACCCGCCGTCAAATGCGGGAGACTCCCGCGAGTTGCGGGAGACTTGGGATGTCTACAATGCACACTTAATATGCCAGTCTATTACCATGGAATCGTGGGAAATGTAGTTCAGATTTTCCTTAGGAAACACTTTGGATATGATGTGCACAGTCTGTTCCAATCTTACCCCCTTGCCACTGGACACACTGCTGCTGACTGTCAGTCACTGCTGTCTGCCCCCCCCCCCCCTCATGCAAAATGAAAACAAGAAGTTGTGAGTGGACATAAACTTTAAAAATGGTTAAATATCAGAGTAACACATTGATTTATGAAAATTGCTCTTATTGTTCTTACCAAATGTTTTCAAATTGGTTTGCCACAGTTTTAAACACATGCTTCTATCCCCACAGATTCTTGACTCTTTAAATGAAAGTTGTATTCCTTCCGACACCAGCACCCCAAGACGTGGTCGGCGCCAGCTTCCTTCTGTGCCTGCAACTCCAAGACCTCTTATCTCTTTCTCTTCTTTAATTCGCCGGCAAAAACACAGCTCCCCTCCTATGAATGGCAGCGAAAATGCAGCACCTCTTCCAAGTGACCCAGGTCTGAGTGAGTCTTCCTGTTCTCTCCAGGGACGTCACAGCTCCCAGTCCACCCCTCAGCATTATATCTCAGAGCCATATTTGGCTATACACGAGGAGATGCAAAGCTCAGACTGTCCAGCCGAGGACACACTTACCTTTGAGGTTGCTGTGGCTACTAGTCTAGGCCGCTCTAATACAATTGGCTCTGCCCCTTTACGTCATGGGTGGCAGATGCCCAATGGTCATTATCGACGTAGAAGGAAGGGTGGTATATCACCTGTGATAGCTTCCCGTGAATTGAGTGACACAGAAGAGGATGATCGGTGTTAAAGAGAGTTTGGCTGTACTTGCTGTACCACAGCCAGTAATCTTTGAATGGTCCCCTTCACATCGCTGAGCTTCTTCCAGAGGAGCCCCCAAGCACTCACTGCCAATCCCCTAACCAAAACGTAGGTCCAGGCAATGCCTTGAGATTTAAAGCCTGTCTTTTAATATCTTGTGCCAAAAAAAACAGAAATAAACTGCCTGAGGAGATACATGCAAAGGGGAAGGCATGGAAGTGTAAAGCTCCTATTACTGGACTATGAATGCGGGGTGATCTGTTATATGTCCGTAGGCTGTTCTTAAGCTGTGGGATCACTGCCTATCACAAAGGTTCGCTGTTGTCGATTGATACGTTTTTATCTTTTGCCAATAACAGAAGGTGTGTTTTGGAATGTTGGCAATTGATTGCCTTCCACAATGATCCTTCAGCAGGAAAGTAAACAGAGAAGTATGGCTAATTAGTTTAGCTCATTGGACAGCCATCATATTGCAGTTTACTATTACACACATTGGTTGACTGAAGGATTTGTCGTCTAGTTGTGTGATGTCCATATAGAAATGATATGCAAAATGTAGAAGGATTGGTTGACAGGTTTTATGTTAAGTGCTAATCCTGAGCCCATGACCCCTTGTCAATGTACAAGGAGATGAGTGTCCATTTCTGTTACATGTTTTCCATAAACAAAAGATCAAAAGATACTTGTGAAATCTCGGTTAATATTTTCATTACATTGTGAGGGGTTATTGTAGACGGCACAGAAATCATGTGAAAATGTAATGGATAAAGCTGACACAACTTTAGGGACATTCATACTCACTTCTTCATTGTCAGGCTTTGCCCACTCATAGAGGTGATAAGCATGTTTCAGTTTAGTTTGCATGGACCCTAGAAGCTCCTTAGTTCTGCAATGTTGATCTAACCTTCGCCTTGAATTACCACAACAGAGCCCACTTTTATGTTTTCCAACAATCTGTTAACACATCAACTTTTAAGTCTTGGGTTGAGTCTACCAAAACCAGGTATACTGTTGGTGCACATTCTCCAAACTACTCTCCATAAACTGAGACAATAATTTTACTTATATTATCCAGCAATTTACTACAAACTTTCAATTTCATCTGGTCATGAGTGTTTAGAGGACAACTCCACTTTTAAATTCTTTCTTTCTTAAAAACATTCTTTCCGTACTATTTTCTTCACTTTACAAATGAAATCCTTTAAAAATATCTCTGCGCTCTTATATAGTACATAGCCATATTAAAAAATGGACATCTTATATGTGTCACGGGTTTCCCTGTACAGTTCCTCAAATCCATACTATATACAGTACAAATATTACGTGTAGAATGCATACATATACAGTATATGCTGCATTATGTGTGAAAGCTGAGATTGTAGCTACAAAAGTTGGTGTAGGGGGTAAAGAGTGGTGTGGCAATAAAACGTACAGTTTCCAATCAGCTTAATTTGTATTCCTGGTCACAATAATGTAATGTTCAGGGGTTAATCCCTGTTTAACCAAGCATGCTCTCTTGGCAGTCTGATGACCACTTCTCGACTGCTGCCATTTACCATATCACATGTACACAACACAGAAATCATTTTTGATATTTTCCTAGCAAACATTGTGAACAATGCTCACTGTAATGCAAATCCTTATGTTATACCCTAAAGTTTCTCTCTCATCACTTTTCAGGGTTTTTTTTAATGTTATTTGGCATAGTTAATTACGAATAAATGCATTAGATATGTTTAAGGCAAAAACTTTAGGTTCAAAGCCATCATTGTCTCACTTCTCCTTAATAAATGCAGGAAATTTGTACTGTGTCTGTATAGTGACAGCTATATCTGCCAAATGTTATCACTGATATCAGGCAACATGAAAACCCTTATGCCTTTGATTTAGCTTTAATTAGATCATGTCTAATATATTAGCCGTCTGCATACAGTAGATGCAGCTATGTTGCCTGAATCAATTTTAATCAACATACAAGCTAACAATTTGCTAGGAACCAATGACTGCACCGATTCTCACTGGGATTTATTTAAACAAGAATTCAATGTTGTATTTATACAGGGCTGGCTTTAGGCATGTATGGTCTGTGTGGTTGCATAGAGGAGTGTTGTGCTGCACAAGCAAACTAGTAGCCTGTTGTCCAAAATGACCTTGACCCTCCCTATGTAAGCCAGTGGACATTTTGCCCAAATTGCTTCCCTTACCACTTACTTCAAAAGAATTACTGGTACAGGAGCATACCATTCTTTACAACTGAATTGATAAACTGACTCACCAGATTATTTATGTTTGTATATACACACTCAGTAAACTCACTTAAAAGCATTACAGAAACTTTAACTCCCTCTAATGTTCATTAGGAGTTTAAAATTTAATTTAAAAAAAACACGGAATGTTCCTTCCTTTTCTTTTTTTGGCCTTATTCACATGGCCTTAAAACGCATTTACAAGTTTTTTTTTTATTTACGGATCTGAATGCAGCTGCGTTGTCTACAATGGAAAAATTCACACAGGTGTGTAAACAAGCAATGCGTTCCCATTGGTAACACCAAATCTTAAAAATCTGTGTCTGAGAACATGTGTATACATGTATGCCAGATGCAGGCATTGGGAAAAAAATGCAATTTTACATTTACTAATTATTACGCAGCAACGTTTGTGATAGAAAAAAAATGCACGAAAAGATCAATACAATGTTTATGGCCGTATGAATGAAGCCTTAAAGTGTATTTCCACTATTGCAGCCAAATTGGTATAACGCCTACTTTCTATTTGTTACATTCCCCTATTCACATAGCAAAACCTAAAAAAAAATTGCAGCTTTCCTTTTTTAGCTGCTTTGTTGTGCACCCTCCAGCAAAAAATCCTAGGTAGTTCTCTTTGTTTATGAGGGGGCTGGGCAGCTGTGTTTGCCATAATTACTCTGTCTGTACTGTGCAGGCAGATCTTCATGATCAATTGTAACTAGATTTTAACACTGTCTGTCCTAACAAATTGTTAAAGGTGTAGAGGCTAGGCTTCTTGCATTGAATGTTAATGAGGACAGACATGGAACAGGCTTAAGCCGGCCATACATGGATGGAAATTCAGCCAGTTCAGCAGGGACCAGCCAAGATTTGATCCATTTATGGGCAGGCTGAATGTACCAAAGTCGATCCATTGACCGATTTGGGTACAACCAGCCTGTCAGATTTTTTACATGTGATTACGCCCAGCAACTATAGCTGCTAGCAGTAATCATTGTGCTAGCTTCATGCGCCCCCCGACCCCCCCCCTCCCCAGCTGGCAGAATCTATTAGTGCTGCAGGAGGCATTCCCCCATCAACACTGACTGTGGTAGAAGGAAATAAAATCTAATCATATAAGGGCTGCATGCCGCCATGATACCTCCTTCTGAGAAATATCGAAAATGTAAGAAATGTTGTTACAATTTTTTTTGTTAGGCATGCTGGGTGAATGGAAACAATAACAAACATACTTTATAGTGGGGCTTTCTCAAATTTGACTGCAAAAGTGGAAATATGGTTTGAAACAAACCTCTTGCCACCGGATAAAATCTAGGATGCTTGCTGGCCTGTGGGTACATGCTACTGAGTTATATCTAAGAAAAATGTTGGTTGACCAGCATTGCTGTACATAATAGCACTGTACTATTAAGAGGTTAGCATTTAATGTTATAGTGGGGTATAACTAAACAGGGGGAATGCAGCTGGTAATCCAGCTAATTTCAAATTACATTTGACTTGTCCTTTAAAAAATAAAGTCTAGACTAGCTTTGAGGTCAAACACAAGTCAGATATGAGACAGCCATTTAATAACAGCGGTCAGCAGCGTCAACCATTCACCAGCAGGCTAGACCGATCTCCCTGGTGCCATCTCATGCTCCCAGACAAGGGCAAGGCAATGTCTCATCCTCTGTTTCCCCACGATCTCTCTCTTTTGCACGAGAAAACACAAGAACCTAGAGGATGCGATTAAGTCATGTAACTAATTTTACACAAGACCAGTCGGAGCTCAAATCTGATTGGGCATTATAGGCTGTGTCACCATATATCAATGGATAAGTGTTGCTCCATGACCCGCTGCAACTGGTTTATGCCTAGGCTTGGATTCTTTTTTGGTTTTAATTACCGCTGAATGCCTCAGAAATGTATCATTATCATTAAATGTTACAGTCTACTCTAAGATCAGGGCAATTTCTTACATTACACAGCTGTAGTGTTATCCAGGATCTGTGTGCATTTGTGAGCTAGAACAAAATCTATGAATGTAAAAAATAAAGTGTCTCTGTCCAGACTTAAGTAAAAAGCTTAGTCTTACATTTTAGGCCCTGGAATTTAAATTAGTTAAAGGAAAATCACTTGGGGTCATTGTGCTGTTTGTGTGAACTGTCTTGTGTTGCAAAATGGAATCATTTGGAAAAAAATAGTATTATCAGATATCTTGCTGCTGGTACAGATGAGCATGAATTAGCGATAAAACTGGATGTGAAAAATAACCAGATTGGGCAGTTCACCAAGGTTTGTATCCTCACCTATTCTTATCTCTTCGGAGCTACATTTTCTCCTTCTACAATGATGGACACTTAACAAGAGTGCTATGTACATGCAAATACTTCTTTCTGTGCAATGCCGGACAGAAGACACAATCTAATCAGGAGCTGGGGATGGAGACTGTATTATAATTCAAATAACTTGTTTTTGTCCAGAATTTAAAAAGAAAAAAAAAACTATGAAAAATAAGTTGTGGGATTTTGATGGGGGATTTTTTGTGAAAGAGAATAAAAATATATAAAAACAAAATTGTAAATAATTCTCAATATTTCCTGTCTTTTTCTGACTTTTTCAGTCTGGAAATAAAACTCGAAAAAGGCAAATATTTTGTGTTGTTGTTACCCTTGTAATAGTCATGAAACGGTTTGTTTTTTCTTTGCGTTGCTTCTTTCAATATATAGTTGCCAATATTTGTGCGGCACGATCTCCCGGCTGTCAGCCGCAGCAGCCCGAGCACCCCTCCTCACAGCCAGGGGAGGCAGTGGCATCGCTATGGGGATCGATTGTGCCAAAGTAGGTGCAGCACGGGACTTCCTATGTCCCAGACTGTTACGCCACTCTCCTCTCATAACCCTCCAGCTCAACCAATCACTGAGCGCCCCGCCCTCCGCCAGACCAGCTCAGAGAGAGTTAGTTGCCAATATTTGGAAATAATGTGTGGGGATTCCTGAGCCATCTTCCAGATACATGGGGTCATAGACAAAAGTGGGTAAGCTAATACAGACGTTGTGCCTCACAGTGTATGACTTGTTGTGTCATACCTACCCCCCATGCTTTGCTAAGTTCTGGACAAATTATGTCCTTTGGGAACTTTGAAGAGAAAACAGGAAAATAATCCCCATAATTTGTGTCGCATCAGTGGGAGAAATATGCCCCATCAGTGTAGTCAATGGGAGTAAATTAAACCCAGTTGCTGAATTCGTGGGATAAAATCCTCGTCATTTTTGTAAGTGTGAGTAAACATGCCTATTGATGATGTCAGTGGGATAAATTAGCCTCATCATTGGTGTTAATAGGAGGAGAATAAGCCCCATTATGGTGTCAGTGAAGTTAATAGTTGGTGCACATCGATGGGGCAGTGGAAGCAAAAAGCAACCCAAAATCATTGGTATTAGCAGAAGTAAAGTAAGCCTCAAATTATTGGTATCATTAGTAACAAAATAAAGTTGTTGATGTCAGTGGGAGAAGTATTGCTGTTCAATGGTTACTTACTTGAAGCTGCCATACTGCTGCACTGCTTCTGCTGACTGGAACTATACCGTGAGCATTAGGCAGGAGATCACTTTGCCCAGCAGTCAGTGCTGGCAAAATTGGAATGCCAGGTGCTATAAGAACATTGAAAAAAGAAAAAATGGTGTAAGCGCTTAACGGTATATAGCTGCTAGCAATTAGTGGAGATATAGAAAACACTGTGATAACAATAAAAAAAAAAAAAAGCACACAGCACAATATCAAAAAAACCGAAAACACCTGAAGTGTTATGATAGTGAGTCTAACATTGAAAATATTCAAAATAATCAAACATACTGTAGAATAGTTCTTATGAAGAAGTATCAAGTGATGTGATTCAGGTGATCTCCCTCCTCGAGTGCTTTAATCACCCAGTGCGACTTCCACTTGCACCAGAAAAATGCACTTACCTGATATAGTTGCTGTCTAATAGAACAGCAAAAATCACATATGATAAGATCCAGGTCATCAGAGGTATGTAGTCATCATTAGCTCGCACTTTTCCCCTCTATCCGAATCACAGGACCCTCTTCCAGAATGTATCCAAGTGCGTGGATCATGACCAGGAAGTTTTATTTCTCATGGTAAAAACAGCTCACCATATTCCATCCGTAGTAATAAGTCACCAATGACAAAAAAAAAAAAAAAAAAATGGTGAACAGCCTAAAAATGAACATGAAAAACAATTGTGCCTATAGCTTTTACATAAAAAACCACCAATCCAACCAGGGATAATGGTGGCAGGGCCGCAAATGCAAAACATCATTTGTGAAATAGCAAGCTTGCACTTACATGAAGGTCCAAAATCCCATGACTTGCCAGCAAGATCTGAGAGTTTGGCAAAGACAAGGCTGGGTGTGGAGCATGCAATAACCATGCAATGATACTGTCACAGTGGCGGCTGGTGTTTTTTTGTTTGGGGGGGGCAAACAACCACCCACCTGTGGCACCTCAACCCACCCCTGCTGTCTGTCGGTCCACCGGCACTTAACTCATTGGTGGAGGGGATCGGTGGGCACACAACGGAGGGGATCAGCAGGTACATCGGGCAGGGGATCAGGCTGCGTCTCCTGTGTCCTCTTCTCTTCTGAGATCATGGCGGCTTCCACTGTGAGTCTCCTCCCCTCCTCCTGGGCATCCACTAGGATCGCCTGACCTTTCAGCCAAACTGGAAACGGTTATCAGACTCGCGCTTTCTGATTGTCGGAGAGGCGATTCAGTGTTAGTAAAGCAAATATTTATTTGCTTTTCTAACACACCTGGTGGGCTCCAAGCGCAATGCTCTGCGCTCCGAGTTTACTCTAGTTTGAAGCCTATTAGAGCTTATGGCTCTAATCAGGTGTTTCAAGAAAACACCCCTGCCACTGTAATTCATGCGCCTGGCATCCTGAAAGGGGCTGGACGCATGAATAGGGGGTGGCCGCGGTGGCCGTGGATAGATTCATGCCATGCATGAATCTATCCATTAACCATATAGGGGGTGGCGTGGCTAGAGGGGGCGGCGCCCATGCGCCTTAAATGGATGGGCCACCCCTACATATACCTCCCATAAATAGTAGGTACCATGTATTGTACATGTATTTTTCTTTGCTCCAACCAGAAGACATTAGCAAAGGTAAGGTGAGTGACTGATATGGTCGCCATTAACCACTTCAGCCCCAGGAGATTTGGCTTCTCAATGACCAGAGCACTTTTTACAATTTGGCACTGCGCTGCTTTAATGGGTAATTGCGCGGTCATGCAATGCTGTACCCAAATGAAATTTGCGTCCATATGTTCTACTTTTTGTTTTAAAAAAAATCCAATAAACTCAATTTTAGTCATACATTTAGGCCAAAATGTATTCAGCAACATGTCTTTGGTAAAAAAAATGTCAATAAGCGTATATTTATTGGTTTGCGCAAAAGTTATAGCGTCTACAAACTAGTATACATTTTCTGGAATTTACGCAGCTTTTAGTTTATGACTGCCTATCTCATTTCTTGAGGTGCTAAAATGGCAGGGCAGTACAATCCCCCCCCAAATGACCCCATTTTGGAATGTAGACACCCCAAGGAAATTGCTGAGAGGCATACTGAGCCCATTGAATATTTAATTCTTTTGTCACAAGTGATTGAATAATGACAAAAATAAAATAAAATTACACAAAGTTTTCACTAAATGATATATTGCTCACACATGCCATGGTTATATGTGGAATTAGACCCCAAAATACATTCTGCTGCAGACCCCATTTTGAGGTGAGAGGCATGTTGAGCCATGGAATATTTTATATTTTGCCACAAGTTGCGGGAAAATGACAAACTTTTTTTTTTTTTTTTTAATATCACTAAATGATATATTGCTCAAACATGCCATGGGTGTAAGGTACCTGTGATAGGTAGTGTCCAAAGTGGAGTTTGTGTGCTGATTATTCAGGCGAAAACTTAGTCAGGCAGATCAAGTTGGCAACAGATCAGGCAAAGTGGTACACGATCAAAATCCAGAGAGTGGTCAGGCAGGCAAAGGTCATACACACTCAGCAGGCTAGAGAGTAGTCAGGAATTCAGGCAGAAGTTCATATATGGTATTTAGAGTCACAAAGCAGTCACAACACCCAGGGAGCTAGTCCACACAAACAGGCAATGAGAGATAGGAAGTGCTGCTATTTATGGGCTGCTTTGATTGTAGATTGTCCACAGCTGGCAGCAGGTGGGGCCAGTGAGTTCAAAGTAATGCATCAAACTGAGAGAACATAGCCATAACTCCAGAACTCTTCTGTGGCACAAGTAAGACTGCAGCTGTGGGACCAGGAACATCCTGGTTCAAAGGTACATGACAGGGCCCCCTCCCCAGTGGACCCCTCCAGGGGGCTAGTGGGGCTTAGTGAGAAAGGAGGCATGGAAGTATTGAATAAGAGCAGGAGCATGCAATTCTTTGGCTGGGGCCCAGGAACGGTCTGTGACGGGATATCCCTTCCAATGAACCAGATACCGCAGGCCACGACCCTGTCTTCTGGAATCAAGAATCTTAGAAACTTCAAACTCATTTTGTCCATCAACAAGAACAGGAGGAGGTAGCTGTTGCATTTTGGAGTAGCAATTGAAAATTGTCTTTTTGAGGAGGGAAACGTGGAATACGGGGTGTATCCGGATAGAGGAGGGCAATTTCAACCGATAGGAGACTGGCCCGACTTGAGCAATAATTCTGTAAGGACTGATGAATCGAGGGCCCAATTTGGTAGAAGGTTGTTTCAGTCTCACGTATTTGGTTGATAGCCAAACTCTGTCCCCCACCACATATGGAGGTATATGGCATCTTCATTTGTGGGAGAAAAGCGCATACTTGCCTGCTGACTTCCGTAGTAATAAGCAAATCTTTTTCCAATGTAGCAGAATATTTTTCACCCGCTGATCTGCTGCTGGTACACCAGAAGAAGGCTGAAGTTGAGGAAAAGTCTGAGGGTGATAGCCTAGAGCTGCGTAGAATGGTGTGGTATGAAGAGCACTGTGCCAATGGCAATCAATGGCGAACTCAGCCAAAGGTAAATACTCAGACCAGTTGGAGTGTAAGACATTGACATAATACCGAAGATAGGTTTCCAGGGTCTGGTTCATGCATTCGGTTTGACCATCTGTTTGAGGGTGATGTGAGGTAGAGTGAGAGCTTTACTCCCAGTTTCTTGCAGAACACTCTCCAGAATCAGGAAACAAACTGGGATCCGCGGTCTGAGAAGACATTGGTAGGTATGCCATGATATCTCGCAATATGGGAAAGGAAGAGGGTAGACAGTGCTTGCGCTGTAGGTAATCCCGGAAGTTGCACAAAATGAGACATTTTGGAAAAGCGATCCACTATGACCCATAGAGCAGTCATGCCCTCAGACTTGGGTAAGTCTGTAATGAAGTTCATAGTCAAATGGGTCCAAGGCTGGCGAGGTGCAGGAAGTGGTTGTAACAGTCCAGTCGGCAATGTGCGGGGTACTTTATTAGCAGCACAAGTTGGACAGGCAGCCACATAGTCAGTAACATCCGTGCTCATATGAGGCCACCAGACATGATGCTGCAAGGTCTTAAGAGTGATGGTGACACCAGGATAACCGGATAACACACCATCATGTGCCCAGAGGAGTACAGGTTTTCTGAGGCTAGGGGCTACGAACAGGCGACCTGGTGGCATCTTCAAGCCTTGGGGAACTCGATTCTGGGTTTCTTGTAACTGTTGGGAAAGAGCCATAGAGATCTGTGCGACAATTTTGTAAGGTGGGATTATATACTGCTCGGTAAGTTGATCTTCTTCAGAGGTAGCGAACCATCTGGAAAGAGCATCGGCTTTCTTGTTTTTATGCCCAGGAACATAGGAAAGAACAAAATTAAAACGGGAGAAAAACAGAGCCCATCGAGCCTGACGTGAGTTCAAACGTCTTGCAGTCTGAAGATACAGCAGGTTTATATGGTCAGTGAGGATAGAAAATAGATTGGGAGCCCCTTCCAGAAGATGTCGCCATTCAGACAATGCCAATTTGATAGCCAGTAGTTTTCGATTCCCAACATCATAATTCATCTCCACTGGAGAAAACTTTCTAGAAAAAAAAACGCTACTGGATGGATTCTACCAGACTTAGGCTGTCTCTGGGACAGCACGGCACCTGCTCCTACCTCAGAGGCATCAACCTCAATTATATACTGGAGATCAGGATTTGGATGCTAAATAATTGGAGCCTTGCTGAACACGTCTTTTAATTGCTGGAAAGCCGATTCCACTTCTGAGGACCACACCTTTCAATTTGTACCTTTCTTAGTCATAGCGGTAAGTGGGGCTGCAATGGAGGCAAAACCATTGATGAAGCGTCTGTAGTAATTTGCGAACCCTAGAAAGCTTTGGAGCCCTCTTAAAGTGGTCGGTTGGGGCCATTGCAAGACAGCAGAAAGTTTTTGAGGGTCCAGGTCCATTTGGAAACCGACAGCACTTATAATGTATCCAAGGAAAGGAATGCGGCTTTGATGGAAACTGCATTTCTCAATCTTCACATAAATATGCTTTTCTCTCAGTCGTTGTAATACCTGCTTTATATGTGAGATGTGCTCTAGATGAGTCTTGGAAAAGATTAAAATGTCGTCCAAGTAGATGATAACAAAACTGTTACTAAAATCGTGAAAAATGTCATTCATGAAACTTTGGATGACAGCAGGGGCGTTACACAACCCAAATGGCATAACCAGATATTCAAAATGTCCATTATGAGTGTTGAATGCTGTCTTCCACTCGTCCCCGTCTTTAATTCGATTCAGATTATAAGCCCCTCATAGGTCCAGCTTAGAGAAGATGACGGCTCCCTTAAGTGCATAAAACAGTTCAAGAATGAGAGGCAAAGGGTAGCAGTCTTTTACAGTGATTTAATTTAACCCTCGATAGTCTATGCATGGTCGAAGACCCCCATCTTTTTTACCGGACATTCAAACAAACACACATCTCTATGAATTTCTCAAGGTCTTTCGGGGAAATCCTTATAGACTAATTCATCCTTGATGTGATCTGTAAGACCTTTTCGGAAGGCTGCACGTAATGCCCTTGAGTCCCAATTAGTCTCAGCAGCCAGGGTACGGAACCCAATAGCACATTGTGCAACAGACCTGGTACCTTGTTGTATGTCCAAAAGTGAGTACTCAGCTGCAGAAGCTCTATCTGGCTTGCCAAATACAGTCTGGAGAGAAGCCAGAAACTTGTCAGCATCTTGCAGCACAGGATCATTGCGTTCCAGGTAAGGAGAGACCCAGGCCAGGGCCTTCCCCTTTAACAAGGAAATTACAAAAGTCACTTTGGCAGACAAAGTGTTAAAAGAGTCAGGGTTGTTGCGGAAATGCAAACGGCAAACATTTAAAAAGCCTCTGCAGTCCTCAGTATCACCACCAAATTTTTCAGGCAGGGGAAGTTTGGGTAGTACAGAAGAGGTAGGTTGGATTGGAGCAGGAGTCTGGACCGTTGCAGAAGTACCAGGCAAGCAAGATTTAAGCATAGTATAAAGTTCATCTAACTTGGTGTCCAGGGAAGAAAGATGCTGTTCATGAGCTCCACTCAATTGTCCCTGACGTGAAAATCTCCCTAACAATCTCAGCAGGGTCCACTGCCATTGTGGCTCATTTGTAATGTAAGCTACCTGTGATAGGTAGTGTCCGAAGTGGAGCTTGTCTGCTGAGGATTCAGGTGAAAACTTAGTCAGGCAGATCAGGTTGGCAACAGATCAGGCAAAGCGGTACACGATCGAAATCCAGAGAGTGGTCAGGCAGGCAAAGGTCATACACGAGCTGGCAGTGAAGTACAAAATCAGCAGGCTAGAGAGTAGTCAGGAATTCAGGCAGAAGTTCATATACGGTATTCAGAGTCACAAAGCAGTCACAACACCCAGGGAGCTAGTTCACACAAACAGGCACTGAGAGATAGGAAGTGCTGCTATTTATAGGCTGCTTTGATTGTAGATTGTCCACAGCTGGCAGCAGGTGGGGCTAGTGAGTCCAAAGTAATGCATCAAACTGAGAGAACATAGCCATAACTCCAGAGCTCTTCTGTGGCACCAGTAAGACTGCAGCTGTTGGCCCAGGAACATCCTGGTTCGAATACACCCAGGTATATGACAATGGGCATATGTGAAATTACACCCCAAAATACATTCTGCTGCTTTTCCTGAGTATGGGGATACCGCATGTGTAGAACTTTTTGGCAGTCTAACCGTGTACAGGACCCTGAAAACCAATCACCACCTTCAGGCTTTCTAATGGCGTACATTTTTTATTTCACTCTTCACTGCCTATCACAGTTTTGGAGGCCATGAAATGCCCAGATAGCACAACCCCCCCCCCAAAGTAGACACCCCAAGCTATTTGCTGAGAGGCATGTTGAGTATTTTGCAGATCTCGCTTTTTGTCACAAAGTTTTGAAAATTGAAAAAAGGAAAAAAAAATGTTTTTATTTTCTTTCTTCATTTTCAAAAACAAATGAGAGCTGCTAAATACTCACCATGCATCTTAGCAAATAACTTGGGGTGTCTACTTTCCAAAATTGGGTCATTTGGGGGGGTTTGTGCTATCTGGACATTTCAGGGCCTCCGTAGGTAGTGAGGAGTAAAATCACACCGTTACGCCTTTAGAAAGCCTGAAGGCGGTGTTTGGTTTTTGGGTTCCTGTACGCGGCTTGGCTCCCAAAAAGTCTCACATGTGTGGTATCCCCATACTCAGGAGAAGCAGCAGAGTGTATTTTGGGGTGTATTTCCACATATAACCATGACTGGTTTGAACAATATATCATTTACTGACAACTTTGTGTAAAAAAAGAAAAGAAAACAAAAATTTTAATTTTCCCGAAACTTGTGGCAAAATATAAAATATTCCATTGAGTCAACATGCCTATCAGCAAATAGCTTGGGGTGTCTACTTTCCAAAAAGGGGTCATTTGGGGGGGTTTTGAACTGTCCTGGCATTTTATGCACAACATTAAAGCTTATGTCACACATCACCCACTCATCTAACCACTTGAAGACAAAGCCCTTTCTGACACTTTTTGTTTACATAAAAAAATATTTTTTTTTTTGCTAGAAAATTACTTTGAACCCCCAAACATTATATATTTTTTTAAAGCAAAGGCCCTACAGATTAAAATGGTGGGTGTTGCAATTTTTTTTTTTCACACAGTATTTGCGCAGCAATTTTTCAAACGCAATGTTTTGGGGGAAAAAAAACACTTTTTTTCATTTTAAAGCACTAAAACACACTATATTGCCCAAATGTTTGATGAAATAAAAAAAGATGATCTTATACCGAGTACATGGATACAAAACATGACATGCTTTAAAATTGCGCACAAACGTGCAGTGGCGACAAACTACATACATTTGTTAAAGCCTTTAAAATCTTTTACAGGTTACCACTTTAGATTTACAGAGGAGGTCTACTACTGAAATTACTGCTCTCAATCTGACCTTTGCAGTGATACATCACATGCATGGTGCAATTGCTGTTTACATATGACACCAGATTGACGCTTGTGTTCACCTTTGCGCGTGAGCACGGGGGGACAGGGGTACTTTTTTTAAATTATTATTTCATTTTGCTTTTTAATTTTATTTTTAAACTGTTCCTTTCATTTTTTTTTTTTTTTTTCATTTTTATTGTTATCTCAGGGAATGTAAATATCCCTTATGATAGCAATAGGTAGTGACAGGTACTCTCTTTTTAAAAAAAAAATTGGTATCTATTAGACCCTAGATCTCTCCTCTGCCCTCAAAGCATCTGACCACACCAAGATCGGTGTGATAAAATGCTTTCCCAGTTTAACAATGGCGCTGTTTTAATTTGGCGAAACCCAAGTCATGAAATGCTCGTAGTTTCCGGTTTCTTAGGCCATAGAGATGATTGGAGCCATTCTGGTCTCCAATCAGCTCTATGGTCAGCTGAGGGAACCACCGGCTACATTCTCGGGTTCCCTGTTGGGACAGAAGAGCCCGAGAAAACCATGGAAAACGGTGAGGGGGGCGTTCCCTCCCACTGCTTGTAAAAGCAATCTAGAGGCTAATTAGTCGCTAGGATTGCTTTTACATGACAGCTGGATGAAAAGAATGATACCAAGATGATACCTAAAGCTGCAGGCATCATTCTGGTATAACCACTCAAAGTCCAGCAACATGCCAGTATGTTGCTGGTCCTTGTTGGGCATATATTTTAATGTTCTTTTTTGGGCTGAATGGAAAAAAAAGATTGGTTAGTGAGTATGCCCACCATTAGAATACCACCCTTCATCCACCCACTTCTAATGATGGGCATACATGCACCATTTTTGCTTTAACTGTGGTGGTGAAATCAACTCTTACAGCGCTGGAGTCACTGAT
Source organism: Lithobates clamitans (assembly GCA_037952925.1). Taxonomy (NCBI): domain Eukaryota; kingdom Metazoa; phylum Chordata; class Amphibia; order Anura; family Ranidae; genus Lithobates; species Lithobates clamitans. The sequence continues at coordinate 2,833,056 of JBBGZY010000992.1, forward strand.
TTACATAACGTGAGAGCAAACACTGTTGCTGTCAAGATAAATAAATCAGTGCTGCAGCTGAATGCGTACCTGCTAAGCTAATGATGGTTGACAATAAAACAAAATAACATTACAGTATAACAGTAAGACATACCATACCTGCAAAGCAAATACAATAAAACATAGTAAAAATAAAACATTTTTTTAATGCAATCTGTGCCTAAAAAATATATGCCGAAGCATGGGGAAATCCGCCCCTAATGTTAGGAGCAAATCGCTCCTCCACCCCTGCCTCCATGCTTCGGCATATATGCTCTTTTTTTTACTGTGGTGTTGAAATCACCTCCTACAGTGTTGGAGTCACGGCTTTATGTATTGTGGGAGCAAACGCTGTTGCTGTCAGAATAAATAAACCCATGCTGCCGCGGAATGGCGTACCTGCTAAGCAAATGATGGTTAACAATAAAACAAAGTAACATTACAGTATAACAGTAAGACATACCATACCTCCAAAGCAAATACAATAAAACACAGTAAAAATAAAACATTACAGTTCTAAAATAAGGTAACAATAGAGAGAGAACAATAGATATAGAACAATAAAGAGAGAACAATAGAGCAGACAATAGAGAGAGAACATAAGAGAGAGAACAATAGAGAGAGAAGAAAAATAAAACCACAACTATTTTTTGTGTCTTCTTTTGTTTTTGCACTTTTATATAAACTGTTATGCCCCGTACACACGGTCGGATTTTCCGACGGAAAATGTGTGATAGGACCTTGTTGTCGGAAATTCCGACCGTGTGTAGGCTCCATCACACATTTTCCATTGGATTTTCCGACACACAAAGTTTGAGAGCAGGCTATAAAATTTTCCGACAACAAAATCCGTTGTCGAAATTTCCGATCGTGTGTACACAAATCCGACGCACAAAGTGCCACGCGTGCTCAGAAAAAAAAGAGATGAAAGCTATTGGCTACTGCCCCGTTTATAGTCCCGACGTACGTGTTTTACGTTCAGAATGATCGGATTTTCCGACAACTTTGTGTGACCGTGTGTATGCAAGACAAGTTTGAGCCAACATCCGTCTGAAAAAAATCCTAGGATTTTGTTGACGGAATGTTCGATCAATGTTCGACTGTGTGTACGGGGCATATGACTGTAACACTTTCTGAGTCAATGGATAATGCATTCAGGATGTCAAATCAAAACTCTTGGTCAGTATACCCAGTTCTGGGTTAATAACTCATAAAGCATTGAAGCCAAAGGGCCAGCATGACAGAAAGGGAATGAGCATATTTAATTGGAAGTCAATGATGGCAGTCTACACATTTCTCAAATGACAGGTCTTCTTTAAATTATTTCTTAGGAGGCCTCTTGGAAGCAGAACTTTGTTTTCATTCTTCTTCTCAGTGCCATATTTACAAATTACAAAATTCCTGGCCTTTATTCTAATCCTTTTACTGTCAGTTGTGTATAAGCAACAGACTTCTCCAGCCATGACTCCCATTTGGATTGTGCCTTTGGGTATTCACGCTCAACAAGGCCATCAAACAGCTGTCACTCTAAAACCTATCTTTCATGCACACTATGAAGTCACCTGTAAAAAGCTGAGAACAGCATAAGCCTGCAGCAGTGCTATGTGCAACATGAACATGCTGCATCTAGATGACAGTAAATGTCACCGTAAATGCCACCTCTTCCATCACCGGCACTAATGAGGGGAGGGGAATGCTGATTATGGAGCTCCATGTATTTACAGAATATCATCTGCGTTTGTTTACTCTGACAAACCATCCGGATTCTACTCATCACAAGGTAAACTGAGCCAGCTGTTTTATGCAGCAAGATCAAGAGATGGCAATGAGCCGTTCTGGAAAATCAATACATCCCGAACTGGCTAGATTCTATGTCACTGTTACAGGTCATTATAGCACTTTGTGGAGATTATACATTTAAAGTGGACCTAGACCCCATGTGGGCTCAATTCACAAAGAGTTATTTACTCTTAAAATCCGAGATAAAATAAAAAAAACCGCCATTAAAAAAATAATTATTTCATCAAAATGTGAGGTATTTTACTCATGAAACTATGTGGCATTTTATCTCATGACATGATGGGATGGATACAGTAGAGAAGGATTAGAACTCCTGTCATTTTAGTGCTAATAAAGAGGTGATCGCCGAGTCACCGAGACTCGGGTGATCACAGATCCGAGTAAGGGGCCGATCCCGGCCCCTTACCACGTGATCAGCTGTCAGCCAATGACAGCTGATCACATGATGTAAACAAAAGCTCGGTAACCCCTTTTATTTTTCTACTCACGTTGACAGCGCGAGGAGAAAAAAGCAGATCACGGCTTATGTGCAAGGGACATCAGTTCCGAAGAGGAAGAGGCAATTCTGCCTCATCTGTGCCCACCAGTACCCCCTACCAGTGCCACCTGCCAGTGCCCACAGTGCCCACCAGAGCCACCTATCAATGCCCATGAGTGCCACCTATCAATGCCCACAAGTGCCACCTATCAATGCCCACCAGTGGTGCCAATCAGTGCCACCTAGCAGTGCTGCCTATCAGTGTAACCAACCAGTGCCCATTATTGCCACCCATCAGTGCCCATCACTGCCACCCATTAGTGCCCATCACTGCCATCTATTGGTGCCCCTCAGTGCCGCCTCATCAGTGTACATCAATGAAGGAGAAAAATTACCTGTTTGCAAAATTTTATAACAAAATATAAAAAAATATAAAATATATTATTATTATAAATTATTATTATATATTATTATTAATAAAAAATATAAAAATATAAAAAAAGATTTAAAAAATTCGGTCTTTTTAAATTATTTTTAACAAAAAATAAATACCGCAGAGGTGATCAAATACCACCAAAAGAAATCTCTATTTGTGGGAAAAAAAATGATAAAAGTTTCATTTGGGTACAGTGTTGTATGACCGTGCAATTGTCATTCAAAGTGCGTCAACGCTGAAAGCTGGAAATTGGTCTGGGCAGGAGGGGGGTTTAAGTGCCCTGTAAGCATTAGCAAGTGGTTAAATACCTCATGCCTGGACCGCTACATAATTAACTCATGCATTTATTTATTTATTTCCTTAAAGAATTGATTTTAACACAGTTTTTTACCTCATGTTTTTGGTTTGTGAGGTAAATAACTCATGAGGTGATAGCGAATTGACATTTTTAGCATATCATGAGATAATTGGAGAAAATGAGTCATCTGATTCAATTATCTCATGAGATATTCTTTAGGCTACTTTCACACTGAAATCGCCCGATTTTAGTGGCACTTTGCAGTTGTTTTAGCGGCGCATTTGCCCGCTAGCGGGGCTCTTTTAACCCCCAGCCGAATAAAGGGTTACAAGCGCCCTGTGTTGCGGCGCTCCTGAAGCGCCGAAACACGACTTCAAGCTCATTCATTTCAATAGGCAGGGGCAGTTTAGGAGCGCTGTATACAGCGCTCCCAAGCCGCCCCAAAGATGCTGCTTGCAGGGCTTTTCCTAACGTCCCGTAAGTGCACCGCCCCAGTATGAAAGCACTCAGGCTTTCACACTGGGGAGCCATGGGAGGCATTTTTCAGGCTCTTTACAGGCACTATTTCTAGTGCTAAAACGCCTAAAAAACACCTCAGTGTGAAAGTAGCCTCTGTGAATTGAGCCCAAAAGTCCTGACCAAAAGCAAACACCATAAGACACCTTCTATTACTCATATTAGCCATATTAGCATCACACCTTACGCGACTTCATCAGTCACGTGAGGTGTGACGTCACGCGTAGGGACGAGACAGGCTGCAGATACTGTTAGAGGCTTACGAGCTCGCCGCTCGTTGGATACAAAGCGCTGTTTTTAATTTATGATGTGAGTACCTTATTTACTTTTTTAAATAAAACTGAGTTGAGTAAACGGTATTACACTATTGGGATTCTTCCTGCCTTTTATATACTCCCCCCCTGCACCACACCTGAGGGAATACATCTCAGAGCCAGGACCGTGAGGGACGCGCTGGAGCCCCTAGGTGGACACCCCAAAGGCTTATTGACCATATGCGCATGCCCTATTACCCTAAGGTAAGGGGCCATTACTCACTTGTGTGTTTGCACACGAAGACACCTGTGATGTTACCCACGCTGAGCACTTTTATTACAACGGCCGCATGTTAAACCGTTGCTGTCACATATTTCAGCTATATCAAGGACTTTTTGTATAGAGCACCGTTTGCACTTTATTGTTTGGGACATTTATTACTTGGATAGATATTTTCTGCACATTTGTCACTTATTATTATCGGGTCCAGACCCATCTGATTGCTATTCCTCCTTGCACTTGTCACTTTTTTGAGCATCATTTGCACACAGTGTATATCATTTCTCTTTATTTATATACTTTTGCCTTATGCTGTTATTACTTTATTACCAGGTTTATCGTATTGCCAAGAGTATTTATGTATCTTCACCTATTACTTATTATTACTATTTTTATTAGATTTGCTATTTGCCACTTGGTGTCACCTATTATGGTTTATTTATTTTCTCCTGATTCTGGCTTATGATATTATTATCGGACACTGGGATTTTTATACTCACCTTTTTTACACATGGTTGTAGTGAGGATTAGCGCTGCACCACTTATTTTTATACTTTTTACTCTGACGGTCAGGTGTGTACCCGAATCGGTGCTAGCAGCTTTTCCAGCTTTTCCAGTTCTAGCCGTCTTCCATATATGATATCGCGGGAATAATTTTATTGTTTATAGCATTCCTGAGAACTGATTGCGAAGGGTGTTGTATTGTATTTGAGCATAAGAGAAGAGATATTGTCACTGTGTGTGTTAATGGATTCAACAAACAAGCGACTTTCCAAACTACGAATCGTTATCGGGAATATATATTCAGTATCTCACAAAAGTGAGTACACCCCTTTTTTGTAAATATTTTATTATACCTTTTTATGGGACAACACTGAAGAAATTACACTTTGCTACAATGTAAAGAAGGGAATGTTCAGCTTGTATAACTTAACACACAGCCATTAATGTCTAAACCGCTGCCAACAAAAGTAAGTACACCCCTAAATGAAAATGTCCAAACTGGGCCCAAAGTGTCAATATTTTGTGTGGCCACCATTATTTTTCAGCACTGCCTTAACCCTCTTGGGCATGGAATTCACCAGAGCTTCACAGGTTGCCACTGGAGTCCTCTTCCAGTCTTCCATGACGACATCAAGGAGCTGGTGGATGTTAGAGACCTTGCATTCCTTAACCATCTGTTTTTGGATGCCCCACAGATGCTCAATAGGGTTTAGGTCTAGAGAAATGCTTGGCCAGTCCATCACCTTTACCCTCAGCTTCTTTAGCAAGGCAGTGGTCGTCTTGAAGGTGTGTTTGGGGTCATTATCATGTTGGAATACTGCCCTGCGGCCCAGTCTCCGAAGGGAGGGGATTATGCTCTGCTTCAGTATGTCAAAGTACCTGTTGGCATTCATGGTTTCCTCAATGAACTGTAACTCCCCAGTGCCGGCAGCACTCATGCAGCCCCAGACCATGACACTTCCACCACCATGCTTGACTGTAGGCAAGACACACTTGTCTTTGTACTCCTCACCTGGTTGCCGTCGCTTGACACCATCTGAACCAAATAAGTTTATCTTGGTCTCATCAGACCATAGGACATGGTTCCAGTAATCCATGTCCTTAGTTTGCTTGTCTTCAGCAAACTGTTTGAGGGCTTTCTTGTGCATCATCTTTAGAAGAGGCTTCCTTCTGGGACGACAGCCATGCAGACCAATTTGATGCAGTGTGTGGCATATGGTCTGAGCACTGACAGGCTGACCCCCCACCCCTTCAACCTCTGCAGCAATGCTGGCAGCACTCATACGTCTATTTCCCAAAGTCAAACTCTGGATATGACACAGAGTACATGCACTCAACTTCTTTGGTCGACCATGACGAGGCCTGTTCTGAACAGAATGATTATAAAAGAGGTTTCCGCGCTCACGGACTAAGGTTTGCAGCCTCCCCTTGCGCACACCCCCAAGGGGGTGAGGTGAATGATAAATGAAATTATAAATAAGGGGTGAATGGCGCTACCTCAATGGGGTACCTATTTAAATTATCAATCCGTGCTCTTGTGTACAGAGCAAACAGAAACACTCACCCAAAACTACAGATGTTTGTGACAGTGAATGTGCATCCAATGGATTTATAAACCGTGCTGGTAAGTAAATTCCTTAAGTGTAGCTAACCATCCAGGCAAGTGTAAAATATATTACAGTATGTGAAAAATAAATATACACACCCCACCTATTGCATAGAGGGGAATCTGGCCTTTAGAGGTCCCCCCTGCAAATGGTGTAGTAACTAATCACCAGTATCATAAATCAATAAATACAATTGTGATAAATCCTATACATCCAATGACCTTATTAGACCTCATACTCATCCACTTGTACGCTTGAATGAGTAGAGGATAAATCTAAATCAATCCTCGTGTGTTTACACCACATATATGGTGATACAAAAAATCAAGTATAAATTAAAAAGGTGAAAAAAGTGAAATACTGGAAAAATCCAACTGAAAATCTGAGAAAAATTAAATAAAAATATAAAAAAATATAAAAAATATATATAAAAGTCCCAGCACATATATTAAAGTTCCAGCATAAAAAAAATATATGTAAAAGTTCCAACATAAGCAAAGTTCCTGTGAATGGTGACTTTCGTGAAACAGCAGTTGATAGGTTGTGACTTGCGGTGCTCCCCCTCAATGATCCCCACTCACCAGCTCCCTACACCCCTGCAGGGGTAATGGGCATGTAGTAATATGCAAGGATGGCGTCTTGAGTTCTCAGCTGTCCCCGGGTGCTACCGCTCCACATGTAATGTACCCATCAATGGTCCGGATCGTCCTTACTCATCTGGTTCAGTTCTCAAAAGTGTGCTGAAACGTTTTTTTTGACTGTTTTGCTAAGATTTCGATTGTCATGTCCGGAGGACCGGTGATGCTGCCTTAGAAGGACCAGGATTTTCCTCTGAAACACATGGTGCAGGCTTAGCTGGCTCCCATGCGGTCAGACCAGCTAAGCCTGCACCACGTACTAGTGCTAGTACTATATGAAAATACACTTTTTATTTTTTAATTTCAGAGGTTTACAACCACTTTAAGGGAAGAAAAGGTGCATTTTAGGAGACAGACAGCAGAAAAAAAAATAGAAAAGAAATGTGGGCAGGCACAGAACTCTAGAGCTTCTTGCATATACCTGCAGCAGCCTTCAAAACAATGCCCTTACCACCAACTTCCGGGCCACTCTAACAGGCAAAGCTCAGACACTTCTGAAGCGTGTTGCTTCCACCACTCACACATTGCTATTAGCCCATTGCTAGAATGGGCACCTCCCTGGCCTGTAAGAATGCGCTGCAGCAGATAGAGGCAGAGTTTTGCCTTTCAGAATGGCCTGGTATCCAGCCATTGCAGCCACAACATTTTGAAAGCTGCTGTATATATGTGCAGGCATGTACATTGGGGAAGATGTGATGAAGTCCTCTAACCAAACAAATATCCGATAAAAAAGATCACGAGGAGTACTAACAAGACTTCATGTGGCTGTCAATGAACTCCATTATTAACAGCAGTAATGTTTTTCATTCAAGTTATTGCCCCTACACCTTCACAGTGGACATCTATGCTTATACCTGCAAGTCTGCAAAAATCTATGTGCCACAATACGTTTTAGTAGAACAGAAAGCATTCTTTTACATAGTAAATATTCATACAAGCATACACACTGAGGGGAGATGGTTCCACAACAACATTTAGTATACAGAACACAGCACTGGCACTGTTCCTGAAGACAGAATACAGCAAAGGGCATGTTCTCAGTGCACACAGGCAGTAATAGCAGCCACACCTCCCTGTATACACTGACAGTGGGGCTGGGAGCACACCACTACACTAATGGTTTCCCAGCAACCAACCAGAAGTTGCTTCCTATGTTCAGGTGAGTGACAGCTGCAATCTGAATGGCTGCTCCAGACAGTGCTGACACTTCCCATTCCACTACAGACATTCAGTACTTCAGTCAGGGCAGGTGCTTAAAAGTCCCCAGTCATCTATACAGAACAGTCAGCTCCCTATACATACAGGGAAAATTTCACCCAGATCCTACCTCCTCCTGACCCCTTCACTTTGCATTACATACTCCTACAATACTTACTCCTGACCCCTGCACAGTGCCATACATATTACCAACCTAAGCACAGTGTGTTATATACTACTGACCTCTGAAATACTTACTCCTGTCCCCTGCACAGTGTGTTACACACTACTGACCTCTGCAATACTTACTCCTGACCCCTACACAGTGTGTTACACACTACTGACCTCTGCAATACTTACTTCTGACCTTGGTACAGTGCGTTACATACTACTGACCTCTGCACAGTGCGTTACATATTACTGACCTCTGCATAGTGTGTTACATATTACTGACCTCTGCAATAAACATTTATGGTGCTGCTGCTCCTATATTGTCCATCAGCAGGCTGCAGGAAGATGATAGCACTGCTTTTAACAGAGCACTTCTAACAGAGAAAGTGGTGCCACTTTCCTGTCTGGGGTAAGGAGTATGAATAACAAAGGTAGCTGAACAGAATTACACACCTTTTGCCAGCTGAGACAGTTCACATAAGTATATATAGCTGTTCTACCTTAATACATTTTGTTGGTCTGATGGAGCAATATTTGACTTTGCGGGGTCCTTTCTACAAATCATTTGTGAACACTATTATTAATGACATGCTCTACATGAAGGAACTCTTGAAGTAACTTTCAGGTTATAGAGAGCATTAGCATGGACAGTAAGCTGTAGAACTAAGAATAAAAAAATAAATAAAGAATGTGGCATACTTAGCATATTTGTCAATCAGGGATGCTATATGAAAATATTTTTGCCTTAATAATAATGTAAAAAATACCAATAATGGCCACAAAATAAAGGCAGGGAGAAAAAAACAGTAGTGTTCCCTGATGTTGGTGTTCAATGGTCTTTGATGAGTTGCCTCCTTACACTAGTGGTGAGTGACATACCCTAGTACACTGGCGGTCAGTGAAGAACCCTAGTACACTGGCGGTCAGTGAAGAACCCTAGTACACTGGCGGTCAGTGAAGGACCCTAGTACACTGGCGGTCAGTGAAGAACCCTAGTACACTGGTGGTCAGTGAAGGACCCTAGTACACTGGTGGACAGTGAAGGACCCTAGTAGACTGGCGGTCAGTGAAGAACCCTAGTACTCTGGGGGTCACTGAAGGACCTACAGTAAGTACACTGGCAGTCAGTGAAGAACCCTAGTACACTGAGGGTTAGTGAAGTACTCCAGTACACTGGGGGTCAGTGATGTACCCTAGTACACTGGTAGTCAGTGAAGAACCCTAGTACACTGGCAGTCAGTGAAGGACCCTAGTATACTGGTGGACAGTGAAGGGCCCTAGTACAGTGGTGAACAATGAAGGACCCTAGTACACTGGCGGTCAGTGGAGAACCCTAGTACTCTGGCCCTCAGTGAAGGACCTACAGTAAGTACACTGGCAGTCAGTGTAGAACCCTAGTACACTGAAGGTTAGTGAAGTACTCCAGTACACTGGGGGGGTCGGTGATGTACCCTAGTCAGTGAAGAACCCTAGTACACTGGCAGTCAGTGAAGGACCCTAGTACACTGGTGGACAGTGAAGGGCCCCAGTACACTGGTGAACAATGAAGGACCCTGGTACACTGGCAGTCAGTGGAGAACCCTAGTACTCTGGCCCTTAGTGAAGGACCTTAGTACATTGGCCGTCAGTGAAGGAACATAGTACACTGGCAGTCGGTGAAGGGCCCTAGTACACTGGTGGACAGTGAAGGACCTTAGTACACAGGGTCAGTGAAGTACCTTAGTACACTGGTGGTCAGTGAAGAACCCTTGTACACTGGTAGTCAGTGAAGATCCCTTGTACACTGGTAGTCAGGGAAGAACCCTTGTACACTGGTAGTCAGTGAAGGACCCTTGTACACTGGTAGTCAGTGAAGAACCCTTGTACACTGGTAGTCAGTGAAGAACCCTTGTACACTGGCGGACAATGAAGGAGTCTAGTACACTGGCAGCCAGTGAAGGATCTTGGTACACTGTCAGTCAGTGAAGGACCCTAGTATACTAATGGTCAGGGAAGAACCTTAGTACCTTATGGTCAGTGAAAGATCCTAGTACACTGGTGGACAGTGAAGGATCCTAGTACACTGGTTGTCAGTGAAGGATCCCAGTATACTATAGGGTCAGGGAAGCACCCCAGTACAATGGTAGTCAGTGAAGGACCTCACAAGTAGCTGAAAAGATCTTTGGTGTCGGTGGCAGCATATCTGGGAGACAGAAATTGTTTAAGGAACCCTTAGCAACCTCAGGAGGTGCCCTACGTTTCATGGAACCCTCTCCATAATAACCTACAATTATGAAGACTACACAGGGATCTAATCCAACTTTTTACAAACTGCACATAAAATAAATTCTCTTATTATCAGGGACCATCACTGGGTGAAAGCTAACAATTTCTTTAAAAAATCTGTAGTTCTCCAAGCGTGGATTATCTGTAGTTTGTATATCTGTAGTGCACAATATTGGAAAAAAAAATAAATAGAATATTTACATGAAAACTTTAGGATTTCTTATCTGCTGCTTCAAAAACAGAATTTAAGTCGCTGAATCTCCTGGGCGACAGGCCCTTACCACAGAGGGAGCAATCCACTGTCTCCATGGCAACCTCTGTAGACTTAGTTTGGAGATCAATTCTCAGTTTCTAAGCAAATTTAAAATATATCAAATCGCCATTAACCATTATGACAGAGGGATTCTTCTGGTGCCCTCAGAGCAGGCCTTTCATGGCAAACATAAAAACAATTCTAGCATCAAAACAGAACTGCTTTAAAGTAAAAGTCAGATGTATAATTACTGTTAGAGCATAGTTCATAAGGATATCTGTATGTAAAGCTCCCAGCCTCTCTTTCTGGCTGCATATGAGATGCCAATGCACAATGTATTATCCTTAACTGCAAGTGGAAAATGAGAGCCAATAAGGAGTCTGTGGTACATGCTCTGTACCAGTAACTGGGCTCTTTGTACTCCCATGTTGACCTGTGAGCATGCAGGGTATTTTGAAAGCCGTATATAGTTGGCAACCTTCATGCAATAGAAAAAAATTAGAGCTGCACTTAGGGGGTCATCTGCCATGGCAGCTAATGAGCTTACCTGGTGGGGCAATTTGAAAAAAGAGGCTACTGACCTCTGAAGTTAGAGACCCTTGGCAACCATAGACAGTTGCAAACTCATGTGGCCACTGATGGACCTACAGTTGTGCTAAAAGGTTTACCCTGACAGAAATTGTGGAATTTTGGCATTGATATTGAAAATGTCATGTCATGATTATGCCAAAAAAATCTCTTATTTAACCACTTCGATACAGGGCACTTACACCTCATTCCTGCCCAGGCCATTTTATAGCTTTCAGAGCTGTCACACTTTGAATGACAATTGCGCGGTCCTGCTACACTGTAACCATGTAAAATTTTTATCATTTTATTCACACAAATAGAGCTTTCTTTTGGTGGTATTTAATTACTCCTGGATTTTTAATTTTTTCCTAAAAAAAAAAAAAAAGACCAAAAATTTAGAAAAATAAAAAAGTATTTCTTAGTTTCTGTCAGTAAATTTTGTAAATAAGTAATTTTTCTCCTTCACTGATGGGTGCTGATGAGGCAGCACTAATGAGCGCTGATGAGGCAGCATTAATGGGCGCTGATAAGGCAGCACTGATGGGCACTGATGAGATGCCACTTATGAGCACTGATTAGGTGTCACGATTATGCCGCACTCATGGGCTCTGATAGGTGGCACTGATAGGCGGCACTGATGGGTGGCACTGGTGAGCACTGGGCACAGATAGGCGGCACTGGTGGGCACAGATATGCAACACGGATGGGCACTGATGGGTGGCATTGATGGGCAGCAGTGATGAGCATTGATGGGCACCATTGATGGGCAGCACTGATAGCCAGCACTGACTGGCATCACTGATGGCCACTGATTGCTGGCACTTGTGGGCAATTGTGGTGCCAAATGAGGGCACTGGTTGGCATTGATTGCTGGCAGTGGCATCGCTGGCATTTCTGGCACTTTATTGTAATCAGGGCACTGCGGCTCTTTACACAGATCGGGGTCGTGCCATGTCCTAGCAACACGACGCGGCCGTGATCGCCACACTGCGCGCCCCAGGGGCACGCGAGAGTGCGGTCGGTCTGGAGGGCTGTCATATGACGTCCACCCAGAACGAGAGCCGCGCCGCCTAGCCATCATTTGGCGGGCGGTAAGAGGTTAAGGATAGTGATCATATGAAGCGATTTATTATCATATACTTAAAAATCCAAAGAGAAAGCGCCTCTTAAGTATAAAGGATTTATTCAAGTAATAAAAGCATAATAAACACTTACATAAAAGGTAGATGATTGGCAGCTTCCATAGAGAACTAATCCCGGTGTTGTCAGAAAAATCCCAGTGATAAGGGGGCTAGATGAATGCCGTGCGGGTGGCCGCGGACCTCCGCTCGGAAGCGCCGACTGTGTGAGCGGTGTAGTGAGGGAATCACTTCCGCGTTCCAACAGGTCACGTGGGAGATGACGTCACTCGGGTAGTTCAGATTCACTGAATCTGATTAACTGAATCTGAACTACCCAAGTGACGTCATCTCCCACGTGATCTGTTGGAACGCGGAAGTGATTCCCTCACTACACCGCTCACACAGTCGGCGCTTCCGAGCGGAGGTCCGCGGCCACCCGCACGGCATTCATCTAGCCCCCTTATCACTGGGATTTTTCTGACAACACCGGGATTAGTTCTCTATGGAAGCTGCCAATCATCTACCTTTTATGTAAGTGTTTATTATGCTTTTATTACTTGAATAAATCCTTTATACTTAAGAGGCGCTTTCTCTTTGGATTTTTATGTACACATGGAGAATTGACTTCACTCAACAGGAAGCTGCCCTTGGTATCTTGGATATACAGAGTTCCCTGGCTCCCTTATCCTTATTACGAATGATCTACATACGATAGACTTTATTTTGGACTATTCTATGGTCTATATATATATATTTTTTTAAACGCTTTCTACTGTTATATCCACGGACTTTAGCGCAGTTACATTATATAATTTATTATCATATACTTGTTTGCCTTCTTTTTAATTCTAAATAATAACAGAAATCACCCAAATGACCCTGCTCAAAATTGTACATACCCTGGAATGCTTGGCCTTGGTACGGACACACAAGGTGACACACACAAGTTAAAAATGCAATTTAAGGTAAATTTCCCTACATCTGTCTTTTTAAATTGCAATTGGTGTCTATGTATAAATAATCAATGAGTTTGTTAGCTCTCACATGGATGCACTCAGCAGGCTAGATACTGAGCCATGGGGAGCAGAAAAGAACTGTCAAAAGACCTGCGTAACAAGGTAATAAAACTTTATATAGATGGAAAAGGATATAAAAAAATATTCAAAGTCTTGAATATGCAAGTCAGTACTGTTTAATCACTTATTAAGAAGTCAAGCCAAAGTCAGGTAGACCAAAAAAGATTAACTGCCAAAAGAATTGTTCGAGATACAAAGAAAAACCCACAGGAAACCTCAGGAGAAATACAGGCAGCTCTGGAAAAAAATTGGTGTGGTTGTTTTAAGGAGCACAATACGATGATACTTGAACAAATATGAGCTGCATTGTCATTTTATGCTAGAAAGAAGCCTTTACTGCACCAACGCCACAAAAAAGCCTGGGTACAATATGTCCAACAACACCTTGACACGCCTCACAGTTTCTAGCACACTTTAATCTGGAATGATGAGACCAAAGTAGAGCTTTATAGACACAACAATAAGCATATGTTTGGAGAAGAGTCAACAAGGCCTATAGTGTCAAGAATAGGATCCCCACTGTGACACATGATGGTGGCTCACTGATTTTGGGGGGTATGTGAGCTCTAAGGGCACGGGGAATCTTGTGAAAATGAATGGCAAGATGAAGGCAGCATGTTATCAGAAAATACTGGCAGACAATTTGCATTCTTCTGCACAAAAACTGCGCATTCGACTCTCTTTGACTCTCCAGGACAACAACGACCCTAAGCACAAGGCCAAATTGACCCTCCAGTGGTTACAGCAAGGTCCTGGAGTGGGCATCACAGTCTCCTCACCTTAATATAATTAAGCCACTCTTGGGAGATCTCAAACGTACGGTTCATTCAAGACAACCAATATTTTGCATGACCTGCGGGCATTTTGCCAGGATGAATGGGCAGCTATACCACTTCGGGGCCTCATAGACAACTATTACAAAAGACTGCACACAGTCATTGATGCTAAAGGGGGTAATACATAATATTAAGAACTAAGGGTATGCAGGCTTTTGAACAGGGGTCATTTCATTTGTTTACCTTTATGCTTTGTTTTCTGATTGTGCCAATCTGTTATGACCTACAGTTGAATACAAATCCCATAAGAAATAAAAGAAATGTGTTTTGCCTGCTCACTCATGTTTTCTTTAAAAATGGTACATACGGTAGACTACCATCTCTCCAAGGGTATGCAAACTTTTCAGCAAAACTGTATACAGCCTAATATGTTAATGAACTTTGGTTTAATAAAAAATATATTCTAGTATATATTCCTTACTCAAAAAGTCCTTTCTATTGCTCTCAGCCTCCTCTAGACCTCCAAATTCCTTTTTTTTTTGCTGCTGTGATCAGACTTCCTCTTAGAGTGTGTATATGTTTGTTCTCCATGGTCCTACCGTATGTAAGAATGTAACCACCCTATCTTGCTCACTCCCAAGATGGACAAGGGACTATGGGATTTGTAGTGTGCATAGGGCAGTGCACATAACCACAACTAACATACGCTTATCCTTCCAAACAAATAGAAGTGAGAAGAAAAATAAGTTTGGGAGCCCACGGAGCACAACACAGTAGGAAACAATTTCATGAAAAATGGAACACAGGGATATCAAGTAGTGGATGTGTGTGGATTATTTTTGGAGAATACGAATAAGGTTTTGTATCACTTAGGCTTTATGTACACTGCTGCTAGTAAACGGATGTTTAGGAGCAGTTGGGTGGTTTTTTCAGCTGCCCCTGAACTCTCCTCTGTGTTATCTTATCAGGTACACAGGGTCATTTATAGTCATTTCTAGGCAGTTGAGTTTAGAAGCATTTTTTTGTAAAGCAAAAAAATGCATTCAGGACGGATGTTCAGAGGTAGACATGTGCACAGCCAAAAAATTTGTTCATTTTCATTTTCGTTTCATTAGTTTATTATTTTTTTTGTTTTTCGGGTCATTCGTTATTATCGCGATTCGTAAATTCGTTCATTCGTAAATTCATAAATGCGTTCATTCGTACATTTGTAAATTCGAATATTCGTTCATTCGTACATTCATTCATTCGTATATTTTTACATTTGTACATTCGTAAATTCGTACATTCGTAAAATCGTACATTTGTAAATTAGAAAATTCGGAAATTTGTAAATTCGAAGTTTGAAAATCCAAAAACCCGAAAATTAAAGAATCTGAAATAGTAACTAACTATTAAATTATAGGTATTGTAATTTCCTTTCAAATTTGACTGTCAGTGAACATAACAAATACGAATTTATCCGAAGTTACGAATTATCCAAAACAAATGCTGCATCTAAACAAATGGAACGGAACAAATTAATAATAAATAATAATAATAAAACTTTGTTATTATTATTATTATTGTTATTTATTATTATTAATTCATTACGTTCCATTTCGTTTTTTCGGATCATTCATAACTTTGGATAAATTTGTATGTGTTACGTTCACTAACAGCCAAATTTGAAAGGAAATTACAATACCTATAATTTAAAAGTCACTAGTAATTACTAATAGTTAAGTTATTATTAGTTAACTATTATTTCAGATTTCCGAATTTTCGAATTTACAAATTTACGAATTTACTAATTTACTAATGTACGAATGTACGAATGTACATTTGTAAATTGGGAATGTACGAATGCCCGAATTTACGAATGTCCAATCTTATCGAATTTACAAATATTCGAAAAAATTTGTTAAACGGGTTTTCGTTAATTCGGATATTCCCGAATTACGAATTTGTCGAAATTCATTAAAAAACTAATTCGGAACGAAACGAATTGCACATGCCTATTCAGAGGCATTTGAAACGCCAATTGCCTGTAACACCTTGTAAATGCATGTAAACGCAGTAACTCACGTTTAGCCATGTTTTGTTTAATGGAGATACATTTTTGACTATTTGAAAAATAAATTAAAAAAGAAAAAAAAGCCTCTAAATGCAAACGTGGCAAAACGGACGTTTTTAAACATCGGTTACTATCTGTCAAGTTGAATCGTTCAGGAGAGGATTTAAAACGTCCCGTGTACATGAAGCCTTAGGCTTCATGTACACGGACGTTTCTCAACCTCTCCTGAACACGTGTGTTTAGCAGCGCTTACAAGCCGCATTTAGCCACGTTTGCGTTCAGGAGCGTTTACTAAAGATAACCTCAGGAAACCCTCCCAAATGATTAGAAAGCACTAAGAACAAGTATTTATTAACTATTTCAGCCATTCTGTGAGAAAGCAGTGTAAGTAGCAGCTGAGAAAGCAGTGTGGGGGAATTGGCTGGGGGAAGGAAGAGACAATTGTATGAATCTCATTAGCTAGCTGGAAAACTTTATATCATGTTTGGTAATGAGTAATGTAAACAGCCAGACATTAGGGTCTCAAGCTCAATGTGGGGGTCATCAGATAAAATTCTCAATGGCTGACGGGTGAGTGAAATTCCTATTCAACTTCAGCGTCAAGTAATGCAAGTTGTGTATTGTACAGCATATTTGGCTGATGAGGGGACTATCACATGGTATATCAAGCTTGCATACAGTGATAATTGAGTTTTTGATGTGTTTTTAGCATTTCCCAGGCTCAAAAGTAATAAATAAAATGTATTTTTGTTCGGCCGCCTGAACCAACCACAATTGCATTGCGACTCTGAACAGTGCACCTAGTGAATGACCTGCAGAGAGCTGGGGCCAACGTAACAAAGGCTACCATCAGTAACACATTACGCCGCCAGGGACTCATATCCTGCAGTGCCAGACGTGTCCTCCTGCTTAAGCCGGTACATTGTATGAATCTCATTAGCTAGCTGGAAAACTTTATATCATGTTTGGTCATAAAGTAATGCAAACAGCCAGACATTACTGTCTCAAGCTCCATGTGGGGGTCATCAGGTTAAACGTAGGAGTGGCTTCGTAAGAAGCATTTCAAGGTCCTGGAGTGGCGTAGCCAGTCTCCAGATCTCAACCCCATAGAAAACCTTTGGAGGGAGTTGAAAGTCCGTGTTGCCCAGCGACAGCCCCAAAACATCACTGCTCTAGAGGAGATCTGCATGGAGGAATGGGCCAACATACCAGCAACAGTGTGTGACAACCTTGTGAAGACTTACAGAAAACATTTGACCTCTGTCATTGCCAACAAAGGATATATAACAAAGTATTGAGATGAACTTTTGATATTGACAAAATACTTATTTTCCACCATAATTTGCAAATAAATTCTTTCAAAAATCAGACAATGTGATTGTCTGGATTTGTTTCCACATTTTGTCTCTCATAGTTGAGGTATACCTATGATGACAATTACAGGCCTCTCTCATCTTTTTAAGTGGGAGAACTTGCACAATTGGTGGCTGACTAAATACTTTTTTGCCCCACTGTATATATCTATCTATATATATCTATCTATATATATAGATATATATATCTATATATATAGATATATATATACAGAGATCTCAAGTCTCCCACAACTCGTGGGAGTCTCCCGCATTTGACGGCGGTCTCATGGACACCCGTGAGTGCGGCACGATCTCCTGGCTGTCAGCCGCAGCAGCCAGAGCCGCCCCCTCCTCCGAGTCAGGGGAGGCAGTGGCAGGACCGATCCTAGGCAGGTGCGACAGGGTACTTTTCACCCGAGCGCCTGCATAGGTGGGGGCAGAGAGTTTTCTCCTCCCTCCTCTTCTCTGTGTCTGTCCGAACACCAGTGTGAGCATAGGGCAGCCTGGCAGTGCTGGGGGGGGAGGAGGGGCACTCCTCTTCTTGACGAGGGTTCTAGTTAGTGGCTGCTGAGTGCTGATGTGCAGGAATGAATTCCTCACACTGGGACCCCGCAGTGTCTCCACCAACTTCGGTTGGAATGGCTCCCCCTCCCATCTCTATCTTGGGCTGCAGGGAGAGAGAACCAAGGTGAGTCACACTCACAGTGTTCAGTGTGCTGTGTGCTGGACAATGGCATCCCCAGCATGAGAGGTTTTATGACATGATAGATTACATAGGATACACAGCCCCTGTCCCTTCCTGTGCCTCAGTAGTCCATCTACAGATCTAATGTATAATGAGATGTACTAAGAGCCCTTTCACACTGACAGCGCGGGGGTGTCAGCGATAAAGTGCCGCTTTAGCGGCATTTTACCATCGTTTTAGAGGTACTTTTAACCCCTGCTAGCGGCCGAATAAAGCGCTCAAAGCACCACTGCCAAGGCGCTTTGCAGGCACTGCGCATTGATTTCAATGGGCAGGGGCGCTTTAGGAGCAGTGTATACACCACTCCTAAAGCGCCTCAAAGAAGCTACTTGCAGGAATTTTTTTGATGTGCACCGCTCCAGTGTGAAAGCATTCGGGTTCTCACACTGGGATTGCAGATGAGGCTTTTTTCAGGCGCTATTTTTAACGCTCACATGCCTGAAAAATGCCTCCAGTGTGAAACGGGTCTAATCTCCTCTATTATGTCTGCAGTCTCTGACTTCTCCTGTATCATGTCTGCAGTCTCTGACCATCACCTGTACTATGTCTGCAGTCTCTGATCATCTCCTGTGCTATGTCTGCAGTCTCTGACCATCTCCTGTACCATGTCTGCAGTCTCTGACCATCTCCTGTACTATGTCTGCAGTCTCTGATCATCTCCTGTGTCATGCCTGCAGTCTCTGACCGTCTCCTGTACTATGTCTGCAACCTCTGACCGTCTCCTGTACCATGTCTGCAGTCTCTGACCGTCTCCTGTACTATGTCTGCAGTCTCTGATTGTCTCCTGCATTATGTCTGCAGTCTCTGATCGTCTCCTGTATTATGTCTGCAGTCTCTGACCATCTCCTGTACTATGTCTGCAGTCTCTGACCATCTCCTGTACTATGTCTGCAGTCTCTGACCATCTCCTGTACAATGTCTGCAGTCTCTGATCATCTCCTTTGATATGTCTGCAGTCTCTGATCATCTCCTGTGCTATGTCTGCAGTCTCTGACTGTCTCCTGTACTATGTCTGCAGTCTATAATCGTCTCCTGTATTATGTCTGCAGTCTCTGATCGTCTCCTGTATTATGTCTGCAGTCTCTGATCATCTCCTGTATCATGTCTGCAGTCTCTGATCATCTCCTGTAGTATGTCTGCAGTCTCTGATCATCTCCTGATCATCCACTGATGGTGGGGGGGGGGGTTGTGCGAAACGCCGCATAGCGCCACCTCCCTGAAATGGGTTTGACACCTCCCTGAAATGAGTTTTGGCAGGTTGGGATGTCTGTATATACAAACCACCATTCCGACCTTCAGGAACCAGAGACCCCTGCCACAGACGCCCACCAGTGACCCCTTACGCGCAGGCCACCCACCACAGCCATAAGGCCCGTTGTAGACCTTCCTGGAGCACCAGCAACCACATATCTATGCCCACTGCGGACAGATGTACCCCATCGCCCCTCAAATAAAGGCCAATGTCACCCTCCAACTCGCAGTGGCGAACCACCAGCCCCCCATTACGGACCACAAACTTAGCCACTGCCTTATTAACCTTGATTCTGGCCTTATTTACGCTCTCCACAGACCAAGCCCCTCGCCAGGCCGCCCTCCCAACGATGTCTGACCACACTATCACTGTGTCAGGGAAGGACGTACGAAGTAGGAGAAAATCCCACTTCACATCCCTAATAAGCTCTCTAGAAGCCCTGAGGCAAAGGTCATTGCCCCCCCCACATGCAACAACAGTACATCCGGGGGTCTGTCCCTTCGGGCATATTGCTGAACTTCAGGCAGTACTCTGGACCACAACATACCCGGGATCCCTATCCACCGTACCGTGGCCGCTGCCCGGGGGAAACCCAACTGTCTACCATCCGGCCTAATCAATGCCCGTTTTGCCCCCCAGTGCACATAAGAATGGCCAGGATCCACATCAGACACACGGGCCTGTAAGACCGAAACAAAACAGGAACATAGACAACAGAAACCAATCACCACACACACAACCCACAATACACTGCCCCAGAAACAGCCCACAGAACAAACAAAACACAGACACTGGAAACACCAGCAGGGACCTACCCCTGCCTACTCTTTACAGAAGGTGAGGGCGGATGTACAATCAGAATCATTGCGATTCCCAATGCCCAATGTGCTGCAGGATTTGATTATTCAAACCCCAGCGCAATGCCTCCGTCACCGCCCCAATTCTAAATTAATGAGACGAATAGTCCTTCACAGAGAACCCCCCTACCTCCAGGCATCGTTTAAACACTGCCACAAATTGATACCTGGACAAAGGCAACCCATCTTCGTGAATAAACAGGGGCCCCCCACCAGGAGGCTGTATCAACAACCACTCCCGGAGCACTGTAACCGGGCATAGCGCCAGACCAGGAACACTCCCCAATACAACCCTCACCCCTTTTCCGAACGGGTCATTCTTAGATTTGCAAACAAGCAGCGTAGCCGACTCACCTTGACCCGACACGTCTGAGACATGCAAACCACCCATTACCGATTTGGAAGGGCTGACCAATTCACCCACTCTTAACGTCCAGAAAAAAGCCACCACAAAAGCCGTCTTCAACAGCTAAACTTCAAAAAGTGAAAAAAACACTCGGGGCAACACCCCTACTAATACCTCCAACATACCCAACGACACCGGATGCCTAGAGTCAGGCCTGGAGCGCCCCTTCCTGTAACCCCTCAAAGCCTTACGCACTATAAAAGCCTTGGTAACGTCCTTGACTCCACCCAATTTTAACAAAAATGTCAAATCAGCCATCTTGGAACTCAAAGACAGAACAGACACCCCTTCTTCACAGTTCCTTTCCAAAAAATAAAGCAACGTCTAACTTCACTGCTGTCACAACCACCAATGTCGCTTACCAGCTCTTGCCACTCCCGCCAAACTCGCTCGTATGACCGCCAGGTGGATTCCACTACCGACCGCCGAACCAACGACATCACAACGCCAGCATGAGCT
Organism: Lithobates clamitans; assembly: GCA_037952925.1. Lineage (NCBI taxonomy): Eukaryota > Metazoa > Chordata > Amphibia > Anura > Ranidae > Lithobates > Lithobates clamitans. The sequence continues at coordinate 2,854,444 of JBBGZY010000992.1, forward strand.
CCCATAACACACTGGGGCACGGAACCCCGATAAGCTCTGCCTCCGGAGCCAACTGACGGAAAGTTTCCCACTGCAAGCGAGAAAGCGCATCAGCCACCTCATTCTAGACCCTTGGGATATGCACAGCAGACACAACAATGTTCCACGTTAAACACCGTAACACCAAATGACGTAACCAGCGAACTACCGGCAAGGACGGTGCCGACAGAGAGTTAATCACATGTACCACACCCATGTTATCGCAATAAAAAAAGCGAACCCCACGGTCCTTGAACTCCGCCCCCCAAAGTTCCACTGCCACCACTATGGCGAACAATTCCAACAGCATTAAATTTCTGATCAACGCTGACCCCGCCAACTCCTCTGGCCACCGATCTGTGCACCACCGCCCTTGTAAATAAGCCGCAAAACCTACCAACCCTGCGGCGCCCGTGAACAGCTCAAGTTCCCTCGCCTGTACCGCAGGCCCAAGCTAGAACGACCTAATGTTGTACTGCTCCCATACCTGCAAATCCTCCCTATGGTCCCGACCTATCCGAACAAAGTGATGCGGGGCCGAGACACCCACTGCAGCAGCCGCCAAGCATCTGCAGAACACCCTCCCTATAGGCATAATACGGCACAGAAAGTTGAGTTTTCCCAACAATGACTGGAAGTCCTGCAGCTTCACCCTAGAGCGGTGAGCCATGACCGTCACCGACCCACGGAGATCTTCCAGCTTATCACTTATGTAGTCGGCACTCCATAAGATCAGTATCAATAATGATACCCAAAAATTTTAACGCCGTCACAGGACCTTCTGTCTTATCCTGCACCAACGGAACACCAAAAACTTGGAAAACATGTTGAATAGTTTCCAACAAAATAAGACAAGACCGATCGTCCGGAGGGCCTATAACCAAAAAATCATCAATCGCAAAATCGAGCGAAGACCCAACAAATCCTTGACCACCGACTCCAGAAAAGAACTGAACATCTCAAAATACGAACATGAGATAGCACAACCCATAGGCAGGCATATGTCCACAAAATTTTCTTCCTCCCAACAACACCCCAACAAACGCACACTATCCTGATGCACCGTCAACAAACGAAAAGCCGACTTAATGTCGGTCTTTGCCATCAACGCCCCCCCCTACCAAACCACTGAACCCACTGCACTGCCTCATCGAAGGATGCATAGGATACCGTACAAAGGGCAGGATCAGTCGCGTCATTCACCGACCCACCCCTCGGGTGGAAAAGGTGATGAATAAGCCGAAACTGATTTGGTTCCTGCTTGGGAACTACCCCAACGGTGAAACCACCAAGTCCCCCACTGGCGGCCCCGCAAACGGACCCACCATCCTGCCCAAAGGTACCTGCAGTTTACTAGAAAACATGTCTGGATGTTCATATGCTGATTGCAGGTTGGCCGAGCCAGGGGGGACGTCCACCAACTCGCTGGGAATCAGGAACCCTTCCTTAAAGCCCAACCACAGTGTACACGTTGCCCCTCTGTTCAGATACCTACTTCGGTACGGCACCATTTTTTACACTTTCACTGGCATCATCCCTTTTTCCAGCATCGTCTGGCTTCCTCCCATTCTTGAAGCATTTGGACAAAGGATGGTCTCATCCGCAGCCTGAACACTAATGGCAAACACAACAGGATCCCCTGAACTTGCAATTGCCTTCATTGAACTGCCAACAGAACCCCTTGCGCTTTCCGGCTGACGGCGAAGAAAGCCATGAAAGGGCTGTGGGGCGACCCTGGCTTGTGTCATCGCAAGGATGGTCTCACAGCCTTCCGTTGCCGGAACTTCTCATAGTAACGCAGCCTCGCCACCCCCCCACCCATACACCCTCTGGGCCTCACTAATGGAATCCAGATAACAGAATAAACCTGGATAATTCTCCTGCGCTTTTTCCCCGATAACGCTCGCCAGTATGTTAAACGTCAGCATCCAATTTGCAAAAGTGCGCGGGATAAGGGGATAACGCCGCTTCTCCTCTTCCTCCTTTTTGTTCTCATCTGGCTTGACCTTATCCAGATTAAATTTCTCGAGCGGCAGCAGCGAAAAGATCTCCACACTCCAAATCTTCTCCCTCACCAAGGGGGCCCTTGTAGCAAACGTAGACCTCACATCGAGCCGCGTCTGCCAGATGAACCCTGCCCGCAGCCACACCCTCTGGAATGGAAGCCCCGTCCATACTCACCTGGGAAACTCCAGCCACAGCTGGGGTAGAGGCGCCCGCCCCCGTACTTATCTGCGGAGCCCCCTCGGGACCGCTAACAGGGTGACTGGTGGGTTAAGTGGTAACAGGACTCCCTGCCCCCCATGGCGCTACCGGCGAGATCGTAGCAGAAGGGGCACAGCCGCGACGCCCTTACTCACCATATCCCTACAGCCTGCTACCAGAGACGCCATTAATTCCCGGAGCCCGAGGCGCCTGAAGACCCAACCCCCACACCTAATGCCAAAACTGGTGCCGCCACTGGCCCACCCCTTCCGTTGCCGGAACTGCTTATCGTAAAGCAGCCATGCCACCCCCCCATACATGCTCTGGGCCTAACTAATGGAATCCAGATAACAGAATAAAGCTGAACAATTCTCCAGCGCTTTTTTCTCGATAACGCTCGCCAGTATGTTAAACGCCTGCATCCAATTTGCAAAAGCGCGCGGGATAAGGCGATAACGCCACTTCTCCTCTTCCTCCTTTTTACTCTCATCTGGTTTGACCTTATCCAGATTAAATTTCTCGAGCGGCAGCAGCGAAAAGATCTCCATGTAGTCACCCTTCCAAATCTTCTCCCTCACCTCTGAGTTTAAGTGAGCACCAAGGGGGCCCTCGTAGCAAACGTAGACCTCACATTGAGCCGCGTCTGCCAGACCCCCCGGAATGGAAGCCCCGTCCGTACTCACGTGGGAAACTCTAGCCACAGCCAAGGTAGAGGCGCCCACCTCCGTATTTATCTGCGGAGCCCCCCCAGGACCGCTAATGGGGTGACCGGTGGGGAAGTGGCGACAGGCACCCCTGCAGCCCCCTGACCACCCATGCCGCTACCGGCGAGAACACGGCGGAAGGGGGCACTGCCACGACACCCCTACTCACCATATCCCTACAGCTCGCTAACAGAGACGCCATTAATTGCTGCAGCAACGCATCCCCGGAGCCCGAGACGCCTGAAGACCCAACCCCCACACCTGACACCAATACTGGCACCGCCACTGGCCCACCCCTAACTGTACTACCAGATAGGACAGCTGGGGGTAGGGGACACAGACAGCAAAGACACAGGAGAAGAAATAGACAAAGAAACAGAAGAGGACTTACCAGGCTCCCCAGGGGAAACCGACCGACCAGCCACCATTCCGGATCCCCACAGAGGGCTCAGCGGACCACGCAGCTCTCAACTGAACTCCTCCCATGCGGGGCCCTCTGCTTGTCAGCAGATGCCGCTCTGATACCGATGCTGTCCCCTCCAGGACCTCCGCTTCTTCCAGCAATGGCCGCAGCCGCCCTGGGGGAGGGACCTGCGCCGCCTCCCTTCTGTCTACCGCGCGGGGCTGCAACTCCTGTTCCACCGCTGAACTAGGCAGCAAGGGGGAAAGAGACTCCACCCTCCTGGCCACCGCTCACCTCTCCTGTGGATTCCTCCCAAGCCCCCGGCTGAAGCAGGGGCATGCCGCTTAGCCTGGGGCGCTGGAGGGTCCGGGACTGGGCTCCCTAGGCGGCGGCTTGACCTGGGATGCTGCTCGGGACTAAAACATGCCGGGGGGGAGCCGACATACCTTCCCCTGCCCCAGGTAGCATCTCTGCCAGCCACTCCGCAAACCATTGCGGCCCGTGCATTGCTGCTTGATGAGCCTATCCAGATTCTCCCTAAGAGGTAACAGCACAAACAACTGCTTGCGTGTTACCTCTTCTCCTGCACATGCCTGAATGGCTGACTCCACCCCCGCCCCTGCCCCCACTACTAGACACAGAATATGCTGGCTAGCACTGCTCTGTGTCCACCTAAAACTGGCATTTCCTGCACCTGATTTCCTGGTGCATTTATCCCCAGAGTCCCCCAGTCATGTGCCCCTGCACTAAGGTTCCCTTGCTCCGGGACTTTCTGTGCTATTAGTTAGTGTGCTATACTGTGCTATTTTGCTTCAATTGTCAGTGTAGAATATTAGTTTAGTGTCAATCTAGGGATAGTGTGAGTGTAGTGAGGAGGACCATCATTCAGCTTTGCATAGTGTGCAGCTAGAATAGGGAAAGCTCAGATAGTTTCACTGTAGTGTAGTGAGACCGTGTCAGTGATCTTTGCATTAGTGTATAGCTAGAGTAGGGTCAGTTCAGATAGCATCAGTGTAGTGAAGTTTGAACACCGTCTATTTGATTGTGTTACTGCCAGTTTAACGCCATTTACTTCTGTGTGCGTTACTCCCAGTTTAACGCCATTTACTTCTGTGTGCATTACTGCCAGTTTAACACCATATAGTTTTACTTGTGTTACTGCCAGTTTAACGCCATATACTATAATTCTGTGTGCGTTACTGCCAGTTTAACGTCATATAGTTTTTTGTGCGTTACTGCCAGTTTAACAAAATATAGTTTTGTGCAATACTGCCAGTTTAACAAAATATAGATTTGTGCGTTACTGCAAGTTTTACGCCATTTACTTCTGTGTGCATTACTGCAAGTTTATTGCCATATAGTTCTGTGTGTCACTGTACGTTTGGCGCATCATATTATATTATAGTGTATCCATGGAGTGTGTCTGTGTAGTGTGAGTACTCAAATTAAAGTGCACCAAACACCACTTTACATTGATTAAAGTGCATCTACGTACAGATTTCCACTTCTTGTTTACATTTGCTTATAAGCACCGCCCCCTCCCTCCCAATAATGTCTGGGATGAAAACAAAGAGAGGCAGACCTTCCCTTGGCACTGTTAGGGGGTCAGCAACAAATGTGTCCACAGGCAAAGGTGTATGTGGTGGTCAGTCCTCAGGCAGGGCATCATTTCCTCTCTTTAGTGAGTTTGCCTGTGCTATCCAGCCACAGCATGCAGAGGAGGTTGTGGACTGGCTTACTAAACCCTCCTTATCCTCTGTCACGCAAGCAGAGACAAGTGAGCAGTCCCCTGCAGTTGCCAGAGTGGATAAACATGCCTCCTTGTCCACATCTATTCCTTCCATAGCCTCAACATCAGCCATTGAGGAGTCAGCTGAGTTATTTGAGCCACTTGCTCCTTGATGATGCCCAGCCATTACTGGATTCAGATGTTGGTTCTGAGGTTGTGGATGACAGGAACATGAGCCTAGAGAGAAGGGAGAACACGGGTAGACAAATTGGCATTCATATTCCTCCAGCCGCAGTGTATTGCCAAGTTGTCTCCAGTGGTAATGATGATGATGGAGGAGATGGAGATGATGATGATGATGAGTTCACTGATGCAATTTGGGTGCCAGAGTGAAGGAGGAAACTGAAAGTGAGGCGGCACAACCTCAAGGAGGCTGACATCAAGAGAAAGTAGAGAGCAGCCACCCTATTCCATCACATTCTGCAGCTGTTATCACCCGGCCCACTCCCCAAAGCTCAGCTATCTCAGCCTTTTTCAGCACATCTGCAGCAGATCGCACTGTTGCTATCTGCGAACTGTGTCTCAGGCATATCAAATGTGGCAAAAACACAAACAATTTGGGTACCACATGCTTAACAAGGCATTTAACGTCCAACCACTCAGCCCAGTGACAAGAGCACCTAAAAGCCACACAAAAAGGGCACAAATCTGTCCCTCCTCCTCCTCCTTACCCAGTTTAGCCTGTCCCTGCTATACCAAGTCATTACGTCTCAGCAACCTCCACTGACAGGGATGATGGTATAGCACAGGGTGTCCCAGGTCCTAGTAGTACATCTGCCAGCAGCACACCACCAGCTGCAGCGGAAAAAAAAATACAGTCCCCGCCACCCACATGCCCAGCGTCTATATGCAAGCTTGTCAAAGCTGTTGGCTCTCCAACTTCTGCCTTTCAGCCTTGTGGATTCTGCCCCCTTCCATGAATTCACACAATGTGCTGTACTACAATGGCAGGTTCCCAGTCTCTAATACTTTTCATGTAAGGCCGTTCCATCTCCCTGCCATCTCATGGAAGGGAATGTTCTAGCATCGTTGGGCAAGGCAGTCAGCCGTAAAATCCACCTTACTGCTGACACGTGGTCCAGCAAGCATGGGCAGGGACAATATATTTTGTTCACAGTACATTGGGTAACGCTGCTTGCAACTCGAAAAGGATGCAGGACAGGGCTCGGTGCTGCAGCTTGTTGTGCCCCCACATCTCCATAGAGCTGGTGGTTATGATGCCAGACCTGTGAGCTCTACCCCCTCATCCTCCTCCTCCTCCTCATTGTCCTATGAACATTAGGTACCCCCTAAGCGTTCAAAGGGTTATTCCATGAGTCAGGCTAAAAGATGCCATGCAGTGCTTCAGCTGGTGGGTTTAAGGGACAGGAATCACACACCAGAGCAGAGATTCTTGCAGCTCTGCAGGGACAGGCCCAGAGGTGGTTCACACCACACCAGCTGGAGCCAGGAATGTTGGTGTGCGATAATGGCTCAAACCTCCTGTCTGCCCTTAGACAGGGATTGTTGACACATGTGCCATGCCTGGCACATGTCCTCAATTTGGTGGTGCAGCATTCCTAAATACGTACCCAGGGTTGCAAGATGTGCTAAAGCTGACCAGAAGAGTCTGTAGCCATTTCAGGCAGTCATACACAGCCAGTGCTCGCTTGGCTGAAATTCAGCGGGAATTCCATCTGCCCGTAAACCGCCTGATTTGTGACATGCCCATCAGGTGGAACAAGACTTTGGCAATGCTGCAGCAGCTATACATGCAGCAGAGGGCCGTCAACGAGTACCTGTGCAAATACGGCATGGCGACAGGCTCAGGCCACCTCAGCTTTTTTTCCCCATGCCAATGGCTGATCACTAAGGATGCATGCATTGTATTGTTACCATTTGAGGAGGCCACAAGGATAGTGAGCCGTGACAGTGCATGCATCAGTGACACAATCCCTGTTGTGTTCCTGCTGGAGCAGACTCTGCATGGTATTATGGACAGGGCACTGGAGGCAGAGCAGCAGGAGGAAGAGGAGGACTTTCTTTCACTTCACAGTGACGTGTAGCACCCCTAGTGTGGCTAGAGTGCTAAGGATAGGGTTTTTTGTTAGTGTAGGTAAATTCAGGCTTGGCTGGGAGCTAAGCCTGTGTGTTTTTCTGGGTCAGGGTTTGAGTGATTCAGGTAGGCTGGAGTTGCTCCAGAAACCCCCTCGCTAGCAGAGCGTGTTGTCTTCCTTGCTTAGTCACACTTAAATATGCCAGATGGCAGCCAGATGGCAGCCTAAAACACCAAACACTCTACTGGTTACTCATGGCAATCAGATCTTCAACTTGTGCCCTTCACCACTTGTAAACCTTTAGTAGTGCTCATCCCCTGATATAAGCCCTGTTCTTTTGATACACCTGCTTTACATGCACCCCTTTTTTATAGGAACTTCAGACCAGGCAGTAAAGTAAACCCATCCATTTACCTGTTTCAAAAAACAGTTTCATTAACACTCCTATTGGTTGTGCTCTCAACTAAACTGTGAAACCATCCAATGGCTGATGTCATAACTGATCACATGTGCAGCATCATGGCAATTGTAGATTAAACAGAGGCAAAGATGGCAACTTCCTTGGCTGAAAACGATAGTGGGGTTTACTTACACTTTAACTTTAAGAACATTTACTGCAGTTGCTTGCAAGTACAGAGTTAACAGAACACAGTCTTTCACACTTCATTGCCGACTAAGTCCCAATTCATTCTAACTTGAGCTGTCCATTTCATACCTCTAAGCAAAGGACAGTATCCTCTATGAGGTCCATATTCTGGTTCCCCAACTGGATACCCGAAAAAGGGAGATCACGTGTTCCTAGCCAGATTACATCTTGCAGCACGGCTTCCTACCAAGTTCCATGAGGAATGACATGCACTTTAAAGGTTACCTCCCCTTGTATTTATGGGCTACCAAAAAAGGGTAGAACTATGAATACTCAGGACATGGTAACCATAACCCTTTCCTAACCCCCCCGGGCAGCCTGTCCCACAGAACTCACTAATACATACACAGTGCAATACAAAACCAAGATGCATTAAGCACACCACAAGTAGGCACCTGCCCACAGGCCTGAAGAGTAACCCCACTTTTGTTGAGAAAAAAAAACACTCCCATCTGGGAGATCTACAGTATGTACATTGCAAGGATTTTAACAAACTTGTTGCAGAGTCCTACCTGTTTCTGCTCTGAAGAAAAAGCTGTTCATTTGTCTATGTCTAAAATGCAATGTGCAAGTAGAGATCACAGGATCCTGGTCATACTTTAAGTTCTGGGCTATATCCTCCTGTGTCTGCACCACTATGTTGGGCCCCAAGGCAGTGTTGTTAACAGTCAGTAGTTTTACTGGCAACAAGTAAAAAACTGCACTTCTTCTCCTGCCAGTAAATGCCAGTGACAGGAAAAGGTTGCCAGTAAAAAAAATATGGCTGTGACTGCTACACTTTGTTCGAGCAGCACCAGCAGGGGGCAGGTCTGGTGGAGGCAGTGCCTGAGCTTGTCACATGATGTCATGATGCAATGGAGCCAAGCGTGGTTATGTTTGTGGGTCTGGGGACAGGAGCAAGGCAAGCCGGGAGCAGGACTGTCAGTGCTGTTTGGACTGGAGTGAACTGAAGGGACCACCTGACATGGAGAGAGACTGTCACTGTGACTCAGGAAGGGGACATATCAGTGAGGTGTCATCATCTTCTGTGCTGCAGCACGCTGCTGTCAGTGTCACTGTGAGAGTCAATTTCATGTATGTGTGCCGTCCATTCTAATTTCTTGCCCTCCTGAGTTCTTTCCCTGAGCTACTTACTATATTGAAAATAAAATAGGTGTAGCAATGTGGACTACAATTATAAAGTACAGTGTTCCTCCAGTATTTCTATGCATTGCATGTCCCTCTAGTGCTCAGTGTTCTCAATTGACATCATATTAGTGAGCCAAGCTAAAGGGATTGTGGGACGAGTAGTTCTACAGACTGATAATTGTTTTGCATGACCCTGTACCTGGACTACACATCCCAGGGATCTTTGCTGCCATCGGAGAGATTGCTGGGAGGAACTATATAAGAAGCCAAAGCCCTGCCCTGCGCTCCCTTCCTCCTAGGCCTGACACAAGACGGACCTCTCCGTGCATGGAGAGAGAGGTCGCGGCCTACTACACGATGTAAACATTCCAACCCATATGAGAGGGTCCTAGCACTGCCTGCTGTTCGTCTGACATCCATCCAGCAACATTCCGGTCGCCTGCCAACCTGTGTTCTATGCTTTGCATTGGGAGATCGGAACGACGGATCCACTGCACGTGTGTCACTTCAGGGGCTGCTGTCTGGAAGGCATTAAATCGGCCTGGTCATTGATGAGAGGGCAATCGCCCACCTTTACAAATCCTTTCTTATGGTTTCACTGGGACACTTTGCACAAACATTTTTACCTTGGGAATACTTTACTGAACCTATCTTGAACACTGTGCCTAGACACCTTTAACCTTTACCATTTCAAGTAAGCTTATTGCTTGCTATTGCACCTTATTGGATACAACTAAAAAGCTCCTACATGGCGGTGAAGACCATCAGATCTGCAACAAGGATATTGCTGTCATTATTGCTACAGGGGCCCTTATACCATTGCCATTAAGTCTGACCTCTCACTGGGGTTTAAGGTTTAAAGGCTGGGCGAGGTTTCCCCTATTAGAAGTGTGTCAGTATAAACATTTAACCTTGTTTATCCATTCAGGTGCAAGCAGTACTCCACTGTACATGTGTATATAATAGACTGTTACCTGCAAATATTGTGATTTGTGTTATTGGGAGGAATTCCTTTGCTGAGTTGGTGCTGTTACCTAAAACTCAGGAGATCTATTTCCTACTCTTTGTGACAATATCTTCTTTGAACTGTCCTAGTAAACGGTATCAGAATATAAACACACAAAGTTGTCTAACTTATTGCTTTGAAGTGGTGCAAAGATGTCTGAACCCAGAGTGTCAGGTGAGTTGGAATATTCATCAGGTCATGGCAGTGCAGATGAGCAGGTAAATCCAAGCAGCCTCTTATTGGGTCACGCTACATAGGAAACATGTTTTTTGCCTTAATATCTACCTTAAATCACATTGCAAATTGCATTTTGTACTTGTTTGTAGCCTAAATACTGAAATGTACACTTAAACCTGTAATTCTGTAACTTTTGGAAATGCCAGTAAAAAGTTAGCTGTGTCAGTCAATTTTGGGTGTCATGTCAGTAAATTTCAATCTGGTAGGCAACACTGCCCCAAACAGCATCAACCACCAATGTGAAAGGGAAGGAGAGCAGAAAGACTTGGACCAGAAGCCCAGTTAGGGAGTTGCGACTGCTATCTGCATTCTGGGTCTGGTGAATCCTGGGGCACAGTGAATATAATCTAATGAGACAAGTAGGAACATAGAGGTGTCTGCTCTACGGACTGAAAGCAGCATTCAGAGGAAACAAACATAGAAAACAAGCATGTAAGTGTAAACCTAACAGAAAATATTACTTTAAGGTAACAGTGTGATGAGATCTCAAAATATGTGCTGACTAAAAATATAGTATAGTTTTCCTTAAAAACGAGAAACTTCACCTAATTCTCCCACACGGAGTAATCTTTTCCCTAGAATGAGGGTAGACAATATTTCCATATCAAAGACAGACAGACGTTGCTAAGTGATCTCAGGGGTACCCAGTGGTAAACTGACAAAAAGTTAATTTCCAATATTCAAATTGTTTAACTGTCTACTTGTGCCACCTGCTGGTCGTATGCTATATTGCATAGTGCAAATGTAAATAATAGAACTTTGCTACACAATTGTCATAGAGTGTACAAAATAGTCACAATAGATGTCAAAGCGGAGTTCCACCTAAAAGTGGAAGCTTCGCTTATCTGTCTCCTTATCCCTCCGGTGCCACATTTGGCATCTTTTGGAGGGTACTCGTCCCCACTTCTCTTGGACCTGGAGGGTGCATGCGTTTAGCACAGGACTAATCAGCGCTGTCCAGACAGAGAGTCAGAGGTCCTGCAGCCTCATAGGACAGTCAGAGTAGAATGAAAACTCTTCCTATAAGCGGCGTTAACCATAGAAGGCACAAGACTGCTATATACTGCTGATGAGAAAAGGTATTTAGCAGTTTATATTTACTAAAATAATTGCATTTTTATGTTCTGTGGGAGACCAGATTTAGTGAATGCAGGGTCCTGGGTTTAGTAACATTTTAAGTGACATCATCTTCCGATTGAAGCTCAATTCTTTTGATTTGCATCTGTTAAAGGAGTTGTAAAGGCAGAAGGTTTTTTCTATCTTAATGCATTCTATGCATTAGGATAAAAAACCTTCTGTGTGTAGCTAGCGGTCTCCCCAGCACCCCCTAATTACATACCTGAGCCCCCTCTCTCTCCAGCAATGTCCACGAGTGTCTTAACCGCCCGGGACTCTCCTCCTGATTGGCTGAAACACAGCAGTTTCGCTATTGGCTCCAGTGGATGTCAATCAAAGTCAGTTAGCCAATCAGAAGAGAGAGGGGCAGGGCCAGGTCAGGGCTCCATGTCAGAATGGACACATGGAGCTGTGATTCGGCTCGAGTGCCCCCATAGCAAACTGCTTGCTGTGGGGGCACTCGACAGGAGGGAGGGGCCAGGAGCAGCGAAGAGGGATCTGGGAAGAGGAGGATCAGGGCTGCTCTGTGCAAATCCAACTGCACAGAGCAGGTAAGTGTAACATGATTGATTTTTTTTTTTTTTTTTTAAAACAAGACTTTACAATCACTTTAATGGAAAAAACAGGGAGGGGGAGGCGCCGACCTGAGTGTAGTATTAAAATGATGACTTTAATAGGATAAGATTAAAAACACTTACAAGATGATAGAAGATGCATATACAAAATAAGGTGCAGCGCTCAAAGAAATATAGATAAAATAAAATAAAATAAAAATAAACATAAAAACAGTCCTGTTGCAATGTTCAAATGTCCAAAGATAAAGTGAGTCTCCTTCACACGTGACAGCATGCCAAAAATTGTGAATAATGAATGGTGCCCAACACCGGTGAACGAAATGGCCTCTCACCTATTAAACAGGTTAAAAAAGCGTTCCCGGAAGGGGTCAATCAACAGGAGCTCCAAATTCAGATGCTAATCCATCAGGAATCATACTGAGGATATCATTCTCAAGGGCTCTCGGTTTAAGGCTGTAGGCAGGGATGGCTCTCACATAGCGTATATAATGCAAAAAAGAAGGAACAGGAATAGTGCTCTCTGTATACTCCAATTTATTGATAAAAGTAATTAAAAACAGACTTACAAAGGCGGCACTTCACAAGTGCAAGATGTACACAGCATAAAGTTCCGTATCGAGACGGAGTGGAGCATGCGCGGTAGCAGCGGGTGACGTCACGTCGTTACGTTTCTGGACGCGTTGCGTCCCAGTGGGCGGGGACTTCTTCAGCAGATGACGTGACGACGGGACTACGTGGGCACCCGCGCTATAAAGAGGTGAGTTGCTATGGCGACTATAGACGCTTCACAACAGAGGGAATACCGGAAGTATCCCCTAGTATTAAAACAGGGAAAAACGGAAACCACTCAATACGAGCTAACCGCTATGATTCACCTTAAAGGTCATAAATAATAATTTACAAATAACAAATATAAAACGAGGCAATCATATGGATACCAGATATAATATTTTAATAATAAAAAATATATCTCTGACAACCTCAATAAAAAATATTCAAATTAACCATTTTCAAAATGACAATCCCAATTTGAAAGAATGGCAGAACGAAAAAATTCCGTCAAACCGCTGTTACCGACTGCTCCAAAACAATTGAAATGCAGAATATAAAATTATAAAATTTATCGATCAGAGATAAAACAATTTGTATCAAACTCTATGTTCAACCCTTCGGGGCACATTACTCTTGTCTCATATATCCAATAGGATTCTCTTTTACTTAGTTGTCTAATGAAATTACCCCCTCGCCAATGTTTATTAACCCTCTCAATGCCCCAAAACTTCAGACCCCTCGGATTCTGTTCGTGAAAGGCCTTAAAAATGTCTAGACACGTTATGGGTCTTGAGGCCTTTTTTGATGTTGTTGACATGTTCAGCCAGTCTAACGTGTAAAGGTCTTGAAGTTCTGCCAACATACTGGAGTCCACAACTGCACTCCAGCATGTAGACAACTCCAACCGTATCGCATGTGATCAATTGTTTGATCTCATACTCTCGGTTGGTAGCTGAGGCCAGGAATTTTTTTCTCTTTTTGACATTCCCTTTGGCATGTTTACAAGGTACACACCGGCCACAGGCATAGAAACCCCCTAAAAAGGAAAAAATCCTATCTGATATGGGTATGGGCGGATCTAAAACTCCAGGGGCCAACCGGTCCCTTAGCGTAGGGGCTTTTTTGTAAATAAATTGGGGCCTGTCAGGAAGTACAGGGCCCAAAACTCTATCCTGCTTTAGTATTGCCCAGTTTTTTTGAATTATTCTCTCGAACTTACGGTATTGGACATTATAATCCAACACCATTTTAAAATTGTGTTGATCATTGGTGGGAACCTTCCCGGACCCATCAATAAGTTCTTTCCTATCCAGTGACATAACTCTGGAGACCTCTTTATCAAGGATGGATCTATTGTAACCCTTTTGTTCAAACCTAGATGTGAGAACTTGGGATTGATTTACAAAGTCGTTCAGAGTAGTACAATTACGGCGCAACCTAATGTATTGTCCCCTGGGGATGTTACACAGCCAAGAGCTGTGATGACAACTCCCCAGGGGAATATACGAATTGCGATCTGTTGGTTTAAAATAATTAGTAAGGATAAACTGGTCATGCTTAATACTAATGGACAAATCTAGAAATACAACTTTTTCTGAACTAATGGTCCATGTTAGGGAAATATTCTTAGTGTTATTATTGAGTGATTCAATAAAGTCATTCAATCTTGATCTATCTCCATTCCAAACCAGGATAAGATCGTCTATGAATCTTCTATAACACACTAACTCAGGGGGGCGATGGAGGAACACTGCCTCATTTTCCCAGTGGGACATGAAAATATTAGCCACACTGGGAGCGAAGCGAGCTCCCATCGCTACACCCCTGGTTTGTAAATAGAATTCTCTATTGTACCAAAAGTAGTTCCTTGTGAGACAAAAATCTAAACAGCTTAAAAGGAACTCCTGATGCCCACCCGATAGGGAAGATGTAGTCAGAGCCCATTCCACCGAAGCCATAGCATCCTGATGGCCAATGATGGTGTACAGGGAACTTACATCCGCTGTAACTAAAAAGGTGGATGAGGAGCACTTCAAGGTGTCTAGAATTTGAATGATGTGTTTTGTGTCCTTCAAAAATGCCGGAGTTTGCATGACTAAAGGTTGTAAAAAGAAATCAATGTACTGTCCTAATCGCGCAGAAACAGAGTCGATCCCATTGACAATGGGTCTCCCTGGAGGTTTAACAACATCTTTGTGTATTTTTGGTAGAAAATAAATAACAGGTGTTCTGCAGAATAAAGGATCTAAATACAAAGCCTCCTTTTTATTAAGGATCTTCCGATCCTTACCATCTTCAATAATATTATGCAATTCATCCTTAAAAAAGAGCATAGGATCCCTATTCAAAACTTGATAAGTATCCTGATCAGATAACAAACGACTCATTTCATTCTGATAATATTCTTTACTGAGAATGACTAACCCACCACCCTTATCCGCAGGGCGAATAACAATATCTTTGCGGTCCATCAGAGATTTTATACCCCGCTTAATAGACAGAGGGTCAGACACTCTTTTCACCTGTAGTTTATCTAGGTCATTGGAAACCATATTTTTAAAAACTTCCAAATGTTTGTTATCGGAGATCTGGGGATTAAAAGTAGACCTATTTCGGAGAGACGAATAATTCTGTGCCACTGGTTTAGATCCCTGAGAAGGGTGCGATAGAAAATATCTTTTCATATTGAGAGTTCTTACAAACTTTTGAATGTTAACATAAGTATTAAACTTATTGAGATTTTTTATAGGAGCGAATTTAAGACCTCTGTCAAGAACCCTGATTTCATCTTCGTTCAAAACAACATGACTGAGTTTATCCTTACTAATTATTTTAAACCAACAGATCGCAATTCGTATATTCCCCTGGGGAGTTGTCATCACAGCTCTTGGCTGTGTAACATCCCCAGGGGACAATACATTAGGTTGCGCCGTAATTGTACTACTCTGAACGACTTTGTAAATCAATCCCAAGTTCTCACATCTAGGTTTGAACAAAAGGGTTACAATAGATCCATCCTTGATAAAGAGGTCTCCAGAGTTATGTCACTGGATAGGAAAGAACTTATTGATGGGTCCGGGAAGGTTCCCACCAATGATCAACACAATTTTAAAATGGTGTTGGATTATAATGTCCAATACCGTAAGTTCGAGAGAATAATTCAAAAAAACTGGGCAATACTAAAGCAGGATAGAGTTTTGGGCCCTGTACTTCCTGACAGGCCCCAATTTATTTACAAAAAAGCCCCTACGCTAAGGGACCGGTTGGCCCCTGGAGTTTTAGATCCGCCCATACCCATATCAGATAGGCTTTTTTCCTTTTTAGGGGGTTTCTATGCCTGTGGCCGGTGTGTACCTTGTAAACATGCCAAAGGGAATGTCAAAAAGAGAAAAAAATTCCTGGCCTCAGCTACCAACCGAGAGTATGAGATCAAACAATTGATCACATGCGATACGGTTGGAGTTGTCTACATGCTGGAGTGCAGTTGTGGACTCCAGTATGTTGGCAGAACTTCAAGACCTTTACACGTTAGACTGGCTGAACATGTCAACAACATCAAAAAAGGCCTCAAGACCCATAACGTGTCTAGACATTTCAAGGCCTTTCACGAACAGAATCCGAGGGGTCTGAAGTTTTGGGGCATTGAGAGGGTTAATAAACATTGGCGAGGGGGTAATTTCATTAGACAACTAAGTAAAAGAGAATCCTATTGGATATATGAGACAAGAGTAATGTGCCCCGAAGGGTTGAACATAGAGTTTGATACAAATTGTTTTATCTCTGATCGATAAATTTTATAATTTTATATTCTGCATTTCAATTGTTTTGGAGCAGTCGGTAACAGCGGTTTGACGGAATTTTTTCGTTCTGCCATTCTTTCAAATTGGGATTGTCATTTTGAAAATGGTTAATTTGAATATTTTTTATTGAGGTTGTCAGAGATATATTTTTTATTATTAAAATATTATATCTGGTATCCATATGATTGCCTCGTTTTATATTTGTTATTTGTAAATTATTATTTATGACCTTTAAGGTGAATCATAGCGGTTAGCTCGTATTGAGTGGTTTCCGTTTTTCCCTGTTTTAATACTAGGGGATACTTCCGGTATTCCCTCTGTTGTGAAGCGTCTATAGTCGCCATAGCAACTCACCTCTTTATAGCGCGGGTGCCCACGTAGTCCCGTCGTCACGTCATCTGCTGAAGAAGTCCCCGCCCACTGGGACGCAACGCGTCCAGAAACGTAACGACGTGACGTCACCCGCTGCTACCGCGCATGCTCCACTCCGTCTCGATACGGAACTTTATGCTGTGTACATCTTGCACTTGTGAAGTGCCGCCTTTGTAAGTCTGTTTTTAATTACTTTTATCAATAAATTGGAGTATACAGAGAGCACTATTCCTGTTCCTTCTTTTTTGCATTATATACGCTATGTGAGAGCCATCCCTGCCTACAGCCTTAAACCGAGAGCCCTTGAGAATGATATCCTCAGTATGATTCCTGATGGATTAGCATCTGAATTTGGAGCTCCTGTTGATTGACCCCTTCCGGGAACGCTTTTTTAACCTGTTTAATAGGTGAGAGGCCATTTCGTTCACCGGTGTTGGGCACCATTCATTATTCACAATTTTTGGCATGCTGTCACGTGTGAAGGAGACTCACTTTATCTTTGGACATTTGAACATTGCAACAGGACTGTTTTTATGTTTATTTTTATTTTATTTTATTTTATCTATATTTCTTTGAGCGCTGCACCTTATTTTGTATATTTTTCCTAAGGGATTTGAGTGTGTTGACCCTGGTGTACAGCTGCTTTATAATTTCTTTTTTGCATATATGCGCTGATTTATTCCACCTTTTTTTCTGTGTTTACAACTATCATTAATCTAGCTGCAGTATGGAAGTTTTTAGTTATTTTGATAAAAGGGAAATCAAGGTAAATGAAGTATTTTCTAAGAACCCCACGCCTGAATCCCTTAATGACCTGCCTCATACATTTAGAAGATTAGGTCATATTTATGAGAAAAAAATTAAGGCTTGGTGGGATATTACATCATTTGAACAATATTTGACAGCTAGACTCATTCCGAGACGTCTAAGGTGGGATTTACCCCCCAACGATGGTCTTACGGATATACAGTCTATGTCAGAATGGAGTGATTTTTTTGTTAAAAGAGGTTTTGAGTTGCTCGAATTTCTTTTGATACGCAAGAGAAAGAGAATGACGGCTCTTGACTCACAAATCAATGAAATCACCCGTAATATTGAACCTTTGAAGGATAGTGAAGAATTTATACGATTGTCAGGAGAGCTTAAAAATAAACTCATGAAATGGGATCTTGAATCTCAGAACAAAAAGAAGAAAAAATTTATTAGGGATTTTGATGATTTCAATGGTGGGGTTATTTTTAAATGGCAAAACACCCCCATAGTAGAGGACACTGCTCAACCTACTCAGATTGGTCAATCCAATACTGGAGCTATACATTTGAATACTCCTCGTGCTAATCCTATATATGAATACGATTCTCCCCGCCCTAATGATTCCCAAGCCCCTCCCATTGAGAATAGGTTCAAGAAATTTAATAATAAAAGAGGGAAAAACATGAGAGGTAAAGGTAGGGGAGGTGGTCCCCAAGCCCACACCCGAGACATGAACCATTCCAGAGGTACCTATCAATATTACCCTCCTCCCCATAGGGATGGGTATTCTTACCATAATGAGAGGAGAGATGATTGGGACAGGGGGAATTCCTATCAATTTCAAGATAGATCTATTCCTATACAGAATAGATATGCTCCACTCGCTGAAAATACACCTTATGACCGTAATGATTTTTTAGATCAAAGGGGGGAACAGAGGAACCCCCCTCCGCAATATCAGGCAGCTCAAGGGGATTATTGGAGACAGCGTGTTCCATACACACCCCCAAACCCCGGTCCTCCCCGAAAGCGAAAGCAAAGAGAGGAAGGAGAGGGGGGAAGCGAGTACAAAAAGTCCAGACCGTAACAGGTAAAGGAATTTACAACCTCAGTCATGTTGTTTTGAACGAAGATGAAATCAGGGTTCTTGACAGAGGTCTTAAATTCGCTCCTATAAAAAATCTCAATAAGTTTAATACTTATGTTAACATTCAAAAGTTTGTAAGAACTCTCAATATGAAAAGATATTTTCTATCGCACCCTTCTCAGGGATCTAAACCAGTGGCACAGAATTATTCGTCTCTCCGAAATAGGTCTACTTTTAATCCCCAGATCTCCGATAACAAACATTTGGAAGTTTTTAAAAATATGGTTTCCAATGACCTAGATAAACTACAGGTGAAAAGAGTGTCTGACCCTCTGTCTATTAAGCGGGGTATAAAATCTCTGATGGACCGCAAAGATATTGTTATTCGCCCTGCGGATAAGGGTGGTGGGTTAGTCATTCTCAGTAAAGAATATTATCAGAATGAAATGAGTCGTTTGTTATCTGATCAGGATACTTATCAAGTTTTGAATAGGGATCCTATGCTCTTTTTTAAGGATGAATTGCATAATATTATTGAAGATGGTAAGGATCGGAAGATCCTTAATAAAAAGGAGGCTTTGTATTTAGATCCTTTATTCTGCAGAACACCTGTTATTTATTTTCTACCAAAAATACACAAAGATGTTGTTAAACCTCCAGGGAGACCCATTGTCAATGGGATCGACTCTGTTTCTGCGCGATTAGGACAGTACATTGATTTCTTTTTACAACCTTTAGTCATGCAAACTCCGGCATTTTTGAAGGACACAAAACACATCATTCAAATTCTAGACACCTTGAAGTGCTCCTCATCCACCTTTTTAGTTACAGCGGATGTAAGTTCCCTGTACACCATCATTGGCCATCAGGATGCTATGGCTTCGGTGGAATGGGCTCTGACTACATCTTCCCTATCGGGTGGGCATCAGGAGTTCCTTTTAAGCTGTTTAGATTTTTGTCTCACAAGGAACTACTTTTGGTACAATAGAGAATTCTATTTACAAACCAGGGGTGTAGCGATGGGAGCTCGCTTCGCTCCCAGTGTGGCTAATATTTTCATGTCCCACTGGGAAAATGAGGCAGTGTTCCTCCATCGCCCCCCTGAGTTAGTGTGTTATAGAAGATTCATAGACGATCTTATCCTGGTTTGGAATGGAGATAGATCAAGATTGAATGACTTTATTGAATCACTCAATAATAACACTAAGAATATTTCCCTAACATGGACCATTAGTTCAGAAAAAGTTGTATTTCTAGATTTGTCCATTAGTATTAAGCATGACCAGTTTATCCTTACTAATTATTTTAAACCAACAGATCGCAATTCGTATATTCCCCTGGGGAGTTGTCATCACAGCTCTTGGCTGTGTAACATCCCCAGGGGACAATACATTAGGTTGCGCCGTAATTGTACTACTCTGAACGACTTTGTAAATCAATCCCAAGTTCTCACATCTAGGTTTGAACAAAAGGGTTACAATAGATCCATCCTTGATAAAGAGGTCTCCAGAGTTATGTCACTGGATAGGAAAGAACTTATTGATGGGTCCGGGAAGGTTCCCACCAATGATCAACACAATTTTAAAATGGTGTTGGATTATAATGTCCAATACCGTAAGTTCGAGAGAATAATTCAAAAAAACTGGGCAATACTAAAGCAGGATAGAGTTTTGGGCCCTGTACTTCCAGACAGGCCCCAATTTATTTACAAAAAAGCCCCTACGCTAAGGGACCGGTTGGCCCCTGGAGTTTTAGATCCGCCCATACCCATATCAGATAGGCTTTTTTCCTTTTTAGGGGGTTTCTATGCCTGTGGCCGGTGTGTACCTTGTAAACATGCCAAAGGGAATGTCAAAAAGAGAAAAAAATTCCTGGCCTCAGCTACCAACCGAGAGTATGAGATCAAACAATTGATCACATGCGATACGGTTGGAGTTGTCTACATGCTGGAGTGCAGTTGTGGACTCCAGTATGTTGGCAGAACTTCAAGACCTTTACACGTTAGACTGGCTGAACATGTCAACAACATCAAAAAAGGCCTCAAGACCCATAACGTGTCTAGACATTTCAAGGCCTTTCACGAACAGAATCCGAGGGGTCTGAAGTTTTGGGGCATTGAGAGGGTTAATAAACATTGGCGAGGGGGTAATTTCATTAGACAACTAAGTAAAAGAGAATCCTATTGGATATATGAGACAAGAGTAATGTGCCCCGAAGGGTTGAACATAGAGTTTGATACAAATTGTTTTATCTCTGATCGATAAATTTTATAATTTTATATTCTGCATTTCAATTGTTTTGGAGCAGTCGGTAACAGCGGTTTGACGGAATTTTTTCGTTCTGCCATTCTTTCAAATTGGGATTGTCATTTTGAAAATGGTTAATTTGAATATTTTTTATTGAGGTTGTCAGAGATATATTTTTTATTATTAAAATATTATATCTGGTATCCATATGATTGCCTCGTTTTATATTTGTTATTTGTAAATTATTATTTATGACCTTTAAGGTGAATCATAGCGGTTAGCTCGTATTGAGTGGTTTCCGTTTTTCCCTGTTTTAATACTAGGGGATACTTCCGGTATTCCCTCTGTTGTGAAGCGTCTATAGTCGCCATAGCAACTCACCTCTTTATAGCGCGGGTGCCCACGTAGTCCCGTCGTCACGTCATCTGCTGAAGAAGTCCCCGCCCACTGGGACGCAACGCGTCCAGAAACGTAACGACGTGACGTCACCCGCTGCTACCGCGCATGCTCCACTCCGTCTCGATACGGAACTTTATGCTGTGTACATCTTGCACTTGTGAAGTGCCGCCTTTGTAAGTCTGTTTTTAATTACTTTTATCAATAAATTGGAGTATACAGAGAGCACTATTCCTGTTCCTTCTTTTTTGCATTATATACGCTATGTGAGAGCCATCCCTGCCTACAGCCTTAAACCGAGAGCCCTTGAGAATGATATCCTCAGTATGATTCCTGATGGATTAGCATCTGAATTTGGAGCTCCTGTTGATTGACCCCTTCCGGGAACGCTTTTTTAACCTGTTTAATAGGTGAGAGGCCATTTCGTTCACCGGTGTTGGGCACCATTCATTATTCACAATTTTTGGCATGCTGTCACGTGTGAAGGAGACTCACTTTTTCTTTGGACATTTGAACATTGCAACAGGACTGTTTTTATGTTTATTTTTATTTTATTTTATTTTATCTATATTTCTTTGAGCGCTGCACCTTATTTTGTATATTTTTCCTAAGGGATTTGAGTGTGTTGACCCTGGTGTACAGCTGCTTTATAATTTCTTTTTTGCATATATGCGCTGATTTATTCCACCTTTTTTTCTGTGATAGAAGATGCATGCTCGTCAAAGTAAAGTGCAGTCCTGGCATTCCACATGGCTCTGTGGGTCCCACCGCTGTTCCCGATAGCTGGAAAGGATTGAGCAGCTGGCTGGAATGGATCACAGTGTTTCTCCAGGAGCAAAGTGTTGCTTGTAGGAGAAACACTGTGATCCATTCCAGCCAGCTCCTCAATCCTTTCCAGCTATCGGGAACAGCGGTGGGACCCACAGAGCCATGTGGAATGCCAGGACTGCACTTTACTTTGACGAGCATGCATCTTCTATCATCTTGTAAGTGTTTTTAATCTTATCCTATTAAAGTCATCATTTTAATACTACACTCAGGTCGGCGCCTCCCCCTCCCTGTTTTTTTCTTACATGTCTTGCAGAGTTCTGGACACACTCTGAAGGATGGCTGCCTTCCTTTTTAACCCTTAATACCCCTTTCTATGGATACATCACCATCCAGCTATTACAGCCACAGACTATACCCCTAAGGATTACTCCATCTGGAGCACCAGATAAACACTGACTATACTACAATCACTTTAATGAACCTGAATGGATACAAAAGTAGCAATGTTAGATTATATCCCTCTATTTGGCACTGAATGGTGTTGATACACCGATTTAGAGGGTTCTTATTTGACAGCAGCAGCTGCTAAAGCTCCTGTATGTCCACTCTTAAACTCTTAAAGTCAGTCTTTTTCTCTGCCCTCCATAGAGAGGGAAGCACAGGTTTACTTCAATGGGAGTATTGCAAAGAAGTTCCTGTTGCACTCTCACACAATGGTATAAAATGATGGGGGAGGGGTATGGTGGCGCTGCCAAATATATCATATATATATATATATATATATATATATATATATATATATACAAATATATAAGAATAAATATGTGCCTTACATCATAACATCCTGTACGTGCTCAGTGTAAGTGAGGATCCATTTGGACTAATAAACATACAGACAAATATAATAATCAATATAAATAAAGTGCAAAGTGCTTCTGGTGCAAAACGTGACCATCAAACTGTTTCAGTTCATCAAATTGGAAATTTCCTTGAAACAACAGCAAATGAAAAATATAAAATTTGAATTTGTTCAATGGTGCAAAAAACAGTCCAAAAAATAAATAAAATTGTGTTCTAGTGTCATTATGGATTGTGCATAAATATGACAGAGCTTCCAGTCCAAAAAAGTGATTCACTCATGCTCCCCTCCTGGTTCACACTCACCAGAAAGCTGTACCCCTGCAGTGGTAAAGAATTCTTTAAAAATAGGTATCCTATATGCTATCGCCCTCTGCACGAAGAACACCTCCACCGCACCACTGACACCCAAATAAAACCTAAAAAATGATAGATAAATGCACACCAATACTAAAATAATAGTGAGTTTATAATAATAAACTGGTGAACAACAAAAAATGTTGAGCTGCCTCCTTTAAATCAAAATATGAATCAGCTGTTAATTTAATCCTAAATGCCGGTTAGGAACCAAAATGGTAAACCGACACGTAGGATAAATAGACGGCGCTCAAAAACAATAAAGGTATACCTTGCAGTATACAATAGTGGTGATAACCTCTATTGATAAATTAATCACCTAAGTGTAGCACACTTATTTAACAGTGGACCACATAACATAAAACCTAAAAAAATAAAATATAAGTATATATGTGACTATATTGTGTAAAAGTATAAAACAGCAAAGAACATGCAATCAACAGCAAGCCTCAACTCTGTGGATAAAACCATATCACCAATGGCCACGGCGGACCCGTGGTGTGCAGCTGCTGGGTAGTACTCTCACCCCTCCCTCGGAAAGCCTCCGTTCCTCCGTGCGCTCGTAATCCTATCTTCCTGTGTGGCTGATAGCGTACACGTCACAACTCACAGCCACGCCCCCGACATGTTTCATCATAGGTAGACTTATTCATGGGATTGGCCTATCCCATGAATAAGTCTACCTATGACGAAACATGTCGGGGGCGTGGCTGTTGATTGCACGTTCTTTGCTGTTTTATACTTTTACACAATGTGAGTGCTATGTGTGAGGATTGCAGTGATTTTAATAAATTGTGATTGCTGATTTATACTATTGGAGCATTCATTTTCTTTTATGTGGATCCATTGAATACCATCACCGTGAACATCGTATATATTATTTACCCTGGAGTGTGGTAAAGAAAGCGTGTTTTGCCTTGCATGAGAGTGCTGGCATTTCATTTCGGTGAGTGTATGTCTGGAGAGTGTGATTCACTGGCACGGTGGTGAGGTGGAAAACGCACAGAGTCACTCATCAGTGGACAACAATCACTGAGAAATCATTTGTGTGGGACACCTGATTTTTGATTCGTCACCAATATATTGATCACCCGCAGCTTGTTTGGAGGCTGTCTTATAGTTTATGGACTTTATATGGAGTGTTGATTTTTGCAGCATGGATTGAAACATTTGCACGTTTTCACCTTTTCATTTTTTTGTCACATTTATATATGTTTTTGTATAATTATATAGTCACATATATACTTATATTTTATTTTTTTAGGTTTTATGTTATGTGGTCCACTGTTAAATAAGTGTGCTACACTTAGGTGATTAATTTATCAATAGAGGTTATCACCACTATTGTATACTGCAAGGTATACCTTTATTGTTTTTGAGCGCCGTCTATTTATCCTACGTGTCGGTTTACCATTTTGGTTCCTAACCGGCATTTAGGATTAAATTAACAGCTGGTAAAGAATTCTTGTCTGTAAACGATTGTTACTGATTTTCTAGCACTATTGATAGTGCGGTCTTAAAGTTACAACCTGCTTTTTGATTGAATAAACTGATTTATGTATTTTTTACGGATTCACGCTATGAGTGTCAATCTTTTCCATTCGTCCATATGTGAACATACCACATGACCACAACTATCGGTTAAGAGGAATCGATTTGGCACTGAGATCAGAGGCAACTCTATTTGTATGCGCTTTACCCCTGCAGGGGTACAGCTTTCTTGTGAGTGTGAACCAGGAGGGGAGCACGAGTGAATCACCTTTTTGCACTGGAAGCTGTGTCAGATTTTTGCACAAGCTATCACGACACTAGAACACAATTTTGTTTATTTTTTGCACTATTTTTTGCACCAGAGAACAAATTTTATATTTTTATATTTTTTATTTTCTGTTGTTTCAAGGAAATTTCCAACTTGATGAACTGAAACAGTTTGATGATCACGTTTTGCACCATAAGCACTTTGCACTACTTAAATTTATTTATATTGATTATTATATTTGTCATAGATGATGCCTTTTAGTCCAAATGGATCAGCACGTAGACAATGTTATGATGTAAGGCACTATATACACATATTTTTTCTTACATATTTGGCAACGCCACCAAACCCCTCCCCCATCATTTTATACTATTTCAACAACTCCACTTAGTGGAGTCTTTGGGATAGGCAGCGGCCACACTTATCTCTCTATATGTACTTACCTTAGTGCGGAATTAACGATTTATATTATGCACTCACACAAGCTCGCTTTTTCTTTAACATTTTATCGGCTTCCAAATGATTAATTTTGGAAGCAGATCATATTTGTACAGAATGGTGACATAATGTTCTTTTCCTTATGAGCTGAATCATCCCCTGATAAAGGCTGATTGATTCAATCCCCATGTCAGGTCCTGTGAACAAGTGGAAAATTGCTTGGTTGGATGACTACCATTAATTCATTTCCCTTCACAATGGGTGCTTGCGTTGGACACCCATTTCTGGAAGTTTACAGCTAAAACTCGTCATTTTCACAATGTGAATCTTCGATTACTAGCTGGAGTTTTGGCATCCGCTGGCTTTCTGAGACACAGTGACGTCTATTGATTTTAAGCCATGCTGCGCAAAAAAAAGTCATTTTCCTGATCTTCTGCCACACAGTGAGAGATAGACATCAATGGTGATGACTGAATCTACTCAGGTTCAGTTCTCCAAGGGTTTGGTGAATCTTGTTAAAACTTCAGTGAACCCAAACTTAGAGGAGAATCCCCTTGAAGTCTTCGGGGTGAATCTAGTTGTCAAATTCTTGCCATTTTTAGGGCTAATAGGAAAACTAATGTAACAAAAAATGCATGGGAACCTGGGTACTGCCATTAGGGACATTTACTACTACAAAAATATTTATACAATAAAGTGAGGAGAGGGTCCATTCATGTGGCAACTTAAAATGTTACTTAACCCAGGACCCTGCATTCACTATATCTGGTCTCCCACAGTACACAGAACAAGGAAATGAAATTATTTTAGTTAATATAAACTGCTAAATACCTTTTCACATCAGCAGTATATAACATTCTTGTGACTTCTATCAGTTTCTGGTTAAAGCTTGTAGGAGGAGTTTTCATTCTACTCTGACTGTCCCATGAGGCTGCAGGACCCCTGACTCTCTATCTTGTCAGTGCTGATTGGCCCTGTGCTGATCACATACACCTTCCCATTAGGGATGGTCTGAATACCCCTCGGTTCGCACCAGAATATGCGAACAGGCAAAAAATGTGTGCGAACATGCGATCCCTATTAAAGTCTATGGGACACGACCATTAAAAATCAAAAGTGCTCATTTTAAAGGCTTATATGCAAGTTATTGCCATAAAAAGTGTTTGGGGACCTGGGTACTGCCCCAGGGGACATGTATCAATGCAAAAAAAAGTTTTTTAAAATGACCGTTTTTTCAGGTGCAGTGATTTTAATAATGTTTAAATTGAAACAATAAAAATAAAATATTCCTTTAACTCCCCTGGCGGTATTCCCGAGTCTGGCTCGGGGTAGATTTTCAGTACCAAAAGCAGTAACCCCCAGCCAGACTCGGGATCGCATCGCAGGACCCATGGAGAGGTTACTTACCTTGTCCCCTGGATCCTGCGATGTCTCCCAGCTGTGATCTGCGAGCCGCCGTGTCTCGCTCAATTCACAGTGCCGAGCTCCACTCCCTGTGAACGTTGCGACGCACGGGGACAGAGTTCGGCGCCAAATTCAAATAGTAAAAAACACAGTATAGATACAGTATACTGTAATCTTACAGATTACAGTACTGTATCAAATAATTACACGTCCCCTTTGTCCCTAGTGGTCTGTCCAGTGTCCTGCATGCAGTTTTATATTATAAATACTATTCTTTCTGCCCTGGAAACTGGAGATTGTCCATAGCAACCAAAAAATGTCTGTTTATGTCAAAAGCGGTTTTAGACCAGCTAGAAAACAGCGATAATAAATTAGAATCACTGACAGAATTGAGTGATAGTGATTTGTGGGGAAATTCGTCATCAAACACCAAAAGTAATGACAGCGACAATTCTGCAACTGAACAAATTTCAGTGTTTTTGATTTGATTACATTATTGAATAATTTTTATTATTATATTATTATTTGTTATAATTATTTATAGTTATTTATTATATTATAATTTTTGTTTTTAATTATATTTCATTTCATTATTTTTTATTTTCGTTTTTCAAACTTTATCATACCCGGGATGTCTACTAGACTCTTGTTTGGACAGATTTAAGGGAGTTTTACAGGCCTACAGTATAAAACGCCAAATTTCTGTGCAAAATAATTGTACCGCTTTCAGCATCAAAACTCTGATATAATCATACCGCCAGGGAGGTTAAAGCGGAGTTCCAACCAAAAATGAAACTTCTGCTTTAAGTGAAGGTGACTCCCTGACATGCCACATTTGGCATGTCATTTTTTTGGAGGGGGGGAGCGGATACCCTCTTTTTAGGGGCGTCCAGCTTCCACTCCCCCCTCCCTCTGTGCAATCTTCTGGGACATGTCACAGGTCCCAGAAGATTGCCCGTCCAATCACAGAGCAGCTCGCGCATGCGCAGTGCGTGCCTGGCTGTGAAGCCACAGCCAGGCACCCACAGTCACAATGCCAGCGTCAAGGAGGGGAGGGGGAGAGGAGTGGGGCTTCGTTTGCCCGCATCGCAGGACAGGTGAGTGTCCGATTATTAAAAGTCAGCAGCTACACTTTTTGTAGCTGCTGACTTTTATATGGGTGGAACTTCGCTTTAAATATCGTGCCTGGGGGTCCCCTTAATCTGCCTGTAAAGTGGCGCATCTGTCTCATGTGTTTTACTGTGCTGCAGCAAAATTACATTTCTAAAGGAAAAAGTGTCATTTAAAATTGCTTGCAGCTGTAATGTATTGCCGGCTCCCTGCAATATAGATAAAAATTAAGGAAAAAAATTGTCGTGGGTTCCCCCCAGTCCATACTAGGCTCTTCAGGTCTGGTATGGATTTTAAGGGGAACTCTACGCCAAAATTTTTTAAAAATTGGCGTGGGGTCCCCCCCAAAATCCATACCAGACCCTTATGCAAGCATGCAGCCTGGAGGCCAGGATTGTGGGGGCATGCGGGCGCCCCTCCCCCTTCCTGAACTATACCAGGCCACATGCTCTCAACATGGGGAGGGTGCTTTGGGGTCAAAAGGTAAAAACCACAATACACAGTTTTTGACAATTCCTTAAAAAAAAAAAAAAAAATGTCCCACGATGTACATCCATCGTCAATCACGCCGCCCAACAGACCTGAAAAATGGAAAAAAAAAAATACTCTGCCTCCATGGGAGGCCTGCCACCGACTGCAGTCTTTTGGCTGGGACAGCTCTTTTATAGGCAAGGGCAGGGCCACCAGCTGACGTAACCGGATGACATCTCCCCCTCTGACAGCACATGACATCAGAAGGGGCAGGGTCACTCGGTTACGTCACTGGGTGGCCCTGCCCTTGCCAAGTAACAGATGTCACCGCGAAAAAGACAGCAGTCGGCGGGATGCCTCCCATCGAAGCGGAGGTTTTGTTTTTTCTATCTTTCGGGTCCATTAGGCGGCTCCATTGAAGATGGATGGATATCGCGGGACAGTTTTTTTTTTAATAAATAAAGGAATTGTCAAAAACTGAGTATTGTGTTTTTTACTTTTTGACACTTTTTTTGGTGAATGGGTAGGGGTACCCCTACCCATTTACATATGTGCAATAGAAAAAAATCTGGACAGCCACACTCCGGATTGGATAAGTGAAATGAATAAAATCTTCTTTATTGAAAAAATAACATGGTTTAAAATCCGTACATGGCTCTGTTGGAATAATACAGCGGTTATGCTGTATTATTCCAACAGAGCCATGTACGGATTTTAAACCATGTTATTTTTTCAATAAAGAAGATTTTATTCATTTCACTTATCCAATCCGGAGTGCGGCTGTCCAGATTTTTTCTATTGCACATATATCATTGGAATAGCAATTGCCGGCACCTGGGGCTCTCACAATTATCCACACAGCGGAGGACGGGAAACTTGAACCCAATTACCTGGAGCAGTGGCAACTTTCTTACCCATTTACATAGGTGGGAGGGGGCTTCCATATTCCGATATGCCCCCCTCTCGCAGACCCCCACAACCACTGGGCCAGGGTTGTAGGGACGAGGCCCTTGTCCCCATCAACATGGGGACAAGATAATTTGGGGAGGACCCCAAAGCACCCTCCCCATGCTGAGGGCAAGCAGCCTGGTATAGTTCAGGAGGGGGGGTGCTCGCTCGTCCCTCCTATCTTGGCCTGCCAGGCTGCTTACTCAGATAAGGGTCTGATATGGATTTTGGGGGGACCCCACGCCACTATTAAAAAAAAAATTGGCGTGGAGTTTCCCTTAAAATCTATGCCAGACCCAAAGGGCCTGGTATGGATTTTGGGGGGGACCCCAACCCGTATTTTTTTTAAAATTTTGGTGCCGTTTTTTTCTCAATTCTGTCATAGTGTTCCCCTTAACCTACTTCAATACACTATACTATATACTGTACACTGCACTATATACCCTGAACTGTATTATATGTACATACTGCTCACTGTCATACCCTCCACATTCCTCTCATATACATAGTGCCCACTGTCATACCCTCCACACTTCTCACCTGTACATACTGCCCACTGTCATACCCTCCACACTCCCCTCCTGTACATACTGCCCACTGTAATATCCTCCTGTAAGGAAACTAATAGAAACCACCTGGCGCGTACTGGCGTGCATGCGCGCGTGCACGGGCAGCTGCGGATACCCGTGCGCACTTATGCGCATGTGCGGTGTCTGGCATGCACGCGCAGGAGCACACCCTTAGCGCCAATTGGCGCCAGACGGCCTACTAAAAGGGGATCCTGACCACTGTTCTGTGCTGACTGGTCTTCAGCTGTTATCCTGCTGCTCTGAAACCTGTGTTTGTTCCATCTGATTTCTGTTGATGACCTTGGCTCCTATTGACCCTGCTTCTGGACTCTGCCTATCTGATCTCTGGTTTCTGATCCCAGCTTCCCATCTGACATGTCTCTGCCTGTCACTCAAGTACCTTGCTACCCGCCTGCTGACGATCCCGGTTTCCTCCCTGACTTGCCTCAGCCTGATGCTCCGGTACCCTGCTGCCTGCCTGTTAATGAACCCGGCTTTCCTTGCGACCTTGCTTCTGTCTCTGCTCAGCTCAGCACTACTATCCGAGAGTCTGTCACCACAGACCTGCAGCCAGCTGTGACCTGCTCTGCAACTACAGTCCTGCGACCAGCTGCGGCTTCCTCCTGCAAGTCTTCAGGCCTCCTCGTGTGCCTCTGGTCCTTCGGCTCCTTCTGTTTTACTTTCAGCGGGACCTGGGCTGGAGATACAAGAGAGGCCGACCTCGTCATTTCAGTCTCCCTTCAGGTACATGACACCTCCACACTCCTCTCCTGTGAATACTGCCCCATAATACCTTCCACACTCCTCTCCTGTACATACTGTCAACTGTCATACCCTCCACACTCCTCTCCTGTACATACTGCCAACTATCTTTCTCCCCACACTCCTCTCCTGTGCATACTGCCCCATCATACCCTCCACACTCCTCTCCTGTACATACTGCCCCCATCATACCCTCCACACTCCTTTCCTGTACATACTGCCTACTAGCATACCCTCCACACTCCTCTCCTGTACATACTGCCCACTGTGATACACTCCTGTAAGGAAGCTAATAGAAACCACCTGGCGTGCACTGGCGGGTAGCTGCGAATGCCCTGCGCGCTTATACGCGACGTCCAGCATGCACGTGCAGGAGCGCACCCTTAGTGCCAATTGGCGCCAGACGGCCTACTTAAGGGGGATGTACATAGTGCCCACTGTCAACCCTCCACACTCCTCTGCTGTGCATACTGCCTCCACACTCAACCCTCCACACTCCTCTGCTGTGCATACTGCCCACTGTCATACCCTCCACACTCCTCTCCTGTACATACTGCCAACTATCTTTCTCCCCACACTCCTCTCCTGTACATACTGCCCCATCATACCCTCCACACTCCTCTCCTGTACATACTGCCCCCATCATACCCTCCACACTCCTTTCCTGTACATACTGCCTACTAGCATACCCTCCACACTCCTCTCCTGTACATACTGCCCACTGTGATACCCTCCTGTAAGGAAGCTAATAGAAACCACCTGGCGTGCACTGGCGGGTAGCTGCGAATGCCCGTGCGCGCTTATACGCGACGTCCAGCATGCACGTGCAGGAGCGCACCCTTAGCGCCAATTGGCGCCAGATGGCCTACTTAAGGGGGATGTACATAGTGCCCACTGTCAACACTCCTCTTCTGTGCATACTGCCTCCACACTCAACCCTCCACACTCCTCTGCTGTGCATACTGCCCACTGTCATACCCCCCACATTCCTCTCCTGTACATACTGCCAACTATCTTTCTCCCCACACTCCTCTCCTGTACATACTGCCCCATCATACCCTCCACACTCCTCTCCTGTACATACTGCCCCCATCATACCCTCCACACTCCTTTCCTGTACATACTGCCTACTAGCATACCCTCCACACTCCTCTCCTGTACATACTGCCCACTGTGATACCCTCCTGTAAGGAAGCTAATAGAAACCACCTGGCGTGCACTGGCGGGTAGCTGCGAATGCCCGTGCGCGCTTATACGCGACGTCCAGCATGCACGTGCAGGAGCGCACCCTTAGCGCCAATTGGCGCCAGACGGCCTACTTAAGGGGGATGTACATAGTGCCCACTGTCAACCCTCCACACTCCTCTGCTGTGCATACTGCCTCCACACTCAACCCTCCACACTCCTCTGCTGTGCATACTGCCCACTGTCATACCCTCCACACTCCTCTCCTGTACATACTGCCAACTATCTTTCTCCCCACACTCCTCTCCTGTACATACTGCCCCATCATACCCTCCACACTCCTCTCCTGTACATACTGCCCCCATCATACCCTCCACACTCCTTTCCTGTACATACTGCCTACTAGCATACCCTCCACACTCCTCTTCTGTACATACTGCCCACTGTGATACCCTCCTGTAAGGAAGCTAATAGAAACCACCTGGCGTGCACTGGCGGGTAGCTGCGAATGACGTGAGCACTTATACGCGACGTCCAGCATGCACGTGCAGGAGCGCACCCTTAGCGCCAATTGGCGCCAGACGGCCTACTTAAGGGGGATGTACATAGTGCCCACTGTCAACCCTCCACACTCCTCTGCTGTGCATACTGCCTCCACACTCAACCCTCCACACTCCTCTGCTGTGCATACTGCCCACTGTCATACCCTCCACATTCCTCTCCTGTACATACTGCCAACTATCTTTCTCCCCACACTCCTTTCCTGTACATACTGCCCCATCATACCCTCCACACTCCTCTCCTGTACATACTGCCCCCATCATACCCTCCACACTCCTTTCCTGTACATACTGCCTACTAGCATACCCTCCACACTCCTCTCCTGTACATACTGCCCACTGTGATACCCTCCTATAAGGAAGCTAATAGAAACCACCTGGCGTGCACTGGCGGGTAGCTGCGAATGCCCGTGCGCGCTTATACGCGACGTCCAGCATGCACGTGCAGGAGCGCGCCCTTAGCGCCAATTGGCGCCAGACGGCCTACTTAAGGGGGATGTACATAGTGCCCACTGTCAACCCTCCACACTCCTCTTCTGTGCATACTGCCTCCACACTCAACCCTCCACACTCCTCTGCTGTGCATACTGCCCACTGTCATACCCCCCACATTCCTCTCCTGTACATAGTGCCCACTGTCATACCCTCCATTCCTCTCCCTCACCTGCACATACTTACCACTTTTATACCATCCATACTCCTCCCCTAAGCCTCTTACCCACAAAAACAGTTCTTTAAAATTATATTGAATATCCTCAATGTTACCAGCTCTAGAATGGGCACACTTTTGTTAGTTCAACTAAAGGAAATCTTCTCAGTCCTCGTATTTGTTCTGCCCATTGTTAGTACTCATTTAATTTTGTGATTACTACTGTGATAGAGGAACATAAGGGAGGTCAGCTACTCTAAATATACCACTGGAAAAAAGTGTCCCTGAAAATATTTTTGAAATGTTGGCAACTATGCACTTGGGCACTGCTCAAGGGCCACCGGGTCAGTAGGCGGCCCCATGATATTAAACCAGTAGTAAATTTCGCTACTACTTTTTAGAGGCCCTGAGGTAGGTTTTGCCATAATGTACTAGTATGCACAGCATATTAGCACATTAGGGTATATTTACCTGTCAGACTGAGCCCTCCAGTGCTGCACTGTGATCAATCCGGTGGGTCCCGGGCGCTTCCATCTTCACCCTGTCTTCCTTCTGGTTTCTGTGCCTTCATTCACTTGCCTTGGCCGGGCTGTGTTGCTGTCACTTCCACGCATACTCGTGCGCATCCTCTCTCTCTCTCTCTCTCTCTCTCTCATCCTCCCTCCCTTACCCCTCACCCTTCTCTCATCCCCTTTCTCTCTCTCTCATCAATTGTTTGCATTTTTAATTATTTTTTATTTTATTTTATTTTTTTAATAAAAAGCCCCACCATAACCCTAAGCACCAGGCCCATGATGTTCTTAATCCCTGCTATCAGCCCTTGGCGCTAAGGACTGAAAAATTGTTTAAAGGCATCAGTCAGCCAGCTGCCTTCTCCACCGCTCTTCCTCTGACTGAACGAAGCCTCACAAACATATTGTCCAGCACCAGGAAATGGTAACCTCCCAGGGTCTGTAAAGGTGTTACACAAACTTTTCTTCAAGTCCTCTTGAAGATGTTTCATCCTGCCAAGGCAGGATGGGTTCTGCAACTTTACCCTTGTAACGTGGATCAAGAGGGGTTGCCAGCCAGTAATGATCCCTGTCCCTGATATCAAGAATCCTAGGCTCATTTTGTAGGCTTTGCAGAATCAGTGAGCCTATGCAGCGTAAGTTTGCAGAGGCATGAGATTCTGAGTCCTCTTTATCACTGAGGATGACATTGTCTAGCACTACTTCCTCCCAGCCATGTACAACTCCTTGGGTTTCTGGGGACTGAAAACCATCCCTTGAAGACTGCTGCATCTTATCCTCCATATCCATGCTGACAACATCCTCCTCCTCCTCCTCTTTTTCTTCCTGTGTGTTTGGCGGTTCCACAGGAATGCTATTTGCATAAAGAGGGCTTTGAGAAGAAAGGAAGTCCTCCTCTTCCTCCCGCTGTTCTGCCTCAAGTGCCCTGTTCATGATTCCACGAAGCATGTGCTCCAGCAGGGTTGCATTGTCGCTGCTGACCATCCTCGTGGCCTCCTCAAATGGCGACAGGACAGTGCATGCATCCTTAATCAGTAGCCACTGGCGTGGCAAAAAGAAGCCAAGCTCCCCTGAGCCTGTCCTGGTGCCAAACTCACACAGGTATTCATGTATGGCCCTCTGCTTAAGAAACGCTGCACCACCAAATTCAGGACATGTGTAAAGCATGGAACATGGGTCAAGTGTCCCTGTCGGAGGGCGGAGGGAAGGTTGGTGCCATGGTCGCATACAATCAATCCTGGCTCAAGCTGCCATGGTGTCAACCACCTCTGAGCCTGCCCCTGCAGAGCTGACAGAATCTCTGCCCCAGTGTGGCTCCTGTCCTCTAGGCAGAACAATTGAAGCACCGCATGGCATCTTTTAGCCTGACTGCTTGCGTAGCCCCTTGAACGCTTAGAGAACACTGCTGGTTCAGAGGACAATTCTGCAGAAGAGGCCATATGCCCCGTACACACGGTCGGACATTGATCAAACATTCCGACAAAAAAATCCTCTGATTTTTTCCTACGGATGTTGGCTCAAACTTGTTTTGCCTACACACGGTCGCACAAAGTTGTCGGAATATCCGATCGCCAAGAACGCGGTGACGTCAAGCACGTACGACGAGACTAGAAAAGGCTGGTTCAGAACCAAGCGAGGCACCCTTTGGGCTCCTTTTGCTAATCTCGTGTTAGTAAAAGTTTGGTGAGAGACGATTCGCGCTTTTTCAGACTCGTGGCTTTCAGATCGTTTTCTGCCGTTCAGTTTGTGCTTGTGGGTTTGTATTTGCTCTTCAGTGCGTGCAGTCAGTTCGTATCGGAGTTTTCTGTGCGATCTTGTCCGCTCGTTGCTGTTTTTCAGGTCGCTCTTCACAGGCCTTGCTGTTCTTCAGTGCGTTCTGTTACTTCGTTCTGAGCAGCCGACTGTTTTCTAGCCATGTTTCGTATGCGTACTCCTCGTACAGTTCGTGCTGTGCGGGGGCTTGGTGTTGGGGTCCTGACCTTGACACAAGTCCAGTCCATGAACAGGGTGGGAGGAGTTCATGGACCAAGAATTGGTTGCTTCAGCGTGACCAGTTCTCTCATATGCCTTTGCTCCGTGAGATCCGTGAGAATAATCCTGATGATTTCAGGAATTTTCTCAGGATGACTGACCCCGTATTTCACCGTCTGTTGGCTTTGCTGACCCCCTATATCAGCAGGCAGGATACCTGCATGAGGCAAGCCATCGCTCCGGAGCAGAGGTTGGTCGCTACCTTGCGGTATTTGGCCACAGGGGGAAGCCTGCAGGACCTCAAGTTCTCGACAGGCATCTCCCCCCAGGCTCTTCTTTGTGGACATTTACTGCTTGTGTTTGTTTGAGCTGACCCTGACAGAAATGTGTGGAGTCCAGAAAATGGCGTGATTGTGTAACCTTATACAAAGCACTGTTGGCTGTTATTTACTAAATGCAAAGACACTTTTCACTACAAGTGCACTTGCAACTGCACTGAAACTGCACTTGTAGTGCAAAATGGATTTGCCCTTAGGAAATTACCCCCATTTTCTCATCAAACAACAATTACATCACCCCAAAAGTGTTGTAGCATTGAGACAATAATCCACACATTCTTGATGAACAATCTTTTTAATACCAGCACAATCACATGTGCATTTACCAAAGGTTTTTCTGACAAACCAACATGTTTGTTGTATAACAATTTTTGTGGTGTCATTATCCAAAATCAAAATGTGCATTTTATAGAAAACAGGCCTGTGTAAAACCAACAAGAAAGACACAAATCTTGATCTTACAAAGTTCACATTTAATAGAACTTGAAGGCAATATCAGACATGAGTATTTAGGAACTGTGTTTGATATTGCGTTCAGATGGGGAAAAGCCCTTTCCACCCCTGGAAAAGCCAATTTTGGAAGATGCACACAAATTTCACAATGTCAACATGTGCTATCTGCCATCAGGGGGGATCAAGGGATGTGTTTTGGGGGAGAAAGCCCTTCCTCACCGCTACTTTATTATTGAGGAAGGGGTTGCACCCCCAAAACGCGTCCATTGATTTCCCGTGATGGCAGATAGCACATGTTGGCACACTGTGTGCATCCTCCAAATTTGGCTTTGGGAAAAATCACAAAAACATTTAGCATATTGTAGCAGACAAAAGAAGAAAGTGATTTTGAGGGGCTTTAAACTCGCCCCAAAACATCAATGATGTTTTTATATTTTGGAATAACATCATTGATGTTTTGCTTGATGTTTTCCAATTGTAAATTACACCCCATGATCTCCCCGATCAGGATCTGGGCACTTTCGGATGTGAAAGGATCTTCATCCACAACATCACGATCACCTAAAAAGAAAGGAAACCCAAAATAAATTAGGTCTAAAAAAAATGCCGCCATCCATCTCTTATCTGAGCCTGTGGTTGCAGACACTCACCTGTTGTGGTGACTACTTCCACCATGTCTTCTTCCTCCTGCTCTTCTTGTGTTGGGGGGATTTTCCCTTCTTCCAGAGGGGGGGGGGCTCTGGTCTCCTCGGATGAGGGGTGTCCTCCGAGTCTTTTCTCCCCTATGTAAAACAAAAATGGTATACTTAGCACACAGATATTTGATGGCAGAACTATAAATAGGAAACATTGCTTGGAAGTGGGGTACAATTGTCTATTTTAGCCGAGTTCCATGATGTAGCTTTTTTAGTGTCCTTTGTCAACCTGCAATACTTTACCTGTTTTGTCCAAGCTTCACAGATGGAGACCCCCCCCTATAGTATACACTGGAGCACCTGTGTGGCCCCCCTAATAAAAAGGGTGTTCTTGTGTCCCACACTAGTGCTCCAGTGTCCAGATGTGAAAACAGCTGCTCAGTGTCCTCTCCTTACACACAATCTAGTTTGCATTTCATTCTAGTAACAAAGCCATCTACACAACCCAATTCTTTGAAGACAAGTATAGGGCCTCAAAATGGTGGCCAAATGCATATGGGCTAAACAATGGTATTTTATAGTCCGAAAAAAAAATGTGTGATCCGAACGAATAATGTGCCCATGAACATGAAAGTTGCCATTTTAAACTGTACAACAGTTCCTAAAAGCACATGGAGCAGCACGAACGTAATAAACACAAGAACAATAGGAACACAGCACAACTACTTACTTTTTTGCAGCACTCTCCGGATCTTTCTGTACTGCTCATGTTCTCGTAATTTCAGGTCCGACCACCGTTTCCTGAGCTGATCTTTCGATCGTCGTACCCCGAATTTCCGGTGCAGACTCCTGACCACTTTCGCCATGATCTTGGCCTTTCTGACATTGTGGTTGGGGTAAGGCCCATACTTTCCATCATAGTCGGCCTTCTTCAGGATGTCCACCATTTCCAACATCTCCCCAAAGGACATATTTGAGTCCTTTAATCTCCTTCTGGATCGGGACGATTCAGGCTCCAGCCTTTCCTCCTCCTCCTCCTCCTCCTCGTTGCTGTACTTAGCACTATCCTGCTGTCTCTCCGCCATGTGCTCTTCCTCCACTGCGCCAAACAAAAAGGGGCGGGGAATAGAATAGAAAGAACGTCAGGGGCGGGCGGAGTTATACGCATGCGCAGTGTGTATAAATCGTAACGCGCGCGTCTTACGTACGATCTGTGAGCGGAGGAAGGAGCATTGGAGACGCCGATCGTGCTAACGAAGGTAGGATCTAAACTTGGGCCTATACTGCTTCGAAATTGAAGCCTATATTGTAACAAGATTAGGGGAGTTTGGCCTGACATTAGGGTTTGTCTTGTGTTGTGTCTTGCAGAGAAAATGGATGGGTTCAACGACCACAATTTCCTGCCCCTGTTTATTGACAAGTACAGGGAGCTGCCCTGTCTGTGGCAGGTGAGACATCCCCACTATAACCATAAACAAAAGAGGCAGGCAGCGCTGGAGAAACTGCTGGATTTGGTGACGCTGGTGGTCCCCATAGCAACCATCCCCTATTTAAAAGCTAAAATTGGGGGCCTGAGGAGCACGTATCTTAGGGAGCGCAAGAAGGTCACAGATTCCCAGTGGTCCGGAGCTGCAGCAGATGACGTTTATGTCCCCAGGCTGTGGTACTATGAGAGACTGCGATTTCTGTCAGACCACACTGAAGTCAGGGAATCCCTCTCTACTCTTCCTTTCACCCTTCCTTCCATCCCAGCTGAGGCTTCTGATGTCCAACCTGGGCCTTCCAGCCAGGAAGAAGTGGAGGAGCCCAGCTGGAGCCAGGTATAGCATTCCTCTACAGATTTCTGGGCAATAAAGAAATGATGTTTACTAGATGTTATTATTGATCACTAATTGCTGATTAAAAAAAGTGTTTTACATATCAATAGACAGTAGTGGGCAAAAATAATTGGGACAAGAATGCAAAATGCTGGGCTCAGAAGGATAGTCTGTTATATTTGTTAACATTCAATTTGCAGCAGTCAGGAGGTGAAAATTGTGTGTGATTGATGAAAACAATACTAAAATTATGTCCCTTTTTCATACACAGGAAGACCTCAGCCAGGAGGAGGCTGTGGAATGTGGCAGCCAGGAGGAGGCGGGGATTAGTGGCAGCCAGGAGGAGGCGGGGCTAAGTGTCAGCCAAGAGAAGCCAGGGACAAGTGTCAGCCAAGAGAAGCCTGGGACAAGTCGCAGCCTGACTGAGTCTCAGGTCCCTCCCCTCCGCCTGCCATATAAAAGGGCCAGGAAGGCCACTCCCAGTCCTGTGCAGGATTCAGCGTACAGGCTGATCCAGGAGGCTTCGGCGTCCCTCAGAGCCTTCCCCAGTCCTGCAGAGGCCTTTGCCTGCATGGCTGCCACCAAATTGCTGGGCATGCAGGAGGGCCAATGCAAGATTTCTGAGGACCTGATTTATAAAGTCCTTCGTAAGGGGGAGAGTGGGGAACTGACACCCAAGACGGATGTCATGGAGAGGGACGATCCTCCTCCTCCTCCTCCTCCTCCTGCTGCCACAACTCCACCACCACAGCCAAAGCCTGTAAGGAAGCGTGGAAAGAAGACCTGAGAGTGATGACCTGGGTTCAGTCTGGTCTGACAGAAGATGCAGTCTCTCGTATGACCACAGCCTGGGGACACAGATGTCATCTGCTGCTTTCCGGATCTCTGGGACTTCTGGACCAGTCTGTACTCCCTTAGATAAGGACTCCTCAGGCCACTAATTTTGCTTTTAAATAATTGATGTCTGCCCTGGGGGTCCAAGGCTTCGCCCACTTCTGCAGTTTCTCCAGCGTTGCCTCCCTCTTTGTTTAGTTGTGACCCCTTAATAAAATATTTTTAGGTAAATTCTACTCTCCTGTGTGTGTTTTCATCCAAAAAGGACAGTTTGTTGGTGAGTATTCAGGTACATTTCTAAAGTACAATGTGAAATTAACAAGGGACAACAACACCAAACAATCTCCTCCTACAGATTAAATAGAACAACATATCAATGGTGTTGTGGGAACTTGTCACAAAAAACACACAAACATTTTCGGGAGTACAAATCAAAATCACCAAAAAAAAAAATAAATAAAAAGAGAAACACAAAAAAAGATTCTACATTAAAGTAAAAAAAAATAAAATAAAAATATGTTGTCAGATGTGAGAAATCAAAATATATTGAGGGAATCCCGATAAATAGTAACGAAAAAAGTTTGTGAGAAGTGTGTGTGAATATGAGCATCAAAACGACTTAATTCTTGTCACATTATAAAGAAGCAGAGAGTGCGCTGTATTAAACCATTTTTTACATTGCAGCGTGACGAAAGTGCTTTATCCATTACGAACGCTAAGTTTACCAGAACGAGCTGTCCCGTGTCGGAATTTCTTCTGAGCATGCGTGGCACTTTGTGCGTCGGAACAGGCCACACACGGTCGGAATTGACGCGATCGGATTTTGTTGTCGGAAAATTTTATCTCCTGCTGTCCAACTTTGTGTGTCGGAAAATCCGATGGAAAATGTCCGATGGCGCCCACACACGGTCGGAATTTCCGACAACACGCTCCGATCGGACATTTTCCATTGGAAAATCCGACCGTGTGTACGGGGCAATAGAGGAAGAAGAAGAGGAGGGGGTGGAGCAGAGAGACGTGGCAGAATCACCACCAGCTTTTTGGAGGCATGGTGGGTAGGGATCCCATCTGTCCAGGATTCACCCAGACAGTTCGGATTTGACTGCCTGAAACCCGGACACATTATTCAGACCGGACTATGACTTCCCAGCAGGGTTGCTGGCTTCAGTTGTCTAAGCCGAGAGTGTCTGTTACACTCTCTTTCACACTACCCAAAGTTAGCATTAACCTAACAATCCCCCCCCACACACACACACACACACAAACACACAACACACACACACATGGGAGAAAAGAGAGGGCTCTATCTGCTCCTCTTCCTCCTGCCCCACCCCTCTGTGTCTGCCCACACTTCAATCTCTGGGGCTTCTCCTCAAAAAAAGGAAAGTGGGGGCCAGAAATTAAAATTCCAGCAGCCTGAGATAAATCTGGATGACAGGTGCTGACTGCTAAGGGGTAAGTGAGCTCACCATCCATCCCTGTCTGTGACTGAAGTTTCCTCCCTTCTCTCTCCTGCTTCTGAGTGAGTACACTAAGGCAAATCAGGGTTCTCAGAGCACCCCCTACATCAGAGTTCCCCTTTACACCAGAGGCCACAGTGTTCCCCCCTACATCAGAGTCCTCTCCGTACATCAGAGTTCTCAGAGTTTCCCCTTAAATGAGAGTTCTCAGTGTTCCCCCTTAAATCAGAGTTCTCAGTGTTCCCCCTTAAATCAGAGTTCCCAGTGTTCCCCCCTTAAGTCAGGGTTCCTAGAGCATCCATTATGTTAGAGTCCCCAGATTTCTCCCTTACATCAGTGTCTGCAAAGTCTCCCCTTGCAGTGTAAGGGAACTCTGCGAGTTCAGATGTAAAAGCGGAATTCTGTGGATTGAGATGTAAAAGGGGAATTCTGTGGATTCAAATGAAAAAGAGGAACTCTGTGGACTCTGATGTAAAGGGGGACTCTTGTTATTAACTTCATGTGATTAGAAATGTTATTTAATAGCAAAATATATGTATAGTTTATACTATAAAAAAAAAATTGTTGTGCGACGCTAAAGTGTTCAGGTTTGACTTGAAGAAAAGGTGGCAACCTTAGTGGTGGTGGAACAAGCTCCAACACTGAACCCTGTCCTGCATCCTTCCCAGCTGCCAGCAGAGTTACCCAGTGCGCCATGAAGGAAAGGTAACATCCTTGACCTGGACCATGAGTCAGCGGTAATATGAACCTTGCTGCTGACCGCCCTGTCCAACGAGCCCAAAACATTGCCTTCCACATGATGGTAGAGAGCTGGAATGGCCTTACGTGAAAAAAAAAATGTTTTGGAACCAGCCACTGTGGTAAAGCACATTCCACAAAACAGGGCAGAGTCTACCAGCTGAAAAGGGAGCCGTTTGAAGTGCTAGCAATTTGACCAAGCTAGCATTTGGACGCTGAGCATGTTAATGACTGGGACAGTATTTTTTTACGGTTCAGCAACTGTGGTAGCGAAATTTGCCTGCTGATATCAACTGGTGGTGTACTGCTAGCAGATAGCAAGTACTTGTGGCACCTATTGCTATACCTTCATTCCTCTCAGTGCAGGTTTTTGAGAGGACTGGAGGTATAGTAGAGATTGAGATCACAGATGAGGAGCAAGGAGAAGTCCACCTTTTTTTATTATATGGGTCTTTCAGGTGCTGTTGCCAACAGACTGCATGGCAGGCCATCATATGTCTTGTCAAGTATGTGGTGCCCAAGCGGGCGCTGTTCTGGCCATGCTTGATTCCCTTTAGACATAGATTGCAAACAGCAACGATATGATCTACTGCACATGTGTCAAAAAAAGCCCAAACCAATGAAATTTTGGAATTCAGCAGGGAGTCAGCAGCGCCCCGCACCTTTGGAGCTCTGAGGTGTGATGCAATAGGGTGGCTGCCCTTAAGCTGGCCCCTGGAGGACATTCTGCCTTGTTGGATTTGTGCCTCCTCCTCCTCACTTTCCTCCTCTCTTCTCTCAGGCACTCAAGCACAGTCAGTGACCTCATCATCCCCTCCCTCCTCGTCACCTGAGCCAACTTGGCAGTATGCTGCAGCTGGGGGAACATGACTGCTAGTTTCTTGTCCTTCTGTGACACCCCCTCTCTCTAGGCTCACGTTACTCCCTTTCTCAACCCGGGAACCAACATTGAAGCCTTCAAATTGCTGTGCATCCTCCATCAGCATGTAACCGACACTATGGTCAAATAATTCTGGTGACTCCTCCGTGCATGATGGTGGGGCTACAAAAGGAGTAACTGTGGACAAGGAGCTGGTGGAATAGGCCGCTTTGGCAGCTGCGTTGGAAGGCAAACTAGTATAAGCCTGGGTGATAGAGGATGAATAGGATGAGGATGGCTTAGTTATCCACTCCGCCAACTCTTCTGCATGTTGTGGCTCAATAACATGGCCAGCAGCAGAAAAAAAGGACAAGCGTGACCCGCCTGCAGAGGATGCACCATGTCCACCATCACCACTTTTCACTGAAGACGCAGATTCGGCTTGCCCTCTTTTAGTGGCCTGTGAGCATCTGCCTCTCCTTGGTGGCCTTCCTGACATGATGGGGATTTTTTTTTACAGCACATTACACTGTATTATATGCTGTGTACACCACCTGAAGTGTATTAGAAATTGTACACACTGTATTATATACTGTGTACACCACCTGCACTGTATTATGTACTGTACACTGGCTGCACTGTATTATATGCTGTATACAACGCCTGAAGTGTATTAGAAACTGTACACACTGTATTATATACTGTGTACACCGCCCGCTTTGTATCAGACCATACGCCGCACACTGCAACAAATTGGTCTGCATGGATGTCAGAAGAAGCCTTCGTTCCGGTCCGGTCGTTTTTCACGCATTCCGGGCGGAACGGCGTTCCGGCGCATGCGCGTTCGCGGCTCGGCGTTACGGTGCTCGCGCACGCGCACTGGTGCACACCCAACGTGATTCACTGGGCAGCCTATAAAAGGCGCTCAGAGAATCAAACAAGTTGCTGGTTTGTCTCAGCTTCCTGTATCACCTGAACCTGTATCCTGTATCTCTGCCTGACTACCTGTTGTGACTCGGATTTGCCTTCGGACTTCTCTTGCCTCTCTCCTGGACCTGACCTCAGCTTGTTTATCGGATTCCCACCAATCTCCTGTGTTTGACCCTCGGCCTGTTACCTGGACTGTCTCCTGTCTCCTAGCCTGACCTCCTGCTTGTACCTGGACTTTCCTTATCTTGTCACATTACCTTGCAGATCCTGCAGTGCCATAGCACCATCCCAGTGTTTGATCCTCTGCTCAGCTCTGGACTTTCTGTCTGTTGTCTCTGGCTGCACCTGCCTACCAGTACCTGCACAGCGGCTCTTCTCTGTCAAAGACCCCACAAGCAAGTCACCTACGGTCCATTGGGGAGCCTGTGCCTCTTCGTGCCGTTCACTCCCTGTCCCAACTCCAGGGGGCGGACTGCGCTTAGTCGCAAAGGCGAAACCGCTCTCGGCATCTCAGCCTCGGTGAGTACTATCAGTGACAATGGCTGTCATCCCAGAAGGAAGCCTCTTCTAAAGATGATGCACAAGAAAGCCCGCAAACAGTTTGCTGAAGACAAGCAGACCATGTCCTGTGGTCTGATGAGACCAAGATAAACTTATTTGGTTCAGATGGTGTCAAGTGTGTGGCGGCAACCAGGTGAGGGGAACAAAGACAAGTGTGTCTTGCCTACAGTCAAGCATGGTGGTGGGAGTGTCATGGTCTGGGGCTACATGAGTGCTGCCGGTACTGGGGAGCTA
The DNA here is from genome assembly GCA_037952925.1 of Lithobates clamitans. Taxonomy (NCBI): domain Eukaryota; kingdom Metazoa; phylum Chordata; class Amphibia; order Anura; family Ranidae; genus Lithobates; species Lithobates clamitans. The sequence continues at coordinate 2,898,696 of JBBGZY010000992.1, forward strand.
CAGTTCATTGAGGGAACCATGAATGCCAACATGTACTGTGGCATACTGAAGCAGAGCATGATTCCCTCCCTTCGGAGACTGGGCCGCAGGGCAGTATTCCAACATGATAACGACCCTAAACACACCTCCAAGACGAACACTGCCTTGCTAAAGAAGCTGAGGGTAAAGGTGATGGACTTACCAAGTATTTCTTCAGATCTAAACCATATTGAGCATCTGTGGGCCAGCCTCAAATGGAAGGTGGAGGAACGCAAGGTCTCTAACATCCACCAGCTCCACGATGTCATCATGGAGGAGTGGAAGAGGACTCCAGTAGCAACTTGTGAAGCTCTGGTGAACTCCATGCCAAAGAGGGTTAAGGCAGTGTTGGAAAATAATGGTGGCCACACAAAATTTTGACACTTTGGGGCCAATTTGGACATTTTCACTTAGAGGTGTACTCACTTTTGTTGCCAGCAGTTTAGACATTAATGGCTGTGTGTTGAGTTATTTTAAGGGGACAGCAAATTTACAATGTTTTACAAGCTGTACACTCACTACTTTACATTGTAGCAAAGTGTAATTTCTTCAATGTTGTCACATGAAAAGATGAAAAAAATGTGAGGGGTGTACTCACTTTTGTGAGATAATGTGTAGACTGTATATATATATATATATATATATATATATATATAAAATATATTAATACACGGCCTGAAGTGTATTATATACTGTACACTGCCGAATGCACTGTATATATAGTCTACACTGAATGCAGAGTATATATATACTTCACTGTATATATATATATATATATATATATATATATATATATACAGTAGGGACGGAAAGTTTTCAGACCCCCTTAAATTTTTCACTCTTTGTTATATTGCTGCCATTTGCTAAAATCATTTAAGTTCATTTTTTTCCTCATTAATGTACACACAGCACCCCATATTGACAGAAAAACACAGAATTGTTGCAGATTTATTAAAAAAGAAAAACTGAAATATCACATGGTTCTAAGTATTTAGACCTTTTGCTCAGTATTTAGTAGAAGCACCCTTTTGATCTAATACAGCCATGAGTCTTTTTGGGAAAGATGCAACAAGTTTTTCACACTTGGATTTGGGGATCCTCTGCCATTCCTCCTTGCAGATCCTCTCCATTTCTGTCAGGTTGGAAGGTAAATGTTGGTGGACAGCCATTTTTAGGTCTCTCCAGAGATGCTCAATTGGGTTTAAGTCAGGGCTCAGGCTGGGCCATTCAAGAACAGTCACGGAGTTGTTGTGAAGCCACTCCTTCGTTATTTTAGCTGTGTGCTTAGGGTCATTGTCTTGTTGGAAGGTAAACCTTCGGCCCAGTCTGAGGTCCTAAGCACTCTGGAGAAGGTTTTCACCCAGGATATCCCTGTACTTGGCCGCATTCATCTTTCCCTCGATTGCAACCAGTCGTCCTGTCCCTGCAGCTTAAAAACACCCCCCACAGCATGAGGCTACCACCACCATGCTTCACTGTTGGGACTGTATTGGGCAGGTGATGAGCAGTGCCTGGTTTTCTCCACACATACCGCTTAGAATTAAGGCCAAAAAGTTCTATCTTGGTCTCATCAGACCAGAGAATCTTATTTCTCACCATCTTGGAGTCCTTCAGGTGTTTTTTTAGCAAACTCCATGCAGGCTTTCATGTGTCTTGCACTGAGGAGAGGCTTCCGTCGGGCCACTCTACCATAAAGTCTCGACTGGTGGAGGGCTGCAGTGATGGTTGACTTTCTACAACTTTCTCTCATTTCCCGACTGCATCTCTGGAGCTCAACCACAGTGATCTTTGGGTTCTTCTTTACCTCTCTCACCAAGGCTCTTCTCCCCCCGATAGCTCAGTTTGGCCAAACGGCCAGCTCTAGGAAGGGTTCTGGTCATCCCAAATGTCTTCCATTTAAGGATTATGAAGGCCACTGTGCTCTTAGGAACCTTAAGTGCAGCAGAATTTTTTTTGTAACCTTGGCCAGATCTGTGCCTTGCCACAATTCTGTCTCTGAGCTCTTCAGGCAGTTGCTTTGACCTAATGATTCTCATTTGCTCTGACATGCACTGTGAGCTGTAAGGTCTTATACAGAAATGTGTGTGGCTTTCCTAATCAAGTCCAATCAGTATAATCAAACACAGCTGGACTCAAATGAAGGTGTAGAACCATCTCAAGGATGATCAGAAGAAATGGACAGCACCTGAGTTAAATATATGAGTGTCACAGCAAAGGGTCTGAATACTTAAGACCATGATATATTTCAGTTTTTCTTTTTTAATAAATCTGCAAAAATGTCAACAATTCTGTGTTTTTCTGTCATGTCAATATGGGGTGCTGTGTGTACATTAATGAGGAAAAAAAATGAACTTAAATAATTTTAGCAAATGGCTATATATATTTATTTATGTACTGTATATATATATATACATATATATATATATATATATATATATATATATATATATATATATATATATATAAAAATAATTACACTGCCTGCACTGAAGTCTACACTGAATGCACGTTATATATAGTCTACACTGAATTCAGAGTGTATATATATATATATATATATATATATATATATATACTGGACTGTATATATAGATTAATACACTGCCTGCAGGGCAATAACTAACTGCCTAATCTAGCTTAAGATATCTCTAGCTCCGTCTACTCCAACACACACTACATACAGCCACTGTGTAAGCAGCCTTATATAGTGTGAGGCATGGACTTAGCCCCCTGAGCCATGATTGGCTAAAGGCACCCTGCCTTTGGCCAATCATGGCTCTCACAACAGAGAGCGCTGGGATTGGCCAAAGCATGCAGGTCAGGTGCATGCTTTGGCCAATCATCCACTCCAACACACACTACATACGGCTGCTGTGTAAGCAGCCTTATATAGTGTGGGGTGTGGACTTAGCCCCCTGAGCTATGATTGGATAAAGGCACCCTGCCTTTGGCCATTCATGGCTCTCACAGCAGAGAGCGCTGGGATTGGCCAAAGCATGCAGGTCAGGTGCATGCTTTGGCCAATCATCAGACATCAATGCACTGCGATCTCGCAGTGCATTATGGGGCGTTCCACGGCGCACAAATTTGCAGCGAATGCCCCATAATGTTCGGAATTCGGCGAACAGGCAAACACCCGATGTTCGAGTTGAACTTACTTCCCATAAAAAAAAAAATTCTAATGATACACACCAAACTGAGCATATACAGAGTTACTCCAAGGCTCTGTCTTATCAGGAGATAGATTGGGGACAGTGGAAGAAAGGGAGGATCAGAGAAGATAGGATCAAACAGCCTTTTTACACAGTGCGCAGAATTACCACTTACATAGAGAGTATAACAAGCATGCATTACTGCATATGTAAACTGATTTTACTGTTGCGGGTTTAGTATCATTTTAAGGGCAACTTTGAAAACACACAAAGGGAAGCCTTTCACCAATATATAAATTAATTACTTTGGACAGGGCAGCAGCTAAAACTGACCTCAAATCAACCACAAAATAAAATGATATACATAAAAAAACACAATAATAAGGACAAAAACAAAAAGGTAGCACATGGGTGATTGCCCAAAGAACTAGAAATCAAAATTAAAGTAGAGTTTCCTTACTGACCCCAATTTCTACCTATGCTGTTTGTCAACTTCCCCTATAAAAGCTTCCAGTTTACTGACTCTTTGAATGGTCTGTGACCCCCTTTTTTATAATGAGAGGCTGGCCTAATCCAAAACCTCTTTACTGGCTTTTCTAAGCCTACTGGCCATAGTTCACAAAATATGCAGTGCAGAGTGCACTATGGTTTTTTTTAAAAAAATTCTATTGGGTGAATCTGGGACGGTGAATCTACCTATGGTAGCAGCAAACCTGATCCTAGTCCCTAGACTTCAGAGTGGTCAAAGAGTATGCAACACACACACACACACAGTGCCTACATAGGGGTATTTTATACCATGTTTTTTATACACACGTCATTCCTTTTTATATTTGTATAATACATTATAACAAATAATTGTGTGCATGGCTTCAGAGTGACTTATTTAATTTGGATATATTGAAGGATGGTGGTCTGTTTCATAGAGACTGCAATTCGAGTCTGTTTTGTGGCGAGTTCAATCCAACCTACACTGCAGTTAAGCAATCAATACAGCCTGATTCAGAACCTGTCCCAGCCAGTGGTTAGCCTATTGCCGCATACACACGGTCGGAATTTTCGACAACAAATGTTCAATGTGAGCTTGTTGTCGGAAATTCCGACTGTGTGTAGGCTTCATCGGACATTTGAGAGCTGGTTCTCAAATTTTCCGACAACAAAATCCGTTGTTGGAAATTCCGATCGTGTGTACACAATTCCAACGCACAAAATTCCACGCATGCTCGGAATCAAGCAGAAGAGCCGCACTGGCTATTGAACTTTTTCTCAGCTCGTCGTACGTGTTGTACGTCACTGCGTTCTTGACGTTCGGAATTTCCGACAACATTTGTGCGACCGTGTGCAACCGTGTGTATGCAAGACAAGTTTGAGCCAACATCCGTCGAAAATAAATCCAGGATTTTGTTGTCGGAATGTAAGATCGTGTGTACGCGGCATATGAGTGAGTACAGTGTGATACTCTCTTCACCTTTGTCACATTGTTAGGGGAATACCTCACCAATCATCTCTGCATTTCTAGGACTCATTCCTACACTTCCTATCTATGTGTTTCCAGAATCCCTGGGACTTCCAAGTCCACCAGAACTTCTGCCAGGATGCTGCAGGATGAAGCAAGCAGCTGCAGTTCTGCGCCCTCTGCAGCTGCTTGCTTCTTCCACCGCTGGCTCCGTCCAGAACACTCATGCTCTGTGATGGCATGTGGGCAACCTGTGATCTGGGCTTGTCCACCCGCCATCCCAGAGCAGGAGGTTGCGACAGTGGTGGAACTAACAGGGTCGCAAAGGTTTTCCGTCACTGTGGGGGGGGTAGCGGGGTTGCTAGCTGTATTGCTCCAAGCTGAGAGTGTCTCTCTCATACAGCCTAGAGCTCCTCCTTCCTTTGCATGGATGGGAGAGGAGAGAGCCAATCTGCTCCTTCACCTCCAGCCCTTCTCCTTCTGTGTGCACTATGGAAGCTAAGCAGCTGAACTTGATCATCAGGAGGACAGGGGCAGGATAGGAACGAGCAGATGGGCTCTCCTCTCAGGGCTCTGAGCTGAGAGACACTCAGCTCAGAGCCCTGCTGAGGAGGCACTGATGAGGAGACACTGATAGGCAGCTCTGAAAGGCAGCAATGATAGGTGGCACTGATGGGCAGCACTGATGGGCAACACTGATGGGCCCTGATAGGCGGCATTGATGAGCACAGATAGGTGGCACTAATAGGCACTACTGATAGGCACTGATAGGCGGCATTGATGAGCACAGATAGGTAGCACTAATAGGCAGCACTGATAGGCACTGATAGGCAGCATTGATGAGCACTGATAGACAGCATTAATAGGCTTGCACTGATGGGCACTGATGGGGCTGCACCAGGGGCGGACTGATAACTCATGGGGACCCCGGGCAATAGGAGATTATGGGGCCCCCAGGCAATCAGAGATTATGGGGCCACACAGTATACACACACACAGTATAAAATCACACAGTATACACATACCTGTACACACAGTATACACTGGGCTGCACTGATAATCATGGCATCGATGATTAGTGCCCTGATTATCAGTGTAAACAATGTACTGACAGTCTTGCCAGTTAACGGCTCTCCTTTCCTCACACAGACACAGTGTGGGAGGAAAAACGGTGAATAACCGGCATGTCTGTTTACATGTGATCAGCCGATCACATGGTACAGGGCCTCTGTGATTAACCCTTTAACATGATCTGTGATCAGTTGTGCACCACAGGAGGCACGCGGGAGGCAAGGTTCTGGGAGGACATCTTCCCAGAACTGGAAGCCCAAGGCTCGGATGGAAGGGGGGAAGTCAGGGGGGCCCTTCATGGTTTCCTGCACCAGGTTCTAGTTACGTCTCTGTGTTGTGGGTCACATCAGAGGTCTCCATGGGCCACCAGTTGAGCACCCTTGCTCTAAGTCATAAATGATAAATCAATGTATTTAAAAGACAAATTTGTGAATGCTTTGTAAAAAAGAAATTAATATTAGTAACATAAGTTTCCTAAATCAATTCTTGCATCACAATGCATGTACTTGAACACTTGAACTCTCATGACACCTACTGGCAAAAAACCTTAACCACATTGTCTACAAGCACTTTTACCCCCTTCCTGCCCACGCCAAATTTCAGCTTTCAGCGCCGTCACACATTGAATGACAGTTGCGCGGTCATGCAATCCTGTACCCAAACTGAATTTTTTATCATGTTTTTCACACAAATAGAGCTTTCTTTTGGTGGTGTTTAACCGCTTCTGCCCAGGAAGGATTTACCCCCTTCCTGATCGGGCCTCTTTTTTGCGATACGGCACTGCGTCGTTTTAACTGACAATTGCGTGGACGTGCGATGCTGTACCCAAACAAAATTGATGTTCTTTTTTTCCTCACAAATAGAGATTTCTTTTGGTGGTATTTGATCACCTCTGTGGTTTTTATTTTTTGCGCTATAAACATAAAAAGACTGACAATTTTGAAAAAAAAAACACAATATTTTTAACTTTTTGCTATAATAAATATCCCCAAATTAAAAAACCAAAAAAAAATTTCTTCCTCAGTTTAGGCTGATATATATTCTTCTACATATTTTTGGTAAAAAAATCACAATAAGCGTATATTGATTGGTTTACCCAAAAGTTATAGCGTCTACAAAATAGGGAATAGATTTATGGCGGCGATCTGCGATTTTTATCGGGACTACGACATTGCGGTCGGACAGATCGGATACTTTTGACACTTTTTTGGGACCATTAACATTTATACAGAGATCAGAGCTAAAAATAGCCACTGATTACTGTATAAATGTCACTGGCAGGGAAGAGGTTAACACTAGGGGTTAAGTGTGTTCCCTCAGCGTGTTCTAACTGTAGGGGGAATGGGCATGCCTGGGGAGGAGACCGATCTCTGTTCATATATACTAGGAACACACGATCTGTTTCCTCTCCCCTGTCAGAACATGGATTTGCGGGTGCCCGGCAGACATTGCGATCGCCGGGCACGTGCATCGGCTCCTCAGAACCGTGGCCTCCTATACCCCTTATATACTCCTTATAGTGGCCGCCATACAGCTACAACCATTTGCGCAGGGGAGCCACTCTGTCATGGTCTGTTTGACAGCGGGTGGTCGGCAAGCGGTTAATCACCACTGGGTTTTTTTTGCTAAATAAACAAATAAAGACCGAAAATTTTGAAAAAAAAAAAAAAACTTTTTCATAGTTTGTTATAAAATTTTGCAAACAGGTAATTTTTCTCCTTCACTGATGTGCGCTGATGAGGCTGCACTGATGGACATTGATGGACATTGATGGGCACTGATGAGGCGGCACTGATAAGGCTGCACTGATAGGCAGCACTGATAGGCACACGGAGGGTGGGATCACAGGAGGCCAACATATGACGGTGTCCCAGAACTAGCTGGCCGTGTTGTAGCCGTTATTTAGCTATAGCGCTGTCGGCAAGTGGTTAAAGTAGAATTCAAGGAATTTATTTTTACCGTGCAATGGGGCTGTCCCGCACTGCATGGGTTAACTGCTCTTTTTTTTTCCGGGTCAGGAGAGCGGCGATATTTTTACCTTATCTTTGAGTCCTCCGAGCACCGGACCGGACCGGTCCCTGCTGCTCCTGCCCCCCCTGCACACTGTGAATGATCCGGTGGGTCCCTAGCGCTTCCATCTTCCTTTTCTGGTTCTGTGTCTTCAGCTGTTTGAAAGGTCAGGCCAAGTCGAAGTGACTGTAAATGGGCTGTAAATGTATGCTGAGCTGCGCATGTGGGGTTCAGTGTACATGATGCCTGACAGGCAGGAGGAAGTTTTTATGACAGGGGATATCGACAGGGTCTCTTCTGTCATAAATATCCCACCTGTTAGCAGTTTTTCAAAACATGGCTTTACTACCACTTTAAAGCCTCATGCACAGGGACATATGAAGTTTAGAGGTGTATCAGGCATGTTGTAATGCAATTTCTCCTTTTGGCCACAAGATGGAGACAGAGAACACTGGAAAAAAGGGGAGTTTTCAGGAAGTGCTGAGGGGATGGAAGAGAGGGAAGTACTGAGGTAAAAGAAAGAGAGTGCTGACAGGAGACAGAGGGGAGGAGATTGCTTAAAAGAGAGGGAGAAACCAAGGCTAAAAAAAGTCCTTTGCTGGGACACAGTGACATTTAACAGTGAGGAAAGGAGGAGTGTGTGAGGGGAAGGAACTGAGGTGCCAGAGTGAGGAGAGAGACACACACTGACACCAGGGACTGTGTGGCCCAACAGAGGAGGAGTGATATCCTGAAGCCCGGGAAAAAGAGTCTATGAGGAGAATAAGGAGAGCGGTCTGAGGAGAGAGAGAGGGAGAGAGAGAGAGAGAGAGAGAATATGGTGAGGTGACAGGTGTAAGGAAAACCACTGAGACTGAGGAGACTGAGAAAGAGAAACTCTGGCAGCATCAGAGGGGGAGAAAGCCAAGCTTTTCCAGAGACTGCCAGGAGAGTGTGGCCTGGAGACGGAGGATTGAGGACGCCTGAGGGGAGCCAGGAGCAGAGACAGCCACGTGGTCCACTACTATTTAGTCCAGGGACCCTACTCAGCAGCCCAAAACGACTCAGCTCAGCAGAGATGACCCACGCCTTTCAGGGATTGAGATACTCATCCGGGTATCGGGTCAGTTGTTGCCTGTTCACCTTGCGAGTTTCGCTACCTGTCATCTCGATCAGCCATCAGCAAGAGATCCAGTGCCTTAAAACATTGCTAGGAGCAGCAGGAGCCTGAACCAGCACCTGGGACTATCATTGTGTCATCACACAGAGGACTGGTGAGCAGGTGTAAATCCAACATCCTTCTTGACACTATACTGACACTGCATGCAGACACCAATTTCCTTTTTTAGTGTCACGGGATACTTGTTTGGAGCTGCCATCTCTAGTAAATTGCCCTTTTTTAAATCTCTACGGAACGGAACATTCTAGAGGATTACTGCTCCACGCAAGTTTGTTTAAACCTACTCTTAAAACAAGGACCCACATTTGCTAGCAGAAGACACTAGTGTTCTTCACCTCAGGACCTGCAGCATTACAGAACTGTGCTTACTGTACTTGTGTAACCATTTTCTTTTCGTTGTTTGTTTGTTTCTCAAAGGTGTTTGGGGCCCAGAAGGAGCTTAGAAGTTGACAAGTCTTCTCTCCTCCATTTCAGTGCCTGTGTTAAGGGCATATAGATTACTGCCTTTTCTATACTTACAGTTGCTAATCATTGAAGGTTATCTTTTCTAATATATTAATTCTTTGCAGCAAGGTTTAAACGTGTTGTAAATTTTCTATATGCTTTAAACCATGATAATATATTCAGTTCATTTATCACTACCAGTTGTGTCTGTCTGTTTCTGATATCAATCCACAGCCAGGATATTGCTACTTTCTTCACTTACATTCTTAAAAGTGTTTGCAGAAATTTTATGACTAACCAGGTATGCCAGAGGGTCCGAGGCCATTCTTGGAGTTGAGGCATAGAACAGAGAATCCAAAAATCACCAAGCTCCCCCTCCTTCGGGGGTCGTGCTACAGAGGCATTTGCTGCCAGAAGTTGGCAGAAAAAAATGCCTCTAAATGCCTATAATCTCACATTTTTCACTTGTGTTTCATACCTCCCAACTTTTTGAGATGGGAATGAGGGACACCTATTAGCAAAAGTCATAGGACACACCCCTTGCCACGCCCCCTTAAAGGGGAATTATACAAAAAATGATTAGTTAAACCCACGTGCTTTTTTTACTTTTCCTCTATACTGGCTTTTAAAATTTACAAATGCAGCAATTTAGAAATTGGATGAAAGGCGTAGCACTAGGAAAGACAGAAGGAGAGCAGCGCCATCTAAGTGTAGCATTATTAGGACATTTTATTCCATGAAAGACAATTGGTAACTCACAAGATATATGAGATGTCAGCACATGTGGGATTATTTATGTGGTTCACCCGCTCATGGGAAAGACGATCTTCTTACTGGTGAAGGGGCAGCTGATGGGTCCAGAGATGCCAGTGGTTCCCAGCATTTCCAGACACTCAGGACGGCTCACGGACAGCGGCCTTTCATCACTTTCGGTTATAGAGAGAGTGGCGCTGCTCTCCTTCTGTCTTTGCCTTCCACAGAGTTACTTCTAGTCTGTCACGAGCTAGCAGCCATCCATAGTCAGCTTATCTAAAAACACTTGTCCGTATGCCACAAATGTACCCCTCCACAGGAACTCGATGTGAAAGAGAGTTCTAATTACTCTTATTCAGCTGATCGAGCGCACATGTTCGAATGTACTTTCTCTTCCCGTAGCACTGGGAAACACTTTTTGAAAGATAAAACATGATTTTTTTTTAAAAAATATATAGATCAGACCAAAATGAGAGACAAATGAGGAGGAAGTAGTCCCCTTGTCCCTCTTTCCTCCCCAAATTTAGGGACAGTTGGGAGTTATGGTGTTTAGGTGTGTTTATGCATGTATGGCATTTAGAAGCCTTAAACTGATTCTATTGGTTTGAATATTTATGTATGTTTAGCCACTAAAATAATTAAAGATGTATAAGTGCACACTTATACATGCTTAAGCATGTTTAGGAGTGTTTACGCACCTTTGCATGGAAAAAAATGCTTCTCAAGGGATGCTTGACTGGGCTCTGTTTTTTCTGCCCCTGAACGTTGTACATAAAAATGCGAACATACGTGTGCATTCAGAGGTGTGAAAAAAAAATACGCAAAACACCACTGAAAGCGGCATTTTTTTTTAATCCGAGTGCATGAGGCCGCATACAATTTGAACATGTGTAAACCTGGGCCTCCAGTTTCCTCAGGACAAAACCCAGCGCGTGAGATGGGACCTCTCAGGACTGGATCCCTTGTGGTGTGGTTCTGCAGTCAACTCTGAGCAAAGTTAATATGAGCCTTTGATTTTAGCACCTCTGAAGCCTCCTTGAGCAGTTGTCCAGTTAATGGACTGCCTGGCAGCAGCAGTCCCTACACCCATACCTCCCAACTTTCTGAGATGGGAGTGAGGGAAACCTATTAGCAAAAGTATGTAGGCATAGATTACACCCCCCGTCATGTCCACCTTAATGGAGAATTGTACAAAAAAAATCATTGGTTAAACCCACTAATCCTTTATATTGGCTTTTGGAATTTACAAATGCAGCAATTTAGAAACTGGATGAAAGGTTTGGCATGGGGAAACACCTTTTGAAAGATAAAAAATGCATTTTATATACAACCATATAGATCAGACCAAAATGAGGGACAAATGAGGAAGAAAGAGAGTAACATTGTTCTGAATGAGGAGCAGTCCCTCGAAATCAGGGACAGTGGAGAGCTATATCTGCACCTCTGGATCCCTCCTGGGGAGAAGGAACCCTGCTCTTCAGTGTCTCAGACTATTTATCCACACTCTGGCCCCCTTCTGGAAACCTCCCCTCCAGGGATTTGCTGGAACATGATAAATATTCAATCTGAGTGATCTGAATCTCCAGACCTATGCTCTGGAAGCTTCTTCCAGAGGAAGTGGGAAGCAATCAAGCTACCAGCCTGTGAAATGCTGAAAAGGTCAAACTAAAGAATAACCGTTCCTTTGATTACAAAAGGAACCCGAAAGATAAATGTGCTTAGCCACCTACACTAGGAAGGTGCTACACATCCAACAGTGTTGGATTTTTTTTTGCTATTTTTTCCAAGACCAATATGTTTGATTAGAAAGAGATGACATAGCCAGCCTATGAAAGAAAATATCTTCTTCTGCTTCATATGGTGGATTCATGGTATGTAGGGCTCAAAGTGCCTGCTTATAAATTTGCAGGGTGAAAGGAAATAGGCACTCATGGGGGACAAGTATAAAAACCTGAGTTCTGCATGTTAAAGAGGAAGTAAACCCTGATGGGTTTTGCTTCCTCTTTATTTCCCTGCAAAGATAAAGCATAATGGGCTACTATGCAGTGGCGGAATTAACAGGGTCGCAGCAGTTGCCGTTGCGACTGGGCCCTGTCATTCTGCCATCGTGGGGGGGCCCTGGGCCCCTCCCCCAGCAAAATCCGTTTTAAACACGCTTGAGCTAATTCCCGGAGCACAGTGCTGGGGAGAAAGCTCCAGCACTGAGCTCCAGTTCTCTGGCTAATGGGGTGGACCAGTGTAGGCACTCATGACATCTGCCCCACATCACTTGCGGGGTGCCCTGTGTCACATTCATGAAGCGATCGCCCCCCCCCCCCCCCAGCAGCCGGCATGTCTCCCCGCTGACTGGCTACACACCTTGCAGACCTCACTGAAGCCGGCTCCTCCTCCTTGCCTCCGATGTTCTCCTGTACATATACAGACAGGAGGAGCTGGGGAGGAGGAGTATAGAACTGGAAGAGCCGCGCTTCTGAGGTCAGTGTGTTTTTATGCATTCAGAGGAGGGGGACAATAGTAACTCAGAGGGGGGTTAACGAAAATACACCAGGAGGAGTGATGAGTGGGAGATAAACGGATATGTGCTGGGGGGGGCTGGGGGAGTCTGATTTGACAGCACACCTTGTAAGTCCTGTCCCCTCCCAAAGCGCCCCCCCAGCACATATCCTCTTACCCCCCCCCCATCAAAGAGATGCCATCTGTCTCAGAGGGGGCAATTGCAGCATCTGGGACCCCTGGCACCCTGTAAGAGATGCGGGACAAGTGTCCCTGGTGCCCAAGCTGAAACATTGGGGGGAGGGGGAATTTATGCCACGCTGGAGGGGTCCTCGCCACCCCTCCTATCCAGCTCCTGCTTCCCTTCAGGCCCCTGTGTACCCCCTGGCTCCCTCAACCCCCCCCCCCAACAACACTGCCGGCTTCCCTCCTCTCTAGCCAGCTGCTGCGGGGAATGTGTCTGGATGGAGAACAGGAAAGGGGCTGGTAAATGTGTCATTTACTAGCCCTTTCCCTGTCTTAATGATCAGAGTCAGTGATCCACACCGATCGCTGACTCTGTTCATTCAGAACTGAGGCATAATAAACTGTGTTTACTATGCTTCAAATAAAGGGAAAGTTCTGTACAGAGCTATTCCTGTTCATTCATTCTGTGCAGCTGATACTGCAGATATGGAGATTGAGGGCTGTGTCCTCAGTCTGCTTTCTCTGTCTCAAAGGGGGAACATCAGAGGTCTGCTTAGACCCCTGATATTACACCAAAGCCCCCAACGGGACTCATAAAATATTGTAAAAAATAATAAACGATAAAATTGTAAAAGTGAATGAAATAAAATGGTCAAAACGAATAAACAAATAAAATAACGAAAATAAAACTACTGACACCTGTGATGGAACTACCGGGTCACAAAGGTCGCACTTGCAATCAGGACCTGGTGTTTCGCCATCGTGGGGGGGCCACGGCCGGGGGACAGGGGGCCCTTTATGATTTCTTCCACCGGGGCCCTGAAGGTTCTAGTTACGCCTCTGCTACTATGCATTGCTGCCCCCACTAGCAGCGAGCATCCATCTTCACCCCTCTTCCTTCTGGGGCCACAAACTCCAGCTCTGTGACTTGCTGGAGTCGTGTGACATCACTCAGTCACAGCATGACCCCCTTTAGAAACGGTATGATCTGCCCTTTCCAAAGTGTGCATGCGCCGTAGACATCGGCGTACGGCTTTATTGTAAATATCTCGTAAACCGTGGAGGTTTAGGAGATATTTCTAGCACCGACAGGTAAGGCTTAATATAGGCTTACCTGTAAGTAAAAGTGGTTGTACAGGGTGTACAACCACTTTAAGCTGCTGTGTATAGAAGAAAATGTTTTCCATTCGTTTAACGACTTCAGCCCTGCAAGGTTTTACCCCCTTCATGACCAGGCCATTTTTTGAAATACAGCACTGTGTTACTTTAACTGAAAATTGCTTGGCCGTGCGATTCTGTACCCATATAAAATATTGATGTCCTTTTTTCCCACAAATAGAGCTTTCTTTTGGTGGTAATTGATCACCGCTGCATTTTTTTTGTCTGCGCTATAAACAATAATAATATATAATAATATATAATATAAACAATAATAAGAGCGACAATTGAAAAAAAAAGATTGTTTACATTCTGCTATAAAACATATCCAATAAAAAATGTAAAAAATCTAATTTGTTCATCAATTTAGAATTTGTATTCTGCTACATATTTTTGGTAAAAAAATCCCAATAAACATATATTGATTGATTTGCGCAAAAATTATCGCGTCTACAAACTATGGGATATTTTTATGGAATTTTTATTTATTTATTTATTTTTACTAGTATTGGCGGTGATCAACGATTTTTAGCATGACTGAGATATTGCGGCAGACAAATCGGACACCTAGCTGACATTTTTGACACTTTTTGGGAACCAGTGACACTAATACAGTGATCAGTGCTTAAAATATGCACTGTTGCTATACTAATGACACAGGGAATTGGTTAACACCAAGGGCGATCAAAGGGTTAGGTGTGTCCCTAGGGGGTGCTTTCTAACTATGTGGGGGACTCACTGGATGAACACAGGGATCCATGTTCCTGCTTACTAGGAACACAAGATCTCTGTGTTCTCCCCTGTCAGAACAGCGATCTGCCTTGTTTCTCTGGGGAACAGTCCCGGTGGACATTGCATCCGCCGGACCCACTGACTGGCTCCCCCTCTAACCATTCAGCGTAAGCCCACAGTATCTATTGCACAAAATGACGTACAGGTACAGTATGTATAATATCAGACAGAAAACTGCGCTAGATAAAAAATAAAAAAAAATAAAAAGATTAAAACTCAGTGTATGCACACATATTGTTTTAAGTCCATCCAAAGCATATGAACAGGTGTCAATTATCAGTCTATGCAGAATCCACAAAAGGTATGTATCCTCATCTTCAATCAAGGTGACAACACACTTAGAACCACCGCAGAAACAAGTGTAGAAGATAGGACAGTCCTCCACCTAAAAAACAACTGCCTCTTACCAGCTCCCTTGATCTCTGGTAAGGAGATCAAATGCGCTTTTTAGCTTATGACCCAGCTACAGTCTCGGGATGCAATGGATGGAACACCAGATATATTCTCCGTGATTTCCTTAAACAGGTCTCAACAGCATATCCATAGGCCAATCATATGTGAAAAAGAAAGGCTTCCATAGTGTAAAACGTATAAAACTTTTATTATTAAAAAAGTAATGCACTTACATAAGTCCGGATTAATAAGGCATCAATAAGTAAACAAGCCGGCCAGCTCTCTTAGAACAAACGCCCGTAACTTCCGGGACTGCGTGTTGGTATGTTGGTGGCGTCAGCACGCCGCTCTCCCTACGCCGTTTCGTCAAACCTGACGTCGTCCAGGGGCACGGGCGGCGTGCTGATCACCACCAGTTATATCCTCGTTCATCAGAAGAAAGACCGCCCAATCCTGAGATCCAAGCTGTCCGTGATGCAAATGCCGCCATATTGCAATGGGGCAGATGCCAGTATAATACCAGAGAGACGTTCCGGTATTAATGGGTATTCTCCCTTAACCTAAAGTAAAAATGTATATGCTCAACTTGTATTTAATGGATAAAGAGAAGGCAAAAATTAAGATATACACCTCTCTTTCCCCTAAATATTACTATTTGTGCCGATACTATATAAGTAGGATCAGCAAAGCGGAGCGGTGGCATCTAGTGGTCAGATTCCAGTTACACGGTTAATCGCCTTAAATGTGACTAACACAGTCTCCTAGATATAAAAATGGGAATCTGAAAACATAAGTGTTAGCACATATAATTGAATATATATAAAATTGCCCCACCACTGTAGAAAAAAGAAAGAAAAATAGAAAAACTACAAACATAAATAATTAAAAATGATTATCATATGGGTGCACTACAACTCCATAAATCATCTAGTGTCTGGCCACAAAAATAATGGGCACTCTTCTAGACACTAGAGAAAGCAGAATGGGCACAAAAATACCAAATTAACAGAACTCATACTTTATAGGAATTACAGTATATATGCGGTGGGCGGTCTTTAAATATTTAAAGGGCTCCTGCCGGTGTTGCTAGCCATATATCGTCTGAAGGAATCATCTGAAATGCAAGCCTTCTATGGCCATCCTAAGTGTGGTCATCCTGTGGAGTGCTTAACCATAAGATGGCAATAATATGAATAAAAGGACTAAATAATTTAGTTTCAACTAATGCCTTGTTTCCACTGAGCAGATCGGTTCGGGTCGGTACAGTTTGAATGCCCTAGAATGGTCCGGTCTATTCTGGTGAGCGTTTCCACTGCAAGTGGGACCACAAGGGGCCATACAGGGTTTAGAAAAAATGCCTCAGCATAGCACAACAGAGGGTTTTCTGTCAGCCAATCAGTGGAATGTATCGTAGCTCCGCCCTAACCGAACCGTTCCATTTTCTATGGCTCCACATCTGAAGCAGGACCCTGAATGGAACGGTTCGGTTCGGTTGTATGGGCCACTTTCACAATGGAAACATCCAAAATAGCGTACCGTACCGAACCGATCCGCTCAGTGGAAACAAGGCATAATAATATCCAGAGACATAATTGCTGAAACCTGAGGGAATTTATCTTACTGACCTTGGGGGCTGCTGTGTCCTTTAGTGAGACAGTTGCAGGTATAAGAAGCAACATAAAGTTTAGGGGTATAGGCTTTCCAACACAACTGTATGACCAATAGCAGTAGCGCTGAAATCATTGAAAGTAAGAGTGTTGATGCATCACAGGTGGGACAGGCAAGTGTTATATGTGTTCCTTTACAGGCTGGTCTGATTTTAAATTCTGCAACAAAGCTACAGAACCTCTTCAAACGTTCATAAAAATATTTGTTTAGTCCAGCTATTAAAAATTTATAAAATTCCAATATCGCAGTGTCATATCATAAAAATATTTGTTTAGTCCAGCTATTAAAAATTTATAAAATTCCAATATCGCAGTGTCATATACCAGTTGATATTGAGCTGTCAGTGGGAGGGCCTGTTCTGTAAACCAGTGGGTGAGAGAAGCTGTACTTAGGTGGAGAGAGCGCACTGTGTGCTGATGACTACCAGCAGTAAAAAGAGTATGCAGTAAAAAGAGTAAGCAGAAATGCAGGTTATGTTATTCAGAATTGGCTAGATCACCTATGTATATTATTTTTCAAATCTTCAGAAAGGTAAAAAAAAACCAACTATGTATATGTTCAAAGTGTCAATAAACCCAAATCATCAAAAGCTATCAGTACATGCTATATTACATATACATTGCTATATTTCTTTTCTGTTGACTGAAAAAATCCTGGTTGATCCTGCCGTTCACTGTCCCTCCCTCCTTGTCTGTGGCCCCTCTGCAACTTGAGATAGTGTAGACCAGTTGTTGACCTCTACCGAGCGTGCTCCAGTTTCAGTTCCTTTCTAGGATGTTCATTTGCTCCCTTTTTTTATCAAAGTGACATACGACTATAAAGCCACACATGTGGGCGTCAGTGGCGGCCCATCCATTAGGCGCGCCACCTCCTAATCCATGCGTCCGGCCCCTAATCTACATGCAGGGCGCCAGATGCATGGATTTCAATTAGTTTTTTTTTAAGCACATGATTAGAGCCTGAGGCTCTAATTGGCTTCAAAAAAGGGTGGGCTCAGAGCATTAGCTAATTCATTTTTGCTAATGTCTTCATGCTACTCCTCCCAGCCAATCAGGAAATGGGTCCTGAGACCCGATTGACCTAGGACTCCCGGCCAATCGGGTCTCAGGACCCACTTCCTGTTTGGCCGGGAGGAGAAGCATCACCTGTTCAGCCGGGAGGAGAAGTGACAGGGCCAGCTCTTCCCTCAGCAAGCTGGAGCAAGGAGCAGCATTATCCTCCTAAGGTAAGGCCACTGATCGCCACCGTCCGTCTCCCGTGGGGGGCACTGATTGCCGCCATCCATCGCCGACACCAGCATCAGCCGCCACTGGTGGGCGTATACACAGTGGTAAATGACACTCCCCCTCCCTCCTTCCTCCTCTATGTCCTCATATTGCTAAACACTATGGGATTGGTTTATAAGATGGTAATTGATGGAGGCGTTATCTCCCTGTTAGTCCCAGCATATACACACCATAGACACTGGCTGGAGAGGCATGAAACCTGTGATTGGAGGAACTTCCTCCAGATATCTTTACAGTGCAAACAAAGTGAAGGCTATTGTGATTCAACGTAAACTCCACCTACACCATATTATTAAATTTTTTTTTTTTTTAAATGAACATTTCCCACTCTATCCTAAAGTCCCTAACCCACATCTTCAACCTCTCCCTCTCCTCCGGCACCTTTCCTTCACCACTCAAATATGCACTGGTTACCCCCATACTTAAAAAAACCCTCACTAGACCCCACCTGTTTGAATAACTTAAGACCCATCTCCCTGCTCCCATTTCCCTCCAAGCTCATTGAACACCTTATCCATGACCGAATGCGTCGCTACCTCACGAACAACAACCTTCTCGACCCCCTACAGTCCGGCTTCCATCCACAACATTCCACTGAAACTGCCCTACTAAAATTCACCAATGACCTACTAAATGCTAAAACCAATGGCCATTACTCCATACTCATACTCTTAGACCTCTCTGCTGCCTTTGACACAGTTGGCCACCTGCTTCTCCTCAGTAAACTACACTCCCTTGGCCTCTGTGATTCTGCTTTATCCTGGTTCTCCTCCTACCTATCTCAGCGCACTTTCAGTGTCACTTACAACTCCATCTCCTCTGCTCCTCTTCCTCTCTCTGTTCGGGTACCCCAAGGATCTGTCCTTGGGTCCCTCCTATTCTCGCTCTATACCTCTTCCCTGGGCCTCCCATGGCTTCCAATACCACCTCTACGCCGATGACACCCAGATCTATCTCTCCACTCCTCAACTCACCCCCTCAATCTCCTCATGGATCTCAAACTTACTGAATGACATATCGGTATGGATGTCACCAGGGATTTTTTTCAGGGGGAACTTGGTGGAACTCAGTTCCACCACCTCTGGCTCAGACCCTTTGGGGGGCCTGCTCAGCACAATCACTTGTAAACACAGAAGTCTGGTTTCTGTGTTTACAAGTGACAGCTCTGCACTCTGTGTGTAACCCCCCTGAACTCTGCACTCTGTATGTAATGCAATCCTGGTATTTATTGCCCCTTTAAGACCCTCCTACTGTTCGTGAAATTTGACTGACCACAACCCTTATTTGATGTGATTTGGAGGGTGTGTGTGGGTGGAGGGGTTTTTGGGGGTCGTGTTTGAGTTCCAGCACCTATTGTTTGAGGAAAAAAGCCCTGGATGTCACAATGCTTTCTCAAACTCAATCTTTTTAAAACTGAGCTTGTAACATTTCCTCCTTCCTGGTCCCCCCCCATAACTTTACCATTAAGATCAACAGCACAACCATTGGTCCCTCCATACATGCCAGGGTGCTGGGTGTAATCCTTGACTCTGACCTCTCCTTCAGCCCCCACATCCAATCACTGGCTAAATCCTGTCGCGTTAACCTCCGCAACATCTCCAGAATTCGACCCTTCCTGACTAATGACACCTCAAAGCAACTTATTCACTCCTTGATTATTTCCCACCTTGACTACTGCAACTCTCCCCTTAATGGCCTACCCTTACGCAGCCTATCCCCCCTTCAGTCTATTATGAATGCTGCTGCTAGACTAATACACCTCACTAATCGATCCGTGACTGCTGCTCCTCTCTGCCAATCCCCTCACTGGCTTCCCCTACCCCACCGTATAAAATTCAAAATGCTAACCACAACATACAAAGCCATCTATAATATCACCTCCAGCTACATCACCAACCTCATCTGCACATATCCCAGGACCTCCTGCTCTAGCTCCCTTGTTACCTCCCCTCATGCTCACCTTCAGGACTTCTCCAGAGCCTCTCCCATCCTCTGGAATTCCCTGCACCGATATATCCGATCCGCCCCTAACCTGTCCACCTTTAGGAGATCCCTGAAAACTCACTTATTCAGGGAAGCCTACTCCACACCCACCTAACAACTGTCCCCGAGCCACCCCCTATCAAATCATTCCCTGCATCTATTACCTTTTGTACCACCACCGCCTCCCTTTAGAATGTAAGCTCTACGAGCAGGGCCCTCCAGTCCCTTCTGTATTGAACTGTACTGTAATTGTGCTGTCTCCCCTCTACATTGTAAAGCGATGCGTAAACTGTTGGCGCTATATAAATCGTGAATAATAATAATAATAATAATAACATTTGCTTTGAAATATAGATTTGCATAAAGCCTTAAAACACTTTGTTGCTATTAATTATTAATTTAATTCTTTATTCTCAAAGCCGTTTTTTAATGTCATGTGACTAGCACCGCACCATTGAGAACTGTGCAAACACAGATTCATATATCAGCAGAGTACTAGAAACGCCTCCCTTTCCCTGAGGACAGGAAAGACCTGGGAAATGTCATTTGACCTCTGAACAGCATTCATTAAATAAGGTACTCACATGATTTTTTTAATAATAAATTAAATACATTGGTATGATTTTTATACATAAATAGAAGAGATAATGGCAATCAAACATTGGATGTTTTCCTGGACCTCCAATTTGGGTGTTGCAAATTCAAAATCTGCCACTAGATGTCTCTCCAGGATAACATAAATTTACTTGCACATAAACCTGTTCTCCGAGAATAATGAAAACATTTGCTCATGAAAAAGGCAGAGTCATTAAAAAATGCCTAAAACATCATTCTGCATTTTAATGTTAGCAACCTATAATTCCCTTCTTCATGTTGGAATTTGGAAATATGGGAATCTGCCACCGCTTGCCTCTTCATCTAAAAATACAGTTTTCTGGCTGTCATGCTAATCCGTTGGTTTATTATTTTCTGAGTCACTGATCCAGAAGAAGTATGCAGATCAGAGTTATGAGTTCACTCAAACTTGTGCTGCTGTATTCTTGTCCCAGATTAGTGACACTAGGTATAAAAACCAAAGACAATGAGGTAACTATGATTTTTAAAAGGCCAGAAGCTCAGCGTTGGCACCATCAGCATTTTATTCTGTATAGATTTACTTCAAATATTGGTCAGCAAAAAAGAGAAAAAACGTTTACTGGGACTATAAATGAGGAAAAATGGGGCCGTTCAAGTACTCTCCTCCATCCCAGTTCAATATATTAAATAGAGAGAGCAGATAACGGGACTTTCCATGAAGCACACGGGAGCAGTAGAGTAAATTAAATTAAAAAAAGTTAGTAATCGGTTCAGATTGTCATACCGTTTTCATATTAAATTATTTTATTCATTTTGCTATATATCAATATTTATACAATTTTACAATTCATTAGAATCAAAGGCAAATGAGGGGGTAGAGACGTAATGACAGTTGCTGCTACTGTCAATTCCCGTCTGGACCCCCCAAAAAAGGGAAAAGGTGGGACTATTCCGGTACTAGGTAGGGGAGTACAGTGATAGACATACATATGAATTAAAACATTATATAAATTTAATTTTTAATAATAAAAATTATACAAAAATACAATTACAGACAGAATAACTACATACAGTCATAAAAACAGGAGGGATATACCACCCTGACTAAGCAAGTGGATCCCGCAAGATGTTGAGTATGTAAAGCTCTTAGTCTCGACCGGTTTCGCGGTTAACACCGCTTCTTCAGGAGAAACATATCTATAACATAGAGCACAATACATATAGGGTAGAAATGAGGACAAGCTCACCCACTCAGGTTCATTAGAACCAAATATTGCACATTGATTGACTTTCCAACAAGGAGTTAGTGCATATTGTAAGATACATGGAATGATTAAAACATGATTACATGAATAGGAATTGGTAACTGTAGAGATTAATGACAGACATGGATATCACTGAAATAAGATAAGTAAAGGGAACAAATGAAAAGAAACGGCCTTCAAAAATTCATAAATGTGTACACTCGGTTGTTGTTAGCTCTATGCGTTTCAAGGCCTTATAGCCTATCATCAGGAGCAAAACCAAGGTAGTTATCTATAAGTTAAAAGAAACAATAATGTTTAGATATTATAAAAAGACCCAGAGGGCTAACCCCGGATATGAGAGATCCCCCCATGAACTGAATTAGCCCGCACACTTACATGTGGGTCTTCGCAATGGTGGTGTGGCCATGAAATTCCTAGACCAACCGGAAAAGCCCCGTCCGGAAGCTGAGGGGATGCGATAAAGCAGACAGCAGCCTGACATGAACAGCGCCCCATGTGGGTAAAAGTGTATAAGATGATAGTCGTGAATGGGGGAACCCCTAAGTAGGAGGCTGCTGTGAAAAAGTGTGACAAATGACAAAAAATAAAATAAATGATGAAGGAATGAAAAAAATGTAAAAATTTAAAGAGGGGATGTGAAATAGGTGTAGGAGAAAAGCGAGGTGGTAGAGTGCAATTCAAAAAAGAGGCAAGGAAAAAAGTAATCAGTGATGAAAAATAGATAATAGATAGAAAGTGAAAGAAAGTAAATACCTGAGTCTCGGTGACTGAAAGCAAAAGTGCCTAGGTGCATCATATATTGCAGATGAGAGCGGTGTGATCTGTATTAGGTAAAAAACCCAAATGAGGAAGGAGCCCATATAGGTAATGCTGCATGCCCCCAACGTCACGCGTGAGTCCATTGAGGGGGAGGGAAGGGGAAGGCGCAACCACCCAGGAAGCCAGACCACCATGGCCCCACTGCTAGAGGCTCCAAGCAAACCATCCCCCTGTGGGCTAACAGATGGTAGACACAAGGATGCCGCACGACCAGCATGGGGTGCATGACGTCAACGCGCAATGAGGAAGCCCCCGCCCACCCCACGTCAGAACAGGGCGGAGGGAGGATCCGCAGTCTGCGTCGCAGCTTCTAAATGGGATGAGAAACGCAAGATCCAACAAAAGAACACGGCCAAAACCACAACTCCACACATGCAAGGAGAAAAAACAAAATAATAAAGTTAGCTAAGGAAAGATAAATAAAAAAAATATATAAAAAAAACTCAAAACTAAAATTTATATCCTAACGAGATATGGGAAGTGAAAAGGACTAGAGGTAGATGGGAACGGCTGATAAACAACCATTTTAGTATGTAAGGGAATTATTATTAGTGCGACCGTGTGCCTCCATTCCTAATTATTATTAACAAAGAAGAGAAAAAAAGTTTACTGGGACTTTAAATGAGGAAAAACGGGGCCGTTCAAGTACCCTCCTCCACAGGGCCGTCTTACCGAGCGGGCACACCTGGGCACAGCGCAGGGGCCCCAGATGCACATCGTGCCCCATCAGGGCCGGTCGGTTCTAGAGCGAAGCTATTCGAATTGCCTCCGCTCTGCTCGCCGTCACACACAGCCCCGCCTCCTCCTAACCCCACGCCTGTGATAGACAGAATGCAGGTCCAATGCTGGGATGTGTTCTGTCTATCACAGGCGCGGGGTCAGGAGGAGGCAGGGCTGTGTGTGACGGCGAGCAGAGCGGGGACAATTTCATGTAAGCTGTAATAGCGTGCTATTTGCGCTCTGTAACCCACAACTCTCCTCTTCCTCCAGTCATGATCCGGTCACCCTCTCTCTTCCTCCGCCCTGGCGAGGCTGCAATGTTGGGCACAGTGAGTCTGCAATGGGGGCACAGTGAGGCTGCAAGGGGCACAGTGAGTCTGCAATGGGGGCACAGTGAGGCTGCAATGGGGGCACAGTGAGGCTGCAAGAGGCACAGTGAGGCTGCAATGGGGGCACAGTGAGGCTGCAATGGGGGCACAGTGAGGCTGCAAGAGGCACAGTGAATCTGCAATGGGGGCACAGTGAGGCTGCAATGGGGGCACAGTGAGGCTGCAAGGGGCACAGTGAGGCTGCAATGGGGCACAGTGAGGCTGCAATATTGGGCACAGTGAGGCTGCAATGTTGGGCACAGTGAGGCTGCAATGTTGGGCACGGTGAGGCTGCAATGTTGGGCACGGTGTGGCTGCAATGACAGTGAGGCTGCAATGTTGGGCACAGTGAGGCTGCAATGTTGGCACAGTGAGGCAGCAATGTTGGGCACAGTGAGGAATTATACTTTAATTCTTGAGAGTAGGTGCGAAAATTGGGACAGGCTTGTAGGGGCCCCAGTGCATTACTTTGCCCAGGGGCCCATGATGTTGTTAAGCTGGCCCTGCTCCTCCATTCCGGTTCAATATATTAAATAGAGCAGATAACGGGACTTTCCATGAAGCACACGGGAGCAGTAGAGTAAATTAAATAAAAAATAGTTAGTAATACATTTGCAATACAATAATTAGTTTTACATTTTTTTATTCCTTCATCATTTATTTTATTTTTTGTCTTTTGTCACACTTTTTCACAGCAGCCTCCTACTTAGGGGTTCCCCCATTCACGACTATCATCTTATACACTTTGACCCACATGGGGCGCTGTTCATGTCAGGCTGCTGTCTGCTTTATCGCACCCCCATAGCTCCCGGACGGGGCTTTTCCGGATTGGTCAGCAAAAGTTATTGGGTCACTGGCAATGGCAATGGGTATCACAGACAACATGTAAACCCTCTGTAAACTGACCATGGTTTATTATGGCTGCTGAGCCCTGACAGCGGGGTCGGTTTTTGTGCCTCCATCATCCGCTGTCTCTCCTCTGTACGCCTTACCACCCCCCCCCACCTGTCTGCTCTGTGTCAGTGCCTGCCCCCTCCCCTCCTGCTTCTGAAGTTACATTAAACGTTTTATACCATTCTCTCTGTTTAATAATCGTGTATGCCCCTGTGCCTGTGCCTTATAAAAATAAGCCATTCTTTACCTGTTTTCAGAGCCCCTCTCGGGCGCTCACATGACCCGCAGGCTCTTTCCTCCTCTCCTCCTCCCCTCCCCTGATGGGTTTCTCTTCTCGGCCCCGCTCACTGCAGCTGTCAGGCGGAGCAGAGTAGAGAGGCAGTGGGTCACGTGAGCATCGAGCGCCACGGGTTTTTATTTTTTGTGCTAGCAACAAAAAAAAACAGCAATTTTGAAAAAAAAAAACAATATTTTTTTCTTTCTGCTATAAAACATATCCAATAAAAGATTTAAAAAAATTTAATTTCTTCATCAATTTAGGCCAATGTGTATTCTGCTACATATTTTTGGTTAAAAAAAAAAATCCCAATAAGCATATATTGATTGGTTTGCGCAAAAGTTATAGTGTCTACAAACTATGGGATATATTTATGGAATTTTAACTTTTTTTTTTTTCTACAAGTAATGATGGCGATTAGTGACTTATAGCAGGACTGTGATATTGCGGCGGACAAATTGGACACTAACTGACACTTTTGACACTTTTTTTAAGACCAGTGACAATATTACAGTGATCAGTGCTAAGAATATGTACTGTCAGTGTACTAATCACTTTGACAGGGAGGGGGTTATTATCAGGGGCGATTAAAGGGTTAACTGTGTGCCTAGCTTGTGGTTTACTACTTAGGGGGAGGTGCTTTTACTAGTTGAAGGCGTGGATCTTTGTCCCTGCTTTACATGTCTTCTGTACTGACAGAATGGCAATCTGCCTTGTTTACATAGGCAGATCGCCGTTCTGTTTATGTACAGAACGATTAGCGGGTGCCGGCGGACACTGGATTCACAGGAGCCGCTGGTCATTTCCTACTGTGTAGAATCACAGTGGGAGTGAGCCGCTGGCAGCGTGCATTTGTGCCCGATACCTGGAAGTGCGGGATCACATATATATACCTGATCCTGCGCAGCGAGGCCACCCTGTAACAGTAAATTTCCAATGGGGCGGTTGGCAAGTAGTTAAGCACTTTCATCGGCTGATTTATTCACTTCTTCATCATTTAATTCTTGCCTATGTACCTATTTAAGCTAGCACCATAAGCATTGCCCCAGGTTTCCTGTTTCAGCCTGCCTACTTTTTCTTGTAGCATCCTATGGAGCCATCCTGCATGCAGGGACTAGAATTGTGTCTCCCTGCGCTGTGTGCATCAATAGAAACACACAGCCCCATAGTCTAGGATGGAATGCCACTCTCCTGCCCGCCCCCCCCCCCCCTCCTCTCTCCTCCATTCTTAAAGGTAACAGACTGACTGGAGACTGCACCATCCACTGTTAACTCTTACTTGTAAAGACTGAAAGCTCAGGGAAACAGCACAGAGAGACAAGTACTGGAGCAAGAATTTTAACAAATAGTTTACTGGGGAATGTTTTATTTTATTGTGCTCAACACTGAGGCCCATTCACACTTGGGCATTTGCAATTGCGGGCAGAATTGCCGCAATTCTGCCCACGATCCCAAAACGCCGACAAAAACTGACAAATTACACCACGCTTGTTCAGGTGACATTAGTTTTCAATGGCACCTAAACATGGGTGTGGTTCTGCCGCAATTGTCACACCATAAATTACACAGCACAACGCATCAGGTTATGATTTGCAACTGATTTTTCTAGCAAATGTCTCAAAATACATATTCTGGTATAGCTCTAACCTTATCACAGGTGTCCTTGCACAGACTTGTATTGCAGAGAAGGAGATGGAGGTGTACCAGACCAGATCTGTTATACATTACAGAGCACAGTGGGTCTAACTTTTGGTACCTTTTTAAACTGCGAAGTCATATTTAATCACCCTGTACAACGTGAGCTACAGTTGTGTGATTATTTTTTGCATATTTGTCACACTTAAATGACTGAGATCATCAAACAAATTTTAATATTACACAAAGATAACCCGAGTAAATACAAAATGCAGTTATTAAATGATGGTTTCATTTATTAAGGCAAAAAAGCTCTCCAAACCAGCCTAGCTGTATGTGAAAAAGTAATTGCCCCTAAAACTAATACCTGGTTGTGCCACCCTGGGCAGCAACAACTGCAATCAAGCGTTTGCGATAACTGGCAATGAGTCTTTCATACTGCTGTGGAGCAATTTTGGCTCACTCTTCTTCAGAATTGTTTTAATTCAGCCACATTGGAGGGTTTTGCAGCATGAACGGCCTGTGTAAGATCATGATGCCGCATTTCAATTGGATTTAAGTCCGGGCTTTCACTAGGCCACATCAAAACCTACATTTTCCTTTGTTTGAACCATTTAGAGGTGGACTTGTTGTGTTTCGGATCATTGTCCTGCTGCATAACCCAAGTGCACTTGAGCTTGAGGTCACGAACTGATGGCCGGACATTCTCCTTTAGGATTTTCTGGTAGAGCTCTGAATTCATGGTTCCATCAATTGTGGTAAGTCGTCCAGGTCCCGAAGCTGCAAAGCAGACCCAGACCATCACACTACCACCACCATGTCTGACTGTTGGTATGATGTTCTTGTTATGGAATGCTGTATTCGTTTTATGCCAGATGTAATGGGACACACACCTTCCAAAAGGTTACATTTTTGTCTCATCAGTCCACAAAATATTTGCCTAAAGTCTTGGGGATAATCAAGATCTTTTTTGGTAAATATGAGATGAGCCTTTGTGTTCTTTTTGGTCAGCAGTGGCTTTGGCCTTGGAACTCTCCCATGGATGCCATTTTGCCCAGTCTCTTTCTTATTGTTGAATCATGAACACTGAACTTACCCGCGGCAAGTGAGGCCTGCAGTTCTTTAAATGTTTTTCTGTGTTTCTTTTATGACCTCCTGGATGAGTCGTCGTCATGCTCTTGGAGTAATTTCTGTAGGCCAGTCACTTCTGGGAGGGTTCACCACTGTTCCAAGTTATCTCCACATGTGGATAATGGCTCTCCTCGTGGTTCACTGGAGTTTGAAATGGCTTTGAAAACTTACATAGACCAATACATGTTTGTTTCTAATCTGTTGTTGAATTTTTTAGAATGTGGCATGATGCGTGGCTTTTTGTGATCTGTTAGCTTGCTTCACTTTGTCAGACAGCTTCTATTTATGTGATTTCTTGATTCAACAGGTCTGGTAGTAATCAGGCCTGGGTGTGGCAAGTGAAATTTAACTCAGCTTTCCAAAAAATTGTGGTTAATCACAGTTCATTCATGATTTAGCATGGGAGGGAGCAATTTTTTTTTCCTATAGGGCCAGGCAGGTTTGAACAGCTTTTTTACCTTAATAAATGAAATAATAATTTAAAAACCGCATCTTGGATTTGCTCGGGTTATCTTTGTGTAATATTAAAATTTGTTTGATGATCTGAATCATTTAAATGTGAGAAATATGCAAAAAAATAAAAACCAGAAAGGGGCAAATACTTTTTCACAGCACTGTAGGTATACAAGAGGAATCTGCGTGATGTGGCCTCAATGGTTAGTCCTCGGGATGAACAGAATAATTTTGGTGGTTTTGCTGTGACATTAACAATTTAACTCAACGTTACTCATTAAACTGCTAAGGAGAAATAAGCTAAACAGAAAAAAAATATTTTTTTTTCTTTTATTTGGAGGGTGTATACAGTATATGTGTGGAAGGAATGTATTTAGGGTGGTATTTTTTAATTAATTTAGTGTTCTTTATATTTGTTTTTCTTCCTTTTTTGTGTTATTTTGATTGTTATTTGTGTGCTGTCGCAAAAAAAACTACATAAAGATAAAACAATTTGAAGTGATTGTAAACGCACAAGGTTGTTTATCTTCATGCATTCTATGCAAAACCTTCTGTGTACAGCAGCCCCCAAGCCCCCCCAATACTTACCTGAACCCCCTCTCGATCTAGCGATGTCCACCAGAGTATTGGCTCTCCGGGGACTCGCACTCCTGATTGGCTTTTGGCATCAGAGGAAACCATTGGCTCCTGCTGCAGCCAATCACAGTCAATGAGCCAATCAGATGCTGGAGGAGGCAGGGCCGAGCCACAGCTCCATGTGTAAATGGACACAGAGCCGCGGCTCGAGAGCCCTCTTGTTTAGGTGCCCCCACAGCAAGCGGCTTGCTGTGGGGGTGCCCAGCAGGAGGGACGGGCCAGAAGCGCCAGTGTGGGACCCGAGAAGAGGAAGATCCCAGCTGCTTTGGGCAAAATCACTTCACAGAGCAGGTGAGTATAACATGTTTGTTGTGACGGCACCACTTGGCACCCAACTTAGGTGCTTCCTTTGGCGAAACAGTGCCTCCTGCCCTTCAAACTATTCCGAGCAGGCCAAGAGCTAATACCAGCCCTTTTTATACCAGTCATCGTACACAGACAAGATGTGAGGTAAAATCCCAAGGAATGACTGTTTATTGGCTCATTCATATTTTATACCACACAGGAGGATATTCCCCTACTGATCATATTACCCTAACAATACAAACTGTAAACAGGAATATAATTAACGTGGCTAAACAACAGCCAACATATACTATAAACATTAAGTTAATTAAACAACTAGCCACCTGGGTGACTCAGTGCCCACCCAGACTAGTCGGCACTAAGCCCATGCCCCTGAATACAAAGTACATTACACATTATCATAAGCATAAACATCCTACAATGGTTCGATAACAAGGTACAGTGGTCACAATATTAATCACCTGTTCAAGAGATGAGCAGACTGACAGAAACAATAGGTGACTTACATATCACAATTGCCAATGGAACTGCAACCTAGGAGACACACAATGGGAGAAACACTCATTTGTGTATTCTATCCACTTGACAAGTCATCAGAGGACATACAATATTCCCGCAGTCTGATACAGTGGAATTAATTTATCTTCATAGATCGCTTGAGGATTATGGTTGATAAATATTTCTGTCAGATGTGAAGGAGTCTCTCCAACACAGTCTGCAGGAGGGCCATCATTTTCCCTCTGACCATTATCCTATACAAGTCTGTCCTGACTGGGTATGTCACATTGGTTATTTTAGACCAAAAAAACCCAAAGCTTTATTATCACATTAATTTGCCTCCTCGTATGACACATCGCCAAAAAGACAAAAAATCCTGGGAAATAAAAGCTCCCAAATTTGCTCATCTCTAGTCCATACAATAGACAGACTTGTCAATCAGAAACAAAGGGCCACAAGATTAGAAGTGACTGAAGAAAGAACACTTTTTTGTTGCCCATGACAACCAATCATATTCTCTTGACATTCCAGTACTACATACTATTTAATTTCTAGTTAGATATAAATCCTTTTCCTGCCCACTCAAGGTAAGACACAACATAGGATGGGTACCCTGCAAAAATGACCCTGCTAAAATCGAATTTAAGTAGAGCAGCTAGTGACATAGCTGTCAATCATTGTGCATCCCAATGGAACATAATACTGATTCAGATATCAGAACACGTCAACAGCAATTTGGAGGACATAAGGAGGGCTCAATGACTCGAGTGAAATGTGAAAATTTAAAATGTTAATTACATGTAATCACAAAGGTTATAATGAGTATTTCATTTATACGTTTGTTCTGTTATGAAAATATTCACAACTTGTGCATATTGAGTATATAAAAGAACTAATGATTTCTACTACTTATAAATTCATAATTTTAATTGAAAAGCTCATGTTCTATTTCTAATGGTGATTTCTGCAAAAGTCATACTGTACCTCGTAAGACCCAGTCTGTAACAAAATGAAAACTTTGTTCACTGCCCAACACCTTCTTCAGTTAAGATTTACTTGCCCTGTACATGCCGACCACCTTCACACTACTCCAGGCCTCAAAATTTCAAGTCCTGAGCTACTGGCCAGGCCTTAAAAGTTATTCGCCACCAGCTGCCCCACCCAACCCTAACCCTGCCCCATCCCTAAACACGCTCTCATAAATTATCTCATGAAATAACACTTTTAAATGTTTTATGCAGAATTAAGTTACAAAAATAAATATTAACAACAGCAACTATAACAATATTAACATAAAGCATATCAGTACCCATTAGTGCAGCCTCATCAGTTACCATCAGTGCCCATCAATGCCCGTGAGTGCAGCCTTATCAGTGCCCATCAGTGCAGCCTATCAGTGCCCATCAGTGCAGCCGATCAGTGCTCATCAGTGCAGCCTATTAGTGCCCATCATGCAGCATATCAGTACCCATCGTGCAGACTTATCAGTGTCCATCAGTACAGCCTTTTCAGTGACCCTCAGTGCAGCATATCAGTGCTGCCTTATCAGTGCAGATGCATCACTGTCCATCAGTGCAGCATATCAGTACCCATCAGTGCAGACTTATCAGTGTCCATCAGTGCAGCCTTATCAGTGCCCATCAGTGCAGCCTTATCAGTGCC
Source organism: Lithobates clamitans (assembly GCA_037952925.1). NCBI lineage: Eukaryota > Metazoa > Chordata > Amphibia > Anura > Ranidae > Lithobates > Lithobates clamitans. Next base: position 2,929,961 of record JBBGZY010000992.1, read on the forward strand.
CATCAGTGCAGCCTCATCAATACCCATCAGTGCAGCCTTATCAATGCCCATCAGTGCAGCCCCATCAGTGCAGCTTATCAGTGTCCATCAGTGCAGCCTATCAGTACTAAACAGTGCAGGCTATCAGTGCCCATCAGTGCAGAATATCAGTACCCATCAGTACAGCCTTATCAGTGCTTACCAGTGCAGCCTCATAAGTGCCCATCAGTGAAGCCTTATCGGTGCCCATCAGTGCAGCCTTATCAATTCCCATCAGTGCAGCTTATCACTGCATGGGGATCACAGGAGGAGAGCCAGCTGAATCACACAGAGAGAGGATCTCCCACTGTGACACAGCTTGGATTTGAAACACCGGCCGCTGTCAAACAAAGTCCCACCTCCTTGACTGGCTCCGATGATAGAAAGCACACTGATTCAATTTCCTGGCATTGGACCAGTGTGCTGTCTATCATAGGAGTCATTCCAGAGGAGGGACTTCGTTTGAAAGTGGCCGGCCGTTTCAGCTCCAAGCTGTGTCACAGCGGGAGATCCTCTCTCTGTGTGATCTGGCCAGCTCTCCTCTCAACAGTTTCCCGGCTGATCGCTTCTGGCAGAAGCGGTGTGGCTTTTTTTACAGGGCATCAGAGCAGCCTGGGGGGCAGGGAGGCAATTACCTTCCGGCCTGCTCTGATGCCCTGTAAAAAAGGCTGCACCGCTTCTGCTAGAAGCGATTAGCCAGTAAACTGTCAGCCCAGTCCACCCCTTCTCCACACTTGCCAAATGCGAGTAGGCAAGTGAAAATTTTGAGGGCTGCACTACTCCATACCTACACAGCCATGTTCTCTAAAAAAAATTGGGTTACAAATAACCACAGTTTAACTCAGCTTCGGTGTTGGTGTGCACAGGCATGCAATACCAGTGTCACTTTGTGAACAAGGGCTGCACACAACCCAACAACCTCTCAGTCATTTCCTGGAGCTGCATCCTAACATGGGGCCAGATGATGGGCATACACAGTACACACCTTTGACTACCAACTTGCCCACCACCAGCATCTTTCTTGTCATAAAAAGACAAAGAGCAGCGCCAATCTGAGTCTAGCAATGTATAAAAACAAGATTTAATCCAAAGATAATGCACTCACTAGAAAGTAGTATAAGGCAGGCACATCAATAGAAAGCAACCAATAGGTTCTAGAGATCCAGGGCGGCATCAGTGGAGCACGGTGTTATACTCGGCAGCGCCGGTGGTTTCCGGTGGCCCAGGCTAGATGGAGAGGGCACAGGAGGAAGCTGTCAGCAGGAAGTCTCTGATGGGCGGAAGCTGATTCGTACATGTGTTCGGATTATGCATGCTCCTTCGTCTTTCTTGTGCAGACTCAGGTAGGGTGTGGGTAGGGAGATCCTCAGTGAGACAGTGTGTTCTTATAGCCAGATACTGTAATGTGGAGAAGGGCAGTGATATCATCCACCCAGGTAAGTTCCAACACTATGTAACTCTGGAGCCTCCTACAATAGGAAGAGGACATGCATGGGTCAGTAAAAGTAGAAAAAGAACAAGATACAACTCAAAACACAGACATTTTCCACCAGCAAGCACAGAATAATACAGGATAGGGTACAATGAAGGAACTTACTTACTTACTAGGAGTATAAGGTGGAGGACCAGACAACTATGAGTTTAGCCAGGAAGAGGACACATCACATCTGTCAATTTGGACCAAATAGAATAAAATTGTGTGCATAGCATAACGTTTACAGAGTATGTTTCTCATATAGTATACACCTGTTTAGTTCTGACTTCTATGCCTCTACAGATGGGGGTTTGCCAATATCTATTTTACAGCTAAGCTAACATCCGGCAAACAGTGAAAAAGTGATCTAGTAACTGAGAGAGATAGGTGGTCATCCATCAGGGAGAAGTCATAATAACCAAAAATACAGGTGAGTGGGTCCACATTTAAGTTAACACCAAGGAGGTTATTAGGGGTTGAAATCACCCCAATCCAATACCTCCGGGCAGCGCCAGAGGGGGTGTAAAGGATCCTCAGGTGGATGACCACAACTGTTGCAGAAAGAATAATCATGTAGCCTAATCTTGAGGGGAAACCCGGGAGTGTGATAAACTCTATGAAATGTAAAAAGCTCAGTTTGTGGATCTTTAACACTTTGTTTGGATAGACATCCAAAACTACTTTATGACTGTTAGTGAGGTCTGCCAGCACAGTGCAGACAGGATTGATTGTGGTAAACATTAACTCCCCATCCTCCTTTGCATAGCAGAGAAAAATTTCAGTTTTGGAGTTAAAAAAGAACAATTAAAATGTAAGCAACATTTTCTTAAAGTGGTTGTAAACCTCAGACATGCAATCTGAGCAAAGCACATACATCTGCAGTGTTTACTTATCTCTCGCCAAAGCCTTAAGTGTCGTTTCTCTCTGGTGCTTCGTTCCTCTGTTATCAGCATGAGTCATTTCTGAGACGTTTTCCCAACACATGAATATAATTTGTGTCACAGGGGGGGAGAGAGCTCAGCAAACAGCTTGTCTATTCAGAATACAGTTCTTCTGTTGTGTGGAAGGGAGTGTGTACCTTTCCAACAAACAGCTCTCTCACAGTGTAACTGCAATCTCTCCATCTCCTCCTCTGCTCCTGGCAGGCGAAGAAAGATTTTTAACAGGATCTGCCCTTTTTGAGGGGATGTAGGGAAGAGAAGACAGCAGATAGACATGTAAAACTTATGTAGGATGATTTGTTTAATCTCTGTGTATGTGAGGCTGTTCACTTCACTGGGTATATGTGAGAGTTTACAACCACTTTAACTTATGCTATATGAATGAGAACATGTAGCAGATATAAAGTATAAACTTGACTGCAAAAGTGGAATTACACTTTAAAGCAGGAAGATCCTGTTAGGGAGGATGTTTATTCATTTATTTTTTGGATTGGATTTGGCCTGTAGATGTCACTAAAGCATTGGTCTCTGATAATGATGATCTAAAAAAAATAAAAAAAAATAAAGATGTTCTTATGCTGGTATTATATTACTAATACCTGTGATAGTTTTAGATACACTATCAGTGCCAAGATTTTTTTTTGCAGTTTCCCTGTTTGTGTTAGTGTGTGTCACATGACATCAAAGGATCAGGGACTGAGGTGAACCGTTCACTTACAGTAGCTCATTCAATAGTATGAAAGTAGGTTAATTTCATTTATCCAGTCATGTTCAAGTAAAAACTTTATGTTTTATATTTATCTTTAATCTTTTATCTTGAAGCTGTTATAGCTGCAAAGGGTGGGCCAACTGAATATTGAACCCTGCGGACTAAAACTGGGATGTCTTTAAAGTTCATGTGCGTGTAAAGGCAGGTGTCCTAAGACTTTTGACAATATAGTGTATATGGCTAGATAAATATACAGACAGATAAGTAGACCAGCTTTCTGTGCATTCATCCCCGACTGCACTAGTCCCTAAACGTAGGTACTACTCAGTACAATGGTCAGCCCTGTCCAGCAGCAGCCTACCATACAGCTTACCATACAGCTGCAGCCTACCATATACTTTGACAGGCTACAGATAGGCAGGCGCCCCAATACTTTTGGTAATATAGTGTATATTGGGTATTTAATTGTGTAATCTTGTTGCTCAGATGTGTAAATAATTGTTAAATGATGGGCACAGAGATAGATCCCAAAATATGCAGTGTGTTAAGAATAAAATAGCCGGAAACGGAAGCCAGAGAGCCCAACAGCAGAGGAACCCGCCACCTCCAACAAAAACGGCCCAACGGGGTCCAGCGTGACAGCGATGGACCAGAGTGAGTAGTGGAGGACCTAGAGTCTGTAGGGGATGAGGAGGAGGTGGAGGAGGAGATCACGGCCAACTCCGAGGCTGACCTCACCCTCAACCTCAACATCAACCAGAAGATGATGGATGCTGTCCTTGAGGAGCTGGGTCTGACCCAGAACACAGGACAGGCAGAGGATGTAAACCCCCCCCCAGATAAGAATGCGCCACTGGAACTTTTCCAGACCCTGAGGACCCAACTCGTCACCACCAGAACAGTAGTGATCGGCGGTGATTTTAACCGTCCGATCGAGGAGGATGGGTGCAGCTCCAGCATGTACGCAAAACTTGATGCTACTTCTAGGCTGCTAAAGGAGATCTCGGAGGCTTCCTTGCTGATTGCCGTGGGATCCATAGGGAAAGGTACCATGAACTATTCGTGGTGCCGACCCGATGGTTCTGTGCATTCCAGGATTGACTTCGTGCTCACTTCAAGAACAGTCAAGCATCGTGACTTCTCCATGATCTCCTGCTTTTTCTCTGATCACAGGGCTATTCACTTTCGGCGTGACCTGGACGAGGGCTTTGCCCACGGACTGGGTTCCTGGAAGCTGAATAGCACCCTGCTGGAAAATGAGGAATTGATGGGGGAACTCCAGGAGGCTTATGCCACCTGGACAGAGGAAAAGAGATTCTTCAGAAAGGTAAGCGATTGGTGGGAATTTGTGAAAGTTAATCTGCGCAGCTTCTTTCAGGCAAGGGGACGCCAGCAAGTGTGTGCCAGGAAGAGGGAACTCAGGAGACTGCAACGCCAGTTGCAGTCTCTGCAGTACCTTCATCACTGCGGCTGGGATGTTAGGCAGGTCCTGGAGGACACCAAGAAGAGCCTGAAAGGACACTTCGAAGAAGAATCCATGCACATTGTCTTCCATGCCAAGGTGGAGAATCTTGAGAAAGGTGAGAAGTGTAATTCTTACTTTTTCAGGAAACTTCACTCAGGACACACACCCTCAGAGCTTTGTGACGAGACTGGAACACTTCAAAGGGGGAAGGAGGCTGTGATGCAAGTGGTAAGTGACTACTACACCAACCTCTACTCCCCGAAAGAAACAGACACACAGGCAGCCAACAGGTTCCTGTCAGGTATCTCTAACAAAATTGATCCTGCAGGTTCATCAGCCATCAACGCCCCCTTGGTGTTGGAGGAGCTGCACTCTGCCGCTAAATCCTTTAGGCGAGCCAGGACCCTGGGCTGCGATGGTCTCCCAGTTGAGCTCTATGTAGCACTGTGGGATCTCGTGGGCCCGGACCTGCTCGAGCTGTACGAGGAGATGGTGGTGGAGGGCAGAATGCCTCCGTCACTGAGGGAGGGGATGATCACGATTTTGTATAAATGGAAAGGGGAGAGATCGGATTTGAAAAATTGGCGTCCGATCTCTCTTCTGAACGTGGACTACAAAATCCTCGCCAAGGTTTTAGCCAACAGGCTGAAGTCTGTCATCGGACAGATCATCCACCCAGGTCAAACTTGTGGCATTCCTGGTTGCAGGATTGAGGACAGCCTCGCGCTTGTCCGGGACACAGTCCAGTACATTCATGGGCGCCGTGTGCACACGGCCCTGGTCAGTCTTGACCAGGAGAAGGCCTTTGACTGTGTCTCCCACGAGTTTATGTGCAGAGCTCTGCGCAGGTTTGGTCTTGGGGAAATGTTTTGTTTGTATGTGAATGTAATGTATAATGGCATTTGTAGTTTGGTGTTGGTAAATGGCTGGAAAACTGACCCCTTTCCAATTCGGTCTGGGGTCAGACAAGGCTGCCCTCTCTCACCTCTGCTTTTTGTTTGTTGTATAGAGCTCTTCGCCCAAAGCATCAGACGGAACCCAGAGATCAGAGGGATCACCGCACCAGGACCGGACAGACTGGAGGTCAAGTGCTCACTCTACATGGACGATGTGATGGTGTTCTGTGCTGATCGGCGCTCTATCGACACACTCGCCCAGACCTATGAGGACTTCGGCCAAGCTTCAGGGGTAAAGGTCAACTGCGGGAAGTCAGAAGTCATGCTCTTCGGAAAGTGGTTCCTGCCTTTTTCTGCACCCATTCCTTTCCGCATCAAAGCGGACTTCATAAAAATTCTTAGGGTCTGGTTTGGAGCTGAGGGCGCAGCCCTGAAGTCCTGGGAGGAGAGACTGGCCAAGATGAGACAAAAGTTTGGACTTTGGAGCCTCAGAGAACTCACCATCGAAGGTAAAACACTGGTACTCCGCAGTGAGATTCTCCCTGTGTTGCAGTACCTCGCCCAGGCCTGGCCCCCCCCCCCCGGGTTAACACCTGCAAGGCCATCACCAGGGCAGTGTTTCACTTCATCTGGAGCTCCAAAATGGACAGAGTGAAACGGGTGGTTATGTTCAAGGAACCTCTCAAGGGCGATAAGGGCGTGCCTGACATCGCCACTCTACTGAGGGTGTCCTTTGCCTGTAACTGCATCCGCAGGACTTTGGTTGACAGTACTGTAGACTCTGGTGGTAACTCCATGTCCCGTTTCTTCCTCCTGCCTCTTTGGAGGTCCCTTGGACAGTACAAATGGGACAGCTCCATCCCCTACAACTGGGACACACCTTGGTACTACTAGGACACTTTCAAATTTATTAAGGAGCTGGGGCTGCATGGAGTGAAGCCCGACTTGTGGAAGCCAAAAACTATCCACAAGTTGATAAGAGCATCTGACATTGCTGAGATTGTTCCAGGCCTCCCTTCAGCCACTTGCAAAGTGGTCTGGAGGAATGTTTCTTCAAAGAGACTCACCAACAGGCACAAAGATCTGGCATGGATGGCAATCCAAGGGGGATTGCCACTCAGGACATTCATGCATGCCAGAAACCTGTGCAGATACAGGCACTGCCCTTTTTGCATCATCCAGGAGGAAACTGCTTTGCATGTTTTGTACCACAAGACTTTGTACCACAGACTGCAATCACACACTTTGGTGTGTTGAACGGACTCTTCTGTGGAACTCATTCACAGGAGGACATTGACATTGCCTGGCGGGTGCTGTGTTGCTTTAGGGATGCTGTATGGTGCACCAGAAAGCGCCTCATCCACCAGCGGGAGAGGATGTCCATCGAGGACTGTCGCAGACTGGTCCACAGTCTACTCAGAGACTATCACCTGATGGACTTTAAGGAGGAAGAGGAGGTCTGAAGATTTCCCCTTCCCTCCACCCTCTCCCCCCTGTATCCTTTGGCAGTCCAATAAAGCTTCGGGCCTTTGAACTCTTATTCCTCTGCTTCCCTTGTTTTTTGTATATTTTCTTGCAAAGTAAAGAAAAAATGTGATATTTTTCTTTACCTTTTATCCAAGTAAATACAAATTATTGCTTATAATAATGATACAGTTTTCTATGCATCCGACAGGAAAATTGTTAGCCTCCTTTTCCCATGTTTTGTTCTATCTCCTTTGTCCCTCAGTTAAAAAAAAAGCCTCGACAGCTCAAGCTGAAACTTGCATACGTAAGTGAATGAGTCATAGGAATGACACATGCTAAATTGTGCACAGTCCAAAGCTTCAGTGAAGCAAATTGTGTTCTTAATTTAGCTAACCTCTAGTGCTCAGGGAATTATTTTCATGTATTGAATATTTACTTGTAAAATAGAGATTGTATATAATAATAAAAACACATATAAATCAACAGTTTAACCAGAGCGGGTGGGTTTTTCTCTGCTGTGAGCAGCGACTGAGCTGTCATGGACATTGCTGTCACGGATCAGACATTCTGATCATGTGACCGCAAGTTGACAATGGTCACATGATTGGGAGGGCAAGGCACGGGGTTAAAAAGTAAACATTTTAAAGAAATAAAATAAGACATACAACCATCATAGTTTCCCTTTAACTTCATTCCCTAACAATGATAATGTGTGTTTTTTTTTTTTATTTTAGGCATTGAGTTTTTGGAATAATAAAGGTTTTATATATATATATATATATATATATATATATATATATATATATATATATATATATATTTACATATTTACGTGCATATTGCTGTAGGTTAGAGCTATCTCTTTAGACATCCACTGAGCAGCTTTAATTGCAGATTGTGCTGGTCCCTTTGTGACGGGCCCCAGCTGGAGCAGCGCAGGGAGCAGTGAGTGTGTTGGCACTGACCAGCTGCATGCTATAGTTAGGGCAGTGAGCGTAACAACTCGGTTGCCAGAAAGCCTAATAATGTGAAGTCAGCAAAAAAAAAAAAAGCTTTATGTGTATTTATAAGTGCCTGTGTACACATAGTACCCCATTTTGTATTTAGATAAATGCATGTATGGCAGCCAAAAACAGTTTGTTTGTACCAAGATGCTTTTCAGATGGGATCAAGATAGAAAATCTCAGTTTTCAAGTTTTGCATTTTAAACACTTCCTTACAATAACACAGCCTTCCTTTTGAATCCTCTTTCTGTACATATTCAGCTGTGACTGATGAATAACATGGATTTGCACTCATTTCTGTTTTTATTTTGCTCTCTTTTGGTAAAACTTTGTACTAAGTGTCCAGGGCCGGTGCTACCACTAGGCAAACTAGGCAGCCACCTAGGGTACCCGGCCACTGGTGTTCCTATTCTCTTCTCTCTGCAGCAAGCAACTAAGTCAGCATCAGCAGGCAGTCGCTGCTCCGTTCGCACATAGTGTGAGAGGCGCAGCGCCGGTGGAGGACTGTGTCTGTGTCCCGTCTCCCGATTAAATGGAAGCAAGCAAACATTCATTGATGGGCGCCGGTGATGCTGCATTTGATGGGTACTGGTGAGGCAGCATTTGATGGGCGCTTTATTAAAAATGTGGGGTATACATGGGCAGGGCAAAGGGGGGGGGGCAAAATGAGGTTTCACCTAGGGTGTCAAAAATCCTTGCACCAGCCCTGTAAGTGTCAATTGTATTGTTTAAAACAACTTCATAAAGAATGAAAGAGGACGTTAAGTGTTAAAGTAAATCTAAATTAAAACTGACATTAAAGCGGAGTTCCACACAAAAATGGAACTCCTGCTTTTCGGAACCCTCCCCCCCACCGGTGTCACATTTGGCACCTTTCAGGGGGGAGGGGGGTGCAGATACCTGTCTAAGACAGGTATTTGCACCCACTTCCTGCATAGACTCCCATGGGAGTCTATGCCTCTTCCCCTCCCTTCGTGCTGTCTCCTGGGAAACACACAGCTCCCAGGAGATAGCGGGGACCACTTACGATGCGCAGCGCGACTCACGCATGCGCAGTAGGGAACCGGGAAGTGAAGCCGCAACGCTTCACTTCCTGATTCCCTCACCTAGGATGGCGGCGGCAGCTGCCAAGAATCGAGCGGGTTCTCGGCATCGCCTGCCGATATCGCTGGACCCTGGGACAGGTAAGTGGCCATTTATTTTAAAGTCAGCAGCTTCAGTATTTGTAGCTGCTGGCTTTTACTATTTTTTTTTTTTTTGCGGTTTGGGTGGACTCCCTCTTTAAGGGCTCATTCACACTAGTGGCTGAGGGGCGTTAAACCCCACGGTTGAGCTGCGCTTTTACTTCCTCTAATTGCTACCCCACTTCAGCTGCAGGGGCAGCAGCCAGAGGTGTACTCATCCCATGGCTGCGATGCTTTGCTTAGCAGCTGGGGCAGCAATTATACCCCATGTCACTTTCGACTCATTCACATTGCACTAATGTTCAAGGGTTTACGTAAGGAGGTGATACAAGGCCTCCTCACTTCCTGTCAAATGCGCTCTAAAGTGCAAACCGGTCGCTGAGTTTGCTTAAAGTGGTTGTTAACTGACTTCTTTCAAATCCTCCCATCCCCTCTGTACCATAATAATAAGTGTCCCTGTGCCTGTGTATTGTAAAAAATCTTCCGGTCTGTACCTATATAAGCTTGGTTCCTGGTGCTCTGCTGACTTGTCAGCTCTCCTCTCTCTCGGCTCACAGTTCCAGTGGGCGGGGCCAAGCCCTCCCGCTGACGTCAGCCGGGAAGGAGGAGGAGAGAGAAAGATGACATGAGAAAAAGGAAGGTGGGACTTTGAATGAGGCTATTGATTTATGGGGTGAAATAATTGGAAAGTATATTTAATTGGCATATTGAGTCTGACAATGCACAACAATGATGCACATAGTAGAAAAGGTTTAATATGTATACACACACATACATGGTGTTGACCTCATAAATACTTTATATATACATATCAAATGGACGGCATATAAAATTTACAAGAGATTTAGTATGGATAAAATTAATTATTATAAATGTATAAATGTACACGTCATCTAAATGGCACTATGCAGTGTAATCAATGGTAAGAAAAACAGTATGATCATTTGGTTATAGATGATGAGTCTAAGTAGGTTCCTATCAGTAAGCATGAGAATGCATCCTAAAATTCCAACGCGTTTCGTGGATAATACCACTCTTCAGGGGCAGATGCATGCAACTCTATAAAAAACAACAAAACATGAGTAGACCAGTATGATTAAACATTATACCCCTCAACGGTGAGGAGAAAAATGAGTTACTCATCCCTCTGAGTACATACATTGTGATCAGTCTGGAAAATGGGGGATGTGGAATCAGAGTCTGTCCAGATTGTCTGTACCGGGAGCTGTGGAAGGGGCCCACAGGTGAGGGACCGGGTGCACAAAACATCATCCCCAAGAAAACGAAAGGCAGAAATCCAGGTAGTGGTGTGAGTGGGCTTCATGTCTTAAAATATATATATTGGGTGTACTATAAATACTCTATATTGTGAGAAGTAGCTAGAGCCCAATGCCATAATGCAGGTGGACAAGTGAATGTGAAAGGAAAAAGTGTGTGAAGAGAGAAAAACAGTTCAGGAATGAAAAAAAAAAGTAAAAAGAAAGAAAGAAGGAAAAAGATAAGGGAAAAAGAAAAGGAAGAGATAGAAAAAGAAGAAAAAGAGAGAAAAAAAGAAAAAAGAAAAAAGAAAAAGGGGGAACAAAAAGAAAGAGAAAAAGAAAAGGGAAAAAGAAAAGAAGACCATGAAACGACAATCAGCTGTGGTCTTATAGGTACAGATCGGCATATTTTTTACATTACACAGGCACAAGGACAACTTATTATTATAGTACAGAGAGGATGGGAGGAATTAGCTGCAGAGATGAGAGCAGCAGGAGCTGGAGGGGGGGGGGGGGTCAATGGCTGCGCTGCTATCAGTCTATCCAATCAAGAGCTGAGAACCCCGGGCAAAGGAAGAGCGCGTCTCCGCCAGGTGAAACTCCAGGGCTCAGGTAAGTAAAACGGGGGGGGGGGGGTTGGGGGCCGGTGACTGCCAGGTGTTTTTTCACCTTAATGCATCAGATGCATTAAGGTGAAAAAACACGAGGGTTTACAACCCCTTTAAGGCGTGTATTCTAAGAAAGTTGCTTATCTGTGTTCAGAGAAATGTTTACAGACAGACATTGCCTTACATCTAGAATAATTCTTACAAGGACACGGTAGACATCACTTGTGTTTGTACAAAAACAAAAGAGAGGCCCGGAGTAGAAGGAAAAAAGCAATAGATGCAGGGCCGGCATAACAGGGATTAAAGGGGCTTGTGACAGGGTCATGAGCATCAGAGGAATGCTGCAGGATAGGTTGGTAGCAGGCTGTATGGGGCATGGTTTTAGCTGGGTGGAGCAAAGGAGGTAATTGGTCAGTAGACCGGAAGGGGAGGGTCTGCAGTCAGAGCGCAGAGTGGAGCAACTTCCCACCCTCCCGCCCTGCATGTGGAGTGTTTTTTGCTGGTTAGGAAATCGGGGGTTGGTTTAGCCAGATGTGGTGATTGGTGAGGTGCAAGGTCCTTTTTAGCATCATATGGGCACAAAAGGTGTGGTGCAGGGACCCGTCTGAGGTACGGCACCCATTTGGTGGATGCGTACCTGCTAGTTGTCTCCGAGTTTGTGGTTTTTGCAGCTGGAGGCCTGTGAAGTGACAAGCAGGTACTGTCCTGGGTTCAGGGGCGGACTGACCATTCGGGCACTCAGGCACTGCCCGAGGGCCCCATGGCACTAAGGGGCCCCATCAGGGTTGCCAGCCTCAATTAAACCAGGGACAGTATGTAAAAATCTGTGTTTTTTTAAAAATCCCAAGATTATAGCTGCACCGCCTCTCCAGTACCTTTTCAGTGTGTGTATGTGTATTCTGTGTGTGTATACTGTGTGTGTATATTGTGTGTCTGTGTGTGTGTATAATGTGTGGCCCCATAATCTCCTATTGTCTGGGGGGCCCATAATCTTCTCCTATTGCCCGGGGGCCCCATGAGTTGTCAGTCCGCCCCTGCCTGGGTTTTTTTGCCTATTAGGTCCTTGTGGCGTCTTTTCTTTAATAAACTGTCTGGTCTGGTTTTTATGTTACTGATCTGTTAATTATTGGTTATTTATATTTTGTTTAATAAAAAGACTGCTATGGCCAATTTAACTCCAATTTTGTGTGGTGTGATCACTACGGGAAGGGTGGGGTTTTTGATATAGCAGTTAACAAGACATATTTAATACCATACTCAAGAAAAAAAGAAAACTTGAAATCAGAGTTGTAACCTCAGGCTTGTTTCCTTGGAAGCCACTGTATTCGTAAGCACACATGTGTTCATTCCTCACTCCAAGTGGGAAGTCTAAAGTGAAAAAATGCGTTAATGGCTGAGTTTGACTTTTGTATTGCATCTGGTCCTTATTTATAGGATTCATCACATTGCAGAACAGTACATTTAATACCGGCCTAAACTCGTTCCACAGTTCCCAGTAACAGAAGAGATGTACATTAAAGCCATGATGCAAGATGAAAAAAACAAGTCCATATGCCACAAGTCCTGCATACTAATGCAAGCACCATAAGACTACAAATCTGTATCTGGCTTATTTTGACTGCTGCATGGAAAAAAAAGCAAAAAATAACACCAAAAAATCTACAGTATATATACATTATACAATATATGCATATACAATGTATATATACCTTATATAATTTTATAATATAATATATATAATTTTTTTTTTTTTTTGTAGCATTACAAATAGTATGTAAGCTTTTCCCGCAAAAAAGTGTTATTAAAGGGAATGTACAGTATAGTCGTTTGTATATATATATTTTTATTTATTATGGCCAGATGAAATATTGTATATGAATATTTTGTATTCTCATTTTCTGGTACAATATTTTTATTGAAAAAAATATACCAAAGAAATATACATAGCGAATAATTCCCACGCAGGGGATATAAACAGAAGATTATTCGAAGAATCGCAATGTTGATACATAAAGTTTGGAAAGTACACAATCTGTGAGACAACTACACCCAGCCAACAGAGCATTAGGTGTCTGAGTCCTGGGGACCTGGGTTAGGGGAGGAGGGTGTGGTCGGACCCCACCCAGCTTAAAGTGATTGAAAAGTCTTGTTTAAAAAAATAAAAAATAACAATAATATTCAGATACGGAGCTGCCATTCTCCCCCGCCCCCTCTCTCTCCTGATTGGCTAACTGACTTTGATTGACACCACTGCTGTGTCTCAGCCAATCAGGTGAGAGATCCTCGGCCGAGGGACTCGTGGACATCACTGGACAGAGATGTGGCTCAGGTAAGTATTGTGGAGGCTGGGGAGGCTGCTGCACACAGAAGGTGTTTTATCTTCATGCATATAATGCATGAAGATAAATAAAAACCTTTTGCCTTTACAATTGCTTTATATTCAGACAAGGAGGAGGAAGAAAAAAAAACAATGTAGAGAGTTAGCCAGGATTACCCAGACTAGTTGGGTGCAGGGTCAGAAGAGCATATGACCATCACAGGGCCCACACTTTGAGGAATTGTGGGTGAGAGTCATGAAGGATACTGGTCATCTTTTGATGATCCTTATGGTAGTCAAGAAACTCTTCACCTCTGCAAACGAGACTGAGCATTTTATCCAAGCTCTGGCTATTGAATGTTTGACGGCTATGAAAAGATAAGTAGCCAGTTTCTGCTCGTAAGAAAAAAGGCCCAGGATTGGGCAGTGAAGGAGCATGTGCCTTGCGTCCTTGCAAATGGGCACATGAAAGAGTATAATTGTATTCTCACTGCATGCTCAATTTTTCTTTTTTTATGGATTTGATTGCAGGTGTGCTCTATTTCCCCATGCACACAGTTGCATAAAGATCAGTAAATTTGCACTTCGTTCTCTAGTGGAGTACAAGAGCCATCGGCCTCCTAGCATCAAAGGATACTAGGCCCCATAGCCTTGGCCACATAGCAATGAAGGAAGCAAGGCGGAAATAGCCTCATGCGACCTAGCAAAGAAACATGCTAATTGGCAAAGGCCGCCTGTGTCCTGGCAACCTATAGGCTGCCTTTACGCTGTAAGCTTGTATGCATGCAAACATTACCTGTATACAGCGTTTGGGCATCTAAAACGCTTGACCTTGCTGCAAGATCTCGTGCTTGTACATTGTTCATTGTACAACTTTACCCGGTCTTCCTTACAGGTTAGCAGGCAGCCTCCGTTTGACTGGCTGAGCCTGATGATGCATATTGGTGACCGCGAGCACACCAGCATTAAGAATTAATGGCACCCGCAAGGATAGGCAGATCATGCATGTGCACGAAACGCGTCAGAACGGGCCTACGTGCTGACGTTCTCGCCGCTGCATACTCATGTTTGGAGCGGTGGCCATTATTGTGAGTTTTGGCCAACTTTTTTCCTTGCTGCAGCATTGCATTTGTTTTTATCTATAATTTAATAAAGTACTGCACTGTATTAGTACTTTTTGGGATCCGGGTGGTGAGCTTTTTATATAGTTCAAAGAAATTTCTGGATCCCGCCATTCAATTGACAAGCAAGGTTAAATACATCATTTTACCATTCTTCTGGTGAGTGCATATATTGGTGTAGGCTCACAGATGGTGATTTAGTGTTCACAATATCAGGTGGAGTGTGATGGCTTAAAGCTGTATATTAACTTGTTTCTGGTGAGTGCATACATACGGTAGATGCACTGCATTTAACCACTGGATGATCCTTTCAACATATAGTGGACACCCAAGTCACACTATGGATTATTTTAGGACATTATTATTTCACTTTGGCCTTTTTACACAATAGTTTTTCTACTGTTCATTGTTTGATATTAGGCATCATTCTCACGAGGCGGATCCGCTGCCTTGGAGTCCACCTCTGTCCTCCAGCTCAGCGGGAGATCTCTCCATTGATCTCTGCTGAGCCGGCAGATTACAGGTCCCTCTCTGCTCACTAAGCGGGGAGGGGGCCTGTCGAGCGCCGCTGCTTCCTATGGAGAGATCGGACGAAAACAGATAGCATGTCAGTTTTAATCAGATCTCACCTGATCCGATCCGCCAGGGACAGATGCGAATGTAGGGGCATCCGTTTGCTTTTAGCGGATCAGACCAGATCGGATGTCAGCGAACATGTCACCGCTGACATCCATCGCTCCATAGACTAGCATGGAGCACCCGTTCAGGTCCGCTGTCAAAACTGACAGGCGGGCCTGTGAAAGGGGCCTTATAGAGCACTGCATACCATTGTTATTATTTGTCACTTTAGGGAGTTGTATGATCACTCTTTTGTGCCAGCTTCTATGGTTCACATAGTGCTCACTTTTTATTTTTTGCACAATGTGATTTGTCCTGCGATTCTGGGTGACACAAGTCACATCTGAAATCACACTAGTGTAAACCAGCCCTAATAACTGTTGCTTTGTAAGAAAACTATTTTCTACAAATAATACTACAAAAATAAATGAATAATAAACAGTAAATCTTTGGATATCTGCAGTAGATGGCTGTGCCAAAGCTTACATACTGTATTAGTTCAGATGTGCAGATTGCAGGTTATAATTTGGTTGGCAGTAGAGTAGGACCCAGATTGATCTGTATTGTGTGTTATAATTAAGCTGCGTCCTCCACAAGCATAAGTGGGGCTTATTCGGTGAACATGTCTCTTCCTTCTACAGGTTCAATATGTTATGGAGCTATAAACCTCCTTCCTGACAGGTTGTACAACAACAAAAAATTAGGCTAGCTAATGACACTGCATATTTGTTAGAGAATTTAAAGTATTATCTGAATTTTTTCCAGATAAAAGTATGGATGGAAGTATATAAAAAATAAAATATGCCTTTATTATGCAGAGCATGCGAATTTATAGAAAATTACGAAGAGACATATTTTAGTGCCAGGTACATGACACAGATTTAAACTAGTGCTGCCACCTTGAGATAGAGGATCTTCGTGTCATCCAAACATCAGAATGACGCTTGATTTTGTATTTGATCTTTTGCAATTGAGATGGTACTACAGAGTTGTGGTTTTATTAAGCAGTGCTTGTCCATCTGTCTCCATGTATCACCCTTGGACGCGCACCTTCCAGTAAGGCAAAGGATAGGTAGTTCAGTAAAACAGGTTTAAACACAACATCAAGTCCAGGTACATGCTATCATTACCTTAACTTAACGTTCATCTTCGCACAGAGATGCCCTGTTGAATTTGTACAAATAATTTAAAAGGGTGTGCACAAGGAATACCAGTGGAACCTTCCGAAATAGTTTACTCATCCTTGTGCTAAAGGAAAATTACTTTGTTCACACCTCTAAGGTTTATTGTAGATGGGGACACTGTGGCATAATTTTTCTTCTACTAATATTACTGATTTTAATTATGTTTTATAAATTGAGTTTGATAATATAATCAGTTTTATTTTAGTGGCCAAGTTTATTCAAAGTCGATAGGGAAATAATTAAAAAGGTGTGTGCAATAAATACTAGTTGTACCTCCCAACATAGTTTAATCATCCTTGGTTGAAAGAATAAATACTTTGTTCACATCTCTAAAGTATACATAGAAGAATTGCGGCAGCACTGTGTTTCCTTCGACTAATATTGTAGATTTAAAATTATGTTTTATAACCCAAGTTTCATAGCTTAATCAGCTTTAATCTATCCAATTAAGTTTATCCAAACCTGGAATTCTTCAGTGTAATATTTGAGAGACAATAGCCTAAAATATTGTACAGTGGCTGCACAATATGTAAGCAACTTAGCTTGACCACAATATAAGTAGGAGAGACAAGACATGTTTTATCTCGAATTAGAAATTTAGATGTATTATTTGACAAACCCACAAATATTGTACAGTAGTTGGACATTGCAGTTCCAGATAGCAGCGGGCATCAGCTGCCACCTGGAGCCACCTGGAGTTGCAAAAAAGCTACATTATAACCACCCTTTGTCCAAACTCTTTGTACTGCAACCCCTTTCCTACAAAATCTAGTGGAAATTTCACATGCACTGGACAGTCCTTTGAACAATGCCAATTGTAAAAGCTGCATAAACCAAAGGGAGATTTAGGACCGAGCTCCCACATGTAGCCCTCACCCACAAAAGGTTCTTTTCCTTGAAATGTGTAGAGGCAGCCAGGCACAGCGCAACCTTCACCCACTCTGGTTCAATGATCAATCTAGGAGATTGTCTTTTTATGCTTTATTGCAGATTAAACTTGTGTGAGGTGGAGGGATTTGTGGGATTTTCCAGCAACACTGTACAATAATATGAGGACACTCTCTTCTCTTTGTCAGTACTTCTTAGCACAGTCCCTCTAGTAGGACCCCAGGGAATAAGCAACCTTGAAATGTTGTAATATTTTTCCCAGTCTAAGCAATCACTGACACTTGTGCACAAGGGAAAACAGCGGTTTGTCACTAGTATCCTAGACTCAGGCCTGTACTTACAATGTCCCTGGATAACTGGATGCCTGCTTCCAATATCAGCCAGACATTTACCAGTGAGCCCACCACACCAGATTCTCAGGGAAACCCCTTGATTAGTTTCAAGGATTTTCAGAAAAAAAGGCCTCCCAGCTCTGTCCTAGCTGGGACCTCGATGAGTACATATAGTATTTCACAGTTGCACAGAAGGGCAGTAGCTCTTCTGGCTGGGGACTTCTCCTGGACAGGGCAAGAGTGCTCAAGACCTCAGTCTATTGGTGTACACCCCAGCCTCCTCCCCCAGGGATTGGCTGAGACAGCATAAATACTCAGGCTGCTAATTTGACTGGTCATTGAGTGGTTAAATAGTAAAACACATTGATAAAAAAAAGTATTTGCTAACAAGCAAGCAGTAAAAGAGATTAAAAACAATTATTTATTGACATCTCAAAGTGAACAAAGACTCTAAATTGGGTTTCAGTTAGTTTCTAACAGCATAGAGATATCTGGAGTGTGTTTACATTGGAGGGCTGGTAGGCTGCCAAGATTTTGGTACAATAGAAAGTAACAGGTAAGGAGCTAAGATTTCAGTGCCTCTGTTTTGAACTGACAAATTTCTTCACAATGCCTATAACTACAAAAGTAAGCGAGGGTTTATTTCAAAGTGATTGTAATACTTCATTAGAATATTGAACTATTTTAGTGTGCTGCCTGCATCGTCTGGGCACAGGTTCATCTTGTCTATTCTGAGGCCACTTCGGTCTGGTCACATGATCTCTCCAGTGGCGGCTTCAATGTAGTGGAGAGATCGCCAACAACGGCTTACTATGGGGCATCCGTTGTCAGCTGCCTGCCCTTTCTCTACAGTGAAGCCACCACTGGCATCTGATCATGGGACCAGAGCACCTTCAGAATAGGTAAGTATAAAGATTTTTTCTTCACAGGGTTAGATAGAATAGGCTTAGAGTGGGGGTAGGAGTAAAATTAGCCTTAGTTTGAATTTACCTGAATCCACTTTAGGTTACACATCTACTATATGTAAAGAAAATCAATGAAAAAATACAGTATCTCACAAAAGTGAGTACACCCCTCATGTTTTTGTAAATATTTTATTATATATTTTCATGTGACAGCACTGAAGAAAATACACTTTGCTGAAATGTAAAGTAGTGAGTGTACAGCTTGTATAACAGTGTAATTTTGCTGTTCCCTCAAAATAACTCAGACATTAATGTCTAAACCGCTGGCAACAAAAGTGAGTACACCCCTAAGTGAAAATGTTCAAATTGGGCCCAAAGTGTCAATGTTTTGTGTGGCCACCATTATTTTCCAGCACTGCCTTAACCCTCTTGGGCATGGAGTTCAGCAGAGCTTCACAGGTTGCCCCTGGAGTCCTCTTTCACTCCTCCATGATGACATCACAGAGCTGGTGAATGTTAGAAACCTTGCACTCCTCCACCTTCCGTTTGAGGAAGCCCCACAGACGCTCACTAGGGTTTAGGTCTAGAGACATGCTTGGCCAGTCTATCACCTTTATCCTCAGATTCTTTAGCAAGGCAGTGGTCGTCTTGGAGGTGTGTTTGGGGTCTTTATCATGTTGGAAAATTGCCCTGCGGCCCAGTCTCTAAAGGGAGGGGATCATGTTCTGCTTCAGTATTTCACAGTACATGTTAGCATTCATGGTTCCCTCAATGAACTGTAGCTCCCCAGTGTCGGCAGCACTCATGCAGCCCCAGACCATGACACTCCCATTACCATACTTGACTGTAGACAAGACATACTTGTCTTTGTACTCCTCACCTCGTTGCCATCACACACGCTTGATACCATCTCAACCAAATAAGTTTATCTTGGTCTCATCAGACCACAGGACATGGTTCCAGTAATCTATGTCCCTAGTCTGCTTGTCTTCAGCAAACTGTTTGCAGGCTTTCTTGTGCATCATCTTTAGAAGAGGCTTCCTTCTGGGACGACAGCCATGCAGACCAATTTAATGCAGTGTGTGTGGTGTTTGATCTGAGCACTGACAGGCTGACCCCCCCCACCCCTTCAACCTCTGCAGCAATGCTGGCAGCACTTATACGTCTATTTCTCAAAGACAACCTCTGGATATGAGGCTGATCACGTGCACTCAACTTCTTTGGTCGACCATGGCAAGGCCTGCTCTGAGTGGAACCTGTCCTGTTAAACCGCTGTATGATCTTGGCCACCATGCTGCAGCTCAGTTTCAGGGTCTTGGCAATCTTCTTTATGCCTAGGCCATCTTTATGTAGAGCAACAATTTTTTTTTCAGATCCTCAGAGAGTTGTTTGCCATGAGGTGCCATGTTGAACTTCCAGTGACCAGTATGAGAGAGTGAGAGTGATAACATCAAATTTAACATACCTGCTCCCCATTCACACCTGAGAACTTGTAACGAGTCACATGACACTGGGGAGGGAAAATGGCTAATTGGGCCCAATTTGTACTCACTTTTGTTGCCAGAGGTTTAGACATTAATGTGTGTTTTTTTTGAGGGGACCACAAATTTACACTGTTATACAAGCTATACACTCACTATTTTACATTGTAGCAACATGTAATTTCTTCAGTGTTGTCACTTGAAAAGATATAATAAAATATTTACAAAAATGTCAGGGGTGTACTCACTTTTGTGAGATACTGTGTATATGTAGCAAGGCCCCGGGCCTTCAAAAACCTATAGATCTCTTTTATAATATTTGCAATTGTCTGCAACATGGAAGCCACTCACAATAAGTAAATAATAAGCTTGATTTTTATAACACTGCTGGGGAAAAAGGAATCATTCGGACCTGAATCTCACAGTTCCTCTCTCATACCAATGTACTGTACATTTAGTGTTCCCGGTCAAAGGTTTAATCTGTGTTACTGGCCAAAATAAAAGAAAGTGTGTCAAGTTAGGATGCCATTATTTAAAGTATAGTGGGGGATTGTAAATCATACAGATGTCACACTACTTGTCAGTTAAATTGTCTGCCATGTTCTTCAAATAAACGTTAACAGCTGAAAACGTGCAGTCCCCAAACTAGGATAAAAATCCTATAGGAAGTGGCAGATGCTACAATATTACTGAATAAAGTATATTCTTCAACTAGTGGGAAAAAATACAAGTAACAAATACTCAAAGGAGAAGCATGAGAATAGAAAAAAAAAACGAACATCTATACTCATCTATATGCTGTAGCATCGGTGTGATGCTGCAGCTGTCCCCCGCCGGCTTTAAGACCGAGAACTGAACAATCACATGACAGTGATCGCTGGCTCAGTTCTCAGACAGCTAAGCAGAGAGCAACGACTGTCAGTCACTACTCTCTGCTCTTCCACTATGAAGACTGTTGCTTCATCTCAGGGTTGTACCCTACACCCAAGTTTCGTCTCCAGTAATGTTCCTTGACATGAAGGACGGGTAATCTATGGCACGCTGAGGGAGTTCTTGGCAGACTTTGATGCAGTGTCCCTTCTGCTCCTGGGTCAGCAGCCTGGGGACGAACTTGGCAGCAACACCCCGCATGTTCAAATCACACGTGAGGATTGCCTGGACTGTTCTATATGACACACCGACAATGGCAGCAATGTTGTGGATTGTTCTCCGACGATCATCATGCACAAGTTTCCGAATGGTTTCAACATTGGGGTTGAGCTAATTGAAGGTCTTCCTGATCTCTCATCGTCTTCCAGTGATGTTCTTCCACTCTTGAAGTGAGCATGCCACTCAAAGCATCTTGAACAACTGATTGCAGCATTGCCATAAACTTGCCGAACCATGTCAAACTTCTCTGTGGCAAATTTGCCCAGTTTCATGCAGAATTTCACGTTTGCTCTTTACATAGAAAAAAAGAGTATAGATCTATGTTTGAGAAAAATAAGGGGACTAGGGGAAAAAGGGGGACAATGGGGACTTTATACGAAACACATCACTAGGGCAGGCTGAGTCATCAGATGTAAAAAATGTAAATTTATTGATACCACATGAGAAACAAGGTGAAATAGATGATACTCGCATATAGTCAATAGATAAGGTACAAAGTATGTAAAACATGGCAGTAGAACATATAATAGTAGCATAGTAACATGTTATACATTGTAACATAGATAGATTGCAGCATCATCAAAATTACACCCCACATGTGTATACGTAATCCATATTGTATTAAAATCCAACTGATGGCTAAAACACTAAAATGCCCATGATAGATACATATTCGTTGTGACATGTCAAGAAGTTATGAATGTTCAGTTGTATTGCTCGACGCGTTTCGTGGAAGTTTGTCCAATCATCAGGAGCAGCTATCTGGAAATATCTAGAGTAACATATAAAGTAGTAATTAATAATATTTAATTACAACAGGAAGAGGGGAAGCAAAACCGCTAGTCCTACCACTCTTACCTGTAGATATATGGTATAATAGTAGTAGGGCATATATAGGAAAGTTCATGATGGTAGGAGATAACCAGGGGTGGACACATCAACCCCACGGAAGCTGAGAACCCCGCATGTTCAAATCACACGTGAGGATTGCCTGGACTGTTCTATATGACACACCGACAATGGCAGCAATGTTGTGGATTGTTCTCCGACGATCATCATGCACAAGTTTCCGAATGGTTTCAACATTGGGGTTGAGCTAATTGAAGGTCTTCCTGATCTCTCATCGTCTTCCAGTGATGTTCTTCCACTCTTGAAGTGAGCATGCCACTCAAAGCATCTTGAACAACTGATTGCAGCATTGCCATAAACTTGCCGAATCATGTCAAATTTCTCTGTGGCAAATTTGCCCAGTTTCATGCAGAATTTCACGTTTGCTCTTTACATAGAAAAAAAGAGTATAGATCTATGTTTGTACAGGTAAGTTTGAAGCCATTACTGTTGACTGTCTCACTACTTCTGCTAGTAGTTTATTCCAAGCATCAACTACCCTTTGAGTAAAATAATACTTTATAAGATTTGTTTTGAACTTTCCTCCAGTTAGTTTGAGGTCATGTCCCTGTGTTCTTGTATTTGGTTTTATATTGAAAAAACTGCCCTCCAGAACCTTTTTCACCCCCTTGATGTATTTAAAGGAGAAGTCCACCTGAGCTCGTTTGACTGGGCTTTTCTTATGGGTCAAAGGAGTGCAATTTATTTCGCACTCCTGAGAACCGAGCCATTGGCGGTGTTCGATCGCTCGGTTCCCAATGCAGAGGCAGTGGGGGGCAAATGCAGCATCAGACCGATGCTGCATTCACCTAGGTAAGTATAAACCTACAAAAAAAACATACTTCTTTTTTAAAGGTTTCAGTCATGTCTCCTTTCATTTATCCAGACTGTACATATTAAGTTCCTGAAGACGCTCTCGATATGTTTTATCCCTCAAACCATTCCCGATTTTTGTTACCTGTCTCTGGACTCATTCTATTTTATCAATATCTTTCTGTAAGTGAGATCTCCAGAACTGGACACAGTATTCTAAATGAAGTCTCACTAAAGATCTATATAGAGCAGTGGTTCTCAATACCTGTCCTCAGGACCCACTAACAGGCCAGATTTTAAGTATGGGGAAGATGCAGACTAGAATACTGCAATCACTGAGCAGCAAATGATATCACCTGTGATGTATTTCAGTTATCTTGCAAACCACACCTGTTAGTGGCTCCTGAGGACAGGAGTTGAGACCCACTGATATAGAGGAATCAGAACCTCCTTCCTCCTGCTGGTGATCCCTCTAGTGATGCATCCTAGAATTCTATTCGCTTTTCCCACTGCCTTGTCACACTTTTTGCTCATTTTGCAATCATCTGAAATAAGCACCCCTAAGTCTTTTTTCTTCTGTAGTGCTGGCTAACACTGTACCCCCAATGCTGTACTCTCTAAGAGGATTCATTTTCCATAGGTGCATTATTGTACATTTAGAAACATTGAACTGCAGTGTCTACTGCTTTGACCAATCTTCCAGCAATGCCAAATCATGTTCCATGTTGCAGAGAGACAGCGCGCCCTGTGGGTCAAGTTCGAGGGGTCAGGTAAGTAAAACGAGGGGGTTGGGGGGCCGGTCACTGCCAGGTGTTTTTTCACCTGAATGCATAGGATGCATTCAGGTGAAAAAACACGAACCTTTACAACCCCTTTAAGTCTGCTGAACCTGAAAAACCCTGAATACCAGGAATGAAAAGTGATTGATAGTGTGAAGGTGCACTGATTCTATGTAAAGGGTGGGAAAACCCACAGTGGTGTAATGTTGCCCAATGTGAACACAATGGGTAAATTGGAAACAGGTGTGTGGTCTAGTTTATGTATGCAGCAAATCACACCATATTTTTCAGTGCATGGGGGTGCTATTAAGAGTTAATGGCACACCCACATATTTTCTTAAAGCAGCTCCCACACCCCACACTGATGTAAACCTGACCAAATGTTTGGTGGGTGTGATTTTTTTTTTTTTGGGGGGGGGCATTTCATTCTTGGACCCAGGTAGCACAATGTCTTGGGCCAGCCCTGAGTATCAGGGATGCAGAGAGGCAGAGTTGCAGACTTATTCTGGTCTGTGGGAACTCCATGGTCAAATCTGGTGTTGTTACCTGGTCATGGGGAGGACATCATAACAACAGGAATCTCAGTGGATATGCAGTTGGCTAAATGATGCAGTAGATACCAAAGTGTGGTTGAAAATGGGGTTCACTCGGAACAGAGAGCAGTCACTAGTGGTGTACCACAAGGCTCTGTACTGGGTCCTATTCTATTTAATCTATATGTAAGTGACATTACTAAAGGTTTGTTGGGCAAGGTATGTCTTTTGATAGTGTGAAGGTGCACTGATTCTATGTAAAGGGTGGAAAAACCCACAATGGTATAAAATATAATGCGCAATAATGTTGCCCAGTGTGGACACAATGGGTAAGTTGGAAACAGGTGTGTGGTCTAGATTGACCTGTAACACATGTGGATAAGCAAAATATGTTAAGACTGTGCATAATCAAAAAATATAAACAATGCAATTCAAACACAACGTGTATATAATCTAAAAAGGTACTTAAACTGACGAGAGTAAATATATATCAGCAGTCTCTCTCAGGTTCCAAAAAGTCCATGTGAAAGCAAATCAAATTTAGCAGAGTGAATGGGCTGAATTGAAAACACATCAAATTATCAAGTGAGTCCCAAATTGAACAGATGCTGATCCCAAGGTGTGTGGACTGTTTAGTATGAAAACACTGCCATGCTCAAAAGTAATGTAGCGCTGGTAGATTTTCATCTACCGCTTATAGGTAAATTTAGTGGGTTATCTGTTTTATACATAGTCAGATTTAGCCTCTGTTCCAGTTTGGCTTTGTTGCATGTAGTTTCACACTGTGCCTGTGGGTGTTGTCGCCATGGGTCGGTGTTGGAAAGGCAACGCGATGAAGCGTATGGGTGCTCTTCTGTCCCGGAGATAACTCGGTGGAGGTGGTCCTTCGAGTTGCATTCTGGGAGAGGGTATTTATGGGACAGACGCCATGTTTTAGGGTCGTTTTCATTCCACCTGCTGGCCCTCCTGGCCGACAGGTATGTGTTAGGAGTACTACCGTGTGGTCCTCTGACCGGGAAGTCTGTCTGGGGCCTACCACAGCGGCGAGGGAATGGTCCTGTGCTGTCTGTCCTACAGGAAGAAGCTGGACAACTGAGAAGATCCCAGGGGAGGACCCGTCATTGAAGGATCATGCAGAGTGCTGGTCTGGAGAGGGGCCTGGTGACTCAGTTGGAGGACGCATCCTAAAGTTAACCTACCGCATAGTACTGCCGGGTTGGCTTAAAGGTTCTAGCGCTGTGTTTGCTATCCATCGTAAACCATTACATCCTGTGGCAGAGGATCGTACGGGTTTCTATTCCATTCAAGTCTGTGGCAGAGACTTTTGTTCGTGCTGCGTGCCAGTTGATAGGTTAGTGAGAGAAACCTATCCGGGCCGGCAAAGATTCAACTCTAAAAGATCTACAAGATTCCAATTCATAATACTACATCAAGAAAAGGTATTTGAACTTCCATGCAACTCTTCTTCTACCTCTTTCCTGCTACTTCCTTCAGTTACTTTTTATTAAAGCATTGGAAAAGATACTCAAGTGTCTGGTGTCTACACTGCCTGGTATTAAACTCAACGGGACCCTAGACCCGGTTCTGGTGAAATTGAGGTAACAAAGGTGACGGTAACAGCCCGCTTTAAACCAGCAGCTCCACCGTGAGTTAGTGCTACAGTAATAAAATTGGCTGCTTACCAGACCCACATAGGTCACAAGCGTGTGTGCTGATCCACAGCTTAGAGATGCATTCCTCTGTCTACCAAATCTCAGAGATTCACGATGGACAACAGTTCCCAGAAGACCCGAGTGGATGAATACGCATGGACGCTGATGAAATGGATTCCTCTATACCTTCCTCAAAGGGCTCAAGTGGATCCCCGGTTAACAGCTCATGATGGATGATAAAAAATTGGAGGAAAACTTATAGTGCATTATCTTTTAATAAAAAAACTATTTTAAAAGGCATTTAAAAAATGTTACAGCAAAAAATTGTTCTTACGGCCGCCTGCAGTGTGGACCGCGCTTTCCCGATGTTACAACTGGCTTCTTCCGACGTGTTTCCCCTAAGGAGGCAACAAGTGGGATTGGAGAACCGTTCGCAACGTCAGCGATCACATTTAAATAGCGGAAAAACAGGAATACCAGATGACATACAGAGGAACTCCATGACTCAGAAATAAAACTCCTTCCTGCTGTGCCACTGATTGTCAAAGTTCCAAAAGTGGGTACTCAACAACTTCCAAAGGAGGAAATAGTTTGAAAAATGACCCATTAAAGTCTCTTTAATCTTAAATATATTTTAAAATACCAAAAAGTATCAAAAAAGAAAAAGAAAAAATGAAATATAAAAAATAAAAACAAAAAAAATATTTTTTATATAAAATGGTTACAAGAGTACAAAAATATATGTGATTTGTAGTGAAGCAGCACTAAATAACTCTACAACAATACTAAAGTATAAAGTGCTAATAATAAAGTGATAATACTGTTCATGGATACCTCTGAACAAATCCTAAGGTATAAAGTGCTAATAATAAAGTGCTGATAACAATCTCACTTCCCAAAAATAGTGCAATAACAATGGCATCAGAAAATAAAAAATCGACAGGGATGAATAATCCAAAATGTATCCGAAGTAACTACAAGTACTAAGCAATAGTCTCAATAGGAGTAAGTGTGGCAAAGTAAGAAAAAAGTCCAAATACAGGTAATATAATAGCTTGAAAAAATCCTTCTCCAATCCACACCCTGTGTGTGCTAGCCTCTCACCTCAAGGGAAGACCCCAAATGGGTCTAGTCGTGCATCAACAGATGTATACCACCGATGTGTCCTTTTCCTCCTCCTTGGGTATATCCTAGACAGATGGTCACTGTAGTATCAAGGCTGTTTCTCCACAAACACCAAGTTCCACGGCCAGCTCCTTTAAAACATTGTCTCCAGGAACATAGGGTAGAAGAGAAGAGCCTCCATAGTGTAGTAGTAAAAATCTTGCATTTTATTTAAAAAAGATAGTAGCAAAAGTTTAAAATGGAAAAACGCCATCAGCAAAAAAACATGTGCCAAACACAGGAACTTCCGGTCACGGCCGTAACCGGAAGTGACGTCACCCGGCTCCTCCCTACACGCTACGTCACACCACACGTGACTTTTTCAAGGGTATGGATGCTGGGTGACAAAGGTAGGGTTTATATACTAATGGTAATCATAGAAACAGCATAACAATGAGTAAGGGCTTTTCATATGCAAATGATTCAACCAAATGGGAAGCAAAAAGGACAATTCTGTTTGCTTGGTTCTCACTAATCTACTCCCATAGACGGAGCAATGGCATATAAAAGGAATCGGAAAACCAATAATAATAAGAGTAAAATCTCTATAAATAAAACACAAGGAATGTAAAACCAAAAGCCTGAAATCAAAAAATAAAAATAAAAATGTATATATTTCACATTCCTTACATGAAATCACAAGTTCAACTCAAAAGTAGATAAAGCTAAAACATGAATAATTGGAAATAAAACAATTCAAATTAAACTCAATGTTAAGACCTGGGGGGGGGGGCGAAAGATTGCATTTCATAAATCCACCGAGATTCTGCTTTACTAAGAGTAATAATTTTATTGCTTCCCCTCCAATGAGGTTTGTATTTTTCAATACCCCAAAAAGAGAGGAAGCTGGGATTTTTTTCATGACATTCTGCATACTTTATTCACTTTATATTTTGGACATGTTCCCTTAAGCGTTTCCAAAGGGGTCTTTTTGTTCTGCCTAGTACAAAAATATACCTTCTCTTAACCCAACCAACTGTTAAAGATATTATTATAAAAAATAAATAAAAATAACAAAATTAAAAAATATAAAAAATATATACTGAAACCATAAAATAATTTTTTTTTATAAAATAAGAATAGAAAGGAAGAACCCTTTTCCATATAAAAATGGGACTTTCCATATCTCATAAATTAATGAATTAATATGGTTCCTCGTATTAGCAACTGAAAGCTTTACATAATTTATAATGAACAATAAAGATAATAACACTTTATAAATATAAATCAATATTATCATTGGAGATATCATTGGAGGTATCATTCTAAATTTTACTAAAACACAATTCTCTTTATATGACACCCCAACTTTCCCTATTATTGATTATTAATAAAGGAATTGACTCACTCTTCATTGAGTCCCAGTGGGCAGTGACAATGTAAATTATAAATCCATTGGGTCTCTCTCCTAGAGATACTCCTCTTCAGATTGCTACCCCGTCAATGGGGAATACAGAAATACACTCCCCATTTCCATGGGCAACAGCTTCACTTAAATCTCAGCTTTTGCACATCAGCTCCATTACTTTTGAGTGGGCTGGAGGGGGCAGTTCTCTTTAGCCAATGATCAGCACTTGGGAGACTTGGTAGTAAATATAGTGCAGCCCATGATATCTGTTGATAGCGGGTTGCACTTTATTTAATCAGGGCAAGTCCCTCTCTTTGACAAGATGTACAGTACACATCATGTACCTGCTACTGTGATTCTGACAAGAATAGCTACCCAACAGCGCTGGCAGTGGCAGGGCTCCTGTTTTGAAGCCTGTGCTTTTCCGGGAGAGCTGCTCCACCCCACTCCATTCCCCAGCCCTGCCCTGCTCCTCTCCCCAATACAACATGCAAGGATGACACTGCACGCTAGAAGAAGGGAGGTGTTGTCAATAGTAATGCGCCCGCCCAGCAACACAAGCAGAAGTTTGGTGATCCTTATACTGCACTCTCTGGGACAAAGCAACAATCCACCAATGTTGCTGTGGCCTCCCCTCCCAAAGTGCCGCCTGGGTCCACTGGAGCCTTGGTGTGGCCGGCCTTGCTGACACTGCAGAGTATTGTCCCATCAGCAGCCTGCTGCACACTGTGTACTCCACAATGTCCTCTCAATAAGTGCCTCAAGCCCAGGAATATTCCTTCCTTTTCCTCCTCTGCAGAGCTCTGGTAATGCTAGGATCTGTATGTAGGGTAAGCAGGTGACACTTCCTTTATATTCCCCTCCTTGTTGGGCGTCATGTGGGTCACATAGGAGGCCTATCCCAGAGTGGGTTCTTCTGAGCTATGCTAGGCACCTTGGATAGGGTCACTAACTTACGCGTGGGGTACCTTTACTTGTGCCATGCTTACACTGCCCTGAGAGAGGGTGGAGGTCACTTTCAAGGACAGCTCAACCTTAAAGCGGACCTCTAACAAAAAGATGGCCATACACGTGTTAACTTGAACAGATGACTGAACTCTAGTTAACGCTCTTTATGTTAATGTACACCACTGCTGTCACTTGTTGCATTTAGGAGGGACATGCTGAGCAGCCTGTGCCCATCATACAGCCTCTGTGCCCATAATATGCAGCCTGGGCCCATAATTTGCTGCTTCTGTGCCCATCATTTGCTGCTTCTGTGCCCATCATATGCAGCTTCTGCCCATCATATGCAGCCTGTGCCCATCATATGCAGCATGCAAGTAAAGGCGCAGAGAACTGGAGATAACAATAATGACAACAATAAAAGCAAAGGGATGGGGAACAGACTGAAATTTTCCAATCTTATAATACATTCAATGGATAAATAATGTCCACATGTATATGTCCGAAAAAGAAGAAAATGTGTATCACATTAGCACATATGGGGAATGGTCTCACAGTCATGTACAAATGAGGGGTCATGTACAAATGAGGGGTTCAAGGATCCAAATAATGGTAGGTCCACAAGCAGGGCTGCCTTCATCAAGAAGCGAAACCACATTCCAATCCTAAGGAAAAACAGAAGAGAGAGGCGCCTCTGGGTGTAGACTAAAAACAAGGTTTATTCATAAAAAGATAATGATGATCAAACTCACATGTTGAAGATCATCAATAGGCATAAAATGGTAATCAAATGCTGGAAAGGACATCATTCATTAAAGGTTCAAATCAGTCGAAGACAACTCCTGGCGGGGGGCTCTGCCTGTGTGTGAGGAGAGGTACCGCTGAGATGTGAGGCCGGCCGCAGCGGTGACAAGTCACAATACTCGGTGGAGAACAGGGAAGAGCGTAAACATCCGGCGAGGAGTGATGACGTCATGAATCGAGCGACGCGTTGCAGGGCGTACGGGCTGTGTTGACGTGACAGCCGCGCCCCTTCATCAGGCTGAGGATGGATGGGATAGGGCGGCTTAAGAAGTGGGAGGTGGGAGGGAGAACCAGAACAGGAAATGTCATGATTGGTGTGGATGAAAGGGGGGGGGGGGACGGGACCGAGACTACAGGAAATGGTCAGAGGAACATTAAGAAGTGTCAGCAGTGAAGTACTTTGTCAGGGAGCATGACAATGATACAGGGGCAATTATGTGAAAAGAAAAGAAAGAGGGAATAAAAAATAGACGGTTCGATTGGTACAGAGGGTGTGTGGTTGGGAGGGAACTATGATATAAATGCAAATACATGTAAGTAAATACATCATATGAGATGGTATATGGCTGGAGAAAAAATATATAAAGGAAAAATAAAAAATAAATAAATAAAAATAAAAATAAAAAATAAAAAATAAAAAATAATGATAATAATAAAAAAAAAATAAATAAATAAAAAATATAAAATGTAAAATATAAAATATAAAATAAAAAATAAAAAATAAAAAATAATAAATAATAAAATAAATAGAAAAAAGGCAAGTATATGTAAAGGGTGGATATCTGTTGATATAGATAAATGCGTGGATATATGAATATGATAAGTCTATGGAGGGGGGGGGGGTTGGGGATGAGGGAAGAAAAAGGCAGAACATATATATATATATATGAATATATACAAGTACATATGTCCAAGCATATGGAAAATAATTATAATAATAATAATAATAATAATAATAATATGACATTTCCTGTTCTGGTTCTCCCTCCCACCTCCCACTTCTTAAGCCGCCCTATCCCATCCATCCTCAGCCTGATGAAGGGGCGCGGCTGTCACGTCAACACAGCCCGTACGCCCTGCAACGCGTCGCTCGATTCATGACGTCATCACTCCTCGCCGGATGTTTACGCTCTTCCCTGTTCTCCACCGAGTATTGTGACTTGTCACCGCTGCGGCCGGCCTCACATCTCAGCGGTACCTCTCCTCACACACAGGCAGAGCCCCCCGCCAGGAGTTGTCTTCGACTGATTTGAACCTTTGATGGATGATGTCCTTTCCAGCATTTGATTACCATTTTATGCCTATTGATGATCTTCAACATGTGAGTTTGATCATCATTATCTTTTTATGAATAAACCTTGTTTTTAGTCTACACCCAGAGGCGCCTCTCTCTTCTGTTTTTCCATCATATGCAGCCTCTGTGCCCATCATATGCAGCCTCTGTGTCCATCTTATGCAGCTTCTGCGCCCCATATGCAGCCTTTGCCCATCATATGCAGCCTCTGTGCCCATCATATGCAGCCTCTGTGCCCATCTTATGCAGCTTCTGTGCCCCATCATATGCAGCATGTGCCCGTCATATGCAGCATGTGCCCGTCATATGCAGCCTGTGCCCATCATATGCAGCTTCTGCTGATCATATGCAGCCTGTGCCCATCTTATGCAGCCTGTGCCCAACATATGCAGCCACTGTGACCCCCCCCCCCGTTCGCCCACCATCAGACCGGCACTTACTCCATCCGGGAGACAGGCAGGTGACAGTTCCTGCATCCTGTGCGTCTCCTCCTCCATTCTGGGCTGTTGGTCCTCTCCTCCTGTGTCAGCGGCAGCGGTGGAGGAGTCCGATCCTCCAGCTTCCTCCCCTGTGTGTCTCTTCTTCCAAAGCGCCGGGCGCTTTGGCCAATCGGGAAACAGGTCTCACTGACCTGCCTCCTGATTGGCGGGGAGGCACTGTGGTGTAAAAATAGCGAAAATTAATTCACTATGGTCACACCACAGGGTGGGATCAGGGCGCACTCTCTGCGCCCCGAGACCACCCTTTTTTGAAGCCTATTAGAGCCTCAGGCTCTAATCAGGTGCTTAAAAAAAAACACCCCTGCATGCACTGCCATAGGAGTCAATGCGTCCAGCGTCCTGAAATGGACCGGGCGCATGGATCGCTGTGATTAAGGGTGCGGCGCCCGTGCCCGTGCTCCCACAATGCACAGGCCACCCCTGCTAACCAGCCTTTCAACCTGCTTACAAGTAGTTCAAGAGAAACTGCAGCACATATTCAGTCTCTCTGGGGAATACATCTCCCACAAGTCCTTGCTCCTCCCAGCTTTGTCCTTTCACTGGATGCACAGCATTACATTACAGCTTACTTTGCTCTCCCTGGTGGTGGGGGGGGTCTTTTCCCTGGCTCTCTCTGTAGCTGCACACAGCTCTGGAAATGTTCAGTGTTTTGTTTCCCCCCCTCTTCTCCCCACTGGCAGGCAAGGAGAGGGAGAACAGCCATCACACTGGCTGTGTGTGAGTGGCTGCAGCATGTGTGGGCAACCGTAGTCCAGAGAGTGCCTTGGACTGGGGCAACATAGAAATATTATACTTACACATTACTTAGCGTGCATACACGTAACCTGCAAATTATATCTGATGATATGACCCTATTAATTAGATGAATTATCATTTTTAACTGATGTATCCATTTTAAGCAATAATCACTTACCCCCCCCCCCCCCCCCAGCTTTTGAACTTGTGGGTGGGGCCAAATATGATAGTGGAAGGGGGAGTATGGTACATGGAAGGCAGGAAAAATCACTATGGTAAAAGGAAGGCAGAAAAAAATCACTATGGCACATGGAAGGCAGGAAGGATTACTATGGCACATGGAAGGCAGGAAGAAACACTATGGCACATGGAAGGCAGGAAGGATCACTATGGTACATGGGAGGCAGGAAGAATCACTATGGTATATGGAAGGCAGGAGGGATCACTATGGTATATGGAAATCAGGAAGGATCACTATGGCACATGGAAGGAAGGCAAAACAGGATCACTATGGCACATGGAAAGCAGGATGAAGGAAGGATCATTATGGTATATTGAAGGCAGGAAGGAAGGATCACTATGGTATATAGAAGGTAGGAAGGATCACTATATTATGTGGAAGGAAGGATTAGATGGAAGGAAGAGAGAGAGGGCTGTGTTCACTCACCCAAGCCTGGCTGGTCTTCAGAGGCTCAGGCAGTGACATCAGAAGCACTGCTTAAAAATTCCTGCCCACTAAGGATGGGCTCGGGCGTGTTCGCACACTCCACGTGCAGAGCCCGCCAGGAAGTCTGCGCTGCGCTGATCACAGGCATTCTCAAACTCATTCTGGCACTGGGCTCTACTGTGGGATTCAGCCCATATCGACGGGACACTGGGATTCACTTGAAATCTCAGGATGGTCCTGGTGAATCTGGGACTGTTGGGAGGTATGAATAATCATGAATTTTCTGAGATAGAGATAGCCCTTATTCACAAGGGCACTGACACCTGTTGTCTGTTAATGGGCCATGTGTTTATGCAGCCTGTGCTGCCAGGTGCTGCATGCAGGCAGCCCATTCATGTCCATGAGCAAGCAGAGGCTGTACAGACACAGCCACGCATCACAATTTAACCGTTTGTGGGTGCATGTCCCCAAATGCACACTGTCTGCATTTGGAACTTCTGGCTGGCACCTGCACGCCTGTTAGACTGGGCACAGCGGCTGTGTACATGCAGGCACTGCGCCCTCCATAGACATGAATAGGTTACCTGCTTGCAACACGGCAATTCAAACCACATTAACACATGGCCCACTCATGAACTACAGCGCCCATGTGAATAAGGCCAGAGGGTTTATGTACACAGTGTATGGATACACATGCATGTCATTTTAGACATTACAACATAAAGTGTACTTTAATAGAATACTTTAATAGACCCCTGAGCTCTCTTTACATTTATAGCAAAAGAAAGATGCCCACATAGTGGGCTCTGTCCGTAAAAACAACATCCAGTTTATAGGCTAGCAAAACATGATTCCTTTCTGATGAACCTAGCAGGGTCCTGAACCCCACACCTCAGGGGGAAAGGATTTGACAAGTAAACAATATCAGAGAGGCCGAGGCTGTGAGAAAGGCGCCATGGATCTAAGAAGCCTCTGTTCTGCTTTGGCTCTGGCGGCAGAAAAGGTTTGAGGTGGTACAATGGAGGAGAGTTAGGGGAGATGCTGCTCAAACACTCTGGATTTTCCCACACTGGATATCCTGTGAAAACCAGAAAGAAGAAGGATGTAATGTGCTGAGATTTGTACATTGCTGGGAGCAAAGGGCCTTGCCAAGACTTAATAGTCTCTCATTAGCAAAAAACAAGTGAAGGGCTTACAGTGCCTCTTGGATCCTCTTCGGTTATTTCTGGTTTCTGTGCCAACTGAACACTGAACTTTTTTCTTTTTTAGCTTTTTTGTATTAGATAAAAGACAGTAGGATTATTTAAAGTGCAGTTCCACCCTGGTGTGTTTAGGAAATAAACATAGGAGAAATTTGAATACATGCCACCGATGGTCATGTTTACAGGCATTTCCTTTGAAAAACAAATATTCATTGTCAGCTGAAATCTGTCTTCATGGGTGGAAAAATATGTTGACAGTTTTTCCACCAGACAACAATTTTTGTGGTATAAGGCTACATTCACATGGCTGCATAGGTGCAGATAGTTTGCTGCGTTCAGTGGTGGCTAAATTCTGCCTCTGGGTGTAGCAACACTGTGTGCTGTGGTCACATACAAACTGGCCAATTAGCTGCGGACGAAATTACCCAGAAACACTGACCCCGGAGTCTGGACACAAACTGTAGTGATTCTCACCAGTGGCCACCTCTGTCCATCCCTGTAGTCATTTTCACCTGTGGCCACCTCTGTCCTTCCCTGTAGTAATTCTCCCCGGTGGCAACCACTGTCCTTCCCTGTAGTGATTCTTACCAGTGACCGCCCCTGTCCTCCCCTGTAGTGATTCTTGCTCATGGCCACCTCTGTCCTTTCTTGTAGTGATTCTCGCCAGTGACCGCCCCTGTCCTTCTTTGTAGTGATTCTCACCAGTGGCCACCTCTGTCCTTCCCTGTAGTGATTCTCACCAGTGGCCACCTCTGTCCTTTCCTGTAGTAATTCTCACCAGTGGCCGCCCCTGTCCTTTCCTGTAGTGATTCTCGCCGGTGGCCACTCCTGTCCTTTCCTGTAGTAGTTCTCACCAGTGGCCACCACTGTCCTTCCCTGTAGTGATTCTCACCAATGGCCATCTCTGTCCTTTCCTGTAGTGATTCTCGACGGTGGCCACTCCTGTTCTTTCCTGTAGTAGTTCTCACCAGTGGCCACCACTGTCCTTCCCTGTAGTGATTTTCACCAATGGCCACCTCTGTCCTTCCCTGTAGTGATTCTCATCAATGGCCACCTCTGTCCGTCCCTGTAGTGATTCTCACCAGTGGCCACCCCTGTCCTTTCCCATAGTAATTCTTGCCTGTGGTTGCCCCTGTCCTTCCCTGCAGTGATTCTCACTGGTGGCCACCTCTGTCCTTCCCTGTAGTGATTCTCACTGGTGGCCACCCCTGTCTTTCCCTGTAGTAATTCTCGCCAGTGGCTGCCCCTGTCCTTTCCTGTAGTAATTCTTGCCGGTGGCCACCCCTGTCCTTTCCTGTAGTGATTCTCAGTGGTGGCCGCCCTATCCTTCCCTGTAGTGATTCTCACTATGGCCACCTCTGTCCTTCCTTGTAGTGAGTCTCACTATGGCCACCTCTGTCCTTCCCTGTAGTGATTCTCACCAGTGACCAATCCTGCAGGGACATGCTAAGTGACACACATGGACTTTCCTAGTATGTCACAATGAAGAACTGTGAACACATAAATGGTATATAGCTTAAAAATATCATTTTAAATTTGAAGATACACCAGCGCACATTCTTACATACAATGCACACTGATATATGAGCTTGTGGTAGTACATTTTCTGGAAGAGATTTGGCCAGTGCTCCTACTCCCCAGACCCAGCTTTACCTACTCTGTTCACATCACTTCTGGTCTGTGGTTGCTTTGTCTTGCTCCACCCTACAACTTGTGTCACCAAAGGATTTTGACAGGTTGTAAAAAAAAATTTCCAGACAGCTATTTTTGTGGTCTACTACTTAGACCAGCCTCGTTTTGGAATTTAGGTGTTTACATGTTTAAAACAGTTTTTTTTGCTAGAAAATTACTTAGAACCCCCAAACATTATATATATTTTTTTCTAACACCCTAGAGAATAAAATGGCGGTCATTGCAATACTTTTTTTCACCCCGTATTTGCACAGCAAAAAAAATAAAACATCAGCAAAGTTAGCCCAATTTTTTTTATATTGTGAAAGATAATGTCACGCCGAGTAAATTGATACCCAACATGTCACGCTTCAAAATTGCGCCCGCTCGTGGAATGGCGTCAAACTTTTACTCTCAAAAATCTCCATAGGCAACGTTTAAAAAATTCTACAGGTTGCATGTTTTGCGTTACAGAGAAGGTCTAGGGCTAGAATTATTGCTCTCACTCTAACGATCGTGGCGATACCTCACATGTGTGGTTTGACCACCATTTTCACCCTCCAGGCAATCTTCACCCCTATCCACCCTTCCTCCTCTGCTCTCCCAAAATAGCACTGTTGATTTTAATTTATTTATTCTTTTTACCTTTAAATTTTTTTTTTAAATTGTCACCCCCAGGTGCACATCATTCACGTAGGTGAATGACGTGTGCACTATGCTCCCTTGCCTCCTGGGATATGTTATATACATCACATGTCCCAGGAAGCATTGTCCTTCATTCAATAAAGGTGTACAGGGGTGGGCGAAGCTGGGAAAAGCTGGCGCCTACAGATGACTTCACAGAAAACATGGTGACATGGGACAGAGTGGTGGCAAAACAGTAGAGTATCTCAGAGGGACAGCGCTGGATCCACTGGGTGGGTGAATATCTAAATTGTGCAGAAGACAGTCCCCGGTAAGCAGGGGTTAAAAAAAAAATCGGGAGGAGGGTGAAGTTCCGCTTTAAAGTGGAACTTCACTCATATTTTATACATTGTTTAAATATACTGCTCCACTCTTTCTGCAATTAACATCCTTTTGTTGTTTTTTTTTTTAATAGATGGGATGCTTTTTTTGTGGGACACAGCCTGCATTTCTTCCTTTCTGGCCTATGCCAGCATGATCTTCACACTCCAAGCTTCCTGTGATACCCACATCACTACATGAGCAGAAAGGGTTGTCAGGAGGTTGCCTACTAGGACCTGGAAGAGACATCCGGCCTGTTACGTCACAAAGAAGAGGACAGTGCAGGACCTGGAGAGTGGCGGCTTTCAGTGTCACCCAGCAGGACAGAGGATGAGTATGCTATTTCACCTCAACCCATCATACCAAGTAAGAA
The DNA here is from genome assembly GCA_037952925.1 of Lithobates clamitans. Lineage (NCBI taxonomy): Eukaryota > Metazoa > Chordata > Amphibia > Anura > Ranidae > Lithobates > Lithobates clamitans. The sequence goes on from JBBGZY010000992.1 coordinate 2,967,354, forward strand.
GGGGTTAATATTAAAATATGACCACCAGAAGGTTTTACCCCCTTCATGATCAGGCCATTTTTTGCTAATTAGCACTGCACTACTTTAACTGGTAATTGCGTGGTCATGCAACACTGTGCTCAAATAAATTTTTATAATTTCATTTTTTTCATATAAATAAAGCTGTCTTTGGTAAAATAAACAAAAACAAGTGTATATTGATTGATGTGTGTGAAAGTTATAGTGTCTAAAAGCAATGGTATATACTGTATATACTGAAATTGTTCTCTTTTTTTTTTTATACTAGTAATGGCGGTGATCAGCGACTTGTAGTGGGACTGAGATGCAGTGGACAATCTGACACTAACTGAAGCTGGCTGGGAGGTACACTAACTGACTAAATGACACTGACATCACCAGTGACACTAATACTAATGATACAGTGACCAGTGATAATAATATACTGTACACTGTCACTGTACTAATGGCACTGGCTAGGAAGGGGTTAACATTGCAGGGTAATCAAGAGGTTAAGTGTGTGCCTAACAAGTGTTAATGTGTGTGTGATGTGTACTAAATATCTGTTTGCTTGTTCCATCCTTTGCAGGGGGAAAAAAATCAAACAAATCATTCATTCTGTACAGAGCCCTGTGTGTTTGTCAACACTGGGCTCTGGGCTGTGATTGGATACAGCCGATCAGCAGGTCTCACCCATTGCCAGAAAGCTGTTGACAAAATCTTGCTGTGTCCAATCACAGCGAGAGTCAGTTGGGGGGGGGGGGGGGTTACACCAACGTACAGGTATGTGATTGTGCCTGTACAAGCTGCCCACCCGCAGTAAAATGCCGGCTTGTGGTCAGCAAGTGTTTAATATTAACCATGGGGAGGAAGGGATAAAGTTCCTTTTTAAAGGAAAAATATGGACAAAATAAAAAATAACATCAATAAAGCATTCTGTCACTCGCATTAACACAGCAGTCTTTGTTTATCTTGATCACCCATAGTATATATTTTTTCTTGTTAATTCTGTCAATAGATCCAGCAAAGTGCTAGTTAGTGAGGTTGAGAAAACCATATAATACTCCCGGGGATGTGAAAGAAAGCTCTGTCTCAAAAACATAATCCAAAATTAACTTGGGTACAGTCATTGTCAGTCAAACTATCACAGTACTGAAAACTGAGACATGTCCTGTTAATGAGGGAGAAACAGATTAAGTTAAATGTTGTCTTTACCATTGCAATATTTTAATATAGAAAGCAGCTGTGAGAACATACAAGTTCTTTTTCCATCCTGTTTCCAAGGTAACTGTAAAAACTGTGAATGTGCATGTAGAAGAGGCATGCTGCTTTGCTGCAAATGTCAGATCTAGCAGTGTGATGTTGTAGGAGAGCTGTTGTGATTGCTCTAGTTTTGCTCACGGTTTGTAGATGCAGGATCACATGTGTTTACTTGTGCCGTGAGCGATACACACGTGTCAAGATCAGGCTTCACATCCATCTATCAGAGCGCTGCTTTGAATGCCTTGTACAAAGGGAAATTTACTATTACTGTAGTACCAGAGAAAACCTTTAGAACAGGGGTGTCCAAACTTTTTTTTAAAGAGGGCCAGATTTGATGAAGTGAACATGCGCGAGGGCCGACCATTTTGCCTGACATTCTTTGAACCATGAAAATTTGGTCTAAGTGTGTTCGTTTGAGCACTAATACACCGCCCAGCAAGAATTCTCTTGCCTTTGTGGCTCTGTGTGAGTAAAAAGATGAGCTCAGGCATATTATTTGGATATACCGTATTTATTGGCGTATAACACGCACCTTCACTTTAAGAGGAAACTTTCAGGAAAAAAACTTGAATTTTAAATAAAGAACTGTGAAGTAAAATAAGGGTCAGTGCTCCTCTTCCCCCCCATCCATTGTCATGAATGATACACCCCCATTTTCATCAGTGCAGCATCCCCATTTCCATCAGTGCAGCACCCCCATTGCCAAGAATGCAGCACCCACAATTGCCAGGAATGCAGCACCCCTTTTTCCAAGAATGCAGACCCACCATTGCCATCAGTGCAGCCTGATTGATGCCCATCCATCTGCGGCCTTGGAGGGGACAGGGAGGGGGGCAGGACGCGCGCCAAAAGATTACATACAAGGAAAACTCTGTTTTCTCGGGGGCCTCACCTCCTTTGACGGACAGAACAGTTGTCCAATGGCAGCGCAGGAGACAGGACTTTCTATTACAGAGGCCACGTGTAAGTAGGAAATACTCCTGTGTGTCTGGCACTCGTCCCGCCTCCTCCCTGTCCCCTCCAAGGCAGCCAGCATATATATGTTTTGTGACCCCGGCGCTAGGAGATCGTTGGGGGACACAAAAGATATATCTGTCCAAATAACCAGGCGGACCCTTCAAAACCGGAACGCGGGCCAGACTTTGGACATACCTGCTTTAGAGGCACCAGAAATTCCGGAGTGTGCTCTATGCTATCATTGCCGTTTCTAGAAAATGACTTATTCGTAAATATTTATTTTTAGGTGCAGTTGGAATTCTGAAATAATACATGGGACCGTAAACGTCAGGCTAAAATTACAACCTGCAAACATGCATAATAAAATACAAACCACACCACACATAGATAACTTGGATAAAATTAGGCCACGGTCTGGTTTATTGGTTTACAACAAAATTATATATTACGTCATAAAGTTTGTTACTTAAATAATTTTTTCAAACAAAAGTCATCTTCAGAATTCACCAAAACTCAGCCCAGCCACTAAGACTCGGGTTGACCATCATCTCTTCTTTAAACATATTCTCACATATCCCAACCGACAGTAGGGCTGTTTATAAAACAACCCTCCTGTCACCACCCTCCCAAACCACGGCCTTTTCTATGCATGTTTGCAGGTTGAGGTTCAGGATGTCCAAACCTACATACGATAAATGTATGCCATAAAACCGATACATACCTTGGATGTCACCTTCTAATTCAACATGACGAAATGAAAAACCTAAATCCTGAACTAGGAATCTTTCCATAGCTCTGTTAACTCGCTTGCAAACTTTCTCTAATGGTTTAAATATAACCGATTCCAACCATCTCAATCTGGGTATTATTTCCGAGAATACCAACACTGTGTTTGGAAAAACTAACTTCAAAACCTAAAAGTATCCTTCATGGTTAACATTATTTCGAATGTCTTCATTTTCCCAATATCATTTCCCCCCAAGTGAATTATAAGAATGTCAGGTGGGGGGAAAATAGCATAAAGTCTACCTAACTCATATACTAAATCGCTCCAAATTATTCCCCTTCTACCTTCAACAAAGTAAGCAATTAATAAGGATGAATATACAATATATAAGAATCAGAGCTCCACCTACCTATTTTCTTAATGCTATTAGGCTTTAACCCAATTTGAGCAGCCTCTGTGGCTGCTCCGATTCAAAAGGAGTGTGCTGTTATTCTTAAATGGTTCAAATCTAAATAATACAGGCACTGTTGTAATTCCACTCTAAATTGATAACCTGTTAAAGGTGAATCGTCACTGTGAATAAATAATAGATTGGATTAACCCGACCTCAAATTCATATATGACCTCAATGCCTTCACTGGACAAATACTTTCATCTTGGCACCTCTTTAAATATATCCAAGAACCCCAACCCAAAGAGTCAGTTTTGCTAAATTTTAGAAATATTCTTACACTTTCTTCTTCTTCATTCTTCTTGATAACAAAATACCTGACCTTTCTGCCCTTGACGGAGGTAATAACTCTGACACCCGGAATGCTGCAAAAAATGCCAACAAAAAACTGCATTGAACAAAATAGCTTCATATTCCGATGAACAAATTATGGTTGTTACCCTTCATAACCTTGATAAAATATCAGGTGTAATAGGAGATCTATTATCAGTAATCAAATTTGTTTTTCTATATCCTTTCTTGGCCTGTTTCATTGAAAAGAAGCTTTGACAAGCAGTTACCTTGTAAAGACGTAGAAAAAATGATACCCCCGCTAGGGTTTTGTTAACGTGTGACCAAGAATAATTCCTCTCTAGGGATGAGCCAAACACCCCCGGGTTCAGTTTGTGGCAGAACATGCGAACAGGCAAAAAATTTGTGCGAACACTACTAAAGTCTATGGGACTCGAACGTGAAAAATCTAAAGTGCTAATTTTAAAGGCTAATATGCAAGTTATTGTCATAAAAAGTGTTTGGGGACCCGGGTCCTGCCCCAGGGGACATGGATCAATGCAAAAAAAAGTTTTAAAATTGGCTGTTTTTTCGGTAGCAGTGATTTTAATAATGCTTAAAGTGAAACAATAAAAGTGAAATATTCCTTTAAATATCATGCCTGGGGGGTGATTATAGTATGCCTGTGTTTAGAATTTTCTGTGTTTTGTATTTCCCATGTTTAGAACAGTCCCTAGAACAGTCCCTACACAAAATGACATTTCTAAAGGAATAAAAGTAATTTAAAACTGCCAATTACCAGGCCCTTTGGGTCTGTTATGGATATTAAGGGGAACCCCGCACCCAAATTTAAAAAAAAAGGGGTGGGACCTCCAGGCCCTATATACTCTGAACAGCAGCAGTATACAGGTGGTCCCCGGGTTACAAACAAGATAGGGACTGTAGGTTTGTTCTTAAGTTGAATCTGTAATTTGGAACAGGTACATTTTGTAAGTGTAGCTCCAGCCAAAAAATCTATTTTTAAGCTTTTTGGATAACATAGGGAAGGATTATCATCACCCATGTAACATTTGTTTTGCTGAAGATTTCACCTCACTTTCTGTCCCAATGACAATTGGATTTAGAAAATTTTATGTTATTAGGGAAACAATTATTGGTGATAAAGCATCAGTGGAGACACCTTTTTCTCATATTAACGCTTACAGGAGAGAATTTCCCTTCCTAGGGGTAGATTACCTCTCACTTCCTGTTGTCTCACTCCGTTTCTAAGTAGGAGTCGTTTGTAAGTCGGATGTTTGAAAATAGGGGATCGCCTGTATATACTATACGGCCTGCCCTATACACTCTGTGGAAAATTGGGCCTTATGTATTGGTGGTACCAGAACACTGTAAGCCCTCACAGTTACTCTTGGTGGGTGCTGGAATGGGCCCTGCTGTGAAATATTATATCAAGAATTGTAATTATGTGTCCCTGTTAAACATGAGAATAAAAATTGGGCCTTAGGCGGTGGTGGTGGTGACACAGCACTGTAAAGCCACACAGATACTTTTGTTGAGCGCAGGAACAGGCCCTGCTGTGAAATATTAGATCAAAAATTGTGATTATGCGCCCCTGTTAAACAGGGGCATGAAAATTGGGCCTTAGGCAGTGATGGTGGTGGTGGCACAACACTGTAAAGCCTCACAGATACTTTTGTTGAGTGCAGGAACAGGCCCTGCTGTGAAATATTAGGTCACAAATTGTAATTACACACCCTTGCTAAACAGGGGCATAAAAATTAGGCCTTAGGCAGTGGTGGTGGTGCCCTGAACCGAAAATATTCCTAGAAGCTATCATCATGAAGATTGAGGAGGAATAGGATAGTCACTCAGCATAATAGGATAGTCACTCAGTATATGCAGTCTTCAAGGGATCCCACATCCATAGAAAAATCAATCGGTTACATCAGCAGCAGGTGCTTGGAATCTGGTGATCCAAGACTGATTAATTTTTATGACTGTGAGCCGATCAACAGATTCCATGGACAGGCGCACTCTGTGATCGGTTACAAAGCCTCCAGAAGCACTGAATGTGCATTCAGAAAAAATGCTGGATGCAGGAAAGGCCAGTAGCTCAATTGCATATTGAGCAAGCTCTGGCCTGTGGTCCATCCTCAGGACCCAGTAACCCAGTGGATGTTCTGGTGGAAAGGTCTCCAAGTCTGATCTTGCCCCTAGATATTCCTGCACCATGTAATTCAGACACTGGCGATGGTTGCTGGAACTGATTAGACCTGGGCGCTGAGGACTAAAGAATTATCTGAAGGCATTGGTCAGCTGGCCACCTTCTCCACTGCTCTTTCTGTGACTGAACGAAGCCTCGGCAAAATGTTGTCCAGCACCAGGAAATTGCAACCTCCCAGGCTCTGGAAACGCATTGCACAAACCTTTCTGCAAGGCCTCCCGAAGATGTTTTATCCTCTGCTCCCTCTGCGAAGGCTGGATAAGTTCTGCAATCTTACCCTTGTAACGTGGATTAAGAAGGGTTGCCAGCCAGTACTGATCCCTCTCCTTGATACCTTGATACGAATCCTAGGGTCCTTTCACAGGCTTTGCAGGATCAGGGAGGCCATGCAGCATAAGTTTGCAGAGGCATTCGATCCTGAGTCCTCTGGGTCACTAAGGATCACATGATCCTCAACCCCCTCCTCCCAGCCACGTACAACTCCATGGGTTTCTGATGGACTGCAAACAATCCCTTGAAGACTGCTGCTGATGCTGAGTGTTATCCTCCACCTCCATGCTGACATAATCCTCCTCCTCCTCCTCTTCTTCATCCTGTGTGATTGGCGGGCCTGCAGGAATACTAGTATCTGGATAAAGGGGGCCTTGAGAGGTAAGGAAGTCCTCCTCTTCCTCCCGCTGTTCTGCCTCAAGTGCCCTGTCCATTATTCTACAAAGTGTGTGCTCCAACAGGAAGGCAAGAGGGATAGCATGCACTGTCACTGCTCACCATCCTTGTGGCCTCCTCAAATGGTACAGGACAGTGCATGCATCCTTGATCAGTAGTAAAAGCGAAAAAAAGCCAAGCTCCCCTGACCCTGTCCTGATGCCAGACTCACACAGGTACTTATTTATGGACCTCTGCTGCTTGTGCAGCCGCTGCAGCATTGCCGACGTTGAGTTCCACCTGGTGGGCATGTCACAAATGAAGCAGTTCTTGGGCAGGTTGCATTCTCTTTTAATGTCAGCCAGCCAAGCACTGGCATTATATGACCGGCAGAAATGACCACAGACTTTCCTGGCCTGCCTCAGGAGATCCTGTCAGCCAGGGGACCTGATCAAGAACTGCTGCACCACCAAATTCAGGACGTAAGCCAAACAAGGAACATGGGTCAAGTGTCCCTGTCAGAGGGCGAAGAGGAGGTTGGTGCCATTGTTGCATACAACCATTCCTGGCTGAAGCTGGCGTGGCGTCAACCACCTCTGAGCCTGCCCCTGCAGAGCTGCCAGAATCTCTGCCCCAGTGTGGCTCCTGTCCCCTCAGCAGACAAACTCAAGCACCGCATGGCATTTTTTTTGCCTGACTGCTTGTGTAGCCCCTTGAACGCCTACGGAGTACCGCTGGTTCAGAGGAGAAATCGCAGAGGAAGAGGCCAAAGAGGAAGAAGAAGAGGAGGGGGTGGAGAAGAGAGCTGTGGCAGAATCACTACTAGCATTTTGGAGGCATGGTGGAGGAACAAGCTCCAACAATACTGAACCCTGTCCTGCATCCTTCCCAGCTGCCAGCAGAGTTACCCAGTCCGCCGTGAAAGAAAGGTAACGTCCCTGTCCATGCCTGCTGGACCATGAGTCAGCAGTAAAATGCACCTTACTGCTGACCGCCCTGTCCAACAAGGCCAAGACATTGCTTTCCACATGCTGGTAGAGAGCTGGAATGGCCTTCCGTGAAAAGAAATGGCGTTTGGGAACCTGCCACTAAGGTACCGCACATTCCACAAATTCACAAAAGGGGGCAAAGTCTACCAGCTGAAAAAGCAGCAGTTGCAGTGTTAGCAATTTGGCCAAGCTAGCATTCAGACACTGAGCATGTGGGGCAACTGGGGTAGGGAAATTTGCCTGCTAAAATCTGATGTTGGTGTACCGCTAGCAGATTGGCCGCAAGTACTTGGGACCCCTATTTCTATACCTCCATTCCTCTCAGTGCAGGTTTCTGAGAGGACTGGAGGTATAGTGGGGTTGGAGATCCCAACTGATGAGGAGCAAGGAGAGGTCCGCCTTGTTCTTTGATGTGGGTCTTTTAAGTGCTGTTGCCAATGGACTGCATGGGAGGTCATCATATGTCTGGTCAAGCATGTGTTGCCCAAGTGGCTGCGGCTACTTTTCACCACCAGAAAAGTAGTAGCAACTGCACTAGGGGTGCAGGGTACTGTGTACACCAACAGAAGTGTAATAACAACTATGGGTGTACTGTATGTACTGTGTACTGTGTACACCACCAAAAAAGTAGTAGCAACTGCACTAGGGGTGCATGGTACTGTGTACACCAACAGAAGTGTAATAACAACCATAGGTGCACTGTATGCATTGTGTACACCACCAGGAAAGTAGTAGCAACTGCACTAGGGGTGCACGGTACTGTGTACACCAACAGAGGTGTAATAACAACTATGGGTGTACTGTATTGTGTACACCACCAGAAAAGTAGTAGCAACTGCACTAGGGGTGCATGGTACAGTGTACACTAACAGAAGTGTAAAAACAACTATGGGTGTACTGTATTGTGTACACCACCAGAAAAGTAGTAGCAACTGCACTAGGGGTGCACAGTACTGTGTACACCTACAGAAGTTTAATAACAACTATGGGTGTACTGTATTGTGTACACCACCAGAAAAGTAGTAGCAACTGCACTAGGGGTGCACGGTACAGTGTACACTAACAGACGTGTAATAACAACTATGGGTGTACTGTATTGTGTACACCACCAGAAAAGTAGTAGCAACTGCACTAGGGGTGAACGGTATTGTGTACACCACCAGAAGTCTAATAGCAACTATGGGTGCACTGTATGTATTGTGTACTGTGTACACCACCAGAAAAGTAGTAGCAAGTGCACTAGGGGTGCATGATACTGTGTACACCAACAGAAGAGTAATAACAACTATGGGGGACTGTATGTATTGTGTACTGTGTAGACCACCAGAAAAGTAGTAGCAACTGCACTAGGGGTGCACGGTACTGTGTACACCAACAGAAGTGTAATAACTAGTATGGGTGCACTGTATGTAATGTGTACACCACCAGGAAAGTAGTAGCAACTGCACTAGGGGTACACAGTACTGTGTACACCACCAGAAGTCTAATAACAACTATGGATGTACTGTATGTATTGTGTACTGTGTACACCACCAGAAAAGTAGTAGCAACTGCACTAGGGGTGCACGGTACTGTGTACACCAACAGAAGTGTAATAATAACTATGGGTGTACTGTATTGTGTACACCACCAGAAAAGTAGTAGCAACTGCACTAGGGGTGCACGGTGCAGTGTACACTAACAGAAGTGTAATAACAACTATGAGTGTACTGTATTGTATACACCACCATAAAAGTAGTAGCAACTGCACTAGGGGTGAACGGTATTGTGTACACCACCAGAAGTCTAATAACAACTATGGGTGCACTGTATGTATTGTGTACTGTGTACACCACCAGAAAAGTAGTAGCAACTGCACTAGGGGTGCACGGTACTGTGTACCGTGCACCAACAGAAGTCTAATAACAACTATGGGTGTACTGTATTGTGTACACCACCAGAAAAGTAGTAGCAACTGCACTAGGGGTGCACGGTACTGTGTACACCAACAGAAGTGTAATAACAACTATGGGTGCACTGTATTGTGTACACCACCCGAAAAATAGTAGCAACTGCACTATGGGTGCACGGTACTGTGTACACCAACAGAAGTGTAATAACAACTATGGGTGTACTGTATGTGTTGTGTACGCCACCAGAAAAGTAGTAGCAACTGCACTATGGGTGCACAGTACTGTGTACACCGCCTGAAGTATATTAGAAAAAGTACACTAGGAATGGCCTGCAGTCAGATATAGCTAAACTGGATACAGTGGAGATATATACCGTATTTATCGGCATATAACACGCACTTTTTTCCCCTGAAAATCAGGGGAAAATCGTGGGTGCGTGTTATAGGCCGATCCCCGCCGATTTCTGTGTCATCGGAGCGATCGCGGCAATTGCCGCGGTCGCCGCCGACATACACAGCCGTGGATAGATTCAAAAATGGCGCCGAGACTGCAGGGAGCCGAGATACACATACTCGAGTGTTCTCGGCTTTTTCCGGCGCCGCCGTCACGCCCAGTCCCGCCCCTGGACCTGTGTTATGTCCATCATAGGGCGGGACTGGGCGTGACTGTGAGCGGCGCCGAAAAAAGCCGAGAACACTCGGGTATGTGTATCTCGGCTCTTGTCGGATCCGAGATACACATACCCAAGTGTTCTCGGTTTTTTTCGGCGCCGCTCACAGTCACGCCCAGTCCCGCCCTATGATGGACATAACACAGGTCCAGGGGCGGGACTGGGCGTGACGGCGGCGCCGGAAAAAGCCGAGAACACTCGAGTATGTGTATCTCGGCTCCCTGCAGTCTCGGCGCCATTTTTTGAATCTACATCAAGTGCACAAAGCTGCACTGACATGGCTGGCCTCGGGCAACGAAGCTACACTGGGGCAAGGCTGCACTGAGGCAAGGCTGCACTGGGGCAAAGCTGCACTGGGGCAAAGCTGCACTGAGGCAAGGCTGCACTGGGGCAAAGCTGCACTGACAAGGCTGCACTGGGGCAAAGCTGCACTGACAAGGCTGCACTGGGGCAAAGCTGCACTGAGGCAAGGCTGCACTGGGGCAAAGCTGCACTGACAAGGCTGCACTGGGGCAAAGCTGCACTGACAAGGCTGCACTGGGGCAAAGCTGCACTGACACTGAAAAGGCTGCAGATGGACAGATAAGGCTGCATTGATGGGCATTTTAATGTAAGTTTTTTTTCGTAAAACTTCCCTCCTAAAAAATTTTTTTCCTTAAAATTCTCTCCTAAACTTGGGGTGCATGTTATACGCCGGCGCGTGTTATACGCCGATAAATACGGTATATATGAGACTGTCTGCACACATATATATATATATATATATATATATATATATATATATATATATATATATATATATATATATATATATATTAAAGTGGAGGGCCACCCTGAAAAAAAAAATTACACCAAAAATTCTAAAAAAAAATTTTAAAAAACATTTGAAAAATAAAAAATCAAACTTACCAAAACCTTTGTTGCTAGGCAGTCTTCCTAATCTGCCTCTTCCTTTTCCGCGGCGTCTTCTGCTCCTCGGTGAGCGGCCCCGTTGTCTTCTGGGAACTGTGTGTGTTAACAGAACACCACGGGGCCATTCACAGAGCGCAGCTCGCGCGTGCGCAGTAGGAAACTGGCAGTGAAGCCACAAGGCTTCACTGCCTGTTTCCCTTACCTAGGATGGCGGTGGTGGGACCCAAGAGCCGAGGGACGGGTCGCCCTCGGGTGGCCGATATCGCGGGCACCCAGGACAGGTAAGTACTTATTTAAAGTCAGTAGCTACAGTGTTTGTAGCTGCTGACTTTCATTTTTTTTTTATGGCCGGAATCCCGCTTTAAATACACTGCAGCTAACTGAATAACCTGCCTGTCTGAAGTATATTAGCAAAAGTACATCAGGAATGGCTTGCAGTCAGATATAGCTAAACTGGATACAGTGGATATACTCTCTCTCCGTCCACGTCAACAACACACTATACGGGGCCGACGTGCAGGCAGCCTGATATAGTGTTGGGCGTGAACTTAATCCCCCTGAGCCATGATTGGCAAAAGGCACCCTGCCTTTGGCCAATTATGGCTCTCTTAGCTGAGGGCGCAGGGATTGGCCAAAGCCTGCAGGTCATGGTGCATGCTTTGGCCAATCATCATACAACAATGCACTCTGCTCCCGCAGTGCATTATGGGTTGTTACGCGCCGCTCGAATTTGGCACGAACGGCCCATAATGTTCGGTTTTCAACGAACTGGCGAACAGCCAATGTTCGAGTCAAACTCATGTTCGACCCGAACAGAAAGCTCATCGCTATTCCTCTCCATCATTGAATGCAGGAAAATGAACACTAAATGTTCAGAGTATTCTGAAATGTTCAATTTTAATGAAGATAAAAAGGATAACCACAGCAACCATAAAGAGAATAATTTTTCCAAGTTGATACCGCCACTGAATTCTTAATATTTACAAAAATTAAATCAAATCCCATTAATGGGGCGGGCATGAAGCTCCGATTAGATCCGCCTCCGGAAGCAGGGAGCAAAAATGGTCCATCTGCAGGCGAGAGAGAGCATCAGCTATTATGTTTACCTTACCTTGAATGTAGTTAGCCTTCAACCAGATGTTCCATTTTAGACAAAGAAAAACGAAATGTCGCAATAAAGAAACCACCTGCGGAGACTTGAAGGAAAGACAATTTACAACAAAACAAACACCTTTATTGTCTGTACTCAATAATTTTCTTCTATTTGAAAACTGAAAACCCCATAACTCTAATGAAAGGAAAACCGGGAATACTGTAATTCCAAAATAACTATATTTCTACAAAAACCATTTGCAAACCACCTGCTCGGCCAGGCAGATGCACACCAATGGCCCCCCAGATTTCTCCGAAACCAACTGAAGCTGCTGCATCTGTTGCCAATAGGAAATCGCTGTCGCAGATAAAATCCGTCTGCCACATCGCTTTCCCATTTAATTACTCCAGAGAATTTAGCCAAACCAAATGGTCCCCTTTTATCAATGATGTTAAGCTGACATGCGAGGAAGGGTTTTTTAAACCAGATATAGCTGAGTACAATCTTCTGGAGAAAACTCTACCCATCGGCAGAACCCTTAATGCAAATGCTAATTGCCCCAAAAGCGATTGCATCTCTTTTAATGTAATCTTCTTCCTTCTTATGAACATCAACAGCATCTGTGTAATTTTGTATATTTTATCCCCTGGGAGACAAAACTCACCTGCTACTGTACCCAAAATGATATATAAGAACTCTAAAGATGTTGTCGGAAAAAAAAAAAAGTTTTTTTCCTCTGCCAAAGAAATACCGAAATATTTACATACTGAAAAGAATGAATGTAATAAATGACTACAGTTCTCCGATTCCGCTGACCCTATGAAAAGAAAGTCATCTAAATAATGGATTGAGAAATTTGAATTTGCCACCTCATTTACTACCCATACAATGAATGAAGAAAATGTCTCAAAATATGTACATGACAACGAACAGCCCATAGGCAGGCACTTGTCAAAGTAGAATTTATTCTCAAAACATATCCCTAAGGAGTTAAAACAATTTGGATTCAACAGGAGAAGTCTAAAGGCCGACTTTATGTCTGCTTTGGCCATTAAAGCATTTCTTCCCAATAACTTTAGTTTTTGCAAACTGATTTGAAAGATGCATAAGACAGTGTTGCTAAATCCGGGTCTATCTGATCAATTAATGAATTTCCAAAAGGAAACGAGAGCTGGTGGATGAGACGGAACACCCTAAAATTTGAAAAAGGGGGGTATTCAAAAGGACCTTCCATCCTACCAGCCCTCACCTCCTTTACGAATTTTTTGAAAATTCACTGGCGTTACCGCTTTTTGAAAAATTGTCTCTTTGACCCGACTGTAGCTTCCGAAAACATTTGGACACCGGGTGGGCCCAAGAACAAAACGCACACTCGTGCCTGTATTTGCATGCAGCCATCCTTTTACAATGGCTGTCATTAAATGGAAAGCATAGCCTTTTCTTGTAAGCTGTCCCTGAATTTGTATTTGCATTATTGACACTTTGGCGAGAAAAAGGTTGTTTTTGTGGCAAAAATAAATTCAGCCAAAGGCCAACATCTTTTGTACCCCATTGAAGCGATGGTTGAACTGCCAACTTCTGTCGAAAACATTCATCATATGACAACCATGAAAACCCACAAACTCCTATATGCCTCCAGGATGATATCAATGCGTTGGAATAGAGATGAACTCTTCTCGGGATATTTCTCACACAATACGCTTGCAAAAATGCAGAATGCTTGTATCCAGCTATAAAAAGATTTCAAAACAACTGGCTTACGTTTATCCTCATCCATTCTTTCTTCCTTCTTATCATATCTGTGAGAAAAAATCCCTTAAAGGAAGAATTGTCACTAAATCTATATAGTCTCCTTGCCAAATTTTTTCTCTTATTGCAGAGGAAGGATGAAAACCCAAAGGGGAGAGTACACACGGCATACACTCTTTACTCCTATTTTCCTTTACCTGTTTACCGTGAGGGGGTTCTAAAGCCTGTGGAGTAAAAACCGGACACTTAACCACATTATCATTTTTACTTATAACTGTTGACCAAACACCCACTGCCACATCCCCACTTTCCTCCACCTGTACAGGCTGCACTTAAGTATTCTTCCTCAAAGCATGCAGTAATTGCTCTTTAAAATAATGATAATGCAGATAGCTGAATCATTGTTTCATGCTTGAAAACAAGAAAATTCCTCTAAGTGGGACTTTGTAGGGACAGTGAACAAATATACGATCACAAAGAAGTACAAAAATATATACATTTTTAATTGATCAAAGTTAAAAAGATAGGATACAATACATAAAAATATATGCTGGATGCAGGTACATATGCATGCAATAAAGTAACAACAGTTGACAACCACCATTAATCTGTTGGAAATATGGTATAAGCAACAGAAATACCCAACGCTTTTCAAGTTCAACGGGACGTGAATACGTCTGTTAATTAGCAAAAGAGAATGTGTATGGGTATATATTTATAACAAGAAAAAGTTAAACAAGAGACTTGTTTTACCTCTTACTGTTACACATATATACTAACCATATACATTGCATGAACATTTACAGTATCTTGCATTCAAATGAAAACGCTAAGGACAGACTACGACCACAAGTCCACCCAGATTCCGGTTCAAAAAAGGTGTCCATTTCTTTATAATTAATGTCTTCATCTATATATTTGTAAATATATGTGGGTTTCTGTAAACATTGATATTTGCTCTCTCACCCATTTCCAAACCTGATTCCCCCTAGATTCCGATCGGATGCGGCTGTGTGCTGCATGGGCGCATGCCCATTGGTCTCTCGCTCAGCGCACAGAGGCCGTTCGTGCCCCTGTGATGTGCTCTTCTCACTGTGGTATGGCGGCCTTGTAACACTAACGAGTCACATGACATCGGGGAGGGAAAATAGCTAATTGGGCCCAATTTGGACATTTTCACTTGGGGGTGTACTCACTTTTGTTGCCAGCGGTTTAGACATTAATGACTATGTGTTGAGTTATTTTGAGGGGGCAGCAAATTTACACTGTTATACAAGCTGTACACTCACTACTTTACATTGTAGCAAAGTGTAATTTCTTCAGTGTTGTCACATGAAAAGTTATAATAAAATACTTACAAAAATGTGAAGGGTGTACTCACTTTTGTGAGATACTGTATGTGTAACAGTAAGAGGTAAAACAAGTCTGTTGTCTAACTGTTTCTTATTATAAATACTGGTATATACCCTTACACATTCTCTTTTGCTAATTAACAGGAGTATTCACGTCCCGTTGTAACCTCCTACCCCTGAAGAAGAGAACCAGTACCGTAAACATGAAACGCGTTGGGTATCTCTGTTGCTTATACCATATTTCCAACAGATTAATGGTGGTTGTCAACTGTTGTTACTGTATTGCATGCATATGTACCTACATCCAGCATATTTTTTTATGTATTGTATCCTATCTTTTTAACTTTGATCAATTAAAAATGTATATATTTTTGTACTTCTTTGTGATCGTATAGTTGTTCACTGTCCCTCCAAAGTCCCACTTAGAGGAATTTTCTTGTTTTCATGTATATTTAGGGATGTGGGTCAGTGCAACTATTTGTTATGTGACCATTTTGCACCTTCTATGAAATTTTCATTGTTTCATGTTTACCATTATCTAAAGAAGACATATTAGGTGGTACTGTTTGGTTGTGCATGGGAGCCTCGCACCGCACCGCACCGCACCGCACCGCAGAAACCTCCTTTTGCCACCCCCCTTGGCTCCACGCCTGACTCCACCCTTTTCCATGGCCATGTATACCCCACCTTTTTAATGAAGTGCCCATCAAATGCAGCCCACCAGCACCTGTCAAATGTAGCCTCACCAGCACCCATCAAATGCAGCCTACCAGTGCCCATCAATGCAGCCTCACCAGCGCCCATCAATGCAGCCTACTAGTGCCCATCAATGCAGCCTCACCAGCGCCCATCAATGCAGCCCCACCAGTGCCCATCAAATGCAGCCTCACCAGCGCCCATCAATGCAGCCTAACAGTGCCCATCAATGCAGCCTTACCAGCACCCATCAAATGCAGCCTACCAGCGCCCATCAAATGCAGCCTACCAGCGCTCATCAATGCAGCCTACAAGCACCCATCAAATGTAGCCTCACCAGCGCTCATCAAATGCAGTCTACCAGCGCCCATCAATGCAGCCTACCAGCGCCCATTAATGAATGTTTGCTTGCTTCCATTCATTCAGGAGTCAGGACACAGACACAGTCCTCCGCTGCCACTGCGCCTATGACACTATGTGCGAACGGGGCGATGGCTCCCTGCTGATGCTGAGGCTTAGTTGCTTGCTGCAGAGAGAAGAGAGTAGGAACACCAGTGACCGGGCACCCTAGGCAACAGGGTGCCCTAGGTGGCTGCCTAGTTTGCCTAGTGGTAGCACCGGCCCTGCCTCCTCATTGGCTTCTTCCTCGGTGGCTTCACTCTGTGTCTCCTCCTCCTCAACAGCTTTGCGGTGGCTTCACCCTGCATCTCCTCCTCCTCGGCAGCATAAAAAAAAACCCCATTGAAATCCATGCACCCGGCATGCAGATTAGGGGCCGGGCGCATGAATTAGGGGGGAGGCGCCCCTGTGCCCCTTATGGAAGGGCCGCCACTGCAATCTAGGGACCCTATCTCACATGCACACATACAAATAATAGTGCCAATTTTTAGAAAGTAGCCAATTAAAGTGGATCTTCGCTTCATTTTAATAAAATTCACATCAGCATGCAACTCTGCATGCTGGTGTGAAATCATCTAACATGTGTTTTCACCCTTGTAAGGCAACATCAGCAGTGCCTTTAAGGAAATTGCATTCATAACTGCAAGATCCCATGAGATCTTGAAAAAAAGGGGTTTAATTCACCGTGTCATTTTGCATGGTGCGTGTGCAACGTAAAGCACATGATGTCTTGCACCTCATCCCACGCTTTCAATCATCTGTTTGAAAAAAAAAAAACTTTCCCTGACATTTTGGGAGAAAGTTGTCAATTCACTAACGTTTACTGCATGCGATAACACGGTCACGTGACTCATTTGTATAAATGATCGAATGTGGTAAAAAAAAGTCCAATTCACAGAAAAAAGCCACACCACTGGACCCAAAAAAATAGGGGACCCTTAAAATTATTTTCAGGTTTTGGGGTAAAACAGCTAAAACCAATGCATTGGGAGTCCATGGAAAGAATGCCCTTCTTACCCTTACTATTAGAAAACCACCCTTACAGATAACTAAAAAGATTATTGATGTCATGCTTTATGGCTCTACTGAATGATGTTGGCCCTGGAACTACACAGGCCCCATCAAATAGGAGGTCAATCATCCACAGCCCAAGGAACTCCTAACAACCCCTGGAGCTACCCTGAATGAGAATGACTGGTTACACCATATATCTGCTAGTTTAGGCTAAATAGTACAAAAAAAAAATAAAATAAAAACAATTGTTAAAAAAAGGTTGTAATGTGGGTGATTGGCTTACAAATCTATTTGGAACTAAGTAACCTCTTCCCACCCAGCCACTGCACATATGCGGCCTGGTGAGACAAGCGGCATTCTGGAAGGACGTATACTTATGATGTGCGTTAGCAGTGTGACAGCACTGAAAGCTGAAAAATGGCCTGGGCAGGAAAGGAGTGAAAGTTTCCAGTCTTAAGGTGGTTAACATTCCAAAGTTTAATAAAAAAAATGGTTTGACTGGAGCTCCATTGTTAATCTAAAAATAGTTTATATCACCATTTACATCAAAAAAACTTTGCATGAGCTACAGGAATATGTTTTCCTGTATATCAGCGTGTGTCTGCAGTCTGCTATTTACATATGTTTTTTGATATACCGCTATTTGATATTTTTGTGAATTGTTTTTAGACATTACTGTTTTTTTTTGTTTTTTTTTTAAACCATTCACATGGAATAAAATATATTTATACAAAATCTCCTCGCTACTACCAAATAAAAACTAAAGTATCACCTAAAAAAACAAAACAAAAAAAAAGCTGTTTTTCTTTTTTTGTTGTGAACAACACTATATTAAGCGAAAAAAAAGTGAAAATTAGGAGCTGCTGCCACTAATCAGTGCTGTCAGGACAAAATATAAATATTATATTACAAAATAGTGAAGCGCTCCTCATACAAATTAAACTTGTGCTCCTCAGTACAAATAATAATAAACAATAAAGTCTTATATCTAAATATATAAAATATATTTATTAGATGTCCATGTTAAAGTATATTATTTTACTTGCAAATTTTGAAAAAAAAAATTTTTTAGTGTTTACAGTTGTAGCACCCTGAAGTTTAGACAGGGAGTTCCTCACAAATTTACTTGCCAGGAGTATTTATCCTGGTTGATTTATAGAGATCTATTGATTTCTCCCTAAGTTTGGCCTTGTTGCACTTTTCTCTTCTATCTCTAGGTGGCCAGGTACTTGGTGGTACTAAATATGAGAAGGGCAACCCAAGGTCAGGTTATGGGTATATGGGGTATTTCAGCCAATGGGCAGGGGTTTTCTTGAATCCCTTCGTCTATACATTTGGGTGGAGTCAGGTGATCTGTGTTCTGTGCCACCTGGACGGCTGTCTGGGTGGTCGTGTGTTGTACGCCCCGGGCTGCTAGGCCAGAGATTGGGCCTATCCCAGGGGCATCTGGCTGCCAGGCTGTGTAAGGGCCTATCCAGAAGTTAGAGGACAGCGCAGGGTTGGGATTGTGGCTTGCAATCCAACTAACAGTGACGGTTCTGCTAGGCCAGGGAGCCTGTCAGTGGTTGGAGGTGGAAGGTAAGCTGTTATCACAAAGGGACCAACCACCTTTACCAGGGACCACAGTGAGTAATTGAAGCAAGTGCCGGAACCACATTCCCGGCACGGTGGAGAATAGGGAAACTTCAGGCGGTGATCAAGTCAGGGACCCAAAACGCGGAGGAGACACTTGTAGAGCAGCCTTGTGAGTCAAGCCAGGGACCGAACCAGTTAGCAGGGATGAAGCTTGAGAAGTATCTGGAGTACCAAGCTAGGGACCCAGCAGAGAAGCAGGAGTGAAGTTCGAGGGAGATATCACTGCCAACCTTGAAGGAGCTCAAGGGGTTCAGAGTCAGTGAATCAGAGGGTCTAGTGAGAGACTGGGAGCTCAGTTTTGAAGAACTACAAGAGGCAGTTGTAGTGAAGCTGAAAGGACTGTTACATTTGTGTTAGGAACTATTAAAGACTGTTGCCATCGGAGTTATCATTCCTGCATGTACAGATGTGGCGCCTTGCTGAAGCCATTCCCTGCACGGCTGTCCACCTATTGAAGTCTTGGAGTCTGCCAATTGAATCTACTTAAAGGTGTTCTGGCCCTAAACCTCTTTCCCCCAAAAATACAAAAAGGACTGTTAAAAGAAATAAAACCTCTTTTACATCCAAGAAGTGTCTGGCACCCAATGACTTTCACCATCTTTGCACCCACTATGCCTCACAACCCACTACATATGTGGGTTGTCAGCTACTGTATCTTTGGTCTTGGAGATCTGCATTAGTCTGGAAGAGGCTAAAGACTTTGCTACACAATATATTTGTATAAACTACTGGATATTGTACCCTTGCTGTACTATTTAATGAATTTCATTATTTGTACATTCTTTATTTGAAAAAATCTGAATAAAATCTTTGAAAAAAAAAACAAAACAATAAAGTCTTTATGTGTCAGGTCCGAGGAGCCTCATGACATCATCACATAGGGCGAAGCCACGGCACCATTATGGATGATTGACTAGCGCCTTGATTTTATATCGGAGCTCTCCTAAAGATATCCTGTAAGTGTACCCATTTTTTTTAATTTTAATAAAAATAATGGTTTTAGACTATGGAGTTGTTCTCTGCTCTTGTCCTCTGAGTGTTCTGGTCAAGGAGACCTGTGGATGAGGAGGTGGTTGATCGAAAAGTCCTGGCAGGTGGATTTCCTGTGGACATGGGGATTTACTTTGAGCACTGTTCGACCTCTTTTTAACACATTGAGGTCCAACTTATAAGGTGAGGGCACAACCATCTGTAGACAGCGGTGAAGCCAGTTCACATAGTGCAAGGATTTAAAAACACGGTGGAGATATTTTGATACATCATGGGAATTTTAATTTTTGGGACTATATTTCTGAACTTTGTCAACTTCTCACTATTGGTATTTCTGAACTTTGTCAACTTCTCACTATTGGTTTTAAAGAGACTTCTTTGACACACATTTTTTTTTTAATGTTAATACTTTGACATAGGAGGAGCCAGGGCGTACGTCACCACACATGCGTGACGATTGTGGCCATCTTAGATGTGGGCATTACCAATGTCTTTTTTGCACTGCGCTATTTTTATTCTTTGAATTTCATAAGTGTAATTTTAATTAATAAGTGAATTTACTTCTTGGTACTGCACTATGGGAAGCATGCTTATTTTTTACATGTAAACCCTGGATGTTTAAACCGCGATACAGTCAGGTCCATAAATATTGGGACATCAACACAATTCTAATTTTTTCTGGCTCTATACACCACCACAATGGATTTGAAGTGAAACTAACAAGATGTGCTTGAACTGCAGACTTTCAGCTTTCATTTGAAGGTTTTTACATCCAAATCAGGTGAAGGGTGTAGGAATTACAACAGTTTGTATATGTGCCTCCCACTTTTTAAGGGACCAAAAGTAATGGGACAATTGGCTGCCCAGCTGTTCCATGGCCAGGTGTGTGTTATTCCCTCATTATCCCATTTACAAGGAGCGGATAAATGGTCCAGAGTTCATTTCAAGTGTGCTATTTGCATTTGGAATCTGTTGCTATCAACCCTCAATATGAGATCCTAAGAGTTGTCACTGTCAGTGAAGCAAGTCATCATTAGGCTGAAAAAAACAAAACAAACCCATCAGAGAGATAGCAAAAACATTAGGTGTGGCCAAATTAACTGTTTGGATTATCCTTAAAAAGAAAGAACGCACCGGTGAGCTCAGCAACACCAAAAGACCCAGAAGACCAAGGGAAAAAAACTGTGGTGGATGACCGAATAATTCTTTCCCTGGTGAAGAAAACACCCTTCACAACAGTTGGCCAGATCAAGAACACTCTCCAGGAGGTAGGTGTATATGTGTCAAAGTCAACAATCAAGAGAAGACTTCACCAGAGTGAATACAGAGGGTTCACCACAAGATGTAAACCATTGGTGAGCCTCAAAAACAGGAAGGCCAGATTAGAGTTTGCCAAACAACATCTAAAAAAGCCTTCACAGTTCTGGAACAACATCCTATGGACAGATGAGACCAAGATCAACTTGTACCAGAGTGATGGGAAGAGAAGAGCATGGAGAAGGAAAGGCACTGCTCATTATCCAAAGCATACCACCTCATCAGTGAAGCATGTTGGTGGTAGTGTCATGGTGTGGGCATGTAAGGCTGCCAATGGAACTGGTTCTTTTGTATTTATTGACGATGTGACTGCTGACAAAAGCAGCAGGATGAATTCTAAAGTGTTTTGGGCAATATTATCTGCTCATATTCAGCAAAATGCTTCAGAACTCATTGGACGGCGCTTCGCAGTGCAGATGGACAATGACCCGAAGTATACTGTGAAAGCAACCAAAGAGTTTTTTAAGGGAAAGAAGTGGAATGTTATGCAATGGCCAAGTCAATCACCTGACCTGAATCCGATTGAGCATGCATACTGAGGACAAAACTGAAGGGAAAATGCAGGAACTGAAGACAGTTGCAGTAGAGGCCTGGCAGAGCATCACCAGGGATGAAACCTAGCATCTGGTGATGTCTATGCATTCCAGACTTCAGACTGTAATTGACTGCAAAGGATTTGTAACCAAGTATTAAAAAGTGAAAGTTTGATCAATGTCTGTTAATCTGTCCCATTACTTTTGGTCCCTTTAAAAAGTGGGAAGCACATATACAAACTGTTGTAATTCCTACACCGTTCACCTGATTTGGATGTAAATACCCTAAAATTAAAGCTGAAAGTCTACAGTTAAAGCACATCTTGTTCATTTCATTTCAAATCCATTGTGGTGGTGTATAGAGCTAAAAAGATTAGAATTGTTTCGATGTCCCAATATTTATGGACTTGACTGTAAGTGGCGGGCTATGAAGGAAGATTGCAGTAGTTGTTAAAGTGGAAGACCTGGGCCCATTTGCTGTGGGGTGTTTGCTTTAAAAGAATTGCAACTGGAGAAAACCTTCATATAAAGCTGTCATGCCCTCTCTATATTTTGAGGGTCAAAATCCCCTGGTGAGCCTCCTCTCACATAAGGGTGGTGTGCTCTATTGTGGCTTTAGCTCTCACCTTCTGGATTTAGGTCCCATTTAGGGGTTGATTTACTTAAAGGAGAAGTTCAGCCTGAACTTTTTAGGCTGGGCTTCTCCTAAGGGTCACAGGAGTGCAATTCGTTTTGCACTCCTGTGACCCGTTTTCAGCGGAGAGCGGTCTGAAGTCCGCTCTCTGCTGAAGTCACACAGATCAGTCCAGGCACCGCGTCATACCGACTTCTGAAAGTCTGGATCTGTCAGCTGCCTTGACTGATGAGACAGCCGCTCCCCGACCCTCCACAGCCCAGTGCTCCAATGAGCGTGGAGGAGAAGAGGGGAAAGCATCGGACTGATGCTGCATCCACCTAGGTAAGTATATATATCCCAAAAAAAAAGATCCCATGCTTCTCTTTTAAAGCAAATAGACTGTGCACTTTGCAAAGTGCAACTGCACTCTGCTTAGTAAATGAGGTTATTTGAGTTAAAATAATATCATTGGTTTTTACTGATTGTGTTTGAATTGCTGTTTGTATATTTCTAGTTGGGTAATTTGGCATTTTTTCACTAGATTTGCACATTACATATGCACGTTATGGCGTGCACAATATAACAATTTTCATGTCAAGATATGATTATATTGTATCTTATATATGTTCATATTTTCTAATTCAGTCTTAAGACACTGATTTTTTCGATTTTTTTTTCACTTTTTTATTTGGTTTTATAGCGCTACACTTTCACACTTATATTTGAAAAAGACAAATACTCATCAAGTTCATTCTCCTATATCTCATCTTTTGATGAAATGTCCTTGTAATGAGCAGAAGACAAAGTAAAGACCTTCAAGATATTATTATGACTGTGGGAACCTGCATGTTGCACAATAATGTACTTATATCTGGTATTCCAGTTGTGCTAATTTTTAAATTTTCTAAATATAGGAAGGTTTAGCTAATTATCTGTAAACTCTGCTCTGCTCTACTTTTGGGAGTGAGGTGTAACCTTTATGTAAACCTTTATTAATGAATGTATTATTTGTATACTTTTGGTATGTTAACATATACCTTTGGAAGCTAGTGCCATAACAATAGCCATAGCACCCCACATGGGGGCTATTTGGTGTAGAAGGGGGACCCATTAGGGATGATATTGAGGCAAACTAAACATAGAAATTCTGTGTGCGTGAGATAATACAAATCCAGTGGTATATACACCGATCAGCCATAACCTTGATTATTGACAGGTTAAGTAAATAATATTATCTTGTTACAATGGCATTTGAAAATCAGTGGGATATATTAGGCAGAGCCAGTCCTGTGTATCTCGGCTCTTCTTGGCTCCTCTCGCAGTCCCGCCCAGTCCCGCCCTATGATGGACATAACACAAGTCCAATGGCGGGACTGGGCATGTGTGCGGAGCGAGCGCTGCCGATATACATACATAGCCGAGTGTACTCAGCTAGCTCCGCTCACAGTCACGCCCAGTCCCTGTGTTATGTCCATCATAGGGCAGGACTGGGCATGACTGTGAGCGGAACTAGCCGAGCCTAGTACACTCAGCTATGTATGTATATCGGTGGCCGGCGCTCGCTCCTTCGCTCACAATCAGCGGAGGATCGGCGTATAACACACACCCACGATTTTCCCCTGATTTTAAGGGGAAAAAAGTGCGTGCTATATGCCGATAAATACGGTATATATGGATGCTACTTTGACACTTACCACCTACCTAAACATTGTTGCTGACCAAGTACAGTTCTTCATGTATACAGTATTCCCTGAGGGCAGTGGCCTATTTCAGCAGGATAGTGCAACTTGCCACACTGCAAAAATGGTTGAAGGGTGGTTTAATGAACACAACTACGTTGAGGTTTTGATTTGGCCTCTGAATTCTCCAGATCTCAAACCATCAAGCATTTGTGGGATGTGCTGGTAAAACCAGTCTAATACATGGGGGCCCCACCTCACAACTTACAAGACTTAAACAATCTTCTACTGACAGCTTTTTGCCAGTTACCACAGCATACCTTCAGTGGTCTAGTGGAGTGCATGCCTCAATTAGGGATGAGCCGAACACCCCCCGGTTCGGTTGGCACTAGAACGTGCCAACGGACCGAAAATTCTCACGAACGTTAGAACCCCATTGAAGTCTATGGGACTCGAAAGTTCAAATTCAAAAGTGCTAATTTTAAAGGCTAATTTGCATGGTATTGTCCTAAAAAGGGTTTGGGGACCCGGGTCCTGCCCCAGGGGACATGTATCGATGAAAAAAAAAAGTTTCAAAAATGGCCATTTTCGGGAGCAGTGATTTTAATAAAGCTTAAAGTGAAAAAAAAAGTGAAATATTCCTTTAAATATCGTACCTGGGGGGTGTCTATAGTATGCCTGTAAAGTGGCGCGTGTTTCCCGTGCTTAGAACAGTCCCTGCACAAAATGACATTTTTAAAAGAATAAAAGTCATTTAAAACTGCTTACGGCTTTAATGTAATGTCGGGTCCCGGTAATATGGATGAAAATCAGTGGGACAAACGGCATGGGTACCCCCCAGTCCATTACCAAGCCCTTTGGGTCTTGTATGGATATTAAGGGGAACCCCGCACCCAAATTAAAAAAGGAAAGGCGTGAGGCCCCCAGGCCCTATATACTCTGAACAGCAGTATACAGGCGGTGCAAACAAGACAGGAACTGTAGATTTGTTGTTAAGTAGAATCTGTTTGTAATTTGGAACTGGTACATTTTTTACGTGTTTAGCTCCAGCCATAAAATCTATTTTAAGCTTTTTGGAAAACATAGGGAAGGGTTATCACCCCTGTGACATTTATTTTGCCGTCTGTGCTCCTCTTCAGAAGATTTCACGTCACTTTCTGTCCCAATGACAAATGTTTTTAGAAAATTTGGGGTTTTTAGTGAAACGAGGATTGGTGATAAAGCATCAGTGGAAAGGAGAAAAATTTTTCCCATATTAACTCTTACATTAGAGTATTTCCCTTCCTAGGGGTAGATTTCATCTCACTTCCTGTTGTCTCCTTCAGTTTGCAAGTAGGAGTCGTTTGTAAGTTGGACGTTTGAAAGTAGGGGCCTGCCCTATATACTCTGCAGAAATTGTGGCCTTAGGTGTTGGTGTTGCCACAACACTGTAAGCCCTCACAGGGCCCTGCTGTGAAATATTAGATCAAGAATTGTAATTACATGCCCTTGTTGAACAGGGGCAGAAAAATTGGGCCTTTGGTGATGGTGGTGGTGCTGGTGCTACAACACTGTAAGTCCTCACAGTTACTCTTGGTGGGCGCTGGAACAGGCCCTGCTGTGAAATATTAGATCAAGAATTGTAATTACATGCACCTGTTAAACGGGCAGCAAAATTGGGCCTTTGGTGGTGGTGGTGCTGGTGCCACAACACTGTAAGTCCTTACAGCTACTCTTGGTGGGCACAGAAACGGGCCCTGCTGTGAAATATTAGATCAAGAATTGTAATTACATTCACCTGTTGATCAGGGGCAGAAAAATTGGGCCTTTGGTGGTGGTGGTGCTGGTGCCACAACTCTGTAAGTCCTCACAGTTACTCTTGGTGGGCACTGGAATGGGCCCTGCTGTGAAATATTAGATCAAGAATTGTAATTACATGTCCCTGTTGAACAGGGGCAGAAAAATTGGGCCTTAGGCACTGGTGCTGGTGCCTCAACACTGCAACCCCTCACAGATACTCTAGTTGGAACGCAGAAACGATCCCTGCTGCAAAGAACTGGCTCAAAAATTGTAATTACACTCCCCTGTTAAACAGGGGCTGAAAAACTGGGCCTTAGGCACTGGTGCTGGTGCCACAACACTACAATCCCTCACAGATACTCTAGTTGGAACGCAGAAACGAGCCCTGCTACAAAGAACTGGCTCAAAAATTGTAATTACACTCCCCTGTTAAACAGGGGCTGAAAAATTGGGCCTTAGCCACTGGTGGCAGCGCCCAGAAACAAAAATATTCTTACAAGCTATCAGCATGATCATTGAGGGGGAAGAGAATAGTCACTCAGCATAACAGGATAGTCACTCAGCATCAGCATAGGCAGTGTTGAAGGGATCTGAAATTTTAAAAAAAATTATTCGGTTACATCAGCATCAAGTGCTTGGTAGCTGGTGGTGATCCAAGACTGATTCATTTTTATGAAGGTCAGTCGATAAATCGAGTCGGTGGACAGGCGCACCCTGTGATCGGTTACAACGCCTCCAGCAGCACTGAATCTGCATTCCAAAAGAACGCTGGATGAAGGATAGGCCGGTAGCTCAATTGCATACTGTGCAAGCTCTGGCCAGTGATTCATCCTCAAGACCCAGTAACCCAGAGGATTTTCGGTGGGAAAGGTGTCCAAGTCAGATCTTGTCCCTAGGTATTCCTGCACCATGTAAAACAGACACTGGCGATAGTTGCTAGAACCGATCATACCTTGGGGCTGCGGACTAAAAAATTGTCTGAACGCATCGGTCAGACGGCCACCTTCTCCACCGCTCCTTCTTTGACTGACCGAAGCCTCAGTAACACGTTGTGCAGGAACAGGAGTTTGTAACCTCCCAGTCTCTGGGAACGCATTGCACAGACCTTTCTGCAAGGCCTCCCAAAGATGTTTCATCCTCTGCTCCCTCTGCGACTGCAAAATAAGGTCCGCAACCTTACCCTTGTAATGTGGATCAAGGAGGGTTGCCAGCCAGTAACGATCCTCCTCCTTGATACCACGAATACGAGGATTCTTTCACAGGCTTTGCAGGATCAGGGAGGCCATGCAGCATAGGTTTGCTGAGGCATTCGGTCCGGAGTCCTCTGGGTCACTAAGGACGACATGATCTGCAGCCACCTCCTCCCAGCCACGTACAAGTCCATGAGTTTCTTGGGGCTGTAAATGATCCCTTAAAAACTGCTGCTGATGCTGAGTGCCAGGCTCCAGCTCCATGCTGACACAATCCTCCTCCTCCTCCTTGTCCTCTTCCTGTGTGATCGGCGGGCATGCAGGAACACTGTCTGGATAAAGGGGGCCTTGAGAGCTAAGGAAGTCCTCCTCTTCCTGCCTCTGTTCTGCCTCAAGTGCCCTGTCCATTATTCCACGCAGCGTGTGCTCCAACAGGTGGACAAGAGGGACAGTGTCACTGATGCATGTACTGCCACTGCTCACCATCCTCGTGGCCTCCTCAAATAGTGACATGACAGTGCATGCATCCCTGATCATGGCCCACTGGCGTGGGGAAAAAAAACCAAGCTCCCCTGACCCTGTCCTGGTGCCATAGTCGCACAGGTACTCATTGATGGCCCTCTGCTGCGTGTGCAGCCGCTACAGCATGGCCAACGTTGAGTTCCACCTGGTGGGCTTGTCAAAGATTAGGCGGTTCTTGGGCAGGGTAAATTCCTTTTGGAGGTCTGCCAGCCAAGCACTGGCATTATACGACCGGCGGAAATGCACACAGACTTTCCTGGCCTGCCTCAGGACATTCTGTAAGCCCGGGTACCTGCCCAAAAACTGCTGCACCACCAAGTTAAGGACGTGAGCCAAACAGGGCACATGGGTCAGTTGTCCCTGTCAGAGGGCGGAGAGGAGGTTGGTGCCATTGTCGGAAACCACCATTCCTGCCTTAAGTTGGCGTGGCCTCAACCACCTCTGAACCTGCCCCTGCAGAGCTGACAGAATCTCTGCCCCAGTGTGGCTCCTGCCCCCCAAGCACACCAGCTCAAGCACCGCATGGCATCTTTTGGCCTGCGTACTTGCGTAGCCCCTTGAATGCCTATGGAGCACCGCTGGCTCCAAGGACAAAGCACAGGAAGAGGCCATGGAGGGAGAAGAAGAGGAGGGGTGAAGGAGAGAGGTGTGTCAGAATCACCAGTAGTGGCATTTTGAAGGCGTGGTGGCAGAACAACCTCCAACACTACTGCACCTTGTCCTGCATCCTTCCCAGCTGCCAGCAGAGTCACCCAATGCGCCGTGAAACTTAGGTAACGTCCCTGTCCATGCCTGCTGGACCATGAGTCAGCGGTAATATGCACCTTACCACTGACCGCCCTGTCCAGCGAGGCCAAGACATTGCCTTCCACATGCCGGTAGAGAGCCAGAATCGCCTTCCGTGAGAAAAAGTGGCGTTTGGGAACCTGCCACTGAGGAACCGCACATTCCACAAACTCACGGAAGGAGGCAGAGTCTACCAACTGAAAAGGTAGCAGTTGAAGTGTTAGCAATTTTGCCAAGCTAGCATTCAACCACTGGAACTCACGGAAAGGGGCAGAGTCTACCAACTGAAAAGGTAGCAGTTGAAGTGCTAGCAATTTTGCCAAGCTAGCATTCAACCGCTGGGCATGTGGATGGCTGGGAACGAACTTCTTTCTGCGGTGCAGCAGCTGGGGCAGGGAAATTTGTCTGGTACAATCTGACGTTGGTGTACCGATAGCAGATTGCCCGCAATACTTGGCTGTGACACACCTAATTCTATGCCTTCATTCCTCTCAGTGCAGGTCTCAGAGAGGACTGAAGATATAGTGGGGTTGAAGATCCCAGCTGATGAGGAGCAAGAAGAGGTCCTCTTTGTTCTTTGGTGTGGGTCTTTTAGGTACACTTGCCAACGAACTGCATGGCAGGTCAACATATGTCTGGTCAAGCATGTGGTGCCCAAGCGGGAGATGTTTTGGCCACGCGAGATACGCTTGAGACATATGTTGCAAATAGCAGTGGTGCGATCTGATGCACTCGTCTCAAAAAAGGCCCACACCAAAGAACTTTTGGAATAACGCACAGAGACAGCAGCACCCTGCACATGCGGAGCTCTGTGGTGTGATACAGTCAGTGTGCTGCCCTTAGGCTTGCCCCCGGAGGGCATCCTGCCTCGTTGGTGATGTGCCTCCTCCTCCTCCCCTCTCCTATCAGGCACCCACGTGGAGTCAGTGACCTCATCATCCCCTCCCTCCTCATCACTGGAGGAAAGCTGGCAGTATGCTGCAGCAGGGGGAGCATGACTGCCAGATTGCTGTCCTTCTTGGGCACCCCCTCTGTCTGGGCTCACGTTACTGCCTTCCTCTAGCTGAGTACCATCATCGGAGCCTTCAAAACGCTGGGCATCCTCCTGGAGCATGTACCCAACACTGTGGTCAAACAGTTCGGGGACCCCTCAGGAGAACATGGTGGGGCTAGGGAAGGAGTCACTGATGCCATTGAGCCGAAGGAAGAGGCCGCGTTGGCAGCTGCTTTGCCAGACAAAGTACCCTGAGCCTGGGTGAGAGAGGATGAGGAGGATGAGGACGGCTTGGTCATCCACTCGACCAAGTCTTCCGCATGTTGCGGCTCAACATGGCCAGCTGCCGAAAAAAAGGCCAAGCATGTTCCATGGCCACGTACTGATGAAGATGCACCGTGTCCACGACCAGCACTGTTGCCTCTAGACACAGAGCCTGCTTGCCCTCTTTTATTGGCTTGTGACTGTCTGCCTCTCCTTGCTGGCCTTCCAGACATGCTATTGGCCTGCAGTGAGATGTAGCTGCACAAAACTGGGATGTATATATATACCGATTATACTGCAGCTAGCAGAATCAACTGCCTGCCTGTAGTATTATTAGTATGAGAACACCTGCACTTGTCTTCAGGTAGCTAAACTGTAGGTGCAACTGTGCAGGGTACACAGTACAGTAACTGTAAATACGACAAGAACCTACACAAGCACCTGGCTTCAGGTAGCTGTACTGTAGGTGCAACTGTGCAGGGTACACAATACAGTAACTGGAAATACGTCAAGAGCCTACACAAGCACCTGGCTTCAGGTAGCTATACTGTAGGTGCAACTATGCAGGGTACACAGTACAGTAACTGGAAATACTTCAGGAGCCTACACAAGCACCTGGCTCCAGGTAGCTATACTGTAGGTGCAACTGTGCAGGGTACACAGTACAGTAACTGGAAATAGGTCAAGAGCCTACACAAGCACCTGGCTTCAGGTAGCTATACTGTAGGTGCAACTGTGCAGGGTACACAGTACAGTAACTGGAAATACGTCAAGAGCCTACACAAGCACCTGGCTTCAGGTAGCTATACTGTAGGTGCAACTGTGCAGGGTACACAGTACAGTAACTGGAAATAGGTCAAGAGCCTACACAAGCACCTGGCTTCAGGTAGCTATACTGTAGGTGCAACTGTGCAAGGTACACAGTACAGTAACTGGAAATACGTCAAGAGCCTACACAAGCACCTGGCTTCAGGTAGCTATACTGTAGGTGCAACTGTGAAGGGTACACAGTACAGTAATAGGGTGGAGCATGAGCCTGAGACATCACCACGCTGAACAGCTGACTGGTAGACACCGTGGCTGATTCAAACCTACTTTTCTTACCTGCTTGAAGTTCACCTGCCGGCAGGCTAATGCACAAGCGCTTCTGATTTCTATCATTTGAGATCCAACAGATCTAGTAAGCAGTTTGTATTTGCATTTTATGCTCCGTATTCCAGAAGATTCGAATGAATATGTGTCCTGCTTTCTGAGATTAAGTGAAGGACTTTTACATCTCCTAAATTTTGAAGAATCATTTTGGGATTTTCTGTTTTTGATGAATTCACTTTTGGTTTTATTCATTTATATTTTATATCACATGAACTATTTGTTTTTGATACACCATTCAATTTTTTCACATTATTATGTTTTAGAGAATCTGTTCACAGCAATATTTATCGTTATTTGTAGCGGTTTCTTTGCGCATCTTTTTCTTTCTTAATACACAGTACAGTAACTGGAAATACGTCCAGAGCCTACACAAGCACCTGGCTTCAGGTAGCTATACTGTAGGTGCAACTGTGCAGGGTACACAGTACAGTAACTGGAAATACTGTAAAAACACCTGTCTGCCTGTCAGTATATTCGGAAGAGAAGAACAGGATCTAGCAAAACTGAATACAGTGTGTATATATATATATATATATATATATATATATATATATATATATAAACACCTGGGATGCATATATATACACAACTATAAGTGCAGCTGACTCGATCTGCCTACTCTATCTAACTTAAATCAAATGACATTGTCTCTCTGTCTATCTATCTCTCTCTCAACGCCGGAACACACTACAAGGGATTAATATCTAAGGTGTATTCACATTTACTGCAGAGTAAAATATATGGCGAACCCTTGAGAGTGAGAGATAAATGGGAAGTAGCTATCCCACAAAAGATGGATTGTGATTGGGAGGGGATCTGCTCTTCACACCTGATGGCACCCCCAGCAGTTAACAATAAAATTATTTAGTTAAATATTATTCATCAAACATATCTTAGTCCAATTAGATTGTATAAAATGGGGAGGATGTCGACATCAAAATGTGTGAGGTGCCATCAGGGGGAAGCGGATTTTCTCCATGTGATGTGGAACTGTAATAATGTTTTGGGATACTGGAAACTAATTTTAGAAAAATTGTCAAAAATTCTAAAAAGACAAGTCCCAAATACAATAGAGGTATGCCTTTTGGGGCTACTAGAAGATGGGCATTGGCCCAGATGTATCAAAATATTTTTGCAAGAAGTACTTTTTATAGCAAGGAAACAAGTGGAAAGATGGATACAGCCTACACCTCCCGTTGGTTAGCCAATGAGTAAAAGAAAAGCCGGTAATCAGATTATACCATATGAAAGAATAATGTACGAACATAGAGGGAATAAGCAGAAATACCATAAAATATGGGGAATGTGGGATAAATCCTACTTGTCTCTGGATACAAGGGAGGGGTAGAAAGGAACACAACTTGAAATGAGGGAAAGAAATACGATATACAGTATCTCACAAAAGTGAGTACACACTTCACATTTTTGTAAATATTTTATTATATCTTTTCATGTGACAACACTGAAGAAATTACACTTTGCTACAATGTAAAGTAGTGAGTGTACAGCTTGTATAACAGTGTATATTTGCTGTCCCCTCATAAAAACTCAACACACAGCCATTAATGTCTAAACCGCTGGCAACAAAAGTGAGTACACCCCTAAGTGGAAATGTCCAAATTGGGCCCAATTAGCCATTTTCCCTCCCCTGTGTCATGTGACTCGTTAGTGTTACCAGGTCTCAGGTATGAATGGGGAGCAGGTGTGTTAAATTTCGTATTATCACTCTCACGCTCACATACTGGTCACTGGAAGTTCAACATGGCACCTCATGGCAAAGACCTCTCTGAGGATCTGAAAAAAAATAATTGTTGCTCTATATAAAGATGGCCTAGGCTATAAGAAGATTTCCAAGACCCTGAAACTAAGCTGCAGCAAGGTGATCAAGACCATACAGCAGTTTAACAGGACAGTTTCCACCCAGAACAGGCTTTACCATGGTCGACGACAGAAGTTGAGTGCAAATGCTCAGCATCATATCCAGAGCTTGTCTTTGGGAAATAGACATATGAGTGCTGCCAGCATTGATGCAGAGGTTGAAGGGGTGGGGAGTCAGCCTGTCAGTGCTCAGACCATATGCCACACACTGCACCAAATTGGTCACCAAAGATGATGCACAAGCAAGCCCGCAAACAGTTTGCTGAAGACAAGCAGACTAAGGACATGGATTACTGGAACCATGTCGTGTGGTCTGATGAGATCAAGATAAACCTATTTGGTTCAGATGTGGCGGCAACCAGGTGAGGAGTACAAAGACAAGTGTGTCTTGCCTACAGTCAAGCATGGTGGTGGAAGTGTCATGGTCTGGGGCTGCATGAGTGCTGCCGGCACTGGGGAGCTACAGTTCATTGAGGGAACCATGAATGCCAACATGTACTGTGACATACTGAAGCAGAGCATGATCCCCTCCCTTTGGAGACTGGGCCACAGGGCAGTATTCTAACATGATAACAACCCCAAACACATCTCCAAGACAACTACTGCCTTGCTAAAGAAGGTGAGGGTAAAGGTGATGGACTGGCCAAGGAAATCTCCAGACCTAAACCCTATTGAGCATTTGTGGGGCATCCTCAAATGGAAGGTGGAGGAGTGCAAGATCTTTAACATCCACCAGCTCTGTGATTTCATCATGGAGGAGTGGAAGAGGACTCCAGTGGCAACCTGTGAAGCTCTGGTGAACTCCATGTCAAAGAGGGTTAAGGCAGTGCTGGAAAATAATGGTGGCCACACAAAATATTGACACTTTGGGGCCAATTTGGACATTTTCACTTAGGGGTGTACTCACTTTTGTTGCCAGCGGTTTAGACATTAAGACCCCATTCACACTGTGCCGCCATCGGCATCAGCAGTAAAGCGGCGCTATTTTTATCGTCGTTTTAGCAACGCTATGCGGCCGCTGGTGAGACAGTTTTAACCCCCCGCTAGCGGCTGAAAAGGAGTTAAATCCACCCACAAAATGCCGCCACATTGGCGTTTTGCCGGCGGTATCGCAGCGCTGCCCCGTTGATTTCAATGGGGAGCAGCGGTGGAGGAGCGGTGAGTTCACCGCTCCTTCACCGCTCCAAAGAAGCTGCTGGCAGGACTTTTTCTGATGTCCTGCAAGGGCACCGCTCGGGCTTTCACACTGGAGTGAATGGAGCAGCTGTTTTAGGGCGGTTTGCAGGCGCTATTTTTAATACTATAGCGCCTGCAAAACGCTCCAGTGTGAAAGGGGTCTTATGGCTGTGTGTTGAGTTATTTTGAGGGGACAGCAAATTTACACTGTTATACAAGCTGTACAATCACTACTTTACATTGTAGCATAGTGTCATTTCTTCAGTGTTGTCACATGAAAAGATATAATAAAATATTTACAAAATTGTGTGGGGTGTACTAACTTTTGTGAAATACTGTATAATAGGAAAAGGTAGTAGCTAGCTACTTTGTGTGGAAGTAGAGTTGGGAATGGGAGTTAAATGCATGAGAAGAAGAAGATATAAGAAATGGAATGGTAAAAGAGATGTATGAGAATTGCATTTTTTTTTAAATTTATTAAACAGAGATATTGTATTTTTGTATTTTATATGTAAGAAAAAACTGTAATAAAGAGTATTTTTTTAAAAAAATGCCGATACCCAGCAAGGCTGTCAGCAGACTGCTTACACTGATAATCAAGGTACTGATCATCAGTGTCCTGATCATCAGTGCAGCCCCATCAGTGCCAATCAGTGCCTATCAGGGCAGTGTATCTGTGCCCATCAGTGCAGCTTATCAGTCCTGCCTATCAGTGTCCTTCAGTGCAGCCTCATCAGTGCCCATTAGTGCAGCGTATCAGTGCCACCTCATCTGTGCCCATCAGTGAAGAAGAAAAACTTACTTATTTGCAAATTTTATAACAGAAACTAAGAAAAACATTTTTTTTTTCCCCAAAAATTTTCAGTCTTTTTTCATTTGTTTATCAAAAAAGCAAGCAGTGATTAAATACCACCAAAAGAACACTCTATCTGTCTCAAAAAAAGATAGAAATTTCATATGGGTACAGTGCTGCATTGACCACTCAATTGTCATTTATAGTGCGACAGTGCTGAAAGCTGAAAATTGGCCTGGGCAGGAAGGGGGTCAAAGTGCCCAATATCAAAATGGTAAAGGGTAAGTTCACCTTTACAGAAAAATCTGTAAAGTGAACTTACACAGGACCTCCTCCTCAACCCCCCCCCCCCCGAGTCTCGCTGACCTGGAGCCTGGCAATCACCCACTAGGAGACATCGGGTCACCGCCTCACCAGTCCGGGGCTTAGAAATCCCTTGCAGCTTAATCTCCAAAACGTACCTCGTCAGGAGGTACATTTAGGAGCATTCTAATTGGTCGGCACTGTCGAATCAGAACCTGCGTAGCCCATCCTGTCACCGTGGGCGAACAGGAGAGAAAGCCGTGAGGATTTCAAGTCCCCGGACCAGTATAGCGGTGATACGAGCTGTCAGGGCAGGGGATCGCTGGATTCCAGGTTAGTGGAACCGGGGGGGGGGGGGATGGGGAGGGGGTCCAGTGTAAGTTCACCTTACAGATTTTCTGTAAAGGTGAACTTATACTTTAAGTGGGCTTTAATGCCTGGGAGGTGGCGTGGCTTCTGTATATTATAATTGCTGCGAGTGGCTTCTGATTGGAATACCAAGTACTGTTGGTGACAGCTTGGTTAGTGTGCTGGGAGCACGCTGTGAGTACACTCTCATCATACTAACTTATGATGTGCATAAATACAAATGTCCCATGGCTGGGCGGTAAAGCCCAACATATGCTTTATGCAGCTGGCAAGAAGTTAAGGATTGCAGATGTTGACAATGACCCTGTACCTCCTGAGATGTTTCCAATCAAGAACAGATGACATCAGATTCACAGGAGGAGGCTTCAAACCTTGTTGTTCTAGTTATGATTGTACTATACTGTATACATCATATTTCTATAAGTATGTGTAATCTGGAATACCTTTTATAGTATGAGATTACCTGTAACATATCTCTTTTGAGAGCATTGAAAAGTGTATCTGAGATACTTGTTACTCCATTCATAACTAGGGCAATTGTATGCATTTCTGATAAGGTTCTAAACGTTTTTGTGACAGAAGTTTTTTTTTTAAAGTTTAAAGAAAATCCCAGAGTTAGGCTTTAAAGAAGATCCATGTTTTTAATTGTTATTTTACAGTTCTATCCCTTATGGGACAAAATACATGCATTACTTTGTGTCATGTTTCTAAGTGCTTTGTAAAGCCTAGTACACACGGGCTGACTATTGAACTGGCTGACATTTGGCCCTTGTGTGGGGCAGCCGGTCCAAAACAAGCTGGCCGGTCGGACGGCTTCTGACGAAGGGTCATGACCGAAAAAGGTCTCCAATGGCTGAGAGCGCTGTTAGAACACAATAGCACAGCAGGGGAGATCGCTGTACTAGCATTGGATTGTTAGTACAGTGGCTCTGACCTAAGCTGTCAGGTTTTTTTCATTCAACCTGCTGGGTTGAACGGAAAAAAATAGGCGCGTACAAGGCATAACAGTGATGCACTGCTGCAACAGTGATCTCCTCTTGCTTCTGGGTCCCATGCCACGTGACTGCCCTGCTGCATTGTGAACACAGGAGGTCACTTGCTCGACATGGGTGCCATTCAAAGAACACTTCTCTCAATCGTGATCATGAATTTACCTCCACCTGCCTCTCCAACTCATTCAATCAGAGATTGCTTTGCATTTATTGAGAAAATACAGTGTTCTGTAAATGGCTCCCATGCTGAGCAGTTGCTCGGTGTGGGACCCAGAATCTAGTGGAGATCACTCTAGAAGTAGAGTAGTAGTGGTGTCTACTACAGTCATTTCCAGCTTCCACTCAGATCCCACAGATACATACTCACATTGGTGCAAGCTGGACCAATGCGACTTTGTAAAAAATGTTAATACTTAAATACATTGTAAAATTTACTGGTGTATGCTAATTTAAAATACATGCAATGATAACTTTGCAGTTCGTGGTAAGTGCAAATGACAGAAATGCTCATCCCACACAGCCACTTGATGACTAGGGAAGTGTTTGTAGGTGACTACAACGGTATTAACATTCAAAAAATAAAAAATGTGTTAAACTATCTTCCTAAAATCCTTATAAATGAACACATTTAATTACATAATTTGTTTTCATGCTGGTAACTTAACCTGTTGTGTAGCCCTGTTGTTTCATACCAACTGCTAGATGTTATTGACCTTGTCCAATCTGATTATCAAGTCATTCTGTACTCAGGTGCTTTCCAATAACAGTTACAATATAATAGTTCACTTTATTTTGAGTGCATACTGTATATTGTTAGCCAATCCAATGTCCAGGTTCAGGATCACACCTCTACTTATCTGGCCAGTTATTGTTGACTCAAGCAAATACATATTTCTCATGGTCAATGTGACTTATGGAAAATAAGATGTGTGCCATGATATAACATTACAAACATGAATATATATATGTGACCCATAGTTTTCTTACACATTTGCAAGGGTACTAGGGCACTGTAAGTTTCAGTCACTTCCAATATCTATCTATATACTGTGTATAAATATATATATACATATATATATATATATATATATATATATATATATATATATATATATATATATATATATATATATATATATATATATATATATATATATATATATGTATATGTATATATATATATATATATATATATATGTATATGTATATATATATATATATATATATATATATATATATATGTATATATATATATATATATATATATATATATATATATATATATATATATATATATATATATATATATATAAATATAAATATATAATATATATATATATATATATATATATATATATATATATATATATATACAGTATATAAACTATATTGTCAAAAGTATTGCGACACCTGCCTCTACACGCACCTGAATTTTAATGGCATCCCAGTCTTGGTCCATAGGGTTCAATATTGAGTTGGCCCACCCTTTGCAGCTATGACAGCTTCAACTCTTCTGGGGAGGCTGTCCACAAGGTTTAGGACTGTGTCTATGGGAATGTTTGACCATTTTTCCAGAAGCGTCAGGCACTGATGTTGAACAAGAAGGCCTGGCTCGCAGTCTAATTCATCCCAAAGGTGTTCTATCAGGTTGAGGTCAGGACTCTGTGCAGGCCAGTCTTTGTGCACTGGTCCAAATCATTTGGTGGAGGGGGAATTATGGTGTGGGGTTGTTTTTCAGGGGTTGGGCTGGGCCCCTAAGTTCCAGTGAAGGGAACTCTTAAGGTGTCAGCATACCAAGACATTTTGGACAATTGCGTGCTCCCAACTTTGTGGGAATGGTTTGGGGATGGCCCCTGCCTGTTTCAACATGACTGCACACCAGTGCACAAAGCAAGGTCCATAAAGACATGGATGAGCGACTTTGATGTGGAAGAATGTGACTGGGCTGCACAGAGTCCTGACCTCAACCTGATAGAACACCTTGGGGATGAATTAGAGCAGAGACTGCTAGCCAGGTGTTCTCGTCCAACATCAGTGTCTGACCTCACAAATGCGCTTCTGGAAAAACGGTCAAACATTCCCATAGACACACTCCTGAACTTTGTGGACAGCCTTCGAAGAAGAGTTGAAGCTGTTATTGCTGCAAAGGGTGGGCCAACTCAATATTAAGCACTATGGATTAAGACTGGGATGCCATTAAAGGTCATGTGCATGTAAAGGCTGGCATCCCAATACTTTTGACAATATAGTGTACTGTATATGGCTAGATAAATAGATAGACAGATAGACAGCTTTCCGTGCATTCGTCCTTGACTGCACTAGTCCCTAAACGTGGGTACTACTCGGTACAATGGGCAGCCCTGTCCAGCTGCAGCCTGCCATAGACTTTGACAGGCTGCAGACAGTGAAGCTGAATGCTCTACCTATCCCCTAAACACTAGGAGGTATGCACTGCACCTAGATGGCCCTGTGTGCAAGGGACCTTAAAGGAAGGGGCAAGTGATACAAAAAGTAATAACTGCGAGAGATGAGCTGTTGGGGAGGGTGCATGTTACGTCCCTGGGTGCAGACTTTTTCAGACTCTGAATAATTCCCCACATAGGGACATAACATGTAAGGGTGAAGAGAGTGATGTCATCATGCCCGCCAGGTTCGGATCTGGCGAATGAGTGCCAGCTCTGATACTTACCTAAGGCTATTTTCAATCTCCATTAATATGTATGCTTTTAAATTGATAGGTTGTTACTTGTTCTCATGTGAGTAGATTGGATGCTTGCTTTTTAGGATTAAAATACTGTTTTTAAATGGAGAGCACTAGATTCTGGCTTTATTGTTTTGAGGAGCAATCAAAGAATTTGGTATTTCAACCTGTACCGTGTTTTGGAGTAAAAACTTTAGGGCAAGATCCCAGTTTATATTTTGGGAGGAGACGTGAAGCAGTTGCCTGTTCTCATTAGAAAGTGAAAATGTTCAAATTGAGCCCAAAGTGTCAATATTTTGTGTGGCCATCATTATTTTCCAGCACTGCCTTAACCCCCTTGGGCATGGAGTTCGCCAGAGCTTCACAGGTTGCCACTGGAGTCCTCTTCCATTCCTCCATGACAACATCACATAGCTGGTGGATGTTAGAGACCTTGCGCTCCTCCACCTTCCATTTGAGGATGCGCCACAGATGCTCAAAAGGGTTTAGGTCTGGAGACATGCTTGGCTAGTCCATCACCTTTACCCTCAGCTTCTTTAGAAAGGCAGTGGTCATCTTGGAGGTGTGTTTATGGTTGTTATCATGTTGGAATACTGTCCTGCGGCCCAGTCTCCGAAGAGAGGGGATCATGCTCTGCTTCAGTATGTTACAGTACATTTTGGCATTCATGGTTCTCCCAATGAACTGTAGCTCCCCAGTGCCGGCAGCACTCATGCAGCCCCAGACCATGACACTCCCACCACCATGCTTGACTGTAGGCAAGACACACTTGTCTTTGTACTCCTCACCTGGTTGCCACCACACGCTTGACACCATCTGAACCAAATACGTTTATCTTGGTGTCATCAGACCACAGGACATGGTTCCAGTCATCCATGTCCTTAGTCTGCTTGTCTTCAGCAAACTGTTTGCGGGCTTTCTTGTGCATCATCTTTAGAAGAGGCTTCCTTCTGGGACGACAGCCATGCAGACCAATTTCATGCAGTGTGCGGCGTATGGTCTGAGCACTGACAGGCTGACCCCTTCAACCTCTGCAGCAATGCTGGCAGCACTCATATGTCTATTTCCCAAAGACAACCTCTGGATATGACGGATAGTTGTTGGAGTGCTTGTTTCCTGAGGATTTACCCATGTGTTGTAGGTCCGAGAGCACCACTTGGTAAAAGCTCTAGATGTATGGCCCCTTGACATGGGTAGGGTTGAAGATGGATTTTGGATGGAGGGTGCTGTGTTGATTGGAAGGTGAAATGGGTGGGAGTTGGGTAAGAATAAATCTGTTGTCGGAAAATTGAAGATTGTGTTATAGATATCAACCACCAAATTCTTTTTACGGAAAATTTCCAATCCAAAATTACACCTAGAGGCCTTAGAATCAGGCATAGGTGTGCTTTTCTCATGCCCTTATTACAAAAAGAATGCAAACATATTTCCAAATTTTGTTCCCAAAAATGGATAGACCTCATTATCCAACAAAGAGAGATCAAATACCATACATTACTCAAAAAGGCCAAGACTCTGATTCAGACCCTCACACAGCTCACAAAATAATTACCTCTCAGATGGCTTCATATTTTAAAAAAAGAATGCCAAAAAAAGGAGGATAATCTGATCAAAATATAATTGCAAAAAATGCGGAGAGATGTAGATGACTACAACCATCAAAGAGCTCAACAACTAGTCAGC
The DNA here is from genome assembly GCA_037952925.1 of Lithobates clamitans. Lineage (NCBI taxonomy): Eukaryota > Metazoa > Chordata > Amphibia > Anura > Ranidae > Lithobates > Lithobates clamitans. Next base: position 3,008,006 of record JBBGZY010000992.1, read on the forward strand.
AGAGCATCAACTGAAGACATCATTACGAAAACTGAAGCTGCCTTTCTAAGGGAGAACTACAGTACACCGTACTTTTACCATCTGCCCAAAATTCATAAAATCTTAGTCGATCCACCTTGGCTCCCCATAGTAGTGGCCATGGAAAGTATAACCAACTATTTTTCCACCTACATTGACCACTTTCTACAATCCCTAGCCCAACAACTACCAGCGTATATCTGAGACAGCATCCATCTTCTAGATACCCTGAAGATTTACTCCTGGGAGAGTACTTACCTGTGATTTTCTCTCGATGTAGCATCTCTGTATACCTCTATCCCCCATGAAGTAGGACTCCGAGCAGTGGAGCACTTTCTCTACCAAGACCCCCTCATCAACACCAAACAAGCCCTATTCATCAGAGATGTTACCCTCTTCTGCCTCACCCATAATTATTTCCAGTTTGATGCCAAGTTCTACATACAGACTGAGGGCATGGCTATGGGGGCAAATTTTGCCCCCAGCTATGCCAACCTGGCCATGGGTCTTTGGGAAGACCACCCCATCCGGAAGGACAACCCCTATGCCAAAGAATATCATCTATTAAAGTGGATGTAAACCCGAATTTTTTTTTTTTATTATCATACTGTAGAGTATAAGATTTCCTATCATTTGAGCCCAGTCTTGCCACACAGAGTTAATCCACCTCTGAGCAATCCTCTTTTATTGTTCAGTGAGAAAAACCTCTACTCCCCCTTGCTGTGAGTGACAGCCTAAGACACAGGCATGATTTTTAAATTCCCTCCCCCACTCCTTTCTTCAGCAGCTCTGCAAGGATTGACTGTTCCACATTGATTGGCCGTTTTATGTATAACACACATCTCACCATGATTTGGCATGCTGAAGTCATGTGATTACTTTCCTGTCTTTTCACTGGATGTTGGAGATCATAGCAGAAGTTCAGTGTTAGAAATACACAGGAGAAAAAGCATGTTTACAAGGCGAGTGTGGAGGTGGGCGGGGAGTCTACTGACATCACGACTCCACCCACCGAGCTCCAGATAACAGACCCACCCACAGAATATGCAGTTTTTCAGGTCTCATAACAGACAGAGGGGAGACATTTGACAGGTAAAGATACATGCAGGAGGCATGTATATCCCTATAGATAACCCCTATGGCAGTAGTTTAGAAAGGATGACATTGGGTTTACATCCACTTTAAGGTCAATACATCAATGACATAGTCATCATTTGGGATGGCTCAAGATCGCTTGTGGAATTCTTCGTCTCATACTGTAACTCTAACCAGCTTGGCCTCTCTTTCACTCATGTCTGTGACCCAGACAGGTTGGCCTTCCTGGATCTTGAGCTCTGTCACACAGACACAACAATATATGCCATGAATCCCACCAAAACCACCTCGGGCAACTCTTACCTCCACTTTTAGAGCTGCCACCATCCTAGATGGATAGCCAACATATTGAAGAACCAGTTCTGTAGACTTCGACACAATTGTACGAACAAGGAGGATTACATCCTTCAAGGTACCCTTTTCAAACAAAGATTTGAGAAAAGGGATATCCCCCAAGCTGGCAGAGGGGGCCTTCAATCTGGACCTCAATGGACACAATTCAAATTCCACTAGAACCAAATCCAGAACCGAGGCCGCACCTCAGCCACTTAGGTTTACAGCACAATACCACACTCAACATAGGAGAATGGAATACATCTTTAAACAACATTGGCGCATACTCCAAGAAGATCCTCATTTACAATCATTCATTACAGACAAGCCCAAGATCTCTTATAAATGAGCCCATAACATTAATGCCCCGTACACACGGTCTGATTTTCCGATGGAAAATGTCTGATCGGAGCGTGTTGTCGAAAATTCCGACCGTGTGTGACTCCATCGGACATTTTCCATCGGATTTTCCGACACACAAAGTTTGAGAGCAGGATATAAAATTTTCCGCCAACAAAATCCGTTGTTGGAAATTCCGATCGTGTGTACACAAATCCATCGGACAAAGTGCCACGCATGCTCAGAATAAATAAAGAGATGAAAGCTATTGGCCACTGCCCCATTTATAGTCCCGACGTACGTGTTTTACGTCACCGTGTTCAGAATGATCGGATTTTCCGACAACTTTGTGTGACCGTGTGTATGCAGTACAAGTTTGAGCCAACATCCGTCGGAAAAAATCCTAGGATTTAGTTGTCGGAATGTCCGAACAAAGTCTAACTGTGTGTACGGGGCATAAGAGTAAAATTGCTCCCAGCAAACTCAAAAATCCAAAACTATCTACACGACCTACCCTTACCTTCCTGTCCATCAAGTGCAAATTCAACTGTCTTACCTGCAAACACATCAAGCATGGTCAGAAAGAATTTAACATCAAGGGTACTGATGATTTCTATAAGTGCTCCACCGAATTCGGCATCTACCATCAATCCTGCCCCTGTAACCTACTATATGTAGGCAGAACTATTAGAGCCGTCATAAAGAGGTTTGGCAAACACAAACGGTCAGTAGAAGAGGGCACCGACAAATGCAGTGTTGTCAGACACTTTCTAGAATTTCACCATCAACAATCCACAGGCCTTTGAGTTTGGGTCCTAGAGACCATATCCAAAAGCCTCCCGAAATCAGAACAGTTCTCTAACCTTTGCACCAGAGAAACTTTTTGGATATACACCCTAGGAAGTATGGCACCAGGAGGCCTCAGTGAGGATCTGGATGTCCACTCTGTCTTATAATCCATCCCTCTGCATGAATTCTTCTAGAGTCTAATCCACTGGCCTGTCCATTGGCCATCTTCATACCTATATAACCTCACTAATTATCTTTCCACATATTCACACTACTCCAAACCTATAAATCCTTAGGTACCTCACTAATTCAAAAGTCATCTACATGAGGTTTTTGTACATCTTTATATACATTACTTCTATCCACAGTTCATCTGAACATGATATCGATCTCTCCACTTGTTGGTGTGTGTATATACACATGTATATATGTATACATGCATATATGCACCTATATGTTTGCATCTGGAAATTCCTTATATACAATTCTTCAATTCTCAATAGGACCCTTAGAGTCATCATCTTAATTTGTACATTAATCTATTAGCGCTATATTCATCCCTTACTGGACTCTGCATTACCAAGATCCACCAATAGAGGGCAAGCCTCATATCCGCTACTCCAGTAGTTCTAGTTCCCCTTATACCAAACATCTTTTTCCCATTATTCCATAATTGATTTTACATTTTTTAGATTTTTTAATCCCTATTTTTATGTTTATTTGTACTCTGACTATCTATGCATATAACACACATTCCCCAGTGTCCCTCCGCTGCACTAAATGTAATAATCTCACCGCAGCAGCTCGCTCAGGACACTGGGAAATGTAGTTCCTCCCACCTTTATGTCACCACTATAAATACCGCCCTATTCCATCATGGCACTATCACAGCCTGAAGAAAGAGCACTCATGCTCCAAATGCATGCCTAACGGCCCGTGCCCCACATCCAGTGACGTCACAGCTGATGGGGAGACGACTGCCAGGTTGACTCAGCGCCTTGGGGATCCTTGAAGCTAGTGAGACATCAGCAGTGTCCCACACCGCCAGCTATCTGGATCAGGACTACACGGCAAGGCCACTATTGTGACCAGCCTGCTTTTAACCCCTTACTCTGTGAGTTGCAATTTTAACCTAAATAAATTTATTATGTACCTGTTCTAACATACTACACTCAAATGAGTGCCACTGTGTCTTCCTATTCTATACCTACAGAGCTGCTTCCTCTTCCACAACTGGCTGCACTTCTAGAGCGCTTTATTCATCTGGACTTTGTTAGCCCATCTGAACTTAATTTTAACCCTTCATGCTTGAACTGAACTTTCACAGGGTCCAAGCCACTGGACTATATTATCAGGAGTCCCATACAACCACTCCAACTTATGCCCTTACTCCCCACCATCTGTCTCTCTCCAAACACCACTATAACCCCCCCCACCCTTTTTTTGCTTATTAACTATATACTGTAAGTAAAATCTGCATGTATTTGAACTGTGATTTAGCTGCCTACATTTATTTATGATAGAACAATACAAAAGTTTTGAAAATAGGTTTCACCATAAGTAATCGCTAGTATAAATGCAATCATGCATAGCGGTACATGACACAATGTCAGGCGCAACGCGTTTTGGGGGTGTGACAAAGGGGACCATGCCCTGAAACACATTGTCCCAGCAACTCAGTACTACAACTTGTTCCACGTTACCTCCAGCTGCTCTTGGTTTGTACTGAGCAGCTTGCGCACCCTGTGGACCTTACTGGCTGGCCTGTCACTTGGTGAGCTGCTGCCCGAGCCTGCCAGTAACATACTCTGAAATGCTCAAAAGGGATGTCTGTGATCAGGAGGACAGATCAGGACAAATTCATTCTGATGGCCCTTAGTGAGTGTAAATTTATGTTTTACAATTGTTTTGTTATTAAAAGGTTAACTGCACTAAGATCTGTGCACTCTTTGCTTTGTTTATTTTATCTCAATAAATATAAAGTAGGTGTTATCCCAATTTAGCTGCAAAAGTGGAAATAGACTTTAAAGTGTACCTAAACCTAAGAACAAAAATGTAATATTTTGCAGATTTCCAGTCTTTAGATTGTAGCTGATTGTCCTTAGATGGTTGTGGCATTCGTTTTATTTTAGAAACATAGAAAAGTGACGGCAGAAAAAGACTGAGCAGTCCCCTGAGTCTGCCCATTTTTTTCTCCAGAACTGGACACAGTATTCTAAATGAGGTTTCACTAAAGACTTATGCCCCGTACACACGGTCGGATTTTCCCATGGAAAATGTCCGATCGGAGCGTGTTGTCGGAAATTCTGACCATGTGTGGGCTCCATCGGACATTTTCCATCGGATTTTCCGACACACAAAGTTGGAGAGCAGGAGATAAAATTTTCCGACAACAAAATCCGTTGTCGGAAATTCCGATCATGTGTACACAAATCCGTCGGACAAAGTGCCACGCATGCTCAGAATAAATAAAGAGATGAAAGCTATTGGCCACTGCCCCGTTTATAGTCCTGACGTACGTGTTTTACGTCACCGCGTTTAGAACGATCGGATTTTCTGACAACTTTGTGCGACCGTGTGTAGACAAAAAAAGTTTGAGCCAACATCCATTGGAAAAAATCCTAGGATTTTGTTGTCGGAATTTCCGAATAAAGTCCGACCGTGTGTACACCCTATCACAGTATATAGGGGAGTTAGGACCTCATTCTTCCTGCTGGTGATCCCTCTAGTGATACATCCTAGAATTCACTTTCCCCACTTCCTGGTCATAATGTTTGCTCATTTTGCAACCGTCAACAATAAGTACCCCCAAATTTTCCTATGTAGTGCTGGCTAACACTGTATCCCCAGTGCTGTACTCTCTCTAAGTGCATCATTTTACATTTAGAAACATTGAACTGCAGTCCCCACTGCTTTACCCAATCTTCCAATAATGCCAAATCATATTCTATGTTACATACACCTCCAGGGATATCAACCCTACCAACCTTGCCCAACAAACCTTTAGTTATATCACTTACATATATATAGATTAAATAGAACAGGACCCAGTACAGAGCCTTGTGGTACACCAATAGTTACTGGTCTCTGTTCTGAGTGAATCCCCCCCGTTTACAACCACACTATGGTATCTATCCTTTAGCCAACTGCATATCCACTGAACCACCCAGGTTAACACAGGTTAAGTCCTAGCTTGTACAACTTTTTTATTAGATCATTATGTGGAACTGTACCAAATGCCTTGCTGAAATCAAGATATGCTATGTCCACAGCACCACCCTGGTCCAAAACATTGTTAATATTGTCAAGAAATTCAGTCAGGATTAGTCTGACATGATCTGCCCTCAGTAAAGCCATGCTGCTTTGGGTCCAGCAAGTTGTGTATTTTTAAACGATCAATTAACCTTCTTTTCAGGAGTGATTCCATTAAAGCGGATGTGCACTCGCGTTTTTTTTTTTTTTTTTTTTTTTTTCCTACACTTAAAAATACACATGTTTACAATGTCACACTCATTTTTTGCAGTCATTTCCTCCCGAGATGTCCGTTTTTGTTTCAAACTGTTAGTTATATAAAATATGTACTGCCATTTTCATCTTGCTTGTGGGCATTTGAAGCCCACAAGCAATCACTTCCTGGTTCCAGTATTACAGATCTACCAGCATTTCTTGCTGGTTCCCGGCATGCTCAGTTGTAACAGCGCGGAGCATCGTAAAGATCCTTGTTGCCATCACAATGGGCGGCGTCAATCCGCAAATCCCGCGAGATTTCGGGCCGGGCCTCCGCACTGACTCCTGGGAGCATCCAGGAGATCCCAGGAGACAGTGCAGTGAGGCAGGAAATGACGCAAATACCCACAAAATACCCGCCCACAGCCGCAGAGAGTGTATGCAGCAAAGAAAAACCAAAGGCACATATATACAGGTACACCCGGAAAAAAAAAAAAAAGTTCCATTTTGCATTGTATGCTGTATTTAAAAATGACTGAGATGAACTTTAAAAATTGTGTGAACAACCGCTTTAACTTCACTACAACAGATATTAAACTCACTGGCCTCTAATGTTTCTACCTTGCTGCCCCTCTTGTGGATGGTACAATATTAGCTCATCGCCAGTCATGGGGAACTTCTCCTGTAAGAAGAGATTGATTAAAAAGATCAGTTAATGGTCCAACAACTATACCTCAAAGTTCTCTTATGCCGCGTACACACGGTCATAGTTTTCGACCGGACTGGTCCGACGGATGCCGACGGACCAAAGCCGGCGGACAATCTGATCGCGTGTGGGCTTCACCGGACCTTCAGCGGACTTTTCCATTTGCAAATCTGACGGACTTTAGATTTGGAACTTGCTTCAAATCTTAAAGTCGTAACTCCGCCGGACCCAGAAATCTGCTCGTCTGTATGCTAGTCCGACGGACAAAAACCGACGCTAGGGCAGGTATTGGCTACTGGCTAACAACTTCCTTATTTTAGTCCGGTGTACGTCATCACGTACGAATCCGTCGCGTGATCGTGTGTAGGCAAGCCCATTCGTTAGAAAGTCCATCGGAAGTCCGTCAAAAGTCCATCGAAAGTACGCTGGAAAGTCTGTCGGACCAGTCCAGTCGAAAAGTCCGACTGTGTGTATGCGGCATTAGAACTCTGGGATGAATACCATCAGGACCCATTGCTTTATTAAGCTTTAACCAAACCAGTTCCTCCTGCTACCTTTCTGTTTCCAGAAATCCTAAAAATGAACCGTCATTACTAGAACCAATATGATTCCCCATTTTATTTCTGAAAAGACTGAACAGAAGCAATTGTTTAACTGGTTTGCTACATCCAAGTCTCCCTCAACATATGTGTTATGCCCAGTTTTCATTTTAGTGATCCCATTTTATTTTTTCCTTCTATGTAACTAAAAAAGGTTTTATCTTCTTTCTTAAAAGATATACCAATTCCCTCCTCTTTCTGTGCTGATAATGTGTGTTTGACCCCCTTTTATCTATTTTTATAGTCTTCCCTGTCAACTACAACTCTTACCTCCTAATGAACCATATTGCTTTTTTCTTCAGTTTATTCTTACTAACTTGCTTGACATATAATCTAGTTGTCTCCAGGGTGGTAGACTTTAATAGTGCCCACTGATTACTTACTCCTGTCATTTTACTCCATTTTTTCAGGCTTTTTTCTTCTTTATTTTCACCTGGTCATCCTCCCAGTAACACATGTTTTACATGTCCTGCTGTCTTCTTCTTCATAACATGGAGGAGGGGGGGTAGTACTGTAGCTCACAGAAGTTTTTTACTGCATTGACATGTTCTTTGAAGTAACTATGGCATAGTGCACAGGAACTTGTGAGCCTACTGGATTTGGCAAAAGAAAACGGCTTTTTTTGCACTTGGGCCTAGTTTACAATTGCAATCGGTGAGGGCATAGAAATAGGAACTTGAGACACAATTTTACTCTCCACCAACCACCCGCATTAAAGTGGCTGTAAGGACTGAATGTTTTTACCCTAAAAGAGACATTTTGAAATAAATAAATTAATAAACACACATACTCACCTAGGTGGATGCTGCATCTGTCCCCCACTGCCTCAGAGACCAAGAACTGAGCGATCATAAACCACTGATTGCTCGGCTCTTGGTCTTCACTGAGCCGAGAGCCGTGACTGTCAGCCCTTATTGAACAAATATATCAAAATGCTTTCAATGGTAAGTTTAACAGACCAAAAGGTAGCAAAGAAGAGATGTTCATTGTTAGGTATTACATATACTGGAGAACCACCTCCACTGGTTACATGTCAATTGGGGGCCATGCATACCTTGATTTCTTCACCGATCAGTCTCTTCCAATAAGAATATTTGGTCTATAGCCAACAACCCATTCAATCAATATGAAACACATAGGGACGTAAATGTTGGTCGATAGTTAACATATGATTGTAACTTCTTGTAATTTATGATTGTAAATGATCAATTACATTTCTGTTTCCACCTTGTAATCTTAAAATCTGATCAAAATGCGATCATATTCATGAACAAAGTATCTCAGTGCTGCCAATGAATGCAAAACAATACATTTTTTGCCCTGGGTGATTGGCTCAGTTTGAAGCAAATCTGATGTAAACTAAGTTCAAAACGATTAGAAGGTCAGGTATGACTGTTTCGATTGATTATTGATCAAATCAAAATAAATCCAATGAGAAATCTTAGTGTGTGTGGCCAGTGCAAGAGGGATGAAAGTTCCCATGGTTTTAGATCTGACTCCTAGCACATTCAGATGTCAAAGTGTAGCTCCCGGAGCAAATCCTGCAACCTCCACCAAGAAGGTCAGTGCTGTCCCTTGTAGGGGCAGAGAGTGTTGGTTTTAGCCACATTCAAGCTAGCTGCATAGCCATATTTTTTTTCTATTGGAGAAAGAACAAAGTTCAGAGGTGCACTTACTACTGCTTTTAGTGAATTTCTATTTAGAACTGTTATTTACGTAGACGTGAGCATTTTATTTTTGTCACCTGGTAGAAAGTAGACATAAAAGTTGACTTGCGCGGCGCATTAAATACCAGAGAATGAGTGGAAATGCCAACGCCTACAGCTATAAACTCATCATGCCTTGGCAGATTATTAATTGTGATGTATTACACTGTAATTGGTCTGTGCTGTTTCATCATAAACAACTTTTTGAAAATAGCAATTATGATGGCAAATAGGGACTTTCTAGGCGATCCATTCCTATTATTATTTCATGACTTCAGTCAGCCACACCAATGAGTTGATTTACTAAATGCAAATAGGCTGTTAACTTTGCTAACAATTTTTCCCTTAGCTAAGTGAATGTGGTGCAATGGATACGCAATCACATGCAAGGAAATGTAAAAAAAAAAAATAGCTTGTACCAATTGGATGATGGAGGTCAGCAGAGCTTTCACTTAGTGAAAATTCCCTTGTAGACTAAAATCAAAATCAACTGCATGGATGTAATGCATTGGTGCATGCCTGTGGGGGATTGTCTCGTTTGCTTGGCTGGGGCAAAAGAGCAATGAGATGAACAAGATACAGGAGTGAAGGGTAAAATGTCTTCACAACCACAAATAATTATATACCATGAGGCTAGCAAAAACATCACTTCCAGTTACAAGAGGAACAACCTGAAGCTATTTCAGCAATCATATCAGATGTTTACTCTCTCTTTGCCCCAAAATAAGGGCTGGTTTACACCAGATGCCATCCAGTGTTTATTTAATCTGCGGGCCGTTCAGACTAGGAATCATACAGGAACGCACTGCGATTCACATGCGGCTTAGTACGGAGCGATTTGAGCCCATTCATTTTGAATAGGCTTAAATTGCACCGCACCGCACCAAAAGTAGTGCATGCACTAATTTTGGAAATTCACTGCAACTGGTACTTCTGTACCATGCAATCCGGTGCAGGCAAATGCACTGCGTGTGTAACCTGCATTTGGGGTGTCATTGAGTTAACATAAACACCCGCTGTAGATTGCAATTGCAGTGATTTTTGAACATTGTGCGGAAAAAGTTCTGCTGTGAATGGGGCTTTAGGGTCTGTTCACACCACAATTTCTGCATTACAGATGCGTTTCTGTATGCGTGTTTTTGATGCATTCCGGTGAGTTTTTGATGTATTCTGGTGCGTTCCCCCTTTTTTTTTTTCATTTCAATTAACCTCCCTGGCGGTATGATTATTTCGGATTTTAGGTGCTGAAAGCGGTACAATTATTTTGCATGGAAATTTGGCGTTTTATATTGTAGGTCTGTAAATCTTAACAATAACACACTTAAATCTGTCCAAACCAGAGTCTAGTAGATATCCAGGGTATGATAAAGTTTGAAACACAAAAACATAAATTATAATATAATAAATAAAAATAAATAATAAAAAAATTTTTTAAAAAATAGTAATAAAATAAATTTCCCCACAATTCACTATCGCTCAATTCTGCAAGTGTTCTAATTTACTATCGCTGTTTTCTAGCTGGTCTAAAACCATTTTTGACGAAAAGGGACACTTTTTGGTTGCTATGGACAATCTCAAGTTTCCAGGCAGAAAGAACAGTGTATATCATGTAAAACTGCATGCAGGGCATGGGCCAAAGCACTGGAGACAAAAGGGATGTGAAATGATTTCATACAGTACTGTAATCTGTAAGATTACAGTACTGTATGTGTTATAATTTTTACTTTTTTTTAAATTTGCCGCCAGGCTCCGCCCCCGTGCGTCGCGACGCTCGCAGGGAACGGAGGCTGGCAAGGAGAGGCTTCGGAGGAGGACGGAGCCCTCGGACACTGCGGGGGAAATCGCAGGATCCCGGGGACAAGGTAAGTAAGGAGGCACCAGGATCCTGCGATGTAATCCCGAGTGTGGCTCGGGGTTACCGCTAATGGTCCTGAATTTTAACCCCGAGCCACACTCGGGAAAACCGCCAGGGAGGTTAAGGACATGTGCATTCTGGTACATTTTTAATGTGTTTTGCTGCATTCCAGTAGTATTCTATACAGAAAAAAATCAATATGTTCTACTTTTGTTGACTGCACTAGTGTGAACTAGGGCCATTGGAATCCATGTTAAACACTGTATGTGTTGTAAGACGCACTGGACTGCATCTAGTGTGAACCAGCCCTAAATCAAAAATGTATACACAGTTCTTTCCATGTATTAAATGGTCCTAGTTCACATCGGTGCAGTGTGTTCGAGTGCAGTCTAAAAACGTAGAATATGCTGTATCTTTTCTGTATGGAAGGCGTCTAGAACGTGTCAAAACGCACCAAAAATGCACTGGAATGCATCAAAACTGCACAGAAACACACATGTCCTGAATTGAGATGAAGAGATGAATGTTCTGAATTGAGATGAAGAAAAGAAGAGGGTGAAAATGCGCCATAACGCATCAAAAGCACACTGGAATGCTTTAAAAATGCATTAAAAAATGTATTGGAATGCATCAAAAATGGGCATGCAGAAACGTATCTGGAATGCAGAAATTGTGGTGTGAACGGGCCCCAAGAAATTTGCACACTGTGGCCTGATTTACTAAAGGAGCAGAGTCTGTTCTGTAAAAGAACAGAGCCCGTTCCAACTGAATTTTCTCTTTGTGAATAGGGAGAGGCTTTGGAAAAATTCACCTTACAAAGGATACCCAATTAAATGCAAGCAAAATGAATAAACATGATTTTTGCTCAATTTGACTCTGCGCACTAAATGTTAACTTATCTCAGTGAATGAAGTGAAGTGCTGACTTGAATCATCCAACCATGTAGGAGCAAAAAAAATATTTTTTTTTTCAATTTTCCTTGCACTCGATTGGGTATTTTTTGTAGAGCACAATTTCCCTTTGTTTCACCTCATTTACCAAGATACATGAAAATTCACTTAAAGGGTAACTCCACTTTCATGGGAAAATAATTAGCATATAAAAAAAATAATAATAATATAGTGTATACAATTGTGACTCAAGTCATATTGTGATTGAATGTTATCAAAAATTCCCTTTCCTTTTCAATCTGCAGCTCTGTAATTTTCTGTAAAATGCAATATGGCAACCTGGAGGCGTTCTGTACACAGATAGTGTACAGAACGCCCCCTGAAAAGGTTCATTTCCCTCTTGTGTGATTGGCTCACTGATTTTCCCAGAAGTCTACACTAAGATACACATCTCATTTTTGGCATCCCCTGCAACAAAAATGTCATTTTTGGTGGGATACTGCCAAAGGGAAATCACATCTAAAGGGATGCAGACCCTGTCACCTTCCTCATTAGAGGCCTGCAGGTGCAGCAGCTGATTGATAATTATAAAACCACTCCCATCCACAGTCACTCTACACATGGACACAGACAAACAAACAGCTATATCTTCAAAATAACAAAAAGTAGGAATCTGCAACAAAGTTTGTTAAAATCCCTGCAATGTACATAGATCATCCAGAGGGGAATGTTTTTTTTTTCAACAAAAGTGGAGTTATTCTTTAACATGCTCTATTCCTAATTAAACCCTAAACCCTAAATAAACCCTAAATAAACCCTTCAGTCAATTAAGAAATCCCTCTGGCAACACTTTATCATCTCTTGCAGGCAAATCTTTAAAAGTTTGCAATTTCTTTCTTGTAAATACAGAGGGTTTTTTTTTTTAGCAAAGGCCACACATTGGATTAATACCATGAGGAGGATTGTTGGAAGATGGTGTCATGTCACAGACAGGTGTATGAAGTTATGGATGTGAGGTTCTGGAAATAAAAAGAAAGACAATGAAACACTGTGGCTGGCTTAAAGAATGCAAATAATGCAAATAAAAAAGAGTAATATAGCATATACTATTGCGACACAAACCATATTGTGATTTATTGTTATTAAAAAAAGGAAAAATCTGTACAATTCAATGAAATATGGCAACCTTGAGGCATTCCGTACACAGTTGGTGTACAGCACTTCCTCAGAAATGTAATTTCTTGCTTGTGTGATTGGCTCAATAATTTCCTAGAAGGCTGCACTAAGATGCAAGGCAAATTTTATGCATCCTCTCAAACAAAAATCAAATTTTTGGTGAGATGCTCCTGTAGGCAGGTGTAGTCTACTTTCTCCACTGCAGGTGGGGCTCTTGCACAGCGGCACTGCATAGTTTCCTGGGATACTGGGGGAGCTATCCAATTGGATGCTGCCAACCCATGTGTCTCTAGCAGCCATCTTGGGTCAGACAGAGCCAATTCATGGCCCTGGCTCCCAGGCTTGGCACACATTTTGGGAGTGGGTAGAGTAAGGACAGGTACCCTGCCTGTTAGGAACAGAACTAGTGTCAAGAAGAGGTTCCTGATCAGGAAGGAAAATGTAGGGCTTGCAACTTCTCTGGACATCTTTTCGCTTGGGTTTGAGATGGCCAAGTCGCACTCAGCCCCTCCTAACAGGGGCTCTCAGTTCAACTGAAACCTGCTCTCTACACAATATTGTACCTGTGGGTGTTCCCGGTTGGGTTGTCTTCCCCCCGGGTTTATTGTGAGCTGGGTTTGCATTATTTCAATTCAAGTTCTTTCATAGTACTTGGACTGTGTGAGTTAATGCTGCCACACCGTGCTGCCCCTCACCTGCAATCCTAAAGGGTTAATCATTTCTAAAAGTATGCAGAACCTGACACTCTCCTCATCAGACCACTGCAAGTGCATCATCTGGAAATTAATGAAAAAATCACTCCCATAGAGAATCTGTATCCAAAAGGTATAGCAGAAAAAAATAACTTTTTCTTCAAAGCAGAAATTGGTTGGACTATGATACAGAAATTCTAAAAATCACTGCAAGATTCATCCAGAGGGGATTGTTTTTTTCTTCCCTCCACAAAAGCTGAGTTACTCTTTAACCGCTTGCTGACCACTGCACACAGATGTACGTTGGCAGAATGGCACAGGCAGGCAAATGAGCGTACCTGTACGTCCCTTTGAAATTGCCGTCTATCGAGCGTGCGCGCCCCCGGAACTCGATGTTCGCCGGCGGCCTGCGATTGCGGTGAGGAGAGGCAGAACGGGGAGATGTCTTTCTAAACAAGGCATTTCCCTGTTCTGCCTAGTGACATGACAGAGATCCACTACTCCCTGTCATCGCGAGCAGTGATCACTGTCATGTCAGTGGTAGCCCACCCACCCTACAGTTAAAACACCTCCCTAGGACACACCTAACCCCTTGATCGCCCCCTAGTGTTTAATCCCTTCCCTGCCAGTGTCATTTACACAGTAATCAGTGCATTTTTATAGCACTGATTGCTGTATAAATGACAATGGTTCGAAAATAGTGTCAAAAGTGTCTGATGTGTCCGCCATAATGTCGCAGTCACAATAAAAATCGCAGATTGCCACCATTACTAATAAAAAAAAAATAATAATAAAAATGCCAAAAATCTATCCCCTATTTTGTAGACGCTATAACTTTTGCGCAAACCAATCAATATACCCTTATTTCGATTTTTTTTACCAAAAATATGTAGAAGAATACATATCAGCCTAAACTGAGAAAGAAATTAGTTTTTTTTATATATTTTTGGGGGATATTTATTATAGCATAAAGTAAAAAATATAGCTTTTTTTTCAAAATTGTCGCTCTTTTTTTGTTTATAGCGCAAAAAATAAAAACCGCAGAGGTGATCAAATAACACCAAAATTTGCTCTATTTGTGGGAAAAAAAGGCGTCAAATTTGTTTGGGTACATTGTCGCACGACCGCGCAATTGCCAGCTAAATCAACGCAGTGCCGAATCGCAAAAATGCTCTGGTCAGAAAGGGGGTAAAATCTTCCAGGGCTGAAGTGGTTAATGGAGCTAATATCACAATTTTACTGGATTACTGGAGCTTTTATATTGCATACCAGATTGTGGTAAAGTATAACTAAAGGCAAAACAGTTATTTTACTTTTGGAAAGAGTGGGAAGGGATTACCATTATTTATTTAATATAGGTATTTATTATATAGCGCAGACAATTTACATAGAACTTTACATATATAGTATATTTGTACAATAACATTAGTCTCTGCTCTCAAAGCGCTTCCAATCTAAGGTCCCTAACTCACTTTCATACACATACTAGGGCCAAATTAAGCAGGAGCCAATTAACCTATCAGCATGTTCTTTGTTGTTTGGTAGGAAACTGGAGTACCCAGAGGAAATCCACACAGACAGAACATGCAAAATCCTTACAGGTAGTGCCATGGGTGGGATTCAATCCAACAACCCTAGTGCTGCTAGGTGAAAGTCCTAACTGATTAGTCTTAACTCCTCCCTGATGAAGTCACGCGACGTAACGTGTAGGGCATTACTTTGCTGAGTATTACTTGATATACCAAATGCCTTTTTACTATTGCTTTGATGTAAGAGTTACTCTTAGGGTAAAACAAAGTGACCTCTCATTGTGTAGTATTTAGATAAAATCAATTTTATTAAAAGAGTAACCCCCTAACAGTATTATTTTCGTTGCTCCTTCATTGCTGTATTGTTGCGACTGTTATGAATCAAAATATAAATATCTGATATGCAGGATGTATTTTAATTCTTACAAATTTAACATAATTAAAGCGAAGTGATTAATCTACACTAATCTGCACCTACAGCATATTGGCTGCAGCCACTGATCGAGGAAAATTGTCTGTCTCTTTAACAGAAGTTGATCAAACGATCTACCTCTGTCGAGTGGGAATGGCCACACACTGAGCAAAATTTGACTGGTCCCGGCGGAAATGGCTGAATTTTTATTAGTATATTGCCAGCTTTACATTCACCTAGTCTCAGTCCTCTGAGATCTACACAGCATCTTCTTCAAAAGTTTATGTAGATACTGTAGGTGTACTGCTTATAAAGCCAAAATCTTATTGTTTATTAGTTTTGAATAGAGTAGGGAAAGGGTAAAAATCCAGTTGTCCCCCCCCCCCCCCTTAAAGTGATTGTAAAGTCTATTTTTTTGTTTTTTTTTAAATAACAAACATGTTATTCTTACCTCCTCTGTGCAGTTGGTTTTGCACAGAGCAGCCTGGATCCTCCTCTTCTCGGGTCGCTCCTCGCTGCTCCTGGTCCCTCCCTCCTGCCGAGTGCCCCCACAGCCAGCAGCTTGCTATAGGGGCGCCCGAGCCAAGTCACAGCTCCGTGTGTCCATTCAGACACAGAGCCCCGACCCGCCCCCACCCCCTCTCTCCCCTGATTGGCTAACTGACTTTGATTGACAGCCACGGGAGCCAATGGCACCGCTGCTGTGTCTCAGCCAATCAGGAGGAGAGTCCCGGATGGCTAAGACACTCATGGACAGCACTGGAGAGGGATGGGGCTAAGATAAGTAATTAGGCGGTGCTGGGGAGGCTGCTACACACTGAAGGATTTTTATCTTAATGCACAGAATGCATTTAGATAAAAACCTTCTGACTTTACAACTCCTTTAAAGTGATTGTAAATCTTGTTTTTTTCTTTAAAAATAAGAAACAAACAATGTTATACTTACCTGCTCTGTGCAATAGAGCCCAGATTCTCGTTTTCTCGGGTCCCTCTTTAGCGCTCCTGGCCCCTCTCCAGCCCCGCCCCCTCTTTCTTCTATTTGGCTAACTGACTTTGATTGACAGCAGCTGGAGCCAATGGTGCTGCTTTGTCATGTTAATGTATTTTATTGGGATTTTATGTTATAGACCAACACAAAGTGGCACATAATTGTGAAGTGGAAGGAAAATGATAAATGTTTGTCAACATTTTTTACAAATAAATATGTGAAAAGTGTGGTGTGCATTTGTATTCAGCTTTACTCTGATATCCCTAACTAAAGTCTAGTGGAACCAATTGCCTTCAGAAGTCACCTAATTAGTAAATAGAGTCCACCTGTGTGTAATTTAATCTCAGTATAAATACAGCTGTTCTGTGAAGCCCTCATTGTTAGAGAACCTTAGTAAACAAACAGCATCATGAAGGCCAAGGAACACACCAGACAGGTCAGGGATAAAGTTGTGGAGAAGTTTAAAGCAGGGTTTGGCTATAAAAACATATCCCAAGCTTTGGACATCTCACGGAGCACTGTTCAATCCATCATCCTAAAATGGAAAGGGTATGCAAACCTACCAAGACATGGCCGTCCACCTAAACTGACAGGCCAGGCAAGGAGAGCATTAATCAGAGAAGCAGCCAAGAGGCTCATGGTAACTCTGGAGGAGTTGCAGAGATCCCCAGCTCAGGTGGGAGAATCTGTCCACAGGACAACTATTAGTCGTGCACTTCACAAATCTTGCCTTTATGGAAGAGTGGCAAGAAGAAAGCCAATTTTGAAAGAAATCGATAAGAAGTCCCGTTTGCAGTTTGCGAGAAGCCATGTGGGGAACACAACAAACATGTGGAAGAAGGTGCTCTGGTCAGATGAGAACAAACTTGAACTTTTTGGCCTAAAAGCAAAATGCTGTGTGGTGGAAAACTAACACTGCACATCACCCTGAACACATCATCCCTACTGTGAAACATGGTGCTGGCAGCATCATGTTGTGGGGATTCTTTTCTTCAGCAGGGATAGGGAAGCTGGTCAGAGTTGATGGGAAGATGGATGGAGACAAAAACAGGGCAATCTTAGAAGAAAACCTGTTAGAGTCTGCAAAAGACTTGAGACTGGGGAGGAAGTTCACCTTCCATCAGGGAAAAAAACATAAAGCCAGGGCTACAATGGAATGGTTTAGATCAAAGCATATTCATGTGTTAGAATGGCCCAATCAAAAGTCCAGACCTAAATCCAATTGAGAATCTGTGGCAAGACTTGAAAATTGCTGTTCACAGACCCTCCCAATTCAATCTGACAGAACTTGAGCTATTTTGTTAGAAGAATGGGCAAAAATGTCACTCTAGATGTGCAAAGCTGGTAGAGACATCCCCAAAAAGACTTGCAGCTGTAATTGCAGTGTGTCAGGGATCTACCAGCACCAGTCCGGGGCACTTGCATTCGCCTATGCGCCGGCGCGCTTCCGTTCAGACACGGCATCAAACTGCTGTGCATCAGCGCGGCGCTCGGGCGCGCGCGGGTGCGTGCGCCCGTTCACGCGTGCGCGCGCACGGGCGCGCGCGCGTTCGCGTTAGCGCCGGATTGGCGCCATTTTAGCACATAAAAGTTCCCCTGTTCCATGAGAACATCGCTGCTTCGTCTCAGCTCTGTGAACCTGTTTGACCCGTATCCTGATTGTCTGCTACCTGATTTGACCCGGCTTGTTTGACCATCCGACCTGCTCCAATCCCGATCCGGCTTGTCTGACTACTCTTCTGTCTGTATCTACTACCATTGCCGACCTCTGCCTGTTCACCGACTCTGCCTTGCCTGCCGTTATTACCTGTGCCAGCTACCTGCCGACCCGGACTGTCTGACTCTGCTTGTGCCTACTGTTCACTTGCTGTTGCACCTTCAGCTTCAGCTTCAGTGATCTCTCCCTCCAGTGTGTCAAGCCTGCTGCCGTTCCAGTCTCCTCTCACCTGCTACTCTGCCATCCAGTGTGTCAAGCCTGCTGCCGTTCCAGTCTCCTCTCACCTGCAACCCAGTGAGTCAAGTTACTGCTGTTCCAGTCTCCACTCACCTGCAGCCCTGCCATCCCAGGAGGGATCTCTGCCTCCACATCAGAGACTATACAGGCACTCCTACCCCACTGTGCTCAGGAGACCACTGTCCCCACTCCAGTGGCTCCTGAACCAAGGGCGGATCCAGAGTCTAGTCTCGGGAGGGGCACTGCCAGAAAATAAGGTGTTGCTTACAGAACTCTATTTAACGTATCATACAGTCCTAACCTTGTTTAAAACAGTGACACTTTTATCATTCCAGATTAAATTATTACATTACAAACAGACAGGATAGGTTTAACCACAACTTTATTATTACAAAGATCATAAGCAGTTTGTATACTTATAACAGAATATTCCGAGACAAAATATTCACAAACAATATAAAATTATGTGTAAAAAAACAAATAGCAGAACCCAAACATTATCACTCTCCACTGTCTCCAAACACACAACAACGGAAACATTTTATTTGTAAGTTACATAACATGAAAAATTCAGAGAATTAGCTCAATTCTTCGTTTTCCTTGTTTGGCAAACAGCTCGATAACTCGGTCAGTATTCACAGGAATATCTCTATGAATGTAAAGTAAACACAAGCCATTTAACCGGTCCTCCACCATTCGTGACCGAAGCCATGTTTTAACACGACGGAGGGTTGAGAAAGATCTCTCTGCTGTGGCCACACTTACAGGGAGAGTTGCTAAGATCAGAAGTAAACTTCTGATGGTTGGGAAGAGGTCCTGGTCACACAAGTCCAACACTTCAAGAACTGTTTTTGGAAGTTCCTTATGTTGTGATAACTCTCGTTTCCACTTTGTAAGCCATAGACTTAGTTCTCCCTGCAGCAATGTCTCCATTATCTTCTGCTTACCATCAGCTAGAAGAGGGTGGAAACGCTTTGATAATGATTGCACAGCCACAGGAACCATGGTTTCCATTTTTTTCCCAAAAAGTACTGCTGGCATCAAGATTTGAATCTGGAAACACTGCATCGAATTCTCTGGAAAACGAGTTTTTAAATCATTAATAATGTTGTCCAGCAAGGGAATATACAACGATTTCCTGTAGTATTCTTCAGTTGATTCTACATTGTAATTGAATCTGTGCACTTGCCTGCCTACAAGACGTGGCAATTTTAGTTCCACTCCAAGTTCTGAAGCCAATTCTGTAGCCTCCATATGCAAAGTGGAAAAAGTGCTATCAGCGTTACATCGCATATTCTCTATGGTTGCCATGGTATCAGTCAAACAGTCCGATGCACTTGTTAAATCAATTGTTGGGGATTGAAGGAAGCGACTCAGAGGAAGGGTTACTTTCAGAACACTGATGAGTGAAACCAAGGAAAATATGAATTCTGCACTGCACAGAGAATGGATGAGAGTAGATGCTGTTGAGCTAGTGCTTGAGCATTTCCATTGAGATATTGCAGATAGTGCACTCACCACTTTTACAAGTCCATCTCGAAATCTTATGAGAGAATCATGGCGCTCTACCCATCTAGTTTCACAAAGACTGGTAAGCTGAGAGCCTAACTCCTGCTTTAAAATAAAATGACGCTTTGCTGATTGGTTAAAGAATGAAATGGTTGATTTGACCACTGCTACTGCATTGCGAACTGCTGACACTTGTGAGGACTTTGAAATTGAATTGTTCAGACAATGATTGTAGCAAGGACATCTGCAACTGTTGGGTGCTACACGGAGAATCTCTGACACAGCACCAGCCACCTCTGAAGACATAACACTGCAACTGTCTGTTCCAATGCCAACACAATGAGTGATGTCCAGGGAGAGGTCTTTAATTATTTGGATAACCATCTGGCCTAAAACTTTTCCTGTAAGCCTTGGTTCTGAACCTGAACTATCAAGTCCCGACTCCTTCTGGGTTGCAAATTCGTAGGCATCTACAAATTTTATAAAATCCTCACGAATTGATCCATTGTAGACATATCGAAAGTTAAGTGTAAGTTGTTCGGTATGGGAAATGTCTGTAGTTTCATCGAATATAATACTAAAATAGCAAGCCTCTTTAATTCTAGCTACAATGACATTGCTGATTTCATCACCACAACACCCGATTAAATCATTTTGTGTGGATTTTGAAATGTATGTAGCGCGAGAAGATGCAGTAAGGAGGTGGTTCTCTAATATTTTGTCTCCAGAGGCAACACGGTACCTCAGCAATTCCCGAAAGTTGCCTTCATTCACCTCCGGGGTGGAGTCATCCATTAAAGCACCATCATCTCGGTGGCCACGCAGAGGTATATTTTGTTTACCCAGAAATATAATTGACTCAACGATAGGACGAATTCGCTCTCGGTTCTCTTTCACTTTCTGCAGACGATGCAAGTTTATTTGATTAACAATTTCATTTTCCGGTGCATGGTAGGTTTTTAAAAATGCATTTCCTTCAAATACACTCTCCTGATGATAAACAAGCCTTGCATGGACTTCCAAATCTCCATCCTTGCCCTTAAGCTTTTTAAAATTAGTAAGGGGCTCCATCACTAGTTTTCCAAGGGCCATGCCTTTGTTATGACCACCTTTGCGATGTTGCGCAAACAATGCACAGTACTTGCAAAACAATCCCTTTTTGGCAGGTGAATACACGAGCCAAGGAAAACTGTCAATATGTTGTTTTGACAGGTATCTCTTTATTTCCCGAGTTTCTCCATCCTTGGAAGTCATGTTCTGAACAGAGAAAGGTAATTCATATCCAGGAGGAGGTTGCCATGGGTTTTCCAATAGCAAGCATTTGGTGTAATCATCTATTTTTTTCCCAAGATGTGTGCCAATGTCATTAATTAGGATACTGCTGGTTTGAGGTGGGGTATCAACAGACAGTGGCGACACATTACGATCTGTTTCACCAGATATTGGCTCTACAATCATACCAGAACAGGATGGGAGGGTAGTGTCAACTTCCATACTTGAAGTTGAAGTGCTTTCTACTATTGGCGTTTCTCCAGATGATTTTTTTGCACTGGTACTGAAGAAAGAATCTATAGTCCTGCAGTTCACTCTTTTCTGACTCATTTTGCTGTTTCTATAATTAAAGTACAAAAGTGGACACTAAATAAAGTAATTGGCTTTATAGAACAGCACTGTGCACACACATTGTTGACATGTACCATAACCGAACCGACCCCCTGTTTAAATATTGCAAGAATACATTGCAGACATGATGCAGCAGATGGTCAGAGACTGCAGACATGATACAGGAGATGGTCAGAGACTGCAGACATGATACAAGAGATGACCATAGACTGCAGACATGATACAAGAGATGACCATAGACTGCAGACATGATACAAGAGATGACCATAGACTGCAGACATGATACAAGAGATGACCATAGACTGCAGACATGATACAAGAGATGACCATAGACTGCAGACATGATACAAGAGATGACCATAGACTGCAGACATGATACAAGAGATGACCATAGACTGCAGACATGATACAAGAGATGACCATAGACTGCAGACATGATACAAGAGATGACCATAGACTGCAGACATGATACAAGAGATGACCATAGACTGCAGACATGATACAAGAGATGATCATAGACTACAGACATGATACAAGAGATGACCACAGACTGCAGACATGATACAAGAGATGACCACAGACTGCAGACATGATACAGGAGATGACCATAGACTGCAGACATGATACAAGAGATGACCATAGACTGCAGACATGATACAAGAGATGACCATAGACTGCAGACATGATACAAGAGATGACCATAGACTGCAGACATGATACAAGAGATGACCATAGACTGCAGACATGATACAAGAGATGACCATAGACTGCAGACATGATACAAGAGATGACCATAGACTGCAGACATGATACAAGAGATGATCAGAGACTGCAGACATGATACAGGAGATGACCATAGACTGCAGACATGATACAAGAGATGACCATAGACTGCAGACATGATACAAGAAATGATCAGAGACTGCAGACATGAATAAAGAGAAGATCAGAGACTGCAGACATGATACAGGAGTTGATCAGAGACTGCAGACATGATACATGAGCTGATCAGAACTGCAGACGTGATACAGGAGATGATCAGAGACTGCAGACATGATACAAGAGATGACCATAGACTGCAGACATGATACAAGAGATAATTAGAGACTGCAGACATGATACAAGAGATGATCAGAGACTGCAGACATTATACAAGAGATGGCCATAGACTGCAGACATGATAAAAGAGATGGTCAGACACTGCAGAAATGATACAAGAAATCAATGCATCAATGCAGCCTCACCAGTGCCCATTAAATGCAGCCTTGTCAGTGCCCAACAGCAATAAAAAACAATTGTCAAGATGAATGATCAAGTCAGTTTTTCAGCTAAGAATTACAGGCCTACAATATAAAACGCCCAATTTCTATGCAAAATTATTGTACCGCTTTGAGATGCAAAAATCTGAAATAATCATACCGCCAGGGAGGTTAACAAATGTTTCAAAAATGTAAATATAAAAATAAATTCAGGTGGCCAGATTAAAGCACTGTTTGCTCTTCTGCAGCTCCGCATTTAAATCAATATTCTGCATTAAAATTTGATTAACCACTTGCTGACCAGCTGCAGTACATATACTGCAGCAGGTCGGCTCTATTGCACGCAACCACATACCTGTAGGCCATTTTGTGCAATAGCCAGCAAAGGCGCGCACGCTGATTGGCCATAGGGAAGAATACGTATCGTAGAAGAATATGTATTGGCTTAAACTATGGAACACATTTTTTTATAGCAAAAAGCAAAAAATATATATATTATTTTTTTCAAAATTGTTGCTCTTTTCGGCTTATATCGCAAAAACCGCCAAGGTGATCAAGTACCAGCAAAAGAAAGCTCTATTTGTGGGAAAAAAAGGACATCAATTTTATTTGGGTGCAACGTCGCACGACTGCACAATTGTCAGCCAGTCAAAGTAATGCAGCGCAGTATCACAAAAAATGGCCTGGTCATAAGGAGGGGTAAAACTTTTCAGAGCTGAAGGGGTTAAGATCAAGACTAGAAGGGCATTTTTTGTTTCATACATAATGCATGGCACAGTGGCACACATGTATTTTGCGATTTGAAACATGACATACATTCATACATTCTTTTACTCACGTTTATGCTCTGGTGAGGGTAGGGGTTCCCATGCAGGATTTCGGAGCAATGGAGTGGAGAATTATTTCTGTCTTTTAACAAAAAAAAAAAAAAAAGCCACAATCACAAAGATCTCCTATTTGTCATTTTAAAAGTTATTTTAATTTTTTTTTATTATTTTTACAGTCTTTTTTTGTTGTATATGGAAAAAACACTAAAATCTCACCTTTTTTGTCATTTTCATTATTAAAAACGAAAGTAAATATCATTTTATATAATAAAACAAATGACTAAAATCTGATTTCTGTCTTTTAAAAAGCCATTTTCATGTTTTTAGGGTAAGAATCATTAAAGTATCCTATGTGTCTCATTTCAAAAGTCATTTTCATTATTTAAAAATAGCAAAAGAAAGCACTATTTGTGGGAAAAAAAGGACATCAATTTTATTTGGGTACAACGTCGCACGACCGCGCAATTGTCAGCCAGTCAAATAACGCACGCAGCGCAGTATCACAAAAAATGGCCTGGTCATAAGGAGGGGTAAAACTTTTCGGAGCTGAAGGGCTTAAGATCAAGACTAAAAGGGCATTTTTTGTTTCATACATAATGCATGGCACAGTGGCACACATGTATTGTGCGATTTGAAACATGACATACATTCATAGATTCTTTTACTCACGTTTATGCTCTGAGGGTACTGGTAGGGGTTCCCATGCAGGATTTCGGAGCAATTGAGTGGAGAATCAAATCTAGATGGATGATGATCGGATGGATCCAGTAATCTTCTCTCAATAAGTTGTATTTTAATTTTCACTGCGCTCTGCTGCTCTGCACTGCAGACTGCCCAGGGTGCCAGGTGGAGAAGATGGAGGAGGTGGGTGGAGCTAATAATAACTCATGGGCGGTGGTGGCCTGTGGACAACATGGAGGGAGCCAGGAGGAGGGTGCTGGTGGTGGGTGGGGCCAACACAGTCAGGGGCGGACGGGCTGGCAGCCTGGCTGGGAGTGGACGTGTGCTGTGCTGTGTGCTGCTGCTGCAGTGCACTTGACTTGTTAGACTCCTCGGAGGGAGGCGCCGCTCCAGGCTGCCTGTGTCACAGACAGACTCAGCCACACTCACTGAGTTTGTTAGGCAGGCTGCTGTCTGCTCTTTGAGACTCACTCTGCTCAGTCTGACAGTGACTCTGCTTTATGTAATGTAAAGGCGCCGCTCCAGGCTGTGTCACAGTCACACTCACACCGGCCGCCGGTCGGCTCGGCTGAGAGTGTGACTGACGCTGATGACGTCACTCGTTGCTAACGCCAGGGCCGCCTGGCGTCTAGCAACGAGTGCAGGGGGAAGAGGCTCCACCCACCTCCTTCCTTCTGTGTAATTGACCGCCGCCGCCCGTACCACACGCGACGGCGTGTGAGAGAGAGAGAGACTCGGCCCGGCACAGCGGCCGGAGCGGCGCTGCGGCATATTTACAATAACCATTCTTCAGAGTGTCAGTGAGTGTGTGCTTCGGGGGGGGCAATTGCCCTGTTGCCCCCCCCCTGGATCCGCCCCTGTCCTGAACCAGCGTTGTATGAGAGGTCTTCTCCTACAGTCAGGCTCTCCTACCAGGTACCTTACAGTACGAAGCAGCCATGACTGAGCCTGCAGGAGATACCTCTCCTTTGAAAGAAATATGCACCCACCTTGCGGCCCTCACTCAAGCCGTACAATCTCTCCAGGATAACTACAACAGATTGGAGGGGCAAGTCCAGAACCTAGCAGGGCCTAACCCCTTGGCCTCCTCTTCAGCCACAACCCCAGCACAGACGGCTCCTGGTCCTTCTGTTGTAATGCTTCCACCTGAGCCAAAGGTTCCCACTCCTGATAGATTCTCTGGAGACCGGTCCAAGTTCCGGGCCTTTCGCAACGCCTGCAAGCTCTTCTTCGCGTTACAGCCCCGAACTTTTTCACTGGAGGCCACCAAAGTGGGGTTTGTGATTTCCCTCCTACAAGGGGAACCTCAGACCTGGGCTCATCGTCTACTTGAGGGGGACTCAGCTCTAACCCAGTCTTTATCATCTTTCTTTGAAGCCATGGCACAAATTTATGAGGACCCTCAACAGACTGCAACAGCTGAATCAGCACTGTTCACGCTCCAGCAAGGTCGCAGACCTGCGGAAGACTATATCATGGACTTTAGACGCTGGAGTGCGGACACTCAGTGAAATGATGCGGCCCTGCGTCATCAGTTCCGCTTGGGTCTGTCTGAAGGTTTAAAGGATGAACTTGCCCGAGTGGGTGTACCAGACACTCTTGAAGCATTAATTAATCTGACTATTCAAATTGACTGGCGAATCCGGGAACGTCGTTCTGAACGATCCGCTTTACAATCCCGCCCGATGTGGATGACAGCCAGAGCACCACTTCCGGCAGCACGCTACTTACCCCCATCCAGTTCAAATCCAGCTAATGCTATGCCTGACTCTGCAGAGCCTATGCAATTGGGGCTGATGCGACCTGCCTTGTCGCCTGAAGAACGGGCCCGGCGCCGGCAACTCAATCTGTGCCTCTACTGCGGTGGGACTGGGCACTATGTCCTGAACTGTCCAGTCAAGTTAAGTAAGTGCCCATCTTCTGTGTATACCAGTCTTTCTGCTCTGTCTGCGAACTCTACCCACATTGCCATTCCTCTGTCTTTACAGCTGCAAGAAGGGACCATAACGATCAACGCCATCATTGATTCCGGAGCATGCAGCTGCTTTATTGACTCAAACTTTGCCAGCCAGCATAACATCCCATTACAAACCAAGACCCATGGACTCGCTGTGTTTCTAGCTGATGGTTCCCGCATCAGATCGGGACAAGTAACCCAAGAAACCCTGCCTCTGCCTGCTTCTACTTCCTCCCAACACAAGGAACTGCTGGTTCTTGATGTCATTTCCTCACCTATGTTTCCCATCATCCTGGGCATTCCTTGGTTGCAGGCCCACAACCCATACATTCATTGGACATCTGGAGAAGTGAAATTCTCATCTTCTTACTGTCTTGAACACTGTTTAAAGGAAGATTCAGATTCTTCATCTACTCTACTCTGTTTAGACACCGACCAGAAACTCTGCCAGGTCATACCTAAACAATATCATGAATTCATTGATGTTTTTAGTAAAAAGGGGGCAGACTCTCTACCACCTCATCGGCCCTACGATTGCCCCATTGATTTGCTGCCTGGATCCGAGATACCATTCGGACGCATTTTTCCTTTATCTGAGAAGGAACAGGAAGTACTAAAAACATACATAGATGAGAATCTAGCCAAAGGTTTTATACGCCACTCTACCTCTCCAGCTGGTGCCGGAATATTTTTTGTCACCAAAAAAGACAAGTCGCTCCGGCCGTGTATCCATTTTCGTGAGCTAAACAAGATCACGGTCAAAAATCGGTATCCTCTACCCTTGATACCTGAACTTTTTCAAAAATTAAGGACTGCCGTCATTTTCACCAAACTTGACCTAAGAGGGGCATATAATCTAATCCGTATCCGGGCTGGACATGAGTGGAAGACAGCATTCCGAACCCGATTCGGGCATTATGAATACCTGGTCATGCCCTTTGGACTCTGCAACGCCCCTGCAACCTTTCAACACCTGATTAACGACGTCCTCAGGGACTTTCTAGATGTGTTTGTAATTGCATACCTGGATGATATCTTGATTTTTTCAGAATCCTGTGAATTGCATCAGGAACATGTCCGCAGGGTGTTGGGTCGTCTCCGCTTACACAGTCTGTACGCAAAAGCGGAGAAATGTGAGTTCGAACAACAGAGCATCCAATTCCTGGGGTTAATCATCTCCGCAACAGGCATCAAGATGGACCCACAAAAAGTGTCCGCTGTGCTGGACTGGCCGGTACCCTTGGACAAGAAGGGAGTTCAACGGTTTGTGGGGTTTGCAAACTTCTACAGAAAATTCATCAGGGGGTTCTCAGCCATAATTGCACCCATCACGCAGTTAACCAAACAAAATATCCGTTTCTCCTGGAACCAACTTGCCCAAGACGCCTTCGAAAATCTCAAGAGACTGTTTACTTCAGCACCTATCCTCAGTCACCCTGAACCATCCCTACCATTTATTTTAGAGGTTGATGCCTCCGAGATTGTGGTAGGTGCGATTCTTTCTCAGCGCAAAGGTAGCAAAGAGATAATGCATCCTGTAGGGTTCTTCTCCCGTAAACTCTCCCCTGCGGAGAAGAATTATGACGTTGGTGACCGAGAACTTCTCGCTATTAAAACTGCTCTAGAAGAATGGAGGTACCTGTTGGAGGGGGCTATGCATCCAGTACTAATCTATACTGACCATAAAAACCTAGAGTACTTACGATCTGCCAAACGTCTGAAGCCTCGACAAGCCCGCTGGGCTCTGTTTTTCTCACGTTTCTCCTTCCATATAACGTACCGTCCAGGCTCAAAAAATATCAAACCAGACGCATTATCACGTATGCATGACAATCCTAAGGACTTATCCACTCCTGACACCATCTTACCCGCAAACAGTTTTTTACTGCTGCAAAAAGATTTACTTTCCCTGATTAAGGAAGCATCCTCTGAATCAGCCAGGCCTACTGGAATTTCTTTAGTAAGAAGAGATGGTCTGTTCTGGAAAGGAAGCCAAATTTTTGTTCCTGAAAACATTCGGGTCAAGGTTTTAACACTTCTCCACGACCACCCATTGGCAGGCCACTTTGGAGTCCGCAAGACCCTGGAACTAGTGCAGCGTACTTTCTGGTGGCCCAGTCTGAAAGACTTTTGTGAAAAGTATGTTAGTTCCTGTCCCATCTGCATCCAGAATAAGTCATCCAGGAATCGAGCTTGGGGCCTATTGAAACCATTGCCTGTACCCGACAGACCATGGAAAATGATTTCTATGGACTTTATTGTGGAACTTCCATGTTCTGAAGGATGCTCAGCTATCTTTGTAGTTGTGGACCGTCTAACCAAAATGGCTCATTTTCTACCTTTAAGGGGAACCCCGTCTGCCACCGAAACTGCTCGCATATTCATCAAGGAGATCATCAGGCTTCATGGAGTACCTGTAAACATAGTTTCTGATAGAGGGGTTCAATTCACTTCACGTTTTTGGAGATCCCTGTGTGAAACCCTAAAGATCGAATTGGCCTTGTCCTCGGCCTACCATCCTCAGACTAACGGTCAGACAGAAAGGACTAATCAGACCCTGGAACAATACATTAGATGCTTCACATCATTCACACAAGATGATTGGGTATCTCTATTACCCTTAGCAGAATTTGCCTATAATAATGCCAAACATTCTGCCACCGGTCAATCTCATTTTTTCGCCAATTATGGCTTTCACCTAACCTTTCTACCTGATTTCCTTTCAGAGTCTTCGGTTCCAGCAGTACAAAGTACAGTGGAGTTCCTCAGTCACAACAGCCGGTTGTTACAGGAAACAGTATCCAAGGCTCAAGCAGATGGTAAGAGAATCTTCGACCGGAAAAGAAGGGGGGAGCTGAACTTGCAAATTGGCGACCAGGTATGGCTTTCTACTGTTAATATCAAATTAGCATGTCCTTCTAAGAAGTTGGCACCTAGATTCATGGGACCCTTTCCAGTCAGAAGGAAAATCAATGAAGTATCTTATGAGTTGACTTTACCTGATTCATTTAAAATTCATCCAGTATTCCATGTATCTCTGCTTAAACCTGCTGTACCTGATCCCTTTCCTGCTAGGGGCACAAGACCCCCTGAACCTGTTGTAATTAATGGCAGCGAGGAATTTGAGGTCGAGGCTATCCTTGATTGTAGAAGAAGGCAAGGGCAGAACCAATTCTTAATCAAGTGGAAAGGCTACGGCCCAGAAAGTAACTCATGGGAACCGGACAGTAATGTGCATGCCAGGCGTTTAGTGCGCGCTTATTTTTCTACTCATCCTGAGAAGAAGAGGTTGTTGGGCATCCGGAGGCTGCCCCTTGGGGGGGGGCAATGTCAGGGATCTACCAGCACCAGTCCGGGGCACTTGCATTCGCCTATGCGCCGGCGCGCTTCCGTTCAGACACGGCATCAAACTGCTGTGCATCAGCGCGGCGCTCGGGCGCGCGCGGGTGCGTGGCGCGGGTGCGTGCGCGCGTTCACGCGTGCGCGCGCACGGGCGCGCGCGCGTTCGCGTTAGCGCCGGTTTGGCGCCATTTTAGCACATAAAAGTTCCCCTGTTCCATGAGAACATCGCTGCTTCGTCTCAGCTCTGTGAACCTGTTTGACCCGTATCCTGATTGTCTGCTACCTGATTTGACCCGGCTTGTTTGACCATCCGACCTGCTCCAATCCCGATCCGGCTTGTCTGACTACTCTTCTGTCTGTATCTACTACCATTGCCGACCTCTGCCTGTTCACCGACTCTGCCTTGCCTGCCGTTATTACCTGTGCCAGCTACCTGCCGACCCGGACTGTCTGACTCTGCTTGTGCCTACTGTTCACTTGCTGTTGCACCTTCAGCTTCAGTGATCTCTCCCTCCAGTGTGTCAAGCCTGCTGCCGTTCCAGTCTCCTCTCACCTGCAACCCAGTGAGTCAAGTTACTGCTGTTCCAGTCTCCACTCACCTGCAGCCCTGCCATCCCAGGAGGGATCTCTGCCTCCACATCAGAGACTATACAGGCACTCCTACCCCACTGTGCTCAGGAGACCACTGTCCCCACTCCAGTGGCTCCTGAACCAGCGTTGTATGAGAGGTCTTCTCCTACAGTCAGGCTCTCCTACCAGGTACCTTACACAGTGAAAGGTGGTTCTACGAAGTATTGACTCAGGGGGGATAACTACAAATGCACGCCTGACTTTTCACATATTTATTTGTAAAACATTTGGAAAACCATTTATCATTTTCCTTCCACTTCACAATTGTGCCACTTTGTGTTGGTCTATCACATAAAATCCCAATAAAATACATTTACGTTTTTGGTTGTAACATGGCAAAATGTGGAAAATTCCAAGGGGTATGAATACTTTTTAAAGGGGTCTTGTGAAATATTTATAAAATCCTTTTGTTCTTATTTCTGAGAACTGATGTTATATTTTTTTAAAGATTCTTAGGAATTTTACATATAGTATACATATTAGCCTGAAGGAATTATCTTACTTACAGACTGTCAAGGTGTCAATGCGTGTTTAACAGCTGAAATGTGTCTATTCTAATCTTTATAAATTAGATTTACCGGCGGCTATAGGTGAAATGTGAAGCCTGTACACCATTTTCCAGTGCCAGGGACATAAACTACATTGTGACCTGGCCCCATGTTCCAGGGGACCTGTGCAGCTTCACTGTACACCTGGATAGATGGGGCAGTGGGCTCCCCCCCCCCCACAGCTCTGCTAGCCTGCCCCCTCCCCTCTCCCGCCAGCTGCTGCGGAGTATATGTCAGGATGGAGAGCGGGAAAGGGGCTGTTTTCGTGTTTTCTATGCTTCAGTTTGTGAATGAACGCAAAGCTAATCCTGTTCATTCATTTTGTGCTTCTGGGACTGCAGAGAAGGAGATTGAGGGCTGTGTTCGCAATCTCCTTTCTCTGTCTCTAAGGTGAAACATCAGGGGTCTGTTTAGAGCCCTTATGTTTTACCAAAGCTCCCCGATGGGACTCCTAAAAAATTGTAAAGAACAATACAAAATAAAATGGTAACAAAATGTTTTTCAAAAATTAACAAAAATAAAAAACTACTGACACCAGTGGCGGAACTACCAGGGTTGCAAAGGTTGCATTTGCGACCGGGCCCTGGCATTCCGCCACTGGGCTCAGAGGGAAGGGCCCCTGCCGGGGGTCAGGGGGGCTCTTCATAGGCCCTTAAGGTTCTAGTTATGCCTCTCTTTGGTGGTATAATTGTTTTCTGATATTTTCAACATTTCAGATCAGCAATTTCAATGACATGATGAAATCTCTAAAAAAAAAAAATCTTGAATTACACCAAATGGTTGGTGTAACCATAGGCGTGTGCAGCCTATTGCCTTAGGGTGTGCACGCCAAAGCTCAAACACACATACGCGCGTGTGTGTGTATATATATATATATATATATATATATATACATACACACATTATATTGTCAAAAGTATTGGGACACCTGCCTTTACGCACGTATACTTTAATTGAAGAGTTGGTTGCTTTTCTTGCTCTTATTCCTGTTATTCAACATGTCCCATGCATGCAATAGATAAATGAACAGTATACCTCAGATGTTTCTTCTCTTCTATTTGTGAATAGGTTACAACTGTCACATTATCTGTTCAATCTAACAAATGCTGCTACATTTTTGCAAGGGCTAAATGACTGATTTTGGTGTTGATACACAACAGAAATCCCAGACAGATTAAAAAATCTGGATTCTCACTTTTTTTTTATCCAAGAAAAAACTTTTATTGGTTACATACAGCCCAAAAGAACATAGCCAACCACATACACTGTACATGATACAAAAATAAACCAGATTTGTGTCAACAGTGACTGTATAATGTATATACATCAAAAAGCAAGCAACACAAATATAATGCAACTTACATACAGTACAGAAAATACATGCCCTTGTCAGCACTATGCCCATATTGAGTTCAAATTGTATAATCGACCCACATTTAGACCTAGAAGCCTATCCATGGTCAGACCCGCCGTGGCAAGCCCAGGCACACCTAACCATGGATCCCAAAGTTTCTCATATTTGCGAGAACACCACCTATGCTGGTAAATAAGCTTTTCCATTTAAATGGTGTTTCCCACAGCAGCCACCCACTATTTAACCGTAGGAGGATTCTCTGATTTCCAATGCGACATGATCATTTTGCGTGCTAAAAATAAAGTTCTAGTAATAGCCTCTCTAGTATGATTTTCCCATTCAAACTCGGCTAATAGAAGCAAACAAGGTTTAGGGTCTAAAGGTAGCGACACTTGAAATACTCCGTTCAGGGTGTCCACCACCCCCCTCCAATATAGATGCAGTTTTGGACACTTGCATAATAGATGGATCAGGTCACCGTGGTCCCGCCTACACCTAATGCACATAAGCATAGGCAGCAGTCCAATAGCGTGTAGTCTGTGAGGGTTATAGCCTTAACCACTTGCTTACAGGGCACTTAAACCCCCCTCCTGTCCAGACCAATTTTCGGCTTTCAGCGCTGATGCACTTTGAATGACAATTGCGCGGTCATACAACACTGTACCCAAATGAAATTTTTATCATTTTTTTCCCACAAATAGAGCTTTCTTTTGGTGGTATTTGATCACCTCTGCGGTTTTTATTTTTTGTTAAAAAATTTTTAAAATACCGAATTTTTTTTTAAATGTTTTATATTTTTTTTATATTTTGTTATAAAATTTTGTAAACAAGTAATTTTTCTCCTTCATTGATGTATGCTGCTGAGGCGGCATTGATGGGCACCGATAGGTGGCAGTGATGAGAACTGATGGGTGGCAGTGATGGGCACTGATGGGTGGCAATAATGGGCACTGATCGGCACTGGTTGGTTACACTGATAGGCAGCACTGCTAGGTGGCACTGATTGGCACCACTGGTGGGCATTGATAGGTGGCACTCATGGGCATTGATAGGTGGCACTGTTGGGCACTGTGGGCACTGGCAGGTGGCAATGGCAGGGGCACTGGTAGGGGGCGGTAGATAAAATGCTTCCCGTAAAGCATCAAACGTGAGCAGCATGGCATTATGAAAGATTTGCCTCAAATATACAACGCCATACCTTTTCCATATGGCACCATGTTGTAGCTTGGCTAACTCAAAATAGGTATTTTTAGACCATATGGGGCTATACTCTGTAATACCCTTAGCTCCCTAAAGGTTCTTGACTTTATTCCATAACTTCTGAATTAGATTATACGTTGGAAACATTTTATGGGGCTTTCCAAAGGCCTGTGCCTCAAGGGCCATCGGAATAGAGCTACCCCCCACCATGTGGAGCATTACATTCACGGAAGAACTCCGACCCATTGTCCCTTGCTCAGCTTCCACGTGCATAGTGCCTATTAAGTGCTGTAATTGCGAGGCCAGGTAATATAACACGAATTCGGCAATGCAAGACCACCGTCATCTTTGGGACGTTGGAGGTGTCCTAAAGGAGGTTTCATTCTGGGGAGGGGGGGGGGGTGATTTTTCCAGATTAACGTACGAAATATGGTATTAACTATCCTAAAAGTCTTTAAAGGGGCCACTACCAGGGAATTATGAAGAAAATCGAACAATTGGGGCATAATAATCATCTTATTGAGATTTACCTTGCCAACCACCGACATACACAAAGAGTTCCACATTTTTATATGTTCCCGAAATCGTAGTAGAAGCAGACTATAGTCCCTGATACAGGGTGTCACCTAAACCCCTAAATATTTAAAGGAAGTGGAACGCGGTATATCACACACTAGTTCCCCTGAACTCCTGTCTCCTCCATCAATAAGTATTAGTGCAGATTTCGACTTAAGCCTGGAGTACTTCCCAAATTCTGTAATGGTGGCCATAGACTCCTTCAGTGAAGTGTCTGTATTGCCAAGCAAAATCATAGTGTCATCCGCATATAGCATCAATTTTTCTTGCCTATCTCCATAGCAAAAACCAGTATTACCCAGAATATCCCTGATTTGACTGGATTGTCACTTTACTTTCCAGCAACACATGACGTGAACTATTACATTTGGGTGGAGATAACCCTCTCCCAGCAAACCCCCAAGTCTTATGATGGACAAACGTGTTTTTTTTTCAGGCACCAAGCTAAATGAAAAAACAAAACAAAAAATACAACAGATTCCTCCATCCACACAAATGAGGTGGATGGAGGAATTCCCCCCACCACTAGAAAATTGTACACTTGGCAGAATACTCTAATCTGCACCTGCAGCAAATTGGCTGCAGCCACTGATCAAGGAACATTTTCAGTCCCCTTAACAGAAGTTGATCAAACGATCGACTTCTGTCGAGTGGGAATGGCCACACACTGAGCAAAATTTGACTGGTCCCGGCTGAAATGGCTGAATTTCTATTAGTATATGGCCAGCTTTATACTCACCTAGTCTCAGTCCTCTGAGATCAACACAGCCTCTTCTTCAAAAGTTCATGTAGATACTGTAGGTGTACTGTATATAAAGCCAATAACCTATTGTTTATTAGTTTTGAATAGAGTAGGTAAAGTGTAAAAATCCTGTTGTTATTTTTTTCCCCTTAAAGTGATTGTAAAGTGTTGTTTCTTTCTCTTTAAAAATAACAAACATGTTTTACTTACCTCCTCTGTGCAGTTAGTTTTGCACAGAGCAGCTCGGATCCTCCTCTTCTTGGGTGCCTCTTTGGCGCTCCTGGCCCCTCACTCCTGTTGAGTGACCCCAAAGCAAGCAGCTTGCTATGGGAGCAGTAGCTTGAGCCAATGGCGCCGCTGCTGTTTCTCAGCCAATCAGGAGAAAGAGTCCCGGATGGGCGAGGCACTCGTGCTCATTGCTGGAGAAAGATCGGGCTCAGGTAAGTACTAGGGGGCGCTGAGGGGGCCTGTTGCACGCAGGTTTTTTTTATCTTAATGCATGCATAGAATGCAAAACCTTCTGACTTTACAACCACTTTAACTTCATGATCCTGAAATGCAACAGGAAGTGAAAGCAAATTTCTACTAAATGCCTACTGTCTTCTAATGTCTACTAGTTACCTCCCTTCTTATACAGGTGTCACCACAACAGGTGTCTCTATTTGAAGACTTTTCCTCACTTTTTGCTTTGGACACAGCTCTAAAATTTTGGATTACCCATTCATCTTCTGTCTTGGTGACAACATTTGCCAGGACAAGGAAGAGTAAATCTCCTCAGTGGGGGCAAAGTTAGCAATATAAACTTAGCAGGAGATCTAACCCTTCTGCACTCTGTCAAAAAAAGAAAGTTTTGCCTTTACATACACTTTAAATCAGCAGTAAAACGCCCAAAACAAAAATGTAAAATATTGCAACTTACCAATCCTTAGTTATGGCGGTTGCATTAGACATCTTTTTTTGGCTTTTTTTTCCCTTTTTTTAACCTGGTGATCTAGCCAATGATGCACTGACACCTATGGACAACAGTGTTGTCAGTCTGGGGAGAGGGGGGTGTTAAATGGACTAGATTAACAAACGTATTATTATTATTATACAGGATTTATATAGTTCCAACAGTTTACGCAGCGCTTCACATAATTAGGGAGACAGTACAGTTACAATACAATAAAATACAAGAGGGTTAACAGTGTCCTGCTCATAAAAGCTTACAATCTAAGAGGACGGGGCAAGTGGTACAAAAGATTGTAACTGTGGGGAGTAAGCTGATGGAAGTAATAAAACATTAGTTGGAGTCGTGATAGACTTCCCTGAAGAGATGAGTTTTCAGGGATTGCCTAAAGACAGCCAGAGTAGGAGATAACAGAACAGATTGGGTTAGTAAGTTTCAGAGGCTCTGGAGAAGTCCTGGAGACAAGGAGGAGGTCTTGAGAGGACGGTGTGGGTGATATTTGGAGACAAGATTGACAATGTAACTCAGAGAAGAGTTGTGAATGGCTTTGTATGTTGTTAGTATTTTGAATTTAACTCGCTGGGCGATCGGAAGAAAGTGTAGGGATTGGCAGAGAGGGGTGGAGGACACTGAACGGTTGGGGAGGTAGATGTGTCTGGCAGCAGCATTCATGATAGACTGAAGAGGGGACAGACTATGGAGAGGTAGGCCAATGAGAAGCGAGTTGCAATAGTCAAGGCGAGAGATAACAAGGGAGTGAATGAGAACTTGGTGGTTTCATTGGTTAAAACGGGGTGGATTTTAGAGATGTTACGGAGGTGAAGTCTACAAGCTTTTGACAACGACTTGATTTGGGCCTGAAAGGACAGGTCAGAGTCTAGGATTACACCTAGTACCCTGGCATGAGAAGAGTGATTTATTGTTGATGGAAAAGTCATGGAGGGGGGCACGGGTGGGGGGGAATATTATCAGCTCGGTTTTAGAGAGATTTTGTTTAAGGAAGTGGTGCAACATCTATGCAGATAAGTCAGTTAGTATTCGTAATGTGAGAGGAGACTGAAGGAGAGAGGTGAGGAGTAGACAGATAGATTTGGGTGTCATCGGCATAGAGAGAGTATTGGAAGCTGTGGGAGTTAAACTGAAGCTTAACTCCAGCTAACACCTTATAATCAGTTACAGCACATGGTTTTTCCTTTTGGGGTAAAAGTTTTACATAAATAAATAAAAGCTGATCATTATAAGCACCCCTGCCAGCGGTAAATGGTTTGTCTCAACCCTCTAACTGCTACTTTGTCTGGACAACTTGGTCTGTTAACCTCCCTGGCGGTCTGATTATGTCACTATTTTTGAATATCAAACTGGTACATTGTTTTGCATGGAAATTTGTTGTTTTAAATTGTAGGCCTGTAATTCTTAGGAATAACTCACTTAAATCTGTCCAAACAAGAGTCTAGTAGACATCCCAGGTATGATAAAGTTCGAAACGCAAAATCATAAATTATAATATAATAAATAATTATACATACTTAAAAAAAATAATAATATAATAATAATAATATGTAATCAAACCAAAAACACTGAAATTTGTCCAAACAAGGGTGCAATATTACTAGTCACTGTAGTACTAGGCACCTACATATTGGTTTGGTAAACATCTCGGGTAAGAAAAATTTTGAAACATGGGACTGCACAAAGTCCGACGTCACAATCAGGACAATGGAACCTGGTTTCCTTTCTGATTTTCTTTCCACTGTCATCTTGCTTCGAACAACACCTTGTAGGTGCTGACTTTTTCTCGGTTGGTGTGATGTAGTCCATGAAGTGACGACCAGTCAGGCATTCTGGGTTGACAATGCCAACAGCATGATATCCAGCTCTATTCACAGTCATTGATGGTGGTTGGTGGTTCACAAAGATTCTTTCAGCAACTTTCCAAATAAAGTCAGAATGAATCACAGGCTTGTCACTCTCTTTTTTGAGCAGAATGTAGGCATTCCACAAGCATTACTCAAGATTATGCCTAAAGATATTCTTGTAGTACTTAATTTGCTGTTTCTTCATTGCTGGGTAGAATGTCAGTGCTTGGTCGGCTCTGTCGACACCTCCCATGGTGTTATTGTAATTTTCACTACTTGTGGCTTCATGATTTCTTTCCCACCTTTCGTGCGCACCATAACAGTGGAGGTATTATGAACTGTACTCATTAGGCACATATCTTTCTTGTCACGCCATCGCAGTGCCATCATTTTGCCTTTCTGCCAGGCAACCATTTCTCCAGTCTTCAGCCTTTTATTGCCAAACATTGACAGCATGTCACACCGGTTAACCCTAACCGTTCCATAGGCATCTGTTTTGTTTTGCAGAAGAAACTCATAAAGTTCAGAAGACGTATTAAAGTTCTCAGTTGTTAGGCAATAGCCCTGATTTAGCAATGGCTCAATGAGTGTAAGAACTGAAGATGTTGCCATTCCGTAGTTGCTGTATTTTGGATTGAATTTTGTTCCTTTTCCAATGTACATCACTGAATTCCAAATGTAGCCAGTTGATGATTCAAATAGCATGTAGGATTTTACACCAAATCGTACTCTCTTTGATGCAATGTATTGTACCCAGCTGAGCATTCCCTTGTAGGCCATTAGACTTTCATCTATGCTGTTATCTCTTTCTGGCACATAGCTCAATTGGAAATTCTTTAGAATCATTTGAGATACTTCCAAAATTGTCTTTAGTTTTGGTGCTGGATGAGTATTCATCAAATTCTTTGTTGTTTTTGAAATGTAAATATTTAATGATCAGGGAAAATCTGTACTCTGACACGACCGTGCCAAAGAATGGAGTGGCAAGTAATTTATTAGTTGTCCAATACCGACCACTTCTGCAGGGGTTTCCCCACCACTCCCTGAAGTATTATTAGGAGCAAAAATTTCCAAATGTCATCTTTGGTCACTGGTTCCCACTTTCTGCTTCTTGGAAACTTTCGGTGCATAGTAGCTAATTGTTGCTCCTTGTACCTGTTTGTCTCAGTAACAAGGTTTTCAATAACCTCATCGGTCAAAAATAATTCTAATGCCCTGTACACACGATCGGACATTGAACGGACATTCCGACAACAAAATCCATCGGATTTTTTCCAACGGATGTTGGCTCAAACTTGTCTTGCATACACACGGTCGCACAAAATCCAGTCATTCTGAAAGCGGTGACGTAAAACACGTACGTCGGGTCTATAAATGGGGCAATAGCCAATAGCTTTCGTCTCTTAATTTATTCTGAGCATGCGTGGTACTTTGTGCGTTGGATTTGTCTACACACGATCGGAATTTAAGGATTGGATTTTGTTGTTGGAAAATTTTATAGCCTGCTCTCAAACTTTGTGTTTTGGAAATTCCGATGTAAAAAGTCTGATGGAGCCCACACACGACTGGAATTTCCAACAACACAATCCGATCGCACTTTCTCCGTCGGAAAATCCCACCGTGTGTACAGGGCATAAGTGTGCCAAGGGATTGTTGTGTTCAGTGTCTACTTTCATACCAGATGCTCCAGTAAATGGGAATCTTGGGGGCCCTGCCTGATCCGTACTACAGTCAATAGAGCACCAAGTTCGCACAACACTGAGCTCAGTCCCAGAATCGTCGCTGTCGTCACTTTCAGTGTCTGATGACGAATTTCCGCACGAATCACTATCGCTCAATGCTGCAAGTGATTCTAATTCACTATCACTGTTATCTAGCTGGTCTAAAACCATGTTTGACCTAAAGGGACGCTTTTTGGATGCCATGAAGGTTCTCAAGTTTCCAGGCAGAAAGAACGGTAAAAGAGCATGCAGGGCACTGGACAAAGCACTAGGGACAAAACTGAGGTGAAATGCTTTGATACGGTAATGTAATACTAACAGATTACAATGTATTGTGTGTATATTATGTTTTGAAATTTCCCTCTGGCTCCGCCCCCATGCTTCGCGGCGCTCTCAGGAAATGGAACCCGGAAGACAGATGCATCGGCCGGAGGACACAGCAGGAGGACATCGGGGGATCGGGGGACAAGGTAAGGAACATTAGAGGGATACTACGGTGTATCCCTGAGTGTGGCTCGGGGTTACCGCTTTTGGTACTGAAAATTAACCCCGAGCCACACTCGGGATCACCGCCAGGGAGGTTAAAGGAAGTTGAAAAATAACAGATTTACTGGCCAGATCACCAGGTGAAAATAAAGATAAAAAGCCTAAAAACAATAATGCAGCCATCACACCTAAGAGATTGTGAGCTGCAATGTAATATATTTTTGTTTTAATACTGCTTTAAGGAAAAAATCTAAATGGCCCATTTAGCTGTTTGGATAAGCCTAACCCAGGCAAAAAAAAAATGATGTCAGTTTGGTGACCTCAATATGCCATTTAATCCATGAGACATTCATCTGTTTATTTCATTGCACAACTCAGAAAATGTAAAATAGAGAACACCACTGACGACAAACCATTTATTAACACGCTTGTTAGTTGTGTAAGACACCACACCCAGCAATCACACACTAGAGTTCTCATATAAGTAAACTATTTATATTTTATTGTCTGGATTTCACAGTGATAAGGTTAGGGGAACATGTTTATAGAATGAATTGAAAACCTTTCACTTATCCAGGTGATTATGATTGTGTAAGTAGGAACGGTGTACATTATTAACAGCACACTTTTCAGGACTGCTATATGAAGGAGGCAAAGCAAATACACACGGATAATAAACTTGAAACATATCATGAAATAAGAGCCTCAGACTAACCCAGTATGCATTCACCCAATCATAACAATACTGTACTTACCAGATCTGACAGCCATTGTGATGTCTATGTGCACCTTAAAGTGGTTCTAAAGGTATAAGCAAGGGCTGCCTGTCCATTAAGGGCGTACAGATGCCGCCCCCCATCCATGCAACCGGCCCCTTTCAGGACGCTGGACGCATGAATTCCAATGCGGGGTGGGTGTTTTTTTGAAGCACCGATTAGAGCCAGAGGCTCTAATACACTTCAAAATAGGGTGGGCTCAGGGCGCAGATAATGTGCTCGGAGCCCACCCAGGTGTGTGAGAATAGCGAATGAATATTTACTATTTTCACACTGAATCGAGCAGGGGAAGGAGAAGCTGCTGTGATGCCAGCGGAGGAAAGCAGGGGAAGCCACCCGTTATTGCCCACCATGGATGGGGTACGTGCGCACCGACCGACTAACCCATCCGGGGGGGGTGCGGGTGCACTGTTTGCCGCCCCCCCCCAAAAAAAACACCTGCCGCCACTAGGTATAACGGTTTTTACCTTAATGCATTCTATGCATTGAGGTAAAAAACCTTCTGCTGGCAGCCCCTCCCCCCTCATACTTACCTGAGCCCGATCTCGATCCAGGCAATATGCACAAGAACAGCGGCTCTCTCTCTTCTCATTGGCTCAGGAACAGCAGCAGGAGACATTGGCTCTCTGTGAATGCTCTGCTTGTTTGTGACTGTGTCAAATCTTATTACAGCAACTGCACCAGTGCTAGACTGAGAGACTAAGGGATTGTGGGAAAATTATGTATCACCCTCCTAGTTGAGCTCCTCTGTAATCAGTTGAGCAGTTGTTGATTGCTTTGGACTGATCAGTGTCCCACAGGCTGCAGGCGTGACTACTTCTCCCTGCCTTCTGGAGGGCTCCAGAACATATGAGTCGAGCAGGTCAAATGAGTAGCCTGAATATTTATGGGATCTCAGGCAATCCCTGGGGAGGTGTGCCCAGTAGGTGAATGCAGAACGCAAAAATAGTCTGCAATAGTCCTGGAGGAGAAGTTCCCAGTCTGCAGGGCTGCTGCCCTCCCAGGCAGCCCAGCTGAAACTTACCTGAGCTCACTGAGGTTCCAGCTATGCTAAAGCTGGGGGACCTACTTGCTAAGAATCTCTGAAACTAAATCAAGGGGGTTTCCCCTAGGATCCAGTCTGGAGAATCCAGTAAGGAAATAGCTGCCTGACAGTGGAGGGAGGCATCCAAGTACTCAAGGACTTGTTACTACAGATCTGAATACAGGATATGGGTGACTGTTGCAGCTGTTAACCCCTGGCGCACTAATACTAAGTTTGACTGGTCTGGAACATTGCCTATGGTGTCCCAGTGTTCTCCATGGGACCGTACAATCCCACAAACAGCCACCTTGATTCCACCCCACCATCACCATCTGATCAATCATGATAGTAAAGAAAACCATGAAATTGTGGAACATTATGACCATAGACCCTTTATTTGAGTTTTAAAACAAATATGGTAACCTTTAACCTTTGCTGTACCATACCTTTAACAATAAACACACAGACCAATATCACCATTAAAACTTTAACCAAACCACCTGCTCAGTCTTTCAGGACTCGAGCACCAAGTACCAACCACCAGGTACCACCATAAACACTGTCCACCCACACCTGTGGGGCAACATTACTCTGTCAGTCTTTTAGGACTTGAGCACCAAATAACTGTACCAACCACCAGGTGCCACCATAAACACTGTCCACCCACACCTGTGGGGCAACATTACCCCAATAATGTTAGAGCCGCGATAAAGGGAGGGAGGGGAGATTACAGTTTGATTGACGATTCGGACTGTTGTACCAGACCACAGATGTTGGCACCTATAAAGGAAAACACTTCATTCCCTTTGATTGCTTGATTGGCTTTCAAATTAAATTTCTAAGCATTTTATTTAAACTGCCCAGGATCAAAGCAGTAATTATCTTCTGGCAATATCTGTCTTCTGTGCTTTCTTTCAGTGAGCAGGATGTGAGGTGAGGAGGGGAGAGATATCCCAGGACCTGAAAAATAAACAGAGAAAGCCAGCAGAAAGAATCTGTACCTTTTATTGTGCTAATTAAATTACAGCTGTGACCATGGATGACCATACAGGAAGAAAAGGAGGGGTTGGTTATGGGGTAGGGTGACAAATCCCATGGGGACACTTGGTTAAGCCTAGTACACACAACTATTTATTTATTTTTTCGTTCAACCCAGCGGGCTGAACAAAAAAAAACTTACAGGTCGGAGCCGCTGTACTAACTATCCAATGTCAGTACAGCAATATCCCCTGCTGTTCTATTGTGTTCTGACAAGTGGACAGCCCCCTGCCAGAACACTTCAGTCAGCCTTTGGCTGAGAGCGCTGATCGGGAGCCCGGTTGGCGGACCTTTTTTTTGGTCATGCCCCTTAGACAAAAGCCAGCTGAACGGCCGGCTTCTGTCAGACCAGCTGCAGTACACACGGGCTGAATGTTGGCTGGTTTCTATTGAACTGATACAAAGGTAGAGAAAGGTATTCTTTAAAAATATATTATAACCCTAACCCTAGACTTAAACTTCATTGTGACCAAACCTACTACCCCCTGAAGAAGAGGTTTACCTTCAAATACCTCGAAACGTTGGGTTATCTCTATTGTGTATCACATTTTCTTCAATAGAATTGGTTAATGTCTCATGTTTAAATCCAACATCCTTTAATGTGCATCCATTTTTAGATGTGTTAATCTGGTATATGTCATAGCTATCAATTTGATATTTTTCTACAATAAATATAATATATTTTTAAAGAATAACTTTCTCTACCTTTGTACCAATACCAAGTGCTAGTGACCCAATTCAAAGTCCCATCAGAGGATCCACACTCGTTTTGAGTGACCTTTTGCATTTCACTTGGGATGTGGATTTACTAACAATTTAATTTCATACAGGGGCGACACTATTTCTTTAATTTTCTATTGAACGGGCCAAATCTAGCATTTCCTGAGCTATTGTTGAAAGGACTATTCTAAGAAGTAGCTGCAGAGTGAAGAGTGCCCTCCTATTACTGTTCAACATTCTGGAGTATTCCACAGCCCTATCCAAGTTTGTTCAGCAATAAATGTTGCTTTGTGCCTGGCTGCTGTTGCTTCTCTAGTGGGAAAGGAACCTGGGACAAAATCAGCTGGCCCTTTTGGGGGTGAGTGCTACATTAAATAATTTCTTCACAGGAAGTGTCAGCTCTCAGACTACAGAGAGAGGCCATGTACGCAAACAGATATTTCTGTCACCGTAATGTTAAGATTTACTCTACTGTAGGCTGCACGTACATGCCAAATTGTTGGGTAAGCTCATGTGCAATTCTAGTCAAAGAACACCAGCCAACCGCTGTAATCCTCCTGCACATTACCACAGCATTGCACCGCAATGCAAAGCTACGTCCTACTGGTTTCACCGCAATGACGTCATCCAGAGCAATCAGGGACAACTCCTGATGATGTCATTGC
Source organism: Lithobates clamitans (assembly GCA_037952925.1). NCBI lineage: Eukaryota > Metazoa > Chordata > Amphibia > Anura > Ranidae > Lithobates > Lithobates clamitans. The sequence goes on from JBBGZY010000992.1 coordinate 3,052,017, forward strand.
GACAAAACCAGTGGAACGCTGTAGTTGTGTACAGGATGAATTTAGCAGTCAGCTAGTGTCCTGTGACTAGAATTGCACATGCGCTTACCCAGCAACTTTGCATTCCCAATAACCATTGGAGTATGTGTGTGCAATCTATCTGAAATTGTTTTTATTAATTAATGCAGCAGTGAGCACTATAAATTCTCCTTTCTGTCTTCTTGAGCCTGGTTTATGTGAAAGACTGAGCTTGACCTTTGCCACCCACTAATCCTGTAATTACAAGCTGGGAGTCCAGACTGGAGAGATATCCATCATTGCTGGAGGTGTTGGATATGGAGCCTGAATACCTGTTTTTTAGTTTGAAGGTACACGCTATCTGACCTACAGTATGTGATGAGGGTCAGCTATTAAAGGTGAAAGCACACTCAGAAGAGAGTGAAGGGTCTACATAGAAAGCACCTCTTAGACCCCTTCCACACTGGTGCTTTCACACTGGGGTGCTGCACTGAATGAATGAGTGAATGAATGATTTGTATAGCGCTGCACATGCGAACGGAATCGCCTCAAGGCGCTAGATCTCTCCTGTGTTGTCCAGCTCCTTAGAAGAGGTAGGTCTTGACTTTCTTCCTGAAGGCCTGATGGTTTTCTTCCATGCAGATGTGAGTAGGTAGAGCGTTCCATAACCGTGGTCCTTGGACTGCGAATTTTCATTCTCCTTTTGTTTTGTAGCGGGTTTTTGGAATACACTGGCAGGGCGTCACAACCACTGGCAAAGCGCTGCTGCAGCGGAGTTTTGCGGGTGGATTTAGCCGCTAGCACCGCTAGTGGCCGAATAGCGCCACTAAAACGATGTTAAAGCTGCGCTAAAAATAGTGCCACTTTACTGCCGACGCCCGGGCGCCGGCAGAGTGAAAGCACTCTTAAGCATAGTGTCTATACAAGTGATTATGTTACCATTTTGCACTTTGAATTTATTACACTATTCTTTCCACTTTTGTTTAGGCACCTTATATAAACAAATGGTGTACATTAAACAGTTTTTGGATTTTTACCTATATTTTTCACATTAATCTTTTTAGCACTTTACAACAATAGATGTGATATATTCATTAATATCTTTGGATTTCATATTTTATTATCTTTAGCAGAACAGTATTTTATTTGATTGTACTGTAGCGGCATCCCTGACCTCCAAAGGCCTAATCGTGACCTCCAGAGTCAGAGAGAGCTGACATCCATTTTCACAGTGTGGGTTACTAGGCATAGTGGGTGTGGTGTAGATAGATGTAAGTTGGGCGCCAGACACTATGAGAATGCAAAAAGAGATTTATTGTCTCTTAACAGAACTGGAGGGAGAGGGTTGGGGCCTGAACACCCTTAGGCAGATGCAAAAATGCTTGGCAGACTCTGAGACAAAAATAGAAATACAAGAACAGCTATTCAGTTGAAGGGCCTTTAGGCTGAATTGCAGCAAACTGTATCTGTAGACCGCTGTCTCCTATAGCAACTGAACTTGTAACTTCAACTTCAATGCAGATCACAACTCACAGTATCCATTTGTAGATCCTCTAATCAGTAGATGGCTAATTGGGCCCAATATGAACATTTTCACTTAGGGCTGCACTCACTTTTGTTGCCAGCGGTTTAGACATTAATGGCTGTGTGTTGAGTTATTTTGATGGGTCAGCAAATTTACACTGTTATACAAGCTGTACACTCACTACTTTACATTGTAGCAAAGTGTAATATCTTCAGTGTTGTCACATGAAAAGATATAATAAAATAGTTACAAAAATGTGAGGGGTGTACTCACTTTTGTGAGATACTGTATATTTTTTTGCACATTGACATTTTGAATAATGCACTTGTTATGAATACTATATCTGTTATTTGTATCATTAAGATGTTATCATAATTGTCCACAAACACATACACTCTATGTTTGAAATTAGGTAGAAATTTTGTTTATTCACTTTATTTTGTTCATCATCACATCAGTTCACCATTTAAAGGAAAAGCGCACCATTAACCTTTTACTAGAGGATCAGGGGAGAGTGAAAACTCCTCCTAAAAGCTTTACCAGACAATGATAGAAGTCACAAGACTGTTATATACAGCTGATGAGAAAAGGTATTTATCAGTTTATTATTACTAAAATAATTGCATTTCCATGTTCCATGTACTGTGGGAGACCAGATAGTGAATGCAGGTTCTGGGTTTAGTAACACTTTAATTTTTAAAGACATGATAATACTGCTTTTGATAACACCCTAACTTAACTTTGTTCCCAGAAGGCTGGTGATATCATTAAGACATCAGCTAGGATTAGCAGGGTCAAGGACTGGCTAGACTGAAATCATTTCCCTTGATAATGCAGTCCTGTAAGTCCTGCTGCCGGTACAGTAGTCTTTGTTATGGGCTGTGTGTACAAATGTGGTTTCACATAGCTCAGCCACCTTGTCTCCCCTTGTAAATTAAGGAGGAAAATTAAAAAATGCTTCCATCTACCTGCAGCAGACTGAAATTCTTTGGCCAGAATTGCACCTCTTAGCTTAGGCATAGTCACTGAATTGCAGGTCAGGGGCAGCTTCCTGCTGGAAGGAGCCATCAGAAGATGGGGACACTGTAGTCATAAAGAGATGGACATGGTCAGCAACAATACTCAGGTAGGCCGTGGCTTTTAAACAATGCTCAACTGGTACCTAGTGGCCCAAAGTTTGCCAAGAAAATATTCCCCATACCATTACACCACCACCACCAGCCTGAGCCGTTGATATAAGGCAGGATGGATCCATGCTTTCACGTTGTTTACGACGAATTCTGACCCTACCATCTGAATGTTGCAGCAGAAATACAGACCCATCAGACCAGGCAACGTTTTTCCAATCTTCTATTGTCCAATTTTGGTGAGCCTGTGCGAATTGTAGCCCCAGTTTCCTGTTCTTAGCTGACAGGAGTGGCACCCAGTGTGGTCTTCTGCTGCTGTAGCCCATCTGCTTCAAATTTCGATCTGTTGTGCATTCAGAGATGGTATTCTGCATACCTTGGTTGTAACGAGTAGTTATTTGAGTTACTGTTGCCTTTCTATCATCTTGAACCAGTCAGCCCATTCTCCTCTGACCTCTGACATCAACAAGGCATTTTTGTTCACACAATTGCCACTCACTGGATATTTTCTCTTTTTCTGACCATTCTTTGTAACCCCTAGAGATGACTGTGTGTGAAAACCCCAGTAGATTAGCAGTTTTTGAAATACCAACAACCATGCCACATTCAAAGTCACTTAAATCCCTTCTCTTCCCTATTCTGATGCTCGGTTTGAACTTCAGCAAGTCTTCTTCACCATGTCTAGATGCCTAAATGCATTGAGTTACTGCCGTGTGATTGGTTGATTAGCTATTTGTGTTACCAAGCAATTGAACGGGTGTACCTAATAAAGTGGCCAGTAAGTGTACAGGCGGCAGCAAGAAAAAGCAGACTTTAACGCCCAACCACCACACATACAGTATGTCTACATGGCGATCTAAGGTTGTATGCTCACAGCACATTTACTGTGTGCTCCTAGCACACTGCCCTAGCTTTCTCTGCCAGCGTCAAGTCACAGCTTCTTAATGGAAGCCAGTGAGAGTTCTCCTTATCATATGATGGCTGTGATAGCCAATCACACCAGTCATATGATCGGGAAACTGCTCCACCTCCCTGTGTTAAAATCCACTTAAAAGGCCACGGGAAGCAGCATGAAGGGGTTAATGTACTTCATTGTTTGGCATTTGGGGAATTCTTGGCCTTCAGTCCTCTAGCTACAAATTTGAGAGGTGGGATGTATCTCCAGTGGAAAGGCTAGTTCAAATTCAACCAAAAACAGGCAGCAAAACACTCTGGTCCAGCACTTACTATAAAATAATCAAAACAACTTTTTTTTATTGGCGTACCATTTCTCTTTTAAAAATAACAAACAGAGAAAATGAAATCATTATGTAGTCACATATTTCAGAGCATACTAAATGACAGCATGTTAATGGAAACACAGCTACTGCCGTATTTTCTCAGAATTTTACGTACATTCCATCTGCTGAAATAACCAATCAAAGCATGCATCATTGGAAACACACACTAATCTGCTCCCTAGAAGAGAAATTGCAATGCTAATAAATATAAACCTTAAACCAGACAGGGTTCCTTTCCGAACACACAAACAGTAAACACACAAGAGGTCAGACTTGAATTTGAGCCTGGAAGTCCTCTGGCCTCGCGGATCTCTAGTTACTGCCAGCTATTTACGCTGGTTGTCAGGTTATTTTTGTAAATCCACTTTACAGTAACCCGAAAGTCATCACCTATTTAAAGATCGACAAAAAACAGCCCTGATAACGATAGCTACTACTAGATGGCCTCTTTTTAGCAAAAACTTCTTCAATATATTCCAGCCATGTGTGTGCTGTCACTGGTGTACCTGGGCGGGGAAGAGAGAAATGTCAAGAATCTAAACTATTGATGAAAATCTCGTAAATCTTTTCAAGAAAATTAAATATCAAGAATAAGCGACTTCTGTGAACAGTGGTATCAAATAATCTCATTGCATTTAGCACTACCATGATGACCTACTTGGTGAACTCCAGGTGAACCTGGAACCTTGCTTCCACCATTACTTTCCAGTTGGCCTTGACTTTTGCCAGGTTAATGTTCTGCTTAACGTCACAGCTGTCTGTAATTTCCTGGATAGGTAAATCTGGAATTAAAGCGGCACACCGTAATGGTCGACTCCAAAAGTTAGTTTATTCCAGTCATAAATTGTACATAAATGCCTTTTGGAGGCTGTACATTGCCTCCTTCTTCAGGGCTTGCAGAAACAAAGATATCAATTGTAATGCCACCCTCAGAGGAGGCACTGAATTGTTTTGTGATTTCTCTGCACACCTGAAGATGACACACCTTGCTCGCCCAGCACTTACTGACCCACCCTGAGGTATGTCAAAGAATTTATTAGGCTAAGCATAGCCTTAAAGAAGAGAGGATTAGCAAGTGTACTTATACAAACAATCAATATAACAATATCATTGCTCTGAGAGCTATGGTTAAACACCTGCAGTATTCTGAATAATGGTAATTAAAAGAGAAGTATGAGTGTTTGTTTTTTGTTTTTTTATTCATACTTACCTTGGTGGATGCAGCATTGGTCTGATGCTGCATCTGTCCCCCAGCGCCTTTACACTGAGTACCGAGCGATCGAACACCACCAATCACACGGTTCTCACAACTCCCTAAGCAGAGAGCTGCTGACTGTCAGTCACAGCTCTCTGCTCTCCCCCATCCTCGCTCACTAGACTGCTGGGCTGTGGAGGGGGCGGGAGCGTCCCGCTGAGAGGCTGAGCTGGGTGTCAGTCCAGGGATCTAGGCGGATTCCAACTCCATGGTCGTGATGACGGGGAGCCTGGACCGATTCTGTGACATTAGCAGAGAGCGGACTTCAGCCAGCTCTCTGCTAAAAATGGGTGACAGGAGTGCAAAACGAACTGCACTCCTGTGAGCCATAGGAGAAGTACCGCCAAATGAGCTTTGGCTGTACATCTCCTTTAACAGAACTGAACTGCATTTACCTAACAACCATATATAATGGAAATGCTAATTTGGTATAACAGTCCTGGTTTTATTACACTGGCCAGTGATTGATGGATAAAAAAAAGTTGACTGCAAAGTTCGGGCCATTAAAGGAGGCACAACAGTTCCTAGCAAACATTAAATAATTTGTATGATGTTAGTCTCTTACTAGACCCAGGAAGCATTCTTCTGCTCTGATTCAGTAAAAGTCCAGGTCAAGTCAGACGGGGATAAACGTTGCTGTGATCTCTCTCTTTCAATCCTGCTGAGTCCCTCCTTTCCTTCTTTTTAAATAGTGGGAGTGCTCTCTAGCAGAGTCTGATCTCACCAGGCATCCAAATTCACACCCTCCCAGGGAGAAGGTTCTCGGTCTCTTTGCTTATTTGATTTCTTACCTGATTGTGGTCAGCTATGGCAAGAATCCATTGCTCCAGCATCAGCAGCTCAGAAGTCTCTAACAGCAAGTCTTTGGTGGGGCCTTTGTGCATAGGTCTTAACTCTTTGCACAGTCAGTCCTGGTCCCTGTGGGCACATTTGGCTATGTAGTCCCACAAAAGCACAGCTCAGTCCCTAGTGGTAACAAACTGATAGAGTGTCTCTATTACAGCATGTGTCCAAGCACCTTGGATCTCTGTTCTTGATCTCGGCAGCTGTCTGTCTCCCAGCAGATGCAGCCTCTGGGGCACAGGCTTCCAACACACAGCAGCAAACAGGTGCAGCACAGATCCCAGTATTCACTGTAGGTGGGTGCAGCACAGGGCCCTGCACTCACTGTCATTCTGTCATGTAGGTTCACCTCACATGTAGCATTGCACAAAGTATGAATGCATCAGCAATCTCTGATGGCAGCTCTTCACCTGGACAACCTCTCTGGCCACACACACTGCTCTTCGTGTCTTGTTGCATCAGCCAATCATCATCCTCCAGTAGGGTTGCCACCTTTTCATTAAGCCAAACCCAAACAATTTTGTTTAATTTTTTTGCTGTATACCCTATAGGTTTGTAAAATAATTGGGACACCTTTGGATGCCCCAAGAAGAGCTGTAATGCGGTGCTGTTATGAATAGTGTCCAAAAGGTTAGTCTGTCCCCTCAGGTCAGTCTGTTGCCCAGTATATCCCCTCAAGTCAGTCTGTCCCCGAGCATAATCCCCCAGGTCAGTCTGTCCCACAGTGTAATCCCCCCAGGTCAGTCCGCCCTCCAGTGTAATCCCCCCAGGTCAGTCTGTCCCCCAGTGTAATCCCCCCAGGTCAGTCCGTCCCCCAGTGTAATCCCCCCAGGTCAGTCCGTCCCCCAGTGTAATCCCCCCAGGTCAGTCCGTCCCCAGTATAATCCCCCCAGGTCAGTCACCCAGAGTGGTGATGACATGGGTCCCCCATCCAGGTATACAGGAACCCCTTCTCTCCAGTTAAAGGGACCCCTGGATAATTTGACTGCAGCGGGGTGATCAGAAGGTAGCCTCCACCCAGGAATACAGGAGCTCCCCCCTCTAGAAAAAAAAGACTCGCAACTAGGAGTACTACAGGGGGTGATCAAATAGGACCTTCATCTAGGAATTCTCCTCCCTCCCCCCCACTAGATAAAGAAGACCCCCAGCTAGGAGGACTGCAGGGGGTGATAAGAGGGGACCCCCATCCAGTGTTGCCAACCTAACAGATTGAAACCTACTGACACAACACCCAAAATTTACTGGCACAGCCACGTTTTTACTGGCATGTCCAAAAGTTACAAAATTACAGTTTTAAGTACAAATCTCACTATTTTGGCTACAAACAAGTACAATATATAATTAGCAATGCGATTTAAGGTAGATAATAAGGCAAAATACACATTTCTTTTTTTATTTTTAATATAATAAGTAAGTAGCTCAGGGACAGGACTCAGGAGGGCAAGAAATTAGAATGGGTAGCACACACATGAAATAGACTCTTATGCCCCGTACACACGGTCGTATTTTCCGATGGACAATGTCCGATCGGAGCGTGTTGTCGGAAATTCCGACCGTGTGTGGGCACCATCGGACATTTTCCATCGGATTTTCCGACACACAAAGTTGGACAGCAGGAGACAAAATTTTCCGACAACAAAATCCGATCGCGTCAATTCCGACCGTGTGTGGCCTGTTCCGACGCACAAAGTGCCACACATGCTCAGAAGAAATTCCGACACGGGACAGCTCGTTCTGGTAAACTTAGCGTTCGCAATGGATACAGCACTTTCGTCACGCTGCAATGTTAAAAATGGTTTAATACAGCGCACTCTCTTCTTCTTTAGAATGTGACAAGAATTAAGTCGTTTTGCTGCTCATATTCACACACACTTCTCACAAAGTTTGATTTGTGTTTTTTTAGTGGGATTCCCTCAATATATTGTTATTAGTTGTCACATCTGACAGTTTTATATTTTTTTTTGATTTTTTTTTTGGTTTTTAAGCCTTTTTTTTCTTTAATGTTTGGATTTTTTCCAAGGCTGATCTTTGTTCAATGTTATTTTTATTTTTACTCCAGAATATTTTTGTGTGTGTTTTGTGTGGCAAGTTACCCCAACACCATTGATATCTTTTATTATTTAATCTCCAGGAGATTGTTTGGTGTTGGTGTCCCTTGTTCATTTCACGTTGTATATTAGAAATGTCCCTGAATCCTCACAAACAAACCATAATTTTTGAAGTAAAACACATAGGAGAGTATAATTCAAAACAAAAATCCTTTATTAAGGGCTCATAACCAAACAAAGAGGAAGGCAACACAGCAGATCAACAGCAGAAATTAGTGAAGCCTGTGACCCCCCACGGCAGACATCAATTCTTAAACCTCAAAATTGGTGGCCTGAGGAGTCCATATATAAGGGAGGGCAGTCTGGTCCGGGATTCACAGAGACTTGGATAGCAGCAGATGACATCAGTGTCCCCAGGCTGTGGTACCACAAGAGGCTGCATCTTTTGGCCGACCAGACTGGATCCAGGGCAATCACTCTCTGGTCTTCCTTTCACACTTCCTTCCCGGCTGTGGCTGTGCAGTAGGAGATGTGGCAGGAGGAGGAATAGGACCTGGAGGAGGACTGGGAGGACCTGGAGGAGGACTGGGAGGACCTGGAGGAGGACTGGGAGGACCTGGAGGAGAGGGAGGAGGAGGAGGAGGACCATCCCAAAGCTGTGTGTGAGGTGTAAGTTGGCCCCTCACACCTTTCTCCAGAGCCTCTGATATGAGGGCCTGACACATGGCTTGTTGGCCCTCCTTCATCCTCTGCATTTTATAGGCAATGAATGCCGCAAGGTTCTCCTGCCTGGTGTGTGGTGCTCCCAGGACCTCTGTAGCCCTCCAAAAAAATCTGATAGCCGCCTCCTCTAGGCTACTCCTCCTGCTGCCACTTTCTGTTTTCAGGGTGGGTGGAGGGACCTGCAGATCAGCCACCTCCTGGCTGAGACTTCCCTGTGTATGAAAAAGGGACATGGTTTTAAGTTTTGCATCATCAATCACAATCATAAATTAGTACTCCCAACTAACATCTAGTTAACCTCATTGATTGGACAAGCAGAAATATTTAGAGGAATGCTATACCTGGCACAATCTGGGCTCCTCCACATGTGGCCTGGAAGGCCCAGGTTGGGCATCAGAAGCCTCAGCCGGGGGGGAAGGAAGCGTGGAAGGAAGACTTGAGAGGGATGGCCTGGGTTCAGTCTGGCCTGCCAGAAAGTGCAGCCTGTCGTAGTACAACATCCTAGGGACATAGATGTCATCTGCTGCTCCGGATCTCTGTGAATCCAGGACCTTCTTGCGCTCCCTCAGATATGTGCTCCTCAGGCAACCAATTAAGATCTTTAAATAAGTGATGTCTGCCGTGGGGATCACCTGCTTCACAATTTCACACAATTGCTCCAGTGCTGCCTTCCTCTTTGCTTGGTTTTTGAAATGGGGGTGGGTAATCTCCCACAGACAGGGCAGCTCCCTTAGCATATCAATGAATAGTGACATGAAGTCAGTATCTCTCATTAAAATATCCATGTTCACTGCAAGACACAACACAAGACAAAGCCTAATGTCAGACCAAACTCTCCTAATCTTGTTACAATATAGGCCTCAATCTAGAAGCAGTATAGGCCCAAGTTTGTCTCTTACCTTCGTTCTTACGATCGGCGCTTCCAATGCTCCTTCCTCCGCTCACAGATCGTACGTAATACGCACGCGTGTTACGCTTTATACACACTGCGCATGTGTGTAACTCCGCCCGCCCCTGACGTTCTTTCTATTCTATTCCCCGCCCCTTTTCGTTCGGCGCAGTGGGGGAAAAGCATGATGGCGGAGTCACACCAGGTGCGTGCTAATTGTAGCAACGAGGAGGAGGAGGAAAGCCCGGATCCAGGCACGTCCCGATCCAGAAGGAGACGTTTTAAGGCCACAAATATGTTGTTTGGGGAGATGTTGGAGATGGTCGACATCATGAGGAAGTCCGACTATGATGGAAAATATGGGCCTTACCCCAACCCGAACATCCCAAAGGCCAAGATCATGGCGAAAGTGGTCAGGAGTCTCGAGCGGAATTTCGGGGTCCGAAGATCAAAAGATCAGCTCAGGAAGCGGTGGTCGGACCTGAAGTTGAGAGAGCCGGAGCAGTACCGAAAGATCCGGAGAGTGCTGCAAAAAAGTAAGTAGTTGTGCTGTGTTTCTATTCTTTCTGGTTTTAATCCGTTCGTTCTGCTCCATATGCTTTTATTAATTGTAACGTTTAAAAAGGTCAAATTTACTGTTCATGGGCCCATTATTTTTATTAGGGGGGGCACACAGGTGCTCCAGTGTATACTATAGGGGGGGTTACATGTGTGAAGCTTGTACCAAACAGGTAAAGTATTGCAGCTTGACAAAGGACAATAAAAAATATACATCTTTGAACTCGGCTAAAATAGACAATTGTACCCCACTTCCAAGCAATGTTTCCTATTTCTATAGTTCTGCCATCAAATATCTGTGTGCTAAGTATACCATTTTTGTTTTACATAGGGGAGAAAAGACTCGGACACTCCTCATCCCAGGAGAACACAGACCCCCCCCCTCTGGAAGAAGGGGAACTACCCCAAACCCAAGATGCTGAGCAGGAGGAAGAAGAAGATGTGGTGGAGATTGGCACCACAAGAGGTGAGTGTCTGCGACCACAGACTCAGGTAAAAGAGATGGCTGGTGGCAGATTTTTGAGACCTTTTTTTTTGTTCTTTATCTCTTTTTAGGTGATCGTGATGTGAGGGAGAGAGAACGCTTTACTTCTGAAAGTGCCCAGATACTGATAGGGTAGATCATGGGATGTAATCTCCAATTGCAAAACATCCAGCAACAAATACGTGATGTTATTACAAAAAATAATAACATCATTGATGTTTTGGGGCGAATTTAAACCCCACAAAATGACCGGTTTTCTGTAATTGCAATTTTTACAATGTTTTGAAAAGCCAAATTTGGAGGATGCACACAGTGTGCCAACATGTGCTATCTGCCATCACGGGAGATCAATGGACGCGTTTTGGGGGTGCAACCCCTTCCTCAATTATAAAGTAGCGTTGAGGAAGGGCTTGCTCCCCCAAAACACGTCCCTTGATCCCCCCTGATGGCAGATAGCACATGTTGACATTCGTAAATTGGTGTGCATCTTCCAAATTTGGCTTTTCCAGGGGTGAGTTCCCCCCATCTGAACGCTATATCAAACCCAGTTCCTAAATACTGATGTCTGATATAGCCTTCAGGTTTTACCATATGTGAACTTTGTAAGTTCTATTTTTTTGGCTTTCTTGTTGGTTTTACACAGGCCTGTTTTATCTGAAATGGATATTTTGATTTTTCATAATGCTACTGCAAACATTTTAGACAACAAACATGTTGGTTTGTTTTAAAAACCTTTGGTAAATGCACATGTGATTGTGCAGGTATAAAAAAGTGCCTTACTCAAGAATGTGTGGATTATTGTCTCAACACTACAACACTTTTGGGGTGATGTAATTGTTGTTTTATGCACAAATGGGGGTTATTTCCTAAGGGCAAATACACTTTGCACTACAAGTGCAGGTTCAGTGCAGTTGCAAGTGCACTTGTAGTGAAATGTGTTTTTGCATTTAGGAAGTACCAGCCAACAGTGCTTTGTATAAGGTTACACAATCACGACATTTTCTGCACTCAACACATTTCTGTCAGGGTCAGCTAAAACAAACACAAGCAGGAAATGTCCACCAAGAATAGCTTTTGGTTGTTTTTTATTTGAAAAAGGTGTCACAGATTGTCTGGCATATTGATAGCCCCCCTACCCACAAAGAACTCCAGGTATCGTAACCGGACATCACGGGCATTCAGGGAGGGCAAGCCAGGACAGCCGCTTTCAAGTGCCGTCATTGTGGAAGTATTTGGGATTCCGGCCTCAGGCCCAACTGAGCCAGCATAATTGGCTGAATGTTTTCTTAAAAAATTATGGAGAACACAGCACGCCAGTATAATATGGTTCAGTTTATACTCCGCCATATGGATGGGTGTCAGAAATAGTCGGAACCGGCTGGCCAGGATTCCAAATGTGTTCTCCACCCTCTTCGGGCTCTGGCCAGCCGGTAATTAAAAACCCTCTGTTCCGGGGTGAGGGTCCTCATCGGGAATGGCCGCATCAGGTGGTCCCCCAGCGCAAATGCTTCATCAGCAACGAACACAAATGGGAGACCTTCAACATTGTCCTCTGGAGGTGGCAAGTCCAAACTGCCATTCTGGAGACGCCTATAGAACTCCGTCTGGGCGATGACTCCACCATCGGACATCCGGCCATTCTTCCCCACGTCCACATACAAGAACTCGTAATTAGCCGACACCACCGCCAACATCACTATACTATTAAACCCCTTGTAGTTATAATAGTACGACCCCGAGTTGGGTGGTGGGACGATGTGGACGTGTTTCCCATCAATTGCCCCTCCGCAGTTAGGAAAGTCCCACCGCTGGGCAAAGTGGGAGGCCACAGTCTGCCATTCCTGTGGCGTGGAAGGAAACTGTTGAGGAAAAAACAATAAACATTACTATTTTTTCACAGAAACCTGGCAAGCAGATTAGACACAAACATTATGGGTCAACCTCCAGATAGCATTTATTAAGGGGAATTTAACAACAACAAAGTATAAGGTACACCTATCATATTCCCCCTCCCCCCTCTCATGGGCCATTTCTAACATTATAGGGGGGGGGGGGACTCTTGGACAGGTAACCCTCTTCACTTCATTGAGAGATGAATGCCTAAATACAGGGTATTACTTGGAACAGCCCCTCCTTAGTTACACTATTGGCAGCCCACTGGACAGGTAAGAAGTGTCATAATACAAAGATATAAATACACACTGTACACATTTGGACATTCTGCTATTACCTATCAAGATCATAATAGGATACAAGAACTTTAAACAGTACCATTGGAAAGTATTCAGGCAGGCCCTTGCACTACATGCTTTGGGGAATTCATCCATAAATCTGAGCACTAAAGAGGTGGGTATAGTGTGTATGGGTTTGGCAAAGTCAGCAGATAGATGATTGAGGATAGAGAATTGGGATCAGCTGACTTAGCAGTTGGGGGTAGGGAGGGTTACCAAAAATTTGGGGACACCACAAAAAAAGCCTCTGGCCCTCTGCCTGAATTTAAATCCAAAATAACATTTCCAAACATTTTAGGGGGTGTTTGGGGTAAAGCACTACTATGGAGCTGATAAAATACATTGTTAAGTGACTACATGAGGTGAATATATGGCAGGGGACACCATGCTGGAGAGGTTATTGAAGGGCAAATATGTATGAAGGACATAAAATAATAATTACATAAAAATCCAGCATGCATGAGAACAAAGGGGACATTCACAGCATAATACAATCATGGTAATTAGAGAATGAGGAAAGAAATACAATACATTATCAAACATTCAATACAATAAAATGTGATATAAAAGGATAAAAATCTTACCTTTATATACTCCTTCTGCAGGACCTGGATGATGGCAGAACAGGTCTCTGGGATAATGATCCCCAGAGCCTGGGGGGAGATGCCTGTCGAGAACTTGAGGTCCTGCAGGCTTCTCCCTGTGGCCAAATACCGCAAGGTAGCGACCAACCTCTGCTCCGGAGTGATGGCTTGCCTCATGCAGGTATCCTGCCTGCTGATATAGGGGGTCAGCGAAGCCAACAAACGGTGAAACACGGGGTCCGTCATCCTGAGAAAGTTCCTGAAATCATCAGGATTATTCTCACGGATCTCACGGAGCAAAGGCATATGACAGAACTGGTCACGCTGAAGCAACCAATTCTTGGTCCATGAACTCCTCCCCACCCTGTTCATGGACTGGACTTGTGTCAAGGTCAGGACCCCAACACCAAGCCCCCGCACAGCACGAACTCTACGAGGAGTACGCATACGAAACATGGCTATAAAACGGTCGGCTGCTCAGAACGAAGTAACAGAACGCACTGAAGAACAGCAAGGCCTGTGAAGAGCGACCTGAAAACCAGTAACGAACGAACAAGAATACAGTGACTAAAGTCACACGGAACTTGCTTGCACGCACTGAAGAGCAGATACAAACCCACAAGCACAAACTGAACGGCAGAAAACGATCTGAAAGCCACGAGTCTGAAAAAGCGCGAATCGTCTCTCACCAAACTTTTACTAACACGAGATTAGCAAAAGGAGCCCAAAGGGTGCTGCGCTTGGTTCTGAACCGGCCTTTTCTAGTCTCGTCGTACGTGCTTGACGTCACCGCGTTCTTGGCGATCGGAAATTCCGACAACTTTGTGCGACCGTGTGTAGGCAAAACAAGTTTGAGCCAACATCCGTCGGAAAAAATCAGAGGATTTTGTTGTCGGAATGTCCGATCAATGTCCGTGTGTACGGGGCATTACAGTAAACAGCAGCAGTACAGATTACAGTCAAGACACGTCCCCTCCTGAGCCTCAGTGACAGTCTCTCTCCAAGCCAGGTGGTCCCTCCAGTCCAAACAGCACTGATGGTCCCGCTCCTGGCCTGCCTTGCTCCCATCCTGCAGACCCACACAAGGCTCTGGCCACTCTGTTAGGCTCCCTTGCACCATGACATCACTGGACATGCTCAGGCACCACCTCCACCAGAGCCGCCCGAACACACAATAGCAGAAACTCGTATGGTCTCGGCTGGCTCCGCGCCAAGCGTCACAGACATATTTTTTACTGGCAACCTTTTTTTTTTACTGGCATTTACTGGCAGGTGAAAATTGCCTGTTTTTTACTGGCTGCCAGTAAAAATACTGACGGTTGGCAACACTGCCCCCATCCAGTAACACCCTTCCCTCCCCCCTCCAGATAAAGAAGACCCCCAGGTTGGATCACTGCAGGGGGTAATAATAGGGAACCCCTATCCAGGAAGATAAGGGGGTTGATAAGAGGGGACCTCCCTCCAGATAAATAAGACTCCCAGCTAGGAGGAATGAATGGGGTGATAAGGGGGATCCCCATTCAGGAAGATAGAGACTCCAGCTGGGAGGACTGCAGAGGGGTGATAAGAGGGGACCTTGCTCACCCCCCCTCTAGTAGAAAGAGACCACTGGACAGGAAGAATGCAGACAACTGCCCCCCTCCTCCCTCTTAGGTGAATGGTGTGTAGTGAATGAGTGAAGACATCCAGAGAGCTGTACACACACACAGCAGCTCTCGGGTCACAGTGCAGAGAGGGAGGGGGTGACTCACAGTAGCAGAGGAGGAAGAAATCCCCATACAGCTCTGATGTCTGTGATGGAGCTCTGGCGGGCGGTCACTGCTGCTTCTACTCCTTACTCTGTTCTCTACGCCATTGAAACTCTTGCTTGCAGTGGTGCTGCATAGGATGGGTGGTGTCAAGGATGGCACAGGCTTCATTCATAACAGGATCTTTGGCACTAGACCCAGCCAAGATGGCTTCCCCCTGCACTGGAGACACTCCATAAATGAGCATTGCAAAGTGGTATCTTGAAGGGTGGCTGCTGCGCTTCTGCATTAATGAATATTTGGTTTAACCCTGTCCACAATGCAGAAGAATATTACAGCAGCAACAAAGGAAAAAGCTCCACAGCAGTTATCAGCTACAATCCAGGTTACACGAGTATGCAAACTTAAGTAATAGTGAGAATTTTAAACCAGTGAGTGAATTGGCACAGCAATGTTCAGCAGCTTTTGTTAATGGGGTTTGCTTAAACCAACTGCTTTACTTTTTTTTACTTTGCCCTCCTCCTGAATCTTTCTTGTGATTTGACCATAAAATTATTTTCATTCAATAGATGTGTATTTGCTTCATTCTCCCTTAACAGCACCTCTTTACACCTCCGCCCGCTCCTCCTGGATTGATCATCCTGCATCATAGGCCATCTCCACCCGCTACTCCTGGATTGGTCATCTTGCATCATGGGCCGGCTCCGGCTGCTTCTCCTGGATTGGTCATCCTGCATCTTGTGACACACTCGCCTCACATGACTGCCTTCCCCCGCCACTTGGTGTCCTGGTTCTTGTAGGCGTACAGAGAGGCCGGCCACTCCAGCATAACACCTGGAGGGCAGGGCCGACCTTTTGTCTTAAACGCTATTTGAATACAAGGTAACTATGGACTATTTTCTCACTGTCATAGTTGAGCATAGGTTGACTGAATCTATTGGTATGCACCCTCGGAATCCACGTCTGTACTTCCTACTTTTAAATGCCTTACGAGCTCCTGTGTTGAGTTGTTTATGTCCCTTGTGTACCTGTTTGTATCAACGATTGGGCATATGTCTGCCATATGTAATCCCACCCTTTTTGGGTTGGTGTACTGAGGAGGATTACTTTTATATTTTAATAATTACTGCAATATTGGAGGGCTTGATTTGTTATACTGCATCCAGGTTTCCTTATGCTACTTATTACTACTATTAATATCATTAACCAAAGTACCACTGAACCATCCTTTACTCTTTTTGACAGCGGTTCACATGTGACAGTGTTATATCCTCACGTTTGTATGCACCCCCTGACACCCCTGCATTCACACTTTTCCATAGCGGAGTTTTAGTAAGTACAGTCAGGTCCATAAATATTGGGACATCAACACAATTCTAATCTTTTTGGCTCTATACACCACCAAGATGGATTTGAAATGAAATGATGTGCTTTAACTGCAGACTTTTAGCTTTAATTTGAGGGTATCTACATCCAAATCAGGTGAACGGTGTAGGAATTACAGCAGTTTGTATATGTGCCTCCCACTTTTTAAGGGACTAAAAGTAATGGGACAATGGGCTGCTCAGCTGTTCCATGACTAGGTGTGTGTTATTCCCTTATTATCCCCTTTACAAGGAGCAGATAAAAGGTCCAGAGTTCATTTCAAGTGTGATATTTGTATTTGTAATCTGTTGCTGTCAACTCTCAATATGAGATCCAAAGAGCTGTCACTATCAGTGAAGCAAGCCATAATTAGGCTGAAAAAACAAAACAAACCCATCAGAGATAGCAAAAACATTAGCTGTGGCCAAATCAACTGGTCGGAACATCCTTAAAAAGAAAGAACGCACCGGTGAGCTCAGCAACACCAAAAGACGCAGAAGACTACGGAAAACAACTGTGGTGGATGACCGAAGAATTCTTTCCCTGGTGAAGAACACACCCTTCACAACAGTTGGCCAGATCAAGAACACTCTCCAGGAGGTAGGTGTATGTGTGTCAAAGTCAACAATCAAGAGAAGACTTCACCAGAGTGAATACAGAGGGTTCACCACAAGATGTAAACCATTGGTGAACCTCAAAAACAGGAACGCCAGATTAGAGTTTGCCAAACAACATCTAAAAAAGCCTTCACAGCTCTGGAACAACATCCTATGGACAGATGAGACCAAGCTCAACTTGTACCAGAGTGATGGGAAGAGAAGAGTAAGGAGACGGAAAGGAACTGCTCATGATCTAAAGCATACCACCTCATCAGTGAAGCATGGTGGTGGTAGTGTCATGGCGTGGGCATGTATGGCTGCCAATGAAACTGGTTCTCTTGTATTTATTGATGATGTGACTGCCGACAAATGCAGCAGGATGAATTCTGAAGTATTTCGGGCAATATTATCTGCTCATATTCAGCAAAATGCTTCAGAACTCATTGGACGGCGCATCACAGTGCAGATGGACAATGACCCGAAGCATACTGCGAAAGCAACCAAAGAGTTTTTTAAGGGAAAGAAGTGGAATGATATGCAATGGCCAAGTCAATTACCTGACCTGAATCTGATTGAGCATGCATTTCACTTGTTGAAGACAAAATTGAAGGGAAAATTCCCTAAGAACAAGCAGGAACTGAAGACAGTTGCAGTAGAGGCCTGGCAGAGCATCCCCAGGGATGAAACCCAGCGTCTGGTGATGTCTATGCGTTCCAGACTTCCGGCTGTAATTGACTGCAAAGGATTTGCAGCCAAGTATTAAAAGGTGAAAGTTTGATGGATGATTGTTAATCTGTCCCATTTCTTTTGGCCCCTAAAAAGTGGGAGGCACATATACAAACTGTTGTAATTCCTACACCATTCACCTGATTTGGATGTAAATACCCTCAAATTAAAGCTGAAAGTCTGCAGTTAAAGGACATCTTATTCGTTTAATTTCAAATCCATTGTGGTGGTGTATAGTGCCAAAAAGATTAGAATTGTGTCAATGTCCCAATATCTATGGACCTGACTGTATAATGGAGGCTATGTTAGCCTACACCATTGGATTAGAGGTTCTATCCAAGATTGTAGATTATCACATTTTTTTTTTTTGCCCGTTTTTTCGTAGCCTGGTCCTCATATGCCCCCTGTGGCCACACAGAATCTCCTTTGCCGCAATTCATGGATTGGCTTGGTGTGTGCTTTCTGAGGTCGCTCTGGTAATTTTGGTGGGGGAGACATGGAAGGGGGAGTTGTGAACCATGATATGTGGGATTTTTCATGTAACACTGAGTTTATTGTAATGATTGCTAATTCATTTTTAATATGAATCTATTGTCATTAGAGCTATTTTGGAAACTGGTGGTCTGTATGAACCCCTGAAGAAGCCATTGATGGTGAAACATGTAGGGACATGACATACATCATTGACCACCTTATGTACATGGATACTCGGACCAGTATAACAGTTTGTAAACTTACTCTGCTTTCATTTTAATGAACCCTATTTGTAATGTCTTTTTGTAATAAAATTTCTATTTTTATAAATTTTGAATTTTCCTTTGTGTATTGGGCACTGTTATAATCCCAAAACCCCTTTTTGTTACTACTCTTATCTATTGTAGCTACTGACTTTTTAAAAAAAGGACACTTACCTGTCCAGGGATCCAGCGCTGTCCTCACCCACGATGGGTAAATTTGAAAATTCTCCCTTGCAGTGGGGCACAAAAAGCACTTTTACTTACCTGAGCCTCTTCTCTCCCGGCAGAAGGCATTCCCCCATGCTTCAGCGGTGAACTGTCCCTCAGTTTCCTCATGTCCAAAGCAGGTCTGTATACCCTACATTGATTTTGATGACCCTAGCTCACTGGAGCAGGGGTATCTACTTTTTCCTGCCCCCTGGACCTAAACAAGCAGTTACAATGTGGCTGCAGGGGTACTTTCTTCTCCAGTTTCGCTGGAGTTGAGCTTTAAGATCTTCCGCAGACTCTGCATGCAAACTAGTATCATATGCATGGTTTATTTTCTGTATGATCTTGGATTCAAGCATTGGAATTTCAACACCTTCACAATTACCTGGAATAGCTTTGTCTGTAAAGTTGTTAAAAAAAGTAGAGACAGAACACATCCTAAGGGCATTCCTCATTTCACTGTTTTACAGTATCCATTGTCATAAAACCTTGTTGTTTGTTAGACATAGTGGCTGAAATTGACGTCTTTTCACACACGCGCCTTTTTTCAGGAGTGTTTCTATGAGGATTTTTTTGCTCAACTTGATCAAATACCCTGACAAATTTAATGAATAAATATTTTTGCTGTTGCTTTATGATACAATTCATATCAGTGTGGTGCCGACTTTTGGTTGGAAGTCTTATTGCAGATTCTCAATTTTGTCTTGTCTTTTGGAACTTATGCTTGTTATGCTTATGTTGTGGATTACCTTTGATTACCACACCTTCATTGTGTGTGTGATATTAGGTCTATTGTCCCATATTCTGCACAAGTTGTGGTTTTACTTTTCTTCGGGGGGTTGCAATGAAAATAATCTGTAGCCATTCTTCAGAAGTTGCTTCAACTTGGTAAATACCTGTTATGATCAAGAGTAAACTCTTCTTTTTACTGTTACTTTGTACTCCTTTCATCAATGTCTGTGACCAGTGGCGGCTGGTGAAGTTTTTGCATGGGGGAGCGCCAGACCCCGCCCATCATTTTTGACCACTCCCACTTCACATAAACCACACCCCTTATATAATCCACCCACTCTGTCTGGGATGACCATATATGGGGGTGTGCTCTGTGCTGCACACCTGTGACCCCGGCAAAGACTGTGCAATGTATAGGGCATGGGTAGAGAATCTATCAGGAAGTATAAAATAATATATATATATACATAGCTCCCAACTGTCCCTGATTTTGAGGGACTGTCCCTGATTTGGAGCAATGTCCCTCTGTCCCTCATTCCTCCTTATTTGTCCCTCAGTTTGGTCTGATCTATATAGATGTATATAAAATGCACTTTTTATCTATCAAAAAGTGTTTCCCAGTGCTAAACCTTTCATCCAAATTCAAAATTGCTGCATTTGTAAATTCCAAAAGCCAATATAAAGGAATAGTACTGGTAAAAAAAATAGCACTTGTGGGTTTAACCAATCTTGTTTTTTTATACAATTCTCCTTTAAGGGGGTGCGGCAAGGGGTGTGTCCTATGCCTGCATACTTTTGCTGATAGGTGTCCCTCATTCCCATCTCGAAAAGTCGGGAGGTATTATATATATATATATATATATATATATATTTTTTTTTTTTTTTTTGTGTGTGTGTAATATAAGCTTTTTTTTTTTTTTTTTATATTATATTTTCATTACAAAAATCTTTTTTGAGATCCTGTTGCTTGGGTGGAGGAAGCCATATTTAATAGACATTTTAGTATATATTATAATTGTATGTGGTTCTTTGTCCCATACAGGCAGTGCTTGCAGTGCACCGTCTGTTACATAGAGATCACATAGGACTGGAATACATTCTAAAATCAGGAGATGTCATTGATGGTTTCCAGTTTCTAAAGGCACAAACAAAGGGAGGATGTACTATAGTGAGCCAGCCCAGGAGCCTTTATGAAGTTGAACCCTCATCGTGCAGCGTGGCACGCTCTATTACCTTCCTTCCTGCAGCTCCGCTCGGGCCGAAGAATGGAGCTGCCGACGTCACTTCCAGCTTTCGTCTGTTTCACGAAACCTGGAAGTGACCTCGAGATTTGAACAACAATGCTCCCGCCCATAGAATCACAGTGATTTTACGGGCGGAAGCTACTCTGCCACGTCTGAAATCTCGTAAATTGCATTGACCTGACGCTTCCCATAGTGCACTGTGTCCAGCGCCACAGTGCACTTTGTTAAAGGACTTTTTTTTTTTTCTTTAGGCTATGTTTCCACTAGTGCGTCCCCAAAGTCGCGCGATTTACACTGCGATTTTGCTATGCGATTTTTGATGCGATGTCATGCGACTGGTGAAAACCATGTGAGAACAAGTCGCACCGAATTCGGAACAAAGTAGTGCAAAAACCTTTTTTTTGGGTCACTGTGACTTGAGTCGCATCAATTAGAACTACATGGGTTTTAACTTCACATGTGTAAAGTCGCACAACAACTCGCAGTAGTGGAAACAAAGCCTAAAGGGGCAGTTTTAATTTTTTTTTTTGTGACTACAGGAGGGGGGGGGGGGGGCGGATGGATGGGCCGCCACTGTCTGTGACCTTGTTGTTACCCAAGTTTTGTATTGCTTTTAGTATCTCCTTATTCTCTATCTCTACAGCCTCAGGTTGTGGGATTTTCTTCTTAAATCTACCAGTTCCACATACATCTTCCATGTACTGTATTCTTCCCATCTGCTATGTAACCTATCTCTGTGGTTAATACCTTTTCCTCTTTATTTTTAATTTAATTTTCTTGTTAAATTTTGTTTTTGGTGCTACTGTCTTCCACATACTGTAGATTTTCCTTGCCTCTCTTCTAATTTGTGTGTTTAATCACACCTTTCATTTTATTTATTTCAGTTTCACTTGTCAACACATTATTCTGATTGTTCTTGTAATTTCTCTAATCTTGCATTTAATTGTTTTCTCTTTTTCTTTCAGGCACTGGAGCAAGATTTTCTATGATGATCCAGTTGTCTCTTCTTTTGGTTGGGCTTTTTTAATGACAAAGCTGCATAACTGAGTTTCCCAGCAATTATTTTGCACATGTTTTGATTCTTGTTGATTGATGGTTTTGACAATTTTTTTACTATTCTTATAATTTTTTTAACCACTCCCAGTTATCACATCAAGTCCTTAGGGTTCTCTTTCTTCTGTTCATTCCTAACTTTAGTCTTGTTATTACTGGCATGTGAACTGACCATTTGTCGGCTGTGCATCACATTGCTTTTAGAGATTACCCGCTGCACTTTTTGTTGATGGCAATGTAGTCTAGCAAGCTTTGTATTTAGTTTTTAAAACAAAACCCCTTTTTCTTTGCAAAAATCTGGATAATCTTCTATTCAAGTTTATATTGTTCATTTCACATGTAGCAATAACTCTCGGTGGAGCTTCCCTTACCCTTTCCAAGTTCAAAATCCCTCAATAAAATACAAAACAAACATACGGATTGTTCATTGTCTCAAGAGTGACTGGGAAGTGAATGCCGAGCTGGGTGACAGGTAGACCACAAAATCCAGTAGCCCTTACGGGGGTACCGCTACAACTAAATGCAATGGATTCTCAGTATTGTCTTTATAGAGACCAGACAACTCCATAACAATGTATAGCAAATAACAACAAGTATGCCAATTCTGCTTAGTGCCTTTTTCAATCTTTCCTTAAAGTGAAGTTCCACCCAAAAGTGGAAATTCAGCTTTAAGAACTCCTCGCCTCCTTTCATGCCACATTTGGCATGTATGTTTTTTTTTTTTGGGGGGGGGGGGGAGCGGGTACCTAGTTTTGACAGGTACCCAGCTCCTACTTCTGCTCTCACCGCCTAAGCGACTCCTCCTCTCCCCCTCCCTCCCTGAAATCTTCTGGGAAACGTCACAGGTCCCAGGAGATGCCTGGCCAATGAAAAAGCGCAGCACGACTTGAGCATGTGCAGTGCGCACCCGACTGTGAAGCCGCAAGCTGTCACAGCCGGATGCCCACACGTGCAAAGCTGGCGCAGCGGAGAGGGAGACATCCGAAGCTTCGGGAGGCCGCATCGCTGGACTGTGGACAAGTGAGTGTTTGTTTATTTAAAGTCAGCAGCTACACTTTTTTAGCTTTTTTAGCTGCTGACTTTTATTAAACTTAAAAACGACTGGAACACCGCTTTAATTCACCACCTGCCGATAAGGGTGATGTGCTGGTAACTAGTCAATCAGTGAACAGGTGCTCTTCCTACAGCCAACATGTACACTTACCAGAAGCAAGTGCCAGACAAGCAGTCTAAACACTACGGTTCCTCCCACTGGGTCTCCTCCACCCCTCAGTGTCCTAGCTCTTTGGTCACCATATGATTCTGAAGCAAGTGTTAGACCAGCAGTTATCACCACTGTGATTCCTGTTCCTGATTCTCCTCCACCTCTTAATATCCCTGCTCCTTGGTCATCATAGGGTTCCCACTGAACAAAAAAGAAGACGAATGCAGCCATCACACCTAAAAATTGGTACATTGTAATCCGCCTGACTGGGAAAATACGTCATTACTTTGCTGCAGCTATATGTCATAACCCCTGTATTAAGATTTTCCTTAGTCTCTGCTCTTTTTGCTAGTAGTTGGCACTGGATCACTTTTAGAAGCAATGGGAGGGGTCGCTTTCCGGTGGTTCTTGGTCTTACCTGGATCATGAAGCCCAAGAACCGATCTGGTGCTGGTTGTGGCTGACCACAGAGATGAGCAGAGGAAAGATGGCCTCCGCGCATGCTTATGGCCTAGGAGGACCAAAGCATGACCTTACTTACGAGACACATCCGATCTTTTTTGTTTTTTTTGGTTGATCTAATGCTTTCCTCTGTAGAAATCTTATTGACCCCAGATCTCCCCATAAAGAGGACTTGTCATCAGGAGATGTTTACATTTCTTGTAACGGCAATATAAATGATTAAAAAAAAAGTTTTAAAGGGACAGTGTAAAAAAAAATGTTATAAAATAAATAATAATATATATATTTTTTAAAGCACCCCCGTCCCCCCCGTGCTCATGTGCAGAAGCAAACGCATATGTAGGTCACGCCCACATATGTAAGCGCTGTTCGTACCACACATGTGCAGTATTGGCATAAATGTCAGAAAAAGAGCAATAATTCTAGCAATAGACCTCCTCTGTAACTCTAAACTGGCAACTTATAAAACATTTTAAAGCGTTCTCTATGGAGATTTTTAAGTACCCTAGTTTGGCACCGTTCCACGAGTGTGCACAATTTTAAAGAATGACATGTTAGGTATCTATTTAGTCTGCGCAACATCATCTTTTATATTTAAACAAAAATGGGTTATATATTGTGTTTTTTATTTTTAAATTTATTAAAGTGTAAAGTTTTTTCCCAAAAAATTGTGTTTGAAAAACCGCTGCGCAAGTACTGTGTGACATAAAAAATTGCAATGACTGCCATTTTATTCTCTAGTGCCTCTGCTAAAAAAAAAATATGTAATGTTTGGGGGTTCTGAGTAATTTTCTAGCAAAAAAAACAGATTTTTACTTGTAAACAAAGAATGTCAGAATAGGCCAGAAGGCCTTATGCCTTGTCCTTAAAGAGGAGTTCCACCCAGGGGCTCCATTAATAAAAAAAAAAAAATTAAAAGTCAGCAGCTACAAATACTGCAGCTGCTGACTTTTAATTGGACACTTACCTGTCCCTGGGTCCAGCGATGCGGGGGATCGAAGCCCCGCTCGTCCCCCCCCCCCTCCGCTCGTCAGCGAGTGGCGCCGCGCGCCGTGATTGGCCGCTTAATCACCTGGGACCTGTAATGGGTCCCAGATGATTGACAGGAGGGAGGGAGCAGAGCTGAGCCCTTCCTGTGCCGAGGGGGAAGTGATGTCACCAGCCCAGGCAAAGGAAGAGGCAGACTACGAGGGACCACCTAGCAACAGGCATTTAGAGGTAAGTGGAAAAAAAATATCCAAATGTTTTTTTGTTTTGTTTTTTAGAATTTTTCAGGTATTTTTGTTTTTTTGGGTGGAACCCCACTTTAAGTGAATAATAAATGTTTGCTTTTTGGTTTAATACTGTTTTAAGGGCTTTCAGGGCGTTCAGGGCTTATGAAATGAGTTTATGCATTTATCTGAAATGCATTTACTGACTGTCTGGTAGTCACCCAGTCTATCCATGTTTCAGTATATGTGGAGTAGCCTTGTATGACTATGATAATTGTAGCAGCAAACTGGGCCCATGTATAAGCAAAGTGACAGTGTTTCCCAAAAGCAAGCACTCAGATTTCAACTGTCACTTATAGGTTGGAAAATGAAAGCATGCATTTGTTTAGTTGCTATAAGAAAAGATCTCCAAGTTTTCCTTCACTCCGTTTTTATACTTTACTTCTATAACAGACCTAATTAGCCAGACAGGGAATGTTGACTGATGTTGTGACCTGCCTTACACAATATAAAAATCTAGGTAAGTTTTAATTCAGGATTTGTATGATTTATGAGTTGAATTTTTTTTTTTTAAGATTAATAGCATATATTGAAGATAATATAGCAAGTTCTCCCAGTTTTAAAGCAATTTCTTAATTACTACTTTTTAACAGTGTTAATCTTAGCCAAGAAAGGTCATTGATGTGTTTGAGAAAACTGCATCAATGGGGGACGTAGGCAAATGTATGCAAATTCAATGGTTATTTCTCTTTGTGTGTAGGCTCTCCACCAACAAACATCTACCAACACTTCCTGATGCATTTCCTTCCAACATTTTGAGATGGGAATGAGGGACACCTACTAACAAACATATGTAGGCATAAGACTCGCCCCTTGCCACACCCCTTTAAAGGAGAATTAACAAAAAAAAGGTTAATTAAAGCCACAAGGACTTTTTTTTTTACCGCTACAATTCCTTTATATTGGCTTTTTAAATGTACAAATGCAGCAATTTAGAAATTGAATGAAAGGTTTAGCACTGGGAAACACTTTTAGAAAGATGAAAAGTGCATTTTATATACAACAATATGGACCAGACCAAAATGAGGGACAAATGAGGGGGAAGAGGGACAGAGGGACATTGCTCCAAATCAGGGACAGTCCCTTGAAATCGGGGACAGTTGGATGCTATGCTGATGCATCTACTGTGTTTATCATGTGATGTATCAAATCTAATAGCATCAGATATTCGTAGCATGACTGATAAACTACCCACTGACCAAAGAGTCCTAGCTTTACAAGTGATGGCAGAGGGGTCAGGATTAGGTATAAAGCTCTAAATTAAGGTATTTTTTTATCACAGGTATTTATATAGCGCTGTCAAAAGTGTCAATATGCGCATGGTATTTATCACAGAATGGTTACCAGAAACGCATATGCACGCAAGAATTCACGCACGTGCACATGCACAATTCCTGTTGGCACCGGATGGGCTATTTAAAGTGATGACTGATCTTCAGTTGTTCTCTGTGTCCTGCGTTTATCCTGTATGATTTCCCTGTCACTGACCCAGCTTTCTCCTGACCTGATAATGGATTCTGCTTCTTCCCTGATGTTTATTCCTGACCCGGCACTGTTGCTGACTTCGGCTTTGCTCATGATTTGGTACTGTGCTGCACGCCTGTTGATGACCCTGGCCATTCTTGTCATCACACTTCTGTCTCTGATCCTGGCTTACTGTCGTGTCTGAGTGCCTGTTGGGCTGTCTGCTGTACCAGCTCTGTGCACTGATGATTGTTCATGCCTCAAGTCTGCTGAGCGCTCTGACAAGCCACATGTTCTTAACCAAGAGCGTAAGCGGAGTGCCCCTTTAACCGGGGCTAGACTTCTGAACATCACTACTGTTCCTGATCAATTGGTTTGCAAGTCTCCTTGGGGCCGTTCTCCTGCTGCAAGTTCTCCCATTAACATCTGCAGGCACTCATGTTCCTCCGGTCCCTCGGTACCCTCTGTGAATGAGCGAGTTTGGAGTGGAGGAACTTGACTGGCCTGCACAGAGTCCTGACCTCAACCCGATAGAACACCTTTAGGATGAATCAATAGAACAGACAGGTTAGTTTATTTTGTTGCAGACACAGATCAGGCATGACAAAAGCTACCTGCTTGCTATTTTTTTTTTTACTACCTTTACTTTAAATATACCAACATGCAAACAAGTAACATTTAGAATACAGACCATCTGCAATTAAAAGGAATAGTGTACTGTCTCAACTCTCTGCAATAAACATCTCTGGTAACATAAGTGATGCACTGTACTAGTAGACAACAGCACTCAGATTCCTTATTCCTTAGAAAGTTTCCATACAATTTCTAGGAACAGTACGATCCAAGTGATACACAACTTTTCCCAGCTGTGTTCTTATGCTGAAAAACAAGCCCCGGTGGCCTTGTGGTTACTCAGCCCTCCCCACCTTACTTCTTACAATTCCATATATATATATACACACACAGTTCTGCCCAGTAACAGGGAACAGCCCGACCTGCACACAATAAGATCAGGTTCCCAGCAAAACATGTTTTCTTTTCTTGTTCTTTAAACAAAGTGAGGTTATAAGAACTGGGTCATTTGTTAACTCTTTACCTGTAAAGAAGAATTGTACAGTTCAATGACAGTTTCCATCAAGGCAAAACTCATCATATCATTTGTAAAATGATATAACATTAGATTGTCAACTTGGCATACCTTTTTTTTAACCACCTAAGGACTGAGCCTCTTTTTGAGATTTGTTGTTTACAAGTTAAAAACTGTTTTTTGTTTTTTTTTGCTAGAAAATTACTTAGAACCCCCAAACATTATACATTTTTTTTCTAACACCCTAGAGAATAAAAAGGCGGTTCTTGCAATACTTTCTGTTACACCATATGTGCGCAGCGGTCTTACAAGCGCACTTTTTTTGGAAAAAATACACTTTTTTGAATTAAAAAATAAGACGACAGTAAAGTTAACCAAATTTTTTTTACATTGTGAAAGACAATGTTAAGCCGAGTAAATTGATACCCAACATGTCACGCTTCAAAATTGCACCCGCTCGTGGAATGGCGACAAACTTTTACCCTTAAAAATCTCCATAGGCGACGTTTAAAAAATTCTACAGGATGCATGTTTTAAGTTACAGAGGAGGTCTAGGGCTAGAATTATTGCTCTCGCTCTACCATCCGGGACGATACCTCACATGTGTGGTTTGAACACCGTTTTCATATGTGGGCGCTACTCGCGTATGCGTTCGCTTCTGCACTTCTGCACGCGAGCTCGGCGGGATGGGGCGCGTTTAAATTTTTTTTTTATTATTTATTTTACCTTTTATTTTTTATTTTTACACTGTTTTTTAACCACCTCAATACAGGGCACTTTCACCCCCTTCCTGCCCAAGCCATTTTTCAGCTTTCAGCGTTGTCACACTTTGAATGACAATTGCGCGGTCATGCAATTTTTCCCCCCACAAATAGAGCTTTCTTTTGATGGTATTTGATCACCTCTGCAGTTTTTATTTTTTGCGCTACAAACAAAAGAAGAGTGACAAGTTTGAAAAAAACACTATATTTTTTATTTTTGCTATAATAAATATCCAATTTTTTTTTTTAAACAAATTTTTTTCTCAGTTTAGACCGATATGTATTGTCCTACATATATAAAAAAAAAAAATCGCAATAAGCGTGATTGGTTTGCGCAAAAGGTATAGCTTCTACAAAATTTACTGTATAAATGTGACTAACAGGGAAGGGGATAGACTTATAGCATTTTTATTATTATTATTTTTTTTACTAGTAATGGCGGCGATCTGCGATTATTATCGTCACTGTGACATTATGGTGGACACATCAGACATTTTTGACACATTTTTGGGACCATTCACATTTATACAGCGATCCGTGCTATAAAAATGCACTGATTACTGTATAAATGTGACTAACAGGGAAGGAGTTAACACTAGGGGGTGATCGAGGGGTTAATTATGTTCCTAGGGAGTGATTCTAACTGTAGGGGGAGGGGACTCACAAGGGGAGGAGACCGATCGGTGTTCCTCTGTACTGAAAACACACCATCCGTCTCCTCTCCCCTGACAGGACGTGGATCTGTGGGTTTACACCCACAGATCCACAGTGCTGCTGTGTTACCGGGTAATCGCGGGTGCCCGGCGGCTATCGCGGCCGCCGGGCACACGTATCGGGTTCCCATTGACACGGCGGATGCGCGCGGGTGCCGCCGCCGGCACGCACGCCCCCTGGTGGGCTGGGAAGACGAGGGCGTCATGTGACACCCTCACAGAACAAGAGCTGCGCCGCCTGGCCGTCATATGACAGCCGGCGAGCGGCAAGCGGTTAAAAAAAAATGTGTCACTTTTAATCCTATTACAAGGAATGTAAAGATCCCTTGTAATAAAAAAAAAGCATGACAGGTCCTCTTAAATATGAGATTTGACATCGCTTCCACCCTGCATTGTTGTGGAGACGGGCGGGAGCCATCTTCCCCTCACTTGTCTCCATGCCCAGCAAGGGTCAAGATCCGATCGCCTCTGCCGCTGCCGACTGCTCCGGTAAGCAACGCAGGGCACCGGAGCACGGTAGGAGGGAGGCCCATCTCCCGCTGCTGAATAAAGTGATTTGGCGGCGAATCCACCGCAGACACCACTATTATCGGAAACCGGACCGCTGACCGAATAAGAGGATACCCGGGTTATGGCAGGAAAGATTACAAGCACAGATTATTCTCTCTGGAGAAGAGACGCTTGAGAGAGGATATGATTTCAATTTACAAATACCGTACTGTTTTATCCCTATCCACAATAGGGATAAAACATTTCCGTGAAAGGGCATTTCAAAAGACTTGCACCCATTCACTAAAACCTGGCTCGGTGCCAAAATTTACTGCATGAGCATCTTTGGTTCAACAAATGTGCATATCACTTGAATGGGCTGCCCTATTTGCGACACAGGGAAATGTGTATAAATTACACCCCAAAAAAAAAAAATCACAAGTGGGAATGTACCTTCCCGCTACGTGGGGTGTAAACTGGGCCTTACAAACACAGAACAGTGAAATTACGTAGAATGGGTGCTTTATGTACACTTATGTCATGTTTATCAGTAAGTCTTTATTTTGTTACATAAAATGATGCAAAAGAAAATGTTGGTGAAGTTGTTACACAATCTAAGACAAATATTTAACCGTGTTTCCAAGCAGTTATTACATAATCTGGATTAAAGGAGAGGATGTGGTGGAAAGAGCCTCCATTCCATTATGACACTAATGATTATTGTGTAATATTGATGCTCTTTTTGTAAAAGCTATTTACTTTTTTAGCTGTAGTATATTAAAAGTGAATTTTCTTGCTCAGATATACACTTCTGTACAAAAGTTTTAGGCAGTTGTGAAAAAATGCTGTAAATTAGGAATGCTTTCAGAAATAGAAGTGTTAATAGTTTATTTTTGTCAATTAACAAAATGAAACGTAAATCAACAGATAAGAAATCCAAATCAAATCAATATTTGGTGTGACCACACTTTGCCTTCAAAACAGCATCATTTCTTCTAGGTACACTTGCACACAGTTTTTGAAGGAACTCGGCAGGTAGGTTGTTCTAAACATCTTGGAGAACTAACCACAGATATTCTGTGGATGTAGGATGCCTCAGATCCTTCTGTCTATTCATGTAATCCCAGACAAAGTGAATGATTGAGGGCTCTGTGGGAGTCAAACCATCACTTCCAGGATTCCTTGTTATGCCACGTACACACGAGTGGAATTTCCGACAGAGTCCGATGGAAGCTTTTCATCGTATATTCCGACCGTGTGTATGCCCCATCGGACTTTTTCTGTCGAAAATTCAGACGGACTTAGATAGAGAACATGTTCTATATTTTTCCAATGGAACAAATGTAAAAAAAACGCTCGTCTGTATGCTGTTCCAACGCACCAAAAACCACGCATGCTCTAAAGCAAGTACGAGACGGAAGCTATTGGCTACTGGCTATTGAACTTCTGTTTTCTAGTCCCGTCATACATGTTGTACGTCACCGCCTTCTGGATGGTCGGAATTTGGTGTGACCGTGTGTATGCAAGACAGCTTTAGCAGAATTCCGTCGGAACTCCATTGGAAAAACATTCTGAGTTTATTCCGACTGCAAAACTGGTCGTGTGTACAGGGCATTATTCTTTACACTGAGATGGTTCCTAATGACATTGGCTGTATGCTTGCGGTTGTTG
Organism: Lithobates clamitans; assembly: GCA_037952925.1. Classification (NCBI taxonomy): domain Eukaryota; kingdom Metazoa; phylum Chordata; class Amphibia; order Anura; family Ranidae; genus Lithobates; species Lithobates clamitans. Next base: position 3,083,097 of record JBBGZY010000992.1, read on the forward strand.
TCCTGCTGCAGAATAAATCTGGAGCCAGTCACTGATTGTATGGCATGATGAATAACTTTTTGCCTGTATTTCTCAGCATTTAGGACACTATTGATCTTGACCAAATCTCCAACTCCATTTGCAGAAATGCAGACCCAAACTTGCAAGGAACCTTCACCATGCTTCACTGTTGCCTGCAGACACTCATTATTGTACTGCTCTCCAGCCCTTCGGCGAATAAAGTGTCTTCTGCTACAGACAAATTTTTAAAATTGTGTCTCATCAGTTCAGAGCACCTGCTGCCATTTTTCTGCAGCCCAGTTCCTATGTTTCTGTGCATAGTTGAGTTTCTTATGCCGTGTACGCACGGGTGGACTTTTCGACTGGACTGGTCCGACGGAACAAATCCGTTGGACAATCCGACCATGTGTGGGCTTCATCAGACCTTCAGCGGACTTTTTCTGTCGAAAATCAGATGGACTTTAGATTTGGAACATGTTTCAAATCTTTCCGATGGACTCGAGTCTGGTCGAAATATCTGTTCGTCTTGCATGCTAGTCCGACGGACAAAAAAAGACGCAAGGGCACCTATTGGCTACTGGCTATGAACTTCCTTATTCTAGTCCCTTCATACGTCATCACGTTCATACCAACGGACTTTAGTCCGTTCGTGTGTGGGCAAGTCTGGTCGTCCGAAAGTCCGTCGTAACTCCGTCAGAAAGACCGTCGGACATTTGATGCTGAAAAGTCCGCCCGTGTGTACGCAGCATTAGTTGTTCCCAGGTCAGAAGTATGACTTTTGGCTGAAATTCTTCCACAATAACCACTTCTGGCCAGACTTCTCAGTAAAGTATTAAAATAAATCCAAAGGTAGGGATGAGCTTCGTGTTCGAGTCGAACCCATGTTCGACTTGAACATCGGCTGTTCGGTCGTTCGCCGAATTGCGAACGATATGGGCCGTTCGCGCCAAATTCGTGTGGCGCATCACGGCCCATAATTCACTGCGGCATCGCAGTGCATTGCTTGCTGATGATTGGCCAAGCATGCACTATGACCCGCATGCTTGGCCAATCACAGCGCCGCCTGAACAAAGAGCCGTAATTGGCCAAAGCCAAGGAGGCTTTGGCCAATTATGGCTATGGGGATTTAGTACACGCCCCACACTATATAAGGCCGCCTTCACGGCGGCCCTGTGTAGTGTGTGTTCCGGCGTTGAAAGAGATAGACAGAGAGACAGTGTCATTTGATTTGAGTTAGATAGATTAGGCAGAACAGTCAGTCAGTTAGCTGCACTTACAGTGTATTGTGTATATATATGCATCCCAGGTGTTGCATATATATATACACTGTATTCAGTTTAGCTAGATCCGTTCCTGTTATCTTCTAGACTATTTACATTTAGTGCAGTGCGTCCTGCTCACAGTGTTCAGCTAGATCCGTTCCTGTTATCTTCTAGACTATTTACATTTAGTGCAGTGCGTCCTGCTCACAGTGTTCAGCTAGATCCGTTCCTGTTAAATTCTAGACTATTTACATTTAGTGCAGTGCGTCCTGCTCACAGTGTTCAGCTAGATCCGTTCCTGTTATCTTCTAGACTATTTACATTTAGTGCAGTGCGTCCTGCTCACAATGTTCAGCTAGATCCGTTCCTGTTAAATTCTAGACTATTTACATTCAGTGCAGTGCGTCCTGCTCACAGTGTTCAGCTAGATCCGTTCCTGTTATCTTCTAGACTATTTACATTTAGTGCAGTGCGTCCTGCTCACAGTGTTCAGCTAGATCCGTTCCTGTTATCTTTCTACTGACAGGCAGGCTTGTCTTGTTACAGTATTAACAGCTACCTAAAGAAAATTACTGGTGTTCTTTTGATCCTATTAGTACCACGGTCAGGCAGATAGACTATTTACATTTAGTAAAGTGCGTCCTGCTCACAGTGTTCAGCTAGATCCGTTCCTGTTATCTTCTAGACTATTTACATTTAGTGCAGTGCGTCCTGCTCACAGTGTTCAGCTAGATCCGTTCCTGTTATCTTCCTACTGACAGGCAGGCTTGTCTTGTTACAGTATATAAAGCTACCTGAAGAAAATTACTGGTGTTCTTTTGATCCTCTTAGTAGGCTTGTGCAATTCGTTTCGTAACGAATCAAAATTCGTCCGAATATAACAAATTTCGGACATTCGGAAGCATTCGAATATCCGAACAAAGCAATTACGAATAAAACCTAATCCGAACTAAATTCTACCATAAATAGTCGTTGTTTTCGGCATAATTCGTTAATGCTTTAACGCGGCGTAATGCATTCGTAATCGCTTTGAACGAAAATTTGAATGCACTCGAATGTCCGAAAGTTGCAAATACAGACGAAGTCGAATGCTTACGAATGCATCCGAAAGTTGCAAAATACAGACGCATTCGAATACTTACGAATGCATCCGAATGTCCGAGAGTTGCACAATTCATACGAATTTCAATTTCAGTGTGAATTCATTCGTTATTCCGGATACAGTTCTTTTAGCCAATCACTTGATTCCTTGGGGGCTGGATTACTGGCATGGAGTAATTTACAGTCCAATCAGCTGCTTTCTTTTGTGCTGGAGGTTGGATTAGGGGTAAAACTTTACTGCACATGCCTGCCTGGTGGTAACTGAGTGAGAAAGGGAGATTGAGCAGAGGAGGGGAGACATTTGAGAAGCAGCAGAAGACAAGAGAGTCCAGTCTTTTTTCAAGATGGATTCAAGCTCTCAACATGAGGTTCCACCTCCTGTTACCAGCCGCAGCAGTGACACAGCAACAACAACCACTACCAGCACCTGTGAGTACCTTGTACCACCATTGTCTGTGTCATGTATGTCAGCATCTGTATTGCCAGGCCCAGACAGTCGTACTTCCACCACCAGTACTACACAAAGTTCCAGTAGTCGACGTCGTGTTGTTAGGTCTCACAGTTCTGACTTTTCAAAGGGGAGGCAAATGAAGCAGCAGGAGCAGCTTTCCTGTCCTGCTTCAGTGCCTCATCCACAGCTTTCAGGCAGAGCTAGCAGCTGCAAAAGGCCAAACTCTCATACTATGACTAGCAGTAGTGCTGTGCTAAGGCCACCCTCCAAACAGAAAAGGTCAGAGAGGGAAACTGTAGGTTCAAAAAAATCCCCTACTAGCAGGGCTAAGAGGTCCTGCTCTGAGACCAGGAAGCAGTCATCATCTACATCTATTGCATGTCGTCGCCTTTTTCAGGATCTTCCCCAAAAAACAACCTGCACAATTACTAGTGCCAGTTGTGTCACCACCACCTCCGCTATGGGCACTTTGGGAAATGTGGTGACACCAAGTATTTTTTACAGGAAAGGCCTGACAGTACCACCAACACATACTTTTCATTCTGATCCATTTAAGCAGCCTAAACGTGAAATAATAGAATATGAGCAAGACATTTTGCGTGCTCATAGTTCCACCACCACCACTCACATTGGCACCACCATCACCACTGAAAAAATGACATCTGCAGGTCATACAAGTAATGAGGGCGATTTTTTAGGCACATTTCCCATTAGCTGTCCGAGAGAAACGGGAATTCAGCAGGACCCCCCAACATCTGATGGTGATAAATCCTCCTTCATAAACGTGGAAGATTCAGATTATACCCTAACCCTACCTTTTAATCTCGATCAGGAACCAAATATTGATGAGATAGAATATTCTTCCCATATTAAATGTGATTCCCCACTGTTGTATTCCCCTGAAAGAACAGCACCGGTGGCACCTGTCTCTCCTGTTCCGGTTGAGTCTCCCATTAACATTAGAGCTGCCAGCAAAACTGTTGGTCAAGTAACTTCCTTTACTATCCCTGACATGAGGCCACCTCCCGTTTTATCTCAAAAACACAGCAGCATAGCAGAGTGCACAGGCCAGGCTACAACCCAAATGAAGCAACTTGCTTCAGCATCTGCAGCTGAAGAGGAAACGCTCTCAAAAAAATCTTCACCACACACTGGCAGCACCCGTCGTTCAAAAATTTGGGAGCATTTCGTGACAGTTGGTGATGGCCGCACAGCTGCATGTAAACTATGCGGCAGAGAAGTAAGCCGTGGGAGACTGTTGGGTCATCTCACGAACGCTGGGATGAAGCAACACATGCTTACCCACCACAGGCCAGTGGTGCTGAGGGAAGAAATGGGTGTGGCTCCCCCATCTACCACCACCATTACCAGCAGCAGTGTCAAAGTCACAGCTACTTCTGCAGCTGCAGGTCATCATACTAAAATGGCAAAGACATCCATACAGCCCACTATAGAACATTTTGGAGGGGTACATTACCGGGGTATGTCTAAACAGCAATCCCGTAAAATTACGCGCCTCATCGGACAACTTATAGCTGTTGGGGGGGCTTCTTTCAATTTTGTGGAAGGGGAGCCCTTCAAGCAGCTGATGCAGGCTGTGGCACCACAATATCAGGTCCCTTCACGCACCACATTCAGTAGAATGGTAGTGCCCTCACTGTACCGGTCATGTGTTGGGGTTTTGAAGGATTTGCTGGGGAAGGCTGCTGGCCAATCAGTTCACTTCACAACTGATTTATGGAGTGCTACAAGTGGCCAGCATGCCTTCCTGTCCTTGACTGCCCATTGGTGGCAGCCCAATGTGTCGCAAGATGTACAACCAACACCAAAAAAAACTCCAAGGTCAAGAAAAACCTCAAGCGCTGTGGCCAGTGCCACTGCCACAGTGCACAAGACAGGATTGCACTCCTTCCTCCTCCATGCTGAGGTGATGGATCAGCAGCACACATCACACAATATTCTAAATGCACTTCAGAAAATGATAGGGAAGTGGCTAGGGGAACAGGCAGGCACGAACGTCAAAATGGGATTTGTTGTCAGTGATGGTGGAGCTAACATGACAAAGGCTATCCGTGATGGAGGGTTTGTTGGTGTGCGCTGCTGTGCACACATCCTGCATCTAGTTGTTAGGTGTGCTCTTGATGATAATACTAACAGTGGAAGGTTAGCAGCACTTTTAGAGTCGTGCCGGAAAATTGCTGGTCACTTCCACCGTAGTGTGAAGGATAGCCACCTTCTCAGGCAGGAACAGAGAAAGGCAGGTCTCGTGGAGCACTGCCTCAAACAGGATGTTGGAACGAGGTGGAACTCTACCTTACATATGCTAGAGCGTATACTCGAGCAACAGAGGGCAATTCATGCAATGTCATGTGAACATTTTATTGGTATTGCCAGACCACTAGGCAGGGAGGACTGGGTCATGATTGACCAAGTTGTCACAGTGCTCAGGCCTTTTGAGGATGTCACTGAAAATTTAAGCAAAGAGAGTGCTAGCCTGGCAGAAGTGGTTCCCCTCTTTGCACACCTTTCTAATAAAATAGATTCCTTCCTTTCCAATAGGGAAAGATGGCCTGGTGGCAAAATACTTGCAGAAGTTGATGCCCTTCTGAGGAGACTGAAGGAGCAACTCAGTTGGCGCATAAAAGAGCTCATCGACCCTCGCCCCGAGTTCATGTTAGCCACAATTTGTGACCCCAGAATAAAAGGCAAAATAGCACTCTGGAAAAAGACTCTCACCACCTGGCGGGATATATTGATAGAGAGGGTACGTGAGAGGGAAAGGCAAATGGGAATACAGTTAGAGGAGGGAGAAGAAGATGAGCTGGAGATGTCTGGTGATGATGATACTCTGTTAGCTAATACTAGCAGCACTGCTGCCAGTGCTCACTCCTCCAGAGCATCAGCCTTTTGGGCTGAGGCACTTGACAGTTTTGTGGGACCCACTAAACAGCCCCCTAGAAAAGAAAAAAGTGCTGGTGACATAGTTAGGGCTTACCTAGCGGAACCTCCTTTGCCCCCCAGTACAGATCCCTTAAGTTTTTGGGATGAGAAGAAGGGTGTGTGGCCTGCTTTGTCCTCGGTAGCCCAGGAGCTTCTTTCCTGTCCCTCAACCACGGTCCAGAGTGAGCGGGTGTTTTCTGTAACAGGAAATATTTTATGCCCTCAGCGCTCACAATTGCTCCCCCAGCTCTTAGAGCAAATGGCTTTTTTAAAAGTCAACCTGCCAAAGCTTGGTTACCCTGCTCTTGAGTTTGATGCTGAATAAAAAAACTCATCCATGTTAACATAATTTTGAATTCTCCACCTGACCGAGTCCCACGTCTCCCCTAAGGTCCTCATTCCATGCCAGAAATCATCAGATATCCCATCCTGACCATTTATGTGAGGGCTTAAATATGGTAGTTAGTTACTCCATGTCTGACCCTATACCATCCAAATATAATGAACAACTGAGATGGTCAGGTTGAAAACAAACTTCCATTTGGTTTGTGATGATTTGGCATGGAATGATCACCTACTAAGTCCCACCTCATACCTCCTGCCCTGCCATTTTCCTGTCCAAGGTTAGCTACTGATCTGGTAGTCTAACTTAAATAGTTGTCCTTTTGAGACAACTGTGTCATTTATTTAGTATCATAAAAAATAAATGGGACAGCTGTATCTTTTGTACATATTAAAACTTTAAAACATTCAGTTCGTGAAACTTACCTGCTAAAAGTCCTCCTAACTCCTGTTGTTTCCACTCCCCCTGCCTTCTTCTCAAATCTCCAATACTTAGGACACTGGAACACAAACGCATTCCCTTTAAGTTTGGTATAAGCAACACCATGAAGGGGAAAGGCAAACCGTTTGGCAGTGCGACAGCGCACACGGTCATGCAATATAGCAGGAAAGCACAGACCATGCATGAGTGCAAACAGCACCTTGGAGGATTGCCTTCTGTCGGGGTTTCACTACCTTGACAGGTGTCAAATCTGGCTCAAGCTGCTGGATTTGTATTTATTAAGTTAAAAATGTTGTAGTTTTGGTTGTTGTGTTATGCAGCTTGCCAACCTGGCTGTTGCTTGCTTAGTTACTCCTATACTTGTAGTACTGGTGGTGGAAATAGTGGTGATACTGAGTCTGCTGCTATGCTAATATACCTACAGACACATGAAAATGAAGGCCTACAATGGTACTACGAGTCTCCTATACCCCCACCACCAAAATGTTTTTTTGTTCAACCCTCTAACGGCACCTACATCGTGGCAAAAAGTTTTTTGCTGCTAATATATCCAGTTCACCAAGAAATTCATGCAATTTCCAGGCCACATTGTTGGCAATATGGCAATTGTAAGTTGGCAATCTGGAAAGTCATCATCCACAACAAGGAAGGAAAGACTGTTATCGCGTTGCCGTGAGTCAGAAATAGGTGAGTTGCTCAACTGCCCACATACTCCCCCATCCATCATTGATTTCCATTAATTTATGTAACTCTTGTTTTATTTGCCAATGTAGTGTAAGTACCACTGGAATGAGTGGATGAGACTTCATCATGACAGACACATACAAGTTGAAGACTTCACAGGTACGCATTAACCATACACATCTTTTAGGATGTAAAAATAACGGCAAACATGTATGTAGGGATGCACAATAGCAGTATTGGATACTAGTAATTATTTCTCTGTACTCGTCTTCAATACCAAAGACCATTCAGGTGCATCCAGGTACTGAGTGTGACGCCAGCTTCACAGTTTATCAGGAAGCCAGGCCTCCCAGATTCTTGATTGGCAGTCATTTGTTATTGACGAATACAGATCAAAAATTGCTCGTATCCAATATCGGTATCAGTGCATCCCTACATAGAGGGAATCTCAAGTGATGCATGTTCATTTCAAACCTAAAATCAAGAAAGCAGTATACTGAACACTTATACACTTTTCCAGATCATTATATGTTGTAGTCCAAAGTTTCTGTAGCAGAAATGGAAATAGTATTAGTATTCATTACTAATACTTTTTCCATTTCTGTTACTGCAACTTTGAACTAGAACATATAATGATGCGGAAATAAAAAGAGAATAGTAAGGTCAGCGAGCCAGTATAATACCTAGCTAAATCTAAATTAAGTTGTTGGTGACAACTGGCAAAGATGTTCTTTTTAAGTTGATGATTACCATGTGTGATAGCATGTGTGTTATTATCAAGCAATAAGCAACCAGATATGTAATAAAGTTTTTAAATTATCACATAATAATCAAAATAAAGGCACTAAAGTATGCTTTTATTTGGCGAAAATTATTTGCATTTATTTGCACAAACAAACGTAGAAAAATAACATATATGTTAACACGTATACATATATATATATACAACTCTAAACAAAATGGTGAACTGAGCTGCTTTGGGTCCTGGGGCAGAGGAAGAACTAACCCTCAGTTTTCAGAAGGAGAGGGTTCTCTGCTGCTTTCTGTACTAACAGACGAGCTCCCAGGCAATGGAGCATTGTGCCTGGAAATTGCTTCTATCAATGAGAGTCTCAAATGCTCCATTGCCTGGTTGTGCTGTTGGTTTACCCGGCTCAACAACAATTCAAAATGGTCCATTTGCTGTCTGCCTATGAGATGTATGGTCCGGGTAAGCCTTCTGATGTCCCGTGACTGCCTTCGATTTTCAGTTGTCAATCTCCTCACTTCACTAAGGAGCCTCTCAATTTGTGCAGTTAAGCCCGGTGCAGTTGGCACCCGGACAGGAGGTGGCGACTGCAGTACATGCACACTGGGAGCAGCAGTACATGGTGGCAGCAGCATGCCTGAACTTTGGCCCCTGACCTCCTCCTCTGGCCATGGGGAGAAGGCAGGAGTCTGTGACATAGCAGGTCTCAATTCTGGCTCATTCTGCACTATACCCTCCAAAATAAGGACAGGCGATTGCGGGCTGCACTGCGCTCTCCCCTCTGGCTGGTCTTGTTGATCTAAAATAGAAGAGATAGCAAATGTTGACGATAGCATTCATAAACAATTCTAGGTTACACATACAAACATTAGGGTTGATTTACTAACACTGGACACAGTGCTAACTCTGGTGAAGCTATGCAGAAACCAATCAGCTTCTAACTTTAGCTTGTTTAATTAGGCTTTCCCCAAAAAATCTGGAAGCTGATTGATTTCTCTACAGAGCTGCACCACATTTTGCACTGTAATTTTGTGTAAATCCACATCATTGTTTACTACTTTAAAACACAACACTTCACTGTATGATTTCATGGAGTATGAGTTGTGTGTATGAAAATGAATGGTAATATCTTTTATATGTTAACCTTTTCATGACTAAGCCTATTTTTGACATTTGGTGTTTACAAGTTAAAGTCCGTATTTTTTTGCTATAAAATTACTTAGAGCCCCCAAACATTATATATATTTTTTTGCAGAGAATCTAGAGGATAAAATGGTGATTGTTGCAATATTTGTTATCACACGGTATTTGTGCAGCGGTGTTTAACACAACATTTTTTTGGTAAAAGGGACACTTTCATGAATTTAAAAAAGAAAAAAACAGTAAAGTTAGCCCAATTTTTTGGTATAATGTGAAAGATGATGTTATGCCGAGTAAATAAATACCAAACACGTCACGCTTTTTAATTGCACGCACTCGTGGAATGGTGACAAACTACGGTACCTAAAAATCTCTATAGGCGACTCTTTAATTTTTTTTTACGTTTACCAGGTTAGAGTTACAGAGGAGGCCTAATGCTAGAGTTATTTATCCCGCTGTGACGATCGCGGCGATACCTCACATGTGCGATTTAACCACCATTAACATGTGCGGGCGCAACTTCCGTATGCGTTTTTTAGTGAGCGAACTCGCGGGGACAGGGGCGCTTTAAATTTTTGGATGACTTTTATTGCTGTCACAAGGGATGTAAACATCCCTTGTGACAGTAATAGGTGGTGACAGGTACACTTTATGGAGGGATCGGGGGTCTAAAAGACCCCCGATCCCTCCTTTGCACTTCACAGTATTCAGATCGCCATTTTGGGCAATTCTGAATACTGTATATTTTTTTTAAAACAGGCGCCACTGGCAACCGAGTAGACGGGAAGTGAGGTCATGACGTCGCTTCCGCATTTACAATTAGAAGACTGGAACGAAGCCGCTCTCAGCTTCGTTCCAGACTGTCAGCAGCCGGCAGTAGCCGAGATGGCGGATTGGTGATCAGGCCTCCCGGTGGATTGGGAGGCCTGGTAAGAGCAGCAGGAGGTGGCGGGAGGGGGGGGGGAGTCCCCTCTCACTCCTCCGGTATAACAGCCGAGCAGCTTTTAGCCGCATCGGTTGTTATACTTGGAAAGCCGATCGCCCGCTCTACAAAACAGTGCGGGCATCTTCCCGGTATAACCCCTGAAAGTCTAAGCTGCACATCTGCGTACGCTCGGCGGGAAGGGGATAATAATGACTGTGTGTAATGTGTAGATGATTATGGTGTGTCCTGTTTCTTTATATTGGCAGCTTGTGTACTTACCCTGAGGAGTATTGGGCCGCTGTTTTCTGCCAGATGACGCTGGAGGGATACGGCTGGGGCTTTCTGTTAAAGATGGAAGAAAAGAGTCAAGGTAATGTTCCAGATAAAGTTAAGTCAACAGCGCTATTTATTTAATTATTTAAAGCCGCTTTAATTTGCACTGGAACTGTAAAATCAAATCTAAAGTTGCTAATGTATTAAAACAGATGTTATATTTTTGGGCAAATTGAACAATGAACACTTTTGTGAATATCCTTTTACATATACTATACTATACCCCCCTCTTTTATTACACAATCCCATGCTTACTTCAGTATCCTCAGTTCCCCCCCTTCACTTCACAGTTTCCCCTTCACAGTCGTGTTCTGAAGGTATGAGGTGTCATGTGTGTATGATTTTGAAAATGGACCTTAATATTTAATAATAATGTGTATTAGATGATAATGCCTGTGTGTATATAATATCATGGACAAGGACATAGATGAATGATGATGATGGTGTGTCCTGTTTCTTTCCAGATTATGTACACTACTTACCCTGAGGCGTAATGGTCCGCTGCTTCCTGCCAGTTGATGCTTCTGGAGAGTCCGGGATACGGATCGGGCTTTCTGTTAAAGACGGAAGAAAAGACAAGAGTCAAGGTAATGTTCAAGATAAAGTCAACAGCTTTATTTATTATTTTTGCCTGGTATATGTTGGACGACAACAACATATTTTATAATCAAAGCGTAAAACAGTGCACTGAGGTGAATTAAAGTGGATTGCATACCCCACTTTGTCATTTTTTTACCTACAGGTAATCCTATAATAAAGCTTACCTGTAGGTAATATGAAATGAATATCCCCTAAACCTGTACGGTTTAGGAAATATCCACCTCGGATGCAGCCGCTGACGTCAGTGGCGGTGCATGCGCTCTGAAGGGCCGGCGGACGCCGGACGGTTCAGAAAAATCAAAGCACCTCGCTGGAAACTGGACTCCCACACACATGCGTGGGAGAGACCCCATAGCGCCTCCAGCCACATACAGCGTCGACGCCCGGAAGAGAAGGCTAGGCAACGTGTCATAGCGCTGGCCAGGTTGGGCTGCTGGGGCCTCGTTTATTTTATAATGTGCTAGTATGCGATGCATACTAGCACATTATGCTATTGTCTTGCAGGTGTTTTTTTTTTCTTCCGTGGTTTACTAACGATTTAATTTGCACTGGAAATGTTAAAATCTAATCTAATCTGAAGTTGATGATGTGTTAAAACAGATGAGATGATATATTTTTTGGCAAATTGACCAATTAATATTTTGGTAAATAGCCTGCCCTTTGATAGTACACCCCCCTCTTTTATTACACAATCCCATGATTGTTTTAGTTTCCCCATGACAGTAGTGTTCTGATCTGAACACCCTTCACAATGGTATCTTCTCCCCCACCTTCATAGCACCTGAGCACACCTGTGTCCTCTGCCCTCCCCCTTTGCATCCTAACCCCCCTGCAACGCGACCCTCCTTCACATCACAGCCTCGGCACCTCTGGCCCCCTTCACATTACACAGCCCCCTGCATATTTGGCCCCCATCACATTACACAGCCTCTGCACCTTTGACACTTTCACATCCCCCCTGCAGCGCTGCCCCATCCTACCTTATTTGGGCACACAGAGCCGGAGACACAGCAGCACTGAATAATGGGTGGGAGCAGGAGGTGCTGCTGAAGTTAACCAGCAGTTGATTGGTTGCTAGGGCCGCATAGCAACCAATCACCTGCTGTTTAACTTGTGAAGTTATTTTCAGCATTTCTGCGATAGTGACAGCGGCAGAGGGAGGCAGACAGAACCGTCACCTAAATGGCTGGATTGTGGCGTTCCAGGTGGCACAGTGACTTGGTCCACATCTGGCCCACAGTCCGCCATTTAGTGATGCCTGCTTTAAATGTTAAAGAGGAGGGCCAGTCAATAAAAAAAAATTAAAAGTCAGCAGCTACAAATACTGCAGCAGCTGACTTTTAATTGGACACTTACCTGTCCCAGGGTCCAGCGATACGGGGGATCGAAGCCCCGCTCGTCTCCCCCTCCGTTCAGTGGCGCCGGCATTGCAACTGTGGGCGCCGGGCTGTGGCTTCACTGCCTGGCACCCACTGCGCATGCGCGAGCGGCGCCGCGCGCCGTGATTGGCCGCTCAGTCACCCGGGACCTGTAATGGGTCCCAGATGATTGACAGGAGGGAGGGAGCAGAGCTGAGCCCTTCCTGTGCCGAGGGGGAAGTGATGTCACCAGCCCAGGCACTGGAAGAGGCAGACTACGAGGGACCCCCTAGCACCAGGCATTTAGAGGTAAGTAAAAAAAAAATATCCAAATGTTTTTTTTTATTTTTTTTTTAGGCACAATCATGACTTTTTTTTTTTAGGATGGAACACCACTTTAAATAGAAGTTTATCATTAATTATACATCCTTTGTCTTTGTGTTAGGTACTCACCAGAATGTCGATGGGATGGACTTGGAGCTGATCGCTCTACAGATGATGTTTCTCGATCTGGAAAACATGTATGTAAAGAAAAACGTTAATTTCACATGCATAGTCATAAAAAATAATAGTGAGCTTGAAACAACCATATAACAGCAATATATAATGATATATTTCATTTTACTCACCAACAGCTCTTTCATGTGGACCCCTGCTGCTGACTCCAGGGACATCCTCTGCCAGAAGGCCAAGGCCATCTTTCAGCTTTACCTCCCACTCACGTAACTCCACAGGCTTTCCCCTAATATGTTCTCCCCGTAGACGCTTCTTCAGCTTTTTGATGACTGCCGCCCGACAATCATAGAATCTGCACATGAAAAATAAACATTATTAGTTACATAAAATAGAAAGCAAACTGATTTATTTTTTTGAAAAGCAACCTGTCGTTTTTTTATGTTACAATATTTCCATGTATGTTAATGTTCTCTTCTGTATGTGGCTGTGCCAAATAAATAGTTTTGTAAAGTAGAACTGTAAATTTTTATTGACTATTACACTGTGTATTTTTTACAAATGTGTGTTCTAAGAGCCCTTTCACACTGGGGCGGTTTGCAGGCGTTATTGCGCTAAAAATACCGCCTGCAAACCGACCCGAAACAGCCACTGCTGTCGGGCTTTCACACTGAAGCGGTGCGCTGGCAGGAGAAGAAAAAACTCCTGCAAGCCGCAACTTTGGAGCGGTGAAGGAGCGGTGTATTCACCGCTCCTTCACCGCTCATGCCCATTGAAATCAATGGGACAGCGCGACTATACTGCGCCAATACCGCGGCAATACCGCGTCTATAGCCGCGCTATACGAGCGGTTTTAACCCTTTTTCGTTTAAAACCGCAACGCTGGCGGCCGAATACCGCTGCAATAACGACGGTAAAGCAGCGCTAAGAATAGCGCTGTTTTACCGCCGACGTCCCCACCGCCCCAGTGTGAAAGAATATTGGAATAATTACCTGTGTCTGACGCCAGTGGTGGGCCTGCGAAACTTGGAGACCACATTCACCGAGTCCCGGACTCGTCCCCAGCCTGCTGCTTTCTCGGATGTTGGCACAGTTTGGCAGAAGAGTGTAATTTTTTCTCTTAGGACTGCAGCAACCAATGCAGCATTCTCCTCTTGGGTAAATATAGGCCCCCTTGATCTTTGTCGCTTGCTTTGGTGGGGTTGCTGCATGTCTGAGTCCGCACTCTCTGATGTAGTGGGGGACACATGTCTCCGTTTTTGGCCATGCTTCCGCTCCGCTCCACCTCCACACTCTCTTCCAGGCCTTGGCTCCACTACAGGCCTCCGTTCACCTCCACTCCTCTCCCCTCCACTCCTCCTCTCCCCAACAATACTCTCCCCTCCATGCCTCTCCTCCCCTCCACTCCTCCTCTCCTCAACAATACTCTCCCCTATATGCCTCTCCTCCCCTCTACGCCTCTCCCCTCCACGCCTCTTCTCCCCTCCATGCCTCCTTTTCCATCTACGCCTCCCGTCCCCTCCTCTTCTCTCCTCCCCTCCACACCTCTCTTCCCCGCCTCGCCCCTCCCCTCCACGCCTCCCCTCCCCTCCACGCCTCCCCTCCCCTCCACGCCTCTCCTCCCCTACACGCCTCCTCTCCCCTCCACGCCTCCTCTCCCATGAGTCCCCTCCTCCACTCCTCCGCTCCCCTCCACTCCTCTGCTCCCCTCCACTCCTCTCCCCTGAGTCCCCTCCTCCACTCCTCCGCTCCCCTCCACTCCTCTCCCCTGAGTTCCCTACTCCACTTCTCCGCTCCCCTCTACTCGCAGTCACGGCAAAAACTCTCATACCAACACACTCACTAACACCAACATTCTCACTCACTAGACGACTCACACGTCCATTCTCACTCCCAGACATTCTAATAGTAATTGCAACAACAACTACCAAACCACACAAAAACAACTACCACAACAACTATCTCACTCTCTGCTCTCTGCTCCTCCCAGCTCCCACACCTCACCCTACCAGTACCAATGCACAGTACACCCTCTCAAAATGGTGTACAGGGGCGGAGGCTAATTAGCTGGCTAGCCGCGTGTTGAAAATGAAAACGAAACTAAAATACGAGATTACTAATGACCGCGATGTATTTACGAATGTACGAATCCATTCGAAGCACGCTAGTAGACTCGAATCAACAAAACAAAACAATGTTATGAAACTACGAATCAAAGCAAAGAAAGCATAAGGCAATCCCACAAAAGTAACAATTACTAAATTACGAGAAGCGTACCGAATAGAATAAACAAAAATAACTAACAAAATTACGAATTTCGAATCAAATAAAATTAGACAGAATTACGAATCATTCAGTAACAACGAAAATACGAACGACTCCGAATCGAACCATGTTTTATGAAATTACGAATTGCAAGACTAACGGAATTACGAATTATATCGCTAAAAGTTTAACGAAAATACAACAATTACGAAAATACGAACGAGTCCGAATATGAACCCTCGCGTATTACGAAATTACGAATCGTTACGAAGCCACGGAAACAAGAAGAAACTAAACTAAACTAAACTAAATTTTTTGTTGTGCACATGTCTACCTATTAGTACCACGGTCAGGCAGCTAGACTATTTACATTTAGTGCAGTGCGTCCTGCTCACAGTGTTCAGCTAGATCCGTTCCTGTTATCTTCCTACTGACAGGCAGGCTTGTCTTGTTACAGTATTTACAGCTACCTAAAGAAAATTACTGGTGTTCTTTTGATCCTATTAGTACCACGGTCAGGCAGCTAGACTATTTACATTTAGTACAGTGCGTCCTGCTCACAGTGTTCAGCTAGATCCGTTCCTGTTATCTTCTAGACTATTTACATTTAGTGCAGTGCGTCCTGCTCACAGTGTTCAGCTAGATCCGTTCCTGTTAAATTCTAGACTATTTACATTTAGTGCAGTGCGTCCTGCTCACAGTGTTCAGCTAGATCCGTTCCTGTTATCTTCTAGACTATTTACATTTAGTGCAGTGCGCCCTGCTCACAGTGTTCAGCTAGATCCGTTCCTGTTATCTTCTAGACTATTTACATTTAGTGCAGTGCGTCCTGCTCACAGTGTTCAGCTAGATCCGTTCCTGTTATCTTCTAGACTATTTACATTTAGTGCAGTGCGTCCTGCTTACAGTGTTCAGCTAGATCCGTTCCTGTTATTTTCTAGACTATTTACATTTAGTGCAGTGTGTCCTGCTCACAGTGTTCAGCTAGATCCGTTCCTGTTATCTTCCTACTGACAGGCAGGCTTGTCTTGTTACAGTATTAACAGCTACCTAAAGAAAATTACTGGTGTTCTTTTGATCCTATTAGTACCACGGTCAGGCAGCTAGACTATTTACATTTAGTAAAGTGCGTCCTGCTCACAGTGTTCAGCTAGATCCGTTCCTGTTATCTTCTAGACTATTTACATTTAGTGCAGTGCGTCCTGCTCACAGTGTTCAGCTAGATCCGTTCCTGTTATCTTCCTACTGACAGGCAGGCTTGTCTTGTTACAGTATATAAAGCTACCTGAAGAAAATTACTGGTGTTCTTTTGATCCTATTAGTACCACGGTCAGGCAGCTAGACTATTTACATTTAGTGCAGTGCGTCCTGCTCACAGTGTTCAGCTAGATCCGTTCCTGTTATCTTCCTACTGACAGGCAGGCTTGTCTTGTTACAGTATTTACAGCTACCTAAAGAAAATTACTGGTGTTCTTTTGATCCTATTAGTACCACGGTCAGGCAGCTAGACTATTTACATTTAGTACAGTGCGTCCTGCTCACAGTGTTCAGCTAGATCCGTTCCTGTTATCTTCTAGACTATTTACATTTAGTGCAGTGCGCCCTGCTCACAGTGTTCAGCTAGATCCGTTCCTGTTAAATTCTAGACTATTTACATTTAGTGCAGTGCGTCCTGCTCACAGTGTTCAGCTAGATCCGTTCCTGTTATCTTCTAGACTATTTACATTTAGTGCAGTGCGTCCTGCTCACAGTGTTCAGCTAGATCCGTTCCTGTTATCTTCTAGACTATTTACATTTAGTGCAGTGCGTCCTGCTCACAGTGTTCAGCTAGATCCGTTCCTGTTAAATTCTAGACTATTTACATTTAGTGCAGTGCGTCCTGCTCACAGTGTTCAGCTAGATCCGTTCCTGTTATCTTCTAGACTATTTACATTTAGTGCAGTGCGTCCTGCTCACAGTGTTCAGCTAGATCCGTTCCTGTTATCTTCTAGACTATTTACATTTAGTGCAGTGCGTCCTGCTCACAGTGTTCAGCTAGATCCGTTCCTGTTATCTTCTAGACTATTTACATTTAGTGCAGTGCGTCCTGCTTACAGTGTTCAGCTAGATCCGTTCCTGTTATCTTCTAGACTATTTACATTTAGTGCAGTGCGTCCTGCTCACAGTGTTCAGCTAGATCCGTTCCTGTTATCTTCCTACTGACAGGCAGGCTCGTCTTGTTAAAGTATTTACAGCTACCTAAAGAAAATTACTGGTGTTCTTTTGATCCTATTAGTACCACGGTCAGGCAGCTAGACTATTTACAGTTAGTGCAGTGCGTCCTGCTCACAGTGTTCAGCTAAACCTACAAGTTAGTGGGGTGCGTCCACCTCACAGTGTTCAGCTAAAGCTACCTGTAGAAGGTTGGTGGTGTTCTCATACTACAGGCAGGCAGTTGATTTTGCTAGCTGCAGTATATATATATATATATATATCCCAGCTTAGTGCAGCTACAGGCCATTAGTATGTCTGGAAGGCCAAGAAGGAGAGGCAGACAGTCACAAGCCAATAAGAGAGGGCAAGCAGGCTCTGTGTCTAGTGCTGGTCGTGGAGACGGTGCATCCTCATCAGCACGTGGCCATGGGACACGCTTGGCCTTTTTTTCGGCAGCTGGCCGTGTTGAGCCGCAACATGCGGAAGACTTGGTCGAGTGGATGACCAAGCCATCCTCATCCTCCTCATCCTCTCTCACCCATGCCCAGGGTGCTTTGTCTGGCAAAGCAGCGGCCTCTTCCCTCGGCTCAATGTCATCAGCGACTCCTTCCCTAGCTCCACCATGTCCTCCTGAGGAGTCCCTCGAACTGTTTGACCACAGTGTTGGGTACATGCTCCAGGAGGATGCCCAGCGTTTGGAAGGCTCTGATGATGATACTGAGCTCGATGAAGGCAGTAACATGAGCACGGACAGAGGGGGTGCCCAAGAAGGACAGCAATCTGGCAGTCATGCTCCCCCTGCTGCAGCATACTGCCAGGTTTGCTCCAGTGATGAGGAGGGAGGGGATGATGAGGTCATTGACTCAACGTGGGTGCCTGATAGGAGAGAGGAGGAGGAGGAGGAGGAGGAGGCGGCACATCACCAACGAGGCAGGATGCCCTCCAGGGGCCAGCCTAAGGGCAGCACATTGACTGCATCACATGTGCAGGGCGCTGCAGTCTCTGCGCGTTATTCAAAAAGTTCTTTGGTGTGGGCCTTTTTTGAGACGAGTGCATCAGATCGCACCGCTGCTATTTGCAACATATGTCTCAAGCGTATCTCACGTGGCCAAAACATCTCCCGCTTGGGTACCACATGCTTGACCAGACATATGTTGACCTGCCATGCAGTTCGTTGGCAAGCGCATCTAAAAGACCCACACCAAAGAACAAAGAGGACCTCTCCTTGCTCCTCATCAGCTGAGATTTCCAACCCCACTAGACCTTCAGTCCTCTCTGAGACCTGCACTGAGAGGAATGATGGTGTAGTATTAGGTGTGTCACAGCCAAGTACTTGTGGGCAATCTGCTTTTGGTACACCGACGTCAGATTGTACCAGGCAAATTTCCCTGCCCCAGCTGCTGCACCGCCGAAAGAAGTTTGCTCCCAGCCATCCACATGCCCAGCGGTTGAATGCTAGCTTGGCAAAATTGCTGGCACTTCAACTGCTGCCTTTTCAGTTGGTAGACTCTGCCCCCTTCCGTGAGTTTGTGGAATGTGTGGTTCCTCAGTTGCAGGTACCCAAACGCCACTTTTTCTCACGGAAGGCGATTCCGGCTCTCTACCGGCATGTGGAAGGCAATGTCCATGCCTCGCTGGACAGGGCGGTCAGCGGTAAGGTGCATATTACCGCTGACTCATGGTCCAGCAGGCATGGACAGGGACGTTACCTAAGTTTCACGGCGCATTTGGTGACTCTGCTGGCAGCTGGGAAGGATGCAAGACAAGGTGCAGTAGTGTTGGAGGTTGTTCCGCCACCACGCCTCCAAAATGCTAATGATTGTGACACACCTCTCTCCTCCACCCCCTCCTCTTCTTCTTCCTCCATGGCCTCTTCCTCGGAACCAGCGGTGCTCCGTAGTCGTTCAAGGGGCTACGCAAGTACGCAGGCCAAAAGATGCCATGCGGTGCTTGAGCTGGTGTGCTTGGGGGACAGGAGCCACACTGGGGCAGAGGTTCTGTCAGCTCTGCAGGGGCAGGTTCAGAGGTGGTTGACGCCACGCCAACTTAAGGCAGGAATGGTGGTTTGCGACAATGGCACCAACCTCCTCTCTGCCCTCCGACAGGGACAAATGACCCATGTGCCCTGTTTGGCTCACGTCCTTAACTTGGTGGTGCAGCGGTTCTTGGGCAGGTACCCGGGCTTACAGGATGTCCTGAGGCAGGCCAGGAAAGTCTGTGTGCATTTCCGCCGGTCATATAATGCCAGTGCTCGGCTGACGGACCTCCAAAAGGAGTTTAACCTGCCCAAGAACCGCCTAATCTGTGACATGCCCACCAGGTGGAACTCAACGTTGGCCATGCTGCAGCGGCTGCACACGCAGCAGAGGGCCATCAATGAGTACCTGTGCGACTATGGCACCAGGACAGGGTCAGGGGAGCTTGTTTTTTTTTCCCCACGCCAGTGGGCCATGATCAGGGATGCATGCACTGTCCTGTCACCATTTGAGGAGGCCACGAGGATGGTGAGCAGTGACAGTGCATGCATCAGTGACACTGTCCCCCTTGTCCACCTGTTGGAGCACACGCTGCGTGGAATAATGGACAGGGCACTTGAGGCAGAACAGAGGCAGGAAGAGGAGGACTTCCTTAGCTCTCAAGGCCCCCTTTATCCAGACAGTGTTCCTGCTTGCCCGCCGATCACACAGGAAGAGGACGAGGAGGAGGAGGAGGAGGAGGAGGAGGAAGATTGTGTCAGTATGGAGGTGGAGCCTGGCACTCAGCATCAGCAGCAGTCTTTAAGGGATCAGTCCCAAGAAACACATGGACTTGTACGTGGCTGGGAGGAGGTGGCTGCGGACCATGTCGTCCCTAGTGACCCAGAGGACTCCGGACCGAATGCCTCAGCAAACCTACGCTGCATGGCCTCCCTGATCCTGCAAAGCCTGCGTAAAGATCCTCGTATTCGTGGTATCAAGGAGAAGGACCAATACTGGCTGGCAACCCTCCTTGATCCACGTTACAAGGGTAAGGTTGCGGACCTTATCTTGCCATCGCAGAGGGAGCAGAGGATGAAACATCTTCGGGAGGCCTTGCAGAAAGGTCTGTGCAACGCGTTCCCAGAGACTGGGAGGTTACAAACTCCTGTTTCTGGACAACGTGTTGCTGAGGCTTCGGTCAGTCAAAGAAGGAGCGGTGGAGAAGGTGGCCGTCTGACCGATGCGTTCAGACAATTTTTTGGTCCGCAGCCCCAAGGTATGATCGGTTCCAGCAACCATCGCCAGCGTCTGTTTTACATGGTGCAGAAATACCTAGGGGCAAGATCAGACTTGGACACCTTTCCCACTGAAAATCCTCTGGGTTACTGGGTCTTGAGGATGGATCACTGGCCAGAGCTTGCACAGTATGCAATTGAGCTACTGGCCTGTCCTGCATCCAATTCTTTCGGAACGCACATTCAGTGCTGCTGGAGGCGTGGTAACCGATCACAGGGTGCGTCTGTCCACTGACTCGGTCGATCGACTGACCTTCATAAAAATGAATCAGTCTTGGATCACCACCAGCTACCAAGCACCTGATGCTGATGTAACCGAATAATTTTTTTTGAAATCTCAGATCCCTTCAAAGACTGCCTATGCTGATGCTGAGTGACTATCCCTGAGTAATTATCCTCTTCCTCCTCAATCATCACGCTGATAGCTTGTAAGAACATTTTTGGCTCTGGGCGCCACCACCAGTGCCTAAGGCACAATTTTTCAGCCCCTGTTTAACAGGGGCGTGTAATTACAATTTTTGATGTAATACTTTGCAGCAGGGCTCGTTCCTGCATTCCAACTAGAGTGTCTGTGAGGGGTTGCAGTGTTGTGGCACCAGCACCAGTGCCCAAGGCCCAATTTTTCTGCTCCTGTCTAACAGGGGCGTGTAATTACAATTTTTGATGCAATACTTTGCAGCAGGGCTCGTTCCTGCATTCCAACTAGAGTGTCTGTGAGGGGTTGCAGTGTTGTGGCACCAGCACCAGTGCCCAAGGCCCAATTTTTCTGCTCCTGTCTAACAGGGGCGTGTAATTACAATTTTTGATGCCATACTTTGCAGCAGGGCTCGTTCCTGCGTTCCAACTAGAGTGTCTGTGAGGGGTTGCAGTGTTGTGGCACCAGCACCAGTGCCTAAGGCCCAATTTTTCTGCCCCTGTCTAACAGGGGCGTGTAATTACAATTTTTGATGCAATACTTTGCAGCAGGGCTCGTTCCTGCGTTCCAACTAGAGTGTCTGTAAGGGGTTGCAGTGTTGTGGCACCAGCACCAGTGCCTAAGGCCTAATTTTTCAGCTCCTGTTCAACAGGGGCATGTAATTACAATTCTTGATCTAATATTTCACAGCAGGGCCCTGTGAGGGCTTACAGTGTTGTGGCCACAGCAACACCTAAGGCCCAAATTTCTGCTGAGTATATAGGGCAGGACCCTACTTTCAAACATCTAACTTACAAACGACTCCTACTTGCAAATGGAAGGAGACAACAGGAAGTGAGATGAAATCTACCCCTAGGAAGGGAAATTCTCTCCTGTAAGAGTTAATATGGGAAAAAAAATTCTCCTTTCCACTGATGCTTTCCAATCCTTGTTCCACAAAAAAACCCAAATTTTCAAAAAACATTTTTCATTGGGACAAAAAGTGAGGTGAAATCTTCTGAAGAGGAGGAAAGACAGCAAAACAAATGTCACAGGGGTGATAACCCTTCCCTATGTTTTCCAAAAAGCTTAAAAAAGATTTTTTGGCTGGAGCTAAACACGTTAAAAATGTACCCGTTCAAAATTACAAACAGATTCTACTTAACAACAAACCTACAGTCCCTGTCTTGTTTGCACCGCCTGTATACTGCTGTTCAGAGTATATAGGGCCTGGTGGCCCCACACCTTTCCTTATTTTAATTTGGGCGTGGGGTTCCCCTTAATATCCTTACAAGACCCAAAGGGCCTGGTAATGGACTGGGGGGTACCCATGCCGTTTGTCTCACTGATTTGCATCCATATTGCCATGACCCGACATTACATTAAACCCGCAAGCAGTTTTAAATGAGATTTTTTCCTTTAAAAATGACATTTGGTGCAGGGACTGTTCTAAACACGGGAAACACGCGTCACTTTACAGGCATACTATAGACACCCCCCAGGTACGATATTTAAAGGAATATTTCACTTTTTTTTTTTTACTTTAAGCATCATTAAAATCACTGCTCCCGAAAAAACGTTTTTAAAAGTTTTTTTTGCATTGATACATGTCCCCTGGGGTAGGACCCGGGTCCCCAAACCCTTTTTAGGACAATACCATGCAAATTAGCCTTTAAAATGAGCACTTTTGATTTCGAACGTTCGAGTCCCATAGACGTCAATGGGGTTCTAACGTTCGTGCAAACTTTCGGTCCGTTCGCAGGTTCTGGTGCGAACCGAACCGGGGGGTGTTCGGCTCATCCCTATCCAAAGGTAAGTGCTAAACCTTAATTGGCATGTGATATCCATAATAAATTAATACTGAAAATCATTATAAATCATATACTGAAACTGTCTTAAGTGCTCCAAATATAAGCAATACATAAAGTGCCCTAGTGATAATACTTTTATTAATAAAGTGACGTGTAAAATCTTATCATCACATGTCATATATAAAAAAGTCCTTATTAAAGTGCTCCAATTCAATGCAAAAAAGTGTTTTTAGCACTAAAGTGCTAAGTGCAAATTCTTATGCTAAACGATTCATGTGAAGACATGCGTTGATAAAATAAAAAATATAAAGTCCATTCCAAAAAGCAATAATCAAATAGCAATCACGTTCTTGTGTCCACTCAGGTGCTCCCCCTTCAGTGTATGCGCTCACCTTAGAGCGTGTGACCTTGCAGTTAAGCTTGGTCAAAACATTCATATGAACCACTCCAGGGTTCAGTATCTGTGGTGGGATCTTGGGCTGATTGATGGCACGTTTTCCACATACATATATGACAAAGGAAACTAGATAGTGTAATATTGTTTTTATATGATTTTATTACTAAACATTAGTCCCTTTACTAGGGTCCTCACATTTCATGGGTGCTTCAGTAAAATGTCAGTTAATCCTAACGGAGGGTAATGGAATAAGTTTGGGCCAAGGCATGTGACCTATGGGGGTTCACTGCATTCCAAATTGAGGATATAAAGTTCTATAGGTTGGACTTGTGTCTTTTTTCAACCTCACCTACTATGTAACTATGTATGGGCACTGAAGATATACAGTGATATGGGCACTTACTCTATTGGGTTTGTAATCCTTGGTGGTCTCAGTGGGTAATATCATCTCAATGAGTTGTTCCTAGTGGCCGTCTCACTGATATATGGGTTATTGCATCAGTAAACATTCCACAATTTATTGGTCCTTAATCAGTGTTGAGAGAGGATGTTAAGAAGTACTGCATCATCCCATCATAGTGACAGTGGAGGGGGTAGTATATTATATTTTTTTTAATAGTAGTTTCTGAGAGCAGCACCTGATGGGGTTACAGATTATTATAAAGATTAAAATATTATTTGACATTATATTTTGTAAATTGTTTTATATTAATATTTTTTTCATTCTCATTTAGTATATACACCATTTTATATAATTTTATATAATTAAAACTAAACACAGATATTTTATAGTATTTCATATTAAATTTCCCTTATATACAAGAGTGAACGTAGTCACTCTTGTATATGAGGGAAATTTAATATAAAATATATATACATACATATATATGTATGTTGATCCCTATTGGTGGCTATGCATGACGCTGCAAATGGTGGGTCCTCTTCTATGCATCATCTTGAGTTCAAAATTAGTTAATGATGGAATTTTTACTCATCGTTTTATGTGTTATTTACACTCTAAATAGGCCACAGATATAAAATGAATTAATAGCAGTTTGAAACGTACAATCTATACTTTTGTGATATCCACTGTACAGCCAGTAGAGACAAGATCAATTTCCTGGATCTAGAAATAGGAATACGTAATGGTCAATTCCAATTTCAGACGCACTTCAAAGCCACGGATCGTAACAGTTTTATACCACCAGATAGCTGTCACCATCGATCCTGGCTTGATTCTGTGCCACGCAGCCAATTCCTCAGGCTGCGTAGAAATTGTTCGGACATTGACACCTTCAAAGTACAATCTTCTAAGAACCAAGTTTATAGATAAGGACTATGACCCTGATCTTGTTGAACGTGAGTTTCAGCACGCCCTTGCGATCGATAGAGAGTCATTATTAGAGGAAAGACCTAAGAAAGAACAAGATGACAGCTTTAAATGGTCCATGCTCACCTCTTTTTCTGTTCAACACAAACAGATCAGAGCCATCCTCTCCAAACATTGGGGTATCTTGAAAAATGATCAAGTTTTAAATTCAGTCTTGCCAGATCGAGCTAAAGTCATCTTTAGAGGTGCCCCCACCCTACAGAGCAAAATTTCCCCAAACGTTAATAATCCTCCTATACGCCAGCCTTTCTTTCACAAGATGGAAGGTTTCTACTCGTGCAGAAAGTGCGTAGTGTGTCAGCACAATTCTGGGATAGGACGGAAAACTGTGTCTTTTACATCTTCGGTCACCCATAAACGGTACCCCATCAAGCAGTTCTGCACCTGCACCACTAGCTGTATTGTATACTTGATCACATGCCATTGTGGCAAACAGTATGTGGGTCGCACCATTCGCTCTTTTGCAGTTAGAGTAGCAGAGCATATTGCTCTCATCAAGAATGGTGATACCAAACATACCGTTCCTAGACACTATAAGCTTAATCACAATCGGGTAATAGAGGGAACGCAATTTGTGGTAATCGACAAATACGTTCCCTCCTGGAGGGGTGGCGCCAGGACCAGAGGGGTATCACGCTTGGAGACCTTCTGGATCCATGAGCTTCGAACGCACTTCCCCCTGGGTATTAACATTGAGCTGGCCGTCAATGCCTTTATCAATAGGGCTTGATGCCCAGCTCCACCATTATTTTTATTTTCAGTACATTCCCTCTCTTATTTTATTTTCATTTACATGCTCTCTCTTATTTTTCATTAAACATTTTTCAATAAGTATTTTTATGGGAATTTAATAACAATTTCCTACTTTATATATTTACTATTTCCACTATTTTGGCACAATGCACTTACATGTTTAATTTGTTTTTCAACTTTACTTTTGTGTTTGTATGTATGAAATTTATCTGTACATTGTGAGGGGAGCCCACTACACATGTGTGCACTAATTACTTCATTATATTGTTTTGCATATGGGTAGTCCCCTTACTGGCATTTGTTTTGCACAGTCATTAGATACCTTTATTTAGTAACACATATTATATTTATACACATCTATTGTTTATATTCATGTTGTCCCCTACTGGTAGAGACAACATCAACAATCTCTCACACATCATATATGCATTTTTTAATGTAGGCATACACACAAAAAAACTTTTTTTGTTTCTTTTTGCGTATATCACATTATGTCCACGCTGACTTTACACTTTTTGTTTGTTTGGGGCCACTGCACAAACACATGTGACCATGCTTTGCAAGGCGAAAGGTCACTCTCCGTTCATGGAGTGCGTACTCCAAGGCGGAGTCTTTCCAAAATAGAGGGCAGACCGCTGTCTGAATGATATAACATCTCAGTCATGTTTATTCAACTGGTGCGCATGCGCATGGTGCGAGCGCACTTCGTCGCTTGTTCCATGTCTTATACAAGCCAGCATGTATCATGGTGCGCGTGCGCACCACTGACGGTCTGTTCAGAGCACACTTCCTTCTACGGCTATTATATCTTCATAGCCACATACACACCTTGTCCTCATACACAACAGGAATCAGTTATAGGTTCCAATGGGACATTTTTCGGGTGGTTTTATCTAGTTTCACTTGGTATTTCATTAACTCCATTGGTTTCACTTCCGGTTCCGGCATCTGGCCCCACAGAGAGGCGTGGAACGCACGTCGAGCGGCCATCTTGCCCGAAAACCGGAAGTGGCAATTATACACAATGTGGAGCGGCCTCCCACAATTTGAATCACACTACCTATATATCTCTTGCTGGCTGCAGTGGGAGGACCCCCCAGATGATGTCTAAGAGGATGAAACGCGTCGGGTAGGACCCCACTGCCGCCATACTTTTACAGCGCTGATTTTAAGAATTTCATCATCCGGTCTGCTCTTGGACTTTCATCCTTATCACTCCTCTGGAACATCTACCATCACCCACCACCCAAGCCTGATTTGACCCAGTTGGGTGTATGCTCTCTTGGGTCTACGTGATCTGGTAAGCCTCCCTATTGTTGGTGGTGGTGTGTTTCTTCTGTGTTCACTCCAGATGTCACATATTTGATATGTTCCTCACACGAAGTCACTGAAATTACATTGACCATTTTATGAGTCTTATATACATGGAGGACTTCCTTCTAGGTTTTTCTTCAATACCTTTCATCATGGGTTGGACATTGTTTTCATGTTGAACTTTTAGCGCTACACATACATTTTTGTTTTATATCCACTATACATGCCAAATTGATGTTGATGTCCAGTACTAAAAGACGCGGATGATTGAGTGTCTGCGGTCTACAAGAAAATGGCTGCTGAGACACTATTTATTGATTGACATAATAACCGTTCAATACAATTCTCCCTGAGGAAGATATGTCACATCCCTGTATCGACATGCGTTGGGGAGGGGACAGGACGATGCAGGAGACAGCTGATCGGTCTCAACACAGAAGGGACATACCATTTCAGTGGTCACAGCATTTTTTTGGCTTTTAAAGAATGGTGCACTGAAGCCACCCATGAAATGTGAGTACCCTAGTAAAGGGACTATTGTTTAGTAATAAAATAGTAAAAATGGATATTACACTATCTAGTTTCCTTTGTCATATATGTATGTGAAAAATGTGCCATCAATCAGCCCAGGATCCCACCACAGATACTGAACCCTGGAGTGGTTCATATGCATGTTTTGACCAAGCTTAACTGCAAGGTCACACGCTCTAAGGTGAGCGCATACACTGAAGGGGGAGCGCCTGAGTGGACACAAGAAAATGATTGCTATTTGATTATTGCTTTTTGGAATGGACTTTATATTTTTTTTTTATCAACGCATGTCTTCACATGAATAGTTTGGCATAGAACCTTGCACCTAGCACTTTAGTTCACTGGAGTACTTTTTTGCATTGAATTGGAGCACTTTAATAAAGACTTTTTTATATATGACATGGGATGATAAGATTTTACACATTACATTATATTGTTGCACAGTCACTTTATTGATAAAAGTATTGTCACTAGGAGACTTTATGAATTGTTTATATTTGGAGCACTTAAAGCGGAGTTCCACACAAAAATGGGACTTCCGCTTTTCGGAACCCCCCCCTCCGGTGTCACATTTGGCACCTTTTAGAGGGGAGGGGGGTGCAGATACCTGTCTAAGACAGGTATTTGCACCCACTTCCGGCATAGACTCCCACGGGAGTCTATGCTTCTTCCTGTCCCTCCGCGCTGTCTCCTGGGAAACACACAGGTCCCAGGAGATAGCGGGGACCAGTTACGACGCGCAGCGCGACTCACGCATGCGCAGTAGGGAACCGGGTAGTGAAGCCGCAACGCTTCACTTCCTGATTCCCTCACCTAGGATGGCGGCGGCAGCTGCCGAGAACCGAGCGGGTTATCGGCGTCGGCTGCCGACATCGCTGGACCCTGGGACAGGTACAGGTAAGTGGCCATTTATTAAAAGTCAGCAGCTGCAGTATTTGTAGCTGCTGGCTTTTAATATTTTTTTTTTTAGGTGGACTCCCTCTTTAAGACACAGTTTCAGTATATGATTTATAGTGATTTGTGGTATTAATTTATTATGCCAATATATCACATGCCAATAAAGATAGTGCAGCACTTGCCTTTTGGATTTATTTTAATACTTGTGCACGATCATATGGGACGTGATCAGTGCTAGCAGCTATCTAGAATTTAGTATATGTTTATGGTAGCTTGCAACATTTTTGTTGCTTAGATTGTTATTTTTCTCTGGACAGTACTTGGGTATACCATGGGTGTCTGTAGGTAGGGGCAAGGGGGGGCAATCGGGGATTGGATCAGGAGTTCCCCACTCGGTCTTTATTCTAGCACCGGCGGTCAGCCCTGCTTGCACCTGTACACAGTTTTGCATGGCCAGTGACAGCTGGTGCGAGGAGCAGGACAGCAAAGGCCTCAAGGGGTGGGCAGGATGACATCACCCCGGTCTACATAGTGCAAGTGAGCGGCCCAGGAGACAGAAGCCTTGGGAAAGGAGAGCAGCAAGACACCAGAAACAGCGGGCACAATGTCCCCGGCACCTCCCAGAGCCTGCAGTCTCTGACAGTCTCTTGTGCCATGTCTGCAGTCTCTGACCATCTCCTGTACTACGTCTGCAGTCTCTGACTGTGATAATGTGATAATGACATTGTCGAAAAGGATCAGAGCATAGGTGACCATAAAATGATGCCCCCCTGAAAAAAGTTCTGTGGACGGCCATGGGGTATACCTGGGTCCCACTAGTTTCTGCCAGTTCTGTCCTGGTGGCACTGCTGGACATCTTTCGATGTCGAAGGGAAGTAAGCATGATGTGTCTTTCATATGCTGCTTTAAGTTTTCTTGGCCAACCACTGTGTCTACGGTCCACAACATTGCCCGTTTCTTTCTGCTTCCACAAAAGAGCTTGAACAGCACATCTTGAAACCCCAGTCTGCTTTGAAATCTTTAAAAAACAAACAGAAATTCCCAATGCTGCCCTAGCTTGTCGGTTAAAAGGTCCAAAAGATGGTAAAATAAATGTCCAGATTTGTGGAAATGAAACAGTTAAGCACCTATATGCACCTATAGATGAAACAGTGTCTCTTATATACTTCATCTGGATGGTAATGAGAGACAAATAATCAATGAGAAATGTCTGTAGTATCCATTAGAAATAGGCAGCCTGCTGTGGGGTCAGGGAACCCACCATGAAACAGAAGAGGGGAAGGGGAGAGAGGCGCCAGGTGACCAATAGCATAAAACAGTTTGATGAGTAAATATAAAACACTGTAACATGCTCAGCTGAGGTAGGAGGCACGATTTGCCTCTGAAATTCGTTCTATATATATATATTCAGTTCTACTCTGGGTCTGACAGCTGTCATTCAGCTCCCTGCAGCTCGTGGTTGCATGGTCCTTTCTCCTGTCTTCACGGAGCCTAGGACCATCTCACTATCTCATGCAGGATCCTTCACACAGCCCAACTGGGCACACACAGCCTTTCATGATTACCCTGTGAGTTGAACCTGTTACTGTGTTTTATATTTATTCATTAAACAGTTTTACACTATTGGTCACCTGGCATCTCTCTCCCCTTCATCTCTTCTGCTTTGAAATCTTTGGTTGGGAGAGACTTTACTGATGCAATATAAACTACCTTGTGTCTTGTTGCTGTCTTGACCTGTGACACGAACCTGTCTTCCACAACCTCACCTTAGTAGCAGAGTTGTTTGTTCCTCATCCTCATTCAGCTTTTAGCTGGGTTCACACTATAGCAATAGCAGGAGATTGTGACCAGCTCTCTATGAAACTGGTTCTAATATCTCCGCTGCGGCTCTAGTGCAAATTTGTACAGGAACCCTGTGCGTCTTTTGGTCCGTTTCAGGTCCGAATTCAGCCAAAAATTTGGGTTGAAATCCAACCTGAAACGGTGAATGCGGACGCACCGGACCCCTGCTGTGAGTCCCTTAAGCCTCCTACACAGCTGTTTCTCTTGCAGTTAATTGCTGTGCTTTAACCTACATAAGAAATTGATGATCATTAGCACCTGCTTGGTATAATTGGTTAATCATACACCTGACTCTAATCCTACAAAATCACTGACTTTGTGCACATGTAAGAATTGATGCTGTTTGAAGCCAAAGGGTAATCACACCAAACATTGATTTGATTTTGATTTTTCTTCTGTTTGCTCACTTTGCATTTTGTACATTGATAAAAAATAAGCAGTTGAAATATCTATTTTTGAAAAAAATG
This sequence comes from Lithobates clamitans, assembly GCA_037952925.1. Classification (NCBI taxonomy): domain Eukaryota; kingdom Metazoa; phylum Chordata; class Amphibia; order Anura; family Ranidae; genus Lithobates; species Lithobates clamitans. Next base: position 3,113,383 of record JBBGZY010000992.1, read on the forward strand.
TCTTATTTTACAGCATGTATTTACACCTGCCTAAAACTTTCGCACAGTACTGTACATGAGATTTTTCATTAACCACTTCCCGCCCGCCCACCATCAAATGACGGAGGGACGGTGCGACTCTCGTTATGGGTGAAAGTCATATGACGGCGCCCAGAGCCGCTGCTACCCTGATCTCTGTAAAGATCTTTAATCATGTGATTGGCTGTGTTCAGTCACAGCTGGTCACGTGTAGATGCGGAAGTGCCGGTAATCGTCTCTCATCGCCTCACACTGAGTGTGTGGCGAGGAGAGCCAATCAGTGGCATCTCCTCACAGGGGACACCTGGACAGGTAATCAGGGCACTGATTAGTAATAATATTTAAGAATAATAAATCACACTTGTTTAATAATAATAATAATAATAAGGTAAACAGAGTAAACCTAGTCAAAACAAGCCAGAGTTCAGTAACCGGATCGGGTAGTCAGCCAAGCAAATATCAGAGAGCCAGAGTTAAACGTAGTAGTACAGCAAGCAGGATCAGGAGCCAAAAGGAACGTCAGCCGAGCAAGTCTTCAACAGGAATGCAGGAGAAAGTCTCTGTGATGTTGACAAAGGCGAAGGCAGAGATCAAGTGAACTGGACGGCTTTAAGTAGGCAGGACTGACGAGCAGAATCAACAACAGCTGGGTAACAGTGGAGAGATTTGGGAGCTGGCAATTAGCCGACAGCTGAGCGGCCAGCTTGGAGAAGGAAGGGCTGAGCCCAGCCCTGACAGTACCCCCTCCTCAATGACCCCTCCCCCTCGAAGAGGAGGTTCGAGGGGAAAACGTCTATGGAAATCACGGAGGAGTACAGGGGCATGCACGTCCGAGGATGAAACCCAAGAGCGTTCCTCCGGACCGCACCCCTTCCAATGCACCAGGTACTGTATGCGCCCACGGAACCTATGGGAGTCAACAATGGATTGTACTTCATACTCCTCATGGTTCTCAACCTATATTGGGTGAAGATGTGGCACCAAGGTGGTAAAGCGGTTGCAGACCAAAGGTTTCAATAAGGAGACATGAAACACATTTGAGATGCGCATACTAGGAGGAAGGTCCAAGGCATAGCCACTGGGTTAATCCTGCGAAGGATACGGAAAGGCCCAATAAACCAAGGTGCAAACTTCAAAGAAGGAACAAGAAGTCGGAGGTTGCGAGACGACAGCCAGACTCTGTCCCCAACCTGGTAGGAAGGCGCAGGCAGGCGTCTGCAGTCAGCATGGAGTCTGTACCTATCGTTAGCATATTGCAAAGTCTCCTGAAAGGCTCCTCTAATGCAGGAATACTCTGCGGAACAAACAAGTCAGGCAACATGGAAGGTTGGACACCATAATTTGCCAAAAACGGGGACAATCGTGAAGCAGAACTCAAGGCACTGTTGTGAGCAAATTCTGCCCACGGTAATAGGTCTGACCAGTAGTTATGATGGTCAGAAATATAGCAACGTAGGAATTGCTCCAAGGACTCATTGGCTTGTTCTGCGGCCCCATTAGACTGTTGGTGATACGCAGAGGAGAAAGCAAGCTGAATTCCCAACTATGCACAAAAGGCTCACCAGAACCGGGAGACAAATTGACTACCCCTGTCCGATACAATCACCTTGTATAGCCCATGTAAGCAAAAGATCTCCCGAGCAAAAATGGAAGCCAGTTCCTTAGAAGTGGGCAACTTCTTAAGTAGAATACAATGACACATCTTTGAGAACCGGTCAACCATCATAAGGATTACAGTGTTGCCTTGGGAGCTGGGTAACTCCACAATAAAATCCACAGATAGGTGGGTCCAGGGCCTCTCTCCATTTTGTATGGGTTGTAGGAGGCCCACTGGAAGGTGTCATGGAGTCTTACTCTGAGCACACATGGAACAGGCAGCTACGAAGGCAGTTACATCAGCCCATAGACTAGGCTACCAGAATTGTTGAGAAATGGCCCAAACGAGTTGATTCTTCCCAGGGTGGCCAGCTGCCTTGGGAGAATGGTAAGTCTGGAGCACGGCAGTACGGAGACTCTCTGGGACAAAGCAGCGGTCACAAGGTTTCTCAGGAGGAGCATGGACCTGAGCAGCAAGAATTTTGTCACCCAAAGGAGAAGTGAGACTGGTGCGAACTGTAGCCAGAATACGATCAGGAGGAATCATAGGAACCGGAACCGACTCCAACTTGGAAGTGGAGGAAAATTGTCGTGACAAGGCATCAGCCCTTACATTCTTAGTCCTGGGTAAGAGTGAGACAATGTAATTAAAACTTGACAAGAAAAGAGCCAATCGCGCCCTACTGGAGGAGAGGCGCTCAGCCTCAGACAAGAATGTGAGATTCTTGTAGTCAGTAAGAATGAGAACCAGCACAGTGGTACCTTCAAGGAGATGTCTCCATTCTTTCAGGGATAAAATGATCGCCAATACCTCTCTGTCACCAATCTCGTATATGCACTCTGCAGGTGACAATTTCTTGGAAAAGTAGCCACGCGGATGCATAGCGCTCTCAGAGTTAGGACGTTGAGACAGAAGGGTACCAACTCCAGTCTCAAAAGCATCAACTTCTAGGATAAAAGGCAATGTAGGATCAGGATTAGGGATGAGCCGAACACCCCCCGGTTTGGTTCGCACCAGAACCCGTGAACGGACCGAAAGTTCGCACGAACGTTAGAACCCCATTGACGTCTATGGGACTCGAACGTTCGAAATCAAAAGTGCTCATTTTAAAGGCTAATTTGCATGGTATTGTCCTAAAAAGGGTTTGGGGACCCGGGTCCTACCCCAGGGGACATGTAGAGAGCCGGAATCGCCTTCCGTGAGAAAAAGTGGCGTTTGGGTACCTGCCACTGAGGAACCGCACATTCCACAAACTCACGGAAGGGGGCAGAGTCTACCAACTGAAAAGGCAGCAGTTGAAGTGCTAGCAATTTTGCCAAGCTAGCATTCAACCGCTGGGCATGTGGATGGCTGGGAGCAAACTTCTTTCGGCGGTGCAGCAGCTGGGGCAGGGAAATTTGCCTGGTACAATCTGACGTCGGTGTACCAAAAGCAGATTGCCCACAAGTACTTGGCTGTGACACACCTAATTCTACACCTTCATTCCTCTCACTGCAGGTCTCAGAGAGGACTGAAGGTCTAGTGGGGTTGGAAATCTCAGCTGATGAGGAGCAAGGAGAGATCCTCTTTGTTCTTTGGTGTGGGTCTTTTAGATACGCTTGCCAACGAACTGCATGGCAGGTCAACATATGTCTGGTCAAGCATGTGGTACCCAAGCGGGAGATGTTTTGGCCACGCGAGATACGCTTGAGACATATGTTGCAAATAGCAGCGGTGCGATCTGATGCACTCGTCTCAAAAAAGGCCCACACCAAAGAACTTTTTGAATAACGCGCAGAGACTGCAGCGCCCTGCACATGTGGAGCTTTGGGGTGTGATGCAGTCAATGTGCTGCCCTTAGGCTGGCCCCTGGAGGGCATCCTGCCTCGTTGGTGATGTGCCGCCTCCTCCTCCTCCTCCTCCTCCTCCTCCTCCTCTCTCCTATCAGGCACCCACGTTGAGTCAGTGACCTCATCATCCCCTCCCTCCTCATCACTGGAGCAAACCTGGCAGTATGCTGCAGCAGGGGGAGCATGACTGCCAGATTGCTGTCCTTCTTGGGCACCCCCTCTGTCCGTGCTCATGTTACTGCCTTCATCGAGCTCAGTATCATCATCAGAGCCTTCCAAACGCTGGGCATCCTCCTGGAGCATGTACCCAACACTGTGGTCAAACAGTTCGAGGGAATCCTCATGAGGACATGGTGGAGCTAGGGAAGGAGTCACTGATGACATTGAGCTGAGGGAAGAGGCCGCTGCTTTGCTAGACAAAGCACCCTGGGCATGGGTGAGAGAGGATGAGGAGGATGAGGACGGCTTGGTCATCCACTCGACCAAGTCTTCCGCATGTTGCGGCTCAACACGGCCAGCTGCCGAAAAAAAGGCCAAGCGTGTCCCATGGCCACGTGCTGATGAGGATGCACCGTCTCCACGACCAGCACTAGACACAGAGCCTGCTTGCCCTCTCTTATTGGCTTGTGACTGTCTGCCTCTCCTTCTTGGCCTTCCAGACATACTAATGGCCTGTAGCTGCACTAAGCTGGGATAGAACACCTGTAATTTTCTTCAGGTAGCTTTATATACTGTAACCAGACAAGCCTGCCTGTCAGTAGGAAGATAACAGGAACGGATCTAGCTGAACACTGTGAGCAGGACGCACTGTACTAAATGTAAATAGTCTAGCTGCCTGACCGTGGTACTAATAGGATCAAATAGAACACCTGTAATTTTCTTCAGGTAGCTTTATATACTGTAACCAGACAAGCCTGCCTGTCAGTAGGAAGATAACAGGAACGGATCTAGCTGTACACTGTGAGCAGGACGCACTGTACTAAATGTAAATAGTCTAGCTGCCTGACCGTGGTACTAATAGGATCAAATAGAACACCTGTAATTTTCTTCAGGTAGCTTTATATACTGTAACCAGACAAGCCTGCCTGTCAGTAGGAAGATAACAGGAATGGATCTAGCTGTACACTGTGAGCAGGACGCACTGTACTAAATGTATATAGTCTAGCTGCCTGACCGTGGTACTAATAGGATCAAATAGAACACCTGTAATTTTCTTCAGGTAGCTTTATATACTGTAACCAGACAAGCCTGCCTGTCAGTAGGAAGATAACAGGAACGGATCTAGCTGAACACTGTGAGCAGGACGCACTGCACTAAATGTAAATAGTCTAGAAGATAACAGGAACGGATCTAGCTGAACACTGTGAGCAGGACGCACTGCACTAAATGTAAATAGTCTAGAAGATAACAGGAACGGATCTAGCTGAACACTGTGAGCAGGACGCACTGCACTAAATGTAAATAGTCTAGAAGATAACAGGAACGGATCTAGCTGAACACTGTGAGCAGGACGCACTGCACTAAATGTAAATAGCAGGAACGGATCTAGCTGAACACTGTGAGCAGGACGCACTGCACTAAATGTAAATAGCAGGAACGGATCTAGCTGAACACTGTGAGCAGGACGCACTGCACTAAATGTAAATAGCAGGAACGGATCTAGCTGAACACTGTGAGCAGGACGCACTGCACTAAATGTAAATAGTCTAGAAGATAACAGGAACGGATCTAGCTGAACACTGTGAGCAGGACGCACTGCACTAAATGTAAATAGCAGGAACGGATCTAGCTGAACACTGTGAGCTGGACGCACTGCACTAAATGTAAATAGCAGGAACGGATCTAGCTGAACACTGTGAGCAGGACGCACTGCACTAAATGTAATTAGCAGGAACGGATCTAGCTGAACCCTGTGAGCAGGACGCACTGCACTAAATGTAAATAGCAGGAACGGATCTAGCTGAACACTGTGAGCAGGACGCACTGCACTAAATGTAAATAGCAGGAACGGATCCAGCTGAACACTGTGAGCAGGACGCACTGCACTAAATGTAAATAGCAGGAACGGATCTAGCTGAACACTGTGAGCAGGACGCACTGCACTAAATGTAAATTGCAGAAACGGATCTAGCTGAACACTGTGAGCAGGACGCACTGCACTAAATGTAAATAGTCTAGAAGATAACAGGAACGGATCTAGCTGAACACTGTGAGCAGGACGCACTGCACTAAATGTAAATAGCAGGAACGGATCTAGCTGAACACTGTGAGCAGGACGCACTGCACTAAATGTAAATAGTCTAGATAGAAGATAACAGGAACGGATCTAGCTAAACTGAATACAGTGTATATATATATATGCAACACCTGGGATGCATATATATATACACAATACACTGTAAGTGCAGCTAACTGACTGACTGTTCTGCCTAATCTATCTAACTCAAATCAAATGACACTGTCTCTCTCTCTCTATATCTCTCAGCACACCGGAACACACACTACACAGGGCCGCCGTGCAGGCGGCCTTATATAGTGTGGGGTGTGTACTAAATCCCCTGAGCCATAATTGGCCAAAGCCACCCTGGCTTTGGCCAATTACAGCTCTCTCTACTGACGGCGCTGTGATTGGCCAAGCATGCGGGTCATAGTGCATGCTTGGCCAATCATCAGCCAGCAATGCACTGCGATGCCGCAGTGAATTATGGGCCGTGACGCGCCACACGAATTTGGCGCGAACGGCCCATATCGTTCGCAATTCGGCGAACAACCGAACAGCCGATGTTCGAGTCGAACATGGGTTCGACTCGAACACGAAGCTCATCCCTAATCCCATCCCAACACAAGAGCAGAAACAAAGGCAGCATTGAGACTCTCAAAGGCCTTAATGGACTCCGGAGACCAACTCTCTGGGTTAATAATAATAAAAGTGATCCGCGCAGACTTCTAACACATTAATATTGAGGTGAAATAATCCAAATCATTGGTAAAAAAGTAAACACAGTAATTGAAATCCAAAATGAGTGTGTATTCATCAAAAAAAGTCCAAATCAAAGTGATAAATTAGTGACAATAATCATGCGTGTCCATAATCCTGGTGAATCTTCTAAATAGACAGTTATGTTGTGAGATTGATGTTAACCTTCGTGACTAAATAGTCACGTAATGCTCCTAGAACTCTTACCTCCAGATGGAGAACAATAAGCCTTAGATTGGTATCCTGAGATGGGATCGCCTGTATATCGTCCGTGTTTCCAAACGATGTCCGTGTGGATGGTTATGGACGTGGTTCGCGATCTGCTGAATAAACCTTCTCCCTGTTAACAACTTGGTTAGCCTCAGGATCTCGAGGTTCCGTTATGAACTTTCAATATTCGCCATTAAAGTAATAAAAGAAAACAGGCCTCCCATAGTGTAATATGTAAAGATAACACAGTTTATTAGAAATGCCAAGTTGCCTCTTACATTTAAAAAGATAAAAACAAGCTTATCTGTCTGTATCCATGTGTCAAACACGCTCCTTGCATCACTTCCTGTCTCTCAGACTTCCAGCCAATCCCTTTAAATTTTCAACTCTGTGGGTTACCGTCCTTTCTGGTCATATCAGTCAGGGGCTTGACCAAGGACGAGAAGTTACGAATAAACTTCCGATAATAGTTGGCAAAGCCCAGGAAACGCTGCAGAGGACGTAAACCCACGGGTCAGGGCCACTGTAGGACTGCTGAAAGTTTCTCTGGGTCCATCGAAAAACCAGCAGTGGAAATTAAATAGCCCAGGAATTTAACCTGTTTACGATGGAACTCGCACTTCTCCAGTTTATAAGGAGATTGTTTTCTCTTAGTTTCTGAAGCACATGACAGACATCTGTGTGGTGGCTCTCCAGGGACTTGGAAAATATGAGGATATCATTAAGATAAACCACCACACATAACTGCAACAAATCTCGGAGGACATCGTTAATAAAGTCCCGGAAAACTGCAGGGGCGTTACAAAGGCCAAAAGGCATTACGAGGTACTCATAATGGCCTGTTCTGGTATTAAACGCAGTTTTCCACTTGTCGCCCTCCTTGATCCGCACGAGATTGTATGCCCCTCTCAAATCAAGCTTCGTGAAAACCGTTGCTCCCTTGAGGCGGTCAAATAACTCTGTAATCAACGGAATCGGGTAGGCATTCTTAATTGTGAAACGATTGAGACCCCTATAATCTATACAAGGTCTCAGTTCACCGCTCCTGTTCTTCACAAAGAAGAAACCAGCACCAGCAGGAGACGAGGATTTGCGGATGAAACCTCAAGAAAGTGCGTCTGCAACATACTCCTCCATGGCCTTATCCTCCAAGACCGACAAAGGGTAAACCCGGCCATGAGAGGGAATGGCACCAGGTTGAAGGTCAATTGTGCAATCATAAGGCTGGTGTGGAGGCAAACTACCGGCTTGACCTTTGTCAAAGACATCGCTAAAATCGCGGTACTCCTCCGGCAGGGAGGAAAGTGAAGAGGTGCACAGGACCTTGGCTACCTTCTGGAAGCATGTCTCACTGCATTGTGGTGACCAGGAGAGAACCTCAGCACAGAACCAATCAAAAGAGAGGTTGTGCCTCTGTAACCAAGGATAACCAATAACCAGCAGAAACCTAGGTGAGGAAATAACTTGGAATTGGATTATCTCATGGTGAAGAGCCCCTACGGCCATGGACAACGGAACCATCTCACGAGTCACATGGGCAGGCTGTAGAGGTCTCCCATCCAGAGCCTCAATGGCAAGTGGAGTGTCACGCAGCTGCAGCGGAATCGAGTGCTGCGTCACAAAGGCAGCATCAATATACAGGCCTGCAGCCCCAGAGTCGATTAGAGCCTGTATCTCAATGGATGACTCAGCCCAAAAAAGGGTGACCGAAACCAGGGGCTTATCCTTCTGGATAACTGGAATCGAAACAATGCCATCTAGGGTCTGTCGATGACAGGACCTCAAGGTTCGGGCGTTCCCTGGACGGGTAGGACAAGACTTCAAAAAGTGACCTGCCTGGCCACAATAAAGGCACAATCTCTCCTTCCTCCTAAAGGCCCTCTCATCCGCAGAGAGAGACGTGTGAAGCCCAAGTGGGTTCATCTTCACTGACCGACTCGGTACCAGGAGGAGAGGGAGGCACGGGTGGGACTGCAAAGCTTGGAGGCAAACGTACAGGAGGCTTCCACAAGCGCTCCTTAAAAGAGAGTCTTTCTCTGAGCCTGGAGTCAATGAGGATGGCAAACGTGATCAACCTCTCCAGCTCAGTGGGTATATCTCGGGCTGCTATCTCATCCTTGATGGAATCCGAGAGACCATGAGAAAAAGCAGCCACGAGGGCCTCATTGTTCGCAGGAGAAAGTCTCTGTGATGTTGACAAAGGCGAAGGCAGAGATCAAGTGAGCTGGACGGCTTTAAGTAGGCAGGACTGACGAGCAGAATCAACAACAGCTGGGTAACAGTGGAGAGAGATGGAAGCTGGCAATTAGCCGACAGCTGAGAGAAGGAAGGGCTGAGCCCAGCCCTGACACCTCTCACCCCCCCTCCTTTCCCACTTTCCCCCCTACCCCCCCTTTTAACCCCACCATTTCCCACTACCCTCCCAACCTTCCTTTTTCCTCCCCTTTACCCCCCCTCCCCTTCCACCCCCCCTCCTTGTTTCTCTCTCTTCTCCCCTTCCCCTTTCTTTCCATCCCCCTTTGCCCCTTTCCCTGTTTCCTCCCTCCCCCCTTTCCCTCCCTGGATTGTGACTTATACCAGTTTTGTGTATTATCTTCATATATTACCTTTTCATTTAGACTCATACCCGCATACATCCCCCTTGTCCGCCGCGGGGGAAGCCTCCAGTTCGGGCAGGTGGTTTTACACATAGGCCATCTCTGCAGCCTGGTGAGCAATTCATTAATAATAATCATTTTCATTATTCTGTATAACTTGCTGAACCTTATTGTGTGCATTTTTGAATATTATGTATTCGATCTATGCCTTATTTCATTATCTACCTTACAGAATAGTTCTCCTGAAAAAGCGGTCACCCGCGAAACTAGTAGAGAACCCAATCAATTTCGAGAATTGTTTCAACAGCAGATACTTTCTAGGAGTACGCTGAGTATTTGCTTTTTGAAAATCAATTTTTTCCTAATTGTTGTTTTAATATACCCTGTATGTTGTTTTTTTATGTAGTAAATAGTTTTTTTATATTATCCATTTGTTTGTTACTAGTACCGAGATAGTCCATCACAATTTCTTGAGTTTAGGATTAGATTTATGGCCAGCCTCAGCAACTGCCCCACCTTCCCATTCTCATCCCTTCCTTTCTATATATCAATTTGGACGATGGTACCTTGCTAATTTTTTATTATATGAGGCTATACTCTCAATGTAATATAACCCCCTGGGAGAAGCGCTATCCCGGGGGGTTACCTTGTGGGCGCACTCCCGAGTCCAGCATTTAGTGTCCATAGAAGCTGAATGCAGGACTCGGGCCCGCCCCCCGCGGCCGCGTCATTGGATTTGATTGACAGCAGCGGGAGCCAATGGCTGCGCTGCTATCAATCTATCCAATCAACAGCCGAGAACCCCCTGGCAGAGAGACGGCGCGTCCCTGTGGGACAAGTTCGAGGGTTCAGGTAAGTAAAACAGGGGGGCTGGGGGGCCGGTCACTGACAGGTGTTTTTTCACCTTAATGCATAAGATGCATTAAGGTGAAAAAACACGAACCTTTACAACCCCTTTAAGCACAGTGGCATCTACTACACCCACATTCACAATGCAGATTTATTCCCTCTGATCTGCAACCACAAACGCAGTGCAAAGCAATCTCCATTGAACATGTAGACAAAGCATACCTACTGTACAAAATCCTCCTTGTCAGCCCAGTTCATACTTAGTAGACACGGTGCCGGGATCATATAGCGTGTACAATTATAATATCTCACTTTTCGTTCAGCCTTATAATCTTGGCATTGAATCCTAATGAATTCATAGGCATGTCAAATCTTGTGATACGTGTCACTTGAACCCAAGGAAGGAGTTAACAGGAATTCTAATCCAGAAAACATCTTTATTAAATAAAACAGCCTATAGCAGACTATGGAGGGGGGGAGTAGGAGGAGGAGGAGGGGATGGATTGCAGTGCATCAGAAGAAAGCTGGAGAAGGAACACTGACATGGCAAGGGGAGCAATCCTTGGGGGGGGGGGGTGCCGTGACTTGGGTCGGTCTTGACTGGTTCTGTCTAGTTCCTTGCAGCATCCTAGCGCTGTTTTTGTGCGGATAGGACACCCTACTGCTGCTCAGTGCTCACCACCTTTTGTTAGGGAGGGGAGGGAGGACCTTTCCCCACTTCCTCCTGTCATAGCAAACTGAATGCAAAGTCATGTCCAATGTACATAGAGACAATGGTGTTATTTTAACCCTTTAGTGGACCGAAGAGATGAACAATGCTGTGCATGGACTCTGGCGGTAAACAGGCCGAGATTTAATGACTGGTGTGTGTGTGGAATCCATGGTGTCAATCGGTGCAGCTTCTTATATAAAGTCTTCTATAGACTTTTATAAACTTTTAACTTCAGGAGGGGCAGGAAGTTTGAAGTGATGTGTTGGCCTATGTCATATGGTTGCTACTGTTAATTAAATGTTATTATTATGTTTAACCCTGCAGTGTTTTTTTTTTTTTTTTTATTTGGGAGTGCCACACAAACTGCTGACGAAGCACACACTCAGCCACCACAGATTACTAAGCAGTATATATTAAGAATACATGTATATCTGTGAAGCATCTGCTTGTCTGTGCTCCTTAACCACTTCAGCTTAAGATTTGGCTGCTCAATGACCAGGCCATTTTTTGCGATTCGGCACTGCGTCGCTTTAACTGACAATTGCGCAGTCATGCGACAATGTACCCAAACAAAATTGACGTCCTTTTTTCTCACAAATAGTGCTTTCTTTTGGTGGTATTTGATCACCTCTGTGATTTTTATTTTTTGCACTATAAATAAAAAAACCCAATGGGGTTTATTTACTAAAGACAAATCCACTTTGCACTGCATGTGGAAGTGCAGTCGCTATTAGATCTGAGGGGGACATGCAAGGAAAATAAAAAACAGCATTTTTGCTTGTACATGATTGGATGATAAACTCAGCAGAGCTTCCCCTCATTTCAGTGCATCCCCTCAGATCTACATCGACTGCACTACAAGTGCACTTTCAAGTTGCCTTTAGTAAATCAACCCCAATATCTTTTAATTTTTGCTATAATAAATATCCCAAATTTTTTTGTCAAAAAAATAATTTTTTTCCTCAGTTTAGGCCGATACGTATTCTTCTACATATTTTTGGTAAAAAAAAATAGCAATAAGCATATATTGATTGGTTTCCGCAAAAGTTACAGCGTCTACAAAATAGGGTTTATAGCATTTTTATTATTATTATTTTTTACTAGTAATGGCGGTGATCTGCGATTTAAAATTAAAAACGGTCGACATTCGGCCTGTGTATAAGACAGCCGGCCCAACAGAAGCCAATGGCTGATCGGAGTGTTCTGGCGGGGGGGGGGGGGGCATCCCCTTGTCAGAACACAAAGAAGCAGCAGGGGAGATAGCTGTGCTAACATTAGAGTGTTAGTACAGTGGCGCAGGTTTTTTTCGTTCAACTCACTGGGTTGAATAAAAAAACAGCTAGTGGTGTGTACCATGCTTAACTGGTTCCCAACCGGCCAACGCAGTTATACTGCGGCAGAATGGCTCCCCTGGGTGAGTTGTCGTATCTGTACGTCGGCCCTTTAAGACGCTGTAGGAGGCGTGTGTGCGCCCGCAGCATGGGCACGAAGCCGATGTGAGTGCCCGGCGGGCACAATGCCCACCGGGCGCCCGCGATCGCTCATGGCAGAGCGAGAACCAGGATCTGTGTGTGTAAACACACAAATCCCAGTTCTCTCAAGGGAGAGGAGGGAGATCGTGTGTTCATACTAAGTATGAACACTGATCTCTCTCCTCCCCTAGTCTATCCCATCCCCCCCACCCCCACAGCTAGAACACACCTAAGGAACACAGTTAACCCTTTGATCGCCCCCTAGTGTTAACCCTTTTCCTGCCAGTGACATTTATACAGTAATCAGTGCATTTTTCTCTCATCCATGTCTTTATGGACCTTGCTTTGTGCACTGGTGTGCAGTCATGTTGGAACAAGAAGGGGCCATCCCCAAACTGTTCCCACAAAATTGGGTGCATGAAATTGTCCAAAATGTCTTGGTATGCTGACGCCTTAAGAGTTCCCTTCACTGGAACTAAGGGGCTAACCCCAACCCCTGAAAAAAACAACCCTACACCATAATCCTCCCTCCACCAAATGATTTGGACCAGTGTACAAAACAAGCTCCATAAAGACATATATGAGCATGTTTGGGGTGGAGGAACTTGACTCACCTGCACAGAGCCCTGACCTCAACCCCATAGAACACCTTTGGGATGAATTAGAGCAGAGACAGCGAGCCAGGCCTTCTTGTCCAACATCAGTGCCTGACCTCAAAAATGCGCTTCTGGAAGAATGGTCAAACATTCCCATAGACACACTCCTAAACCTTTTTCGACAGCCTTCCCAGAAGAGTTGAACCTGGTATAGCTGCCAAGGGTGGGCCAACTCAATATTGAACCCTACGGACAAATACTGGGATGTCATTAAAGTTCATGTGCCTGAAAAGGCAGGTGTCCCAATACCTTTGGTAATATAGTGCATTTCCTCAGGCAACCTTGATTAATGTAAGTATCCTTGTATAATGGTAGGCTGGCATACACTAAGTGTTTCCAAAAGGAAAGGTGGGAGGTGTGGATTTTTTCCAAATCATAGTGATGGCCTTATGGCATAAAAAGGAGGAGGCCAACCCCAAATGCAGGTTGCAAATGCAATGCGTTTCCAAGGCTGGCCATACACCTATGGATTATCTGCAGATTTTCTATGGTTAGATGGAAAAAGTGGGAGGTTCCTCCATCCACACAGTTTAGCGAACATGGAGAGATCTGTTGCACATTTTCTATCTAACCATAGAAAATCTGCAGATAATCTATAGGTGTATGGCCAGCTCAAGAGTAGAGCATCCATTCAAAATGAATGGGCTGAAATTGCACCGCACATAATCACATGTAAATTGCGTAGGAATGCAGACGCAGTCCTTTGTGATTCATAGTATGAACCAGGGCATAAAGGGTTAGTTCACCTTTACCAAAAAACTGCCTATGTAGGTAAGGGGTGCCTGTAGATAAGAACAAACTCTGCAGCTTTGACCAAAGTAGGCCATCAACCCATCCTGCCTTGTTGCTAGGACACTCCCAGACCATTCAAACCCCTTTGCATGCTCTCTCTCTCTTTCCTGTCACAGTAGCTCAGAGTTCAGGAATACTGCGATGAAGAATATAGTGGACAACGCATGTGAGGGGATTTGAGAGCTCAAACCTGTGATGATGGGGGTTAGCAATAAGGGCCAGGGAGTGTCTTAGCAACTTACTAGCAACAAGGCAGGCAAAGCTGCACAGTTTGTTTTCATCGAGACCCTTACCTGCATAGGCAGTTTTTTTGTAAAGGTGAACTAACCCTTTAAAGCGGGACTTCAATTGAAAAAAAAAGAGACATTTTTGGTATGGTACATGGCACATGAGTGGGAGTGATGTTATCCCGCACTGGGTAATCAAGGTGGCCGAAGACTGGCACCCAGAAGAAGCTGGGGAGAAGATGGGGGTGAGAGACCTCGTGGGCATCGGACCACTGCAATAGAGGTTTTTTTTAACTTTAGTTCTACTTTAAAGAGGAACTACCCCCCTTGCCTTGGTCACTGGGTGGTCAATGAAAACCCACACGGGGTTATGCCCACCATTACACACATCCGCTGTTGTGAATGGACCCCTTATTGTGGTGATGTACAGGGAGGCTGTACCTGTACAGTGGGATGAGATAATGTGCCAGGGACTGTGGCTATCAGTATTGTAACTGTTGATTCACAAGCCTGTGGGCAGGGCCAGAAAGTTGGTACTAAAAATGGAAGAATGGCACACAGAGACTAATGCCCCGTACACACAAGTGGAATTTCCACCAGAAAAATCTTGGATGGTTTTTCCGACAGAATTCCGCTCAAGCTTGCCTTGCATACACACGGTCACACAAAAGTTCGCTGAACTTTCGACTGTCAAGAACGCAGTGATGTACAACACTATGAAGAGCCGAGAAAATGAAGTTCAATGCTTCCGAGCATGTGTCAAATTGTTTCCGAGTATGTGTAGGAATTTTGCACGTCGGAATTGGTACAGACGATCGGAATTTCAGATCAGAACTTTTTCCGACCGAAAAATTGAGAACATGCTCTCAATCTTTTGCTTTCTGGAATTCCGCCAGCAAAAGTCCGATGGAGCATACACACGGTCGCATTTTCGGACTCTCATTGGACTTTTGCTGGCGGAATTTCCTCTCGTGTGTACAGGGCATAAGTAATGGCACAATTGTTATTTGGTTAAATAAAGGTAACAAATAACACATGGAGAACAGCGGCAAGGTACTTGGCTTAATAGTTCCAAATGGCATGGTGTCAGCATTTCAGTAACACATTCAACACAGGTGCAGAAGTTCTTAGCAATGTTAGCAGTACATTGGGTAGTTTCAGCCATAATATTGTCACTTTAATAAGGTTTAATTTACCAAAGCAGCATCTGAGTAGAGGGGTGGCTGTTAGGCAGAGTAGTGGTGTAGCAGCATGTATTGACCAATATTGACCATATTAATTCGCTGTAGTAACACCTG
Source organism: Lithobates clamitans (assembly GCA_037952925.1). Taxonomy (NCBI): domain Eukaryota; kingdom Metazoa; phylum Chordata; class Amphibia; order Anura; family Ranidae; genus Lithobates; species Lithobates clamitans. Next base: position 3,128,617 of record JBBGZY010000992.1, read on the forward strand.
GGTGGGCTCATGGTGCAATGCTCTGCGCCACGAGCCCACCCGATTTTGAAGCCTATTAGAGCCTCTGGCACCTGATTAGAGCCTCTGGCTCTAATTAGGTGCTTCGAAAAAACACCCCCGCCGCTGTAATTCATGTGCCCAGCATCTTGAGAGGGGCCAGACACATGAACATAGGGTGGCCGCCATGGATGGGGGGCGGCACCCGGGCGCCCCTAATGGGTGGATTGCCACTGTTATGGATAGGAACCCGCTGGACAGGGAGAGTGAACCTAGCATAGGGAGAAGTTCCAGAGGAGGAGGGACAGCGTAGTGACTGTCGCAGACTTCTTGGGAAATTATTCCACTTACTACACCTGCCTGCTTACCACACCTGCGCAGGGTGTTGCCAGCCTTAGTGTACCCCTCCCTGCTGTGAGTTCCCGTTACTGAGTGTTGCTGCTCGGTTCTTACTCCTGAAGAGACTCTTTCTTTGTAATAGCACTGGAGTCCAAGAAATAGAGGGGCCAGCAGCCGTGTCCCTACACTAGTGTAGCACCCTCTACCATAGGTAGGTGCCAGAGTGAGGATTTTGTAAGGGAAACTGTCAGTTTAGTTAAATTTGGGCAGGCCTATACTTCAGGCTAGGCCTGCTTGTTTTGATCTGGGGGGCAGGGAGTGGTTAGTGCAGCAGTGGGTGTGACCACCTGTGCTTTAGTTCTGAGGCGCCTCCCCTGCTTCCAGGGAGAATGTTCTGGAAGAGGGGCAGGGCCTAGGACTGGAGTGGCAAGCAGCTCATGTGAGGAGCCCTGACCAGTCCCCAAATGGAATTGGCAGGAGGCAAGCCTCCCATATAAGCTGAGGTAGCAGCCCTCTGGGGGGGGGGAGTTGTCGGCCAGGAGACATGGAGAATGGAATACTAGGCAACAGCAGGGGCCCTACCCCCACCCGGGGGGGGGTGCGAGGCCTAGCGGAGGAGCACGGGAGAGCTGGGAAGGAGCTTCACCCTTACACGTTCATGGACATAGGTGTGCTCAGCCTATTGCATTAGGGTGTGCACCCTTAACCTTAAACACACATGCGTGTGCGGGTGTCCACATATATATGACCCCGTCACATTGATCTCCCTGCCGGCACAGTGGAAGAGAAGAGCATAAACACTTCTCTTATAGCAGAGCCGGTAAGAGGGAGATCTTTCCCCTGTTTCTGCTGCTACACAGAGCGATAACACTAATGTGCACGGGGTGATTAGGGTGTGCCTGGGCACACCCTGTGCGCACGCCTATGGTTATGGATGAAGTATTCTGGAACAGAGGGGCAGGGGAAGCTGTTGGAATGTACGTCCAGTTAAAGTTCACCATCATGGACTGGGAGCAGGAGAAGGTCGGTGAGTGGGCCACAGTGGATTTTTGGATGAGACATGCCAGGGGAGCTGGGTGTAAGGCCAGAGGAGAGATTGTGGGGAGAGTGTCAAATTGCTGTGGTCTGAGGGCACAGGATTTGCAGTCCGGACTATCTGGGAACAGTAGTCCACCAACCTGCACATGCTACTAAATTACTAGGCCACTGGGGAAAGGTACTACTACTCTGGCCTAGTAACAGTGCAACCAATTCTAGCCAGTAACTGGGACTGTTCAGAGTGGTCTCTTTTGTCAAAAGAGGATGATGTGACAGGAAAAGTAATGATCTACAATGGAAGTTTGTGCAGGAGAGTGAAAGTCCTGGGAGCAACATTCTGCAGGAGATACGCAGTGTAGGAGAAATAGTCTGCATGGTGTTATGCAGGGGAAGTGACTGTAGATATTATTTGTACATTAATACTTCACGGCTCAACCTTTTGTTCTAATTCTTAACTATGATGGCAAAGCAATTGTTCTATGGGCATCCCATATTTCCTTTCCCCCAACCAATTTATATCCCCAAATAAATAAAACAAAACAGCGCAAATGACTGTTCATTGTCTCAGAAGTGATAGATGGAGGTCTGGCAGCAGGGTGACATGGTGGATGTTAGTTACTAGTAGCAACCAAGTGCTACACTAGTCTGTCCCTCCTTGTCAGGAACCTCTCCCTAGGGCTAAATAAGCTGTCCTTATCCAGTGTGGATCCTGTCCTTACTCCATCCACTTCACAACTGGGTGCCAACTGCAGAACACACTGCTATTTATATGCAATGCCCCCACTACAGATAGACAGTTTTGCAGTGTCCAATGGGATCACTGTTCCCCTAGTGACATCTATGGAGGCTACAGAGGAACAATGTTCCTCTCATCCTATATTCCCTTTGTACAGCGACCAGCAACACTGTGCCACCTACAGAGGGCAGGATAAATGGCACCTGCCTACGAGCCAGTAGCATATCAATCAGCACCTGGCCACACTTAGTCCTGCCCACTGCTTTCTGGATTGACAGCACTGTCTCTGTTGTTGAAATCCTCCCACTATGAGCTGCAGTGTTTGGGAAGGGAAGTGTGTGAGTCACAAAAGAAGGATTAGGTTCAGGAAACATAAAGGGAGTTTTTTGTTCAATTTATGAGGCTTTTGCATCTCATAGTAACTGAATTTTGGGAATTGTTTAGACTTTAGTTGCACCTTATGTAAAAAGCCATAGCTGTAAAAGAAAAGGGTAAAAAACGAAATTTTTCACTGAATGCGCTGCTGAACAGTTTTCCAATCACAAGACAGAAGTAACATGGAGATCAGTAGGAGGAACTAATTAAAGCTGCTAGGGACCAGAAGATGGACACCCTCAGAAGGGCCAGTTTCCCAGTGGGAGCACCAATTGGCAATGGGAAAGGTAACTATTTATCATAATCTTTTACAGCTATTGCTTTTCATTGATCTATTTACCTAGTGACAGAGTCGCTTTAAGATAGCAGATATTGTAACAAAAAAATCATTCTACACACCTGTATGTTTGCTTTAGATGACTTCTGAAGGCATGGTTGGCCTGCGAGAAATTATTCTGGTTGGCTGAATAATTCAATGCCAGTCATTATATTCCCCCCCCCCCTCAGGCAGCCTTGGCTAGGGAATGTTGGTTTAGGTTGAGTTCATACAAGAATATGAACGGTCCCAATCCTACGGTAAACAATCTAAATGTGCAAATGTTAACTAATGTCTATAGGTACCTTTGCAAACCAAACTTTTCACTTTCCTACAAGATTCTACCACTAGCAAAAAAAATACAGTATATTGACACCTTTAACACACTAAAAGGCATTCAAATGCATTGAAACACATTCATAAACATAATCAAGAAAGATATCAAATGCATATAAAGCTCAATTTAAAATGCATAATAAAATAATTAAAAAAAACACCTTCCCTTCCTTCTTTAACACGCCTGTACATGATGATGAAACCCATTTTTGTGTGACGACCCGGCTCTTACACATATTGTGCCAGAGAATTTAATCTGGCATATTATTTGTCAGGGATTGTTAATGAGTAATAAATAATAGCACAAGTTGGCTCTGTTCACATCCAAGCACATGCAGTATCCTGCAAAATTAGCATGTGTATAAACTGGCATAAAAGTACAATTTTGTATGTTAATATGTAATGTTTACATAAAGATTTCACTAGAGAGGAAAAAGAAAATAAATGGATAAATAGTTAATATTGCCATTATTTACTGTGCGGCTAGTAACATGCGTTAGCAAATAAATAAATCCCCCTTTGCTTTTTTTTTTTTTGCTTTACTTTGTAAACTAAGAAAGCTTTACTATTTTTTGTAATTTTCTGTAGCACAGCTCATGTATTATAAAGAAATATACCCAGAGACAATGGAAGATGCCTATGCATAGCAATCTTCCGTATACCATTGGCTAGCCTGCATGTCACTCACACTTGTCAAGACTAATGTAGACCGGGCTTTCCAAATAGAAATCATCACTGTATTCATCAACTGTAATACAGAAGATTATGTCAATTGCTTAGATGTGCTGTGTGACAAGCTGTGTAAATTTCAGATTTGGATGGACAGAAATACATATCCTTTTGGCACATAAACCAGCTCCCATATACTATATGTATTAAATCTGTATATTTAGGTGTTTGCCTTTACATGAAAACCTTTTATTACATTTAGTTTTGCATCTTTATCAAATTCATTGTGGTCAACTCCAGCCGCCACAGAGCAGAGAAGGAAGAAGAAAGCCAGCAATTAAAGTCCATTAAGATGCACATCCTTAGGCAGCCATTTTGGCTCTCGGTGTTAAAATTTCCTCACAATTTCCTTACAACTATTGTGCACAGCCAGGAAAAATGATTGCTAAATGAGCCTTTTTAAACAATTAAGCCTGGACCTAGCAGGCTCTAAAAAGCTGCCAAAACCTTTTCAGTTCATTAAAATGTTTGTGAATTAGGAAAGAAAATATGGTCATTAAATTATTGGCAGTGAAATGGGCATATGTTATCCACAAAAAGGTCCCTATTTCTGTTACAGATAGGATAAGTACAATGATCTTCTGTATTCTAATGGCTTACCACCAAAACTATTGACTCTGCCCTAATGCCGCGTACACACGAGCGGACTTTTCAGCATCAAAGGTCCGATGGTCTTTCTGACGGACTTTCGACGGAGTTACGACGGACTTTCGAACGATCGGACGTGCCCACACAAGAACAGACTAAAGTCCGTTCGAAAGTCCGTTGGTTTGAACGTGATGACGTACGAAGGGACTAGAATAAGGAAGTTCAGTAGCCAGTAGCCAATTGCTGCCAATAGCTGACAATTGCTGCCCTTGCATCCTTTTTTGTCACTCGAGTCCGTCGGAAAGATTTGAAACATGTTCCAAATCTAAAGTCCGTCTGATTTTTGACAGAAAAAGTCAGCTGAAGGTCCTATGAAGCCCACACACGATCGGATTGTCCGACGGATTCGCTCCGTCGGACCATTCCGGTCGAAAAGTCTGGTCGTGTGTACGCGGCTTTAGAGGTATTAAAGAACCTGCTGTGCCTTCTCTATATTCGGGGATAGACGGAATAATCCACATAGTCCCAAGTGTGATATCTCTCACGCATAGGTTAGTATTTTCGGTATTTGTAGATTTTAGACACCACAAGCACCATAATTGGCACATAGAGGTAGAGTCGGTTTCTGACTCTAAGTCAACTTTAAAGTGTCACTAAAGGTAAAACTTTTTTTTATAATTTTGAAAAGAGTAAGGGAGGGTTATCATCCCTGTATTTTTTCTACATTATTCTTAGTGGATACATTTGTGCATTGGTGACTTTTTTAGCTACGTAACTTTAAGATTCAGTAATGGCCTGCAGTCGTTACTGAATCCCAATCACTGCAAAGTTATTCATTTTCTACATAGATGTATGCTATGCACGAAACCACTGCTTGGACTGTACTGAGCTTAAAAAAACTATCAAAATGTTATTTGCCTGGGCAATATCCTTAAAATTTCATTTAAAGTTACATATATTGCTGTATCCAAGCAGATGGCAGTGCTACTTTAGAAAATAGTTTTCTAACTTGTTCTGTTTGTCGCCAATAGGTGACCCAGTGGATTGTGCGGAGGTGTTTGCACTAGGATAAGGCACTGCATGTTTTTTGACTTCTGCAGAGGACAGAACTTATTTTAAACTGACCATGCAGACATTTCTTGTTCTACATTCAATAGAGGAGAATTCCCCTGGAGTTTTATGCCTACTTCACTGCCTTATACTAACAAAGCATACAGCCGTGGCCAAAAGTTTTGAGAATGACACAAATATTAATTTATATTAAGTCTGCTGCATCAGTGTCTGTAGATCTTTTTGTCAGATGTCATTACAAGCATTTCATAAGTGTCGAAGGCTTTTATTGATACCTTCCATAACGTACCTTCCAGTGCTCTAAACATTGTTTGTCCCCATGATTATTCGTGCAGCCAGTGACCTCATATCTGTGTGCCGGCGGAGAGATTTAAGGGGCGTTTAGTCCTCTTTGAATCTGCTGCTGTGCATCCATGTACAGAGGGAGAGAGGTCACAGCCTACCACACGGAATGCTACTTCCACCCCGAGGCCTGAGTGGCCTAGTCCTGCTAGCCGCTGTCCGACATCCTGTCACTAGCATCAGTTACAGCGTCTATCCATTGGTGCTGTCATGTGGAGCAAGTCACAAGTCACTACAGAAGGCCGAAACAGAGGATCCGTTGCTGGAGTGTTGCCGTTCGTGTTCCTGTCTAGAAGACTGCATATATAGTATCTCACAAAAGTGAGTACACCCCTCACATTTTTGTAAATATTTTATTATATATATATATATATATATATATATATATATATATATATATATATTTTATTATATCTTTTCATATGACAACATTGAAGAAATAACACTTTGCTACGATGTAAAGTATTAAGTGTACAGCTTGTATAACAGTCTACTGTCCCCTCAAAATAACTCAACACACAGCCATTAATGTCTAAACTGCTGGCAACAAAAGTGAGTACACCCCTAAGTGAAAATGTCCACATTGGGCCAAAAGTGTCAATATTTTGTGTGGCCACCATTATTTTCCAGCACTGTCTTAACACTCTTGGGCATGGAGTTCACCAGAGCTTCACAGGTTGCCACTGGAGTCCTCTTCCACTCCTCCATGACGACATCACGGAGCTGGTGGATGTTAGAGACCTTGCACTCCTCCACCTTCCATTTGAGGATGCCCCACAGATGCTCGATAGGGTTTAGGTCTGGAGACAAGCTTGGCCAGTCCATCACCTTTACCCTCAGATTCTTTAGCAAGGCAGTGGTCATCTTGGAGGTGTGTTTTAGTCGTTCCGAAGGGAGGGGGTCATGCTCTGCTTCTGTATGTCACAGTACATGTTAGCATTTATGGTTCCCTCAATGAATTGTAGCTCCCCAGTGCTGGCAGCACTCATGCAGCCCCAGACCATAACACTCCCACCACCATGCTTGACTGTAGGCAAGACACACTTGTCTTTGTACGCCTCACCTGGTTGCCGCCATAGACGCTTGACACCATCTGAACCAAATACGTTTATCTTGGTCTCATCAGACGACAGGTCATGGCTCCAGTAATCCATGTCCTTAGTCTGCTTGTCTTCAGAAAACTGTTTGTGGGCTTTCTTGTGCATCATCTTTAGAAGAGGCTTCCTTCTGGGACAATTTGATGCAGTGAGCGGCGTATGGTCTGAGCACTGACGGGCTGACCTCCCACCCCTTTAACCTCTGCAGCAATGCTGGCAGCACTCATACGTCTATTTCCCAAGGACAACTGCTAGATATGACGCTGATCACGTGCACTCTACTTCTTTGGTGGACCATAGCGAGGCCTGTTCTGAATGGAACCTGTCCTGTTAAACCTCTGTATGGTCTTGGCCACCATGCTGCAGCTCAGTTTCAGGGTCTTAGCAATCTTCTTATAGCCGAGGCCATCTTTATGTTGAGCAGCAATTCTTTTTTTCAGTTCCTCAGAGAGTTCTTTGCCATGAGGTGCCATGTTGAACTTCCAGTGACCAGTATGAGGGAGTGAGAGCGATAACACCAAATTTAACACACCTTCTCCCCATTCACACCTGAGACCTTGTAACACTAACAAGTCACATGATACCGGGGAGGGAAAATGGCTAACTGGGCCCAATTTGGACATTTTCACTTAGGCGTGTACTCACTTTTGTTGCCACCGGTTTAGACATTAATGGCTGTGTGTTGAGTTATTTTGAGGGGACAACAAATTTACACTGTTATACAAGCTGTACACTCACTACTTTACATTGTAGCAAAGTGTCATTTCTTCAGTGTTGTCACATGAAAAGATATAATAAAGTTATTACAAAAATGTGAGGGATGTACTCACTTTTGTGAGATACTGTATGTTTGGGTTGTTGGTGAGAGAGCAAGCTGCTCAATCTTTATCTATTCACTACCACCATTACAGAACACAGTGCGCACACATCTCTACCCCAGAACACTTTACTGCATTGCTGTAACACTGTACTCAGATGCCTTAGAACTTCACCACTTGGAATCCATTGTTTTCATCTGCAACCAAGCGGATTACAGTTAACGAGCTCCAACTAGCTAGCAAAGAACAACAGGCCTGCCACGTGGAACTTCATCGCCATTACTTCTAGGAAGCCTATACAGTAGAACCTTGGATTGCAAGTAACACGGTAATGGAGCGTTTCACAATACGAGCACTGTATTTTTAGAAATCGTAACTCGGATTGTGAGTGTTGTCTTGCAAAACGAGTATGATTCAGGCCAAAGCGGTGTGCAGTACCGCTTTTGGCCTGAGGAGCCGAGCAGAGACGAACGTCATGTTCGGAAATGCACGGAAAGACCCGAGTACAGCACGGCTGACCTCGGCAAATCTCGGGTAGGAAGTCTTTGCGGGGTTTGCCGAGGTCAGCTGAAATGTGTATTCGGGCCTTTTCGGACGTTTTCGAGGCTCTCCGGCACCGCCCGCCTCTGGCCGCATGCAGTATTACATCCCATTGAAGTCAATGCGGAACAAATTATTTTCGTTTCCATTGACTTCAATGGGAAAACTCGCTTTGATATGTGAGTACTTTGGATTACGAGCATACTCCTGGAACGGATTATGCTTGTAATCCGAGGTTCCACTGTATATATATATATATATATATATATATATATATATATATATATATGTATATAAAACACCAGTATGAGATTAGCTCTCCCATTAAAATAAAATAGGCTGTCTAGATTACATCTATCTAAGTGTGGCCACTTGTGTAGTTAACTGGAACATCCACTAGGAGGTGACTTTGGATCTGAATATAGTGCATCCTTGTGTACATAGCATTATTCATTGTTTAAGCATTGTTGTGTCCCTGGGAGGAGTCTGTTTGCTGAGTTGATGCTGTTTTCGCGGCTCAGCGGATTTACTCCTCTCTTTGTAAGATAACCCTTTTCCTATTTGGTTCAAGCAAAACATTTTAGAACCTTATACCACTCAGTTGCTTGATTCTTGCTCTATAGGATTAACAGGATGTTTGAACCCAGAGTGCCAGATGGGTTGGAAGGTTCACATGGCCATGGCCCTGCAGATGAGCAGGTAATTCTCAGCTGTCCCCAAGGGGGCCGTGCTACATTGACAATTAGACACGTGCAATTCGTTGGGAACCAGTCAAAATTCGGCTGAATTTTGCATCTTTCGGACATTGGGATGCGGTCGAATGTCCGAAGAAAAAAATAATGAATTACAACTAATACGAAAGAAATGATAGCGAAAATAACAAACAAATTCGACATGATGTGTTCATTTGTTAAAGGTCTAATGAAACAAAAGGTCATTTCAGAGTAAATCTTAGTGCCGGCTCACACAGGGGCGACCTGTCAAGCGACTTAGCTGCCTGACAAGTTGCGTTCCATGCATTGCAATGGAACTGTTCTAATAGGAGCGACTCAAGTCGCTCCGACTTAGAAAAAGGTTCCTGTACTACTTTGGGGCGACTTCAGAGCGGCTTGCATTGACTTCTATACAGAAGTCGTTTTGAAAGCCACGCTGAAGTGGCGCTGTACGGGGCGGCTTCCGAGTCAGAACGTCAGAACTTTGAAGCCGCCCCTGTGTGAGTCCAATCATCTGATTAGTTTTGTGCTGGAGGTTGGATTACTGGCAACGTGCATTCCTGAGAAGTGAGTGAGAAGGGTGTTGTATTGTATTTGCGCATAGGAGAAGAGATATTGTCATTGTGTGTGTTAATGGATTCAATAAACAAACGACTTTCCGAACTACGAATCGTTATCACGAATATATATACATACATAAATATCGAATCAAATCGATATACATACAAAACTAATCGATTCAGTATAACGAATATCGACATTCTAAAGAAATAACGAATTTCCAAGAACAAATTAACGTAACATAACGAATATAACAGAATAGGGATGAGCTTCGTGTTCGAGTCGAACCCATGTTCGACTCGAACATCGGCTGTTCGGTCGTTCGCCGAATTGCGAACGATATGGGCCGTTCGCGCCAAATTCGTGTGGCGCGTCACGGCCCATAATTCACTGCGGCATCGCAGTGCATTGCTGGCTGATTATTGGCCAAGCATGCACTATGACCCGCATGCTTGGCCAATCACAGCGCCGTCAGTAGAGAGAGCTGTAATTGGCCAAAGCCAGGGTGGCTTTGGCCAATTATGGCTCAGGGGATTTAGTACACACCCCACACTATATAAGGCCGCCTGCACGGCGGCCCTGTGTAGTGTGTGTTCCGGTGTGCTGAGAGATAGAGAGAGAGAGAGACAGTGTCATTTGATTTGAGTTAGATAGATTAGGCAGAACAGTCAGTCAGTTAGCTGCACTTACAGTGTATTGTGTATATATATGCATCCCAGGTGTTGCATATATATATATACACTGTATTCAGTTTAGCTAGATCCGTTCCTGTTATCTTCTATCTAGACTATTTACATTTAGTGCAGTGTGTCCTGCTCACAGTGTTCAGCTAGATCCGTTCCTGCTATTTACATTCAGTGCAGTGCGTCCTGCTCACAGTGTTCAGCTAGATCCGTTCCTGGTATTTACATTTAGTGCAGTGCGTCCTGCTCACAGTGTTCAGCTAGATCCGTTCCTGCTATTTACATTCAGTGCAGTGCGTCCTGCTCACAGTGTTCAGCTAGATCCGTTCCTGGTATTTACATTTAGTGCAGTGCGTCCTGCTCACAGTGTTCAGCTAGATCCGTTCCTGCTATTTACATTCAGTGCAGTGCGTCCTGCTCACAGTGTTCAGCTAGATCCGTTCCTGCTATTTACATTCAGTGCAGTGCGTCCTGCTCACAGTGTTCAGCTAGATCCGTTCCTGGTATTTACATTTAGTGCAGTGCGTCCTGCTCACAGTGTTCAGCTAGATCCGTTCCTGCTATTTACATTCAGTGCAGTGCGTCCTGCTCACAGTGTTCAGCTAGATCCGTTCCTGGTATTTACATTTAGTGCAGTGCGTCCTGCTCACAGTGTTCAGCTAGATCCGTTCCTGCTATTTACATTCAGTGCAGTGCGTCCTGCTCACAGTGTTCAGCTAGATCCGTTCCTGCTATTTACATTCAGTGCAGTGCGTCCTGCTCACAGTGTTCAGCTAGATCCGTTCCTGGTATTTACATTTAGTGCAGTGCGTCCTGCTCACAGTGTTCAGCTAGATCCGTTCCTGCTATTTACATTCAGTGCAGTGCGTCCTGCTCACAGTGTTCAGCTAGATCCGTTCCTGGTATTTACATTTAGTGCAGTGCGTCCTGCTCACAGTGTTCAGCTAGATCCGTTCCTGCTATTTACATTCAGTGCAGTGCGTCCTGCTCACAGTGTTCAGCTAGATCCGTTCCTGCTATTTACATTCAGTGCAGTGCGTCCTGCTCACAGTGTTCAGCTAGATCCGTTCCTGGTATTTACATTTAGTGCAGTGCGTCCTGCTCACAGTGTTCAGCTAGATCCGTTCCTGCTATTTACATTCAGTGCAGTGCGTCCTGCTCACAGTGTTCAGCTAGATCCGTTCCTGGTATTTACATTTAGTGCAGTGCGTCCTGCTCACAGTGTTCAGCTACATCCGTTCCTGCTATTTACATTCAGTGCAGTGCGTCCTGCTCACAGTGTTCAGCTAGATCCGTTCCTGCTATTTACATTCAGTGCAGTGCGTCCTGCTCACAGTGTTCAGCTAGATCCGTTCCTGGTATTTACATTTAGTGCAGTGCGTCCTGCTCACAGTGTTCAGCTAGATCCGTTCCTGCTATTTACATTCAGTGCAGTGCGTCCTGCTCACAGTGTTCAGCTAGATCCGTTCCTGGTATTTACATTTAGTGCAGTGCGTCCTGCTCACAGTGTTCAGCTAGATCCGTTCCTGCTATTTACATTCAGTGCAGTGCGTCCTGCTCACAGTGTTCAGCTAGATCCGTTCCTGCTATTTACATTCAGTGCAGTGCGTCCTGCTCACAGTGTTCAGCTAGATCCGTTCCTGGTATTTACATTTAGTGCAGTGCGTCCTGCTCACAGTGTTCAGCTAGATCCGTTCCTGCTATTTACATTCAGTGCAGTGCGTCCTGCTCACAGTGTTCAGCTAGATCCGTTCCTGGTATTTACATTTAGTGCAGTGCGTCCTGCTCACAGTGTTCAGCTAGATCCGTTCCTGCTATTTACATTCAGTGCAGTGCGTCCTGCTCACAGTGTTCAGCTAGATCCGTTCCTGCTATTTACATTCAGTGCAGTGCGTCCTGCTCACAGTGTTCAGCTAGATCCGTTCCTGGTATTTACATTTAGTGCAGTGCGTCCTGCTCACAGTGTTCAGCTAGATCCGTTCCTGCTATTTACATTCAGTGCAGTGCGTCCTGCTCACAGTGTTCAGCTAGATCCGTTCCTGGTATTTACATTTAGTGCAGTGCGTCCTGCTCACAGTGTTCAGCTACATCCGTTCCTGCTATTTACATTCAGTGCAGTGCGTCCTGCTCACAGTGTTCAGCTAGATCCGTTCCTGCTATTTACATTTAGTGCAGTGCGTCCTGCTCACAGTGTTCAGCTAGATCCGTTCCTGGTATTTACATTTAGTGCAGTGCGTCCTGCTCACAGTGTTCAGCTAGATCCGTTCCTGCTATTTACATTCAGTGCAGTGCGTCCTGCTCACAGTGTTCAGCTAGATCCGTTCCTGGTATTTACATTTAGTGCAGTGCGTCCTGCTCACAGTGTTCAGCTACATCCGTTCCTGCTATTTACATTCAGTGCAGTGCGTCCTGCTCACAGTGTTCAGCTAGATCCGTTCCTGCTATTTACATTCAGTGCAGTGCGTCCTGCTCACAGTGTTCAGCTAGATCCGTTCCTGGTATTTACATTTAGTGCAGTGCGTCCTGCTCACAGTGTTCAGCTACATCCGTTCCTGCTATTTACATTCAGTGCAGTGCGTCCTGCTCACAGTGTTCAGCTAGATCCGTTCCTGCTATTTACATTCAGTGCAGTGCGTCCTGCTCACAGTGTTCAGCTAGATCCGTTCCTGGTATTTACATTTAGTGCAGTGCGTCCTGCTCACAGTGTTCAGCTAGATCCGTTCCTGCTATTTACATTCAGTGCAGTGCGTCCTGCTCACAGTGTTCAGCTAGATCCGTTCCTGCTATATACATTTAGTGCAGTACGTCCTGCTCACAGTGTTCAGCTAGATCCGTTCCTGTTATCTTCCTACTGACAGGCAGGCTTGTCTGGTTACAGTATATAAAGCTACCTGAAGAAAATTACAGGTGTTCTTTTTGATCCTATTAGTACCACGGTCAGGCAGCTAGACTATTTACATTTAGTACAGTGTGTCCTGCTCACAGTGTTCAGCTAGATCCGTTCCTGTTATCTTCCTACTGACAGGCAGGCTTGTCTGGTTACAGTATATAAAGCTACCTTAAGAAAATTACAGGTGTTCTATCCCAGCTTAGTGCAGCTACAGGCCATTAGTATGTCTGGAAGGCCAAGAAGGAGAGGCAGACAGTCACAAGCCAATAAGAGAGGGCAAGCAGGCTCTGTGTCTAGTGCTGGTCGTGGAGACGGTGCATCCTCATCAGCACGTGGCCATGGGACACGCTTGGCCTTTTTTTCGGCAGCTGGCCGTGTTGAGCCGCAACATGCGGAAGACTTGGTCGAGTGGATGACCAAGCCGTCCTCATCCTCCTCATCCTCTCTCACCCATGCCCAGGGTGCTTTGTCTGGCAAAGCAGCGGCCTCTTCCCTCAGCTCAATGTCATCAGTGACTCCTTCCCTAGCTCCACCATGTCCTCATGAGGATTCCCTCGAACTGTTTGACCACAGTGTTGGGTACATGCTCCAGGAGGATGCCCAGCGTTTGGAAGGCTCTGATGATGATACTGAGCTCAATGAAGGCAGTAACATGAGCACGGACAGAGGGGGTGCCCAAGAAGGACAGCAATCTGGCAGTCATGCTCCCCCTGCTGCAGCATACTGCCAGGTTTGCTCCAGTGATGAGGAGGGAGGGGATGATGAGGTCACTGACTCAACGTGGGTGCCTGATAGGAGAGAGGAGGAGGAGGAGGAGGAGGAGGAGGTGGCACATCACCAACTAGGCAGGATGCCCTCCAGGGGCCAGCCTAAGGGCAGCACATTGACTGCATCACACCCCAAAGCTCCACATGTGCAGGGCGCTGCAGTCTCTGCGCGTTATTCAAAAAGTTCTTTGGTGTGGGCCTTTTTTGAGACGAGTGCATCAGATCGCACCGCTGCTATTTGCAACATATGTCTCAAGCGTATCTCGCGTGGCCAAAACATCTCCCGCTTGGGTACCACATGCTTGACCAGACATATGTTGACCTGCCATGCAGTTCGTTGGCAAGCGTATCTAAAAGACCCACACCAAAGAACAAAGACGATCTCTCCTTGCTCCTCATCAGCTGAGATTTCCAACCCCACTAGACCTTCAGTCCTCTCTGAGACCTGCAGTGAGAGGAATGAAGGTGTAGAATTAGGTGTGTCACAGCCAAGTACTTGTGGGCAATCTGCTTTTGGTACACCGACGTCAGATTGTACCAGGCAAATTTCCCTGCCCCAGCTGCTGCACCGCCGAAAGAAGTTTGCTCCCAGCCATCCACATGCCCAGCGGTTGAATGCTAGCTTGGCAAAATTGCTAGCACTTCAACTGCTGCCTTTTCAGTTGGTAGACTCTGCCCCCTTCCGTGAGTTTGTGGAATGTGCGGTTCCTCAGTGGCAGGTACCCAAACGCCACTTTTTCTCACGGAAGGCGATTCCGGCTCTCTACCGGCATGTGGAAGGCAATGTCCATGCCTCGCTGGACAGGGCGGTCAGCGGTAAGGTGCATATTACCGCTGACTCATGGTCCAGCAGGCATGGACAGGGACGTTACTTAAGTTTCACGGCGCATTGGGTGACTCTGCTGGCAGCTGGGAAGGATGCAGGACAAGGTGCAGTAGTGTTGGAGGTTGTTCCGCCACCACGCCTCCAAAATGCTGATTGTGACACACCTCTCTCCTCCACCCCCTCCTCTTCTTCTTCCTCCATGGCCTCTTCCTCGGAACCAGCGGTGCTCCGTAGGCGTTCAAGGGGCTACGCAAGTACGCAGGCCAAAAGATGCCATGCGGTGCTTGAGCTGGTGTGCTTGGGGGACAGGAGCCACACTGGGGCAGAGGTTCTGTCAGCTCTGCAGGGGCAGGTTCAGAGGTGGTTGACGCCACGCCAACTTAAGGCAGGAATGGTGGTTTGCGACAATGGCACCAACCTCCTCTCTGCCCTCCGACAGGGACAACTGACCCATGTGCCCTGTTTGGCTCACGTCCTTAACTTGGTGGTGCAGCGGTTCTTGGGCAGGTACCCGGGCTTACAGGATGTCCTGAGGCAGGCCAGGAAAGTCTCTGTGCATTTCCGCCGGTCATATAATGCCAGTGCTCGGCTGACGGACCTCCAAAAGGAGTTTAACCTGCCCAAGAACCGCCTAATCTGTGACATGCCCACCAGGTGGAACTCGACGTTGGCCATGCTGCAGCGGCTGCACACGCAGCAGAGGGCCATCAATGAGTACCTGTGCGACTATGGCACCAGGACAGGGTCAGGGGACCTTGGTTTTTTTTCCCCACGCCAGTGGGCCATGATCAGGGATGCATGCACTGTCCTGTCACCATTCGAGGAGGCCACGAGGATGGTGAGCACTGACAGTGCATGCATCAGTGACACTGTCCCCCTTGTCCACCTGTTGGAGCACACGCTGCGTGGAATAATGGACAGGGCACTTGAGGCAGAACAGAGGCAGGAAGAGGAGGACTTCCTTAGCTCTCAAGGCCCCCTTTATCCAGACAGTGTTCCTGCGTGCCCGCCGATCACACAGGAAGAGGACGAGGAGGAGGAGGAGGAGGAGGAGGAAGATTGTGTCAGTATGGAGGTGGAGCCTGGCACTCAGCATCAGCAGTCTTTAAGGGATCAGTCCCAAGGAACACATGGACTTGTACGTGGCTGGGAGGAGGTGGCTGCGGACGTTGTTGTCCTTAGTGACCCAGAGGACTCCGGACCGAATGCCTCAGCAAACCTACGCTGCATGGCCTCCCTGATCCTGCAAAGCCTGCGTAAGGATCCTCGTATTCGTGGTATCAAGGAGAAGGACCAATACTGGCTGGCAACCCTCCTTGATCCACGTTACAAGGGTAAGGTTGCGGACCTTATCTTGCCATCGCAGAGGGAGCAGAGGATGAAACATCTTCGGGAGGCCTTGCAGAAAGGTCTGTGCAACGCGTTCCCAGAGACTGGGAGGTTACAAACTCCTGTTTCTGGACAACGTGTTGCTGAGGCTTCGGTCAGTCAAAGAAGGAGCGGTGGAGAAGGTGGCCGTCTGACCGATGCGTTCAGACAATTTTTTGGTCCGCAGCCCCAAGGTATGATCGGTTCCAGCAACCATCGCCAGCGTCTGTTTTACATGGTGCAGGAATACCTAGGGGCAAGATCAGACTTGGACACCTTTCCCACCGAAAATCCTCTGGGTTACTGGGTCTTGAGGATGGATCACTGGCCAGAGCTTGCACAGTATGCAATTGAGCTACTGGCCTGTCCTGCATCCAGCGTTCTTTCGGAACGCACATTCAGTGCTGCTGGAGGCGTGGTAACCGATCACAGGGTGCGTCTGTCCACCGACTCGGTCGATCGGCTGACCTTCATAAAAATGAATCAGTCTTGGATCACCACCAGCTACCAAGCACCTGATGCAGATGTAACCGAATAATTTTTTTTGAAATCTCAGATCCCTTCAAAGACTGCCTATGCTGATGCTGAGTGACTATCCCTGAGTAATTATCCTCTTCCTCCTCAATCATCACGCTGATAGCTTGTAAGAACATTTTTGGTTCTGGGCGCCACCACCAGTGCCTAAGGCACAATTTTTCAGCCCCTGTTTAACAGGGGCGTGTAATTACAATTTTTGATGTAATACTTTGCAGCAGGGCTCGTTCCTGCATTCCAACTAGAGTGTCTGTGAGGGGTTGCAGTGTTGTGGCACCAGCACCAGTGCCTAAGACCCAATTTTTCAGCCCCTGTCTAACAGGGGCGTGTAATTACAATTTTTGATGCAATACTTTGCAGCAGGGCTTGTTCCTGCGTTTCAACTAGAGTGTCTGTGAGGGGTTGCAGTGTTGTGGCACCAGCACCAGTGCCTAAGACCCAATTTTTCTGCCCCTGTCTAACAGGGGCGTGTAATTACAATTTTTGATGCAATACTTTGCAGCAGGGCTCGTTCCTGCGTTCCAACTAGAGTGTCTGTGAGGGGTTGCAGTGTTGTGGCACCAGCACCAGTGCCTAAGGCCCAATTTTTCTGCCCCTGTCTAACAGGGGCGTGTAATTACAATTTTTGATGCAATACTTTGCAGCAGGGCTCGTTCCTGCGTTCCAACTAGAGTGTCTGTGAGGGGTTGCAGTGTTGTGGCACCAGCACCAGTGCCTAAGGCCTAATTTTTCAGCTCCTGTTCAACAGGGGCATGTAATTACAATTCTTGATCTAATATTTCACAGCAGGGCCCTGTGAGGGCTTACAGTGTTTTGGCCACAGCAACACCTAAGGCCCAAATTTCTGCTGAGTATATAGGGCAGGACCCTACTTTCAAACATCTAACTTACAAACGACTCCTACTTGCAAACGGAAGGAGACAACAGGAAGTGAGATGAAATCTACCCCTAAGGAAGGGAAATTCTCTCCTGTAAGAGTTAATATGGGAAAACAATTTCTCCTTTCCACTGATGCTTTCCAATCCTTGTTCCACAAAAAAACCCAAATTTTCAAAAAACATTTTTCATTGGGACAAAAAAGTGAGGTGAAATCTTCTGAAGAGGAGGAAAGACGCAAAACAAATGTCACAGGGGTGATAACCCTTCCCTATGTTTTCCAAAAAGCTTAGAAAAGATTTTTTGGCTGGAGCTAAATACATTAAAAATGTTCAAAATTACAAACAGATTCTACTTAACAACAAACCTACAGTCCCTGTCTTGTTTGCACCGCCTGTATACTGCTGTTCAGAGTATATAGGGACCTTTCCTTATTTTAATTTGGGTGCGGGGTTCCCCTTAATATCCATACAAGACCCAAAGGGCCTGGTAATGGACTGGGGGGTACCCATGCCGTTTGTCTCACTGATTTTCATCCATATTGCCATGACCCGACATGACATTAAACCCGCAAGCAGTTTTAAATGAGATTTTTTCCTTTAAAAATGACATTTGGTGCAGGGACTGTTCTAAACATGGGAAACACGCGTCACTTTACAGGCATACTATAGACACCCCCCAGGTACGATATTTAAAGGAATATTTCACTTTTTTTTTTTTACTTTAAGCATCATTAAAATCACTGCTCCCGAAAAAACGGCCGTTTTTAAAAGTTTTTTTTGCATTGATACATGTCCCCTGGGGTAGGACCCGGGTCCCCAAACCCTTTTTAGGACAATACCATGCAAATTAGCCTTTAAAATGAGCACTTTTGATTTCGAACGTTCGAGTCCCATAGACGTCAATGGGGTTCTAACGTTCGTGCGAACTTGCGGTCCGTTCGCGGGTTCTGGTGCGAACCGAACCGGGGGGTGTTCGGCTCATCCCTATAACAGAACAACATTATGTATTTTACAAATGAAAATGAAACTAAACTAAACAAAATTTTCCGTTGTGCACAAGTCTATTGACAATTACATTAAGTTTATGCAAAGAGTCAATATTTGCAGTGTTGACTCTTCTTTTTCAAGACCTTTGTAATTCACCCTGGCATGCTGTCAATCAACTTTCTTGGCCACATCCTGACTGATGGCAGTCCATTCTTGCATAATCAATGCTTGGAGTTTGTCAGAATTTGTAGGGTTCTTTTTTGTTCACCCGCCTCGTGGATTGTCCACAAGTTCTCAATGGGATTAAGTTCTGGGGAGTATCCTGGCCATCGACCCAAAATTTAAATTTTCTGCTACCCAAGCCACTTAGATATCACTTTTGCCTGATGGCAAGGTGCTCCATCATACTGGGAAAGGTATTGTTCATCACCAAACTCTTCTTGGATGGTTGGGAGAATTTGCTCTCGGAGGATGTTTTTGTACCATTCTTGTGCAAAATTGTCAGTGAGCCTACTCACCTAGCTGAGAAGCAACCCCACACATGAATAGTCTCATGATGCTTTACTGTTGGCATGACACAGAACTTATGGTGGCACTCACCTTTCCTTCTCTGGACAAGGTTTATTCCGGATGCCCCAAACAGTCAGACAGGGGATTTATGAGAGAAAATTACTTTACCCAAGTCCTCAGCAGTCCAATCCCTGTACCTTTTGGCGAATTTCAGTCAGTTCCTAATTTTTTTCCTGGAGAGAAGTGGCTTCTTTGCTGCCCTTCTTAACACCAGGCCGTCCTCCAAATGTCTTCACCTCACTGTGCGTGCAGATGCACTCACACCTGCCTGCTGCCATTCCTGAGCAAGCTCAGCACCGGTGGCACCCCAATCCCACAGCTGAATCAACTGTAGGAGACGGTCCTGACACTTGCTGGACTTTCTTTGGCGCCCTGAAGCCTTCTTCACAAATGCAGTGGAAATGTTTTTTATGGGATTAAGCCCAGGAATGAAACAGTGCGAGTTCAGCTGAACTCACATGATTTCACTCCCGCAGGTCAGTCCCAAATTCGGCTGCGATTTCACAGACATCTGTGCAGGCTTCTACACAGATGTCAATGGAAATCACACCCCAAAATCGCAAAAGTAGTACAGAAACAAATTTTTTTAAATTGGTGCGGCACCGTATCACACCGATTAGGACGGTGCCATTGCAGGCAATTGCCACTGATTTGACATGCAATTTGACATGTCAAATTGCATGTCAAATTGCACCAAAGTTCATTTTCATGGCTAAGAGGGACTTTGTAATTAATTGCAATTCATCTGATCACTCTTCATAACATTCTGGAGTATATGCAAATTGCCATCATAAAAACGGAGGCAGCAGACTTTGTGAAAATTAATATTTGTGTCATTCTCAAACTTTTGGCCATGGCTGTAGATACTTAAATATTAGAGTACAGGATAAAATCTATAATTCTATGCAATATTGCATTGCCTTTCCCATATATACTGAAATTGTACTATAGTGTTTTCTGACTTAAATAGAGAAGAAATATATACTTACAATACTCACAAAAGGATCTAGAAGGTAGGGTCAATCTCACTCAATACTGATGTTTCATTCGTTCGTGGTTCTTCTCAGTTAAATCACATGCTCAGTTAAATCAATTTTAAAAAAAGTGATTGTGTCTGTGCAGCTGATTTCTAAATTCCCTCTCAGCCCTAACTGCTAGCACCTTTGTGTTTCACTTCACATTATTAACTTGTCTCTGAGGAAGTCTGTTACAAACGTAATGTGTAAGACAAGGTTTTCTGTATGACATGACATTACCATGCTCTGGCTGGCTTACCTGAAACTGTCCCGAGAGGCGCAGATAGGCAGAGAGCCGCTGGAAGGAGAGGCGGAAGCCCAGGGTTGATGGTTTGTCTACTGTAAGATAAAAATCTGGATACACACTGTCCAAATTGAAGCACATTTGGAAATAACCTATCAATATAATAGGAGACAAAAATTTTCTACGTTACAATTTGTAGGTAATCAGGCAGGCCCTTGCACTGCATGGTTTGGTAAATTTATATAGAATTTTGAACACAAAAGAGGTATAGTGTGTATGGGTTTTGCAAAGTCAGCAGAGTCTTTGTATCTGTTGACTTAGCATTTTTGAGGGGGAGGGAGGGTTCCAAATGAGTTTGGGCCCCAAAAAATTGCCTCTTGCACTCTGCCTGAATTGGAGGACAACAATAACATTTGGACACATTTTAGGGGTTGTTTAGGGTAAGCACAAAAATGTAGCTGACAAAATACATTGTTAAGTTACTAGGCTAGGTGTGTATGGGCCCAGGATAGCATGCTGGGGAGGTTAGTGAAGGAAAATATGCAAGTAGGACAAAAAAGGAGCAGGAAAAGCTTACAGCATGCATGAGGACAAAGAGGACATTCACAGCATATTACAATTTTGAGAATTATGTAATCAACAAATTAATACAATACATTAGCAAACATTAATACATAGAATGTGATCTTAAAGGTAAAAACTTACCATAGCTCCCAACTGTCCCTGATTTCGAGGGACTGTCCCTGATTTGGAGCAATGTCCCTCTTTCCCCCTCATTTGTCCCTCATTTTGGTCTGATCTATATAGTTGTATATAAAATACACTTTTTATCTTTCAAACAGTGTTTTCCAGTGCTAATCCTTTAATCCAAATTCTAAATTGCTGCATCTGTAAATTTTAAAAGCCAATATAAAGGAATATTAGTGGTAAAAAAAGCCCTTATGGATTTTATTAACCTTTTATTTTGGTTAGTTCTCCATTAAGGGGGTGTGCCCTATGGCTACATACATTTGCTAGTAGGTGTCCTCCCTTCCCATCTCAAAATGTTGTGAGGTATGCTTATCCTAATATAGTCCTTCTGCAGGACTTGAATAATGGATAAGCAGGTCTCTGGAATAATGAGTCCCAGAGCCTGGGGGGAGATTCCAGTCGTAAACTTGAGGTCCTGGAGACTTCTCCCCGTCTCCAAGTACCGCAAGGTGGCTATAAACCTTTGCTCGGGAGTGATGGCAAGCCTCATGCATGTGTCCAGCTTCTTAACCACTTCAGCCCCGGAAGGTTTTACCCCCTTCCTGACCAGAGCACTTTTTACAATTCGGCACTGCGTCGCTTTAACTGCTAATTGCGCGGTCATGCAATGCTGTACCCAAACGAAATTTGCGTCCTTTTCTTCCCACAAATAGAGCTTTCTTTTGATGGTATTTGATCACCTCTGCCGTTTTTATTTTTTGCGCTATACACGGAAAAAGACCGAAAATTTTGAAAAAAAATGATATTTTCTACTTTTTGTTCTAAAAAAAATCCAATAAACTCAATTTTAGTCATACATTTAGGCCAAAATGTATTCGGCCACATGTCTTTGGTAAAAAAAATGTCAATAAGTGTATATTTATTGGTTTGCGCAAAAGTTATAGCGTCTACAAACTAGGGTACATTTTCTGGAATTTACACAGCCTTTAATTTATGACTGCCTATGTCGTTTCTTGAGGTGCTAAAATGGCAGGGCAGTACAAAACCCCCACAAATGACCCCATTTTGGAAAGTAGACACCCCAAGGAATTTGCTGAGAGGCATGTTGAGCCCATTGAATATTCATTTTTTTTGTCCCAAGTGATTGAATAATGACAAAAAAAAAAAAAAAAAATTACAAAAAGTTGTCACTAAATGATATATTGCTCACACAGGCCATGGGCATATGTGGAATTGCACCCCAAAATACATTTAGCTGCTTCTCCTGAGTACGGGGATACCACATGTGTGGGACTTTTTGGGAGCCTAGCCGCGTACGGGGCCCCGAAAACCAAGCACCGCCTTCAGGATTTCTAAGGGCGTACATTTTTGATTTTACTCCTCACTACCTATCACAGTTTTGAAGGCCATAAAATGCCCAGATGACATAAAACCCCCCCAAATGACCCCATTTTGGAAAGTAGACACCCCAAGCTATTTGCTTTGAGGCATGTTGAGTCCATGGAATGTTTTATATTTTGACACAAGTTGCGGGAAAGTGACAAATTTTTTTTTTTTTTTTTTTTTTTTGCACAAAGTTGTCACTAAATGATATATTGCTCACACAGGCCATGGGCATATGTGGAATTGCACCCCAAAATACATTTAGCTGCTTCTCCTGAGTACGGGGATACCACATGTGTGGGACTTTTTAGGAGCCTAGCCGCGTACGGGACCCCGAAAACCAAGAACCGCCTTCAGGATTTCTAAGGGCGTACATTTTTGATTTTACTCCTCACTGCCTATCACAGTTTCGGAGGCCATGGAATGCCCAGGCACAAACCCCCCCCAAATGACCCCATTTTGGAAAGTAGACACCCCAAGCTATTTGCTGAGAGGCATGGTGAGTATTTTGCAGCTCTCATTTGTTTTTGAAAATAAAGAAAGACGAGAAAAAAATTTTTTTTTTTCTTTTTTCAATTTTCAAAACTTTGTGACAAAAAGTGAGGTCTGCAAAATACTCACTATACCTCTCATCAAATAGCTTGGGGTGTCTACTTTCCAAAATGGGGTCATTTGGGGGGGGTTTGTGCCACCTGGGCATTCCATGGCCTCCGAAACTGTGATAGGCAGTGAAGAGTGAAATCAAAAATTTACGGCCTTAGAAAGCCTGAAGGCGGTGCTTGGTTTTCGGGGTCCCGTGCGCAGCTAGGCTCCCAAAAAGTCCCACACATGTGGTATCCCCGTACTCAGGAGAAGCAACAGAATGTATTTTGGGGTGTAATTTCACATATTCCCATGGCATGTTTGAGCAATATATCATTTAGTGACAACTTTGCGCAAAAAAAAATAAAAAAAATAAAAAATTGTCTCTTTCCCGCAACTTGTGTCACAATATAAATTATTCCATGGACTCAACATGACTCTCAGCAAATAGCTTGGGGTGTCTACTTTCCAAAATGGGGTCATTTGGGGGGGTTTTGAACTGTCCTGGCATTTTATGCACAACATCTAGAAGCTTATGTCACACATCACCCACTCTTCTAACCACTTGAAGACAAAGCCCTTTCTGACACTTATTGTTTACATAAAAAAATAATTTTTTTTTGCAAGAAAATTACTTTGAACCCCCAAACATTATATATTTTTTTTAAAGCAAATGCCCTACAGATTAAAATGGTGGGTGTTTCATTTTTTTTTTTCACACAGTATTTGCGCAGCGATTTTTCAAACGCATTTTTTGGGGAAAAAACACACTTTTTTACATTTTAATGCACTAAAACACACTATATTGCCCAAATGTTTGATGAAATAAAAAAGATGATCTTAGGCCGAGTACATGGATACCAAACATGACATGCTTTAAAATTGCGCAAAAATGTGCAGTGGCGACAAACTAAATACATTTTTAAAAGCCTTTAAAAGCCTTTACAGGTTACCACTTTAGATTTACAGAGGAGGTCTACTGCTAAACTTACTGCCCTCGATCTGACCTTCGCGGCGATACCTCACATGCATGGTGCAATTGCTGTTTACATTTGACGCCAGACCAACGCTTGCGTTCACCTTAGCGCGAGAGCAGGGGGGACAGGGGTGCTTTTTTTTTTTTTTTTTTTTTTTTCTTTATTATTATTATTTTTTTATCTTATTTTTAAACTGTTCCTTTCATTTTTTTTTTTTTTTTAATCATTTTTATTGTTATCTCAGGGAATGTAAATATCCCCTATGATAGCAATAGGTAGTGACAGGTACTCTTTTTTGCAAAAATTGGGGTCTATTAGACCCTAGATTTCTCCTCTGCCCTCAAAGCATCTGATCACACCAAGATCGGTGTGATAAAATGCTTTCCCAATTTCCCAATGGCGCTGTTTACATCCGGCGAAATCTACGTCATAAAATGCTCGTAGCTTCTGGTTTCTTAGGTCATAGAGATGTTTGGAGCCACTCTGGTCTCTGATCAGCTCTATGGTCAGCTGGCTGAATCACCGGCTGCATTCTCAGGTTCCCTGTTGAGACAGGAGAGCCAGAGAAAAACACGGATGTTGGGGGGGGGGGCATTCCCTCCCACTGCTTGTAAAAGCAGTCTAGAGGCTAATTAGCCACTAGGATTGCTTTTACATGAAAGCCGACCGCTGGCTGAAAAGAATGATACCAAGATGATACCTAAACCTGCAGGCATCATTCTGGTATAACCACTCAAAGTCGTGAATGGCATACCTGAAGACAAAAAAATGGTTAACAATAAAGCACAGTAAACGGTAAAGTATAAATAATTACATACCTGAAAAGCAAACGTGATAAAACATAACAACAATAAAACATTGCAGAATAGAATACAGTAAAAAAGAGCAGAACAATAGAGAGAGAATAGAGAGAGAGAGAGAACAATAAAACGACAACTATTTTTATTTTATATTTTTGTTTGTGTTTTTTTTTTTTTTTTTTTTTTACACTTTTTTTTGTAACTAACTTTTATAACTGTAACCGGTTCCAGGTTCGGGTCTCTCAAAATGCGATGGCATCTCGGGAGACCCTGTGAAAGTGTGCCTAGTATGTGCAATGCTGTACCCTACGCTAATAGTCAACTAGTGCATGGTAGCGTTCAAAACATTCACCAATGCAAAGACCAGGATTGTCAGGACAGGAGGGACAATAATAGCGGGTGTCACGTCTATATCCGCGCTTGCTGCAGACACAACATCTTTTTTGGGGGGTTCGTTGGGTAGGGGTACTCGGGAGGACATAAAAATGCCTCTCATGCAGCCGACTGCATTTGGTTGGGGATGTGAATGGGGGAAGTACGGGCGCTGCAGAAGCGGTGGGTTCCCAATTAGGATTGGCGAATGCAGCAGGAAGGGCATTATGGGCACGACGGGCCTGTGTTTGTC
Source organism: Lithobates clamitans (assembly GCA_037952925.1). Taxonomy (NCBI): domain Eukaryota; kingdom Metazoa; phylum Chordata; class Amphibia; order Anura; family Ranidae; genus Lithobates; species Lithobates clamitans. Next base: position 3,154,033 of record JBBGZY010000992.1, read on the forward strand.
TTTTTGGTGGCAGCGGGACACTACTTGTGCTTGCCACCTCACCAGCTTGAACTGCACTTATGGGACTCGCCACGTCACCAAGTGTTACTGCAGTGCTGGTTTGACTACGACCGGGGTGTACTACGCCGCTGGTGCTTGCCAGTTCACCAAAACACTACCAAAAAAAACTGTTAGCGATCACAGGGATCCGGCCTGACTCTGCGAACACTGCAGTTATGCGTTTAGTGTTTTGTAAGTGACAGTGATCGATCAATACTGCACTTGGGTGGGCTGGGCCGGGCCGGGCGGAGGGGCAAAACGCAGGTGCTAGCAGGTATCTGGGCTGATCCCGCTAACACTGCGTTTTTGGGAACCCTAAACTGCTGGGGACGCTAGTATAGATCAGATCGGATCAGATATTGATCCGATCAGATACTATACCACTAAGGGAGGTGTATGCTGCGTGCGTGGGTGTTAGCGGTACTGGCGCTAATCTGACGCTGCCTGAGGCTGGTGCTTGTCAGTTCACCAAAACGCTACCAAAAAAACTGTTAGCGATCGCAGGGATCAGGCCTGACTCTGCGAACGCTGCAGTTATGCGTTTAGTGTTTTGTAAGTGACAGTGATCGATCGATACTGCACTTGGGTGGGCTGGGCCGGGCGGAGGGGCAAAACGCAGGTGCTAGCAGGTATCTGGGCTGATCCCGCTAACACTGCGTTTTTGGGAACCCTAAACTGCTGGGGACGCTAGTATAGATCTGATCGGATCAGATATTGATCCGTTCAGATACTATACCACTAAGGGAGGTATACGGTGCGTGCGTGGGTGTTAGCGGTACTGGCGCTAACCTGACGCTGCCTGGGGCTGGTGCTTGCCAGTTCACCAAAACGCTACCAAAAAAACTGTTAGCGATCGCAGGGATCAGGCCTGACTCTGCAAACGCTGCAGTTATGCGTTTAGTGTTTTGTAAGTGACAGTGATCGATCGATACTGCACTTGGGTGGGCTGGGCTGGGCTGGGCGGAGGGGCAAAACGCAGGTGCTAGCGGGTATCTGGGCTGATCCCGCTAACACTGCGTTTTCGGGAACCCTAAACTGCTGGGGACGCTAGTATAGATCTGATCGGATCAGATATTGATCCGTACAGATACTATACCACTAAGGGAGGTGTATGCTGCGTGCGTGGGTGTTCGCGGTACTGGCGCTAATCTGACGCTGCCTGGGGCGACGCATATCACCGCCGGGCGATCAGGGGGCTAAACCTTTATTCGGTAATAAACGGCGGGTGCCCTGACACTATAAAAAATAAACGAACTAACCAGCGTCACCCGTAACAGTTATACAGTGATCAGTGGTGAAAGGGTTAACTAGGGGGCAATCAAGGGGTTAAAACATTTATTAGATAGTATATGGGGGTCCCTGTCGCTATAAAACACTGACGGCGAACCTAAATATTTACGTTCCTAACTAGCGTCACCAGCGACACTAATACAGCGATCAGAAAAATGATCGCTTAGCACACTGGTGAGGGGGGGTGATCAAGGGGTTAAAACTTTATTAGGGGGGGTTAGGGGGGTATCCTAGACCTAAAGGGGGCCTAACACTAACTGCCCTAACACTAACTGTCACAAACTGACACTATGCAGTAATCAGAAAAAAAAAAAAAAAAATACTGCTAATGTCAGTTTGTGACAGGGGGGGGGGTGATTGGGGGGGGATCGGGGGGCGATCGGGGGGGGGGATCGGGGGTGTAAGGTATGCCTGGCATGTTCTACTGTGTGTGTGTGTGTTTTGTGCACTCACTTGTCTTCTCTCCTCGGCGCTGGAACGGAAACTGCCAGACCGAGGAGAGATGACATCACATCCTCTGCCTGTGTGAAACGACACACAGGCAGAGGAGGATTCCCATTGGCTGGGAGCGATCGCGAGGGGGGGGCCACGATCGGATGGTCTCCCCCTCGCCTCCCGACGCTTCCAGTCAGATGCCGACCGCCGATGGCACCGGGGGGGGGTCCGATCGGACCCCCCGCCCGCGGGAGGCAGATCACGTACGGGTACGTGATTTTGCCTGCCCGTGCCATTCTGCCGCAGTATATATGCGGTAGGCGGTCGGCAAGTGGTTAATATAGGGGGTCACCAATGCCAAAAGTTGGTGAAGGCAGGGGTCCGTCATCCGTAAATAATTACGAAAATCATTCAGATTATTCTCCTGGAGCTCCCGCACCAATGGCATATGACATAATTGGTCACGATTAAGCAACCAATTTTTGGTCCAAGAACTCCTCCTCCTTCTGTTCCTGGACTGGACTTGGGTCAAAGCAATAATTCCAAGCCCAATAATAACACAATTTGAAATGTAAAGGTATAGAGGGATTATAGCGGTGCCAAAAAATATAAATAAATAGATATTTTAAAAATATACAAAAACACTTTTTTGAAGTATATTAACATATAACATGGACAAGGGATATACAAATCTAGAATCTTAAAAAGAGGTGCAGTACACGGTTAGATTATAAAAAACAATGCAATCAAATAGGCCTGATGGTCTCACCATTGTTTTATATATCCCTTGTTTATGTTATATGTTATATGTTAACTGCTAGCCGACCGGCGCACGCCGATGTACGTCGGCACAATGGCACGGCTAGGCAAAAGGATGTACCTGTAAGTCCTTTTGAAATTGCCGCCGTGCCATTGCGTGCGCGCGACGTTCGGGAGCTCCGTGAGTCGGGTCGCGGGTCCCGCGGACTCGATCGCCGCGGGGATACCCGCGATCGCCTCACGGAGAGAGTGCTTGTTTACCTTAGCATCTCCCCGTTCTGCCTAGTGACAGTGTCACTGATTTCTGCTCCCTGTCATCGGGACACTGTAGTGACACTGCTAGCCCATCCCCCTACAGTTAGAACAGATCCCTAGGATACATTTAACCCCTACAGCGCCACCTAGTGTTAACCCCTTCACTGCCAGTCACATTTACACAGTAATCAATGCGATTTTAATCGCACGGATCGCTGTATAAATGTGAATGGTCCCAAAATCACGCCAAAATTGTCCGACGTGTCCGCCATAATGTCGCAGTCAAGATAAAAATCGCTGATAAATAAAAATGCCATAAAACTATCCCCTATTTTGTAAACGCTATAACTTTTGCGCAAACCAATCAATAATCGCTTATTGCGATTTTTTTTACCAAAAATATATAGCAGAATACGTATCGGCCTAAACTGAGGAAAAAAAATGTTTTTTTATATATTTTTGGGGGATATTTATTATTGCAAAAAGCAAAAAATAATGCGTTTTTTTCAAAATTGTCGCTCTTTTTTTGTTTATAGCGCAAAAAATAAAAACCGCAGGGGTGATCAAATACCACCAAAAGAAAGCTCTATTTGTGGGGAAAAAAGGACGCTAATCTTGTTTGGGAGCCACGTGGCACGACCGCGCAATTGTCAGTTAAAGCGTCGCAGTGCCGAATCGCAAAAAGTGCTCTGGTCAGGAAGGGGGTAAATTCTTCCGGGGCTGAAGTGGTTAATATACTTCAATAAAGTGTTTTTGTATATTTTAAAATATCTATTTACTTATATTTTTTGGCACCGCTATAATCTCTCTATACCTTTACATTTCAAATTTTGATACCTTGGGATGAGGTGCTGTATCTTGTGTAGTTTTTCCAGCCATACCCCATTTTCCAATAATAACACGTTCTCTCCTCCGATTACGCAACATGGTTGGCTGACGAACGGCCGTTCAGAAACTAACTGAAAAACAGTCTTTATAGTCTTGTAGTACATCTAGTACGTCACTATGTTCGTGTTTGTTGGCCCACAATTGTGTACCGTTAGTATGCAGGCAAGGATCTGGAATTCCCTTCCACAGGCGGTGGTCTCAGCGGGGGGCATCAATAGTTTCAAGAAACGATTAGATAAGCACCTGACCGTAACATACAGGGATATACAATGTAATACTGACATATAATCACACACATAGGTTGAACTTGATGGACTTGTGTCTTTTTTCGACCTCACCTACTATGTAACTATGCAAGGCAAGATCCAGGCACACGCCCTTTGGACAAAAATCAGACGCTCGGTTGGCCAACAATCAGATCATGTGGACGAGGCTTTAGGGACCAGTCACACAATCACTTCACAATCACAAAGGCACGCAACACACTAAGGCAATACAACTCTAACACATATGCATTGCAGTGCACCAAAATGCACATTAAAATTTTGCGTGGAATTGGGCTTCAATCTTAGCTTATACATTTTAGTCTGAACTGCATCACATTTTGTAATAATTTATAAAGTAATAATAACACATTTAAAGTGACCCTGTCGCGATTGTAAACTTTTGATGGCAAAAGAAAATTTTAAATACTTAAAGTGGTTCTAATCTCAAAAAGTTTTTTACCTTAATGCTTTCTCTGCATTAAGGGTAAAAAACTTCAATTACCTGTTCCCCCCCATTCCTAAATGTCCTCTCACTCTCCAGCACTGTCCCAACTGCAGTGCCACTGCTCTCTTTTCCTGGTCTCAAAAAAGACATATGCCCTGTACACACGGTCGGACTTTGTTCGAACATTCCAACAACAAAATCCTAGGATTTTTTCCAACGGATGTTGGCTCAAACTTGTCTTGCATACACACGGTCACACAAAGTTGTCGGAAAATCTGATCATTCTGAACGCGGTGACATAAAACACGTACGTCGGGACTATAAACGGGGCAGTGGCCAATAGCTTTCATCTCTTTATTTATTCTGAGCATGCGTGGCACTTTGTCCGTCGGATTTGTGTACACACGATCGGAAATTCCGACAACGGATTTTGTTGTCGGAAAATTTTATAGCCTGCTCTCAAACTTTGTGTGTCGGAAAATCCGATGGAAAATGTCCGATGGAGCCCACACATGGTCGGAATTTCCGACAACACGCTCCGATCGGACATTTTCCATCGGAAAATCCGACCGTGTGTACGGGGCATAAGGCTCCTGCTGCTGTGAGTCAAATCCTGTGGGGAGGGAGCGAGTGGCATGACCGCACGTGTACCCCATCGCTTGCTAACAGGCACCCGAAGGAATAAGGACCCGACAACGCTGGTGGGGGACTCCAGAAGTGGAAGTAAGGGGCCGCTTTGTGCAATATCATTGTACAGAGCAGGTAAGTATAAAATCTTTCTTTATTTTAGCAAAAAAAACCCCCATAACTTTAATATAACTTTAACTTTCCTGGTGCTCACACCACGAATCACCACCCAAATTTGGAAAAATCTTCTACTGATGTCTACAGGGATACCAACACTTCTGGGTACCCCTCTTATTGGCTTCTCCTGCTCACTTTCACGTTATTACTAGAGAAAGTAATGACATGAGAGTCAGTAGGAAATTAAAATATCTCTCTGGCCTTCATTTTTTTAACCACTTGCCCTCCGGAAGGTGTTACCCCCTTCATGACCAGGCCATTTTTTGCTATTTGGCTCTGCGCTATTTAAATGAAATTGCACGGTCAACACGCAACACTGTACGCAATTTACATTTGTATAATTTTTTTTCACACAAATAGAGCTTTCTTTTGGTGATATTTGATCACCGCTGTTTTTTTTTTTTTGAAAATGAAAATAGACAGAACATTTTGGAAAAAAAAACAATATTTTTTACTTTCTGCTATACAACATATCCAATAAGAAAATGTAAAAAATCAAATTTATTCATGAATTTAGGCCAAAATGTATTCTGCTACATGTCTATGGTAAAAAAAAAATCCAGTAAGTATATATTATTTGGTTTACGTGAAAGTTATAGCGTCTACAAATTATGGTATATATACACTGAAATTTTTATTAATTAATTTAATTTTTATACTAGTAATGGTAGTGATCTACGACATATAGTGGGACTGTGATGACGCTGGCTGGGGGGGTACACTAATTGACACTGACATCAATGATGACACTAATACAGTGATCAGTGCTAATACTAGACACTGTCACTGTACTAATGACACTGGCTGGTTAACAGGGATGAGCCGAACACCCCCCTGTTCGGTTCGCACCAGAACATGCGAACAGGAAAAAAATTCGTTCGAACACGCGAACACCGTTAAAGTCTATGGGACACGAACATGAATAATCAAAAGTGCTAATTTTAAAGGCTAATATGCAAGTTATTGTCATTAAAAGTGTTTGGGGACCTGGGTCCTGCCCCAGGGGACATGAATCAATGCAAAAAAAAGTTTTAAAAACGGCCGTTTTTTCAGGAGCAGTGATTTTAATAATGCTTAAAGTCAAACAATAAAAGTGTAATATCCCTTTAAATTTCATACCTGGGGGATGTCTATAGTATGCCTGTAAAGGGGCGCATGTTTCCCGTGTTTAGAACAGTCTGACAGCAAAATGACATTTTGAAGGAAAAAACACATTTAAAACTACCGCGGCTATTGCATTGCCGACAATACACATAGAAGTTCATTGATAAAAACGGCATGGGAATTCCCCACAGGGCAACCCGAACCAAAAAAAAAAAATGATGTGGGGGTCCCCCTAAATTCCATACAAGGCCCTTCAGGTCTGGTATGGATATTAAGGGGAACCCCAGCCAAAATTTAAAAAAAAATTGACGTGGGGTTCCCCCTAAATTCCATACCAGACCCTTCAGGTCTGGTATGGATTTTAAGGGGAACCCCGCGCCAAAAAAAAAAAAAAACGGCGTGGGGTCCCCCCAAAAATCCATACCAGACCCTTATCCGAGCACGCAACCTGGCAGGCCGCAGGAAAAGAGGGGGGGACGAGAGTGCGGCCCCCCCCTCCTGAACCGTACCAGGCCACATGCCCTCAACATTGGGAGGGTGCTTTGGGGTAGCCCCCCAAAACACCTTGTCCCCATGTTGATGAAGACAAGGGCCTCATCCCCACAACCCTGGCCGGTGGTTGTGGGGGTCTGCGGGCGGGGGGCTTATCGGAATCTGGAAGCCCCCTTTAACAAGGGGACCCCCAGATCCCGGCCCCCCCCCTGTGTGAAATGGTAAGGGGGTACTTACCCCTACCATTTCACTAAAAAACTGTCAAAAATGTTAAAAATGACAAGAGACAGTTTTTGACAATTCCTTTATTTAAATGCTTCTTCTTTCTTCCTTCATCTTCTTCTGGTTCTTCTGGCTCTTTTGGTTCTTCCTCCGGCGTTCTCGTCCAGCATCTCCTCCGCGGCGTCTTCTATCTTCTTCTCCTCGGGCCGCTCCGCACCCATGGCATGAGGGGAGGCTCCCGCTCTTCTCTTCATCTTCTTCTCTTCTTCATCTTCTTCTTCATCTTCTTCTTCTTCTTCATCTCTTCTTCCTTCTTCTCTTCTTCATTTCTTCTCCGGGCCGCTCCGCAGCCATGCTGGCATGGTGGGAGGCTCCCGCTGTGTGACGGCGTCTCTTCGTCTGACGGTTCTTAAATAACGGGGGGCGGGGCCACCCGGTGACCCCGCCCCCCTCTGACGCACGGGACATGACGGGACTTCCCTGTGGCATTCCCCGTGACGTCACAGGGAAGTCCCGTCAAGTCACCGTGCGTCAGAGGGGGGCGGGGTCACCGGATGGCCCCGCCCCCCGTTATTTAAGAACCGTCAGACGAAGAGACACCGTCACACAGCGGGAGCCTCCCACCATGCCAGCATGGCTGCGGAGCGGCCCGGAGAAGAAATGAAGAAGAGAAGAAGGAAGAAGAGATGAAGAAGAAGAAGAAGATGAAGAAGATGAAGAGAAGAGCGGGAGCCTCCCCCCTCATGCCATGGGTGCGGAGCGGCCCGAGGAGAAGAAGATAGAAGACGCCGCGGAGGAGATGCTGGACGAGAACGCCGGAGGAAGAACCAGAAGGGCCAGAAGATGAAGGAAGATAGAAGAAAGAAGAAGTATTTAAATAAAGGAATTGTCAAAAACTGTCTCTTGTCATTTTTAACATTTTTGACAGTTTTTTAGTGAAATGGTAGGGGTAAGTACCCCCTTACCATTTCACACAGGGGGGGGGCCGGGATCTGGGGGTCCCCTTGTTAAAGGGGGCATCCAGATTCCGATAAGCCCCCTGCCCGCAGACCCCCACAACCACCGGCCAGGGTTGTGGGGATGAGGCCATTGTCTTCATCAACATGGGGACAAGGTGTTTTGGGGGGCTACCCCAAAGCACCCTCCCAATGTTGAGGGCATGTGGCCTGGTACGGTTCAGGAGGGGGGGGCCGCACTCTCGTCCCCCCTCTTTTCCTGCGGCCTGCCAGGTTGCATGCTCGGATAAGGGTCTGGTATGGATTTTTGGGGGGACCCCACGCCGTTTTTTTTTTTTTTTTTGGCGCGGGGTTCCCCTTAAAATCCATACCAGACCTGAAGGGTCTGGTATGGAATTTAGGGGGAACCCCACGTCAATTTTTTTTTTAAATTTTGGCTGGGGTTCCCCTTAATATCCATACCAGACCTGAAGGGCCTTGTATGGAATTTAGGGGGACCCCCACATCATTTTTTTTTTTTTTTATTTTGGTTCGGGGTTGCCCTGAGGGGAATTCCCATGCCGTTTTTATCAATGAACTTCTATGTGTATTGTCGGCAATGCAATAGCCGCGGGTAGTTTTAAATGTGTTTTTTTCTTCAAAATGTAATTTTGCTGTCAGACTGTTCTAAACACAGGAAACATGCGCCCCTTTACAGGCATACTATAGACACCCCCCAGGTACGAAATTTAAAGGGATATTACACTTTTATTGTTTGACTTTAAGCATTCTTAAAATCACTACTCCTGAAAAAAACAGGCTTTTAAAAACTTTTTTTGCATTGATCCATGTCCCCTGGGGCAGGACCCAGGTCCCCAAACACTTTTTATGACAATAACTTGCATATAAGCCTTTAAAATGAGCACTTTTGATTTCTCCCATAGACTTTTAAAGGGTGTTCCGCGGCATTCGAATTTGCCGCGAACACCCCAAATTGTTCGCTGTTCGGCGAACTTGCGAACAGCCAATGTTCGAGTAGAACATGAGTTCGACTCGAACTCGAAGCTCATCCCTACTGGTTAACATCTAGGGGTGATCAAGGGGATAACTGTGTGCCTAACAATGTGTAATGAGTGCTGCTTTTAGTAAGCAATCTTGTTTTTCCCCTTCCAGGGAATACAAAAAAAACAGCAAGATCGCCTGTCAGTGTACAGAGCTCTGTGTTGTTTACAACACAGTGCTCTCTTCCATTAATAACGGAGCCGAACAGCGGGTCCCAGCGATAAATAATTTCCCAGCACCCACTGATCGATTTGTGCTGTAACAAATCATAGCACATCCGGTGCAACAGGTGTTCACGCCCCTTACCTGGGAACGCTGAGCACGTATTTGCCCCTGCTGCAGTAAATGTAAATGGGGCGGTTGCTAAGTGGTTAATAAAGCAGGGAGCAGTTTAAACCTTTGTCTATGTCCCCCACTGGGGAGATTCACTCAGCGTCATACCTCTGTCTCAAATATATTCATTTCAAATAGGCCCTTTAAACATGCAACCCTATTTATCATATTTTATATACCATATTTATCAGCGTATAACATGCACTTTTTCCCCCTTAAAATAGGGAGGAAATCGTGTGTGCGTGTTATACGCCGATATAGGCTGCCACCGAGGGGAAGGAGGGGATGAGTGCTACCGAAATAGAGCCGGATCTCCTGTGTACTCGGCTCACAGTCACTCTCAGTCCCGCCCCCTGGACATCTCCTAGCATTGAGGTCCCTGGATTGGAGCGGCGTTATTTCCATCATAGGATCCGGGCCAAGGGGCGGGACTGGGCGTGACGCCGAGCTGAGTACACAGGAGATCCGGCTCTATTTCGGCAGCGCTTGTCCCCTCCTTCCCCTCAGTGGAAGCCTATATATCGGCAAGGCTGCAGATGGACATTGAGCAATGCTGCAGGTGGGCACTGATTAGACTGCAGATGGGCACTGATTAGACTGCAGATGGAGACTGATTAGGCTGCAGATGGGCACTGATTATGCTGCATATGGGCACTGATTAGATTGCATATGGGCACAGATCAGGCTGCAGATTGGCACAGATCAGGCTGCACTGAAGCTGCAGATGGGCACTAATTAGGCTGCATTGATGCTCACTGACCATTATTTTGCTTCAAAGTGGTTTATTTTTTTTTAAAAAACGTTTTTTTCCTTTAAACTTCCCTCTAAAATTGGGGTGCGTGTTATACGCCGGAACGTGTTATACACCGATAAATACGGTAATTCACATTATATGATTATTATACTCACTGTAGCCCTAAGAGAATCTAAGTTATAATGTAAGTTATATAAAAGTACATGGTATTCTAATTCCAGGAAAGAACTCATGCACACTATGCTCTTCTAAAGGTTTTTCTCCTGACAGGAGAAAAACAGCATCAAAAACATGTCTAAAGGAGCATTTTGCAAACATTGTTTGGGTGTTCATTCATTTCATTAGTCAAAATAGTAATTTATTTTAGCCATTGAAATGAGTGAGTGTATAGATATGTGAAACAGGTTGTTGGTGCTAACTCATATGAAACGTCTTCATTTTACAATATAAAATCATAAATTCATATATAACTTCCAATAGTGAAAAAGTGTTTTACAAATAAAGTCCAAATCAATTTCTTCAATATAAAATGCATAAAAAAATCCAATCGCCGTAAAAAAAAGAAAAAATTCTTCAAATGGTGCTCCACCACAAAAAGTGCATAAAAAAATGCAAACTCACCAAAGCTATAAAATAATCAAGCCTTATGGAAATGGCTTCTGCATTTTACTGACGTCACATCTGGTTTATTTGGTTTCCAACCCCTGTGCTTTGGAACACACGCTGTGGCTAACAGAACGGCGTGCACATAGATTCTAAGCTGTGCATGTTGATGCTAGCATATAGCACATCTAAATGTAAGTGCGCATTACTTTATCTACTTGCCTATTTACAATAAACATATTGCGCTATGATCTCCCATATGTTTTCCCTGAGCCCTATTGTGTGATTAGTGCCAAAGAGAGAGGGATTGCTCTCACATATGCTGTTGGTTGGAAGAAACCTACCATTTTCATGAGGCTTAATTATTTTATAGCTTTAGTGAGTTTGCATTTTTATGCACTTTTTGTGGTGGAGCACCATTTGAAGATTTTGTTTCTTTTTTTCACGGTGATTGGATTTTTTAATGAATTTATATTGAAGAAATTGATTTAGACTTTATTTGTAAAACACTTTTTTCACTATTGTATATCATATATGAATTTATAGTTTTATGTTGTAAAATGAAGTTTCATATGAGTTAGCGACACACCTTTTTTCACATATATCTATACACTTATTGCGAGTGGTTTGTCCACTCTTAAAGGGGCAACTGCACTCATTATTAATATTTTTTCTGGCGCCACTACTTATCACATTTAATTTCACAATTGAAAAGAATGAAAGCTTAAGCACTAAACACGCCAATCATTTAGGCACGCTCAGACGCGTCAGACTTTTTTTCTGACCAAAAGCTTCTCTCCTGAACGAGATTTTGGCTCGTTCAGATTTCTGCTTGTAAACACCCTTGCCTCTAAATGCCTGTGTGCATGGACATATGAGGGGTATGGTGCACACAGAATCTTGTCCACATAGTAACCAATCAGCTAGTTCAGTTAGGCTTTGACAATAAAACCTGGAGCCTGATTGGTTACTGTGCACAGCTGCACCCTATTCTGTGTGCACCAGTTTTAGTAAATCATCTACATAGGCTAACATAGAGAAGAATTTAGGGGCAGGAAAAAAAACCTCAGACGCGTGTGAAACAGGCGTTTGACAGCTGCAGTGTGCGTCAGGCGAAAGGCAATAGCTGGAGCTTTCTTATCCTTAGGTACACTTGCAACAGGCTTGTCTTGTTTTTCAGTTTCACCTCACATGACTATTAAAGTACATTACCATCTTTGATAAGGTGACATTTTATTTGGTCAGGTTCTTTCTTGACTTGATTCATTATCTATTGTGTTTAAAAGAATGGTAGAACAATAAAATACTAAGCAAAACTATTTAGTGTACCGTGTAGTTGTCATAGTGAGGTATTGTAGGTAACAACAAAGCCCGGGGCATTTATATAGTGTACAGGAACTGTTTATCAAGTTACCAGGCGCTTCAAAGGGAGATAATTCGATTAAAATCATAATAAAATGTCCAGCCAAAAAAAAATTTTTTTTTGCTTTAGGTAAATTACATATACAAATGAAGCTTATATTGAAAGTTGGGTGTTGGTATTATTAGATAATATGGGAAAGTCAGAGTTTATGGGTGCATGTTGCAAAGGAAGTTTTAATGATCTGATACACACAACCTCCCAATTCTACTGGAGGAAACATATCAAGGGTGGGGCTACAAGTGATGTCAGACGCCACTTACAAGCCTAGGAGTGCCTAATCGGATGGTAATAGCAGTGAGTATATAATTTTTAAAGAGATATTCAACACATATTTTAATGTAAGTGTATTACCTACTTGCATTTTAATAAAGTGCTTTATAATACTACACTATGAGGATATATTTTTAATTTAAACTGGAGAACCAAGGAGTAAAGGAAAAAGCAATGACCAGTGTTTAAGTAAGCCTTCAATTACCTTTTTAGAGATAGGGGACATTTGAATCTGATGAGTGGCATGCACTACAAGCACTGAGTGGCATGGAGGTACATTGTGCTGTGAAGGGGATTGCAAATTATATCACTGGGAATTAAAGTGGTTGTAAACGCACGGAAAAAAAGATTAAATACTTACTTTAGATCGAACCCCCCGCAGCGGTCCCGGCACACTGCTGTGGCCGACGACGTGTCTCCCAGAGTTATTTCTGGCTATCGCGAGCTCCGGCGCTGTGCTTGGCTGGAGCCACGATGACGTCACAGCAGCTGAAGAAATGGCACGAGCAAGCCGTTTCTTCACTGCGCATGTGCTGATGACGTTGGCACATGCTGATATAGTGAATATCTCCTAAACGGCGCAACGCTAGAAAATATTCACGGTACCTACAGGTAAGCCTTATTATAGGCTTACCTGTGGGCAAAAGTGGTGTGTAAGGGTTTACAACCACTTTAAAGCTAATGCCCAGTTTTTAGTGAGATTTAAGTAGTTAGTTTGACCAAGCTGGAAATTCCCATCTAAGGCTGGCTATAGATGGTGTGAATTTCTTTCCTGCAATCGTGGGTTGTGCTGACAGGGGAATCAGAGCAAAAAAGAAAAGTTAATTGTTAGGTCTTGCATACATTTTAAGATTAGATTCACTACATGCATTACAAATAAGTATAATACATGTATTTTAAAGAGACCCATATCCTAATGATAATCATTTCTTAAAGTATAAAGCTAGCTATAGATAGATCAAAATTTGGCTTGTTCAGCCGGGACCTGCTAAATTTTGATCCATGTGTGGTTGCTCCCGCTTGACAGAAGTTGATCTAATGATCAACTTCTCTCAAACAGATTTGTTCAAAAAATGTTCTGGACCAGAAGAGGGGTCCTGCTGTCAGAATGCAATGGCACAGCGGGGAGGAGTCCTCTATCAACCATAGTTGTGTGGATGGAAGAATCTGTTTGCTGATCAAAAAATACAATCTGTCTACGGCCAACCTAAAACATATTTTTTTGGAACCCTCTCACCTCTAACTTATTTTGACAGGTATTTTCTACCACTTACCTAGTGAAGACAGCTATTCTAACCGAGATTTTCCATCTAGGCACCTTGCCAGTCGGTTCTGGTATGAGAGACCGCAAATCTAGCTTTGCAATGGCATCCAACCACTGGTTCTCTCTACTCTCCTCCACTGATTTACATCCTCTTCTGGATCCTGAGAGTACACCCACCACTGGACATCCAATAGGAAAAGTCCACATCACGCAGGCAGTGACCTGGACACCCAAAGAAGAACCCAAAAAAAAAAGTAAATAGGGACGAGAAGGCTCGGGGTTGGACTGTCCCAGAGAGGGGCTTTACACCACCATAGCCAATGTTGATCAGTGTTTAAATTTGGTACATTTCCAAGGACAAAACCATAGCACCTGGGGAGTCCCAGGAAATTAGGTACAATTGCCTACTATGCCAAACAGTTTATTTTGGTATAACATGTAAGAAAATTGCCCCTATCAAAATAGTCATTTAGCTTTATTAAAACGGGGGCTATTCCTGCGCTACCAGATAAGGAAAAAAGATAAAGCAATCATGCGAAATGTGGACTTGGTTTTTAGAACTGTATAAGACGTATATCGCCGGGCAGCTGCATGCACCGAACAGAGGGCTCAGACATAAGCCCAAAATAAATATAAAAAGAGAAGGGGGGGGGGATGGTGCTGCGCTATCCGAAGGGTCTCTGTTTATTTGTATGTATATGATCCCTACTGGTCAATGTGATTGATGTCAATATAAATGTTTATAAACAATACATGTAAATAAATCAAAAGGTGATAAATATAAGTGAAACCGATTCAATATATGTTGAAATTATTCAATCCAATAATACAATAAATGAAAAGTGCTCGTGCTCTTGTGCCATGTAGAAATCGTAAAATAATCCAAACTAATACATATGCTAAAGTGCAGAAATGAAACAATATTATCACACAAACTCAATGTATCAAATGTTTTCAACAAAAAAACGCATGGTTGCCTAATCCTGGTGTTGCGACCAGTGCAACAGTGCAAAACGCAGTTAAAGTGATCACGTGAATAAATAAATAGATAATTAATCCAAAGATTGCTGGTGTCCTACAAAATCAATTGATAAGTAATCTAATATCCAAAAAAGTCCGTGCAGTCTAAAACAAAATTACTCAATGGTGCACAGAGGAACAGTGCTCAAACACAGCAGGATAAATGACAGTGAGGTGGTGATATGCAAATGAACCACTCTGTGTCCTCTTCATGCAGCATGCACTGGTGTGGGTAATAGCCTCTTACCTAGCGGTGCTAGGTCAACCGCATATAAGATGTAAGATCTCGGGGTCCAGGGTCTCTCCTACGTCTCTGTATCAAAGTTGGCTGGCTCTGCAGGGTCCTATTGGGGGCTGGGTGTATCTGGTTGTGGTCCTAATTGAGGTCCTGGGGCACTGCGACTCCTAGCTCCTCCTCCATATCACATCTCCAGTGTATGTAAAATATAGGACAGAGTACCCAAATAGTGAAGTAGGTTTTTCTTAGGGTCACTTTATTCACATATACAATGCACAAAGGTACTCACATTACTCACATTAAGCAGTTTTTTCTACAGCGTTGTATCCTACGAGTCACGAACTCGCAAAGACATTCAGCAGAGAAAGGGAAGGTAGAAAGCAAGCCTATTCCATCCCTACGCGTGATGTCACGACCACGTGACTTCTTCAGGGGCACGTCCCTGAAGAAGTCACGTGGTCGTGATGTCACGCGTAGGGATGGAATAGGCTTGCTTTCTACCTTCCCTTTCTCTGCTGAATGTCTTTGCGAGTTCGTGACTCGTAGGATACAACGCTGTAGAAAAAACTGCTTAATGTGAGTAATGTGAGTACCTTTGTGCATTGCATATGTGAATAAAGTGACCCTAAGAAAAACCTACTTCACTATTTGGGTACTCTGTCCTATATTTTACATACACTGGAGATGTGATATGGAGGAGGAGCTAGGAGTCGCAGTGCCCCAGGACCTCAATTAGGACCACAACCAGATACACCCAGCCCCCAATAGGACCCTGCAGAGCCAGCCAACTTTGATACAGAGACGTAGGAGAGACCCTGGACCCCGAGATCTTACATCTTATATGCGGTTGACCTAGCACCGCTAGGTAAGAGGCTATTACCCACACCAGTGCATGCTGCATGAAGAGGACACAGAGTGGTTCATTTGCATATCACCACCTCACTGTCATTTATCCTGCTGTGTTTGAGCCCTGTTCCTCTGTGCACCATTGAGTAATTTTGTTTTAGACTGCACGGACTTTTTTGGATATTAGATTACTTATCAATTGATTTTGTAGGACACCAGCAATCTTTGGATTAATTATCTATTTATTTATTCACGTGATCACTTTAACTGCGTTTTGCACTGTTGCACTGGTCGCAACACCAGGATTAGGAAACCATGCGTTTTTTTGTTGAAAACATTTGATACATTGAGTTTGTGTGATAATATTGTTTCATTTCTGCACTTTAGCATATGTATTAGTTTGGATTATTTTACGATTTCTACATGGCACAAGAGCACGAGCACTTTTCATTTATTGTATTATTGGATTGAATAATTTCAACATATATTGAATCGGTTTCACTTATATTTATCACCTTTTGATTTATTTACATGTATTGTTTATAAACATTTATATTGACATCAATCACATTGACCAGTAGGGATCATATACATACAAATAAACAGAGACCCTTTGGATAGCGCAGCACCACCCCCACCCCCCCACCCCCCTTCTCATTTAGCTTTATAGCCTGCACTGGTTCATAGCATAGACCTATAACCTTCACAGTTATGCTTTCTAGCCAGCAGGAGAACTCGACAGCTGAACAGTAATTGACTGTTGTAGGTAGCACTATTTTCTTCTAAGACACAAGATTTTATTTAAAATTTTAGTACCTCTTAATTAGTGGTGACACACGTGTGAATTTTGTGATGTGAAAGATCATCCAGTCCAGTAATAACCAGAGAAGATAAGTAAACACACTGCAGTGTTATGTAGCAAACAGGAACTTGACATTACCTCAGGGGGAATCTGATGACGGTATTAAATTTAATTCTTAGTAAAGGTAACTGTCAGCTCAAAGCAGCTCATACAGATGCAGAGCCTCCTTATAGTGGAAGATGCATGATCTGCAGTAGATCTGGTCTTCCACGGTGATGGTCAACTCTAGCATATGTGGCTGGGGGATTGGTGGTGTCCAGACAGGTACCAACAGCACAGATTTTGCAGGAAATTATAGATAATGCTGTTCTAAAGCTATACACATGTGCCAGTAGAGCACTTAATGTCATCATCCATTTTAACAAATGATATCTCAGAGACACTGTGGTGTGTTTAGTGTGCCACAGTGAAGAGTGGACATGGTTTTCATTGTGCCAGGGGTGTTGCTAGGATTGTAAAAGACCTTGGATACCTTTGGGCACACCAATTAGAAGAGTACCAGTAGGCGTAGCCAAATTGTGTTAATGGTGGGAGGGGCTTAAGTAACATGGTTAAATAAAAAGGTCAGTCGATCCCCCTGTTCAATTCCTCTCCCCCAGGTTAGTCTGTCTCCCAGTATAATCCCCCCCAGGTCAACCTGTCCCCCAGTATAATTCCCCCCAGGTCAGTCTGGCCCCAGTATAATCCCCCCAGGTCAGTCTATCCCCAGCACAATCGCCCCCAGGTCAGTCTTGCCCCTAGTACACATCTCCAGGTCAGTCAGACTGACCTAGGGGTATTGGACTGAGAGACAGACTGACTACTCCCCCTGTGTAATTCCCACAATAGTGACATCATTGGGATTGCTTGCACGGGGGTGCATTGAACACCTGTGCATCCCCGAATTGGTTAAATATGGCCTTGCATGGGTGTACGCTGTAGTATGTGAATGAGGTCTAACTATGTTTTTTTTTTTTTTATTTAATATTTTTCTGACACTGATGCATAATTATTGTACTGTCACCGGATTGTAACTGACTGTTCTCAGTTTAATAAAACCTTTTTGATTTAAAAGAAAAAAATTCTCACAATGATACTTTTAGTATTTTTCAATTTTTTGGGGGGCGGGGGGGGGGGGGTGGTTGTTGAAACATCAGACCCCTGATGTCTATTTTGTAAGACAGAGAAAAAGATTGAGGACACAGAGTCCTCATTCCCTTTCTCTGAAGCATCAGCTGCACTGCAGATGAATGGAGAGAAGTCTCTACACAGAGGCTGTAGTGATGAAGAAGCTGTGCGAGGGATCTATTTGCAAATTTAAAATCTCCTATGGCTCCTCTGCAGCCAGCGGAAGGGAGAGAAATCTGGGAGCCACAAGAAAGCCGCAGGGGATCAGTGCTGGCGAAAAGGAAAAATGTGTATATATCACGCTGTCTTCTATAAGTTAAACTGAATAAGCAGCTGACACAACAAGTGATGTAATCTTGCAAGGAATATACCATGTAAGAAAGTGCAGCGCTATAAAATATTTAAATAGTCTGTAAGGCTATTTGATATATTACAACCAGTGATATTTTTATCAGTGAATTAGATCCATAAATATGTGATACCATATAAAAAATGCCGTGTAAAGAAAGACTATAATTTAATAATGGTCTTGATTACATAAACTTAGTCCATATAAAAGTGACACAAAAAAATGTGACACAAAAAATAAATAAATAAACGTGTTGATAGAAGATCCACCACCGCTCTTAGTAAAGGCTTACCAGAAAGATTGGACACAGATGAGCATATACCGACTGGGTCAATCAGGCTTGCAAAGTGGGGATCCTTGAGGATAGTTACCGCAAAGGACACAATTCCAGGTGGCCCGGGTGCTTGTAATGATGTGTTTTTTAAAGATAGGTCCAATCAGGCATCAAAGATATATGTGAAAGAAATATGAGAGCACATAGCGTGATACTGTATAAAAAAGCTCATAGCATGTTTATTGAGGGTAAAAACACTCACATTTCTGAAGATAAAAAAGCGCTTTGTAAGTAGAATATGTGGCAGTACCAGTGGTGTCAGTAGGCTTTCTTGACGCGTTTTGTCCTCTAGGACATCATCTGGGGCACCGTACCACTGTATATACTGCCCTATATATACATTAAGAAGGACCCCCATGTTGAGACGTGGCTCCAATTGAATACGCTGTTCAATAACAGTGACTTCCGGGTACGGAAAATGGTGCTGACAGCGTGCGCTACAAGCCTCGCTGTGAGCGAGGACATTTGGAGCGCACAGATGTGATGTACATCGTACTGGCAAAGTGCATTACTAGCCTCGTTCCTACTACGGGAGGACGCCCTGAATGCACGCTTGGAACGCGGAAGTACATCAATAGTACGGCATCTAAATTGAAGAGCTGATGTCATGACGTCATAACGCTGCCTCTCCAGCCACGGTATGGGTGGAGACAAATGGAGTGCATAGCGGGGATGTCCTGATGTTGACAGCGTGACGTTACCTCTAATGCTTATATGTAATAAGAGGGTAGTAATATCCATAGCGAAATGCCTTACTTTAAAGATTAACGTATGTATGTCAAAAATGTTACAATAAAATAACATATGAGTATATGAATATGAGATAAAAATAGACTAAGGGTCCTTGGTCCAAAGGTCAGATCAGTGCTGGCGGGGGGGGGACTGGTGGTGCTACAGGGGATCAATGCAAGGGGGCACATAAGAGCAGAGGGGAAGCATTTTAGAAGACAGGTGAAGTGGTGGCAGCTCCTCCATGTGTGCATTGTGTGTTATAGCATAGTGGGCCCAAACCTCCTTCAGGGCCCATGTGCACTGCACACATTGCACACGTGGATGATACCCCACTGTCACTAGTTTATTGTTTTTACTTTAAATCCTCACTTTCTTCTAATTCAACAACAAAGGCAGTGCCAGGGCCAGGGAGTGATAAGGGGGTAGCCTCTGTACAGAGCCCCTCCTGTTCATTCACTGATAACTCACCAAAGCCCCCAAACAGCATTGTAAAAAAAAAAAATTGTAAAAAAAAAAAAATAAAAAAAAAATGAAGGCCTCATTCAGATTCAGGTTCTCTAGCCCATACAGTGTGAATGAGCAGTTTAGTTGTGTGGATAAGGCCACCTGTTCCTTTGGGATGCAGCAGCTGTATGAAAACTGCCACAGCTCCTTATTTGACAGGTGTGCAGCTGTGGGTGAGTGGCCTTGCCCTGAATGCAAACTGTCTTCAGGGTCGTACAATCGCATCGACACGCCTTTCAAATTAGGACCTGTGGCTGTGTTCATGAAGCTGCTGCATTCCAATAGTGTTATAATAAGCTGCCTGCACACAGCTCCAGCCACATAAAAAACAAAATGCTGATTCACACTCTACAAGTTGCGGCACCCATGTGAATGATCCCCTAGACCTCATTCACTCACAGAGTTTTTTTTTTTCAACTCAATACAGTTCTCTCTTTTAGAATTTTATAAGTTGTGTTGTGTTTGAGTCTGCTAATAATGGTTTTAGTGTATTTTTAGCAAAAATATCAGCTGAAAAAAACACTCAATTTATGGCAAGTCTATGGGTTGGTACACCTATTGTGGTTGTTAGCTGCTCCCTTGGTTAACCACATTTTTGGATCTTCTACCTTTACTGAATTAATTAAAAATAAAATGTGTGGGCTGAACACCTATTAATGCACCATTATTTCAACACCACAACGGGGGAAGTAGAACAGTATATGATCAGACGCTGCAGTGTCTATGGGTGTGTTGTTTTTTTCGTTGCACCTGGGAAGAAGAATTTCTGCCAGGGGATATACTTCACACCTTTCTGACGTGAACAATTTGTTTGAAGGTAATTTGTGGTTGTTGATAGTATTATATGAATCTGCTGACCTCTAAGACTTTCTGCCCTCAAATTTATAATGCACAATGCAAGTTAATTGAGTGAGCCAAGTATAATGGTTACAGCGTCTTGATGTTGTACTGTGTCCTCAGTGTCATGTGGGGAAAGCCACATCCAATTTGCATAAGTGTGAACCCAGCCTTAGGGTAAGGTGGCCACTTTTATTTTAAAACGCCTGCCAAGTACTATAATAGACCTACACCATCTGGCTTTTAGTGAATTTTTCCATCCAGTCCAAAGATCTACACAGCTCTATCACACACCGCACAGCCCTATCTGACAGGGCAGGAGACCTGATTTTTTTTTTTTTTCAGTTTGAGTCTCCTCTCTACTCCCAACCTGTTACTGGACAGTGAAAGGAGAAGTAGCACATTGTCACTCTGATCTTCTCCTGTCAGCATGTGGCACACCTGATTGGCTCCCTGTGCTGCTTCTTCCTCCCCCTCCCTGAGCTTTGTTAAGTAGATTGTACATCGGCTGATTCCAAGTCAAATTCTTGTATTTCCTCTGCTTGCAATTAAAAAAATGCATTCAACTATGCATAATAGTCACAGAGCTACATTCATTTGTGCCTTTAATATCTGCATGGAGTTCTGTTTTCATATTGTATAATTATTCTTAAAGCCCAACTCCAGGAAATGTGAAAATTATCCTCAGCCTGCACTGCAAGGGTTAACTGCTCATTTAGTCCTTGATTCTCCACTCCTCCAACAGATGACCTACCCCTATACTAAGGTGGTGGACTGTCCCTTGGCATCATCACGTCCAGTGTAGGGCTATGTACCCTGCATTTGCCTTGATTACATCAGGACCTTAGAACGCTGGAGCATAGGGGAGAGGGTGCCATGGGGACCAGTTTTGCATCCATGAGGAGCAGAGTATTGGGTATGTAAAATTACCTTTACAAGACCCTTAGACATAAACAAGCAAATAACCTTTGCAATGCAGATGCAACCTGCCTGCAAGTAACCACTTTTTTGTTTCCCAGAGTTGTGCTTTAGAAAAACTTTCATATCTTACTTGATTGTTTCACCTTATTTTCTTGTATTAAAGAAGAAGCATGGGTTTAAAAAAATAAACATCCATACTCACTGCTATCTCTGTCCCACATCAACTCTAAGCCTGAGAACCTAGTAACCATATGGCCATTGATCACTCGCTTCTTGGTCTGCTTGGAGGGGGGAACAGTGACTGTCAGCTGGGTGAATCCTGACAATATGGTTGGGATCCTCCCAGAGCCTGCAGCGGCTCTCCTATGTCAGCTCATAGCAGACAATAGCCTTCTATAACTCGGGGGCACAGAAAACAAAATTGAGGGTACTCTTGTGACCCACAAGAGACATATGACCAAAAAAGTTTTGGCTATACTTCTCTTTTAAATGCAACGTAGAGATTTGCAAACTGGCTTTCACTAATTTAGTGCAGTTACTCAGTCTCTTAAATTCTTAAATTATGAAATAAGATATCAGCTAGAAAGTGACTCCCCAGAGACTTGAACTGGGACCATATCAAAAACATCCCCAGTGTTGGCCCTTTTATGTCTATGTGGAATTACTGCACAGGTATGGCCAGTGCTGACAGGCGCACACTAAAATCAGGACTGCTGTTAGAAATCATGGGGCCCCATACAGCCTACCTGACAGGGCCCCCTTCCGCCAGCTGAAAGTGACTGAGGACATACAGTATCTCACAAAAGTGAGTACACCCCTCACATTTTTGTAAATATTTTATTATATCTTTTCATGTGACAACACTGAAGAAATGACACTTGGCTACAATGTAAAGTAGTGAGTGTACAGCTTGTATAACAGTGTAAATTTGCTGTCCCCTCAAAATAACTCAACACACAGCCGTCAGCCATTAATGTCTAAACCGCTGGCAACAAAAGTGAGTACACCCCTAAGTGAAAATGTCCAAATTTGGCCCAAAGTGTCAATATTTTGTGTGGCCACCATTATTTTCCAGCACTGCCTTAACCCTCTTGGGCATGGAGTTCACCAAAGCTTCACAGGTTGCCACTGGAGTCCTCTTCCACTCCTCCATGACGACATCATGGAGCTGGTGGATGTTAGAGACCTTGCGCTCCTCCACCTTCCGTTTGAGGATGCCCCACAGATGCTCGATAGGGTTTAGGTCTGGAGGCATGCTTGGCCAGTCCATCACCTTTACCCTCAGCTTCTTTAGCAAGGCAGTGGTCATCTTGGAGGTGTGTTTGGGGTCGTTATCATGTTGGAATACTGCCTGGTGGCCCAGTCTCCAAAAGTAGGGGGCCATGCTCTGCTTCAGTATGTCACAGTACATGTTGGCATTCATGGTTCCCTCAATGAACTATAGCTCCCCATTGCCGGCCACACTCAAGTAGCCCCAGACCATGACACTCCCACCACCATGCTTGACTGTAGGCAAGACTCACTTGTCTTTGTACTCCTCACCTGGTTGCTGCCACACAGGCTTGACACCATCTGAACCAAATACGTTTATCTTGGTCTCATCAGACCACAGGGCATGGTTCCAGTAATCCATGTCCTTAGTCTGCTTGTCTTCAGAAAACTGTTTGTGGGCTTTCTTGTGCATCATCTTTAGAAAAGACTTCCTTCTGGGACAACTTGATGCAGCGTGCGGCGTATGGTCTGACCACTGGCAGGCTGACCTCCCACCCCTTTAACCTCTGCAGCAATGCTGGCAGCACTCAGAGGTCTATTTTCCAAAGACAAGCACTAGATATGACGCTGAGCACATGCACACACCTTCTTTGGTCGACTATGGCGAGGCCTGTTCTGAGTGGAACCTGTCCTGTTAAACCTCTGTATGATCTTTGCCACCATGCTGCAGCTCAGTTTCAGGGTCTTGGCAATCTTCTTATAGCTGAGGTCGCCTTTATGTAGAGCAGCAATTCTTTTTTTCAGTTCTTCATAGAGTCCTTTGCCATGAGGTGCCATGTTGAACCTCCAGTGACCAGTATGATGGAGTGAGAGCGATAACACCAAATTGAACACACCTGCTCCCCATTCACACCTGAGACCTTGTAAACCTAACAAGTCACATGACACCGGGGAGGGAAAATGGCTAATTGGGCCCAATTTGGACATTTTCACATAGGAGTGTACTCACTTTTGTTGCCAGCGGTTTAGACATTAATGGCTGTGTGTTGAGTTATTTTGAGGGGACAGCAAACACTGTTATACAAGCTGTACACGCACTACTTTACATTGTAGCAAAGTGTAATTTCTTCAGTGTTGTCACATGGAAAGATATAATAAAATTATTACAAAAATGTGAGGGGTGTACTACTTTTGAGAGATACTGTAGATTTATCAGTCCTTTTCTCTGTGGGCTGCAGCGACACAGATGAATGCATAGGAAGCACTCTGGGGCTTCCTGCTCATTCATAAACTGAAGTATAGTAAATACAGTTTACTATGCTTCAGTGATGAATGAACACAGGAGTGACTGGTACCGATTGCTCACTGTATTCATCCAGGAAATGAAGGGGCCAATAAATGACATATTTACTGGCCCTTTACTCTGCTCTTCATCCTGAAACATTTCCCTGTGTACCCGCAGCAGCTTCCGGCGGGAGAGGAGAGAAGGGAAGCCGGCAGCACTGCAGGGAAAAGGGGCACACAGGGGGGCCTGGACAGCAGATTGAAGGGGCGCATGTGCTAGAACCAATCCTTCTGCAATGCAGCCAGAGGGGGAAAGTAGAGGAGAAGCTGACAGCACTGCAGGGGGAGGTAGAAGGGGATCGGTGTCTGCAATAAGACAGCACAGCCGGACCTCCTGTAGAACAGGTGCTCTGGCCCCTCTTTTGAATCGATGGGGCTCGGACCCAGCACAAGGGGGATGGCTGTACTGCCTTAAATAGACTGTGGCAGGAAAATATTGGTAAGTACCTGAGTTGGGGGCTGTAGGATAGGGGCTAGGAGAAAAAGTGGCCTAACCCTGTTTAATTTAAACATGTTTTTGTGCATTTAAATGCAATGGTACCAGGTCAGAACAAGATAAACAGTTTATTTTAAAAAAATATGCTATGCTACAGAATATATTTAGATCTGCATAGTAGATCTCAATACAAAATCTTATTTTTGACTTTTTGCCAATGCAGCAATCATTAGTGAACCTTTCAGAATCGCTTTGTCTTTTTGGTACTAATGATTTTTCAATGCACAGTTTTCCTTATAGTGCTGATTGCTGCCACTTTGAGGAGAGGGCTAAAAATACGAAGCTGTGACTGCGGCTGAATAAGCTGTGTACATGGCACCGTGCCCAGGCTCCAGCTGAGGAACTTTGTTTGAAATTTTCAGCCTGTGGAGAGCAGACCACATGCTTCTCTGGACTTATTCCCTTAATGAATTAAACGTTGGGAAAGACAGTAATTTCCACCTGACCTCTGCAAAACAGGATTAAAAGCAGCCGAAAAAATATTCTAAATCTATTCACTTATGACTAATGAGTTTATTTGATATGTTACTGCAAAGTGCAAGGATTATGAGCAAAGTACTCAAATCTCACAAATAGTTTATTGCTTTCAAAATAAAAAATGAATAAAACCTGCTATAGGTTACAGTACTTTGCATTGTCTTATTAAAGGCATGGTTAATCTTTACCAAAAAAAACTGTAGATCAAAACAAACTGTGCAACTTTGACCAAAGTTGAATAATGTCCGTGATATAGGTTTACATACCTCATAAAGCCTGAATGAAAAACTCCCAGAGATCACATCATCCTGTCCTGCCTTGGTGCTAGGACTTTGCTAAGAGACTCCTAGCTCTTATGCTGTGTACACACGACCGTACTTTCGATGGACTAAATCACATGGGACTTTGACGGACTTTCGACTGACTTTTTGACGGACATCCGTTGAATCGGACTTGTCTACACATAATCACACCAAAGTCCGACGGATTTCACCGTGATGACGTACGACCGGACTAGAATAAGGAAGTTCATAGCCAGTAGCCAATAGCTCTATTGTTCTAAATCTAAAGTCCGTCACATTTTCGACAGAAAAGGTCCGCTGCAGGTCCGATGAAGCCCACACATGGTCGAATTGTCCGATGGATTTGTTCCGTCGGACAAGTTTGGTCGGAAAGTCCGGCCCTGTGTACATGACATTACAGTTCTCCTCCACCATCACAGGAGCAAACTCTTTGGGATGCCAAATCAACTATAATATTTAAGGGGTTGTAAAGGCAGAAGATTTTTATCTTGCCCCAATTTGGGCGTGACGTGTTTCAGCATTTAGGGAAATGGTGCCCTCCACATGAACCCCTCTTAGCATTCCATCTACTTATAATTGGATCTTCTAGAATTGCACACGGCCTGGGATGCCACAGCAGAGCTGATTATTTGCTTTGAATCTCTTTGTAACACTTGCATTGGGTAAGTGAGTTCATTCTCACATATGAGGTATGGGGGACATATTACATCACATGTATATGCGATGCTAACCACTTTATGTTTTTTGCTTTTTGTAATACTAAACAGATGATAAATCTCACTTGTCAAACCTTGACGAAGGACTTTCCGAAACGCGTCGGTTTAGTGAGACCCACCTCATCTCATGTTTAATTGTCCGTCTATTGTGATTATTTTCTGTCCCCTACATGCTGTTCTCGATGCATTTGTTTTTATGCATTTTTTATGTTTGATTTGATTATGTCACTTGGTGTATCTTTGTATTATGTTTTGGTATTTTGTAATAAAATATTCTTTTTATATACTATGAACTTTTCTTGGTAATGCCTTTAAAATCCCACCTCAGGGGAACCCATTGTTCGTTTTTCAAGATTTTTATCTTAACGCATTCTATGTGTAGCAATAACTCTTGGTGGAGCTGCTGGTTTAAGCGTGCTTGTTACCTTCACTCTTGACACCTCTGTTTCACCGGCACCGGGTCTAGGGTTCCGTTGAGCTTACCTCTGAACGATATAAGCACCAAACACTTGAGTAGATTTTTTCAATGCTTTAATAGAACTATTAAGGGAAGTAGCAGGAAAAAGGTAGTAGGAAAACTGCAGGGAAGCTCAAATACCTTTCTGTTGTATTTCTTCAGAACATTCTTTGTAATTGAACACTTGTAATTGAATAGACCCCCTTTCGTAGGATTCAATCTTTGCCCGCCTGGATAGACATCTCTCACTTGCCTAGCAGCCAGCACGTAGCACGAACAAAAGTCTCTGCCACAGACTTATCTGGAATAAAACCCGTACGATCCTCTGCCACAGGATGTATTGGTTTGTGGTGAAAGTCAGATACAGTACTTGAACCTTTAAGCCAACCCGGCAGTACTATACTGCAAGATTACTTCGGAATGCGTCCTCCAACCGAGTCACCAGGCCCCTCTCCAGACCAGCACTCTGCATGATCCTTCCATGACGGGTCCTCCCCTGGGATCTTCACGGTTGTCCAGCTTCTTTACTCAGGATAGACAGCTCAGGACCATTCCTCCGCTGCTGTGGTAGGCCCCAGACAGGCTTCTGGGCTCACCCACACGCCGCAGCGACGCGGGCCTCCGGAACGGAGGACCACGAGGTGGTATTCCTAGTGCATCCCTGTCGGCCAGGAGGGCCAGCAGGTGGCTGAAAACGAACCCTAAAACATGGCGTCTGTCCCATAAATACCCTCTCCCAGAATGCAACTCGGAGGACCACCTCCACCGAGTTATCTCCGGGAAAGAGGAGCACTCATTTGCTTTAACACGTTGCTTTTCCAACACCTGCCGACAGTGACAACGACACCCACCGGCACAATGCGGAACTGCATGCAATGTCAGCCAAGCTGGAACAGAGGCAAATCTAACTTCCTATAACAAGCGACCCACTAAATTTACCTATCAGCGGTAGATAAAATCTACCAGCGCTACATATGCATTAAGATAAAAAGTCTTCTGTGTGCAGGAGCCCCCATCAGCCCACCTAATACTTACCTGAGTTCATCTCTATCCAGCGATGTCCATGAGTCCCTCGGCCGTCCGGGACACTCCCTTCTGATTGGCTGAGACACAGCAGCAGCGCCATTGGCTCCCACTACTGTTAATTAAAGCCAGTTAGCCAATCAGGAGAGAGAGGGGACGGGGCTGAACCACAGCTCCGTGTCTGAATGTGCACACGGAGCTGCAGCTTGGCTCGGGTGCCCCCATAGCAAACTGCTTGCTGTGGGGGCACTCGACAGGAAGGAGATGTGCCCCCACATGTGAAAAACCGGCTGTGCAGTATATTACTTAAATAATGCACTGCACAGCGAGTTTTTCAAGTTTTTGCTTAATATGATATTCGATTTGGCATTCCAAGGGTTAATTAGGATAGACGGATAAGGAGCTGCAGTGAAGACATTGGAATCAGAATATGAGAACTTGGTGCGAGCCGTGCCCATGAATGTTAACTCGCAGCAGGGGGAGGATAATTAACCGCTTGCCAACCGGCTCACGCCGATATACGTCGGCAGAAGGGCACGTACAGGCAGATTGCACTTTAAGAAGCGGTTTGCAGCTTCTGACGCTACCACCCTGAGTGTAATCGCGGGTCCCGTGGACTCTATGTCCGTGGGAATACCCGCGATCGTCTCACGGAGAGGAAGAACGTGGAAATGCTGATGTAAACTGATGATAGGACACTGATCACAGCTCCCTGTAATCGAGATCGGTGATCAGTGTCGTGCCACACATAACCCCTTCCCCCCGCCACAGTTAAAAGCACTCCCTAGGACACACTTAACCCCTTCACTGCCCCTAGTGGTTAACCCATTCACTGCCAGTCTCATTTACACAGTAATCAATGCATTTTTAATTGCACTGATCGCTGTATGATTGTGAATGGTCCCTAAATCGCGCCAAAAGTGTCTGATCTGTCTGCCATAATGTTGCAGTCATGATAAAAATCGATGATCGCCGCCATTACTAGTAAAAAAAAATAATTAATAAAAATGCCATAAAACTATCCCCTATTTTGTAGACGCTATAACTTTTGCGCAAACCAATCAATAAACGCTTATTGCGATTTTTTTTACCAAAAATATGTAGAAGGATACGTATCAGCCTAAACTGAGGAAAAAAAAGTTTTTTTTTTAAATTTTTGGGGATATTTATTATAGCAAAAAGTAAAAAATAATGCGTTTTTTTAAAATTGTCGCTATTTTTTGTTTATAGCGCAAAAAATAAAACCGCAAAGGTGATCAAATACCACCAAAATAAAGCTCTATTTGTAGGTCATTTTTGTTTGAGAGCCACGTCGCAGGACCACGCAATTGTCAGTTAAAGCTGCGCAGTGGCGAATCACAAAAAGTGCTTTGGTCTTTGGCCAGCCAAATGGTCCAGGGCTTAAGTGGTTAAGTACAGTCGGCGCGCCGTGCAGCCACCCCCCTGTGACAAAGTTGGAGGTGACGAAACGCATCAGGAAGCCTACACAGCGACCATAGGAGACACCAGGATGGAGATAACAAGTGATCTGAGTTGGTGAGATGAACTAATCTAGCTCCAACACAATACCTGATGCTAGTCTCATAACCTATTGCATGAATTGTGTTAACAAATGTGAGTGACTTTCTAATTTTGAAATAAACATTGTGGCATGGTTATTGTACCATTGGAAGTCTCTTTTTCTCTTATATGACATCTGGTCATTCATGATCCAAATAGAGGCATTGAAAAACATCTATACGGGGCCAGAGTTGATGTATTGATATACAAAGCTGCTTTGCCAACCATGAGAGGGGGAGGCAAGTTGATTTGGTGAGGTCTTTTCTGATGGGGGATCACTGGTGCAAGCGAGGAGTAAAGATGAGCTGAACACCCTCCTGTTCGGTTCGCAGCAGAACATGCGAACAGGCAAAAAATTTGGCAGAACACATGAACACCATTAAAGTCTATGGGACACGAACATGAAAAATCAAAAGTGCTAATTTTAAAGGCTTATATGCAAGTTATTGTCATAAAAAGTGTTTGGGGACGCGGGTCCTGCCCCAGGGGACATGTATCAATGCAAAAAATGTTTTTAAAAACTTCAGTTTTTTCGGGAGCAGTGATTTTTTTAATGCTTAAAGTGAAACAATAAAAATGAAATATTCCTTTAAATATTGTGCCTGGGGGGTGTCTATAGTATGCCTGTAAAGTGGCACATTTTTCCCGTGTTTAGAACAGTACCACAGCAAAATGACATTTTCAAAGGAAAAATTGTCATTTAAAACTGATCGCGGCTGTAATGAATTGTCGGGTCTCGGCAATATAGATACAGATAATTGAAAAAAAGAGCATGGGATCCCCCCCATCCATTACTAGGCCCTTAGGGTCTGGTATGAATATTAAGGGGAACCCCGAATCAAAATTTAAAAAAAAATTGCGTGGGGGTCCCCCTAAAATCCGTACCCAGCCCTTCGGGTCTGATATGAATATTAGGGGAACCCTGCACCAATTTTTTTTTTTAAATGGCGTAGGGTTCCCCCTAAAATCCATACCAGACCCTTCAGATCTGGTATGGATTTTAAGGGGAACCCTGCGCCAAAATTTAAAAAAAATGGCGTAGTGGTCCCCCCCAAAATCCATACCAACCTGGCAAGCCACAGGAAAAGGGGGGACGAGAGAGCGCCCCCACTCCTGAACTGTACCAGGCCACATGCCCTCAACATGGGGAGGGTGTTTTGGGGTAGCCCTCCAAAGCACCTTGTCCCCATGTTGATGGGGACAAGGGCCTCATCCCTACAACCCTTGTTGTGGGGGTCTGCGGGCAGGGGGCTTATCACAATCTGGAAGCCCCCTTTAACAAGGGGACCCACAGGTCCTGGCCTCCCCCTGTGTGAATTGGTAACGGGGTACAAATGTACCCCTACCATTTCACAAAAAAGTGTCAAAATGGTACAAAAGACAATACACAGCTTGGGACAAATCCTTTATTAAAAAAATAAAAAAATAAAAAATGTCCCAAAGTTCATGCCGCCCGATGGACCGAAAAAAAACCCTGCAACCGACCCGCCTCCATGGGAGCTTCCTGCCGTCTGATGCATCTTCGCTGTGACAGCTCTTACATAACTGAGGGCGGGGCCACACAGTGACGTAACCAGGTGACCCCGCCCCTTCTGACGCCACGGGGACTTCCCCATGGCTTCCCCGCGGCGTCAGAGGGGGCAGGGCCACCCAGTGACGTAAATGGGTGACACCGCCCCCCTCTGACGCCATGGGGAAGCCACTGGGAAGTTCCTGTGGTGTCAGAGGGGGTGGGGGGGTCATCCGATTATGTCACCAGGTGGCCCCGCCCTCAGTTATATAAGAGCTGTCACAGCGAAGGCACGTCAGACGGCGGGAGCCTCCCATGGAGGTGGGTCGGTTGCGGCTTTTTTTTTTTTTTTTTTCGGTCCGTCGGGCTGCGTGAACTTACTTCGTGGGACATTTTTATTTTTTAATAAAGGACTTGACCCAAGCTGTGTCTTGTCTTTTGTACCATCTTGACACTTTTTTTGTGAAATGGTAGGGGTACATTACCCCATTACCAATTCATACAGGGGGGAGGCCAGGATCTGGGGGTCCCCAAAGCACCCTCCCCATGTTGAGGGCATGTGGCCTGGTATGGTTCAGGAGGGGGGGCGCACTCTCGTCCCCCCCCTCTTTTCCTGCAGCCTGCCAGGTTGCGTGCTCAGATAAGGGTCTGGTATAGATTTTGGTAGGGACCCCTACGCCATTTTTAAAAAAAATTTGGAGCAGGGTTCCCCTTAAAATCCATACCAGACCTTAAGGGCCTGAAAATGGACGAGGGGGGTCCCATGCTCCTTTTTTCAATTATCTGTATCTATATTGCAGAGACCCGACAATTCATTACAGCCGCGATTAGTTTTAAATGACAATTTTTCCTTTAGAAATTTCATTTTGTTGTGGTACTGTTCTAAACACAGGAAAAATTTGCCACTTTACAGGCATACTATAGACACCCCCAGGCATGGAATTTAAAGGAATATTTCATTTTTATTGTTCCACTTTAAGCATTAAAAAATTACTGCTCCCGAAAAAATGTCCGTTTTAAAAAAAAAAATTTGCATTAATACATGTCCCCTGTGGCAGGACCCCTAACACTTTTTATGACAATATGACAATAACTTGCATATAAGCCTTTAAAATTAGCACTTTTGATTTTTCATGTTAGTGTCCCATAGACTTTAACATTGTTCCAGCGGCTTTCGAATTTGCCCCGAACACCGCATATTGTTTGGTATTCGCCAAACATCTGAACAACCAAAGTTCGGCCCGAACTTATGCTCAGGCCGAACTATTCGCCCATCCCTAGCGAGGAGATATTTTTGATTTGCGGTTACTTAAATCAAGGAAGATTGCACTATTGGGAATTAAAGAAACAGGAGCACTTTGGTGAATTTCAGTAACATCAACACCAGGTGATTTTTGCTTATGGACTCTTTTTCGGACTTATGAATTTATGGACTTATGGATTATGTTTGATTTGAATTTTTAATTCGTATGAATAATATCACAGCGCTACTTTTGAAAGTGAATTACTTTACACTTGATAATTTTTTTATTTGTTTGTATTACATGGTGGCAGCAGTGAAATTATTTTATGTTTATCATTTTTTGCTTGGAATACACGGATAAAATTGAGATATAGTCCTAATAGTTTGTAAGTTTTTCTTTTTAGGGTGGAGTTTTTTTTACACATTTATAAGTTTATTTTATTTCAGAAGAAACACTGCATGTCATTTCTGCAGTAAATAGTCTGCCTGTTTGTAATTTTTTTTTCTGACTGTAGTTCAACTTTAAGAATGCATGACATTTGAGACTTAAGAATTTGCCCAAAGTTTCTCTTTGAAATGTTCCTGTTAGCTCACTCTTCATGCATCAGCCCCCTGTCGTGGTATATATGACCTCATATGAAAAACAGACAGGAAAATGTTTGTTGCTTATGGCAAGCAGCCATACCCCAGGACTCATTCTTCTAGGGTAGTTTAAGCATCGGCAGAATCTCATTGGTTGCTAAAGCTTAAAAAACATACCTATCAGATTCTTTTTATGATGCCTTGACTTATTATGTTGCGACAAGGACTTCAGAATGTGGAGATGAAAGGGTTACACCAGCTATCCTTGACAAATATTTTCATGCGTTGTTCCGAATGGCCTTGTCCTGAACGGGGTTTATACCTCCCTTGAATACTTTCAGCAGAATGATTAATAGTTAGTTGTGCATTCAGTGTCAGTCAAGTCATTCATTTCACAGCAAGTTCTTCCCAAGATCAAGAGATTCTTCAACAAATGTTCTCCATCCACCATGCAGCTTTTAGGAGAACCCACAGTGAACCAGTAAGGGTTAAGTGTTCAGAACAAGCAGGGTGTTCAAATGTTGGGGTCAGAGAACAGACCTGAATGTACGTCATAAGACGCTTGAGGTTGCATGTGGTGTAAGATATTAAAATAACAAAAACAATAAAAAGAAAAACAAAGAGCATTTAACACAAGAGGATTATACTTCTTAGTGTGAATGAAACCATCTGAAATAGCGCTATAGGCTTATTATAAGGTATAAAAGGTTTATACAAAAAATAATTATCATTGTTTAACTTTATACATTAAAAACAGACTGGAATTCCAGAAGGGATAAAAGCAAATGGAACACTGAGAAGAAAACCGCTAATAGGTCAGATAAAGGATGTATGTGCCACATGTTTCAAAAGAAAATGTTGTTGATGTATCATATGGGGCATTTGGACTTACCCTGTTATTTATTTGATTAAAAAAAAAAAATTGTTAGAACTACCACAGTAAATGAAAATAGAACAAAAATAAGAAATTAAATTAAACACCAAAGACCAATTTGCTGTTGTTAATTGCAGCCTTGAAACCAAATTGGTTTATACTACACCATATGACTTCCTTTGTGCTCTAGTATGGGAAGTTTTAATGCTATTAAAGTAAACCTTTCAAGTATACTGATAATGGTGTTTAAGGTCCAATGTACACCGGACATTTAGCCCCAATTAATGGGGCTTCAGAGTTTAGCTGCTGGGGAAGAGCAGGAGTCCTCTTCAGCCCCACCACCGGCAGCCTGTCAAAATCTGACAGCTGCTGAGGCTGAACAGGGCTGGGCAGTGCACTTAGCTGTAAGAACGTTTATGGTAGTATGTACCCAGGTACGAATGCCTGGAACACAAGATGGGGAGCTGGACAGAACACCTGTGCCCTCTGCCCACAGCTAAGCACCGGAGCACAATTCAGAAGGGCTAAACACCGTGGAGTTGATTTACTAAAACTAGAGAGTGCAAAATCTGGTGCAACTGTGCATGGTAGCCAATCGGTTTCAACCTCAACTAGTTCAATTAAAGTGGATGTAAACCTGATTCATTTAATTTGACCTAAGCGTAAACCTGATTTATTACGTTTGACCTAAGCATATGTGCTTAGGTCAAATTTAATGAATCAGGTTTACATCCACTTTAATTGAACTAGTTGAGGTTGAAGCTGATTGGCTACCATGCAGAGCTGCACCAGATTTTGCACTCTCTAGTTTTAGTAAATCAACCCCTCTGTGTTTAGCCCTTCTGAATTGTGTTTTCTTATCTCTCTCCAAAGCCCTGAGTCCCATGTCTTTCTGCTGCTTTGTTCCTCTGTTATCAACATGATAACTTCTGACAAGTTCTCAGTCAACCAAAATAAAACCAGCCTAAAATTTGTGTCGTGGGAGGTTGCTATAAATAGATTAGCAGCTCTCTGCTAATGTGGAGGGGGGTTGTGCCTTTCCTCCAATCAGCTGGCTTGGCTTTATGCCAAGAATCAACTCCCAGTGCTGAACAGGAAGAGAAAATCTCTAACACGATGTTAGAGTTCTAAAGAATATATAAAGCTAAAGACGGCAGATATACATGTAAAACTTATGTATCAAGATTAGTTTAATCCCCGTATATATCATCTGAGGCTTTTCACTTCACTGAGTTTATGTGAAGGCTTACATCCACTTTAACCTCCCTGGCGGTATTCCCGAGTGTGGCTCGGGGTTAAATTTCAGTACCATTGGCAGTAACCCCAAGCCACACTCAGGATTGCATGAAGAGGTTACTTACCTTGTCCCCAGGATCCCGCGATGTGCTCCTGCTGCATCCGACGGTCGGCTCCTCCTCCCAATGCTCTGTGTTCTGGGTTCCGTTCCCTGCGAGCATTGCGACGTATGGGGGCGGAACTCTGCACCAATTTCAAAAAGTATAAAACACAACACATACACAATACATTGTAATCTTATTGGATTACATTACAAATTATTTGACCTCAGTTTGTCCCCAGTGCTTTGTCCAGTGCCCTGCCTGCAGTTTCACTGTTCTTTCTGACATTCTTTCTGCCTGGAAACTTGGGAGCGTCCATGGCATCCAAAAAGCGTGCCTCTACATCAAAAGCGGTTTATGACCAGCTTGAAAACAGCAATCGCGAATTAGAATCACTTGCAGAATTAAGCAATAGTGATACGAGGGGAAATTCGCCATCAGACACGAAAAGTGACGACAGCGACGATTCTGCAACTGACTTCAGTGATGTGTGAACTTGGTGCTCTATTGACTGCAGTACAAATCACGCAGCACCCCCAAGATTCCCATTTACTGGAGCACCTGGTATGAAAGAGGACAACCCCTTGGCATACCTACAACTATTTCTGACCGATGAGGTTATTGAAAAAATAGTTACAGAGAGAAATCGGTACCAAGAGCAACAAAAGCTACTACACATCGGAAATTTTCAAGAAGTAGAAAGTGGGAACCAGTGATCAAAGATTACATTTGGGAATTTCTGGGCCTTATAATTCTTCAGGGAGTGATGGGGAAACCCCTGCAGAAGTGGTATTGGACAACTAACAAATTACTTGCCACTCCATTCTTTGGCACGTTTATGTCAGAGTACAGAATTTCCCTGATCATGAAGTACTACGAAGAATTTGATGAAACTACTCATCCTGTACCAAAACTCAAGAAAATTTGGGAAGTATCTCAAATGATTCTAAAAAAATTCAAACAGAGCTATGTGCCAGAAAGAGACATCAGCATAGATGAAAGCCTAATGGCCTACAAGGGAAGGCTCAGCTGGATACAATACATCAAAGAGAGCATGATTTGTCGTAAAATCCTTCATGCTATGCAAATCGTCAACTGACTACATTTGGAGTTCAGTCCTGTACACTGAGAAAGGAACAGTCCATAATACCTCCACTGTTATAGAATGCACAAAAGGTGGGGAAGAAATCATGAAGCCACAAGTAGTGATAGACTACAATAACACCATGGAAAGTATTGACAGAGCCGACCAAACAATGACATTCTATCCAGCAATGAGGAAACAACAAAAAAAGTACTACAAGAGGATCTTCAGGCATCTTCTTGAGCAATGCTTGTGGAATGCCTACATTCTGCTAAAAAAAAAGAGTGACAAGCCCATGATTCATTCTGACTTTATTTTGAAAGTTGCAGAACTGATCTTTGTGAACACCAATGGCTGTGAATAGAGCTGGACGTCATGCTGCTGGCGTTGTCAACACAGAGTTGTCAACCCGGAATGCCTGACTGGTTGTCGCTTCATGAACTACATCCCACCAACCGAGAAAAAGTCAGCACCTACAAGAATGTGCGTGGTTTGTTGCTCGAAGCAAGATGACAGTAGAAAGAAAATCTGAAAGGAAACCACGTTCCATTGTCCTGATTGTGACATCGGACTTTGTGCAGTCCCATGTTTCAAAATTTTTCATACACATGATGTTTACTAAACCAATATGACTAGTAATATCGCACCCTTGTTTGGACAAATTTCAGAGTTTTTGATTTGATTACATTATTGAATAAAATATATTATTGTTATATTATTATTTTCTATTATTTATAGTTATTAATAATATAATTTATGATTTTGTGTTTCAAACTTTATCATACCTGGGATCTCTACTAGACTCTTGTTTGGACAGTTTTAAGTGGGTTATTTCCTAAGAATTACAGGCCTACAATATAAAATGACAAATTTCTATGCAAAACAATGTACTGCTTTGAGAAATGTTACAAATTGGTTTAAAATAAATAATGGGGTATACACCCCTTAAAAGCGTAGAAAAATCCCACAACCCATATCATAACTAAGTGTAGCACCCTGGTGTTTAGGCAGGGTTTTTCCTAAATTTACCTGCGAGGTATAGTTACCTTGGCTAATTGTGAGGATCTGGCTGCTAGGCTGTCTGAGGGCCTATCCAGAAGCAAGAGAGCAGCGCAGGGTTGGGACTGCGGCTTGCAGTCCAACCAGAAGTGACAGAGAGACCAGAGAACCTGTCATGGTCGAAGGTAGAGGGGAAGCTGTCGCCACTAAGGGACCGACCACCTTATTAACAGGGACCACAGTGAGTAACTGAAGCAAGTACCGGAGCAGAATTCTCACCAACCGGGGACTGTAAAGAATCAGGAACCTTCAGAGTGTATCAAGCCAAAGCAGGTAATGCTTGCAGAGCAGACTTGTGTGTCGATCCAGGGACCGAGCAGGCCAGCGGGGTGAAGCTTGAGAAGTATCTTGAGTGCCAAGCTAGGGACCCAGCAGAGAGGCAGGAGTGACCCTTGAGGAAGATACTACAGTGAAGATTGAAGATTGTAACAGTTCCAGTGAAGGAATTGTTACAACTTGTGTTAAGACTGTTGTCATAGGAGACAGCATCCCTACACATGCAGATGTGGCATCTTGCTGGATGCCATTCCCTGCATGGCTGTCCTATTGAAGTCTCAGAGTCTGCCAATTAATCTTACAACTACTTAAGGGTGTTCTGCCCCTAACCCTCTCTCCCAAAGTTCTATTAAGAGAAATAAAAATCTCTTTTGCATTCAAGTGTCTGGCGCCCAATTACTTTAACTACCTTGCACCCACTATGCCTCACAACCCACTATATACAGAAGGATGTCAGCTATCTCTGGCCCTGGAGGTTCTCATTAGACCAAAGGAGGCCTGGGACCTTGCTCCATAAACAACCCACTAAGATAGCGGTCTTTCCCTATAGGCATATGAACATTTAGTCTGTTTTAATACATATCATGTATTACAAAATTACACAATGATGCATAGGAGGAGGGAAAGATGACTCCCCCCAACACGTTTCACTTTGTTGGCTTCTTCAGGGGATCAGGGGGTGCAGTTGAATATGGTTGAATGAACATCACTAAGTAAGATCCATCCCAGTAACCAGACTTCTAATCTCTCCTAGTGTAGACAAAAGTATGACAGGTACAAGATGGTAATCAAGAACCGGGCAAGTAACACAAGCCGAAAGCCCCCAGAGGGTTCCCAGACAATGTCCACAAAGAGGGGAGGGGGGAAGGGAAATAGTCAATCCACTTCTATAACAAGATCTTACTTGTGTAGCTATAGTAGTGCAATTATAGACACTCCAAAATATGGTCAGATGGCTACACTCTTGGTGCATGAATATAGGCAGGTTAGATTTGTGTTTCACCAACATCCATATAAATATGCTTGCTCCTCCAAGGTATCCCTCCAAATAGTAAATCAACCCCACTGTGTGCATGGGGCCTAAGAGGTCACAAAACAACTACAGAAACACTATGTGGTTTTACTCCCTGCAGTTGTCCAAGCTATAAGGAATCAAGGAAAGGCAGGTCTGTAGGCACAGTAGAAGAATCAGTGCTACAGATAAAGATTCTCCTTTCGTTAAAACTTTGTTTTTATACTGTAATAATATTGTAGTAATACCGCAGTTAAATATTTCACTTTCTGCTGCAGTCAGAAGTTCGACTTGACTGAACCCTGATTTAGTTTGGCCATTCGCCAAACCTCCAAACATCTGTCTAAACCCTGGAAGCTGTCAACCATTATACCTTATTCATTTTCTTTCGACCCTATCTGTCAGCATCATTTCTTTACTCCTGAACCTTAATGCTTTTAAATATTTTCGATTAGCCTTTGGAATCAACAGTTAAAGGGTAACTCCTCTTTTGTTGAGAAAAAAAACACTCTCTGGGTGATCGATGTATATTGCAGGGATTTTACCAAACTTTGTTGAAGATTCCTATGTTTTGTTATTCTGAAGAAATAGCTGTTTGTCTGTGTCCGTGTGAATGGGAGTAACTCTATAATTATCAAACAGCTGCTGCACTTGCAGGGCTCTAATGAGGAAATTGGCAGGGTCTGAATCCCCTTAGATGTGATTTTCTCTTTGGGAGTATCTTATCAAAAATGAAATTTTTTTGCAGAGGATGTCCAAAATCTTGCTTGTATCTTAGTGCAGATTTCTAGAAAAATCAGTAAGCCAATCACACAAGCAGGAAAGGACATTTCTGGGGGACATTCTGTGCACCATCTGTTCGCAGAAAATTACAGCACTGCAAATTGAAGAGAAAAGGCAATTTTTAATAATATTCAATTACAATATGACTGTGTGACAACTGTATATGCTATATATTTTTTTTGTTTGCTTTACCTTTTAAAGATCAAAGTAGGAACAAAATCCACAGGCTGAATTGATTTAATTTTCAACTTATATTTGTAAATTGGTTTCCAAAGGCATTCTTTGCCAATAAATGTAACCTTTATTTGTCCAAGTGCATGCCCTGTATCACTTCACTTCATATTATGCAGAGAGGTCCTTTCACTGACACTAAATAATTTATTCATCTTATGCCTCGTACACACAATGAGATTATTATTATTAGACGAACGATCGTTCTTTTTTTGCATACTAATTTCATATCGAAAATTAAGAGGTTACTAAAGTTACGAAAATGCTCGTACGGCAGAATAAAAAATCGGACGTGATGTCATGTTTTGTATTGTATTCGTATTGTATTTTTGGACGACAACTGTATGATTACATGAAAATTGTACGATCTGGTATCATATGACGAAAATTTTTGTGTTTGCACCATTGGATAATAACGGGTGTACTGTCGTGATCGGCTATCGAAAGCTGTGTACTAATGATCAGATTATTATATGATTGATTCGAAAACTGTATTTTTCGTGTGTGTATGGGCCATGAAAACCACAACCATGACACTTTTACTCCCACTGACCATTGACATCGGGACACTCTTCTTCCCACTATGGTTGCCACCTCATCCCTTTAAACCCAAACACGTATTAATTACACAGGTTCTGTGGCTGATTAAAGTGGTAATTAAACTCACTTGGTGCCTTCTGTGCATTTAATTAGCCTCAGAACCTGTGTAATTCAAAGGTGTTTGGGTTTAAAGGGATGAGGTGGCAACTCAACTTCCTACTGACCACTAATGTGGGACATTCTTCCTCACACTGTTCAACAATGGTGGTGAACTTCTCTTCCCACTAATTACTGACATCTGGGTAATGTTTGCTCCTGCTGGACATTTTACCTTCCAATCACTGATGCCATGGCACTGAGCTATGACCAGCAAGTAAAAGAACACTATGAGATTGATTTACTAAAACAGGAGAGTGCAAAATCTGCATAGAAACCAATCAGCTTCCAGGTTCTTTTCTCAAAGCTTAACTGAGCAGGCTGTAGTTAGAAGCTGATTGGCTATCCATGCACAGCTGCACCAGATTCCGAGTGCTCCAGTTTTAGTAAATGAACCCCTATGTTAGATGCTTCTCAACACTACACTCTCTTAGTTGTGCTGTACATTGCATACCGAACATAGTGGGGTTTTTTTTGTCTTTGCAATTGTTGATTTCTAAGTAGTCCCCAACTAATCACTGCATTCAGCAGTATCTAAATCCATTTTTCAGCCAGATGCCTATGCTGCAGTTTGCAGGCATGTTGAGTATAGATGAATGGGAGAGTCAATGCCCCTTTAAACCACATTTGCAATGGCCACGTTTTCTGCAGTGCATTGCACATGCTGCATGTCCAATATAATATGATCATGTGCCCTTCTTTTTAGGTTGAAAAGTTGGGACATGTGTAGGATATATACGTTATACACACAGGCAGTGGCGTTGCTAGGGGGTGGCTTTTGGGGCTATAGCCCCGAATCTAGGGCCAATAGCACCGAGTCTCTGCAGGGGTCCCCAAGGGGAGGGGAGGCTCTCTGGGGACCCTGATGTAAGTGGGGGGCTCTCTGGGGACCCTGATGCAAGAGGGAGGCTCTCTAGGGACCCTGATTTTAAGGGGGAGGCTATCTGGGGACCCTGATTTAAGGGGGAGGCTCTCTGGGGACCCTTAGGTAAGGGGGGTTCTCTCTGGGGATCCCGATGTAAGGGGGGGCTCTCTAGGGACCCTGATGTGAGGGGTGCTCTCTGGGAACCCTGATTTAAGTGGGGGGCTCTCTGGGGATATATACACACATATATTACTGTATATACATGTGTATGCCCGCCCCAGCGTATAACTTTCTTTACTACGCTGCTATGGGCTCTAGCCCCAGATCGTTTGTAGACCTAGCAGCGCCCCTGCACACAGGGGTTGACTTACTAAAACTGGAGAGTGCAAAATCGGGTGCAGCTGTGCATGGTAGCCAATCAGCATCTAACTTCAGCTTGTTCAATTAAGCATTGGCAAAAAAAAAAAACTGGAAGCTGATTGGTTTCTATGCAGAGTTGCACCAGATTTTGCACTCTCCAGTTTTAGTAAATGTGTGTGGGATACAGACAGATGAAAATGCTTTGTACTCTACAGGGGTGTGATGCCATAAAAAAATTTCAAAAAATGTGCGGGACTCCAGGACTCAATTTAACCTAAGGGAAGCTCACTCAGGTGTAATCCAAGGTCAGCTTCTACTCTCCAAACTAAGATGTTGGCTCATACATGACACAATCATGTAAATCCCCGGGCCTGGGCAGTTCTTGGGTGTGTTCACAAATGTATATGCAAAATCTTTACCTTGCCATAAAGATTATTTATTTTTTAGTGTGTTGTGGGGATTTTAAATTATGGGATTGGAGACACCTAGCTGTTTGTCTTATACACTAGACAGTAACATAACTTTTATTTATTAAATGTTAAATTGTATGTAATTATATAGATGTCCTTGCCATTAACACGTGCTTTTAATATATTTGCAACTCCACAGGTGCAGACCTATTGCAGTTATTAATATATGTCTAAATAATTATTTGACTATCTCTTCTGTCTTTTTACTATATTTTATACCAGTGTTTCTCAACTCCAGTCCTCAAGGTGCCCCAACAGGTCATGTTTTCAGGCTCCCCATTATTTTGCACAGGTGATTTGATCAGTTTCACTGCCTTAGTAATTACCACAGCCATTTTATGTGAGGGAAATCCTCAAAACATGACCTGTTGGGGCGCCTTGAGGACTGGAGTTGAGAAACACTATTTTATACCATACTTCTTATCGTCTATTTTCTGTTCCTGTATTCCTTTGCTTCTTAAAGTGTATGTTGCCCCAACATTTCATATTCCTGATATGTGTCTGTTGTACCATGTACTTGTGTTAAAAATGATCCTGTTCTCTTTGTATTTCTTCCTTTTAGGTGAAATAACTGATGATCCTGCCCATCCCAACTGACCACTCTAGGCACAGAAGCACATCCCTGTGTAGTCAGTTGTCTGACTGTGCTGGGAGCACAGCCTGTCTGTCCTTCAATGGCCAAGACTTGTGCTGACACCCACCGCAAATTCATTCACTGGAAAGATCATTGTACTGTTCTTTCTCTGCCTTCCCCTGACATGCCCCTCTGCAGTCTGCACCCCTAGCTCTTATGCAGCTGAAAACAAAGCTTATGTGATCGCCTATAAAAAAAAGAAAAAAGGGAAAAAGATATAATATATACAGTGAGGGAAACAAGTATTTGATCCCCTGCTGATTTTGTACGTTTGCCCACTGACAAAGAAGTGATCAGTCTATAATTTTAATGGTAGGTTTATTTTAACAGTGAGAGACAGAATAACAACAAAATTATCCAGCAAAATACAAAAAGTTATAAATTGATTTGCATTTTAATGAGTGGAATAAGTATTTGACCCCTTCACAAAACATGACTTAGTACTGGCTGGCAAAACCCTGTTGGCAATCACAGAGGTCAGACATTTCTTGTAGTGGCCACCAGTTTGCACACATCTCAGGAGGGATTTTGTCCCACTCCTCTTTACAGATCCTCTCCAACTCATTAAGGTTTCGAGGCTCGAACCTTCAGCTCCCTCCACATATGTTCTATGGGATTAATGCGTTTGTTAACCCAAAAAAAAAAAAAAAACAGATCCTGTTCCCTTAAAGTATGTTATACAGCACAGTGCTTGTGCTGTGTCATTTGGCCTCCTGTATCACCTGTAATACTTGTCTGATCCTGCCTGGCTATGCCCTTCCCCTGTACTTTGACCATGATATATCAGGGCTGTTGAGCCCTGACACCGTTGTCAGCATACGTGCCTCTATCATACGTATCCCTGCTCTCTGCCTCCTGTATCCTCTCCCCCTTCCCTCTCTGACTGTCTGCTAGTGTCAGCGTCCATCCCCCCCTCCGCGCTGCTGCTGCTCTCATACTTAACATTAAAAGCTCCCATCACCTCTCTATTAGAACACTAAGTATAAGAACCGGGCTGACATCAGTGGCAGTGCTCCGCCCACTGGAACTGTCAGCCAGGCAAAGGAGAGGAGAGAGGAGGCAACTGATCGCAGGAAGACGGTGTGTTATCAGTACAGATAAGCATATTTATGATATAACACAGAGACAAGGGAACTTATTGTTCTAATACAGAGGGGAAGGGAGCTTTTTATACAAGTGGCTTAACAACCACTCCAGGACCTTAATGTGCATCTTTTTGAGCCACTCCTTTGTTGCCTTGGCCATGTGTTTTGGGTCATTGTCCTGCTGGAACACCCATCCACGACTCATTTTAATGCCCTGGGTGAGGGAAGGAGGTTCTCACTGAAGATTTGACAGGACATGGCCCCATCCATCATCCCTTTGATGTGGTGAAGTTGTTCTGTCCCCTTAGCAGAAAAACACCCCCAAAGCATGACGGTGGGGATGGTGTTCTTGGGATCATAGGCAGCATTCCTCCTCCTCCAAACACGGCGAGTTGAGTTGATGCCAAAATGCTCGATTTTGGTCTCATCTGACCACAACACTTTCACCCAATTCTCCTCTGAATCATTCAGATGTCCATTAGCAAACTTCAGACGGGCTTGTACGTGTGCTTTCTTGAGCAGGGG
Organism: Lithobates clamitans; assembly: GCA_037952925.1. NCBI lineage: Eukaryota > Metazoa > Chordata > Amphibia > Anura > Ranidae > Lithobates > Lithobates clamitans. The sequence continues at coordinate 3,197,639 of JBBGZY010000992.1, forward strand.
GACCTCGTGGGAGCTGCAGGATTTCAGTCCTTCACGGCGTAGTATGTTACCAATTGCTTTCTTGGTGACTATGGTCCCAGTTGCCTTGAGATCATTGACAAGATTCTCCCGTGTAGTTCTGGGCTGATTCCTCACCGTTAACATGATCATTGAAACTCCACGCGGCGAGCGGTGGGACCTTGTAGCGGGTCAGACAGAGGCTTCTGTGTTCTCCATGTGTTTTCTTCCTTCTTACCGATAATCCAATTGCCTGTCCTTTTCAGCCAATCAAGTGACAGGTACAGTAACAGACCCGCGCACCTGTTGGTGGGGAGTCGGTTCAGTAATAGGAAAATGAATATTCATATTCATTCTAACACACCTGTGTGAACTGCGAGCGCAATGCTCCGTGTTCACAGTTCACCTTCTTTGAAGCCTATTAGAGCCTATAGTTCTAATCAGGTGCTTCAAAAACACCCCCCACCGCTATAATTAAGGCGCCCGGCGTCCAAAAAAGGGCCGGACGCCTGAATAGGGGGTGGCGGCGGCCATGGATAGATTCATGCAATGCATGAATCTATCCATTAATTATAGAGGGGGTGGCTGGAGAGAGGGAGCGGTGTGCATGCGCCCTTAATGGACACACCGCCACTGACACTCAGTGACCCCACGGGGGCACCACTACATATATATATATATATATATATATACATAATATATATATATATATATATATATATATATATATATATATATATACAGTCAGGTCCATAACTATTGGGACATCGACACAATTCAAATCTTTTTGGCTCTATACACCACCCCAATGGATTTGAAATGAAATGAACAAGATGTGCTTTAACTGCAGACTTTCAGCTTTAATTTGAGGGTATTTACATCCAAATCAAGTGAACGGTGTAGGAATTACAACAGTTTGTATATGTGCCTCACACTTTTTAAGGGACCAAAAGTAATGGAACAATTGGCTGCTCAGCTGTTCAATGGCCAGGTGTGTGTTATTCCCTCATTATCCCATCTACAAGGAGCAGATAAAAGGTCCAGAGTTAATTTCAAGTGTGCTATTTGCATTTGGAATCTGTTGCTGTCAACTCTCAATATGAGATCCAAAGAGCTGTCACTATCAGTGAAGCAAGCCATCATTAGGCTGAAAAAACAAAACAAACCCATCAGAGAGATAGCAAAAACATTAGGTGTGGCCAAATCAACTGTTTGGAACATCCTTAAAAAGAAAAAAAGCACCGGTGAGTTTAGCAACACCAATAGACCCGGAAGACCAACGTAAACAACTGTGGTGGATGACCAAAGAATTATTTCCCTGGTGAAGAAAACACCTTTCACAACAGCTGGCCAGATCAAGAACACTCTCCAGGAGGTAAGTGTATGTGTGTCAAAGTCAACAATCAAGAGAAGACTTCACCAGAGTGAATACAGAGGGTTCACCACAAGATGTAAACCATTGGTGAGTCTCAAAAACAGGAAGGCCACATTAGAGTTTGCCAAACAACATCTAAAAAAGCCTTCACAGTTCTGGAACAACACCCTATGGACAGATGAGACCAAGATTAACTTGTACCAGAGTGATGGGAAGAGAAGAGTATGGAGAAGGAAAGGAACTGCTCATGATCCAAAGCATACTTATACTTACTTATGGTCCCTTAAAAAGTGGGAGGCACATATACAAACTGTTGTAATTCCTACACCGTTCACCTGATTTGGATGTAAATACCCTCAAATTAAAGCTGAAAGTCTGCAGTTAAAGCACACCTTGTTTATTTCATTTCAAATCCATTGTGGTGGTGTATAGAGCCAAAAAGATTAGAATTGTGTCGATGTCCCAATATTTATGGACCTGACTGTATATATATATATATATATATATATATATATATATATATATATATATATATATATATATATACACAAATGTTTTGACTGCATTTCTGTTTAAAGTTGAGTGGGTTGTCTTGCACAGTGAGGATGCACATATACTTTAAAGCGTTAGTAAACTGCCAGAAAATTTTAAAAAATCCCCCCCCCCTGTAGGTTTAAGTAATAAAGTACTAGTATGCACCACATACTAGCATATTATGGCAGAGTTACCTGGACATGGAGCCCTCCAGCGCAGTGCTGTCACATCTTCACCTGGTCTTCCTTCCGGGTTCGGCTGTACAAATGGTCAGGACTGCGATGACATCACTCTTTACTCTGAAGATACAGCACGGGTATACCGTCCCTTCAAAGCACATGCTGCTGCAATGGCATTGATGAATACAATTAAAGTGGTTAAAGTCTGTTTTTTTATGCTTGAAGGTAAAGAACCTTCTGTGTGCAGCAGCCCCCCATAATACTTACCTGAGCGTCCCCTTGATCCAGCATTGTGCACAAGATCATCGGCTCTCTGGGTGCTCTCCCTCTCCGGGAACTCTCCCTTGGCTTCCACTTCTGCCAATCACAGCCAGTGAGCCAATGATGAGAGAGAGGGGGTGGGGCCGAGCCAAGGCTCTGTGTCTGAATGGATATGCAGATCAGCGTCTCGGGAGCGTGCCACATTGCAAGCTACTTGCTCTGGGGGGCACTCGACAGGAGGGAGTAGCTAGGAGTGCTGGCAGAGGACAAAAGGGGAGGATCGGGGCTGCTCTGGGCAACATATCTGCACAGAGCAGGTAAGTATGACATGTTTGCCTTTAAGGTCACTTTAAAGCACACCTTCAGTCATTTTTTCAACTTTACTTCTATTAAATCTTCTGCTCTTGTTGTTTTAACTTTGGATAGTAAAACATTTTTTTCCTGCCAGTACAGCAGAAAATAAATGCAGTCCACTTCCTGTTTCTAGTCTGGTAAAAAGTCTAGGCTTATGACATCATGCAGAGCTATCTCTCACTCTCGTGAGTGTTTGCCAGGAAGGGAGGGGGAGGAGACATAAGAAGGCCAATGAGAGCCTGCAGAGCTGGAAGTATGCCTCTGTGTGTCTGTGTAAATCCAGGAAGTGAACAGGCAGCAGCTTCAACTGCCCACAGTTAAAATGGTTGCAGCCAGACTCAGTGGAGGGAGATTTCTGCAGCATATTTGGCAAGTTCAGAATCACAGTATATAGAAAATAATATGCAAAGTGGTTGGAGGGAAGCTTCACAATGGCAAAGATGTTTTTAATTACAAATTATGTGAGCAGATTGCAGTTCCTCTTTAAAGGCTTTAAAGCCTTTTTTCCTCTATAAATTCCAGCTCCCCATATATACCGATACAGCATTAATGTACTTCTTTTGCAAAAATAAAACAGCTTTCCATTTATTATACGCAAGTCTTTATGGATGTTTCAAAACACTGCTCAATTACTTCTGCCTTACTTCCTGAACAGACTTTAGGTCATGAACCAGGAGGGAGTTGACCAGCTGAGGGTAGATGATGCAGGGGGTTCTATCAGAAAGCCGCTGCCCATCAGAAAGTGCAACCGAAGTAACGTTCCGTCGCGGCCATCTTGGTACACCCGTACTCGGCCACACTAAGCCTACAGTCTGAAGTTGTGAAGCGGACATCTTTTTACCAAAGTCTTACATTATTTTTACCAGTAAACTGAGCTTATATAGTAAAATACAGGATTTTGAGATCCATCAAGCTGTTTTGATGTTGAATCTTAAAAGCAGCGGTGTTCTGTCAGATTAGCAAACCTGTGAGATTAGCACGCTTGCTTTTAAAATTCAACATCAAAACAGTGTCACGGATTTCAAAATACTGTATTTAACTATATAAGCTGAGTTTACTGGTAAAAATATACGTGCAATGCAAGACTTCCGCGGTTGTAAAAAGATGTCCGCTTGCCGCCTTCTGACTGTAGGCTTACTGCAGGCGAGTGCGGGTGTACCAAGATGGCCGTGACGGAACGTCACTTCCGTTGCATTTTCTGTTGGGTAGTGGCTTTCTGACAGGACACAGGGTGTGTGCTAATGAGATCAGCTGGTCAATTCTTTCCTGTGTCATGACCTAAAGTCTGTCCAGGAAGTAAGGCAGAAGTAAAGGAGCAGTGTTTTGAAACATCTATAAAGACATGAGGGAAGCGTGCGTAGAATAAATGGAAAGCTGTTTTATTTTTGCAAAATAAGTACATTAATGCTATATTGGTATAAAGGGAGCTGGAATTTAGAAAAAAAGCCTTACTGGGTGAAAGTCTGCTAGGCAGAAGTACTAACCAACAAGCCACTGTGCTTGTCTGTAGCTGTTAGGCTTTGCAATTTTTCCTTTTTTTCTATTAACTTTCTATCTCATGATCTTTCATCTTTTTTATTTCCTATCTCTTTGACTGCCTATCAACTTTCTTCCTCTTCCTATCTATAGATCTGCAGCAGTCTGCATCAATAATATATATATATATATATATATATATATATATATATATATATATATATATATATATATAGTGCTAGTGCTTCGCAATTATTCCCAACAGGTTTCACCACTTAAAGGGGTTGTAAAGGTAAAAATGTTTTCACCTTAATGCATTCTATGCATTAAGGTGAAAAAACTTCCGACAATACCGCCGACCCCCAGCCCCCCCGTTTTACTTACCTGACCCCTCGAAAGTCAGCCGCTCGCTCCCGACATCCATTTCGCTGCTCAGCCTGGCCGCTGATTGGCTACAGTGGATGGATTGAAAGCAGTGCAGCCATTGGCTCGCGCTGCTGTCAATCACATCCAATGAGGCGGTGCGCCGGGGGCGGGGCCGAGTGATACAGTGAGCGGCTATAGCCGCCGGCTGTATCATGAGAGCGCGCCCACAAGAACTAACCACCATGCGAGGAAGCTCGCATTAAGGTGGTTAGTTCTTGCGGGGAGGAGCTGAAACAGTCGCCGAGGGACCCCAGAAGACCAGGTTCGGGGCCACTCTGTGCAAAACGAGCTGCACAGGGAAGGTAAGTATAACATGTTTGTTATTTTTTTTTATTATTATTACCTTTACAACCCCTTTATTAAGTGAATTCTCCAGGAAAAACTGTGTGCAGCAAAGTGCTGGGACTAATGTGCCCAATGCTGATACATTTAGCAAAATGACACAGTGGGTGGTTTACTAAAGGCAAATAGCCTGTGTACTTTGCAAGTGCAGTTGCTCTCTGCAAGTAAAGTTGCACTCGTTTTACTGAGAGCATAATAAATGTGGTAAAGCTCTGGTGATTTCCATCATCCAATCATGTGCAGGCAAAAATCTATATTTTTTTAAATTTACCTTACACTTAGTTGGGTATTCTTTACAAAGTGAAGCTTTACCACACTACATTTACTAAGAAAAATAAGTGTAACTGCACTGGGCACATCCTAATCACCCTGTGTGGCGCAGATTCCCCCTGCTGATATTTCACCAAAGCCACCCAACAGGGCTTCTAAAAAAAATTGTAAACAATTAATAAAAAAACTACTGACACCAACCTCTTCCCTACTGACAAGTCCACTGCTCTACGGACACCATCCACTGTTCTACTAACATCATTATACATTTAGGGGGCACACCCTAATGCAATAGGATGCGCCCACCTATGTCAACCCCAATGTCTCCCCTGCTAAAGCTTTTTAGCTTGTGACTTGCTGCAAAGTTATAATGTTGCAGCCTGATCACTGGGGACGAGGAGACTGTAGAAATGCTTGCTTCTGTATGCAACAGACTGATGACATCATCTCATTCCAAGCAAAGACATTTTACTGGGGCTCAAGGATGTTTTTTTACTGATACAATGTACATTTTCTGAAAATGATACTATTGCTGTATATTGTGACATGTAGGAAATGTATTTATGTAAGCACATCATTGGTGTCTTCAGTATACATGGTTTAATACTAAAGCATGTTTATCCAATACATGTGGGAATTTTATTTTGGGAACGTAAGAGAAGAGAAGGTCAGCACAATTTCTAAGAACAACAGGTGATGTGACTAGATCAGGGTTGACAAATGTAGATGGATTAAACAGGACAAGAGCAAAATACAAATGGGAAGCTGAGTAGAAGCAATACGACAATCAGGTCATAAACATGAGCTGTACAGGGAGTTTTTACGGAACAATAAACAGTTTTTTTTCCCTGGCTGGAATTTGTTCTAATTCCAAGCTTTCTTTGTGCTCTTCCTTTAAATCTGCAGTTAGGAACAAGAAGATCTTGTTTCTTACCCAGCTGCTCCCCCTCTGCACCACCCACTCTGAGATAAGCTGGCTCTGAGCTGGTACGACTTGCCTGTGACATGTCAACTGAGAATAACATGGTGACATCAGACCAGGGTGTCAGAAAGGGATGCTATCTATATTTTAATATCTCAAGTCTAATGAAAAGCTGAACATTATTTTTAATGACCACATATAACTAATTAACATTTACTTACATTTCTTTTAATGAAAGATAAGTTATAATGCAGCTCAGAAGCTGACACCCTACATTGCCCATCCCGCTATTACATATTTACTAATCACACAGCTTACCATAGGTGTGGGCACACGGTTTGCCAGATGTGCCTGGGCACACCTTAATCACCTCGTTTGGTGCAGATTACCTCTGTTTAGACCCCTGATATTTTATCAAACCCCTCTAACGTCGCTCCTGCAAAAAATTGTAAAACAAAAAATTAACAAAATACAATTGTAAAAAACTAGAAAAAATAATAAAAATAAAAACTACTGAAAACATCCACTGCCCTACTGACACCAACCTCTGCCCTACTGACACCATCCACTGCTTTACTGACACCAATCTCTGCCCTAGTTACACTGTCCATTGCTCTACTGACACTGTTATTATAGATACACATGCACACACGCACATGTGTTTGAGCTTTGGGGTGCTCACCCTAATGCAATAGGCTGTGCCCACTTATGCAGCTTACACAGTGCAGAATAACCTTTTCTATGGAATCATGGACTTTTTTTCTATATCAGGCCTGCTCAGCTATAACAAAAGGAGGAAGAGTAGCTATGAACAGGTCCAAGTTTATTTTTGTGTGGCCATGGTTGCTGTTGGCCTTGTAGCTGCAAGTAACGCCTAACGCCTAAAATTTCCATTTTTGCAGTCATAGCTGAAAAAACTCCACCATATATTTGTTATGTGGCGTGACGTCATTTATGATGAAACGTGTAGGGTGGAGCAACATGCGGACGTCACCATCTCTTTCTTCTCCTGTCCCGAAGGATGGGTTGTTTTAGTAGTGTGCTGTCTGACACTCCAAATTTAAGGCGTTTTTTTACTCATTGTTGTAAGTGAGATTTTTATCAATCCAATAAACCTAGGGATTTTATAATATGTGGAGCCTTTGGTTTCTGTTCGATGCCTAACTCCTACCCATATCCATTGATTGTCATCTGGAGTGCGGAGAGATCCTGGGACGCGGAGAAAGGCCCCATCTGGGTTTTAAGCCACAGGCTTTCATTGACCCCCCGTGATAGGTGGTCTATTGGAACTGGTAAGCAAATTCTACAGCTAGTGGTGGATTCACTAGGATTTCTTGGTGATGGATGATGGACACTGTCATGGAAACAGTCACTCTATTACACTAAATGTGGACTCTTTAATTTTAAGCGCAATTTTTACCATTGTTTCTTTTTACCTTTGTAATTGTGTTGCACAAAATTATTGCTGGCAATTTTGTTTTTCTTTTTTGAAAGGGTTCATTTCTAGCGCAGTTCTTACATATTTCATTTTTTTTTTATATTTGTTATGTGTTCCCATTAACACAGAATGCCTCTTTGGATAGAGGGGATTCTCTTTCTGGAAAAATAATCAGAAGTTTAATCAAAGTATTTGGGAGCAGAAGAACTACTGTAACCAACATATAACAATAACCATAAGTATATACTGTAGATGCACACCAGTATAAAAATAATACAAGCTTTATATAAGAAAAGATAAATAATAGTACATACATCCAATGTACAAATAGGCATTATCAGTAGGGATAAGCCGAACACCGCCCCCCAGTTCGGTTCGCACCAGAACATGCGAACAGGCAAAAAATTTGTCAGAACACACGAACACCATTAAAGTCTATGGGACACGAACATGAAAAATCAAAAGTGCTCATTTTAAAGGCTTATATGCAAGTTATTGTCATAAAAAGTGTTTGGGGACCTGGGTCCTGCCCCAGGGAACATGTATCAATGCAATTTTTTTATTTTTTTTTAAAGGGCCATTTTTTTCGGGAGCAGTGATTTTTTTAAAGCTTAAAGTGAAACAATAAAAATGAAATATTCCTTTAAATATCGTGCCTGGGGGCGTGTCTATAGTATGCCTGCAAAGTGGCACATTTTTCCCATGTTTAGAACAGTACCACAGTAAAATAACATTTCTAAAGGAAAAATTGTCATTTAAAACTGATCGCAGCTGTAATGAATTGTTGGGTCTCGACAATATAGATAAAACTCATTCACAAAAAGTGCATGGGTCCCCCCAGTCCATCACCAAGCCCTTTGGGTCTAGTATGAATATAAAGGGAACCCTGAACCAAAACTTAAAAAAAAAATGCGTGGGGGTCCCCCTAAAATCCATACCAGGCCCTTTAGGTCTGATATGAAAATTAAGGGGAACCCTGCACCAAATTTTAAAAGAAAATGACGTAGGGGGCCCCCCAAAATCAATACCAGACCCTTCAGGTCTGGTGTGGATTTTAAGGGGAACTCTGCGCCAAATTTTTTTTTAAAAATGGCGTAGGGCCCCCCCCCCAAATCCATACCAGATCCTTATCCAAGCACGCAACCTGGCAGGCCACAGGAACAGGGGGGGGGTGAAAGAGCGCCCCCCTCCTGAACCGTACTAGGCCACATGCCCTCAACATGGGGAGGGTGCTTTGGGGTCTGACCCCTAAAGCACCTTGTCCCCATGTTGATGGGTACTAGGACCTCATCCCCACAACCCTTGCTCGGTGGTTGTGGGGGTATGCGGGCGGGGGGCTTATCAGAATCTAGAAGCCCCCTTTAACAAGGGGACCCCCAGATCCCAGCCTTCCCCCATGTGAATTGGTAATGGGATACACTGTACCCCTACCATTTCACAAAAAAAGTGTCAAAAATGGTAAAAAAGACAAGAGACAGCTTGGGACAAGTCCTTTATTAAAAAATTTAAAATGTCCAGCGATGTCCATTCAGCTTCTTTTATCACGCCGCCAACGAGCCAAAGAAGAAAAAAAGCCGCAACTGTTCCGCCTCCATGGGAGGCTCCCGCCGATTGATGCATCTTTTCTGTGACAATTCTTATATAGCTGAGGGTGGGGCCACCCGGTGATGTATACGAGTGAACCCTCCCCCTCTGACGCCACGGGGAAGAGGGGGGCGAGGTCACCCGTTTACATCACTGGGTGGCCCCGCTCTCAGCTATATAAGAACTGTCACAGAGAAAGCGCATCAGTCGGCGGGAGCCTCCCATGGAGCCGGAACGGTTGCGGCTTTTTTTTTTGTTTTGTTTTTTGCGGCTTATCGGTGGCTTGATAGAAGAATCTGAATGGACATCCCTGGAAATTTTTATTTTTTAATAAAGGACTTGTCCCAAGCTGTCTCTTGTCTTTTTTACCATTTTTGACACTTTTTTCTGTGAAATGGTGCCCCATTACCAATTCACATGGGGGGAGGCCGGGATCTGGGGTTCCCCCTGTTAAAGGGGGTTTCCAGATTCCGAAAAGTCCCCAACCCGCAGACCCCCACAACCACCGGGCAAGGGTTGTGTGGATGAGGCCCTTGTCCCCATCAACATGGGGACAAGGTGCTAAGGGGTCAGACCCCAAAGCACCCACCCCATGTTGAGGGCATGTGGCCTGGTACGGTTCAGGAGGGGGGGCGCTCTCTCATCCCCCCTCTTTTCCTGTGGCCTGCCAGGTTGCATGCTCAGATAAGGGTCTGGTATGGATTTTGGGGGGACTCCTACGCCATTTTTTTTTCATTTTGGCCCAGGGTTCCCCTTAAACTCTATACCAGACCTGAAGGGTCTGGTATGGATTTTGGGGGGACCCCTATGCAATTTTTTTTTAATTTGGCACAGGGTTCCCCTTAATTTCCATATCAGACCTGAAGGGCCTGGTATGGATTTTAGGGGGGACCCCACACAATTTTTTTTTTTTTTTGGTTCTGGGTTCCCCTTAATATTCATACCAGACCCAAAGGGCCTGGTAATGGACTGGTATATAGCATTTCTCACAAATCCTGGTATATAGCCAGGACTTCTAGTCCAACATCAGTGTATGACCTCACAAATGCGCTTCTGGAAGAATGGTCAAACATTCCCATAGACACACTCCTAAACCTTGTGGACCGTCTTCCCAGAAGAGTTGAAGCTGTTAGAGCTGCAAAGGGTGGGCCAACTCAATATTGAACCCTACAAACTAAGACTGGGATGTCATTAAAGTTAATGTGCGTTTAAAGGCAGGCGTCACAATACTTTAGACAATGTAGTGTATTTGCAAAAAAGATTCATGCAGAAATGCCAATAATTGTGTACATTACGGTTACAGGTCACAGTAAATGTTGTTATTAAAATAATTACTTTCCCTGCTTTCTGTTTTCTTCATTTTCTGGATTGTAAAACTGGGTCAGAAATAAGCTGGGATTGTTGGTTTCGTCTTACAAGTGTAGACATGCACGAGATGTGCCCTTGGTTCTGTAATCGTGACCTTCCTGTGCCTGTGTCCTGATCCCAACTGAGACAGTGTCTCCAGCCCCATGCTGCCAAGAACTGCACCAGGCTGAGGTCACTGCATCAGAAACACTGCTCCTGTACAGTGCCACTTTCACAGAAAAGTAAAAACAGAAGCTTTACACGAGGGTGGATGAAATGTATGGTCAACAAGTGCACAGTTAATTTAATTGTTTCCCTTAAATACATGTTTTTTTTTTCCGACGGATATTAGCTCAAACTAGTCTTGCATACACACGGTCACACAAAGTTGGTCGGAAGTTCTGAACATCAAGAATGCGGTGACGTACAACACATACAATGAGCCGAGAAAAATTAAGTTCAATAGTCAGTGAGGCTCTTTTGCTTCCGAACATGCGTGGAACTTCGTGCGTCGGAATTGTGTACACACGATCGGAATTTCCGACAACGGATTTTGTTGAAAAATCCAAGTCTCAAATTTTGTGCAACGGAAATTCCGATGGAAACTGTCCGATGGAGCCTACACACGGTTGGAATTTCCGACAAAAGGCTCCCATCAAACATTTTCCATTGGAAAATACGACCGGGTGTACGGGGCATAAGTTCATTGATATGTATTGTCATAGTTAAGATTGCAAGCTGCTAAAGAGAGAGTTACACAAGGGGAGGGGGGGCATGTCACACCAACATTTTGCTATGGGACCTCATGATTTGTAATTATGTCCCTACTCTGAATGATTGTTTCTCTTATTGTTATCTTTGTACCCATGTTTGCAGTGGTTACAAACATGTTTCCCTGTTTGGAAGCTTTGCCCCTTACCTTTGGCACAAGGGTTAAATGTATTGCTTGCAATGCTGAGTGACCATTTTGGGGAAGACCATGAACAATACTCGGCTATGGAGCATCTTCAACTCTGGGGTGGCCTTTTTGGGTAAGCCTTAATGTGTGCTGGGCTGGATGGATTGTGATTGGCTAAAGGAGGAAACAGAAGAAGGTAATATGGGCTGCTTTGGATTGCGGGAAGGACAGAGCCTGCTGGGAGCAATTATGACTTGTGGAGGATGTAGTTCCCAAACAGACTAAGCCTTTGTTTTCAGAATGGAGGGGGACTACATATCCCAGCATTGCCAGAGCTCTGTGAAGAGGAAAAGGAAGGTCTGTTCCCAGGCTCGAGGCAGAGGTGGTAAGGATATTGGCGGTGATAGACCATGCTGCAGGCTGTTAGCAGAACATTTTGCCACCGCTTTAAGATTGGTGGGGTCCAGTGAGGGTTTTTTAAGGATGGGGGTGACTAGTGCATGTTTTAGAGAGTTGGGGAAGATGCCAGAAGAGAGGGAGAGGTTGAAGATGTGAATTAGAGAGTGTAGAATAAAGTCAGAGGGTGAGCGTAGCATTTGTGAGGGAGCAGGATCCAGAGGGCAGGTGGTTAAATGAGTGTTAGGAAAAATTTAGCAATTTTGGTAATACTAGCAGGGTTGAATGAGGGATGTAATGATTGTACCTGTGGACGTAGGGCTTTAAGTGGGGGATGTTTCTGCGCATTGGAAATGTCCTCAGAAATTGTATCAATCTTATTTTTGAAGTGATTGGCAATCTCCTGGGCAGTGAGTGAGTTAGTTGGTGGAGGCAGTGGAGGACAGAGCAGAGAGTTAAAGGTAGAGAAGAGTTGACGGGGACTGGATGAGAATCAGTGTGACCTCTAGCAATACACACCAAACTGTGCTTGTGCAGCTTGTCCCAGCCTCCGTACAATCATCAGATATATTGAGGATAGTGGAGGAAGGGGAGTATTAGAGAAGACAGGATCAAACAGCCTCTTTACACAATGCGGAGGATTAACCCCTTAGTTTCCACAGTGAGTATAACAAGCATGCTTTACTGCATATACAGACTGATTTTACTGTTGTGGGTTTAGTAACACTTTAGCTTTACCACATTCTGCACTATGTAAGTCATCTCAGTGTCTATTTAACCACACCCATTTAAGCCATGCCCCAATATTAAGCATAATTTATACCATGCTTCTTGTAGAACCACGGCCGTAATAAATGAATGACCCGCCCCCAATTCAGGTAATGCTCCGCCTACAGTGTCTTTCTGGATACACAGAAAAAAAGGTCTCCCTAAAAACTTTTTTGAAATATTGGCCCCTGCCTAGGTGTGAATGGAGCAGAAGCAATTTGCTTGTGTTTGTTTCTTGTTCCCTTTCTATACATCTACATATAAATCAGTATTTATGTGGTAAATAGTGTATAATTATTGGCATACTTTTCACGTATTGAAAATCTGTCTCTTGGGACTCTCTGTGAAGTATCAGGAGAATGTGTGAACTGTTCTAATATAATCTGTTGTCCGGGTTCCTATTCCTGATTTGTTACGAGTCTTGCAGAGAGATAAGTCCGAGCACAAGCTGTCCTTGTGCTCATACTATACACAGAAAGGATATACTGTGCACCGTTTATGGAATGTTCATTCTTAGATGCAAAATTGTGTTTTCTTCCTTGCTAATTAGGACTAACATTTCAATTAAATTTGTACAGCAACTGATTTTCTGTGAACTGTTTGCATCTGCAGCACATTAACTCTATGTTATTGTGTATAATACATAAGCTGCAATGAGCTGGCTTTTATCCAAAGAAGCGGTCTACCATGAACCAAAAGAATTCATGGTGACCAATCAGCTCTTGGGTTTTGGTGAACAGCTGCAGACAGGCCAAACCAATGACAGGCTGCAACTGTACCTTGATAACTGCATAACTAAGTATTTACATGCATTCAGGAACATATCATATATTCACCCCAAGACCCAGATAGTTTGGGCCTAGGGTCATTCCTACATCCCAGTTTGGATATATAGGCTTGGATGTGCAGTTACAAGCATACAGCTGCAGCCTTATATTAATTTGAACACACTGTCTGCGGTTGCACACTAACACCTGTGACTACTGGATGCAGAAATACGTTCATTTTTAAAAGCGTACGGCCCTCGTGTGAATGAGCCCTTATAACGTTTTTTTTTTTTCCTAGTTTACAATACATTAAACTAAACTGTGGAAGCTGAGCCCAAATAAAAGCAAACGGAGCACCCTACCGGTGATGTTGTCCTCATTACTCTCTTGTCATGCCTCGTTCTGCACTGTCTCTGTATGATGTGGGCAATCGTTTTGGAAGAGGAGAAGGCTTTGCTATCTCATATCAGAGCTGCTCTGCCCTTCCATGAATGGTGATCTGCTGACTGGTGGGGGAATATTTATGAAGCAACAGGAGAGGTCCAGAAATACAGATCCATAGAATGAATGAATGAAGAAGAAACAGGGAGATACTTGTCAGCAGGTCCTCAGGTACAGCCTCCTCTCCAGCAACAAGAACAGTGAGCAGCTTAGTGGAGACATCACCAAACCCTACTCTAATCAGAGGCAATCAAAGGAAGCAAAGCCTTCGATTTTACAAATGCAAATATCCAGCTATTAGGGCCCATTTATACTACAATGCAGTGTGCTGTAGAGCATGCATTGTCATGCATTTGATACAAGTTGAGTTAGGCAGCCCATTTAAAATGAACCAGCTGCATTTCACAACAAAATTAGGGCTGATTTAATCTTATCCCAGTACAGTGCAATATACAGGACACCATCCACTGGGCTGTGGTGCTCCGCACTGTGCTGTGATCAAATGTAATCAGCACCTTGTGTAGCACCCTGATGTTTGGGCAGGGTTGCTAGTGAATTTACCTGCCAGGTATAGTTGCCATGGCTAATTGATAGGAGATCAATTGATTTCACCCTAATTCTGGAATTGCTGCACTTTTCTCTTCTGTCGCTAGATAGCCGGGTATCTGCGGGTATCTGGTGGCATTAGATAAGACAAGGGCATTGCAAGGACAGATTAGGAATAGATGGGGTATCTCAGCCAATGGGCAAGGATCTTCTTGGGTCCCTTGGCCTGCTGGGAGAACCTATTTGTTTGGGTGAAGTCAGGTGATCGGGGGTCTGTGCCACCTGGACAGCTGTCTGGGTGGACGTGTGTCCTACTGCCTTGGGCTGCTAGGCTAGAGCCTGAGGCCTATCCCAGGAACATCTGGCTGCTAGGCTGTCAGAGGGCCTATCCAGAAGCAAAAGAGCAGCGTAGAGTTGGGATTGCAGCTTGCAGTCCAACCAGAAGTGACGGTTCTGCCGTCATGGTCGGAGGTAGAGGGGAAGCTGTCGCCACTAAGGGGCAATCCACCTTGTTACCATGGATCACTGTGAGTAGATGAAGCAAGTACCAGAGCAGTATTCCTACCAAACAGGGACGGTGAAGATTTGGTTAACTTCAGCAGGTGTCAAGCCAGGGACCCAGCCAGCAGAGGTGATGGTTGCAGAGCAGTCTTGTGTGCCAAGCCAGGGACCAAGCAGGCCAGTGGGTGACCCTTGAGGAGTATCTGTGAATGCCAAGCTAAGGACCCAGCAGGGAAGCGGAGGTGACGCTTGAGGAAGATACTCAATGAGAAGGTTGGAAGAGCTCGGGAGACCCAGTGGCAGTGGATCAGCAAGTCTAGTGAGAGAGACTGGGAGCTCAGTGGAGTGAAGATCTACAAGAAGTGATTGTAGAGGAAGTGGTCATTCATTGTAACCTATGTTAGAAACTGTTCAAGATTGTTGCCATAGGAGACAGCGTGTCTACACATGCAGATGTGTTGTCCGGCTGGGTGGCTTTCCCTGCATGGCTGTCTACCTATAGACGTCTCTGAGTCTGAGAACTACTACTACTAAAGGGTGTCCTGGCCCTAAACCCTCTCTCCCACAGTTCTGTTTAAGAAACAATAAATCTCTTTGCATTCAAGAAGTGTTTGGTGCCCATTAATCTACCTTGCATCACACCCACCATGCCTTTTAAACCACCATGCCTTCTACACAGAAGGATGTCAGCTATCCCTAACTCTGGAGGTTCTCATTAGACCAAAGGGGACCTTGCTACATTTGCATTGTGAAAATTTATTGGGGTGCCATTCACAATGAATGATACCATAGTGTATCTCACCAACGTATTGCACATTACCTCAGCACTGTAATTTTTCTTGAACAATTCAAGACAAAAAGGCACAAGGCACAATTATGTCAAAGCAAAAAACAGAACAAAACAATATTTAGTACATCTCTGCAATACATGCATATTTTATCCCTTTAACTGGTTAGCGATCGGCCCATGTACATTTACTGCAGCAGGGCGGCCGCTCTGTGCCAGATCACGTACCTAGGACATGATTTGACACTTCTGGGTCTAGGCGCCACCGGCGACCCACTCCTGCTGTGTATTATACAAAGCGGGAGCTCAGTGGCTTGTACCGCAGACTCAATGTCCGCCAGCTCCCCCCGACTACACAGTACAGTGGCAGAACCACAGTCTACCTATGTAAACAAGTCAGATTGTCGTTCTGTCAGAAGGGAAGGTATTGCTCCTGTGTTTCTACGAAGCAGGAACACAGATCTTTGCCTTCCCTCAGTCAAAGCACCTCCCCCCCATTTGGTAAGCACAACTTTTGGTAGGCATACATTTAAGAAAAGAGGAAGAGATGAGAGCGCTCTGGTGAGCCTGGGTATCCGATCCTTTGTAGCAGTGGAGAGATGGCACTGAAGGCAGCACTTTGTAGAGAAGAAGCAGCTCTGGAGGATCATAAAGGAAAGAGAAAGGCGCCTCTATGTGCAGTGGTTAAAAGATTTATTACAGGCACAATGGGATTAAAAACACAAGATAGTAAGAGGTCATCTGCATATAATGATTAGTGCTCATGCAGATCGCTGTAATCCTCATCTGTCTGGGGGAGAGAGAGAGCCGTCCTGCAACTGTCAGATTCCCTGGTGACGTGGATTGGCGAGAAGCTGAAGATGCAATGAGGCAGCCCGGGATCTGGAACCAAGCTGGAATGCCTGCGATCGATGTAACATCAGGTGAAGGTGGTGAGTAATAGTGTGTTTCATTTAACCCTTTGATCGCCCCTGATATTAACCCCTTCCCTGCCAGTGTCATTAGTACAGTGACAGTGCATATATTTTTTAGCACAGATCACTATATTAGTGTCACTGATCCCCAAAAAGTGTCAGTTATATCCAATTTGTCCGCCGACTTGCTATACGTCCCTGATCAGTACATTACTAGTAAAAAAAAATAAACAAATAAAAATATCCCATAGTTTGTAGACGCTATAACTTTTGCGCAAACCAATCAATATACACTTATTGTGTTTTTTTTTTTTACCAAAAATATGTAGCAGAATATATATTGGCCTAAATTGTTGAAGAAATTCAATGTTTTACATTTTTGTAGTGGATGTGTTTTTTAGCAGAAAGTAAAAAATATATTTTTTTTTCAAAATTGTTTGTCTTCTTTTGTTTATAGCACAAAAAATAAAAACCGCAGAGGTGATTAAATACCACCAAAATAAAACTCTATTTGTAAGAAAAAAAGGACAAAAATGTTATTTGGGCACAGTGTCCCATGACCGCGGGATTATCAGTTAAAGTAAAGCAGTGCCGTATCGCAAAAAATGGTCTGGCCAGGAAGGGGAGTAAACCTTCCAGAGCTGAAGTGGTTAAACATGCTGAAAGTACAGAAAAATAATTGCTGATATGCCAGAAATATAGTGTGCCCCTTACCTTCCTATTTGAGCTGACAACGGTGGTGTCCTTTGACACAGCCCTCTTCAGGCTCTGCCTGACCCAAGATAGCAGAGAGAGTCACATGGAGCAGTGGCATCAAATCAGAGAGCTTCACGTGGAACCATGTTGCTCTTAACTTCCCTCCCAACTGCAATGCCACTGCAGTCGAGTGCCACCTGCAGTGGAGAAAATGGACTGCACCTGCCGACATGTGGACCTTAATATACATGGAAAAGTAACCCCTATGTATACTGTCTTATATTTTACCACTAATACCCATAACTTTTGACCCATATTGTAGCCCCTTATTATTGCTACTAAAAATAGTCTGACACCAAAGGTTGGGATAAAACTGTCCATTTACGGCCCCTTTATTAAATAAAATAATTAACAGTATAAACCAAAACAAAGCATAAACTTTTTGGTTGCCGATCCTTGGAGGCACTACGTATCCAACTCCATACCTTATATCTGCTTAACCATTTATGGTCCCTGTCGCTTTGTATGCGACTCGGGGATGAACCACCTTCAGCAGATAACCATAAACTCCCAGTTAACCATGTAACTTGCATTCACCGGTGGGACCCATACCTCAGATGTGTCCCAACCATAAATTCCCAGTTAACCACGTAACTGGCATTCACCGGGGACCCATACCTCAGATGTGTCCCAAACCTTTAATTCCATCATTTTACTTCCAAATGCCTCCAAAGACCCAACCGCCTTCCTAAAAGTAAATAAAACACAAAAAGAAAACAACAAACACAGAAAAACAAACCAACATTATCAATTTTCCATGTAACCAATCTCAAATAATTAGGGCGGGCGGGAGCTTTTCCTATCCTCGTGTGCTGACAGGTAGAGCCCATTCACACAGGGACGACTTGTCAGGCGACCTAGTCGCCTGACAAGTCGCCTCCCGTTCTGTGCTATGGAACCGTTCTAAGGGGAGCGACGCAAGTCGCTCCGACTTAGAAAATAGTTCCTATACGACTTCGGGGGCGACTTGCATAGACTTCTATACAGAAGTCGTTTTGCAAGTCGCCCGGGCAGTCGTGTGCAGGTCGCCTCGCTGAGGCGACCTGCAAGTCGTGTTGCCCCTGTGTGAATGGGGTCGAAGTCTGCACCTCTGACCTCCTCTCTGCACTGCCTCCCCTCACACCGCTCTGACCAATCACCTGTGAGCTCAAGTTAACTTCAGGAAATAATTTAACCCTCACTAGCTCAGCCTACAGGGTCCCATTTCATGTAGCCCTGCGCTTATTTCTTCTTTTCTTTTGCTACGGGCTTTTCTAAACAATGAATGGTTAAATTAAACCCTTTTTTGTTTTTTTCCTGGGTTTTGAAAATAAAGGCAAAGACGTTTTAGTTATGGCCACCCTGTCATTAAAAATTATTGTTAAAACTGCTGTTGATTGGAAAAGAAGGCTGAATAATCACCTCTCCTGGGGCCCACACCATTAAACCTTGTTT
This sequence comes from Lithobates clamitans, assembly GCA_037952925.1. Lineage (NCBI taxonomy): Eukaryota > Metazoa > Chordata > Amphibia > Anura > Ranidae > Lithobates > Lithobates clamitans. The sequence goes on from JBBGZY010000992.1 coordinate 3,216,352, forward strand.
TAATCCCTAAAAGGGATTGTAAAGTCTCATTCTATGCATTAAGGTGAAAAACCTTCTATGCTAGTTAAATTATTTTCAATGCAATACCCAACATGGTATTATGGGGATTCACCATCAAATAGAGCAAAGGGGGTAGCAATAGCCATAGGTAAGGATATCAGATTCATTGTAAGTTAAAGCAAAGTAGATCTGGATGGGAGGTATTTGTTTTTGAAAGGGGAAATAGATGGTACGGAATATACGCTGGCAAATATATACTGCCCGAATAAGAACTCAATACAATATCTGAGGCGGATGATAGGTAAATTGATGGAATTTAAAGAGGGTAAACTAATAGTAGCAGGAGATTTCAACTTTGTGATGGATCCAGATCTTGATGAGTCTTCCAGTGTGAAAGGGGGGAAGAATATCAATGGAAGTTAATTAAGAAAACACTATATCAAAGTCAACTGATAGATATATGGAGAATTCAACACCCTAAAGAAAGAGATGACATGTTCTACTCCTCCACACACGGGTCATACTCAAGATTGGATCTCATATTGGTAGAACACAGATTACTGGAGGTAATAGGAAAAACATCTATAGAACCAATAACAATATCAGACTACGCACCAGGAATAGCTGAAATAAGAGTAGGGGAGGATAAAAAAAAAGTAAATACTTGGAGATTAAATGACACATTAATACAAGATTTGGAATTGGAAAGAAAAAGAAAAACAGAAATAGAGCAATATTTTATGCATGCAACAACAAAAATTGCAGAAGTATTTCAAAAGTTTTATAAGACACTATACGCAATTAGAACTGAAAAAGAACAAATAAAAGATACAGAAAGAAAGGAAAATATGTATAGATATTTAAAAGAAGTTAAATTGCCTTGGTTAGAAGAATAAAAATAGCTAAACATGGAAAGACCCATAACCCAAGAAGAAATCCTATTGGCATTAAAAGGGGGGGCAACAGGAAAGAGCCCAGGCCCAGACGGCTTCTCGGCCACTTACTATAAAAAATTTAAAGCTCTAGTAGTTCCAAAACTATGTTCGTACTGGAACTCTTTGGTGAAGGAGAGGGGGTTGAGAAAAGAATCGCTACTAGCACATATTTTAGTAATACCAAAAAAAAGATAAAGACATAACACAATGTTCAAGCTATAGACCAATATTATTACTGAACGAGGACATAAAGCTATATGCCAAAGTTTTGGCTAATAGATTGAAGGGATTAATGTCGGAATTGATACCCATGGACCAAGTAGGATTTGTCCCCGGGAGAGAAGGGAGAGTTAATGGGCTGAAAGCAATGTTCTTACAAAAAATATACAAAGATGGACCCCCAGGACTACTCTTGTCAATAGATGCTGAGAAAGCATTTGACAGAGTGGACTGGGGGTTCATGTCAATGACATTAGAGGAGTTGGGAATAGGCCCAAGAATGATCCATTGGATTTCTGAGCTATATAGGTAGCCGTCAGCAGTGGTGAGGGTGAATGGGGCTCTGTCTCGCTCCTTTGACCTATGTAATGGGACAAGGCAGGGTTGCCCCCTTTCCCCATTATTATTCATATTAACATTGGAGCCGTTGCTTGCATCTATTAGAAATAATCTAGATATAAAGGGGGTGAAAATAGAAGAGGAGGAATATAAGGTGGCAGTATTTGCGGAAGACATTTTGTTTTTTGTCTCAAATCCTAGAATAACATTACTTAATATAATGAAGATATTGAAAGAATATGATGAGGTATCAAATTTTAAAATAAATCCTTTAAAATCAGAAATTTTAAACATAAACATAGGCAAGAAAGGAGAACAATGTCTACAAGAAAAACTCCCATTTAAATGGCAAAAAAAATTTAAATATCTAGGGATATATTTAACTGCGAATTGGAAAGACCTATATAAAACAGATTATATCCCACTGATAAATGATATTAAGGATGAAATAAGGAAGATCTCGAGGAGATCGCTCTCCTGGGTAGGACTGATAAATATTATAAAAATGGGGGTTGTCCCAAAAGTACTCTACAAGTTTCAAATGCTCCCAATTCAAATACCACAGAGTTTTTTAACATTTAAAAAAAATCATCCTGGGGTTTATATGGCAATATAAAAAAAACAAGAATACAATATAAAATTTTAAGTAAAGAGAAAAGATACAGAGGTTTAGCAGTTCCAGATTTTAAAAGATACTATAAAGATGCTCTATTGACGCAAATTCTTGACTGGACATATCACTGTAGAGAAAAGGGGTGGGTTAAAATAGAAAGGAGGCTGAGCGGGACATCGTGGGATAAAATGATTTGGATACCACAACAATATCGCTTTTTTTCTAAGGACAAAGGCACATTTACAACTCCCTAATTACTTGTGTTGTAAATGTGCTTGTGTCCTTATCAAAAAAGCGAGGGAGTGGTATTTAATGCACAGACAAAAAAAATGGAATTACAATTCACAGTTAATACCACTGACGGGAACTAATTATTTTCCACCAGGAAATGAAACACTATTTGAGGTTTGGATTAAGAAGAAAGATGCACGATTGAAAGACATTATGAAAGATGGGAAAATTTGTATGATACAAGAGTTAAGACACAAGAGGGATATAATATAATATAGATAAATAGATAAATGAGCTGAGATATAGACAATTAACACACTTTATTAATAAATTACCTAAACCACTGAGGACAAGCGAAAACCTACTGCCATTAGAGAAAATTCTCTAACCACAAGTTGCGCCAAAGCACTGTACTTCCTAGATTTATAAGATTGTGATAGAGCCAGTAATCCCGTCTTCTTTGGATAAATGGGAGACGAAGCTCGGCGTAAAGTGGAGTGACCAAGAAAAAGGAATTTACTGAATTTACTGAAACTAGCAGAAGGAACAGCAATATATATCAAAAGAGATGAACTATAAATGTTTATCAAGATGGTACTTAACCCCCATAAAAATGCATCCAACCAGAAAGATCGCTGTTATGCTGGAGGGGCTGAGGAACAATGATCCACATCTAGTGGGAATGCCCAATAATACAGAAATATTGGCAGGAGATTATCCAGATAACTCAGTAGATATCAGGAATAAACATACCTAAAAATCCTGAAACTTACCTACTACATAATACTAAACTAACAATTAAAGAATATAAAAAAATGATACCCCATTTAATAAACCAGCAAAAAGTTTAATCCCAAAATACTGGTTAAATACAGAATGCCCCACTGTAGGAGAATGGATCAGTAAGATAGGATCAATATATAATATGGAAGAACTATACCACATAGGTGAAGATAAGATAGAGCGATATATGTATATCTGGAAAGGTTGGATAGAATTTAAGAACACAAGAAGATATATGGAATTGAAGAGCAGTCACCAAGAGGACTAAATGGATGGTTGGGAGTGGGAAGGGAGGGGGCGGGGGGAGAAGAGGGAGTAATTGGACTGAGTTAGAATTTTCTATGAATAAATACTTGAATAAAATGTACAATGTGAAAAACCAATAAAATTTCTATTAAAAAAAACCTTCTTTGCGGCAGCTGCCCCCAGAGTCCCGTCCCCCCCCCGTTCTAACCTGAACCCATCCGTTCCAGCAACGAGCACGAGCCCATCAGCTCCAGACGCTGTCTCTGTCCTCATTGGCTAGATTGATGGCAACAGGAGCTGTCAATCAAATCCAGTGTCATGAGAGCGGGGGGGCTGGGCTGAACCCTACTATCTGTGTCAATGGACACAGCAGCGAGACTCGGGAGCCCCCATGGAAAGCCGCTCTCTGTGGGGGCACCCAATGAAGGGGAGGGGCAAGGAGCGCCGGCAGGGCACCCCAGAAGAAGAGGATCGGGAGCTGCTCTGTGCAAAACCCTTGCATGGGGCAGGTAAGTATAATATGTTTGTTATTTTTATTTAAAAAAATGCAAACCTTTACAACCCCTTTAACCTGTTGCCGACCAGGCCATAGCCAAATGGTGACTACAGCGCTCTCGGATAACCCTGGAAGGCCGTCATATGACGTCCTCCCAAAATCGCATGCTCCCTAGGGTGCGCACACGGGCCCGTCCATGTGAGGGATCATGGTAAAGGGCCAATGTCAGCTGTCCTTTCAAAATTTAAAGGCTGCGCTACAATAAATGACATAAAACAAATGAAATGGTGAATGTATATTAACAAATATCTATTTATATGCGTGAATTATAACAGTGATAACATGACCCACGCAGTAATAACCAAAAACTTAATAAGCAACATAAAGTCCAATCTGCAAAGTGCACAAAAGTGTATAGTTCTTATAGAGGCAGGATTAATGCCAGGAAGAGAGTGGTGAACATCCGAATGGTGTATAGCATATGATTAAAACACCCAGGGTCAGGGCCGGTCCCAGGCGGGTGCACGGGGTGCAGTGCACCCAGGCGCCAGAGAGGTGGGGGCGCTGAAGCGCCAGAGTGCTCCCTTCCCTCCTCCTCCTCCCCTCCGTGTCCAGAAGTAGCTCTGTCCGCAGCAGCTCACCGCCGCGGAGCGGCCGCGCCGGCGCCGCTGTGCTTTACATTGCTAGAGCCTGTCCCCCCTCCCTCCTCCTCCTCCTGTCAGAGGAGAGCAGCTGCCGGAGATCGGAGCGGCTGGTCTCTGTGTTGAGAGAGACCAGCCGCGCAGTGACTTCGCTGTTTGGAGGGGGGGCGTCCCGTGCCTGCAGCCTGACACAGGTTCTCTCTCTCATCCGCTGTCTCTCACTCCCGCCTAAGCTGATGCCTGCAGCCTGTCTCGATCTGTTCACGGCTGCACACTGTCCTCTCTAGCTGCTGCCCGGGTGTTAATGTGTCTGTCTGTACTGATAGAGGGAGGTTTGTCCCTGGGGCGGTCTGTGCTAATGGGGGGGTTGTCCTGGGGGGGCGGTCTGTACTAATGGGGGGGTTGTCCTGGGGGGGCGGTCTGTACTAATGGGGGGGTTGTCCTGGGGGGCGGTCTGTACTAATGGGGGGGTTGTCCTGGGGGGGCGGTCTGTACTAATGGGGGGGTTGTCCTGGGGGCGGTCTGTACTAATGGGGGGGTTGTCCTGGGGGGCGGTCTGTACTAATGGGGGGGTTGTCCTGGGGGGCGGTCTGTACTAATAGGGGGGTTGTCCTGGGGGGGCGGTCTGTACTAATGGGGGGGTTGTCCTGGGGGGCGGTCTGTACTAATGGGGGGGTTGTCCTGGGGGCGGTCTGTACTAATGGGGGGTTGTCCTGGGGGGGCGGTCTGTACTAATGGGGGTGTTGTCCTGGGGGGGCGGTCTGTACTAATGGGGGGGTTGTCCTGGGGGGGCGGTCTGTACTAATGGGGGGGTTGTCCTGGGGGGCGGTCTGTACTAATGGGGGGTTGTCCTGGGGGCGGTCTGTACTAATGGGGGGGTTGTCCTGGGGGGGCGGTCTGTACTAATGGGGGGGTTGTCCTGGGGGGCGGTCTGTACTAATGGGGGGTTGTCCTGGGGGCGGTCTGTACTAATGGGGGGGTTGTCCTGGGGGGGCGGTCTGTACTAATGGGGGGGTTGTCCTGGGGGGGCGGTCTGTACTAATGGGGGGGTTGTCCTGGGGGGGCGGTCTGTACTAATGTGGGGTTGTCCTGGGGGGGCGGTCTGTACTAATGGGGGGGTTGTCCTGGGGGGGCGGTCTGTACTAATGGGGGGGTTGTCCTGGGGGGGCGGTCTGTACTAATGGGGGGGTTGTCCTGGGGGGCGGTCTGTACTAATGGGGGGGTTGTCCTGGGGGGCGGTCTGTACTAATGGGGGGGTTGTCCTGGTGGGGCGGTCTGTAGTAATGGGGGTGTTGTCCTGGGGGGTGGTCTGTACTAATGGGGGGGTTGTCCTGGGGGGGCGGTCTGTACTAATGGGGGGGTTGTCCTGGGGGGGCGGTCTGTACTAATGTGGGGTTGTCCTGGGGGGTCTGTACTAATGGGGGGGTGTCCTCGGGGGTCTGTACTAATGGGGGAGTTGTCCTGGGGGGGCGGTCTGTACTAATGGAGGGTTGTCCTGGGGGGGCGGTCTGTACTAATGGGGGGTTGTCCTGGGGGGTCTGTACTAATGGGGGGGTTGTCCTGGGGGGTCTGTACTAATGGGGGGTTGTCCTGGAGGGTCTGTACTAATGGGGGGGTTGTCCTGGGGGGTCTGTACTAATGGGGGGGTTGTCCTGGGGGGTCTGTACTAATGGGGGGGTTGTCCTGGGGGTCTGTACTAATGGGGGGTTTTCCTGGGGGTCTGTACTAATGGGGGGGTTGTCCTGGGGGGTCTGTACTAATGGAGGGGGAGTTGTCTTGGGGGGGTCTGTACTAATGGAGGGGGGATTTGTCCTGGGGGGTCTGTACTAATGGAGGGATTTGTCCTGGGGGTCTGTACTAATGGAGGGGGGGGTTTGTCCTGGGGGGTCTGTACTAATGGAGGGGGGTTGTTCTGGGGGGGCCTGTACTAATGGAGGGGGGTGTTTGTCCGGGGGTCTGTACTAATGGAGGGGGGGTCCTGGGGGGGCTGTACTAATGGAGGGGGGTTTGTCCTGGTGGGGGGTCTGTACTAATGGAGGGGGGTTTGTCCTGGTGGGGGGTCTGTACTAATGAAGGGGGGATTTGTCCTGTGGGGGTCTGTACTAGTGGAGGGGGGGTTCTCCTGGGGGGTCTGTAGTAATGGAGAGGGTTTGTCCTGGGGGGTCTGTACTAATGGAGGGGGAGTTTGTCCTGGGGGGGCTGTACTAATGGAGGGGGGTTTGTCCTGGTGGGGGGTCTGTACTAATGGAGGGGGGTTTGTCCTGGTGGGGGGTCTGTACTAATGAAGGGGGGATTTGTCCTGTGGGGGTCTGTACTAGTGGAGGGGGGGTTCTCCTGGGGGGTCTGTAGTAATGGAGAGGGTTTGTCCTGGGGGGTCTGTACTAATGGAGGGGGAGTTTGTCCTGGGGGGGTCTGTACTAATGGAGGGGGGGTTTGTCCCTGGGGGTCTGTACTAATGAAGGGGGGATTTGTCCTGTGGGGGTCTGTACTAGTGGAGGGGGGTTCTCCTAGGGGGTCTGTACTAATAGAGGGGGGTTTGTCCTGGGGGTCTATACTAATAGAGGGGGGGTTTGTCCTGGGGGTCTGTACTAATGGAGGGGGGTTGTCCTGGGGGGGTCTGTACTAATGGAGGGGGGTTGTCCTGGGGGGGTCTGTACTAATGAAGGGGGGCTTTGTCCTGGGGGGATCTGTACTAATGGAGGGGGGGTTGTCCTGGTGGGGGTCTACTAATGGAGTGGGGATGGTTTGTCCTGGGGGGGTCTATACTGATGAAAGGGGGTCTGTACTGAGAGAGGGGTTTATACTTAGTGGGGGTCTATACTTAGTGGAGGGAGGTCTGTACTGAGGGGTGACTAAAGTTAGTGGAAGGAGGGTGACACCATGTAATACCGCACCTGGTGACACCAACCCTAGTGACGTCACTGCAGCTGCAGGCTCTTCTTTCGCCCCTTCCCCTCCCTCTCCCTCTCCTCCGCACGTGCACTGCTATACTAGTGAGCGGCGCTGGCCAGCACAGCCTCCCACTATGTTTCTTCCCCCGCCTTCATATCAGCCAGGGAAAAATAGAATAGAAAAAGGAGAAGAGGATTGTGGGACATGTAGTCCCGAGGACTGGCAGCCCCACTGTAACACGGAAACTGCAGTCCACACAGCAGGCTCAGCTGAATGGGAGAGAGAGAGATACAGGAGCCAGAGGGAAAGCCACACAGCCTGGTGCCATCCCTGGCGGAGAAAGGAATGGAGTCATTGCCAGAATACAGATCTGGGTGCTACCCAGCGGAGTCACCACGGGCAATTCAGAGTGAGCTTACTCCTGATCAGAGGAACCATCGCTGGGTCAGGTGAGAGGGCCAATCGGCCATTATCTACTAATGTCCATAGGAACTGCAGTCTCTGACCATCTCCTGTATTATATCTGCAGTCTCTGACCTTCTCTTGTACCATGTCTGCAGTCTCTGACCTTCTCTTGTATCATATCTGCAGTCTCTGATCATCTCCTGTACTATGTCTACAGTCTCTGATCATCTCCTGTACCATGTCTGCAGTCTCTGACTGTCTCTTGTATCATGTCTACAGTCTCTGACCATGTCCTCTACTATGTCTGCAGTCTCTGACCATCTCCTGTATTATATCTGCAGTCTCTGACCTTCTCTTGCATCATGTCTGCAGTCTCTGACCATCTCCTGTATCATGTCTGCAGTCTCTAATCATCTCCTGTACTATGCCTGCAGTCTCTGATCATCTCCTGTACTATGTCTGCAGTCTCTGACCATCTCCTGTATTATATCTGCAGTCTCTGACCTTCTCTTGTACCATGTCTGCAGTCTCTGACCTTCTCTTGTATCATATCTGCAGTCTCTGATCATCTCCTGTACCATGTCTGCAGTCTCTGATCATCTCCTGTACTATGTCTACAGTCTCTGATCATCTCCTGTACCATGTCTGCAGTCTCTGACTGTCTCTTGTATCATGTCTACAGTCTCTGACTATGTCCTCTACTATGTCTGCAGTCTCTGATCATCTCCTGTACCATGTCTGCAGTCTCTGATCATCCCCTGTACTATGTTTACAGTCTCTGATCATCTCCTGTACCATGTCTGCAGTCTCTGATCATCTCCTGTACTATGTCTACAGTCTCTGATAATCTCCTGTACCATGTCTGCAGTCTCTGACTGTCTCTTGTATCATGTCTACAGTCTCTGACCATGTCCTCTACTATGTCTGCAGTCTCTGACCATCTCCTGTATTATATCTGCAGTCTCTGATCATCTCCTGTACCATGTCTGCAGTCTCTGATCATCTCCTGTACTATGTCTACAGTCTCTGATCATCTCCTGTACCATGTCTGCAGTCTCTGACTGTCTCTTGTATCATGTCTACAGTCTCTGACTATGTCCTCTACTATGTCTGCAGTCTCTGATCATCTCCTGTACCATGTCTGTAGTCTCTGATCATCCCCTGTACTATGTTTACAGTCTCTGATCATCTCCTGTACCATGTCTGCAGTCTCTGATCATCTCCTGTACTATGTCTGCAGTCTCTGATCATCTCCTGTACCATGTCTGCAGTCTCTGATCATCTCCTGTACCATGTCTGCAGTCTCTGACCAACTCCTGTACCATGTCTGCAGTCTCTGACCATCTCCTGTACCATGTCTGCAGTCTCTGACTGTCTCTTGTATCATGTCTGCAGTCTCTGATCATCTCCTGTACTATGTCTACAGTCTCTGATCATCTCCTGTACTATGTCTACAGTCTCTGATCATCTCCTGTACTATGTCTACAGTCTCTGATCATCTCCTGTACTATGTCTGCAGTCTCTGATCATCTCCTGTACCATGTCTGCAGTCTCTGATCATCTCCTGTATCATGTCTGCAGTCTCTGACCAACTCCTGTACCATGTCTGCAGTCTCTGACCATCTCCTGTATCATGTCTGCAGTCTCTGACCATCTCCTGTATCATGTCTGCAGTCTCTGACCATCTCCTGTATCATGTCTGCAGTCTCTGACTGTCTCTTGTTTCATGTCTACAGTCTCTGACCATCTCTTGTATCATGTCTACAGCCTTTGACCGTCTCTTGTATCATGTCTGCAATCTCTGACCAGCTTCTGTACCATGTCTGCGGTGTCTGACTGTCTCTTGTATCATGTCTGCAGTCTCTGACCATCTATTCTATCTTGTCTGTAGTCTCTGACCATCTCCTGTATTATGTTTGCAGTTTCTGACCATCTCTTGTATCATGTCTGCAGTCACTGATCATCTCCTGTACTATGTCTGCAGTCTCTGACCATCTCCTGTACTATGTCTGCAGTCTCTGATCATCCCCTGTACTATGTCTGCAGTCTCTGACCATCTCCTGTACTATGTCTGCAGTCTCTGATCATCCCCTGTACTATGTCTGCAGTCTCTGATCATCTCCTGTACCACGTCTGCAGTCTCTGATCATCTCCTGTACTATGTCTGCAGTCTCTGATAATCTCCTGTATTATGTCTGCAGTCTCTGATCATCTCCTGTACCATGTCTGCAGTCTCTGATTATCTCCTGTACCATGTCTGCAGTCTCTGTTCATCTCCTGTACTATGTCTGCAGTCTCTGATCATCTCCTGTACTATGTCTGCAGTCTCTGATTATATCCTGTACCATGTCTGCAGTCTCTGATCATCTCCTGTACTATGTCTGCAGTCTCTGATCATCTCCTGTACCATGTCTGCAGTCTCTGACCATCTCCTGTACCATGTCTGCAGTCTCTGACCATCTCCTGTATTATATCTGCAGTCTCTGACCTTCTCTTGTACCATGTCTGCAGTCTCTGACCATCTCCTGTACTATGACTGCAGTCTCTGACCAATTCCTGTACCATGTCTACAGTCTCTGTCCAGCTCTTGTATCATGTCTGCAGTCTTTGACCATATCCTGTATTATGTCTGGGGACTCTTTCTAACAGAAGCCCTCTCTGTGTGGATCAGAGAGTCTCCCCTCCAGGTCTCATTAGTGTTCTCTCTTCCTGTATTTTCTTTATTGTTAAGAGATCATGGGAGGATTTCAGGGTAACAAAGACTTCTTAGGGGAGCAGCTCTGTATTTGAGTCGTTGCCATAGAATCATTTGTAAAGGGGTGGAGTTGGTAAGATGACCACGCCCATGTGGGGGCGCCAGAAATATTTCTGCACCCAGGCGCCAGTGACCCTAGGATCGGCCCTGCCCAGGGTTCAGTGATGATAGAGAAAACTCCTCCACCTATGTAGAAAGATGTCCCCTTACCGACTCCAAAGATCTCTTTTCGGGAGATCAAGCAGGCATATGGCTGTATAACCCCAGCCTCGGGTATGGACCCGGAAGGTGACACTCATAGACCTCTAGGATGGGAGTCCTCTGTGTGGCGAATGGTCACTCGATTGTCATGAAAAATAAGTGACAAAGGCTCCCATAGCGTAACAAGTTTAACACTTTATTTAAAATTAAATAAAAGAATCACACTCACATGGTAGTAGAAATAGTAATCGCATATAAAATTGCCGGCCGGCTGCACACTGCTGCCCGTGTCTTCCGGGATCAGCGAGGATCGTGGTGACGTCAGCACGTCGCTCCTCCCTACGCCGTTTCGTCAGAGGTGACGTCTTCCAGGGGCAGCTGTCCTTTACCACGTGATCACTTCATCCAATGACGGAGCGATCATAATTTAAACACGCCGGGGTCATACAGGGGTTCAACTCTCTCCTCACAACGATACAGTGTCTGTGGAGAGGAGAAAGATTGAGTGCCAACTAAGTTTTGCAAGTTATTTCTGTGCCCAGCAGTGCCCTGCAGCGCCACCTGTGCCACATCAGTTCCAGTACAGTGCCAAATCTGTGCCACCTGTGCCACTACAGTGCCAAATAAGTGCCACCTGTGCCACTACAATGCCAAATTTAGTGCCACCTGTGCCATTACAGTGCCAAATGAGTGCGACCAGTGCCATATCAGTGCCACATTAGTTCCTCTACAGTGCCACTACAGTGCCCATCCATGCCACCTGTGCCCATCAGTACCACTACAGTGCTCATCTGTACCATCAGTGCCTCTACAGTGCCCATCAGTGCCACATCTGTGCAACATCAGTGCCACTACAGAGCTCATCTGTGCCCTACAGTGCCATATGTGCCACTACACTGCCTATCACTGCTACATTAGTGCATACAGTGCTCATCAGTGCCACCCTATTAGTGGATCCTCATCAGCACCCATCAGTCCAGCCGCATCAGTGCACATCAGTGGCAGCTATTCAGTGCAGCCGCAGTGCATTAGTGCACATCAGTGCAACCTTATCAGCACCCATCAGTGCACCCTCATCAGCATCCATCAGTGCACCCTTATCAGCACCCAGCATTGCACCCTCATCAACACCTATCAGTGCAGCCTCTTCAGCACTCAGCAATGCACCCTCATCAGCACCCAGCAGTGCACCTTCATCAGCACCCAGCAGTGCAGCCTCATTAGACCAGCCTCATCAGCACCCATCAGTGCAGCCACATCTGTCCTAGTGTCCCTATCGCACCACAGCCCACAGTCACCAGTATGGCGAAAAAATATTTTTCCAGTGAGGACGCATACCAGCTTCTTAGCCTGAGCGACGAGAGCAGCGGGGAGCTCTCTGAGTCTGCATCCAATTCTGATTTGGCATATGAACCCGTTTTAAGCAGTGGATCCTGTACAGAATCGGAGGAGGAGGAACGTGTGCCCATGAAAAGAAGGCTTTCTGGCATTTAGCAGCAGTCTACTACAAGTAGAGCAGGGGCATCAACCAGCAACTCAGTGCCATCCACCTGGAGCGCAGTGCCATCCATCTTGAGCGCAGTGCCATCCACCTTGAGTGCAGTGCCATCCACCTCGAGCGCAGTGCCATCCACGAGAAATGGAGTACCACTGCAACAAAGACCAAGCACTAGTCGGGTGTCATCTCAGCCCCAAAGGGTTAGGACCCATGCAAGCCTTCCCTATGCCCTTCAAAACCCTCTGTGGCTTCCCTCCAATTTAGGAGCAGCAAACATCCCCCCTTTCACCGCCCAGCCAGATGTCCAGGCGAACACCGATAATTTTGCCCTTATAGATTTTTTAATTAAATTTTTACTGAAGACCTGCTATCATCCATCGTGGCCCAGTGCAACCTCTATGCACAACATTTCATAGAAAGCAACCCTGATTCTAGTTACACCCATCCCTTTGAGTGAAGAGAACTTACTGTGGAGGAATTAAAAAAAAAAATAGGCCTAACTTTCAACATGGGGCTCACAAAAAAGAAAACAAATTATACTCCTATTGGTCCACCAACCCCACCCACCACATGCACATGTCTTCTCATCCATTATGCCAAGGTCAAAATACCTAATGATTATGCGGTTCCTCCGTTATAATGACAACACCCGAAATGACCCATTTTATGACAAATTATTTAAAATTTGGCCACTTCTAAATTTTTTTGTCTGAAAAATTCCCCCAGTTATATACCCCTGACCAAAATATGGATGAATCACTAGTCAAATTCACAGGCAGACTGGGCTTCAAACAGTATATCTCCAGTAAAAGGGGCCGATATGGGGTTAAGCTCTATAAACTTTGTGACCAAGCCACGGGGTACATCTACGCCTTCCTGATGTATGAAGGGAAGAGCACCCAGCTTCATCCCCCTGAACAGGGCCGATCCTAGGGTCACAGATGCCTGGGTGCAGAAATATTTCTGGAGCCCCCCACTTGGGCGTGGTAATCTTACTAACTCCTCCCTTTTACAAATGTATCTTTGGCAATGACTCAAAGACAGAGATGCTCCCCTAAGGAGTCTTTGTTACCCTAGGATCCTCCTATGATCTCTTAACAATAAACAAAATACAGGAAAAGAGTACTCTAGTGGGACCTGGAGGGGGGTCTCTCTAATGGACACAGAGAGTGTTTCTTGGGTCACACAATCTCCCTTCATCAGGACTGGAGGAAGAGTTTAAAAATAACACACATAAAAATGATGGTAAAACAAAATTGCTATTAAAAATACACATGTATAAAAGAAAAATAAACAAAAAAATTATATGTCCATTGAGGGAAAAAAGTTCAGTTTAGTTCCCAATGACGGACAGTCCCTCCAAATATGCAACAGTTGGATGCCATTGATAGATCAAGGAAGAGTTAGAGCCACTGTAAGATTTTTATTGCCATCTGTGTTGATGCCTGTATGGACAAAAAGTTGTGAAAAATCATCTTTACGGGCACAGACCAATAGTGTGGAAGGGATAGAATGAAAGGTTCATGCAGTATGCGGGACCAACATGGGAGAGCTCAAAGGAGTATGCTGTTTTCCCATTTAATATCTTGACAGGTTGTCATTGGCTACTGCAGCAGTTACCTGCGCAGCAACAGGCAGAGGATTGGACAAAATTGGGGGGTTGCCAAAGCCCGCAAATCCGGAGTAGATATAATGTAGAAGTCCGGCCGTTACCCGCAGACCCCCCTTCAGGACAGGACCGGCACTCTGACGATGAAGCCCCGCTCACCCGAGAGAAGAGAGAGCCTTCTCCGCCACCCCATTGAAAGAGCCGAAAGCTCCGGAGGTGAAGAGTGGCTTATCCGCTGCCTGGAGAAGCATTAGTCTACGGCTCTGCCTGAGGTACCTCTCGTGAACATGGAGGAGAAAGCGGCGAGCATGCGCAGTCCGCGCCAGCAGCCAGGGAGGAAGAAGAAGCGACAGAGGAAGGATGCTTCTCCACAGCCTGTCGGCCAGGAGGAAGCTAACAGTGATCCTCTCAGGAATGCACCACAGCTACAAGTAAACAGAGCTACTCAGCCAGCCTTTGAGGCAGCCAGCAGTGAGAAAAAGAGGAGTTCCCCTATTAGTGAGACAATATCCAGTGCTAATGTCTCTGAATCTCATGTTAATATCTCTGAGTTACAAGTAATTGTTAATTCAATATCTAGTATGTTAAAAAAATATTGAAGGGGCACACATAGTTGGTGCTTTTGGTAAAAGAAAGGCTTCTGGTGCACTAAATTCTGCTGATAACAGAGCTAGTTGTATGGGGGCACATTCAGATGGTGCTATTTCACATGCAAATTATGTTTTGTTTCAGCTTAATGACATGGATGATATCAGTCCAATATGGCACAATTTGTCAGACTCTCCTATAGGTGAGACTTTAAAAGATAACGCTTATAACATGTCTAAAAAACCTGTTTCTATTAGTAAATAATTTGCCTCACCTTCATGCCCCCCTTCCCTCCATAGTTGCGGAATCTTCCTTTAAAGAGCCAATGACTGTGAAATTCCCCTTTTTGGCTTTCACTTAGCCAATTTGGTTAAAGAAAAAAAATGAGGGGGTGATTTCATCGATCTGTTGTCATAGTTACCTGCATCTAAGGAATTCCTATCTAAATCTGAAAAGAGGACGGAAGACACTGAGGAGGATAGGAGTAGAGCTATCCCCAAAACTTTTCAAAATTGGTTGCAGGCCTTCTGCATTTACGCGGCAGTATTGGGTGAACAATTTCCTGAGGAATGTTCAGGCTTATTCCAGCACATAGATATAGTTTCTGAAGCCTTTCGTCATTTTGATGGTACAGTGTGGTTCATTAATGAGGAGAATTTTAGGCAGAAAATGGCTGTTCACCCTACACTACTTTGGGGGTCAAAAGACGTAAGCTTATGGTTGAACCTCATGCTACCTCAGAAACCACAATTTACGCCTAGAACAGTGATTAGCTCACAGAATACCTTTTGTAAAGGCTTCAGTTTTGCTTTCAATGAAGGGCAATGTAAATTCTTGGTGAAAAGGCATAAATGCTCCTACTGCAGTGGATATCATCCTGCTAACAGATGTTTTCGGAAGTCATCAGCAAACTCTCTCCCTTCCCTATCCAGGGATGCTGGTGGGAAAAGCCATGACTCCAGTGAGCCTAACAAAAATGTTACCCTGACTAGATTGCTCTGTTAATTAATGGCTTTAAAGAAGTTTTCTTAGTCCCCACCTTCTCGGGGAAAGGTTGCACATTGGTAAAAAATGAATGTTCTGTTGCAATTCAACCTGAAATTGTTAGCGATAAGATTACTAAAAAAGTCAGGAAAGTAAGAGAAGCGGGTCCATTCCTTCGCCCACCTTTTCCAAATTTCCGGCTATCTCCCTGTGGCATTGTACCCAAAAAGGAGCAGGGTAGCTTTAGATTAATCCACCACCTGTCCTATCCAGAGGATGCCTCGTTTAATGACGAAGTTTCAGATGTTGATGCTCCCATTTCATATGCATGGTTTGATGAAGCACTGGTGCTGTTAAGGCACTTTGAGCAGGGTGCATTGTTAGTGAAGGCAGACATCAAATCTGCCTTTCGCCTACTTCCTGTACATCCCCAAGGTTTTGATTCGCTGGGTTTCCACTTCCAGGAATATTTTTATTTCAACAAATGCATGCCCATGAGTTTTTCGTTATAATGTTTTTATTTTGAGGCTTTTGCAAATTTTTTACATTGGGTTCTGGAGTCTCATTCCCCTTCTGGGGGTTTTCTCCATTACTTAGACGATTTTCTGTTCATAGGTCCAGTGGATTCCCCCATATGTCTTGTGTCACTGAATGCATTCTCTCACGTCTGTGAAGCCTTCGGAGTTCCGCTTGCACGGGAGAAAACGGTTTTCCCTACAACTACCATTGAGTTTTTGGGGATCACTATCAACTTCTCCTTAATGGATTTCAGATTGCCTTTCTAGTTTTATGGTCAGGCATTAGCGGCCTTAGATGGCGCGATATTAGGGACCACTTAATGTCTTTGTTCAGCATTTGGCCTCCCCCACAGGTTATAATTATTCATGTTGGAGGCAATGACATTGGGAAAATTAAAACATGGGAGCTGTTATGTGAAATGAAAAGGGATTTTTCTGCCATTAAGCTTTTGATGCCACTATCAGTTCTGGCCTTCTCCGAAGTGGTTCTTCGACTCCTTTGGTCTCCTTCCAGTAATCTATTCTATGTAGATAGAATTAGGAGACGTCTGAAAAGAATTATCCATCATTTTCTATTATCTTTGGGTGGTTTATCATTTCGCCACATGGAGCTTGAGGGTTTTGTGCCTGGGCTATTCGGGAATTATCTAGTACATTTATCTGAAATTGGCATAGACATATTCAATATGGGTCTTCAAACTTTGATTGAGAGTGCCTCGGTGTTGGGGGGACCTCAGCCGGAAGGTTCTCTTCCGGCTTTGGTCATTGGGGAATAGTCGTCCAGCATTGTCTGGATGGACACTGTGTAATTCTTATGTTAATTTATTATAGCCAGGGTGGCTTCATATTTTATTTTAATTATCTTTAATACATTATCAGGTTACTCCTTCAACAACACCGTGGCCTATAAATAATTTTGCCAAAACAAATAAATACTTATTAAAGAAAGAAGTGTTTGCTGGTCTTTATTTGTATTGAATAATCCCTTTGTGCTAGCCCATGTCTGATAGCTTGTTTTTGCTATCTGTATCTTTCTGTTCCAGCAACAACTATTTACCCAGGAACTTGTACAGGTATTAGAGGGAAAGAACATATGAAAAGAAAATCCCCCAACTTTGTTAACAGACCAAAATATAAATGTTGATCTCAAGTCTTCCATTTATTATGTTTTTCATCATGTGTCCAGCTTATAATTTTGTCCATACTCTCACTGAGTTTCCTGACTGTATACTTTCCATCTCTTATACAGGATTCATGTTACAGTATCCAATAAATTGCTTATTGTATTTCTCAGCTACAGACTCCAGCTAACAGCAACATGTGATCTGTATGTTAGGCCTTCAGATTTCCCAGCTGCATACCTGCACTGCATCTAGATAAACCATTCTTTGTTGCGGTATGTGAGGGAGTGAGCTGTGACCATGGTAACCAGGCACCTTATGATTTTAAAGTATTGTTTGTAAAGCTTTCGACCTCTCAAGCAAATGTTATCACTAACATTTGCATTTATAAGTGAATGTCATGGTGTGACATACAAGGTATTTACTGTATATAAAATCAGACACAGAAAATGTAAATGTGACTGTGATATACACTATATTGTCAAAAGTATTGGGACACCAGCTTTTACAGGCACAGTAACTTTAATGGCATCCCAGTCCTAGTCCGTAGGGTTCAATATTGAGTTGGCCCACCCTTTGCAGCTATACCAGCTTTAACTCTTCTGGGAAGGCTGTCGGCAAGGTTTAGGAGAGTGTCTGTGGGAATGTTTGACCATTCTTCCAAAGCACATTTGTGATGTGGACAAGAAGGCCTGGCTCGCAGTCTCCACTTTAATTCATCCCAAAGGTGTTCTATGGAGTTGAGGTCAGTCCTCTGTGCAAGCCAGTCAAGTTCCTCCACCCCAAACTGGATCATCCATGTTTTTATAGACCTTTATTGCATTAAATAAGATTAAAGTATTTACAAGGTTACCCACGCAGGGGTTTCAGCTTCACAAAGCAACAACAAGTAACCGTAAATTCTAGTCCACCTGGCTACACTTCAGCAGCTCCACTGCTATTGGTGGTGGTTCTCCAGACCACAAGTTTATCAGGCTCACTCAGCCTATTATCAGAGCACGGAAATAGTTACCACCACTCCAGGCAAACCAGGCTGAAGTCTCCTATCTTCCACTGTGCAAAAGAGTGAGAGCCCCAGGTGCTGGCAGTTGCTGATGCAATTATATTCGTGCAAGAAAGATCTGGACCGCCGCACACGGAGATGAGCAGATAAAATCTTCTTTATTCAAAACATGGCATAAAATCAGTACATGACACCGCTGGAGCAATACAACTTAGCCACTAACGCATTTCACGCTCTTGCAGAGCGCTTACTCATAGCTCATGAGTAAGCGCTCTGCAAGAGCGTGAAACGCGTTAGCGGCTAAGCTGTATTGCTCCTGCGGTGTACTGATTTTATGCCATGTTTTGAATAAAGAAGATTTTATCTGCTCATCCCTGTGTGCGGTGGTCCAGATCTTTCCTGCACGAATATAGTATTATCACAGCACCTTGCTGTACGGGCCCACTCCTGGCCTCCAGATAGAGTTCTCCCAACCCCCAGGGCTCTCCCTTTTGTCAGGAACACAGGACTCCCTCCTGTCCCCTATGGGGACTCATTAGTCATCTCAGCTTTCTCGATCTCTCCAGACCTATGTAGCTGTCCTGACTTTCCTAGTCCTATGGGCAAGAAGTCCCCCCAGCATAGGGTCTTGTCTCCCGAGTAGGTCATCTGTTCTGGCTGGAGTACACCGCTATCTTCACACAAAGACACCAGTTCTTAGGTCAATAGGTCCTGGGATTTTTTTAATGAGGTACAGTACTTCACATATACAAACATTGTAATGGATGCATATGATTTCAAATTCATTTTTCCATAAATAACCACAATAAAAACCAGTAAAAAAATAGTAATGAGCCAATTTATAGTATTATTAAATAAATGTAGCAACACTATACATTCATACAAAGTCATAATTGAGTTTTTGCATTTACATTTCGAATATTGATGCATGGTGGTATGACATCTTATATCCAAGGACTCTTAGTAAAGCTTAGTAAATGAGCAGACGCTCTGCTCATCCAATCATGTGTAAGCAAAAATGCACTTTTTTGTTTTTTTTTCCTTGCATGTGATTGGATATTCTTTGCAAAGTGAAGCTTTACCTCATTTACTAAGCTCTGGGGCAATTGCACTTGCAGAGTGCAACTGCACTTTTGCAAAGTGCACAGTCTAGTTGCCTTTAGTAAATCAACTCCATTGCATCCATGTTTCATGGATCTCTGTCCACTTCTTCAGGAGTAGATGCAAGATACATGTCTATAAAACATAAGTTAATAACAAAATAATAATATTGTATAATTTAATGAATGGATCCCCAAATGTAATGGATAGCTCTATTACTTACAAATCAGCTCCAAGTTACATCTAACGCTACTAAAGGTTGAAGATCCTAGACGATTTCTGCCCCAGGAGCAGTGGCAGTATGAGTATGAGTTGGGACCAAGGGGGACAAATGGAGGGCACATCAAGTAACAGAAAACTGCATATCCATGTATAATAGTCCATAGTGGTACCAACAGCGAATACCAACATTTTCTGTGAGAAATATTTAAGTTTACTTTACTACTTTTGATAAGTGTTTGGTATTCATGTAAATAATATATAACATGTGACAGCTGGGCAGACAAGGAGAGCAGAAAGAAAATAAAACCTGTAGAACTCCAGAGAAACCTTGACACTGGATTGAAGGTTTCATCCCACCCAAGACTCTTTGGAACCCTCAAACTCCAGGACCTGATCCCGGACTACCAACCCCTGAGAAAACTTAACACAGTTTTCTCTGCTCACAAAACACATGTTGGAGCTTCTCAGGCTGTAAATCCGAGAATCCTGTGTCGATTTTCCAACCAATACCTAAATTTACATAGTAGCGGGGGCCTCGCAATGACACAGACACAAGATACAGCAGTACCTAGGCACAAAAAGTGCACTGCTATTATTCAAGAGAAATTCAAGATAAAAGGCAAATGTTTTAGGGTGCAGCTGGCATTTTTAGACATTCTTAAAGGGTAAGTTCACCTTTGTACACTTTTTTTTTTCTAAATTCCAGCTCCCCTATGCACTAATATAGCATTCATGTACTTTTTTTGCAAAAATATCAAAGCTTCCCATTAAATCTAGAGTCACTTACCTTTCTTGTCTAAATCCACGTTTCTAGATGTTTCCATTAGTAATGTCTTCTTCCTAATCAGACTTTAGGTCATGACACAGGAAGGCGTTGGCCATCTGACCTCATTAGCACACACCCTGCATCATCCACTCTCCCATTCCCAGATGCATTTTTTTTAATTAAATGCAATAAATTAGTGATCACCCTTCGAACTAAATACACAATATACAATCAGATTGTATAGTGTATGGCCATGTTTATACACCTAAAATTACTAGTTGCGCTTTCAGTGCCATTACCTGTTAATGGCACACCAAACACAGAAGCAAACACACATTTTGCCATGTGAAAAAATGAGGGGCAAATGCTGCAAAACAACACACAACCCACAAAACGCCAAAATGTCCCATTGACCACATGTAGTGCAGCCAATTTAAGTCAACAGGCTGCCCTATGTGTGTCAAAGGAAAAATGAGACACAAAATGTGCGCTCTATGCTAGATGTGAATGGGGCCTAAAAGTGAAATTGGTGCGATAACACAAGAACAGCAAGGCTTCATTCACATCTGTGCATTTCCTTGCATTTCAGAAATGCGCTGCACCAAAAATCGCAGTAAAAAAACGCACCAAGCTCCACTCTAGAAAAAAGTTCTCAAGATTCTTTGGGACAATTGCTGTGTGTAGGGCAGCCCATTCAGGTGGATGGGCTGCCCTATGTGTGATGAGTGAAAATGCTCCAAAACGCCTCCTACCTCGCTAAAAAAAAAAAAAAAACACATGTGGAAATGCGAGTTCCCGCTATGCAGAGTTGTGAAAGGGGCTTGACAGCTGAGTGTTTCCGTACACTCCCGCCTATGTACTTGTATAAAGATGGCCATACACCTATGCAATCTAATTGTGTATTTAGTGAGAAGAGTGATCACTGATTGACTGCATTTCAGTTAAAAAACATGCACCTGGGAATGGGAGGGTAGATGATGAAGGGTGTGTGCTAATGAGGTCAGCTGGTCAACCCCTTCCTGTGTCATGACTTACAGTCTGATCAGGAGGAAGACATTACTAATGGAAACGTCTGGAAACGTGGATTTAGACAAGGAAAGCAAGTGACTAGATTTAATGGAAAGCTTTATAATTTTTGCAAAAAAAGTACATGAATGCTATATTAGTGCATAGGGGAGCTGGAATTTAGAAAAAAAATTGTACAAAGGTGAACTTACCCTTTGAGCCCCATTTACACAGCCAGATCATGTTTGCTACATCATGTTTATCACACCTTTTTCATGCGGCAAATGCACCAAAAGAAGCTCCAGGACCATTTACAGCATTGAGCTTCACGCTTATTATACCATGCATTTGACGCATTTGCCACAAGTTTTAGCGGGTTCATTTGGGTGCCATTAACAATTAATGGCACAGCAAGCATGACTTGCATTGTTTACGTGTTTTTCAAGCGTTCCAGGAGTTCACGCGGAAACGCATTTTTCAGTGCACATTTCCGGAACACGCAGGGGTAATTGCAGCCTAAAGCCACGTACACACAAATGGACTTTTCGACCGGAATGGTCCGACGGACCGAGTCCGGCGGACAATTCGACCGTGTGTGGGTTTCATTGGACCTGCAGCGGACTTTTTCGTTCGAAAATCTGACCAACTTTAGATTTGAAACATGCTTCAAATCTTTCCGACGGACTCGAGTCCGGTCAAAAAATCCGCTTGTCTGTATGCTAGTCCGACGGGCAAAAAATTACGCTAGGGCAGCTACTGGCTACTGGCTATCAACTTCATTATTTTAGTCCGGTCGTACGTCATCACGTACGAATCCATCAGACTTTGGTGTGATCGTGTGTAGGCAAGTCCGGTCATTAGAAAGTCAGTTGAAAGTCCGTCGTAACTCCGTCTAAAGTCCGTCGGAAAGACCGTCGGACCTTTGTTATCAAAAAGTCTGACCGTGTGTACGCAGCATTAGAGTTTAACTTGAATCTGTCTATCTCTCAAAAAACAAAGTACATGAGAGACTCACAGAGAGAAAAAATAAGAAAGAGGAAAGGAGAGCCCTTCTGGTGTTGTATTGTCAGTTCAAATCGAAGAGTATGATATAGGAAAAAAACAATATACTGTATATCTAATAAAGAAAACTCACATCTGGTCAGGTTTGGGGGGCCACTGAAAGTAGAGTGCACTTATTAAAATGCAAATAGAGAATGCATCTCTGCACATTTATTGGCAAAGGGGGTTGCACTTAGATGCTTATGCCCCGTACACACGATCGGACTTTCCGACAACAAAACCGTGGATTTTTGTTCGAAGGTTGTTGGCTCCAACTTGTCTTGCATACACACAGTCACACAAATGTTGGCCAACAATTACGAATGTGGGAACGTGGTGACGTACAAGACGTACGATGAGCCGAGAAAAACGAAGTTCAATAGCCAGTGCGGCTCCTTCTGCTTGATTCTGAGCATGTGTACACACTATCGGAAATTCCGACAACAAAGTTTTGTTGGCAGAAAATTTAAGAACCTGCAAGCCAACATTTGTTGGCGGAAAGTCCAACAACAAATGTTCTATGAAGCATACACACGGTCGGACTTTCAGCCAACAAGCTCACATCCAACATTTCCCGTCGGAAAATCCGACCGTGTCTACGCGGCATTAGAGTCACAAATTCAGTATCTCTAATATGGAATCTTGAAAATGGTGAAGTGGAGTAGTAGCAAAAAAACAAAAAAACTCTGATAACAGAGGCACCCAGGCCTCCATCCACCTCACTTGTGTGGATCATGGAATCCATTTTTCTTTTTTTTTTACAATCAGTCCGCTGGCTGATCAAAAAAAAAAAAAAGAAGATCAAAAAAAAAAAGAAGCCAAGTAATCTACGCTCAGCCTTAGTCTGGCTTATTTGCAGAGTGCTCCATGAATGAACAAAGTGTGATCTCCTGCTGAGTGCTCATCAAAATTAGCCAGTCTAACGTTTCACCATATGCCTGAAAAAAGTGGCAGTTAGCCTTGAAACACATTATATTTGGTGTTCAATTTTTAAGTTCAGGTCCGTTTTAATAATGATTCAATATTGTTTGCTACAAAGGATGGTGGATTCATTGCTAGCATACATTTGAAGTTGATTTTCTAAAGTGATAAAGACTATTTACTTAGCAAATTGAAAGCTAATTTAGCTTGGCAAGAAAGGTGAAGCTATGTTCATGTTTTTTATTGGATTATTGATTACAGCTTTGCCTTATTTACTAAGCTAAGTAAACAATAATTTAGATGAACTGCCTCTAGGCCTTTTGGAATTACATATTCAGAGCTCTGCAAACAATTATTTCAGTCTGCAGTCTTCCTCTACATGCTTTCTACCTGCCACAGATTAAAACTAACAGGTATCCGCTAAGCGAATTCCAACAAAGAACCAGTGACTACAGTCAGGTGAAAATGAGGGCAAATCAAGTCAAACGGGTATAGATCTGTCCAATTTACCACTTTTGGAGTTTTTTTCTTTTTTTGGGGGGTCCCTAGTTATAGCATGTACCCTCTCCCACTTCCACTCCAAACGTTTAGGTTCTCCCCCACCCCCCGCCCGCAACCTTCTGGGACATGTCATAGGTCCCAGAAAGGCTACGGAACCATTCACAAAGCTCAGCAGGGCTCATGAATGTGAAGTGGGAGTAATGCCGTAAGGCATAGCAACCAGCTTCCCTTAGTAAACATGCTGATGCCAGGGACCTGAAGCTGCTGACTTTAAATAAGTAGACTTACCTGTCCTGGGTGCCCGCGATGTCGGCCGCCCGAGGCCAAACCGTCCCTCGGCTCTCGGATCCCAGCACCACCATCCTATGTAAGGGAAACAGGCAGTGGAGCCTTGCGGCTTCACTGCCAGTTTCCTACTGCGCACGCGCGAGCGGCGCAGCGATCTGTGAATGGCCCCGTGGTATTCTGGGAACACACACAGTTCCCAGAAGACAACGAGGTCGCTCACTGAGAAGAACACGCCGCGGAATAGGAAGATGCAGATTAGGAAGACTGCCTAGCAACAAGGTTTAGGTAAGTATAAAAAACATTTTTTTTTCCAAATGTTTTTTTTTTTTTTTTTTTTTTAGGAATTTTGGTGGCATTTTTTTTTTTACGGGTGGCCCACAGCTTTAAGCTCACAAGTGTCCTCCAAAAATTGAAATGTCAGATATGGTTGCAGTTGATCTTAAACCATGTGCTTTAGTTTACAATATACAATAAAGATAAATGCTTTATTTTCTTATATAACTTCCATTAATTAATTCAAAAAAGTCATCATATTTCTTCACTGCCATAAGCTAGCAAAGTGAGCTATGGAATGAAATAATATATTTGGAGTAATTTCATACACTCCATTGGGCCCACCA
The DNA here is from genome assembly GCA_037952925.1 of Lithobates clamitans. Lineage (NCBI taxonomy): Eukaryota > Metazoa > Chordata > Amphibia > Anura > Ranidae > Lithobates > Lithobates clamitans. The sequence continues at coordinate 3,240,894 of JBBGZY010000992.1, forward strand.
CCTTTGGCTGATGTCATACCAAGCTTTTCTGATTTTTTGAGCAGACGGTGTAGTTTTCATAAAAGGTTGGATAATTACAGCTCTTAGCATTTGCTTTTGAAAACAAGTTTGACATTATATTATATAATGCAACTGTCTGGCAACTATGTATAAAGCGCAGATGTTGAACTGAAAGTGTTAGGTCTTTTACATAATGCCAGGTTGGGAAATCATAGCACAAAAAATTTTTACCCCCAAGTGCACCTACCTGATTTATGTGTTATTTTTTTTTGTTTAACCGCTTCAGCCCCGGAAGATTTTACCCCCTTCCTGACCAGAGCACTTTTTGCGATTCGGCACTGCGTCGCTTCAACTGACAATTGCGTAACCGTGCGATGTGGCTCTCAAACAAAATTGACGTCCTTTTTTTCCCATAAATAGAACTTTCTTTTGGTGGTATTTGATCACCTCTGCAATTTTTATTTTTTGCGTTATAAACAAGATAAGAGCGACAATTATGAAAAAAACGCATTATTTTTTACATTTTGCTATAATAAATATCCCCCAAAAATATATAAAAAAAATTTTTTTTCCTCAGTTTAGGCCGATACGTACTCTTCTACATATTTTTGGTAAAAAAAATCGCAATAAGCGTTTATTGATTGGTTTGCGCAAAGGTTATAGCATTTACAAAATAGGGGATAGTTTTATGGCATTTTTATTAATATTTTTTTTTTTTTTACTAGTAATGGCGGCGATCGGCGATTTTTATTGTGACTGCGACATTATGGCGGACATGTCGGACCTTTTTGACACATTTTTGGGACCATTGTCATTTATACAGCGATCAGTGCTATAAAAATGCACTGATTCCTGTGTAAATGACACTGGTAGTGAAGGAGTTAACCGCTAGGGGGCGGGGAGGGGTTAAGTCAGTACTAGGGAGTGATTACTAACTGTAGGGGGGATGGGCTAGCTGTGACACTACACTGATCTCTGCTCCTGATAACAGGGAGCTGTGATCAGCGACACTTGTCACTAGGCAGAATGGGGAGATGCTGTTTACATCAGCATCTCCCTGTTCGTCCTCTCCGTGAGGCGATCGCAGGTATCCCCGCGGCGGTCGAGTCTGCGGGACCCGTGACCCGACTCACGGAGCTCCCGGCCGGTGCACGCGCGCGCCGCCGGTGGCACGCACGCAATGGCACGGCGGGGAATTTAAATGGACGTACCTGTAAGCCCATTTGCCCAGCCGTGCCATTCTGCCGACGTACATCGGCGTGCGCCGGATGGGAAGGGGTTAAAGGAGATGTCAGTGCTTTGGGGGTTAGGGGTGTGGTTGAATCTACAGCAACTGTGCCATCTATACTGAGCACCATTAACAGTTGATGTGATTTGTCATGGTGCATGAGTTTAGTGCACCGATAAATGTCCTTTTTTATTTGACATTCTAATAAAGCATTTTTTTTTGAAGTAATACCAAACCAGAACTACTCAAATGCCATTCACAATGAAAAAGAGAGAAAAAAAGTCCCAATATTGAAATTGATGTTGTTTCTTTAAATCCTCACCAGATGAGAAGACCCTTTGTGCGCATGGGTCAAAATAAAACTTTTGGTGTTGAAACGATGTCTTGTCTTTATGTCATCCATTTCCTCTTTTCTTAATATCACCTCATTCATGTGACATAGACATATAAACAAAGTAAAATATATAGTGTAGTATTTGCCAAAGCAACAATCACCAAACCAATGAAATAGTGATCACATTCAAGTGAATAATGAGTGCAACCAATTTAGTGCTCTTCCATGCACACCACTTTCCCTTTATCTACTCTTACCATAAGATTATGTTCTCAAGTCTCTCTCCAATATATCAATTCATAAACCCAAAAAACTAAATTGCTAAAAAAGTGTGATACCACTTTAAATCACATATCAAAATGTTAAAATAATGCTCACATTTATCATGTTCCAGTGAAAATTTCCATTAATCACATGATACCATCCAACTCAGTGCTTCAGCGATAACTATACCCCTCATTTGTTTAAAGCTTACCAGACTACACAGCCCATAAAAAAATAGGACTTTATACGCACAGTCAAAATGAATTCTCTTTCCACCTTCGGCTTCCCATCCAGCAATGTCCACTAGTAAGTAGGTATTAACCATGTAAAATGATTTAAGAAGGACCATAGTGCAGTATTTTGACATTAAAAACATTTATTTTACCACTGAATGCTTAATTGGCAAGTAAAACCATGTACAAAACCTCTTCATATATGGGCACCGCACCACTTCAGGTTCCAGCATGCCTCTAACGTCACTTCTTAACGTGTTTCATCAGGTTTGACTTTATCAAAGGATCTCCTTTAGAACCTTGTGAGGACTGAAGTGAGGACCCAGTGATAGACTTTTATCAAATGATCTTCTTTAGAACCTTCTGAGGACTGAAGTGAGGACCCAGTGATAGACTTTTATCAAATGATCTTCTTTAGAACCTTCTGAGGACTGAAGTGAGGACCCATTGATAGACATTACTCCTGACAGCCTGCTGAGACCTTCCCACACTACAGACCAAAACAGAAAGGACCTGGGACCTGGCTTGTCACCTGACCAGAATTTTAGGGGAATTATTGGAGTCTTTAGGTAGATGCTATTCAATGAAATATATTAACTATGTAAGGTGGAGTGGGTTTTTTTTTTATTCTCCCTGTAGATGAGCTTTAAAGATATTTAGTCAACACATATACAGTAATTACTAAAAATGTTTACTAAAATCCTTTTTTATAACTTATAATTCCCTAAATACAAGTTGAAATGTACAATTATCATCACAACAGAAGAGCCCAGACTTGTAAAAATAAAGGGAAAGCGGAAGACTGAAGCAACTTCATCTCAAATATATTTAATGCTAGCCTTGACCAAAGCTCATTAACAAACAGCAGCTAGAGGTGACGCAATGTGTCAGCGCTGATGACAGGTGATGATAAATCTGATTATTCTCACATGAATGATATGCTATTCAGACAGATCCAGACAATTTTCATTACCAACTCAGCTGGCTAACAGATAAAGAGCAAGAACAATAAATTGCCTTGTTCCATTTCTGCAAAGAAGTAAAAATGAATGGCAGGATTTACATGGGTGGCTGGAGACTGTTCAAGTTCTCCCTTTCCCTGAGGTGTTCATCACAGTGGAATGGGACATAATTCCCGTTGTGCTTGTAGGTGGAAGTGGAAGAGAACACAGCTATTATTATTATTATGCAGGATTTATATAGCGCCAACAGTTTGCACATTGCTTTACAAAATGAAGGCAGACATTACAGTTACAATACAATTAGGTACAAGAGGAATCAGAGGACCCTGCTTGTTAGAGCTATTAGAGATCAGCCAACCCTTAAAGGTGGGCCTAAAAGTGGAAACAGGGCTGGCAACATTGGTCTTGTCCTCATTCGACCTTCATTCTAAACAGTTGTTGACATATAGAGACTGATTTACAAAAGGGGTTGACAATAGGGATAGGGATGAGTAAATGGTTCAGTCCAAACCTAGGTTTGGGCCAAACTTTGGCTGTTTGGGTGAACTCCCAAACTTTAGCCCATTTAACCCCCTGTTTGATGGGAGCTGGAAATAGGGTTGCCACATCATCCCTTTAATCCAGGACACACATTAATTACACAGGTTCTATGGCTGATTAACCACTTAAGGACCAGCCTCGTTTTGGAATTTAGGTGTTTACATGTTTAAAAAAAAATGTTTACAGTTTTTTTTTGCTAGAAAATTACTAAGAACCCCCAAACATTATATATTGTTTCTTTTCTAACACCCTAGAGAATAAAATGGTGGTCATTGCAATACTTTTTTTCACACCGTATTTGCGCAGCGGTCTTACAAGCGTGCTTTTTTTTTGAAAAAATTCACTCTTTTGAATAAAAAAATAAGACAACAGTAAAGTTAGCCCAATTTTTTTTTATATTGTGAAAGATAATGTTACGCCGAGTAAATTGATACCCAACATGTCACGCTTCAAAATTGCGGCCGCTCATGGAATGGCGTCAAACTTTTACCCTCAAAAATCTCCATAGGCGACGTTTAAAAAATTCTACAGGTTGCATGTTTTGCGTTACAGAGGAGGTCTAGGGCTAGAATTATTGCTCTCGCTCTAACGATTGCAGCGATACCTCACATATGTAGTTTGACGACCGCTTTCATATGCGGGCGCTACTCATGTATGCGTTCACTTCTGCGCGCGAGCTCGTTGGGACGGATGGGTTTTAAAATTTATTTTTTATTTTTATTAACACTGTTTTAAAAAAAAAAAAATTGTGTCACTTCTATTCCTATGGAGAAAATATAAATAATTGCCTCACATCCAATATAAGTATTGGCACCACATCCCTGAAGTATACAATATACAAAAAATGGAGGGAACTGGGATTTTAAAGGTGCAAAGGGTGACACAAGATTTATGTAAAAAAATGTTTTTATTTAGAAAAGTTGTTTAAAAACATATTTGTAAAAGGAGTTTACATTCAATGTACTGATACAATGTTAAATAGTGCAACCGAAGGATTTATTTCTCAACATGTTTCACCACATGCCGTGGCTTCTTCAGGAGAGTAATATCTGTCAGGCACTAAGAAAAACAATACAAAAATTACACAATGAAAAATAATGGGACAATCAAGAGATCAATATAAGTACAGAGCAAAAGTAATACCACATATCCAAACTGCCAATACAATATTTCAGCCAAAATGGGATCTATTTACCTGTATGCAGGTCTTTCAAAAAATTGAATAGTGAATTGAATATAAACTCTAGCAATTAAACTACTCAAGTCAGGAAGCAAACCCAGCCGGAGGATCAACTGATGACCACAGAGAGTAAGTAAGATTGCGTTTTTAACTGATGGAAGAGGTCCTAGAATGTGGATGGAGAGAGGAATAAAGAAATTTTTTTGTCATTGTTGCAATCTTTGACCGCTCCCACTACCTCCTCTTTGACCGCTCCCACTACCTCCAGGTGCAGAGTGTTGCGATGGGGACTAAATGTGCGCCATCGTACGCCAATCTATACCTGGGGGGGTGGGAGCGGGAGATTTTCTCCTGAGATAATTTCTGTAAATTTTTCAACAATGTTTTGATTTGGAGTCGATTTATCGACGACATTTTTGTGGTGTGGACTGGTTCCAAGGAGGAACTTGTTCTCTTTTTGGACAAACTTAAGGCCAATTCATATAATCTTAAATTCACTATGACCTACGATCAAAATATGATCAATTTCTTGGATATTTCTATCTATCTCAATCGAGATGGCACACTTGGTTCCTCCCTGTTTAGGAAGTCCTCAGCAGGGAACACCATCTTACACGCGGCCAGTTCGCCACCCTAAGTCTTTGGTAGCCAGCATTCCTTATAGTCAATATCTACAAATAAGGAGGAACTGCAGCCATGACTAGGACTTTGAAAAGGAAGCATGGGCCTCGCAGTTACGCCTTTTGGAGAGGGGTTACAGTCTCTCCACTCTCAAAAATGCATATCACAGGGCTAAATCACATAATCGAACGGAATTAATTCATTCGGTTTTGGCTGATAACGACATATTCTAAGCAACATAAAAAAGTCTGTGAAATCATCCAGAAATATTGGCCTTTATTGTCCAATGACAAAGTAATTTCCAAATATGTCAAACCAATCCCTTCCATTACCTATAGAAAGTCTAGGTCTTTAAAGGATCAATTGGTCCATAGCCACTTGACACAGAGATCTGGGAGAGATATTCGGAAAGGCACTGCCCCGTGTGGCAGGTGCGATTTCTGCAGTTACACTCTAGATTCAGAAGAGATAATACTTCCAGATGGGACTTTGTATCAACCCAATTTCTTTGCTATCTGTCAATCCATTGGGGTGGTCTACTATATGAGGTGCACTTGTAAGGCCTTTTATATAGGGAAAACTAAGAGACCCTTCTTTCACAGGATTAGGGACCATGAGTCCCTCGTCCAAAAGAAAAAGATGGAAACACCCATTAGTCGACACATGGGTTTATACCATTCATTTGATCTAACAAAGATTACATTTTTTGCCCTGGAATTTCTACCCACTCATGAGAGGGGGGGAGATGTGGATAGAATCCTTTTGCAGAAGGAGACGAGGTGGATACACTCTTTGGCTGCCACCTCGCCTCCTGGGCTCAACGAATCCATAAGCTTCAAGCCTTTCCTCTAGGGATTTTGTATGGCCATTTTTTTCAGTTGCTCCTTCAAGTGGTCATTTTTGGCTTCTATTGTTATTTGATATGTGTTGGGTCTGAACTGCCTTCACTTTATTTCTGACCATTGGGATTTTTTTGATTATTTATGTAGATTTTATCTATCAACAAATTTTGAATATATAAACAAAAATAGAAGGGGAGAGAGGTAAAGATTAAGAAAAAAGAAAAGAATATATATTTTTTTCTCTCCCTAAGAGTCCTAGAATTTGAATTATGTTTTAGAACTAAGGAAGCACCTACAAGGATCAGATGACCATACGGACACCCAGGGCGCCATTTCCAGTGGTAAGTTTGTTTCCACTGGCTGGCGCCAATTGCGTCTTTCCCTAACCTTTGTGTGGACCCCGTCCACACAAATGGCTGCAGTTATTTTTTCATCTTTCCTTTATCAATGGATTTTTATACATATAATTTATATGTATAATTATATGTATAATTATACATATAATTTTTGATTTTTTTTGGCCCTTTTGAGTCATTTACATCACTGCTAACAGTCCTAGAGGTGTTGTCTTGTCCCTTCCGGTGCGCCACCTAGTGTCACTTCCGGTGTGCCCAGCACCATCGACTATACTGATTTGATTGATGTATTTCTCTTCCTGATTCAGCCAGAAGTGTCACTTCCGGTTTTACTGCCTATGGGCAGACGCCCCTGCAGCGTCCGCCCCTCCTCTAGGTTTTGGCGCCTTTTTTTGGTGCCAAATTTGGAGAGGGGGAGGGTATTTAAGCACTCTGGTGGTGGTTCAATAGAGATCCAGCCTGAGAGGAGGAGGATGTTATTTTCTTCACACACCATCTGACCCAGGTATTTTATGCCATTTTGAGGAAATCCTAGGCTAATCATTGAGGAACCCTTACTTTGGTTTAGGGTCTTTTGATTGATTTCAAATCATGTTGTTGTTTTTAGGTTTCTTGCTGTCTTTTCCCCTTTTTGGGGCTCTGCCTGGGGAAAAATACGAACTAATGCAGCAAAGTAGCTTTGTCTTTTGGTTTAAAGCTAGTCCTTTATTACAGGTACAGATTTTCCCCCTTTTTTTTAAAATAAAAAATAAAAAACATAAAAAAAAGAATTAAGAGATTCAAATTAAAGATTGCAACAATGACAAAAAAATGTTTTATTCCTCTCTCCATCCACATTCTAGGAGCTCTTCCATCAGTTAAAAACGTGATCTTACTTACTCTCTGTGGTCATCAGTTGATCCTCCGGCTGGGTTTGCTTCCTGACTTGAGTAGTTTAATTGCTAGAGTTTATATTCAATTCACTATTCAATTTTTTGAAAGACCTGCATACAGGTAAATAGATCCCATTTTGGCTGAAGTATTGTATTGGCATATGTGGTATTACTTTTGCTCTGAACTTATATTGATCTCTTGATTGTCCCATTATTGTTCATTGTGTAATTTTTGTATTGTTTTTCTTAGTGCCTGACATATATTACTCTCCTGAAGTAGCCACGGCATGTGGTGAAACACGTTGAGAAATAAATCCTTCGGTTGCAAAAGTAAATAGGAAGACCTAACTAAATAGTAGGGAAAACTTATAGGTAAAATATATTAAAACAAATGTCACTATAAAAATATAAACTTAGACCATCTTAAAAGTGAACAGTGTCAGTCAGTAGAGCAGTGGACAGTGTCAGAAGGGCAGTGGAAAGTGTGTGGACAGTGTCAGTAGGGTAGTGGATGGTGTCAGTAGGGCAGTGGATGGTGCCAGTAGGGCAGTGGACAATGTCAGTAAAGCAGTGGGTGTGTCAGTAGGGCAGAGGTTCGTGTCAGTAGAGCGGTGGACAGTGTCAGTCAGTAGTAGAGCAGTGGATAGTGTCAGTACAATGGTGAAATTTGTCAGCAGGGTAGAGGGCGGGGTCAGTAAAGCAGTAGCTGTAGATGTTGTCAGTAGAACAGCGGATTTTTTTTATTTTGTTATTTTATTTTTGTATTATTTTTTTACCCTTTTATTTTTACAATTTTATTTATTATTGTTTTAAACTTTTTTTTAGTTGGGGGCTTTGGTGAAATGTCAGGGGTCTAAACAGACCCCTGATGTCTCACTTTTGAGACAGAGAAAGGACGTTTGAGGACACAGCCCTCAATCTCCATCTCTGCAGCCTCAGCTGCACAGAATGAATGAAGAGGATTAGCTCTGTACAGAGCTTCCCGTTCATTCACAAACCATACAGTTTACTATGCTTCGGTTATGAATGAACACAGTGAGTGATCGGTACTGATTACTCACTGTGTTCATTCAGAAAAGGAAGAGGCCAGCAAATGACATATTTACCGGTCCTTTCCCCACTCTCCATCCTGAAACATCCGCCATAGCAGCTGGTGGGAGAGGAGACAGGGGAGGCTGGCAGTGCAGTGGCAGAGGGGACAAGGGGAGCACACAGGGGGCCTGGACAGCAGAAATAAGAGTAACCTGGACAGGAGGGACAGCTGGGGCAGCATATACAGAAACCAATCCCCTCCATTTCCCTGTAGCAGCACCATTGTCTGCTCTCTCTGACTATCTGTTCTTGATTACTGGTCCAAAACTGAAACATGGTTTACTCTTTCAAACAATGCATTAATAACAAAAATCTAATTTTTACTTTGCAGGTCTGTTAAGTTTTTGCTTTAGTTGAGTGAAGTTTAGTGATTTTTTTAATCAGTACCAGGGACAGTACTGACTTGAATGATAAGTGATTCACTCTTCTGGTGTTGAGGGGGTATACGGGTTGGAACTGAAGCATTCAAGGAACCAAGCAGCCACTAGCATAAGGGACAATTATCATTCATGTAAGTACAGACACCCAGCTGTCCATGGATCCAGCACTATCTTCACCTGAGCCAGTTTCTTCACGGATCTTCAGTCCCTGGTGCCGGCATGTTTACTGTGGGCAGCCATCTGTAACTACTTAAGGCTTCACATCTAGCTGTCCACTTTGCATGCGCGAGTCGTGCTGCACTTTGTAAATTAATCTGCAGCCTTCTGGGACCTGTCATGTGTGCCTGAAGACAGCGGGCAGGGAGAGGAGGAGGAGAGTTTTCGCTCGGATCGCCTAGGCAATCCAAGTAGATTTTGGAGCAGGTACCTGTCAAAACCAGGTACCTGCAACCCCCTCCAAAAAATATGTGCCAAATATGTCAGAGGGAGGGGGGAGGAAGTTCTACCTTACAAACTCAGATACAGTAAAACCTCGGATTGAGAGTAATGTGGTTTATTAGTGTTTCGCAATACAAGCTGTTTTAGAAAAAAATCCTGACTCGGTTTGCGAGCATTGTCTCACAAGATGAGCAGGATTCAAGCCTCTGGGGTATGCAGTACAGCATGTGGCCAGAGATGCGGGGCTTCCGGTGATGCTCAGAGCCACTCGGAAATACTCAGTTTCTGAGTGTCTCAGAGTGGTCTCCGAGCTTCTCTGAGTGTTTCCGAGTGTCTCTGGCGCCCCCCCAGCCACATGTGGTGCTGCATACACTAGCAGTGACACTGGAACTGTATTACCTTGTAAAATAGCAGTGACATCATCAACGTACTTTACATAACCTGCTCAGAGAGCAGAGATGTGAGGGCGATCCAGCAGATCTCACCCACTTCAGAAAACTACAGGGGGAGGCGGATACAGGATGAGGAGGTGGTGGGTAGGGAGAGGTTTGTATTCTTTGTAGTGCATCAGAGATTCAATAGTCAGGGCTGACACCAAAAAGTGTTGTCTGGTCAAAGAGGAGAATAGGAGTACACTTTAACAAACCAAAGGGGAGAAAAGATAAATTAATTGTTAGGGTTTACATATAATTTACTGTTGTGTCATGACTTTATACTGGAATGCAGAAAGCTTTATAATCAGCCAGGACTATCATTATTCAATTAATTTTAATGTCTTGCACACTGTGGTATTTGTTAGTTGAGTAAGACTGAGTTCATTTGAAAGGGAATTCGCCTCCATAAAGAAAATTGGCTGGTGTTTGTTAAAGTTGCAAAAGTCAGCCAGTTGTCTCTGCATGAAAATGTTGTTACTATGTAATTATATTGGGAACTTCTTCCTGATAATTTACTGGAACTGATCTGTGATCATGAGAAATCCAAAGTCATTGTTTCCCTAAACTCTGATTGGTTACTGTGCCAAGATCACAAGAAAAACAAATAATGCCTGTTTTACAGCAAGGTTTGAGAAGAAAAGGAAGCTGTAGAACTTTAAAGTTGAAGTTTAGGTATGCATTTTGTTTGCATTGTTACATTTGTCCAGGTTGGAACAACTAGAGTATACTGTACATATGCCATACCTGGCCAATCCCCATAGAAGCTGGAAATCCCTGACATCAGATCATTGACAACATGTTTAAGCCCTGTCAATTTACATTCCACTGTCCAATGGGATAGTCAGAGTAGACAATAAGAGAATTCTCATTTGATAAGGGTATGACCATGGCTATTGAGTTATTTGGCCCAATACTTAATGGGTACCCAGGAACGCCTTTTTTGTTAACCATTTTTTCTTACAAATGAAGAGAGTTAAAGGGTTAGTTCACCTTTAAGAAAAATGAAAGGGTGAACTAATACAATACCCTACAATAATAGGCCTTAGATAGTATCCCCAATCCGGTCGCTCCTCAGTGTCCAGATGGCCGGATTGGGGATACTATCTAAGGCCTATCAACCCTTTGGTTCTGGACTATGTGGAGTCTCTTTCCTACATGTGGATACTGCTGATGTTTTTAACCACTCACCTCGGAGGACCCTAGGAGCGACCGGATTAAAGATACTATCTAAGGCCTATTAACCCTTTGGTTCTGGTGAGTTGGAACCCCTTGCGGGGGTGTGTGCAGCACGTGGTGACATAACAAGTGGTGAATGGTGCACTCATCAAATTCGCTACACATACCCTTTATATCCAGCTGGAGACTCCATGCCAATTTCCACTACATTTGTCTTTGCTGAAATTCTTCTCCTTGCATTTCCAACAGAGATATTTTTATTTACCAATCATAGCCTGTGACTGAGAATAGCGCCGCTTTGTTGTGTTAGGGTTTCTCATTTAGAGTGATCATTTATACATCTGTTCTTATATGCTTGTTTTACGTTAAGTGGCTGCTGAGAGATATCTCAATTTGTGATAACTGATACCTGTTTTGATTACTGGTATCTATTATATTTCAATCTTCACTTTGTGACATATACCTAATATTACATAAGCGCTGAGATAGGAGAATTGTAGCAGGGCGAATCTTCCCCTTTGTTTTGTGATTACTTTTCAAAATAAGGTTTTAATAATGAAATGGTCAAATTGGTGCGAATAAAATATTTACAGAAAAAAAAAGGCGTTTCAAAGAAATAAAGACATAATACAGCAACAGAGAAATAAAATATTTGAGAAAGAGGATCCTTGTCCTTGGGTTTAGCAGAGTTCAGTTGACGAGCCAGGTATTATCAGTTCTCAAACTTGTTCCTGATTTGATAGTGCATTAGAACTTTCAACTGCCTTGACATCTCCCTTTTTCTCTTGGATCAAAGGGGTGTTGACAGAGGCCTTCAGATCAATTAAGCGTCTGAGGAGTGGCCATCGTTTTTGTGACAGCATCATGGCCCTGTCTTACATGCTGTTTTTTTACCACTATTCATATCTCCTAATGTGTACCAGTTGCGTTCTTGAAACTGATAGATTATTATTCAGCATTGAATTTCACGACCAGGGATACTAAACACAGGGCAGCTCAGATATGCTTGTCATCCAGGAGATAGGAGACTGCCATCTTCCCTTCTGTTGGTGCTAGCTTAGTCATGTATAAACTTGATTTGTTGCGTATGATATTTCCCATTCAAATATATACTTATTATTAATGTGTTGTGTTCCTGTCTGATGTTATGAATTGTGTGTGGATTTATTAAGTTTTGAATTGGGCAGAGGTCTCTGAAGGGTCAATTTCTAGCCCTGAATGCCTTTTACGATACCCATTAGTTCTGGGTATCCTTTTATGGCATGCTATGTATTCCTAATGGATTTGGGCATAGTTTTACGATAGGACTGGTTCAGCAGAATTTAACAGACATCTTTCCAGAAGGACAGCTCTGCAAAGGCCTAAGTGGAGATAAGTTTGTTGGAAGCCTCAAGTGCTTGTGTACTCAAAGGACCCTTTCTAACTGTAGCTATGTTTTGGGGGGGGGGGGGGGGGGTGGACAAACAGAGCTGCTGGATTTGGTTTTCAAACAGAGAAGTGAATGACAAAATAAAAGGTACAGTGCATTGAAAAAGTATTCATACCCCTTGAAATTTTCCACATTTTGTCATGTTACAACCAAAAATGTGAATGTATTTTATTGGGATTTTATGTGATAGACCAACACAAAGTGGCACATAATTGTGAAGTGGAAGGAACATGATAAATAGTTTTCAAAAAAAATTTCTCAAATAAATATGTGAAAAGTGTGGCGTGCATTTGTATTCAGACCCCTGAGTCAATACTTTGCAGAACCACCTTTGGCTGCAATTACAGCTGCAAGTCTTTTTGGAGATGTCTCTACCAGCTTTGCACATCTAGAGAGTGACATTTTTGCCCATTTTTCTTTGCAAAAAAGCTCAAGCTCTTTCAGAATGGATGGAGAGTGACTGTGAACAGCAATTTTCAAGTCTTTCCACAGATTCTCAATTGGATTTAGGTCTGGACTTTGACTGGGCCATTCTAACACATGAATATGCTTTGATCTAAACCATTCCATTGCAACTCTTGCTGTATGTTTAGGGTTGTTGTTCTGCTGGAAGATGAACCTCTGCCCCGTCTCAAGTCTTTTGCAGACTCTAACAGGTTTTCTTCTAAGATTGCCCTGTATTTGGCTCCATCCATCTTCCCATCAAGTCTGACCAGCTTCCCTGTCCCTGCTGAAGAAAAGCATCCCCACAACATGATGCTGCCACCATCATGTTTCACGGTGGGGATGGTTTGTTCAGGGTGAAATGCAGTGTTAGTTTTCCACCACACATAGTGTTTTGCTATTAGCCCAAAAAGTTAAATTTTGGTCTCATCTGACCAGAGCACCTTCTTCCACATGTCTGCTGTGTCCCCCACATGGCTTCTCGTGAACTGAAAATGGGACTTCTTATGCCTTTCTTCTTGCGACTCTTCCATAAAGGCCAGAGTTGTGGAGCGCATGACTAATAGTTGTCCTGTGGACAGAATCTCCCACCTAAGCTGTGGATCTCTGCAGCTCCTCCAGAGTTTCCATGGGCCTCTTGGCTGCTTCTCTGATTAATGCTGTCCTTGCCTGGCCTGTCAGTTTAGGAGGACGGCCATGTCTTGGTAGGTTTGCAGGTGTGCCATACTCTTTCCATTTTCGGATGATGGATTGAACAGTGCTCTGTGAGAGCTTGGGATATTTTTTTTTATAACCTAACCCTGCTTCAAACTTCTCCACAACTTTATCTCTGACATGTTTGGTGTGTTCCGTAGCCTTCATGATGCTGTTTGTTCATGAACGTTCTCTAACAAACCTCTGAGGGCTTCACAGAACAGCTGTATTTATACTGAGATTAAATTACACACAGGTGGACTTTTTACTAATTATGTGACTTCTGAAGGCAATTGGTTCCATTAGATTTTAGTTAGGGGTATCAGAGTAAAGGGGGCTGAAAACAAATGCACGCCACACTTTTCACATATTTATTTGTAAAACATTTTTTAAACCATTTATCATTTTCCTTCCACTTCACAATTATGTGCCACTTTGTGTTGGTCTATCACATAAAATCAATGGAGAGGTAAGTACAGTGCTGCGCTAAAATCAGAGAAAATATGCCAAAATAGCAGCTAACACACCTATAGATTTAGGTTAGAGGGTCACAACAAAAATAAAAGTGTAGCGCTATATAAATAAATCAAAAAGTCATAAGTGCATACAAACAATAAAATAAAACCTTATCACATTTTGTATGACCAAAAATATGACGTGCATAATAGAATCACACTGTTTGATACAAAACAACAGTTACAGTGGAATATACAATAATGTATCGTAATTACCCATTAAAGATAATAACTAATATCTGAAAAAACGTGAAAGTTCGGCAGATCAACCACCTGAATTCATATGAAGAAAAATGTCTCGGAGGGGACGAAGACTGAGGATACCTGACGAGATATATTGTCCAGACTGGTTGGTCAGCAAGCCTTTTTGACTTGTAAGACGTAGGTCTTTTCAAGTCATTAAGTTCCGGTAAGCCTCTTGATGTTCCGGTGATGGCCCTGACACCTATCTAGATCCTCTGTTCACCTGTGGTTCCTTCATTGTCTACTTACCTGCCAGATTTGATGAATTTCATCTACGTGTGAACTTGGGAGTTATATTTCCATCATTTTCTATGTACAGCCCCCATAGACTTTTGGTGGTGGTTTTTTCTTTCACGATTTATTATCATTTTATTATTATTTTATTTACATTTATATTGTGGACTTTTTTCTTCATATGAATTCAGGTGGTTGATCTGCCGAACTTTCACGTTTTTTCAGATATTAGTTATTATCTTTAATGGGTAATTACGATACATTATTGTATATTCCACTGTAACTGTTGTTTTGTATCAAACAGTGTGATTCTATTATGCACCTCATATTTTTGGTCATACAAAGTGTGATAAAGTTTTATTTTATTGTTTGTATGACTTTTTTGATTTATTTATATAGCGCTACACTTTTATTTTTGTTATCACATAAAATCACAATAAAATACATTTACGTTCTTGGTTGTAAAATGACAAAATGTGGAAAATGTCACAGGGTGTGAATACTTTTTCAAGGCACTGTAATGGCTGAACGTGGACAAAATGGCTGCTACCCACACAGCTATTCATGAACCCAGTATGCATCTAACATCACAGCAAAATGGTTACTTATAGTCTGGGTATTAAATTGTTTTTTCTTTTCCTCCATCTAGAGTTTGGAAACATTTCTACAACACAATTTCTGCTGAGAGCTAAGCTACAATTTGCAGATATTGTGAGAAGAAATATTCTTTTACACATGCTACAAGAATGACAAAACACATCTCTGCATGCCAGAGGTGCCCTAAAGACATTAAAAAATACTTTAATGAAACAATGCAGACCATAATAAAAGTGCAAGTAGCTTTTCCCTCATTCCACAAACACACTTTCTGCTGCTTCTGGATCATCACAAAGTGTTTCTTCACCAGCAGCATCTTCAAGTCAGAAAGTGTTGCAAACCATGGCCTCCCAAAAATACACAATCCCTTCATTTATACATAAAATGACACCTGAAAATGAGGAGAAATTAATCAAGCTTTTCCAAGAGCAATATATGCTTCTGGATCAGCATTGTCGGTAACTGAAAATTATTTTTAATTTGTAAAACTATTCCATCCAGAAAAAAAACAGGACATTTTTTTTTCTCGTGGCTTTAAAATTTCCAGAAATTTTACATCTCTCTCCAGACCAGATCAGAGTGATGATCTATCCCAATTCTGACCAAACCAGAATCGCTCTGATCCATTGCAGAAGTCCTGCAAAAAGAAGAGAAAGAAGAGCGGGGATTTAAAATTGCTGGACTGTTACACTGGCTGCATGGGCACTGACAGCTCATCATCCACGGAGGTAGGTGCAGCGGGTACTGGGGGTGGGGAGGATGTAGGGTGTTAATTCAGCTTTTCATATTTTTTCTGAACTTTCTGAACTTACACTTTAAAACCTAATTGAAATCTCAGCAAAAATAATTATTTCAGAGCAGAATGCTGAAAAACTATGGTTATAAGTGGGTTACTGTTATGCTTTTTATAAGTGTAATTCTAGCACCAATCAAAACTCATCTCCCTAGGCTGCTGGTGTCAGAGAAGGACCGCTGCTCTCACATAGACATGCCTCCTGAGTGACAGCTGCAGGTCCCCAATCAGTTCTTCCTACTGATTGGAGAACTCTATCTAGGGGATGGAACAGGGTTTTTCTGCTGACAGATTGCGTCTCTAACACAGCAGCAGCATTCTTTTTCTGAAGCCTGCAGGTGCTGGGGTTTTCTTAAAAAGAACATAACAGTAAGACGCTTATAAAGGATAGTTGTTTGTCATCTTTTATTTAAATCAGTAACAAAAGGGTACAAATGAAAAAAGGGTAGGAAAAAAGGTAGGAAACGTACAAAGAAAGGGTGAGTTTGCATTTTTTTTTTAATGTAAGAACGAGATAATATTAACCCAGAATTCTTAATCACAACAGTATAAACAAATCTGAGTACATTTTACAATGAACAATCCAAGTAACCATTCCAAATAATAAAGACTACTAAAATGGGGGACGGTGGGGGGGAGGGATGTGATGTGAGAATAAATAAGAAATTTATTTTAAAGAGACCCTGTCACCCAGCCCATTCACTCATAGGTGATGTAAAATACCCAGTGTAAGTTCTGTCAGTGCTTAGAGGAAGCTGTGCTATTGTTCAATTGCCTGCCAGAACCAGATGATGCATCATAATAGTAGGTCACATTCTCTCCCATACCTGGAAGCACCAGGTAGTTTTTAGTGGCAGCCATGGAGGATGGATAGGCAAGAGAGCACTGGAAATTGAGTTTAACCGGTTCCGGACCGGCTCATGTACATATACGGGGCAGAATGGCTTCCCTGTGCAAAACCCCGTACAGGTACAGGGTTCCTTTAAGAGCCACCAGAGGACGTGCACGCGTTTCCCAGGGGGGCGCACGCACGCATGTCCGCTGCATAGCGGGGGACCTGTTGCGCGTGGCCGGGATTCGCGATCACCGCCGGCCATGAGCAATCGCATGCACGAGCGCCAGCATGGGGATTTGTGTGTGTAAAGACACAAATCCCTGTGCTGTCAGAGGAGAGGAGACATGTCGTTCATTCCTACTATGGAACAGCAAAATGTCTCCTCTCCTAGTCAGTCCTATCCCCATACAGTTAGAACACACCGAGGGAACACACAATTAACCCCTTAATCGCCCCTAGTGTTAACCCCTTCCCTACCAGTGTCATTTACACAGTAATCGAAAGAGGGTTTCTGATAAAGACGGGACATTCTTGGAGTGGCTGACGTTGGACTATATTCATTGAGACCATTATCTCACTGAATTGGTCTACCGCACTCTGTGCTCTCCACGTCCACACCCACCTGTCTGCCTGTATTTGATGTCACTGCTCCGCTAAGATTCTCTACTTCCTGGGCCTCAGTACACATGCTGCTTTTGTTTTATCTGGGTCTCCAGATTTCAACTCTTTTTGGTGTGATTGGGCACTTGATCCCCACATAACACTTGGCTATTCCCCCATTTAAATCCATCTTGAATTGAAGCAACAACGGGACGGGATATGCAGGGAATTCCACGTGACAGTGTCATTTCTTTTTTAATTAATGTGGATACTCTTATGTACATGCAAATGACTATGATACATTATATTTTCTGTGAAACACCCTGATGAAGGAGACAGCATCCATCTCTGAAACGTGTCGGGTTCAGGAAGTTAAATCTTTCTTTGCATTTTTGTATACACTGTATCCACAATTATGTGCAATATTTTATATATGTTTTCTAATAAATGTTCAATATTTTTCTACTACTTCTCAATGTTTTTTGTGGTAGTGCCTTTAAAGTTCCACCCTAGGGGGCTTTTTCCTATTTCTTTACACAGTAAATCAGTAATCAGTGCATTTTTATAGCACTGATCGCTGTATAAATGTCAATGGTCCCAAAAATGTGTCAAAAGTGTCCGATGTTTCCATCGCAATGTCGCAATACCACTAAAAATCACAGATCACCGCCTTTACTAGGAAAAAAAGTAAAAAAATAAAAATGCCTTAAAAATGTCATAAATCTTTCCCATAGTTTGTATGGGAACTTCAACCAGTGCCAGACTAGCAAGCTGTTTGTGCTGCGGGCACTGGTGTGTGCTCAATCCAGAGCCACGCCCCCACTCTCTCCTCATTGGCTCCCTGGTTGTGATTGACAGTAGCAGGAGCCAATGGCTCCCGCTGCTGTCTCAGCCAAAGAAGACTGAGAGACTCAGGAGAAGCTCAGCTCTCCTGCATATCGCTGGATCAGGAGGGAGCTCAGGAGAGTATTAGGGGGGACTGGGGGGACGCTGCACACAGAAGGTTTTTTTACCTTCATGCATAGAATGCATGAAGGTAAAAAACCTTGAGCCTTTACAACCACTTTAAAGTAGCAAGGGGAATTTAGACAGACCCTGTGACTTTGACCTGAATAGTCAAGATGACAGGATCTCTTTAGGTACAACGCATGAGGATGATAACTGTAACGGTATTTGAGCACTTATAACAACAGAGTTGAGTAATTTAAATGATACTGACATATATCAGGGCAAGATTTTGAGACACTTCCTTTCAGTCCAAGTAGTACTGTACTTTACATTTAGCAAACTGCCAAAACAAATTCTATGATAACAATCAAGAGTGAAAAAAAGAGATGAAAGCATGCAAGATGAAAGCTGGTAAGTCCGAGTAGGCTGCTTCATTTATTTTACATAATGTGGTTCGGTTAACCGATATTGTTACAGTTGCCCATTTTGCTTCCTAAGCAAAATTACAGTGATGCGAAATATGAGTTCTAATTATTCAGTTGTATAATTATTTTATTATGGGGATGAAGTGAATGCTTGTTAAGACAGTTTCAATTTTCCAGTATTGTGCAACTACGAGTGGAATCTCATCCTCAACTTCATGCCAAAAATACAGGAGATGTTTGTGTGCCAAACCCGGCAATAGATACCCATCTTCAAAATTATACAAATATTTTTAAAGTCTTAGGTATTATTATATACTGTATATTGTGAGGCATGGGCTAGCTGTATTATGGAAGGTGTGTATGTGTCATCTAAGTTTTTCACATACACATGGTGAGGTACTCCAAGATTTATAAATGAAATGGAGAAAACAAAGTCATAGTAGGGTCCATTCTGAGTGCTTGGGCCAGGAGGTAGATATTTGGGTGAAATAAAGTCTCCATTCCTAGGTGGACATCTTATTTGGTAGCTAGACCTCATTATTAATCTCAGCTGTCCACAGGCCTTTACAGTATCTCACAAAAGTGAGTACACCCCTCACATTTTTGTTAATATTTTATTATGCCTTTTCATGTGACAATACTGAAGAAATGACACTTTGTCTTGATTTCAGCCCATTAGAATGAAGACTGCATTCCTGTGTAATTCCGGTGTGAACTGGCCCTCAGTTGTGATATGTGGTGAGTTTAAATAGAAACTGTACTTAGCAAAGGCCTTCATAAAGCTGAAATTCAGGAAGAAAAAAACATTAAAAATAATAAATGTATTTTTATATTAATTTAGCATAACTGCGTCTAAGCAAGTTAAAATTGCTAGTTAGGTGCTGTTCCGGCCAGGAGGGTAGAAGTTAATGTCTTTCCTGATTGTTTGGTCTTTTTGGTTGGTTCTTCTGTGGGTCCAACCCACTAAACCTGTGATATAAATTGGGACAGTGGTCCAGCACAGAGAGCTTGCAAGTGTGAAACCAGAGTCCCCCGAGGGAGCCGGCTAAGGTCGGTTCGGGTTTGAGTTGTCTCCAACAGCATGTTCCCGAGAAAGGCCTAGTGGAGAGTTAAGACCGAGGCCCGTAAAGGAATGCGACAGAGAACAACACCTGCAAGGAGAAGAAGAACTTTGCTCATCACTGCCTGGATGTACAGTCATCAGAACCTGGAGTCTGCCCTGAAGACCCGAGCTCTGGAGGAATGCCTCTGTTGGACTCTTTGTTACCCGAACACTACCTTTGCAGGTTTGTCAGGGCACTGCACAGCCTGTAGTGAGAGTTAGGGAGTTAAGGAAGAATTATGCCTTTGAATGTTGGACTCTGTAATTGTCTATGCACTTTTCTAAGTAAAGAATTTGAAATGTTGTCCCTGCCTGGTTTGAAGTTACTGGAAGGGGTGTAATGTAAGTAACCGACAGACACATACTCAACCAAGTGGTTTTATACACATTGGGTTAAGAAGACATTGGTGTGGAGTGGAGTAGTGTAAAGACACAAATGGTTACATAGGGTAAAGGAAGTTTTACAGCAGCCTGTCGATAGTGTGTATGGTACCTATTATAGGTGGAATGGCCTCTAGCAGCAAGGGAGATGTTGTCGGCACTCCTTCAGCCGACGGTCTGTCTCCCAGTGTAATGGGAGTGAATTTGCGCAGCTACCCATCCTCTACAGAGGTATGGAAATTCAAGAGTTAAGTTAAGTGCATGTGTGGAGCCCGCACAGTGTGCACGATGGGACCCACTCAACTACTGGGGAGTGGTACTGCAACAAGCTGGTACTGATGGATGTGGACAAGGCTAAGCATGTTCCTCCTAAATACAGATTACCAAGAAGGTGCATAGAGACCCGAGAGTTAACTGAAAAACTGTTTTAGTGCAAGTGTACATGGTGTAGGTTCATCTCTAAGAGTAGAGGCCTGCCTTAAGGTCACATGTTACCCCACAGCAACCTCAGACTTGTCCCAAGGCATTGGCATTGATGAAAACTGCACAAAGCAAAAGGTCCCCCATGTGTAGTAAAGTGACCCTGTGCAAGGTACCTAGCGTAGTCCCAGAGAACCCATCCTGGGAAATGGTCACGAACACAAAAATCTCCTGCGCTTGAGAGTCTTCTGAGGAAGAGGCAAGTCCTCCAATTGCCTATTGGACCAACACTTTCTCCTGTTACGTTTTTGTTGTACTGTGCACTGGACGATCCTGTGATATGTGATGAACTATGATGCAATTGTCATTTTGTGAGTATAATATCACTTTTTATTAATAAAGACATTGTTTTAGGATAATGCACTAGGTCAGTGCGCCCTCTTTCTTTTGTTTTGTGGTTTACCGGAACCCACCCTGGGGTAGGCCTCACGTATGACCCTTACTTGGCGCCCAATGAGGAGTGAAACATGGAGAATGTGACAAACAACTACCACCCTCCCAGAATTTGTGTAATTAAAAAAAACAATCACACTCACCTATGTGGCTGCAGCATCGATCCAATGTCGCCCGCAGCTCTCCCTTGCTGGCAGACCAAGAACTGAGCGATCACATGACCGCTGATCACTCAGTACTTGGTCTTCACTGAGCGGTGACTGTCAGTCATTGTGTGAGCGGCCAGTCAGGCATCTGGGTGGATCCTGACATTATTGTCGTTTGTGGAATGGCGCCAAACTACGTTACTTAAAAATCTTCATAGTGACGCTTTAAAAGCCTTTACAGGTTACCAGTTTAGAGTTTCAGAGAAGGTCTGGTGCTAGAATTATTGCTCTTGCTCTGACATTGAAGGTGATGGTGATGAAATGCTTATCGCTTCCGGTTTCCTAGACCATAGATCTAATCAGAGCCATTCCAGTCCCTGATCAGCTCTATGGTCAGTCGGCTGAACACATGGGTCTCCCGGTGGCATGGGAGAGCCCAGGAGACCCGCAGAAGGTGTTAGGAAGGGGGGGGGGGCGTCCTGCTGCTTGTACAAGCAATTTCTTACTTTTACAAGAAAGCCGACCGCTGGCAGAAAAAAACAATACCAGGATGATGCCAGTATAACCACTCAAAGTCTAGCGACGTACTGGTACGTTGCTGACAGTCAAGTGATGGTTTGTTGCAGACTTGCAAAAAAAAAAAGGTGGCACTGAGTTCAGCATGACTCCTCATCCTCCTTACTCAGTTTGGGGGTCATTATTTGTCATAGTGTCACCCTCCTGGCTGTGCTCTCTAAAAGGCTTGATTCACAAAAGTAGCTGGACAGAATTAAAAATCATTTGACAGATCAGGAATTTCACATACTGTATGTATATTTAGCTTTTTGACTGGAGTCCAGCATTAAACTCTTGGTGCCGGAACCTCCCGGCCCTTTAGGAGGTTTAGAATTGCGGGAGATGGGGCGGGGTTAATGATCATGTGACCGCTGTGATTAGCTATCCTGGTAACCGTGCCAGGAGCACACTGGCGGCACGCTCTCGGCACAGCTGTATTTACACGAATTCATGCAAACATGCGGTCGCTTGGCTCCAAGGCCCACCCACAGAGAGACCGCATATTTGCGTGTGGCTGGCGCCAAGGGGTTAAATAAAAGAAGTATGTCATAGTGCTGGAGTTGCATTTTGCGTTGGGGCTAGGAAAGTCGACCTACTCATCCTCGTAATGTCACAATTTACTGCTCATCTGCATAGTGTCACAGTTTAAATATTATTCTTAGAGATTTCAAAAAAGTGTACTTCCCTATGCAGCTGTCTGGGAGTATTACCGACTAACAAAAGTCTGGTTACTAAGCAATGTGGACATAATTCTAGAAACAAAAACATCTTTCCTAAAGACTGTATTTCTCAACATCTCTTCTACGTAGCCGACGTTGTTTTCACTGACTAGCTGACTTGTTAGTGATGATTCAGATGAAGTTTCTCATTAAAAATGACTGTAAGAGCATAAACACTCTCAGCTGGCATAGAGTTACGTCCTTTCCCAGAAACTTATTTAAAGAGAGAAAACTGTTAATTAAACCCAGCCCAAACCTTTTTTATAATCTTAGATAGAACTGAGAATGTTCCAAGCACTTTTCAGATTTCTCTTCTGTCTGATACATATCAAATAAAAAGAAGAAGAATTTCTTCCAATAATGAGTAGAACATTAAAATACAGTACCCAGGAACCTTTAGACAGAACAACCCAAAAATACAAAAACATAATTTACTGATACAAAAAATTATGACATACATATATCATTATATCTAAAACATAATTAAAATGATTTTGTTTGGTACATAAAAGCATCCATCAATAACCACCAATCCATATCCATATATATAATATATAACATATATGTTATAAATGTATAAATTTTATAGATGTATATATATATCTATAACATTTATACAGCACTATTTTCCCTCTATGAATTGGCCAACACCTTTTGCATAAGTTCATGCTTTCTGAGGACCGAGGTACATACGGTACACTATGGTGTTATCTATCAACTTCCATATGGTGGTAAATGTAATCTATTAATGTGATATAAAAACACCTTATTCGTATCAACCCAAGCAAGTTTTCTCCACTGGAGTAAAAACATTGTTAAGCCGAGATTTGAACCATGTGCTGTGTTATCTATCAACTTCCATATAGTGGTAATCTGTTAATGTGATATAAAATTACCTTATTTGTATCAACCCAAGCACCTGAACGACCGCAACATACAGGGATATACAATGTAATACTGACATATAATCACACACATAGGTTGACCTTGATGGACTTGTGTCTTTTTTCAACCTCACCTACTATGTAACTATGTAAGTTTTCTCCACTGGGGTAAAAACATTATTAAGCCTAAGAAAAAAGCAACAAAAGTGGGATTTTAAATGAAGTGCGTGAAATGTCCAAAAAACAAAACCGATGGACTACTAGGAAAATTTTATTTAATTAAATTCATGGAAGTAGAACATGCATATAAAATTATATATCAATCACAAATAGAGAGAAATATCAGCAATAATAGCAGCAAATATACATGATTCAATGAATAAAACAATTCTCCATGGTACATCAGTAGGATATTAATACACAACCATATAATAAGAAGTATTGCCTGCAAAATAAGCCTCCAAAAAACTCAAAAAATTAGGAAATGGTATGACGCTGATGAGAAGCGCGACAATGGTAGCTCTACGCGTTTCGTGGCTTCTTGTGCCACTCGTCAGGTGCAAGCGCGTATCTTGATCTAAAAGGATGTAAAAATGAACTAGTGATTATAAACATGAAACGGAGGTGGGGTAATTGACAAGACCCCACACAGAGTGCATGCTTACATATTGTGGTTCGTGAGATGGTGGCAGAGGCCATACATCGCTTGGCAATTGGAGACACCACCCCCCGGGAGCTGAGGTGGACGGACCGATGGGGGCAGCCCCACAGGGTACCATCCAAGGCAGGCCAGGACCCCCGAGGCAAACCTGAAGTGGGAAGTACAGATAAGAGATCAAAATAGCAACCCAACCGTGGGGGTGAACAGCTAAGTGTGAATGGAGAATGCAGGGGTGAAGTAGAAGAAAGATGAGTGACCATGTGGAGGACAAGGAAAGAAGGCTAGATAGAAGCATCCAAGCAAGACCGCCAAACAAGCAAACCCGACACCACAGAGCGAAAATGCAGGAGAAGAAAGAAAAGAGCCAGAGAGTGTAGCATGAGTGGAGATACCTGGTGTGCAGGGTGAGGCATCATGGAGGAAGAAAGACAGTGTGTGTTGCCAAACAGACATGACACCCAGTGGAGTGGGCAGCCTCGAGAGCCAAACCCGCCTCGGGTTTGATCTCTTATCTGTACTTCCCACTTCAGGTTTGCCTCGGGGGTCCTGGCCTGCCTTGGATGGTGCCCTGTGGGGCTGCCCCCATCGGTCCGTCCACCTCAGCTCCCGGGGGGTGGTGTCTCCAATTGCCAAGCGATGTATGGCCTCTGCCACCATCTCACGAACCACAATATATAAGCATGCACTCTGTGTGGGGTCTTGTCAATTACCCCACCTCCGTTTCATGTTTATAATCACTAGTTCATTTTTACATCCTTTTAGATCAAGATACGCGCTTGCTCCTGACGAGTGGCACAAGAAGCCACGAAACGCGTAGAGCTACCATTGTCGCGCTTCTCATCAGCGTCATACCATTTCCTAATTTTTTGATTTTTGTGGAGGCTTATTTTGCAGGCAATACTTCTTATTATATGGTTGTGTATTAATATCCTACTGATGTACCATGGAGAATTGTTTTATTCATTGAATCATGTATATTTGCTGCTATTATTGCTGATATTTCTCTCTATTTGTGATTGATATATAATTTTATATGCATGTTCTACTTCCATGAATTTAATTGAATAAAATTTTCCTAGTAGTCCATCGGTTTTGTTTTTTGGACATTTCACGCACTTCATTTAAAATCCCACTTTTGTTGCTTTTTTCTTAGACTAGTAAAGGGATGGAAACGCATGACCTCATCCGGTCATGGTTTCATTTAAAGTTCCACGGGATGGTCAGTCCCAAACTCTTCTCTAAAACATTGTTAAGCCGGTCATTGAGGATTAAAATCTTGGCCGGTTCAGCAGGGACCGGCCGAGATTCGAACCATGTACGGTTTTATCTATCAACTTCCATATGGTGGTAATCTGTTAATGTGATATAAAAACACCTTATTTGTATCAACCCAAGAACGTTTTTTCCATTGGGGTAAAAACATTATTTAGCCGGCCTGCCATAGACGGTTCGAATCTCGGCCGGTTCAGCAGGGACGGTGTTATCTTCCAATTTCCATATGGTGGTAATCTGTTAACCTCCCTGGCGGTATGATTATTTCAGATTTTTGATGCTGAAAGCGGTACAATTATTTTGCATTAAAATTTGGCGTTTTATATTGTAAGCCTGCAATTCTTAGGAATAACGCACCTAAATCTGTCCAAACAAGAGTCTATTAGACATCCCAGGTATGATAAAGTTTGAAACACGAAATCATAAATTAATATATAAATAATAACTATAAATAATTATAACAAATAATAATATAATAATAATAAAAAATTATTCAATAATGTAATCAAATCAAAAACACTGAAATTTGCTCAGTTGCAGAATTGTCGCTGTCATTACTTTCAGTGTTTGATGACGGATTTCCCAACAAATCACTATCGCTCAATTCTGCAAGTGATTCTAATTTATTATTGCTGTTTTCTATCTGGTCTAAACCTGCTTTTAAAGTAAAGGGACGGTTTTGGTTGCTATGGACAATCTCCAGTTTACAGGCAAAAAGAACAGTTTTTATAATATAAAACTGCATGCAGGGCACTGGACAAAGCACTAGGGACAAAAGGGATGTGAAATAATATTATATTATAATATTATATATAATAATATATAATATTGATATAGTAATGTAATCTGTAAGATTACAGTGTACTGTATATGTATTTAGTTTTTTACTTTTTGAATTTGGCGCCGTTCTCCGTCCCGCACGGGGACGGAGACGGAGAACGGGCTTGGCACTGTGATGAATTGAGCGGAGGACGGCTCACACACAGAGCAGGGAGGACATCGCAGGATCCTGAGAACAAGGTAAGTTTGCTGTACCTGGATCCTGCGATGCGATCCCGAGTGTGGCTTGGGGTTACCGCTTTTGGTGCTAAAAATGCACCCCGACCAACACTCGGGAATACCGTCAGGGAGGTTAATGTGATATTGTGATAATGGCGGTAAACCCGAGTGTGGCTCGGGGTGACTTTTCATTACCAAAAGTGGTAACCCAAGCCACACTTACCTTGTCCCCAGGATCCTGCGATGTCTTCCCGCTGTGTGTACGGGCTAAACTTGGGTCCTAAATGTAGCATGAAAAAGCCAATTAATAAATTTGGTGTGTATATTGATATTCACAAATATATAGGGAAGCTTAATATAAAAAAAATACCTATTGGGAAGTACTCCGAATGTTATACAGTCTAATAGTAATCCGTCTGGAGTCATTAACATCGGTCTTCGTAACAAATGGCTGTTTAATCCACTCAATGTGCCAAACCATCAGGTGGAGGTTTTACAAGACCTTGATAAACTGACTCCAAAGAAGAATGTCGATTTTAGACACATACAAGAGGTCATTGAGATGTTTGAAAAGAGAAAGGAGATTGTAATAAGATCTGCGGACAAGGGCGGTGGAATCGTTATCTTATCTAAAGACTTCTACCATGGTCAGATCTCGGAAATGCTTGCAGATTCTGAGACTTCGAAATTAGATCACGACCCTACTTTTGAATATAGAAACCAATTAAATATTCTTGTAAATAAGGGATTTAATACCGGTGTACTATCTAATAAAGAAAGAGCTTTTTTGGTACCTAGTAATTGTCGGATTCCGATGATCTACACTCTTCCAAAGATACATAAAGACCCTATTCACCCACCAGCAAGACCTATTGTGAATAGTATAGGGGCAGGGGCATCCAGAATGGGTCAATATTTGGATCACTTTCTTCAGAAGAGTGTAATAAAAACTAGATCGTATTTAGGGGCACCAAGAACCTTTTAAACTGTTTGAAAAAAATTGACTTAACAGGGAAAGATGAAGTATTCTTGGTTACTGCAGATGTTTCATCTCTGTATGCAATAATACAACATGAAGATGTCCTTTTGGCCTTGAATTGGGCACTGAGTCAACGTGACGATCTGCCTCATAATCAGAAAGTGTTCTTGAGAGATACCCTTGATTTTTGTTTATCCCATATTTATTTTTGGTACGGAAACCAGTTTTTTTCCCGGCGAAGAGGTGTTGCAATGGGAGCCAAATTCGCACCAAGCATTGTGAATTTGTTTATGGGAGAATGGGAGGACAAGGTGATCCATAACACCAAAAGAGTAGAGTTGAGTGAATTTTCTATATCGAAACATAGATTAATTATTTTTTGTATGGGCAGGATCAACAGTGTTTCTTACAAGAGTTTATTATACAACTCAATGTGAATAAAAATAATATTAAACTCACCTCACAGTGGAGTAGCGAAGAAATTCACTTTTTGGATTTAACCATATATCGCCAAGGTAACAAATTGGGCACAAAGGTGCTTTTTAAGCCAACGGGTCGCAATAGTTACCTCCCTACTCAAAGCGGACACTATCCACTTTGGCTTAAAAACATCCCAAAGGGTCAGATTATGAGAGTGAGGAGAAATTGTTCACAGATAAACGATTTTGACTTACAATCAAAAGTACTGACTGAGAGATTTAAGGCAAAAGGGTACAATCCACTTTTTTTAGATAAAATTGTGGAAGAAATCAGAGAGGTCCACAGAGAAAATTGTCTTACTGACAAAATTTTGGATACATCAAATCAGAATCATGACTGGGGCTTTATCTCTGGTTTTCATTCACAGTTTAGAGAAGTGGAGGCCATTTTTAAGGAACATTGGCACATATTGCGCCTTGATAAAAAACTTCAGAGTGTAATCCCACAAATACCCAAGTTTATCTATCGGAAAGCCCCTTGTTATGGGGATCGGGTAGTCAAAAAATTACTAGACCCTCTGAGTAAACCTCCATCCTTTTGGTGTAAGGAAGGTTTTTAAGCATGCAGAAAGTACAAAGCCTGTTGGGTGCCTTGGAATGCCCATGTGGGCTTCTATATATAGGCCGCACCAAGATGAGGGTGAGAATAGCCGAGAATAGCCGAACATATCTATAATATAAAGACCAAAATGTGTCTCTACATTTTTAAATTAAAAGATAACCAAGACCTGGTGTCAAATTTTGGGGCATTGAGTGGCTTAAGCCATCTTGGAGAGGATCCAACATAGTGAGAGATCTATCTAAACGTTAGACCCAGTGGATTTTTCTCACAGATACTCTCTCACCGAGAGGCCTCAATATAGACTTGGATATCAATTGCTTCGTTAGTGATGCATAAATGATATATATTTTTCAAAAATTCTTTTTCTTCTTTCCTCTTTTTTAAATTCAATATAATGCTTGTAACTTTTGTAAATTTTTTAATTATTTTTTAAATATTTTTTCTGTCATGATCCAGATTTGGTTCTTGGCTAGTAGTAGCAATATAAGGTATAACCATATAATCTAAAAATATTTTTATAATACTATAACCTAATATGATGTTGCCAATTTTAATATTGTTAAGCGACATTTGCACGCGACTTGTTTGAGTCGCAGCACCCATATAGTTTAGTAGTTTAGATGATGGCCTATGGAATATTATAAGAATAACAATATGTTGGTGTTTATTCGGTCAGATATGTGCTAGATAGTATTATGCAATTTTATGCGATTTATATTTATAATAGCAGCATCAAGAGACGGCTACTAATATATCAGGATGAATTTGATTATAAGAAATTTAGATTAGAATGTCAGTGTCCGATATATATCGCTTTGTGAATTGGGGTTTATATAAAGACAAGTGATTATACACTTTTTTTGAACCAATATTTCATGACTAGTCTAATATTTAATGAATTTGTCTAGTCCATACAATTTTAATCCACAGCTATATATATGGGTGAAATTTTTCACACTATATATCATTTTATATGTATTGTATTATTTTAAGTTGCCTCCCATGTATTATTATGGAGTTTAGATATTCAGATTATTGATTAATATTTGTAAATAATTATTATTCAATATGTTTTTGTAAATATTGCATCTTATCATGTAGAAGCAATTTGCATAATATTTCGTGATTTTTAAATAAATTATATTTATGTTGCTTTTTCCGAATTGCCACAGTTTTTTTATATAAAAAATGGTGACCATATTGTTAAAGCGGAGTGTGCAGTAGCAATTTGAAAACATAATTAGACTAAGTGCAAACATGCAGTGACGTGTTTTAGTAATTATGCACATAGAATGATTTGGTGATTGTGACATTTGAGCGAGTTGCGCTGCCTGTTCAGCGAGACTGGATGTCTTCCCCATCTGTGGCATTCGTTTCAGTACGATTCTTGAGTGGTGGGAGGTGGTAATTTTACTCCAATCAGCTGCAGGGTTCGTGCGCTCGTGATGTTTAAATGGTGTTGTATTATTGTGGAG
The DNA here is from genome assembly GCA_037952925.1 of Lithobates clamitans. Taxonomy (NCBI): domain Eukaryota; kingdom Metazoa; phylum Chordata; class Amphibia; order Anura; family Ranidae; genus Lithobates; species Lithobates clamitans. The sequence continues at coordinate 3,270,689 of JBBGZY010000992.1, forward strand.
ATCACGCCCACAGTTGGAGGTGACGAAACGCGTCTGATGTGTGCTCTCCACGATACCCGGAAGTGACGTTTGCGGGTCACCGACAGCTGAGGAACCAGGAACTAACCAAGCGCGGCAGTAATCGTTGATGCAGTGGTTCCCTCGTTGTTGCCAGTCGACGGCTTCAATACGGTTTGCTTATATGTTTCTTATATCTTTTTATCTGGTACGTTTATTCTGTAAGGGGGCCACGTTAAAGATTTTAATAAAAGTTTAAATGGGATTACGCTATGTTAACCTTATTTTTTTCACACGACCCTGCTATTTTGGAGCTGCTCTTACCTTATATAAACACAGATAATGAGTGGATGTCCTTGAGAAGTGGAAGCACAAAGATATATATTCTGAATGCTTGCGTTTACCAGTTTTCTGGTGAGTTTATCCCTAAAGGGAAGAGTCTCGGTTCACGTGGTGACAGACCTGGGGTTTGGTGCATGGATTGATGAACTTTCTCCTTTATTCCGTCTTAGAGCGGGGGTCCACCTATCTATTGTTTTTTTTTTTTTTTAGTTCATTCACAAACTTTTCTTCTCAGCATTACATACTCACATATTGTGTGTAATATGTCCGCCTGTGTCAGATTTCGTCGGAAAGAATAACTTATATTATTCACTGCAGGCGGTTTCCATCTTCATTGTGGGCATTTGAAGCCCACAAGCATTTATTTCCTGGATGTGGTGAATGCTGTGCTCCCAGCATTCACCGCTCGTTCCCGCACATGCTCAGTGGCATCCTGGGAAGCCTGAGACTAGCTCCCAGGAGTCTGGGAGAGGCTAGAAACACGCCTACTCCCACGGGAGGAGAACCAGGAAGTGCAAAGAAGAAATAGAAAAATAAAAAGTAATTACGGCGATTTAAATTTTTTTAAACGGCATGTCAGCATCTAGGCAAGGAAGAGAATACATACAGATATTGTTCAAAATTTGGGTGGAACCCCGCTTTAAGAGAACTTGTGTTTTCCTCACTTGAAACCACTTACACTGACTTTTTAGTTCATTCATTTTTCCTATTATCTTTGTGTACAAGAAATTGTTTTTATATGTCATAAGAAATTTATAGGGACATAAGCGCTGCTATGATGTTCTAAAATCGCACTTGTTTTGCATTTTTTATTTTCATCATTTGTTTTTCATATTTTGTTTAGTTTAAGTAGCTGCTATTTAGGATCAAAGGACTATAAGTTATAATATAGACATCTACACACCTAAGAGAATTAATCATTCATAGCGCTGAGTAGTGCATTTTGGGCTTTATTGTATGCACCTGTGTGTTTGATAGTAAGTTAGAACACTTGAGGAATTGAGCGACAGTGATTCATGGGGAAATTCGTCATCAGACACTGAAAGTAACCACAGCGACAATTCTGCAACTGAGCAAATTTCAGTGTTTTTGATTTGATTACATTATTGAATACATTTTATTATTATTATATTATTATTTGTTATAATTATTTATAGTTATTTATTATATTATCATTTATGATTTTGTGTTTCAAACTTTATCATACCCGGGATGTGTACTAGACTCTTGTTTAGACAGATTTAAATGAGTTATTCTTAAGAATTATAGGCCTACAATAAAAAATGCCAAATTTCCAAGCAAAACAATGTACCGCTTTGAGACGCAAAAATCTGACATAATCATAAAGCCAGGGAGGTTAAAACACCTTATTCGTATCAAACCCAAGGAAGTTTTCTCCGCTGGAGTAAAAACATTATTAAGCTGGCCATAGACTGTTCAAATCTTGGCCGGTACAGTAGGGACCGGTCCAGATTCGAACCATGTATAGGCAAGCCAATTTTACTCAAGTTGACCAATCTATTAACTTGGATACAACCAGCTAGTCAGATTTTTCATGCGATTATTTCCAGTGGCTATAGCCGCTAGCAATTATCATTGTGTGTTCTCTTAACCGGGACGACTCTCCGCACCCCCCCCCCCCCACCACCAGCTCAGTGGAGGGATTCCTCCCATCAGCACTGACTGTGTTGATGGAGGAATCAAGTGTGTTTTTCCCCTGCAACCAGAGGTTGCAGGAAAGAAAATTGCTCAATCTTTGGCTGGCTTTATGCAAGTGTGGGCAAAAAAGTTTCCAGGGTCTGAAGGTGTCCTGTCAAAAAGGAGATCTAACGCCAATATTCCCTGTCAGTAGTATTTTTGGAGTTGACCTTTAACACCATACTGAAGATTTGTTTTAAAGGTGAAGGTAACAGGGTAACATTAGGGGCTCGTTTACACCTCAAGTCTCAGTGTTCAGTGTACAGTTCTTCATATGTGTTTACATGCGGCACGTTCGTGGTGTTTGTTGTACTTTTTTTGCCATTTACATGCATTTGTGGTGCGCTAATTTGCATTCTGGTGGAACAAAATGTAGCATGCTTTCTCTTTTGTTAGAGCTCATTTACACCATGTGCAGTGGGGTATGCTTTTAAACACAGTATGCATATGCAAGAAATTTCAATGAGCCTATTTCAGTTTAGAAAAAGGAATGGTTGACAGCCATTAACAGGCTTACTGGCTACCCAAATTAGCATCTACTACTGCTACTTCCTCGTTGTCTACCAAAACATATGGCGGTACATAAGAGATTAGGCAGAACCCTGAAAACTATACTAAAAATATAGGGTGCCTAGTATAAAACTCTTTCATTATATGGACCAGTGTTTATTCTTTGATAAATTGTGACAGACACTTTCCTTTTTTTTTTCAACTGACAAAAATATGGCTCAACCACCTGTTTTTACTAACCCCTAGCACAAGTGTAAATGATGCCTTACACATCTCTGAATTCATAAAACAGACATAGGCAGCATTGATGGCCTGCACTGATGGGCACTGATTTGCGGCATTTATGGGCACTGATAAGGCAGCACTGATGAGGCAGCACTAACACTGATAGGCGGCACTGATGAGCTGCACTGATGGGCACTAATAGGTGACACTGGCACTGACAGGTGGCACTGATGAGGTGCACTGATAGGTGGCACTGATAGGTGACACTGGCACTGATGAACTGCACTGATAGGTGACACTGTCTAATAGGTGCACTGGCACTGACAGGTGGCACTGATGAACTGCACTGATAGGTGACACTGTCTAATAGGTGACACTGGCACTGATAGGTGGCACTGATGAGCTGCGCTGTCTATCCCTGTTTGGGGGGGCTGACATATCAGGGTTCTAAACAGACCTCTAATATCTCACTTTTGAGATAGAGAAAGGGACTGAGGACACAGATTCCCCAGTCCCTTTCTCTGTGCTGAGCAGCTTACCATTCATTCACAAACTGAATCATAGCAACGTCCCCCCTTTTAAAGTTGTCAATCTTTTTTTGTATATATCGCAAGAAAATTAAAAACCGCAGAGGTGATCAAAGCTCTATTTGGTGGAAAAAAAGGACATTCATTTTATTTGGGTCCAGTGTCGCACGACCGTGCAATTGTCAGTTAAAGCAACGAAGTGCAGTAGCACAAAAGATGGCCTGGTCAGGAAGGGGGGTAAACCTTTTGGAGCTGAAGTGGTTAATCATGGTGGAGTAGTGCAGTGCCTTCATTCTTAATGGCACCCCAGTGCATATTGCTGATGGAGGTGGTTTGCAGCGCAGTGCAATGTGCAGCAATGCACTAGTGTGTGTTGCACTGCTAAATATGCTACATGCAACTTTTTTGGTGTTTAAGGCCACATGGGTCGAGTTTTGAAAGAATACTCTTTCTAAAATCTTATCTAAGAATTTTAGTTTCGCACCATTAGTGGGCTGCAGCAACAGCCAATTTCCGTGCAGCCATTGAATTTGAGTAATTGGACATGTTTTTTGAAAAATGAAAGATTTTCTAATCAATGATGGGAGAATCGTGCGAGAAATGTAATTGAAAAAGAAATGCGCATGTGCAAGAAAAGAAAATTCCTGGAAAGAAAAGAAGATTCCCAGCCACGAAAATACTTTTCTGTAGCAACATGAGGTGAAATTGAAGGCTTGGTTGGTCGAATTTTGAAATCAATAGTGGCACCATCGGATCACAAACCGCACAAAATTTCTGATTTTCAAAAGAAAATTCTTTCGAAATTCGACCAAGTATGGCCAGCCTTAGGCAACCCATTCAAATGAATAGACTGCCTTAAAATAACACCTATCCATTAATGCAGTGCAACAGTATGAGTGGGCCATTAGGAGAAGCTAATTTGGAAGTAATATTTCAGTTGAGCTGAGAGATTTAATGATTTACAGATATTACAGCATGTCTGAGATAGGCTCTGTGTATTTAGTCTTACCTGTCATTATGGGTAAGTGTCACTTTTAGCACTGCACGAGGCAGGAGGTGGAACCCTGCTTTGCTTCTAAGCAACCACAGGAGCAGTTTTTTGTCTTTGGCTTTATCTTAAGATACGTGTGACCACACATTTTAACTTTTTGAATTATTCTACATGTGAATGATTGTTAAAGCTATGGATCTTCTTTAATCAGGAAGTTGTTTCTTTCTCCTTCTGAAATGGTTGTGTTCTTTGGAGGAAAAGTTTTATTGGCTCCAAGGATTCCAAGTAGGAGATGGTACATATAGAGTCAAGGAAGAATAAATGAAAGAAGTGGTTGCTTCAATACATCCCTTCTTGGGTCTGGGCATTTAACCACTTACAGGGCACTTTCACCCCCTTCCTGCCCAGGACAATTTTCAGCTTTCAGCGCTATCGCACTTTGAATGACAATTGCGCGGTCATGCTGCACTGTACCCAAACTACATTTTTATAATTTCCTTCCTAAAAATAGAGCTTTCTTTTGGTGGTATTTGATCACCTCTGGGGTTTTTATTTTTTGCTAAACAAACTAAAAAAGACCCACATTTTGGGGAAAAAATATGTTTTTCTTTGTTTCTGTTATAAAATGTATTTTTCTCCTTCACTGATGGGCACTAATGAGGCGACACTGATGAGTTGGCACTGATAAGGTGGCACTGATATGAAGAATTGATGGGCACAGATAGGCGGCACTGATATGCAGCACTGATGGGCACAGATAGCAGCATGCAGCACTGATAGATGGCACTGATGGGCACTGACAGGTAGCACTGATGGACACTAATAGATGGCACTGATGGGCAGCACTGAGGATGAGATACCGACAGGTTTTATGATTGACACTGTGATAGGCACTGATGTGAGCTCTAATTGGCACTGTTGTGAGCACTGACAGGGGTTTCTGATGGGGCACTGACTGACAGCTAATGGGCACTTATTGGCATAGTTTGTGGCACATCTGATGGGGCTGTGCTGATAATCAATGTGCTGATTATCAATGTGCCGATCGGCTCTCCCTGTCAGCGCGAACTGAGGAAAGCCGTTTACCGGCACTTCCTGGTTCACACTGTGATCAGCTCTGATTGGTCACAGCTGATCACGTGGTAAGGAGCCTCCATCAGTTCCCCTACTTAAAGTGTTACTAAACCCACAACAGTAAAATGTGTCTGTATATGCAGAGTAGCATGCTTGTTATACTCACTGTATCACAATCCTCTGTATTGTGTAAAAAGGCTCATTTATCCTGTATGGACAGATCCGCCCCCTCCTGTAGGGTCTCTCTTGGCAAGGCCAGGAAAATACACAGTTAGGGTAGTTCTCCTGCACATGCCCAGTTTGGTCTCTATTGCTGGTGAGAACATTTCCTGTCTTGAGCTGAGCTTTTCAGGTCACATGATATGACATTACACATGTGGAGAATTGGCTCGGCTGAGGACAACATTGGATCTCTGGACAGGTAAGTGTCCTCATATTAAAAGTCAGCAGCTACAGTATTTGCTGATGCTGACTTTTAATTTTTCTAGGGGAGACTGGAGCTCCTCTTTAACTGCAACAGAGAAAAATCAGGTCTGCTGCCCATTCAGGCAGGGCTGTGCTGTGTGCCAACACTGTGCTAATCTTAAGACTGGATGGACAGAAATATAAATCCTTCAGCAAGTAAGACAGCTCTCATCAGGGACGTGCGGTGAGGTCAGTGGCTGGTGAGGCACTGGCTAGTATCAGAGCCAGATACACACAGGTTACATACGCTGCGAACGTTAGAGGGAGAGCAATAATTCTAGCACTAGCCCTCCTCTGTAACTCTAAATATGTAACGTGTGAGAGGTATAGTTTTGGGATTCTGATCAATAAACATGTAACCTGTAAAGAAATTTAAAGCGTCACCTATGGAGATTTTTAAGTACTGAAGTTTGGTGCCATTCCACGAGTGTGCGCAATTGTAAAGCATGACATATTAGGTATCTATTTACTCGGCGTAACCTCATCTTTCATAGTATAAAAAAAAAAAAATCAGGCTAACTTTAATGTATTTTTTTTTTAATCATGAAAGATTCTTTCCCCAAAAAAATGTGTTTGAAACATTGCTGCGCAAATACAGTGTGACATAAAAAGTTGCAATGACCACCATTTTATTCCCTAGGGTGTCTGCTAAAACAATATATATATAATGTTCGGGGGTTCTCTTTTCTAGCAAACAAATTATGATTTTTACATGGAGGAGAGAAGTGTCAGAATTGGTCTGGGTGGCAAGGGGTTAATTACCATAAGTAAGTAATATACAAATAATTATTATATATTATTTTTAAGGTAATTTACTATATTTTCAAAAACTGTACTCAAGCAGCTTAACGGACAAATTACTGAAGTTTGAAGTTATAACTTTAAACCAGTAATATCACAGTAAATAGATAAATAATAAATTATTATCATATAACATATAGCATAATAATATCTGATTTAGCTTGTACCATTTCAGCACCAGCAGATTCTCATTCTCCCTCTTAACTGTGTGAGGAAAACATGGGATTATGGGTAAATCTTATACACATAAACCCATGTTTTCTCCTTCTAGCTAAGAGGGCTGGGCTGGAAGGGAGTATTTGTCTTTTAGACACATGCCTCCTTCTATGACACTGCAGTGAGAGGACAGCCTCCACTGCAGCATTTTTATTGGACAGCTTGGGCCAATGGTACTTTACCATTGGTCAAAGACTCCAAGCTGTCCATTGAGCTCAGTACCTCTGACAAGAAGTGAGAGGCACTGTGAGCTCATCCTCTCAGTCTGCTGCAAACAGAGTGTGCCAGCTTGTATTTAAACTGGCCGCTCTGTATGTAGCTTCTGACAGGCTGCACAAGGAACCATAGATGATAGGAGCCTGATCTACGACTCTCAAAGTCGATCTTTTTTTGTTGTTTTTTTTTTAAGCTCATGGCAGAGGAGGCTCTGCCTCACCTGCCTCCCCTGACTGCACATCCCTGGCTCCCATATATTTATGTCATCTGCATATTTAGCTGTTTTCGCTGTAGCCTCCCTGGCGGTTTTCCAGAGTGTGGCTCGGGGCTAAAATTCAGTACCATTAGCGGTAACCTGTGCCACAATCGGGATCGCATTGCAGGATCCTGGGGCGGCATTACTTACCTTGTCCCCGGGATCCTGCGATGTCACCCGCAGTGTCCGAGGGCTCCGTCCTCCTCCGAAGCCTCTCCATGCCAGGCTCCGTTCCCTGCGAGCGGCGCGACGCAGGGGGGCGGAGCCTGGCGGCAAATTAAAAAAAAAGTAAAAACAATAACACATACAGTACTGTAATCTTACAGATTACAGTACTGTATGAAATGATTTCACATCCCTTTTGTCCCCAGTGCTTTGGCCCATGCCCTGCATGCAGTTTTACATGATATACACTGTTCTTTCTGCCTGGAAACTGGAGATTGTCCATAGCAACCAAAAAGTGTCCCTTTACGTCAAAAGTGGCTTTAGACCAGCTAGAAAACAGCGATAGTAAATTAGAACACTTGCAGAATTGAGCGATAGTGAATTGTGGGGAAATTTATTTTATTACTATTTTTTTTAATTCTTTTTTATTATTCATTTTTATTTATTATATTATAATTTATGTTTTTGTGTTTCAAACTTTATCATACCCGGGATATCTACTAGACTCTGGTTTGGACAGATTTAAGTGTGTTATTGTTAAGATTTACAGACCTACAATATAAAACGCCAAATTTCCATGCAAAATAATGGTACCGCTTTCAGCACCTAAAATCTGAAATAATCATACCGCCAGGGAGGTTAACTTTCTTGTTAGATAACTAAAGAAAAAAACAAACCAATAAATGCACAGAATACATATTCAGATTTAGTTTTTTTATTACAAAAAGAAAAAAAACAAAATCTATTTTAGAAACCAGACTATGTCAGAATGAGATGCGAGTCAGAAGCAGTAAATTTTACCCTGCCATTAACACCCGAGACCCATTCACGAACGACGAGCAAGTGGTTTATTCTGTGTGTGCGTATAAATCGTAGAAATTCTGAGATTCACGGGGGGGAAAAAAATAAAATTCTTCTTTTTCTTCACAGAGCACTGAGTATAATTATTTGCTGGTACAGAAGTGATCAGTGCACATTAGTTAGCAACCTACTATACATACCCTAAGAGCAAAGATTAAATATTAGCCCAGCTCTTACCACTCCAAAACCTTTGGATGCGTTTCTAAGTACATTGAAACATGATCCATCATTGTACAATAAAGAAACTGACATACAAGTATCACAAATTCCAAAAAAGTTAGATCCCTTATTCAAAAGAAACAGGACAATAAAAGTTTGGCTGACAAAAAAAAACAGGACTGAAAACATCACAGGTTGGTGCGTATGTCCTGTTTCCATTCTGAATGCCACAGGAGAGAAAGTTCACGCTGTCTTCTACACATGAGCCATGTCAAGACAGTCTTCAAGTTAATTTTAGCAGGACTCTTCTTCAGTTAGTCCAATGATTCCAGAACACTGATCTGTCAAGGTTCAAAGAATACCACCACTCTACTTCCCGCTGAGATGCTTTACTTAAATATAGTGTTCCATCTTTTTTGCATGACTCTCCTCCCCACAATTCTATTTAGCACCGACATAACCTTGACAGTTTTATATTATTATTACTATATTATATTCCAAACACCCTGATAGATACGATAGATCTCCTGATCATCATCTCTCCATGTCTGTAGATTAAAATTACATGTAAATAGAAAAATATTACACCAATGGACCCAAATGACATTACTAAGATGGAGACACCCATGTAAAAACAGCCTTAAAGACATCTAGACCGATACAATGACCTTGGGGTCACTTGAAGGATCAGACTGTATCCTGTTCTTTACGTATATATTACACAGGATAACAGGATACACCTAGAACATGTTAAATGACTGACTACCTGGTTGGAGTTTAAGGGTAAAAAGATATTCCCCTCTTTAAGATCAGTGGTTATCATAGGGCACAGTGAGGCGAAGTTCAGTGGATCACCCGCCTTTGTCTCTTTTCTATTTCCCTATCACCTTACTGTAAGCGACAAAGTGGGCTTAAACGATAAGTCAATGTCAACAGCATCAATTATCTGCAAAGAGCAATGACACATATCAACCAATCAGAAGCAATTTGTTTACTAATCGTAACTATAGTAAATGGAAGTCTGATTGGCTGTTATGGATTTCTACACCTTGTACTGCCTTATTAAGCAAGTCCACAATTGGTTTATTCAGTAAAGCAATACCAAGAGTAATGAAGAGCAATCAATGGTCTGAAATTTAATTAGTGCCAATAGGTTCCTGAACTTTGCACTGCTTCATTGAATAAACTAGTAAGATAAGAGATTCTTTTGATCTATGCCTATTCTTGAGTAGTGTTTTGGTTTTTTTTGAGACGTTGAGTTGGATCAAACTTATAGTTGAACCTGACCCAGAGCAGAGCCCATTAGGATGTGTATCAGTTTGATCGGTAAAAGCCTTTTCCAGCCAGTGATGCTTCTACTCTTCACTACATTTTGCATTGACTAGCTTTAAAGTCTTGGCCCCACTGGCATGAAAGAGATTGGGCCAGTCCTGTTTCTTATGTCTGATTCATATCAACTTTTGAGGGAGCAAAAGGCATAAGTACCTGCTATGAGTTTGTTTTTCAGTCTACTTATCTTCTTTTTTTTTTTTTTAAAACATTTCTTTCAAAGATGTCTTAAGAATGAACTGAGGTAGTTCATGACAGAATCAGACTATAAAGAATTGATAAAAATCCCACATCCTATTCTACCCCCTTTGCTAAATATGTCTAGGTGATCTCAGGATACGGAGTTAGACATGACTTAGGCATAGGTGTAGAGACAAGAAACAGAACTGGCTAACAAAGAAGGTTTGATCGTTGTCTATTTCTTCCTTTAGTTTTTATAGTCCACAGGCTCATCTCCACATTCTTTCAGAATGGTGGTCCGAATGATGGCTTCTGTCACAGCATAGGGGTCACAGTTGGCCGATGGACGGCGGTCCTCCAAATATCCCTTCTGGTCTTGCCCGACCTGACGTGGAATACGGATACTTGCAGAACGGTTTGCCACTCCAGCAGAGAATGCGTTGATGTCGGAAGTTTCATGGTGCCCAGTTAAGCGGCGTGCGTTGTCTGATCCCCCTTTGGGGTCGTAGATTCGAATGTGGTAACCATGACGCTTACTAAGGCATTCAATGGCCTCTTCAATTTGCCTGTAAGAGAAGCATAAAGAATTGAGACGTGTCCTTCATATCTAACATATTACACTCCCTGAGTCTATAATTTCAGTATAACATGTGTGCTGCTCATTAAACACTGATTAATGTCAGTGGAATGGTCAGTTGGCTTGGAGACTGAAGTTTTTTGAAAGTCTTACTGGTTAAGATGTACAACATCGTTAATGTAAGGGCCTTGTAGACAGGCTTTTGTTCACATCGGACAGGTTTTGCCTTCCCTTACAAGACTATGAGAATGCAAATCCTGAAACAGGTGAAATGCAGGTTTAGAAGGAGGTTGAAAGTAAGCCTAATGCACCTGTCAATGAAACCTAAATTATCTTATAAGCATGTCAAACTGATGCCATCAGACACCGTCCAGAAGCCAATCAACACAGGCCCTAATGCAAGCCCATAGTTCACACACAATATTTTGCTGTTCCCATCAAAGTGGTTTTATGGCAAAATTAAAATTAGTTCTACCATAAAGGCAAAAGAAACCCTTTACAGCTAATATAAAACCAAATTCTCATCAAGCCTGATATCCTCCGTCGCCTCCTGCTGCTGTGCACATTGTGAATGAAAAATCTGCATCTTTGCCATATAGAATGAATATATATATTGGGGGTTATTTACTAAAGGCAAATCCACTTTGCACTGCAAGTGCACTTGAAAGTGCACTTGGAAGTGCAGTCGCTCTAAATCTGAAATGAGGGGAAGCTCTGCTGATTTTATCATCCAATCATATGCAATCTAAAATGCTGTTTTTTATTTTCCTTGCATATCCCTCTCGGATCTACAGCGATTTTACTTCCAAGTGCACTTTCAGTGCACTTTCAAGGTCACTTGCAGTGCAAAGTGGATTTGCCTTTAGTAAATAAACCCCATAGTGTCATGGCATTTCAAATACTACCTACCTTGAACAAACATAAAATGCTTCAAGGCACAAAGAGTTAAATTATATGTGAACCCTTACCTTGTAAACAACCCATTCTGTTTAAAATAGAAATCAAAGGCAAAACTTTGGTGTATACATATAAACACAATGTAAAAACATTTTTGTTTTGTTTTTTATAAGTGATCACATAATCTGTTCTCTGCATAAAGGAGCTCAGAGAGGTGAGGGAGGAGAAACAGCAGCACACCGAACTTCCCAGTGAATGGCTGTGCAGGTGGGGGTGTCAGGACAAGTCTGATTGTTGGAGTAGAGCAGGCTGAGTTCTCAGCACAGCCAGAAAACTGACCACGCTGTGCTCTTGTGTCTAGCGTGGTCAGTTTTTAATAGGAAAGCAGAGGGATTGTCAGAAACCCCAGTTATTTCACACAAAAAAAGTAATAAAGAGAACAGGAGGCTTTTTCATACAAGCACATGGTACAGCAGACACATTACAAGAATATGGAATGTTGCCTTAGCATATTCTTTAGGGGAGAAGTACAGCCAAAGCTCATTTGGCTGTACTTCTCCTGTGGCTCACAGGAGTGCAGTTCGTTCTGTGATCCTCCTGTGATCTGTTTTCAGCAGACAGCGGGCTGCAGCCCACTGTTGGCTGATGTCACAGAGCCGATCCAGGCTCGGGCAAGATCGCGACAATGAAGTCGGGCTCCGCCCACATGCATGGACCGGCACCCAGCTCAGCCTCTCAGTGACCTTCTCAGGGAGCCCTAAGAACCGAGTGATTGGCAGTGTTTGATTGCTCGGTTCTCAGCCTTAGAGCCGATGGGGGACTTACCTGCATCCAACTAGGTAAGTATGATTCGGGGGGGGAGAAACTCCATACTTCTCTTTTAATTGTAAAATGCAATAACCTGAATTTATCATGATTTAGATAAATTCTGTTAGATTAATTGATTGCTATGAAATATTGTTCTTTGTATCTTGGTTTGTACTACTTGGACTGCTTCTTCAATATGTCATCTAATGAAGCAATGCTTCTTAATGCAATCCAAATGTAGTTTTTCTAGTACTAGCTAAAATATAAAATCTAACAGCTGTCTGGTTACTATAGGGAGCGATACTGATAATATACTTGCTACAAAGCTAAAAATGAATTCACCCCTAAATACATGTCTCCATTTCTTATATCACCATGTCACTTATAATTCCTTTGCACCTAAGCTCAAGCTACTTTATTCTTGCACCCTCATTTACAAAGACTTGACTTACTTAAGGCCTCCGTCTTCTCTCATTTTCTGTGTGCTGTAGTTGGTATGGCAACCAGCTCCATTCCAGTTTCCTGTAATGGGTTTGGGATCAAATGAAACTACGATTCCAAAGTCCTCGCAGACTCGATGCAGAATAAAGCGAGCGATCCACAGATGGTCTCCCATATCAATACCTTCACATGGGCCGACCTGGAACTCCCACTGTAAAGAAAAAAGGTTTTATTATTACATTTATAGGCATGTGATATTATGTCTCTAAATGGAGCTTTCACTTTTGCTTGCACATGATTGGATGATGAAAGTCACCAGAGCATTTTCCCATTTACTTAGCTAATAGAGCAACTGCTCTTGCAAAGTGCACAGTCTGTTTGCCTTTAAATTAACCTCATTGTATCTGATATACTGGTGTTAATTTACTAAAGGCAAATTGACTAGGACACACGTGATTAGCAATGAGACCAGGAAATCATAACCACAATAATCTTATCATACAAGAATATGTTTATCTTGTGATGACACGTTTATTTTATACATAGTATATTAGACCGTTTGGTCATGTGACAGTGGTGTTTATATGTCCTCGCAAAAGATAACATTTCATCTGTATAATGGAATGTAAAAGTTGTCGCTTTTTGTTTTTTGTGTTTGTTTTCAATAAAAATGATCTGATTTAAAAAAAAAAGGCAAATTGACTGTGCACTTTGCAGTTGCTCCAGAGCTTTATAAATGAGCAAAAGCTCTGCTGACTTCCTTCATCCAATCATGTGCAAGCAAAAATGCCTTTTTTTATTTTCCTTGCATATCCCCCTCATATCTACAGAGACTGCACTTCCAAGTGCACTTGCAATGCATTTGTAGTGCACAGTGGAAATGCCTTTAGTAAATAACCCCCAGTGTCTCTTCTGCAATAAAATACACGTATCTGCCTGTTTGCACTCCCCTACAGAATGTACACTGAGATGCACATGCGCAGCTCAGTTTACATTCTGGTACACTTTCACTGTGCCGGGATGACTGCACTCCCATGCATGTACAAAAGTGACATCATCCTGCTCCAACCAATCAAAGCGGCCAAAGACCGGCAACTGGAAGAACATGGGTAGAAGATGATGGCACTGGCGAGGGACCTAGCGACAGTTGGCGCATAGGTGAGTATTTGTGTCTTTAGTTCCGCTTTAATTATTCCACTTTGTCCAAGATATCTAACTCTTGATAAGCAAATATTATTCATGACTGCATTTCGCCTTCTACTTGTCAAAAGTCTAGAACTTTGATATAAGTGGCTGGGATGCAGGATTTTCGGGCAAAGTAAACATGTTTATATGCAAACTAGCAGTGGTACCCAGTCTTTTTTTGTTTTGAATGGGTCAGTGTGTGACTTAGTATAATTAGGTTGATTTACTAAAGGCAAATAGACTTTGCAAGCGAATTTTCCCCAAAGCTTAATGAATGAGGAAGCAAGCTCTGCTGACTTCCCTCATCCAATCACGTGCAAAGCAAAGTTGCTGTTTTTTTACATTTTCTTTGCACACGATTGCAAAAAAACAAAAAACAAAGTGAAATTGCACCACATTGACTAAGTTCAAGGGGAAAATTCCCTTGTAAAGTGCAACTTCCCATGAAAATTGAACAGTCCTTTTTGTTTTTAGTAAAGCAACCAGAACACGGAATAGAGGTGTGACTCTCAAACCATAAGGCATGCTACCCAAAGTAGTAATGCTTGAATTATATATCTCCTATTTCCACAGAATGTCCAAAACAGGGAATACAGATCTGAAACCTTAGTGTGTAGAGTCCCCCCTCCGATGGTCTCACCTGTGCTGGCATCACTTCAGCATTTGTTCCTGCAATCTTCACACCGGCATACAGACATGCCCGATAATGAGCCTCCACAACATCCCGCCCATAGGCTTTGTCTGCCCCGACTCCACAGTAATATGGACCTGGAGAAAAGTGGAATGATTTACGTTAAGGGCACACACTGGCTTCTTTAATAAAGCAAAAGTCAATATGCAAAGAAAAGGAGACCATAGCATGGGCATAGCTCATTAAACAGAATCATCCTGATAGAAGAGTGGAAAATTGCTTCCAGACAGCTGCTCTAATGGTAATTATACATTACATAACTACTTACTTACAACACTTTTAACACTGAATTACAGAAATATGCCCACTGGATGTACAAAACATATCTGACAATATTATAATATCATTATATCTGAACAGAACAACTAGGTTAAAGTGTATTGGCAGTCCAAATCTACTACATATGTTTTAAAGTGATATTAAACACACACTGGGGGCTATTTACGAAAGGCAAATCCACTTTGCACTACAAGTGCACTGAAAGTGCACTTGGAAATGCAGTCGCTGTAAATCTGAGAGATAGATCTGAAATGAGGGGAAGCTCTGCTGATTTTATCATTCAATCATGTGCAAGCTAAAATGCTTTTTTTAAATTTTCCTTACATGTCCCCCTCGGTTCTAAATCGACTGCACTTCCAAGTGCACTTTCAAGTGCACTTGCAGTGCACTTGTAGTGCAAAGTGGATTTGTCTTTAGTAAATAACCCCCATAGTTTAATTTACATTATCCCTTCTATTTCTGTATGTGGATGATGGCACTGTAATGCCCCGTACAAACAGTCGGATTTTCCGATGGATAGGACCTTTTTGTCGGAAATTCCGACCGTGTGTAGGCTCCATCACACATTTTCCATCGGAATTTCCGGCACACAAAGTTTGAGAGCTTGCTATAAAATTTTCCGACAACAAAATCCTTGTCGGAAATTCCGATCGTGTGTACACAAATCCGACGCACAAAGTGCCACGCATGCTCAGAATAAATTAAGAGACGAAAGCTATTGGCTACTGCCCCGTTTATAGTCCCGATGTACGTGTTTTACGTCACCGCGTTCAGAACGATCGGATTTTCCGACAACTTTGTGTGACCGTGTGTATGCAAGACAAGTTAGAGCCAACATCCGTCGGAAAAAATCCATGGATTTTGTTGTCGGAATGTCCGATCAATGTCCGACCGAGTGTACGGGGCATAATTATTTTAATAAAATAAAATCCAAGTACAGTAAAACCTTGGTTTGAGAGTAACTTGGTTTGAGAGCGTTTTGCAAGACAAGCAACATTTTTTAATACATTTTGACTTGATATACAAGCGATGTCTTGATATACAAGTAGCCTCACGTCATACCTGAGTATAAAAGAGAAGAGAGGCGCCTCTAAGTGTAGCAATAAGGTTACATTTAAAGAAGATACAACATTTAGCAACATATTGTTACACTTAGAGGCTCCTCTCTTCTCTTTTATACTCTGTAGCTACTGCTGGATTTTGCTTCTAATCCCCTTGTGGAGGCTTCCATTTGTGGATGGACACATTGCTATAATCTTTTTATATGGAGTATAAACTGAAGGACCTATGAATAAATGGTTGTAAAACAAATCATTTGAGTTTCCATTATTTCTTATGGGGAAATTTGCTTTGATATACAAGTGCTTTGGATTACAAGCATGTTTCTGAAACAAATTATGCTCACAATCCAAGGTTTTACTGTCCCTTTTTCCTAATCAATGTACAGTTGTCACATGATCAGCTCTTTCCCAGCCTGTCTACCGGTAAACATAAGCAGGAGGAGCTTCTAGCCCTCTGTGGGCATGGAGGAGAAGGAGGAAGGAAGTGGTCTGTCATTTACCACTGTGTATACGCCCACATGTGTGACTCTATAGTCACATGGGCTGCTCAGATGTGATAGGGAGGAAATGCTCAGCATAAACACTCACTAAAAACTGAGCATGTGCAGAGTCGCCACCACAACTGCAAAATCCCTAGCTAACTTTGGGGACATGGACAGAAGGTGGAGATAGAGCGCAGCAGGGTCAACCAGGTTTTTTTGCAGAATACAGAAAACAAATCCTAACGTGACTGAGTGAGTATGCAGAGTATGTAATACAGTATTTTTTTTATGATGTACGTTTAACGACGCTTTAGGCAAATGTTAGCAACAGACTAACTGAAATAACACACAATGTTGAGACCCCATTTTTGTCATCTACAGATCACTGTCCTCCTGCAAGCACTGCAATTTGCTACAAAGTGTGCTGCAGCCATTTCTGTTACAATTATATTAAATACTATATCATTTAAAAAAATGCTGCCCATAGCCACCAACTTCCTCATTCTTCTTTAAACAATTGAAAAAAAAATATTTATGCGACTTTACCTTGAGGTCCTGGGAAGCCATTAGAAGGCCAGCCAAAGGGATGTCCGTCCACTCCAAGCAAGGTGTATTCCTGTTCCATGCCAAACCATGGATGTTCATCAGCCGCCATATCCATGATCTGCTTACATGTTTTTCGCAGGTTTGTTTCTGCAGAAGGAAATGTCAGGAATTAGCAGGGCATGCTAGCTGAAATAATCAATACAGCCATACGCAGAAATGTAAAATGTTCAGGGGATGTTTTGACACAATTGTGAAAATACTTCTGATTGCTTCTATTGTTATTGCTCTGTATTACAGGGCTTACACTATGGGGTATGATTTACTAAAGGCAAATAGACTGTGCACTTTGCAGTTGCTCCAGAGCTTAGTAAATGAGGAGAAGCTCTGCTGACGTCCATAATCCAATCATGTGCAAGCGAAATGCTGTTTTTTTTTTACTTTTTTTTTCCTTGCATGTGATTGGGTATTCTTTGTAAAGTGAAGCTTCAACTCATATACTTAGCTCTGGAGCAACTGCCCTTGCAAAGCGCACAGTCTATTTACCTTCAGTAAATCAACCCCTATGTGTATTTCTGAATGCAATATGGTTAATAAGTTATGTCTCGTGATTGACATTTCTCATATCTGCTGAGAGGTCATTAAAAAAGATATGCGTGACTTTCATAATAAACTTGAGTATTTCTGAGAAACACCTGCAATGGAAACGTTCCACAGAAAATTATATTTTGCCGCTGGCGGAAATCTGAGCTTGAAACAGGAACAAACTCAGCCTTGTGGTCAGACATGGCAAAGAAGAATACCATTTCAAATAAATATGATTACCAACATTTCTGTGCTTTAATATTCAGAAGGAAGAACTAAATGCCAAGTTAGAATTTATTTGAAATGTTAAATGAAACATTCTTTGACATAAATGATCCCTCTAGGCCTGAACTTGGCAAGGAAATTACAGCTGGTAGCCAGTTCATGCAAGTATTTCTGCTGTTGTCAAAGGACAAACACGCTCAATGCTTTCTCAAACACAAAGGTCGTCTCCTATATTTTTACAAATCGTGCCTGAAGCCTATATTGCATTGTCCATTCCATTTTGAAACCACCAATCAGATAGCAGATGCCCTGCTTAGCCATTATCTACCACATCCAATCAGAGTTCAATATCACCCATCAATCAGTATGCATAACCATTTTTCTTTTTTAAAGATGTTGGTTGCATGGTGGCTCCTTACCAACCCTTTGCTTTATTGGAGAAAACTAAACATATTAGAACCCCTTTTCTTTAATTTCCTATCATCTCAGTCCGTGCCCTGAAGAAGCTCGCAATCAGATGTCCCGAACACAAACTACAGCCAATATGGTCAGAAGTCTGAGTTAAGCCTAGTACACACTATCAGGTTTTTTTGTTCACGAACAAAAAAAAAACCTGACAGCTCAGGTCAGAGCCGCTGTACTAACAATCTGACATTAGTACAAACTATTGTCTTCTGACAGGGGGACGCCCCCCCCCCCCCCCCGCCCCACCAGAACACTCTGAACAGTGCTCTTAGCAGGTCAGCTGCTGGTTTTCCAGCACCGACTGCCATACACACGGGTTAAATGTTGGTTGGGTCTTTATTGAACGGCCCAATGTTGCCCAACAATCGACCCGTGTGTACTAGGCTTTAAAATACTGGCATGTTTTGAGGAAAACCACAGCACTTTAAGTAAACCAAGGCAGACACAAGGAAATTGTACAACCACTTCTGTTCTTTGTATAAAGAGTGTAATGGGAGTCCAGCCCAGGACTTCTGTGCTTCGCATAAAGAATAGTTAAGCCCAGGTAATCTGTGCTTCGTATAAGGAGTGTGATGGGAGTCAAGCCCAGGACTTCTGTGCTTCATATAAAGAGTGTGATGGGAGTCAAGCCCAGGACTTCTGTGCTTTGTATAAAGAGTGTGATGGGAGTCAAGCCCAGGACCTCTGTGCTTCATATAAAGAGTGTGATGGGAGTCAAGCCCAGGACTTCTGTGCTTTGTATAAAGAGTGTGATGGGAGTCAAGCCCAGGACTTCTGTGCTTTGTATAAAGAGTGTGATGGGAGTCAAGCTCAGGACCTCTGTGCTTCATATAAAGAGTGTGATGGGAGTCAAGCCCAGGACTTCTGTGCTTCATATAAAGAGTGTGATGGGAGTCAAGCCCAGGACTTCTGTGCTTTGTATAAAGAGTGTGATGGGAGTCAAGCTCAGGACCTCTGTGCTTTGTATAAAGAGTGTGATGGGAGTCAAGCTCAGGACCTCTGTGCTTTGTATAAAGAGTGTGATGGGAGTCAAGCTCAGGACCTCTGTGCTTTGTATAAAGAGTGTGATGGGAGTCAAGCTCAGGACCTCTGTGCTTCATATAAAGAGTGTGATGGGAGTCAAGCCCAGGACTTCTGTGCTTCATATAAAGAGTGTGATGGGAGTCAAGCCCAGGACTTCTGTGCTTTGTATAAAGAGTGTGATGGGAGTCAAGCTCAGGACCTCTGTGCTTTGTATAAAAAGTGTGATGGGAGTCAAGCCCAGGACCTCTGTGCTTTGTATAAAGAGTGTGATGGGAGTCAAGCTCAGGACCTCTGTGCTTCAAATAAAGAGTGTGATGGGAGTCAGGCCCAGGACTTCTGTGCTTCATATAAAGAGTATGAAGGGAGAAAAGCTCAGGACCTTTGTGCTTTGTATAAACAATGTGATGGGAGTCAAGCTCAGGACCTTTGCACTTCGTATAAAGAATGTAATGTGAGTCAAGCTCAGGACCTCTGCACTTCGTATAAAGAGTGTAATGTGAGCCAAGCCCAGGATTTCTGTGCTTCATATAAAGAGTGTGAAAGGAGTCAAGTCCAGGACTTCTGTGGTTTGTATAAGGAGTGTGATGGGAGTCAAGCTCAGGACCTCTGTGCTTCATTTAAAGAGTGTGATGGGAGTCAAGCTCAGGACCTCTGTGCTTTATATAAAGAGTGTGATGGGAGTCAAGCTCAGGACCTCTGTGCTTTGTATAAAGAGTGTGATGGGAGTCAAGCTCAGGACCTCTGTGCTTCATATAAAGAGTGTGATGGGAGTCAAGCCCAGGACTTCTGTGCTTTGTATAAAGAGTGTGAAGGGAGACAAGCTCAGGACCTTTGTGCTTTGTATAAAGAGTGTGATGTGAGCCAAGCCCAGGATTTCTGTGCTTCACATAAAGAGTGTGATTGGAGTCAAGCCCAGGACCTCTGTGCTTCCTAAAAAGAGTGTGATGGGAGTCAAGCCCAGGACGTCTGTGCTTCGTATAAAGAGTGTGATAGGAGTCAAGTCCAGGACTTCTGTGATTTGTATAAAGAGTGTGATGGGAGTCAAGCCCAGGACTTCTGTGCTTTGTATAAAGAGTGTGATGGGAGTCAAGCCCAGGACTTCTGTGCTTTGTATAAAGAATTCTAAGTACTCATAGTTGCCTGCACAGCACCTAGTTTGACCTGAGGCTAAGATATCTAGGTCAGTGCAGACAGTATGGCTGAAAAATATGTTCTTACATTTGATCAGTTCATTCTGCATGAGACTTGCAAATAAAGTCTGTAATGAGCAACATGAACAACATGTATATGTTTTATTAAACATTTATGTATACTATTTAATTGACTTTATTCTATTTTAGTTTACCCCTTAAACATTAAGGTCACAGCTGGCCTGAAGTACAATGTCTGGTATGCAGATATGACTCAATTGCTAGAAGCAGAAGACACACATAGTTCTTTAATCTTATTTTCCAGGAGTAAAAAGAACACATTATGTAAGACCAAACTTATTGCTTTCTACAAGAAACCCAGATTTTTGCATGTTCATTTATTGTGACCATTCAAAAGTATGATTTTGTATCAAGAATCACAAGATTGAAGCTTTGCCCTCCAGTAATTAATTCTCCTGCAAGCTTTAATACTTATTGTAGGAACCTGTATTACCACACACTTTATATTAACCACTTGAGCTCTGGAAGAATTTACCCCCTTCATGACCAGGCCATTTTCTGCTATTTAGCATTGCACTACTTTAACTGGTAATTATGCAGTCATGCAATGCTGTACCCAAACATCATTTTTTCACACAAATATAGCTTTCTTTTGGTGGTATTTGACCACCACCATTTTTTTTTTTGTGCTATAAACGAAAAAAACACTGAAAATGTAAAATATATATATTTAAAACATATCCAATAAAATGTATTGGTCAAAATGTATTCTGCTACATCTCTTTGATAAAAAAAAATTCCAATAAGTGTATATTGATTGGTTTTCATGTAAGTTATAGTGCCTTCAAACTATGAAACTATGGTAGATATACCGGATTTTTTTTTTTATAGTACTAATGGCAGTGATCAACGACTTATAATGGGACTGCGACGGGTCAGATTACTCATCGCACACGGGAGTGCGGCGGGTAATCTGACACTAACTGACACTGGGGGCAACTGGCTAACTGCCACTGACATCACCAGTGACATTAATATAGTGATCAGTGATAATACTATACACTATCACTGTACTATTGACACTGGCTGGGAAGGGGTTAACATTTAGGGTGATGAAGGAGTTAAATGTGTGCCTATGGGTAATATGTGTAAGGTGTGCTGCCTATTAATGGGATAAGAAACGGAAAGATCGTTCCCTATATACAGAGCTGTGTGCTGATTATTAACACAGAGCTCTGGGCCGTGATTGTACACAACTGATCAGCAGGTGAATCATTGGACTTTTACAGATAAAATGGATCCAATATATATGCATTTCATTATTGTATTTGCCTGGAAGTTCAATTTTAACCAATGGTACTATCTTAAGCCTTAGGGACTGGAAGACCATATCATCTAAAATGAACATTGTACTATATATTGTCTATGGGGCACTAGAAGATACCGCCATCCCTGGCTTGGTAAGGGGAGAAGCCAAAAGACAGACTTAAAAAACTTAAACTTAAAAAATGACTTTTGGGTCATGCTGATGGCATCAATTAGACACATTTGTGAGATCATTCAGAATTAATAACAGTTGCTTTTAACCTGCTATTTACTTCCTTCAGACCTGCAGCTGACCATCTCCAAGTGGATTTTGCCTTCTTATAAACTATAATGGGAAGGCAAAACCCGATTGATGCGTACAAAAGTCAACACAGGCCTTACCGTGGTCAGATGGCAATTGATCGTCCTCTAATTTCTACCTTTATAGAGTGACCATCCATACACAAACTGGGCTGAACAATTTAGCTTTAGCCTGAGCTTGGGCCCCTAAACTGTAAATTTTGTATCTGATTAGATATCTGCTGTCCTTGAGAATCAGGAATCTCAGACAGTCAGTGTGTGTACAGGGCACCTTTGGGATTACAGTAATCAGATTATGTGACAATCAGTGCAAAAATCAGGGGTATGGATCTGTGGCAACCAATCAAAACCAACACAGTTTAAAGTGGGGAGATTAGAGAAAGTTAGTTCTTGATTGGTTCTTTGGTGTTACTGTACACTAGTTTTCTTTGTACTATGTACTCTGTAATTTAAAAAGCTCACATCCTTTTTCTGAGCTGTAATACTCTTCCACCTCTATGAGTTGCTTAACCCATCTGTTGAGCACAACAGACAACACACAACGCTTGGGTTAGTGGCACAGAACGCAATCTGGACCGCCAGATGTCCAAAAACGGATAAAGCTGGGATTTTAAGACTCTACAGTAATGAAACAAAATATTTCAAATACAGCCAAGACCATGAATGCAGAAGTCAAGAAAATGGTGACTTTTTAAAATGGTTTTGGAAAAAAGGGGGAGTCGTGCAATGGTGGTCCATCCTCTAAATTCCAATTACCGTATTTATCGGCGTATAACACGCACTTTTTTCCCCTTAAAATCAGGGGAAAATCGTGGGTGCGTGTTATACGCCAATCCCCGCTAATTGTGATCTATCGGCGGCGATCGCCGCCGACATTCACATAGTGTGTAGTTTTAAATATGGCGCTGCAGAGTTCGGAGGGACTCGGCGGAGCTGAATGAGCGCCGCCGAAATCACAGTGACTGGGCGGAGCCGAGATACACATAGTCGAGTGTTCTCGGCTCTTTCCGGCGCCGCTCACAGTCACGCCCAGTCCCGCCATTGGACCTGTGTTATGTCCATCATAGGGCGGGACTGGGCGGGACTGCGAGCGACGCCGGAAAGAGCCGAATACACTCGACTATGTGTATCTCGGCAGCGTTCGTTCAGCTCCGCCGAGTCCCTCCGAACTCCGCGGCGCCAAATTTAAAACTACATGCTATGTGTATGTCGGCGGCGATCTGTCCAAGCAGGGACACTGGGGCAAGGCTGCACTGACCACTGGGGCAAGGCTGCACTGACCACTGGGGCAAAGCTGCACTGACAAGGCTGCACTGACAAGACTGCACTGGGGCAAAGCTGCACTGACAAGGCTGCACTGGGGCAAAGCTGCACTGACAAGACTGCACTGGGGCAAAGCTGCACTGACAAGGCTGCAATGGATACTGGGGCAAGGCTGCACTGACACTGAAAAGGCTGCAATGACACTAACAAGGCTGCAGTTGGACACGATAAGGCTGCATTGATGGGCATTTTAATGTAAGTTTTTTTTCCTTAAACTTCCCTCCTAAAAGTTTTTTTCCTTAAAATTCTCTCCTAAACTTGGGGTGCGTGTTATACGCCGGCGCGTGTTATACACCGATAAATACGGTATATAATAATCCATAACCTGCTGCTTCATGGGGGTCTTTTTATGAAGCAGTGGATTGTGGTTTTCACCAAACATTCTTTAGTGGAGAATCAATCAGTCTCATTTAAAAGATGTGTGCCTGGAAGATTCCCCTGTAAAATGCTTGCTGAATATCAGATTCAATATATAAATATGCCCAAGACTCAACCACCTTACCTAACGCCCTGTGTTTGCTGCCTCTGTTTGCCAATCCCTCCCTTGGCTCCCGATCACCAAGTGAAAACAATTCAAAACATTAACAATGACTTACAAAGCCATCCACAACTCTGCCCCAGCTACATCACCATCCTAATCTCAAAATATCACCCAAACCATCCTCTTTGCTCTTCCTAGGACCTCCTGCTCTCTAGCTTTCTTGTCAGCTCCTCCCATGCTCACCTCCTGGATTTCTCCAGAGCCTCTCCCATCCTCTGGAACTCCTTACCTCCACCTTAATGGCTATCTCATATTCTGGATGCCTTTAGGTGATCCCTGAAAACTCAGCTCTTCAGGGAAGCCTATGCCATCTCTACCTAACATCTGAATTTTACTTTCTTGAACAACTCATCTTCCCCACAGTTAATATCTTTTGAATCATCTGTCCTTCCCTTTAGATTGTAAGCTCTCATGTGCAGGGCCCTCCTAACCCTTTTGTCTTGACTTTTATTGTACTTGTATTGTCTCCCTTTCTTTTGTAAAGCACTGTTCAAACTGTTGGCATTATATAAACCCTGTATAATAATAATAATATAAATGCCGCTTAGAATAAAATATATAAACAAAGCAACAGAGCCATTACTGAATTAAGTGTCTGAAACAATCTGTATGAGGGTTAATTCTAAGGAAGAAATATTAAGCTTACCTGCTACTTTCCTGTTGTATTTCAGTACTTCGCACATCACCAGTTTGTTGGGGTCTTTCCGGAAAGGATCTCTAAACATGGCCACCGGGATCAGAAACATGTCACTGTTTGATCCCTCCGACTGATAGGTGCTAGAGCCATCAAAGTTCCATTCTGGCAGGTCTGCAAATAAATTAAACATCCATCACTAAGCTTTAAAACCTGTGGTTGGTGTTTGTTGTGCAGGGGTGGTGTTTTGCACTGTTACAATGCAAGGCACCGTTTACCTTCTTTAAAGTGGTTGTACAGCCTTAAAGCGGAGTTCCAACCAAAAGTGGAAGCTCCTCCTCCTCCTGACTCCTCCCCCCCTCCGGTGCCACATTTGGCACCTTTCGGGGGGGAATGGGTACCTGCTTTTGACACATACCTGTCCCCACTTCCGAGAGATCTCACCGTGGCAAGATCACTTGGAAGTCCGGCGCCCCTCCTCCTTCCCCCGTGCCATTCAGAAAGTGCAGCATGCTACACACATGTGCAGTAGGTAACCGGTTGTGAAGCCGCAAGGCTTCACTGCCAATTTCCCTTACAGACAATGGTGATGGCAGCACCCGAGGACCGATGGAAACATCAGCTCGGGTGTCGACATCGCTGGATTCCAGGACAGGTAAGGGTCCTAATACTTACACTTACGGACCGCCCGCTGTCGTTATATGTCGTTACTTTGAAGAGGGATATCGTTGTTATGGCAGAAGCTAGCTACCATAACCCCGGTATCCTTTTCTTCAGCGGGCGGTCCGTTTTCAGATAAAAGTGGTCTCTGCGGCAGATTCGCCACAAGATTATTTTTATCGGCGGCAGGAGAGGGGCCCTCCCGCCGCGCTCCGGTGCCCTCCACCGCTTACTGGAGCCGCCGGCAGCAGCGGAGGCAATCGGATCCTGTCTCCTGTTAGGCATGGAAATGAGTGAGGGGAAGATGGCCCCCACCTGTCTCCATACCATTGCAGGGCCGAAGCAACGTCAAAATGTCACTTCCGGCTATAGCTCTTAAAGAGACCTTTTTTTTTTTTTTCAAACAACACTTTTTATTATTGCATTTTTGGGCAAATATGTCTTTTTGACCGCAGATGTCATATTCAAGAGGTCCTGTCATGCTTTTTTTCTATTACAAGGGATATTTACATTCCTTGTAATAGGAATAAAAGTGACATTTTTTTTTTAAAGAACAGTGTAAAAATAAAAACTAAAAGGTACAATAAATAAGAAAAAAAATTTTTTTTAAACACGTCCAGCCGACCTCGTGTGCAGAAGTGAAAGCATTCGTGAGCAGCGTCCACATATGAAAACGGTGTTCAAACCACACATGTGAGGTCTCGCCGCAATCGTTAGAATGAGAGCAATAATTCTAGCATTAGACCTTCTCTGTAACTCAAAACATGCAACCTGTAGAGTTTTTTAAACATTGCCTATGGAGATTTTTAAGGGTAAAAGTTTGTCACCATTCTACGAGCGAGCGCAATTTTGAAGCGTGACATGTTGGGTATCTTATTTGCTGTCTTATTTTTTAATTCAAAAAAGTGTATTTCTTTCCAAAAAAAAGTGCGCTTGTAAGACCACTGCGCAAATACGGTGTGACAGAAAGTATTGCAACGACTGCCATTTTATTCTCTAGGGTGTTGGAAAAAAATATATATAATGTTTGGGGGTTCTAAGTAATTTTCTAGCAAAAAAAAAACAGTTTTTAACTTAAGCAGTGTAAACACCAAATCTCAGAAAGAGGCTCGGGGCTGAAGTGGTTAAAAGTCAGCAACTACAGTATGTGTAGCTGCTGACATAGGAGATACTTTTTTCTAGAGCAGGTAAGTGTAGCCGTGTTTGTTATTTTAATACAAAACATGGTATTAACTTTAGGCTTGCTCAATTAGGGCCTTTTCACACGTTCAGATCCGTCTGTCAGTTTTTTCAGCGGACCTGAACGGTTGCTCCATACATCTCTATGGAGCGACGGATATCGGCGGTGACATGTCCGCTGACAACCGATCCGCCCTGATCTGCTCCGCAAAGTCCAGATGGATGGAAACCCTATTTTCCATACGTCTGGCGGATCGGATCGGATGAAAACGGACAGTCGGTCCATAATCATCCGATCCCCCCACAGAGGAAAGCAGAGATCTGACAGGTCCGTGTGCAGAGACAGAAAAAAAAAAACTGGAAGTTGATTCGTTTCTATGCATAGCTGCACCAGATTTTGCACTCTCCAGGTTTACTAACCCCCCCCCCCCCCCCCCGTTCAAGTCTATGCACTGCAACCCACATCAACACAGCATTGTGTTTTCTATGTGCCCTTGTGTTAAGCTTGGGTTGATCTATAGAGATCAATGCAGCTCAAAGTAGATAGTGTGAGCAAACACTAAAAGTTTATCAGTTTACCAGAAACTAGTGACAGATCTGCCACAATCATATCACTAGCATTATGTGAAATCCACAAATTCTATTCTCAGCAAAATTGCCATCACTGTGGAGCAGGCAATGACCGGTACACTTTGACAATCCATTTTGTAGTACCAGCTTTGGGTGGTAGGGGGTGCTATGCATTGAAGGGCAGAAAGCTTGGTTTGAAGAGCTGCATTTACCTTCAATAGACTTGGGTTCACTGTCCAGTGTCCTAGTCTTGCAACGTAGACCTTCTCCTGTCCCATCTATCCATATATACATAGCCTGGACCTTATCTCCTTGTGGCAACTCCATGTAGGTCTTCTTCACTTCCTTGCATAGCGTTGAGCTGGCTGACAGTGCCATGGCTGCAGGTTAATCAGACACTGCACAGAAAAAAAAAGCAAACAAGTAGTTAACGCTGGAGGAAGTATTGGTATTCTAGCAGTCTGACAAGCCGAGTAGCGCTGATTCTTTAAGAACAATGCAAGGCTTTCCAGAGAGGTCCACAGTGGGAAGGAGCAGAATAAGCAATGTGGAATTAATTAAAGCTCCAGCTTTCCTCCACAATCTGATAGAGATCACTGATAGTGTGGCAGCTCTTTTTATTATACAGATAAGGCTAGCAGCAAACACTGATGCATTTGGCATGTTAAGACAGATTGAATGACGGGAGCCATTATCAGATTCAGAGTCATTTGGAGCAAAAATGGAGCTGCTACCCATGAAAGTATTACATTTTTATACAATTTTTAAATAAACCGCATTTTTCAGGGAGAAAAGAGGAGTTGTTGTTCGTGGCAACCAGTCAGGTTACTTTTGTTTACCGAATGTAATGCAAATTCTGAATGGCAGTATTATATTTCCTTAGCCTTATTAATCATGAATCACTTCTGTGTCAGGAAGTAATGATGTTGTCACCACAACATAGTAAACCGGTTTTATTAACGACTGCTCAGCTTGTTATACAAAAAAGTGCTGAACTATGCTGGCACCATCCACTAGTTGCTTCATGCCCTCCATGCTCGGGGACTCCATCTTTGGTGTGCAATAGAGATATACACACAACTTTGATCAGCTGACTCCATAGCTGCACATTTCCTGTATGACATGCTGAACTATTGTCAATAAAGGCGGTTTCATTGCAATTAAATTGAGGTGTGCCAGCAGTATATTTTCTTCTGTCTGCTGTGACGCCATCCACCAGTTCCCTCATGAACTTCAAGTTTGAGGACTCCACTTTTGGTGTGCAATGCAGATATATACAGTACATAACCCCTGTATGAAATTCTCTGACGTAACTGTTTTGTATTGCCAGTAGCAACCAGATCTATTCTTATTATATTCCTAAAGGGCACTAAATCAACTTTGGAGTTGATTTACTAAAGCCAAATAGACTGTGCACTTTGCAAATGCAGTAGTACTCTATAAAGTGCAGTTGCTCCAGACCTTAGAAAACGACAGGGAACTCTGCTGACGTCCATCATCCAATCATGTGCAAGCAAAAATGCTGCTTTTTTCTTTTTCTGGCATGTGATTGGGTATTCTTTGCGAAGTGAAGCTTTACCTCATTTACTAAGCTCTGGAACAACTGCACTTTGAAGAGTGTAACTGCACTTGCAAAGCGCACAGTCTATTTGTCCTTAGTAAATCAAGATGCTTGCTATGGGCAACACAAAAACACACACACACATTTCCTCTTCTAGACCATCCTTTCTCAACTAGGGTTCCTCCAGAGGTTTCTTGGGTTCTTTGAGCAAGTTCTGCCTCTCAGGTTACCACCGACTTCAATTATGTTTTTAAGCTATCTGTAAAGAGGGCATTCCCCCCACTGACTACCAATGTAAGGAGCATTCTTTCCACCAACACCTAAGGTAAGGAACATTCTTCCCACTAGCCACTAATGTAAAGTGCATTCTTTCCACTGACCACCAATGTAAGGGATATTCTTCCCACTGACGCCTAAAGGGACATTCTTCCCTCTGATATCCAATGTATGGACATTCTTCCCACTGACAACGAATGTAAGGGACATTCTTCCCACAGACACCCAATGTAAGGAGCATTCTTCACACTGACACCCAATGTAAGGACATTCTTCCACCGGTCCACCAATGTAAGGGACATTCTTCCCACTGACCATCAATGTAAGGAGCATTCTTCCCACCGACACTCAATGTAAAGACATTCTTACCACTGACATCCAATATAATGACATTTTTCTCATTGACATCTAATGTAAGGGACATTCTTCCCTCTGGCACTCAATGTAAGGATATTCTTCCCATTGACCACCAATGTAAGGGACATTCTTACCAAGGATGCCCAAAGTAAGGGACATTTTTCCCTCTGACAACAAATGTGAGGACATTCTTCCTACTGATGGCTAAAGTAAGGGACATTCTTCCTTCATTTTTCCAATGCATGGACATTCTTCCCACTGACACCTAATGTAAGGGGTATTATTCACACTGACCCCCAATGTAAGGAGCATTCTTCCACCGGTCCACCAATGTAAGGGACATTCTTCCCTCTGGCACCCAATGTAAGGGACATTCTTCCCTCTGGCACCCAATGTAAGGGACATTCTTCCCTCTGGCACCCAATGTAAGGGACATTCTTCCCTCTGGCACCCAATGTAAGGCCATTCATCCCTCTGGCACCCAAAGTAAGGGACAGTCTTCTCTCTGACCCCTAATATTAGGACATTCTTCCTTATGGCACCCAATACAAGGGACATTCTTCCCTCTGGCACCCAATTTAATGGACATTCTTCCCTCTGGCACCCAATGTACGAACATTCTTCCCACTGACACTCAATGGGAGGGACATTCTTTCTACTTACACCTGATATATGGAATATCCTTCCCACTGATACCTTTTGGAAGAGACATTTTTTCGGTACATTACCACCATGGTAATGTACCGTAATTTGTGGACATATTAATTATGTCGAGAGGGTTCCAAAGGACCTGAATGTTATTTCAGGTGCTCCTTTGTGCCAAAAGGGTTGAGAAAGGCTGTTCTGGACACGTTCATGAATGAGGTGGAGGCTCACTTAGCAAAGCTGAATGTACCTAACTGTTATGCCCTGTACACACGGTCGGACATTGATTGGACATTCTGACAACAAAATCCATGGATTTTTTCAGATGAATGTTGGCTCAAACATGTCTTGTACACACGGTCGCACAAAGTTGTCGGAAAATCTGATCATTCTGAACGCAGTGACGTAAAACACGTACGTCGGGACTATAAACGGGGCAGTAGCCAATAGCTTTCATCTCTTAATTTATTCTGAGCATGCGTGGCACTTTGTGCGTCGGTTTTGTGTACACACGATCGGAATTTAACCATCGAATTTTGTTGTCGGAAAATTTTATAGCCTGCTCTCAAAATTCCGACGGAAAAAGTCCAATGGAGCCTACACACAATCCGAATTTCTGACAACATAATCTGATCACACTTTTTCCGTCAGAGAATCCGACCGTGTGTACAGGGCATTATGATGCCAGGGGACCAGAGGCTAGTTACAACTGTAGGCCTATTTAAGCTGTTTATGCCACAGACATGATCAGTCACGTCAGAGTTCCTTTAAAGAGAACCTGTCACTTGAACACAGAGGAGGGTTCTACTTTGTGAACTAAGCTAACTTTAAAGCGGAGGTAAACTCATCCATTTAACAGTTTCAAAAAACAGTTACATTTCCGGCACATCCCGGGAATGTAACACTCCCATTGGTTGTGCTCTCAACCAAACTGTCAAACCATCCAATGGCTGGTGTCATAGCTGATCACATGTGCAGCACCATGGCAGTTGTAGATCAAACAGAGGCCAAGATGGCAGCTTCCATGGCTAAAAACAATAGGAGGGTTTACTTCCACTTTTAGCCCACATATTTCTAGTAGAATCACTACGGGTTAGTAAGGACTAAAGAAGCCAATCTTTATGGCGCAGGTTTTGGTTACCAATGTCAAAAAGAGTCCAAAAGAAGAATATTCTCTCATGTGATAATAAAAGTCCCCCTCAAAATTTGTAAAATCACACAGGAAAATTTAATTTTGCTTATGCAGCTAGCGTTGTTTTGAAATGCAAATCAAAGTTAGGAAAACATTGCTCAAAATGGCTGCCCCCACCACAGGCACATACAAATGAATGAGGCACGGGCAGCTGTACCCTTCCATAGGGAGATACACTCCATAGAAACAGAAGAATACATTGAGGCTGGAGACATCAGAAAAACATGTTATGTAAAAGAAGGAGCAACCATGAGACACTGATAAACATTACATAATAGAGAATAGGAGCAGGAGACCACCTATACAGGACAGACCGGGGGGATCCAACGTCACCTGTACCCAATACCCAATATAAGAGGTATGGAGCCAAAGTCAAATGATGTGCATCAGCTATCAGCGGTTGCTTTGTGATTGGTCGCTATGGGTTTTCGTACACCGCAGAAATTACCGTCACATATGCAACCTTGTGACAATCTGTTTTAATGTATCAGTGAAATAAAATAGCATCATTAAGTACCGTCAGATTAACGTGCAGATACATAGACTAAAGATAAACACGAGGAAGCAGGTGCAGGACAATAATATGACAAACAGATGGACCGTGTCAGTCACTGCGTGTGCGAAAACGCGGAGCAAAACAGGTGCCATTGTCTGGGGGCCCATTCACATTAATGTGAGCCGTTAATACAAGTTTCTGTGGTAATGTGTGTTGTCCATTCATTAGGAAGAGGCTGCCAAAGCTTTACAATGGACAAAAAAAAAAAAAAAGTTCATGCCCATTTTGTTAAAAACGCAGCACACCACAACGCACAGTATGTGCTGCACTCTACTGAACCGTGAATTGGTGCCCCCCCCCCTCCACCGCAGCACGCCACACATAGCACAGATGCATTGCCATGGGTTATGGCAACACGCAGTTTAACCCTTATTTGCATCTGAGTGTTCTGTTGCGCTTTTTTTGCGCATATTCCTATGCATGACAACACTCAACATCAAGAATCCTATTGTGGCTGTTCACATTTCTGCACTCAGCCTCACCAAGCTCCAAAAGGTACCTTTGCTTTTATATGTGGAGCTGTATTGAATGTTTTTTTTTTAGCCTCTAACAGAAACGTCTGTAAATGTGAAAAACATTGCGCTTTTTTTTGTGTTTTTGCGCTGGAGAAACATACAAAAACGCACATCTAAGCCCACAAAAACATGCAAAAAATGCTTCCAAAACGCCTGAATTACGATCAGCTCAGGTGTGATTGGGGGGCTTAGTGTAATTGTCACAATAACTGGCAGAAAAAAATAACAGTCTTCCTATTGATCTATCTTTCTGTATCTATTAATCAATAACTATCTCTCTATCTATCTGTCTATCTATCAATCTATCTCTCTATCTATCTGTCTCTCTATCTATCTGTCTATCTATCTGTCTATCTATCTATCTATCTATCTATCTATCTATCTATCTATCTATCTATCTATCTATCTATCTATCTATCTATCTATCTATCTATCTTCATAGCCTACATTATCTATCTATAACTATCAATATCTATCTATCAATATCTATTCATCAATCTATCTATCATTATCTATCTCTCAATCTAGCAATATCGATCTATCAATCTCTATCTATCAATCTCTATTTATCAATCTATCTATCAATATCTATCTCTCAATCTATCAATCTCTATCAATCTCTATCTATCAATCTCTATCTATCAATCTCTATCTATCAACCTCTATTGATTAATCTCTATCTATCAATCTCTATCTATCAATCTATCTCTATCTATCAATCAATATCTATCTATCTATTGATTGACTAGCCTCTCTATCTATCTATCTATTGATTGATCAATCTCTCTCTCTCTTTATCGATCTGTCAATTGATTGATTAATCTGTTGTCCCCAACTATTCCAGATGTCCATGCACAATTGTTGGAAATGTGACTATTACTGATATTTAATGACACCCCCAATTTTTACACACTGGGGTGAATCATTATCACACGTCATCGCTCTCATGACATTTAAAAATCAGGCAAATATAAAATAAAATATCCCCAAAATAATGTCCTGTACGATGTTCTTTGGTCCTGTAATTGGAGGGTCGGGGTTTGGATGTCCCTGGTGATTCTTCTAAAATATTAGTATCTATGATACCACCCCTGGACATTACAGGCTCGTTCACACCATGAACTGCGCATTTTTTTCTTGCGCGCTGGCAGGCGTTTGATGTGCTTTTTAATGCCCATTTACATGCGCTTGTCCCGTAAGTGTTTGTTCTTTGGGCTTTCTGTTGTTTGTGCACTGCGATGTGTTTATATGCGTTTGCTTGCGGTTTTTTTTCTGTCCGTTTGCGGTGCCGAAAAATGCTGCTTGCTGTACTTTTTTTTTTCCTCTGCGCTGCGTTGTAATGGTGTGAACTATGTCCATAGAATAACCTGGATTTTAGGCTGAACATGCAGTGGAAAGAAATACAGTCCCAAATGCATCCAATGTGAATGGACCCTACACTATACATTGTATACATTGTATTCTTTTGTGAGCAGACCTGATCCCTGGGAGAGATGAGAATACAGAACACACTGAGCTCTCTGGATGGCTCCTAGATCTGATCCAGGCAAGGCACATGTGCAGCATCCTCTCTGGGCATGCTGAGACTTGTAGTTCTATAGAAGCTGACCAATCACTGATGGGGAAATAAGCCTAGACTTATATAGATTGTATATAATAAAATATGGAGATGTGTGCTTACCTGTGTCAGAGGAGGATGGAGATGACAATGACAGTCCAGGCTCAGTGGGTGTTCCCAGTTCTGTTGCTAGGTGTCACTTAGAAGCTCCCATTCTCAGCTTTGCTGCTGGCTACTTAGCCCTGTACATATATTGAGGAGTGCAGGGCCCGCCCACAGCAGGCTGATTGGCCGCTGGCAAACGTGATCGCTACATGCCATGCTAGCCACCTCCCTTGGCGCCGCGCTATTGGCCGCGGACTGGGAAGGGGCGGGCCCGTCTCGAGAAAGGGGCGCACACCTCTCCTAGACCGAGAAAAACAAGAAGAGGAGGAGGAGGAGGACAAAGGAGAGGGGGACATTGGAGAGGAGGGGGTGCACCGAGGAGAAGAGGGGGCACAGGCTGGGGGGCACGCCGGGGAGAGAAGGGGGCATTGGGAAACATCCAGAGAACATGGAGGGTGGGGGGCTGGGTGTCAGCTGTTGTGGGCTTTCCTAGTACAATAAGTGCTAAATCATGGCATTGGTCTGTGTGAGAACATATTACATAAGCTGGGGGCTCCTATCACCTCTGTGCAATACACATTTCTATGTAGACAGGAATATACAGGCTGCACCTGCTGACTTCTCATGAAAATGCGTATCGCCTGGCTGCCATGCTGTAGCAGTGGTCACAATAAAGTGTAATTAACCACTTCGTATCCGGGCCATTGATAAGAAATTACTTAGAACCCCCAAACATAATAGTTATATATATATATATATATATATATATATATATATATATATATATGTATAAATTATTTTTTTTTTGCAGGGGCCCTATAGAATACAATGGTGATCGTTGCAATTTTTGATGTCACAATATTTTTTGTGCTGCGGTTTTTCAAGGGCATTTTTTTGTAAAAAAACATTTTCATGAATTAAAAAAAAAAACACTAAAATTAGCCCATTTTTTTTCTATAATGTGAAAGATGATGTTAACCCGAGTAAATAGATACCTAACATGTCACTCTTTAAAACCGGGAACACTCGTGGAATGGCGCCAAACTTCAGTACTTAAAAATCTCCATAGGCGACACTTAAAATTTTTACAGGTTACCAGTTTAGAGTTACAGAGGAGGTCTAGGGCTGGAAATAATGGTCTTGTGTCTTGTCTTGTGTGTGTGGTTTGTACGCCGTTTACATATGCGGGCGCAACCGACGTATGTGTTCGCTTCTGCATGTGAGCACGTGGGGAGGGGGGTGCCGCGCTTTAAAAAACCTTATTTTTTTTATTGTTCGTTTTATTTTTACACTTTCCCTTTTAAATTATTAATTTTTTTTAAATTACTTTTATTCCTATCTATTCTTCGTTCCTCCCAAGACCTCCTGCTCTCTAGCTCCCTCATCACCTCCTCCCATATTTGCCTCCAGGACTTCCCCCGAGCCTCTCCCATCCTCTGGAATACCCTACCCCAATCTGTCAGACTATCTCCAAATCTATCTACTTTTAGGCAATCACTGAAAACTTTTCGGAAAAGCCTATTCTGCCTCCACCCAATAACTGTTCTTTTATTTTCTTCATCAGCTCATCCCCCACAGATTTCGTATCACTTGACCCTCCCTCCTAGATTGTAAGCTCTAATGAGCAGGGCCCCCTGATTCCTCCTGTATTGAATTGTATTGTAACTACTGTCTGCCCTAATGTTGTAAAGCGCTGCGCAAACTGTCGGCGCTATAGAAATCCTGTATAATAATAATTCCCTTATATACTCGAGTATAAGTCGTTCCGAGTATAAGTCGAGGCCCTAATTGACCACAAAAAAATGGGAAAAACTTATTGACCCGAGTATAAGACGAGGGTGAGAAATGCACAGCTACTATAATAGTGCGTACACACGGTCGGACTTTGTTCGGACATTCCGACAACAAAATCCTAGGATTTTTTCCGACGGATGTTGGCTCAAGCTTGTTTTGCCTACACATGGTCGCACAAAGTTGTCGGAATTTCCGATCGACAACCACGCGGTCACGTACACCACGTACGACGAGACTAGAAAAGGCCGGTTCAGAACCAAGCGCGGCACCCTTTGGGCTCCTTTTGCTAATCTCGTGTTAGTAAAAGTTTGGTGAGAGACGATTCGCGCTTTTTCAGACTCGTGGCTTTCAGATCGTTTTCTGCCGTTCAGTTTGTGCTTGTGGGTTTGTATCTGCTCTTCAGTGCGTGCAAGCAAGTTCCGCGTGACTTAGTCATTGTATTCTTGTTCGTTCGTTACTGGTTTTCAGGTCGCTCTTCACAGGCCTTGCTGTTCTTCAGTGCGTTCTGTTACTTCGTTCTGAGCAGCCGACCGTTTTCTACCCATGTTTCGTATGCGTACTCCTCGTAGAGTTCGTGCTGTGCGGGGGCTTGGTGTTGGGGTCCTGACCTTGACACAAGTCCAGTCCATGAACAGGGTGGGGAGGAGTTTATGGACCAAGAATTGGTTGCTTCAGCGTGACAAGTTCTGTCATATGCCTTTGCTCCGTGAGATCCGTGAGAATAATCCTGATGATTTCAGGAACTCTCTCAGGATGACGGACCCCGTGTTTCACCGTTTGTTGGCTTCGCTGACCCCTTATATCAGCAGGCAGGATACCTGCACGAGGCAAGCCATCACCCCGGAGCAGAGGTTGGTCGCTACCTTGCTGTATTTGGCCACAGGGAGAAGCCTGCAGGACCTCAAGTTCTCGACAGGCATCTCCCCCCAGGCTCTTCTTTGTGGACATTTACTGCTTGTGTTTGTTTGAGCTGACCCTGACAGAAATGTGTGGAGTGCAGAAAATGTCGTGATTGAGTAACCTTATACAAAGCACTGTTGGCTGTTATTTACTAAATGCAAAGACACTTTTCACTTCAAGTGCACTTGCAACTGCACTGAAACTGCACTTGTAGTGCAAAGAGGATTTGCCCTTAGGAAATGACCCCCATTTTCTCATAAAACAACAATTACATCATCCCAAAAGTGTTGTAGTGTTGAGACAATAATCCACACATTCTTGATGAACAATCTTTTTAATACCTGCACAATCACATGTGCATTTACCAAAGGTTATTCTGACAAACCGACATGTTTGTTGTATAACAATTTTTGTGGTGTCATTATCCAAAATCAAAATGTGCATGTTATAGAAAACAGGCCTGTGTAAAACCCACAAGAAAGACACAAATCTTGATCTTACAAAGTTCACATTTGGTAGAACTGGAAGGCAATATCAGACATGAGTATTTAGGAACTGTGTTTGATATTGCGTTCAGATGGGGGGAAATCACCCCTGGAAAAGCCAAATTTGGAAGATGCACACAAATTTCACAATGTCAACATGTGCTATCTGCCATCACGGGGGATCAAGGGACGTGTTTTGGGGGAGAAAGCCCTTCCTCACCGCTATTTTATTATTGAGGAAGGGGTTGAACCCCCAAAACGCGTCCATTGATCTCCCGTGATGGCAGATAGCACATGTTGGCACACTGTGTACATCCTCCAAATTTGGCTTTGGGAAAAATCACAAAAACATTTCGCACATTGTAGCACACAAAAGAAGAAAGTGATTTGGAGGGGCTTTAAACTCGCCCCAAAACATCAATGATGTTTTTATATTTTGGAATAACATCATTGATGTTTTGCTTGATGTTTTCCAATTGTAAATTACACCCCATGATCTCCCCGATCAGGATATGGGCACTTTCGGATGTGAAAGGGTCTTCATCCACAACCTCACGATCACCTAAAAAGAGAGGAACCCCAAAATAAATTAGGTTTCAAAAAAATGCCGCCATCCATCTCTTATCTGAGCCTGTGGTTGCAGACACTCACCTGTTGTGGTAACTACTTCCACCACGTCTTCTTCCTCCTGCTCATCTTGTGTTGGGGGAACTTCCCCTTCTTCCAGAGGGGGGGGGGGTTTTGGTCTCCTCGGATGAGGGGTGTCCTCCGAGTCTTTTCTCCCCTATGTAAAACAAAAATGGTATAATTAGCACACAGATATTTGATGGCAGAACTAGAAATATGAAACATTGCTTGGAAGTGGGGTACAATGATCTATTTTAGCCGAGTTCCAAGATGTAGCTTTTTTAGTGTCCTTTGTCAAGCTGCAATACTTTACCTGTTTGGTACAAGCTTCACAGATGGAGACCCCCCCTATAGTATACACTGGAGCACCTGTGTGGCCCCCTAATAAAAATGGTGTTCTGGGGTCCCACACTAGTGCTCCAGTGTCCAGATGTGAAAACAGCTGCTGAGTGTCCTCTCCTTACACAGAATCTAGTTTGCATTTCATTCTAGTAACAAAGCCATCTACACAACCAAATTCTTTGAAGACAAGTATAGGGCGTCAAAATGGTGGCCAAATGCATATGGCCTAAACAATGGTATTTTATCGTCCAAAATAAAAATGTGTGATCCGAACGAATAATGTGCCCATGAACATGAAAGTTGCCATTTTAAACTGTATAACAGTTCCTAAAAGCACATGGAGCAGCACGAACGTAATAAACACAAAAAGAATAGGAACACAGCACAACTACTTACTTTATTGCAGCACTCTCCGGATCTTTCTGTACTGCTCATGTTCTCGTAATTTCAGGTCCGACCACCGCTTCCTGAGCTGATCTTTCAATCGTCGTACCCCGAATTTCCGGTGCAGACTCCTGACCACTTTCGCCATGATCTTGGCCTTTCGGACATTGTGGTTGGGGTAAGGCCCATACTTTCCATCATAGTCGGCCTTCTTCAGGATGTCCACCATCTCCAACATCTCCCCAAAGGACATATTTGAGTCCTTTAATCTCCTTCTGGATCGGGACGTTTCAGGCTCCAGCCTTTCCTCCTCCTCCTCCTCCTCCTCCTCGTTGCTGTAATTAGCACGATCCTGCTGTCTATCCGCCATGTGCTCTTCCCCCACTGCGCCGAACGAAAAGGGGCGGGGAATAGACTAGAAAGAACGTCAGGGGCGGGCGGAGTTATACGCATGCGCAGTGTGTATAAATCGTAACGCGCGCGTCTTACGTATGATCTGTGAGCGGAGGAAGGAGCATCGGAGACGCCGATCGTGCTAACGAAGGTAGGATCTAAACTTGGGCCTATAATGCTTCGAAAGGGAAGCCTATATTGTAACAAGATTAGGGGAGTTTGGCCTGACATTAGGGTTTGTCTTGTGTTGTGTCTTGCAGAGAAAATGGATGGGTTCAACGACCATAATTTCCTGCCCCTGTTTATTGACAAGTACAGGGAGCTGCCCTGTCTGTGGCAAGTGAGATACCCCCACTATAATCACAAACAGAAGAGGCAGGCAGCGCTGGAGAAACTGCTGGAGTTGGTGAAGCCGGTGGTCCCCACAGCAACCATCCCTTATTTAAAAGCAAAAATTGGTGGCCTGAGGAGCACTTATCTGAGGGAGCGCAAGAAGGTCACAGATTCCCAGAGGTCTGGAGCTGCAGCAGATGACATTTATGTCCCCAGGCTGTGGTACTATGAGAGACTGCGATTTCTGTCAGACCACACTGAAGTCAGGGAATCCCTCTCTACTCTTCCTTCCACTCTTCCTTCCATACCAGCTGAGGCTTCTGATGTCCAACCTGGGCCTTCCAGCCAGGAAGAAGTGGAGGAGCCCAGCTGGAGTCAGGTATAGCATTGTTCTACTGATTTCTGGGCAATAAAGAAATGATGTTTACTAGATGTTAGTATTGATCACTAAATGCTGATTAAAAAAAGTGTTTTACATATCAATAGACAGTAGTGGGCACCCAAAATTGGGACAAGAATGCAAAATGCTGGGCTCAGAATGATAGTCTGTTATATTTGTTAACATTCAATTTGCAGCAGTCAGGAGGTGAAAATTGTGTGTGATTGATGTAAAAAATACTAAAACTATGTCCCTTTTTCATACACAGGAAGACCTCAGCCAGGAGGAGGCTGTGGAATATGGCAGCCAGGAGGAGGCGGGGATTAGTGTCAGCCAGGAGGAGGCGGGGATTAGTGGCAGCCAGGAGGAGGCGGGGCTAAGTGTCAGCCAAGAGAAGCCAGGGACAAGTCGCAGCCTGACTGAGTCTCAGGTTCCTCCCCTCCGCCTGCCACATAAACGAGCCAGGAAGATGACTCCCAGTCCTGTGCAGGATTCAGCGTACAGGCTGATCCAGGAGGCTTCGGCGTCCCTCAGAGCCTTCCCCAGTCCTGAAGAGGCCTTTGCCTGCATGGCTGCCACCAAATTGCTGGGCATGCAGGAGGGCCAACGCAAGATCTCTGAGGACCTGATTTATAAAGTCCTACGTAAGGGGGAGAGTGGGGAACTGACACACAAGACGGATGTCATTGAGATCGACGATCCTCCTCCTCCTCCTGCTGCCACAACTCCACCACCACAGCCAAAGCCTGGAAGGAAGCGTGGAAGGAAGACCAAAGAGTGATTGCCCTGGGTTCAGTCTGGTCTGACAAAAGCTGCAGTCTCTCG
Organism: Lithobates clamitans; assembly: GCA_037952925.1. Classification (NCBI taxonomy): domain Eukaryota; kingdom Metazoa; phylum Chordata; class Amphibia; order Anura; family Ranidae; genus Lithobates; species Lithobates clamitans. The sequence goes on from JBBGZY010000992.1 coordinate 3,310,873, forward strand.
TATGACCACAGCCTGGGGACACAGATGTCATCTGCTGCTTTCCGGATCTCTCGGACTTCTGGACCAGACTGCACTCCCTTAGATATGGACTCCTCAGGCCACCAATTTTGCTTTTAAATAATTGATGTCTGCCCTGGGGGTCCAAGGCTTCGTCAATTTCTGCAGTTTCTCCAGCGTTGCCTCCCTCTTTGTTTTTTTATAGTTGTGACCCCTTAATAAAATTTTTTCGGTAAATTCTACTCTCCTGTGTGTGTTTTCATCCAAAAAGGACAGTTTGTTGGTGACGATTCAGGTACATTTCTAAAAACATAAAATGTGAAATTAACAAGGGACAACAACACCAAACAATCTCCTACAGATTAAATAGAACAACATATCAATGGTGTTGTGGGAACTTGTCACAAAAAACACACAAACATTTTCGGGAGTACAAATCAAAATCACCAAAAAAAAAAATTAAAAAAGAGAAACACAAAAAAAGAATCTACATTAAAGTCAAAAAAAAAAAAAATATGTTGTCAGAGAAATCAAAATATATTGAGGGAATCCCGATAAATAGTAACGAAAGAAGTTTGTGAGAAGTGTGTGTGAATATGAGCATCAAAACTACTTAATTCTTGTCACATTATAAAGAAGAAGAGAGTGCGCTGTATTAAACCATTTTGAACATTGCAGCGTGACGAAAGTGCTGTATCCATTGCGAACGCTAAGTTTACCAGAACGAGCTGTCCCGTGTCGGAATTTCTTCTGAGCATGCGTGGCACTTTGTGCGTTGGAACAGGCCACACACGGTCGGAATTGACGCGATCGGATTTTGTTGTCGGAAAATTTCATCTCCTGCTCTCCAACTTTGTGTGTCGGAAAATCCGATGGAAAATGTCCGATGGCGCCCACACACGGTCTGAATTTCCGACAACACGCTCTGATCGGACATTGTCCATCGGAAAATCCGACCGTGTGTACGGGGCATAAGTGGAAAAGGGGGTCAACAATGCCTATTTGCAGCCTCACTGTGCCCATTTGCATGCCTCACTGTGTTCATTTGCAGCCATAGGTCCCCCGAACATCAAACTCGGTAGTTAAGGGTTCCTAGATGCCCCCTAGCTGCAGCCAAAATTTGGGGTCTCTGAACCCAAAGGGTCCCAAAATGACATTGGTGCAGATGGACACAGTTGACCGATTTTGGGGCCCCGTATCTTAGGGCCACTTAGTGCTAGGAACCCCAAATTTGGGGTGCAAACCCAGTGGAACTAGCACGATAAAATATCCAAAGCTGGGGTTTCTAGCACCAAGTGGCCCCGAGATACCGGGCCCCTAAATGCGGTTCAGAAAATGTCAAGCACTTTTCTGCAGCAGAGAATGACATTTTCCGAACCGGATTTGGGGCCCCATATCTCGGGGCCACTTAGTGCTAGGAACTCCAGCTTTGGATATGTTATGTTAACAGTGCCACTGGGTTGGCACACCAAACATGGGGTTCCTAGCACTAAGTGGCCCAGAGATACGGGGCCCCAAAGTCGGTTCGGAAAATGAAATTTTTTGCTGCAGAAAAGTGCTTGACTCGAGTATAAGTCGAGGGGGGCACTTTCAGCACAAAAAAATGTGCTGAAAAACTCGACTTATACTCGAGTATATACGGTAATTCATATTACAAGGAATGTAAACATCCCTTGTAATAGGAATAGGGCATGACAGGTCCTCTTTACAGAGAGATGTGGGGTCTATAAGTCCCCACATCTCTCCTATAAACTGGAAAGTCTGAAATTAAAAAAAACAAAAAAAAAGATCTCAGCCTTTCCACCTGAATACAGGGCAGTGTTTACATCTCCGGAAGTGACGTCATTACGTTGCACCCGGCCCGCGAAGGTCATAGAGATGACCGGGGACCACCTGGTCCGCAGTCAGCTCTATGGTAAATGGCCAATTTATTCTCCAGCTCGCCGATCGCGCAGGCGAGCCGGTAGAAGCGCAGGAGGGGGGCGTCCCCTCCAGCCGCCTGTAAAAACAATCAAAACAGCCGCTATGATTGTTTTTACAATGCAGGAAATCGTCAGCAGAAACAAATGATATCTCAATGATGCCTGCAGCTGTACCTATCATTCAGATGTCACCACTCAAAGTCCAGGACGTCATCCTACGAGCAGGAAGTGGTTTGGTCAGGACATTTTTTTGCTATTCAGCACTGCGCTATTTTAAACCCTCCACGCCTAATTGTAAAACAACTCTACATACCTAAGCACAATTTTGAAACTTTGACATGTGTTAGTAAAACGGTACAGAATGCCTTGTATTTTTCTCACTGAATGCAGGGCGTTCTTTAATCTGGTAAGGTGGAGATCGTGGTGTCACCTTCCTGCCACTCCACCTCATTCAACCAGACAACACTATGCACTTATTGAGACCCGGAAGACAGCGACTACTACAGTGATCATCCGATTTCGCAGCCTTCCCCCAGGTATAGAATATGTATACTTGTGCCAAGCTGGACCATTGTAACTCTGCAATGAATGCATACCTGGAATTCAGTCACACCCTTCTAATGTTGGGCATACACTTTTTCTAGCAGAGATTTGTTCAGACAGAACCTTTACAGATAAAAATGTTATTAATTAAAATAAAAACACAATAAATGGATTGAACTGGCCACGGCCCTTTATTATTGGCAATAAATATTGAACCAATAAGTATATATGAATATATATATATAATAAATTCCAATATTATTTAATAAATATGTAAATAAATACCATCAAATACCAAAATCTACAACTATTTTTACTCAGCCATTACAGCTCAAGTAAATACAAAACAACCATTAAAATGTCACCTTTCTAAAAGAAAGGGACTTGAAATGCCACATAACAAGAACCGCGACATGGGAGGGAGGGCGGGACAATCTTCTTCTCTTGCTGTCCCCGCTGACTGTCAAACTGATGACGCAACCTTATATAGTCTCTTAAGCTGAGCAAAAAACTGTTAGTTTGACATTTAAATATTTTAACCAATTATATACAATATGCAAATTAGGTATATTTATATATTGAATGACACTAGCGTAACATGTCTGTCACAGTCCCATAGGTGTGGTAGTTCAAATTGCTTTCCCTACCCCACCTAAAATAAAAACACAAAACACAATAAATAATTTGACCTGGCCGCGGCCCTTTATTATTGGCAATAAATATTGAACCAATAAGTATATATAAATATATGTAATAAATTTCAATATTATTTAACAAATATGTAAATAAATACCATCAAATACCAAAATCTACAATTATTACAACCATTACAGCTCAAGTAAATACAAAACAACCATTAAAATGTCCACACGCCAGGCTCACTATTCACATATAGTGGGCCTGGCACCCCACCCGAACCGAGGCCAGCTCAACTGTAAACCCAGATTGAAAATATCCAGAGCAGTGTGCATGAGCTCTGATTTCTGAGCACAACTAGGCATTCCGGATCGTGGGGGGGAATTGGTGCGATTAGGTTACAGTCAATAGTCAGGGTCTGTATATTTTGGACAGGATTTTTTTTTAAATTAGCATCAGTATCGGTGTGTTTTAGGTAGGAAAAGAAAAAGCAAAATGTGCACTATTGTTTCTGGGCTGTACTACGGGTACGAACAACAACTAACATATACATTTGTGATATCGCTGCAATCGTCAGGAGCAGGAGAATTTATTTTGGGTTGATCTTTGGTTGGTAGGTTATGGTAGTAACAAGAAATATACAGCTACATTTAATTTTTTTTTTTTTACTATCCAGACTGAGCCTCTTTCTGAGATTTGTTGTTTACAAGTTAAAAACAGTTTTTTTTTCGCTAGAAAATTACTTAGAACTCACAAACATTATACATTTTTTTCTAACACCCTAGAGAATAAAATGGCGGTCGTTGCAATACTTTCTGTCACACCGTATTTGCACAGCGGTCATACAAGCGCACAATTTTTAAATAAAAAATAAGACAACAGTAAAGTTGTCCCAATTTTTTTTTTTTTATATTGTGAAAGATAATGTTACGCAGAGTAAATTGATACCCAACATGTCACTTCAAAATTGTGCCCACTTGTGGAATGGCAACAAACTTTTACCCTTAAAAATCTCCATAGGCGACATTTAAAAAATTATACAGGTTGCATGTTTTGAGTGGAGGTCTAGGCTAGAATTATTGCTTTTGTGGCGATACCTCACATGTGTAGTTTGAACAGTGTTTTCATATGTGGGCGCTACTCGCGTATGCGTTCGCTTCTGCACACGAGCTCAGCAGGACGGGGCGCGTTTAAAATGTTTTTTTTCTTATTTATTTTACCTTTTTTTTTTTCTTTTTTTACGCTGTTCTTTTGAAAAAAAATTGTGTCACTTTTATTCCTATTACAAGGAATGTAAACATCACTTTTAATAGAAAAAAAGCATGACGGGACCTCTTAAATATAAGATCTGGGGTCAAAAAGACCTCAGATCACATATTTACACTAAAATGCAATAAAAAATAAAAATAAAAAAATTGGTCATTTGAAAAAATTGAATAAAAAAAATGGCCCTTTAAGAGCTATGGGCGGAAGCGTTTTGACGTAGTTTCCGCCCTGCAATGGTATGGGGACGGGTGGGGGCCATCTTCCCCTCACTTGTCTCCATACCACACCCGGAAGAGGACCCAATCGCCTCCGCCGCTGCCGACGGCTTAGGTGAGCAGCTGAGGGCCCTCTCCCGCCGAATCCGCCGCAGAGACCACTGTTATCGGAAACCAGACTGCCCGCTGAAGAAGAGGATATCGGGATTAAGGCAGCTAGCTGCCTTCATAACAACGATATCCTCCTTCAAAGTACCGACGTATATTGGCGTGCGGCGGTCCGTAAGTGGCTATTTTGGGTCAGTTTTCCTTTGATAATAAAAAAAATCAAGGAATATCTATTATCATTTCCTACCAAAAAAAAGCCCAATTTGTCATGAAAAAACACAGTATAATCCACTTGGATGCACAAAGTAATTGTGATGATATGTGAATGGTGTCTGTGCCAAACAAGCGATCCCTTGTGGTTACTCTGTAAAGCCCCATACACACTATCAGATTTTCTGCTGATTTTTTCATTCAGATTTACCAAAACCATATAATATGAGGTCAAACCTTAGGAGTTTCAATTTGTATGCAATCAGGCAGGCCCTTGCACTACATGGTTTTGGGAAATCTAATGACAAAAATCAGCAGAAAATCTGATAGTGTGTATGGGGCTTTACAGGGTAGCTGCTCTGCACAGGATCCAGATCACTGTAGTAGCAATGACTACTACAGAGATTTTCTACTTCCACAGTGACCCTTCAGGTATGACATATATTTAAATATAGAAAATATAATTTGCACTCCAAAACAAAGCTCCTCTTATATTTAACTTCTTGGCATCAACAGTATGCAAATATGCGACCTCTTGGCGGGTGGGCCTTGACACCAAACGGCCACGTATTTGCGTACCAGAATGTAAATACAGCTGTGCCGAGAGCACGCGCTCTGCACAGCACAGTTACCGGTGGCTAACAAAAAGCTCATGATCGCTACTTGTGATCGGGAGCTTTCAGATTATGCAACAGCTAATCACGGCGAATATGATCATAAACCCTGCCCCGCCTCGCAGCATTTGAAATCCCTGAATGTATGTACAGTATCTCACAAAAGTGAGTACACCCCATTTTTGTAAATATTATATATATATATATATATATATATATATATATATATATATATATATATATATATATACTCTGCATCCAGTGTAGCCTGTATCTACAGTGCATTCCATGGTGTACTGTTTCTAATACACTTCAGGCAGTGTCTTAATATATATATATATATATATATATATACACTCTCTGCATTTAGTGTAGCCTATATCTACAGTGCATTCTGTGGTGTACTGTTTCTAATACACTTCAGGCTATATATATATATATATATATATATATATATATATATATATAAATAAATATACAGTGGGGCAAAAAAGTATTTAGTCAGCCACCAATTGTGCAAGTACTCAAACTTAAAAAGATGAGAGGCCTGTAATTGTCATCATAGGTATACCTCAACTATGAGAGACAAAATGTGGAAACAAATGCAGACAATCACATTGTCTGATTTTTGAAAGAATTTATTTGCAAATTATGGTGGAAAATAAGTATTTGGTCAATATCAAAAGTTCATCTCAATACTTTGTTATATATCCTTTGCTGGCAAGGTCAGAGGTTTGACAGAGGTCAAACGTTTTCTGTAAGTCTTCACAAGGTTGTCACACACTGTTGCTAGTATGTTGGCCCATTCCTCCATGCAGATCTCCTCTAGAGCAGTGATGTTTTGGGGCTGTCGCTGGGCAACACGGACTTTCAACTCCCTCCAAAGGTTTTCCATGGGGTTGAGATCTGGAGACTGGCTAGGCCACTCCAGGACCTTGAAATGCTTCTTATGAAGCCACTCCTTCGTTGCCCGGGCGGTGTGTTTGGGATCATTGTCATGCTGAAAGACCCAGCCACATTTCATCTTCAATGCCCTTGCTGATGGGAGGAGGTTTGCACTCAAAATCTCACAATGCATGGCCCCATTCATTCTTTCATGTACACGGATCAGTCGTCCTGTTCCCTTTGCAGAGAAACAGCCCCATAGCATGATGTTGCCACCCCCATGCTTCACAGTAGGTATGGTGTTCTTTGGTTGCAACTCAGCATTCTCTCTCCTCCAAACACGACGAGTTGTGTTTCTACCAAACAGTTCTACTTTGGTTTCATCTGACCATATGAAATTCTCCCAATCCTCTTCTGGATCATCCAAATGCTCTCTAGCAAACCTCAGACGGGCCCGGACATGTACTGGCTTAAGCAGGGGGACACGTCTGGCACTGCAGGATCTAAGTCCCTGGCGGCGTAGTGTGTTACTGATGGTAGCCTTTGTTATGTTGGTCCCAGCTTTCTGCAGGTCATTCACTAGGTCCCCCCCATGTGGTTCTGGGATTTTTGCTCACCGTTCATGTGATCATTTTGACCCCACGGGGTGAGATCTTGCGTGGAGCTCCAGATCGAGAGAGATTATCAGTGGTCTTGTATGTCTTCCATTTTCTAATTATTGCTCCCACAGTTGATTTCTTCACACCAAGCTGCTTGCCTATTGCAGATTTAGTCTTCCCAGCCTGGTGCAGGTCTACAATTTTGTTTCTGGTGTCCTTCAACAGCTCTTTGGTCTTCACCATAGTGGAGTTTGGAGTGTGACTCTTTGAGGTTGTGCACAGGTGTCTTTTATACTGATAAGTTCAAACAGGTGCCATTAATACAGGTAATGAGTGGAGGACAGAGGAGCCTCTTAAAGAAGAAGATACAGGTCTGTGAGAGCCTGAAATTTTGCTTGTTTGTAGGTGACCAAATACTTATTTTCCACCACAATTTGCAAATAAATTCTTTCAAAAATCAGACAATGTGATTGTCTGGATTTGTTTCCACATTCTGTCTCTCATAGTTGAGGTATACCTATGATGACAATTACAGGCCTCTCTCATCTTTTTAAGTGGGAGAACTTGCACAATTGATGGCTGACTAAATACTTTTCTGCCCCACTGTATATATATATATATATATATATATATATATATATATATATATATATATATATATATATATATATTCTGCATCCAGTGTAGCCTATATCTACAGTGCATTCCGTGGTGTAAAGTTCCTACTACATTTCTGGTGGTATACACAGTACACAATACAGTGCAGCCGTAGTACAGTTTTCACTACTTTTCTGGTGGTGTACACAGTATCTAATACAGTGTGTACAGTTTCTACTACAATTCTGGTGGTGTGCACAGTACACAATACAGTGCAGCCATAGTACAGTTGTTATTACAGTGCAGGCGGTGTACACAGTATCTAACACAGTGTGTACAGTTTCTACTACACTTCTGGTGGTGTACACAGTACATAATACAGTGCATCTGTAGTACAGTTGCTAATACAGTGCAGGCAGTGTACACAATATCTAATACATTGTGTACAGTGTCTACTACACTTTTGGTGGTGTACACAGTATAAAATACAGTGCAGCCGTAGTACAGTTGCTAATACAGTGCAGGCGATGTACACAGTATCTAATACAGTGTGTAGAGTTTCTACTACACTTCTGGTGGTGTACACAGTATCTAATACTGTGTAGTGTGGTGTTGCAAAACAAATCAAACAAAACAAAACAAAATATACATCATGTCCGGGAGGCCACCAAGGAGATGCAGACGCTCACAGACCACTAAAAGAGGACAAGCAGCCTCTGTGTCTACAGTCAACAGTGCTAGTCGTGGACATGGTGCATCCTTTGCAGGTGGCCGTTGGGGAATGCTTGTCCTTTTTTTCTGCTGCTGGCCGTGTTATTGAGCTGGAACATGCAGAAGAGTTGGTGGAGTGGATAACAAAGCCGTCCTCATCCTTTGTCACCCAGGCTCAGAGTAGTTTGCTTTCCAATGCAGCTGCCAAAGCGGCCTATTCCACCGGCTCCTTGTAAACAGTCACTCCTTCCGTAGCCCCACCATCATGCACGGAGGAATCCCCAGAACTATTCGACCACAGTGTCGAGTACATGCTGCTGAAGGATGTGCAGTGATTTGAAGGCTCCGATGTTGGTTCCCAGGTTGAGGAAGGGAGTAATGTGAGCCTAGAGAGAGGGGGTGCCCAAGAAGGACAAGAAACTGGCAGTCATGTTCCCCCAGCTGCAGCATACTGCCAAATTTGCTCCAGTGACAAGGAGGAAGGGGATGATGAGGTCACTGACTCTACTTGGGTGCCTGAGAGAAGAGAGGAGGAGGCACAAATCCAACAAGGCAGGATGTCCTCTAGGGGGCAGCCTAAGGACAGCCACCCTATTGCATCACACCGCAGAGCTCCACAGGTGCAGGGTGCTGCTGACTCCACACTGACTTTTAAAAGTTCCTTGGTGTGGGCCTTTTTCGACAAGTGTGCAGCAGATCGCACCGTTGCTGTTTACAACCTATGTCTAAAGCAGATCAAGTGTGGCCAGAACAGCAGCCACTTGGGCACCACGTGCTTGACCAGACATATGACAACCTCCTTGCAGTCCATTAGCAACAGCACTTGAAAGACCCACATCGAAGAAAAAGGCGGACTTCTTGCTCCTCATCTGGCATCTCTAACCCCACTATACCTCCAGTCCTCTCAAAAACCTGCACTGAGAGGAATGAAGGTATAACAATAGGTGTCCCAAGTACTTGCAGCCAATCTGCTAGCAGTAAACAACCATCTGATTTTAGCAGGCAAATTTCCCTACCCCAGTTGCTGAACCATAAAAAGAAATTCGGTCCCAGCCATCCACATGCTCAACATCTGAATGCTAGCTTGGCCAAATTGCTAGCACTGCAACTGCTGTCTTTTTTCAGCTGGTAGACTCTGCCCCCTTTCGTGAATTTGTGAAATGTGCTGTACCTCAGTGGTAGGTTCCAAAATGCCATTTCTTTTCACGGAAGACCATTCCGGCTCTCTACCGGCATGTGGAAGGCAATGTTTTGGCCTTGTTGGACAGAGCGGTCAGCAGTAAGGTGCATATTGCTGCTGACTCATGGTTCAGCAGACATGAGCAGGGATGTTACCTTTCCTTCACGGCACACTGGCTAACTATGCTGGCAGCTGGGAAGGATGCAGGACAGGGTTCAGTATTGTTGGAGCTTGTTCCTCCACCACGCCTCCAAAATGCTAGTGGTGATTCTGTCACAGCTCTCTCCTCCACGCCCTCCTTTTCTTCTTCCTCTATGGCCTCTTCTGCAGATTTGTTCTCTGAACCAGCGGTGCTCCGTAAGCGTTCAAGGGGATACGCAAGCAGTCAGGCAAAAAGATGCCATGCAGTGCTTGAGTTGGTCTACTTAGGAGACAGGAGCCACACTGGGGCAGAGATTCTGTCAGCTCTACAGGGGCAGGCTCAGAGGTGGTTGACGCCACGCCAGCTTCATCCAGGAATGGTTGTATGTGCAAATGGCACCAACCATCTCTCCGCCCTCCGACAGGGACACTTGACCCTTGTTCGGCACACGTCTTGAATTTTGTGGTGCAGCGGTTCTTGAGCAGGTACCCAGGCTTACAGGATCTCCTGAGGCAGGCCAGAAAAGTCTGTAATTTCCAGCCGGACATACAATGCCAGTGCTCGGCTAGCTGACATTCAAAGGGAATGCAGCCTGCTCACCAACAGCCTCATCTGTGATATGCCCACCAGGTGAAACTCAACGTTGACATTGCTGCAGCGGCTGCACACGCAGCAGAGGGCCATCAATGAGTACATGTGTGAGTATGGAACCAGGACAGGGTCAGGGGAGCTTGGCTTCTTTTCGCCACGCCAGTGGCTACTGATCAAGGATGCATGCACTGTCCTGTCACCATTTGAGGAGGCCACAAGAATGGTGAGCAGCGACAATGCATGCATCAGTGACACTGTCCCTCTAGTCTTTCTGTTGGAGCATGCGCTTTGTGGAATAATGGACAGGGCACTTGAGGCAGAACAGCGGGAGGAAGAGGAGGACTTCCTTACCTCTCAAGGCCCCCTTTATCCAGATAGCATTCCAGCGGGCCTGCCAGACACACAGGAAGGAGAGGAGGATGAGGACTGTGTCAGCATGGACGTGGAGGATAACACTCAGCAGCAATCTTCAAGGGATGGTTTTCAGTCCCCAGAAACCCAAGGAGTTGTACGTGGCTGGGAGGAGGTTGTTATGGAACATGTGATCCTTAGTGACCCAGAGGACTCAGAATCGAATTCCTCTGCAAACTTACGCTGCATGGCCTCCCTGATTCTGCAAAGCCTGCGAAAGGACCCTAGGATTCGTATTATCAAGGAGAGGGATTATTACTGGCTGGCAACCCTTCTTGATCCACGTTACAAGAGTAAGGTTGTAGAACTTATCCTGCCTTCGCAGAGGGAGCAGAGGATGAAACATCTTCAGGAGTGCTTGAAGAAAGGTTTGTGCAATGCATTTCCAGACCCTGGTAGGCTACAATTTCCTGTTGCTTCAAAACATGTTGCTGAGGCTTCGTTCAGCCAGAGTAAGAGTGGTGGAGAAGGTGGCCGGGTGACCCATGCCTTTAAACAATTTTTCGGTCTTCAGCGCCAAGGTCTGAATGGTTCAAGCAACCATTGCCAGCATCTTCTTTACATGGTGCAGGAATATCTAGGGGCAAGAGCAGACTTGGAGACCTTTCCAACAGAGCATCCACTGGGTTACTGGGTCTTGAGGATGGACCATTTGCCAGAACTTGCTCAATATGCAATTGAGCTACTGGCCTGTCCTGCATCCAGCGTTCTTTCTGAACACACATTCAGTGCTGCTGGAGGGTTTGTAACGGATCATAGAGTGCGCCTGTCCACAGACTCCGTTGATAGGCTCACTGTCAGGAGGCTCAAGCCGCCTCCGTCCGCCGGGCTCCACGGCGCATGCGCGGAGGACTCACGCTGCGCCGTACACTCGTTCGCGGCCCAATGGTGCGGCGCGCGCGGGTGCACGGCGGTCCCCGTGTGCGCGCCGTGGCCGTGCGGGTGCCCGGCGGCGCGTCACGCTGACGCGCTCGCCGGTGGGCTACTTCTGATGGCTCCAGCGCCCAGTCGGGTTGCTGGTTAGTCGTCAGCTGTGCCCTGTCCCCTGTGCCTGATTTTCCCTAGTGTGTTCCCTGTGCTACTCTGCTTGTAAACGGATTATCTCTCTGCCTGCCTGATACCCCTGACCTCTGCTAAGTTAAACGGATTATCTCTCTGCCTGCCTGATACCCCTGACCTCTGCTAAGTTAAACGGATTATCTCTCTGCCTGCCTGATACCCCTGACCTCTGCTAAGTTAAACGGATTATCTCTCTGCCTGCCAGATACCCCTGACCTCTGCTAAGTTAAACGGACTACTCTCTCTGCCTGCCGGATACCTCTGACCTCTGCTTGTTTAACGGATTACCCTTTGTCTGCCTGATACCCCTGATCTCAGCCTGTTACACGGACTTGCTCCTGCCAGATACCCCACTCCTGATCTCTGCCTGAATACGGACTTGCCCGCCTTGGTTCCCCAGTTTCAGCTAACCATTTGTTTGCAGCTTCTCCTGTGTCCACGGCTACACGGACTTCCTTCAGGAAACTCAGTCCCCTCCGGAAGCCCGTGCCTCCGCGTGCCCCCAACTCCCTGTATCACCTCCAGGGGTCGGGTGCGCGTGGTCGTAAGGGCGAGCCGCTCTCGGCATCTCGGCCTCGGTGAGTATAGTCTTGACAGTACTAACCAGCCAGATGTCCGAGGCCGACAGAGCGCGCTCTCCTTTGGAGATCCTGTGCCAACAGGTCTCCACCCTGGCCGACTCAGTCCAGAAGTTACAGGAGGGGTATACTCAAATTGACAGCCGCCTCCAACAGATTGCTGGAGTACTTCCCCCCGCCACTGCAGTTCCGGCACCCAGCAATGAAGGGCCGCTCCCCCAGGCCACCGCCAGCCCTACCATTGTCATGGCACTTCCTGAACCTTGGGTCCCAGGTCATCGTAGAGTTGGGACATACCCTCGAAGAAGGTATCTATGGAATTTAACACAGGACTTCCCTGTTCCATTAAGCCATGGGCCCAGGCCTGAGGTTCCTCTGACAGCAGCGAGATAGCGAAACCCACTTTAACGATCTCTGATGCAAACGTCCGGGGCTGAAGGGCAAAGTAAAGCGAACATGCGTTCTTAAAAGCTCTGAATCTTTTACGGTCCCCGGAGAACCGTTCGGGCGTAGGGACCCTCTCTCCGAGACTGAACTGGAGGAGCTCAGACAGTACATCGATGAGAACCTGGAAAAGGGGTTTATCCGTCCTTCATCCTCACCTGCTGGAGCAGGAATATTCTTCGTCGGGAAGAAAGATGGGTCCCTTAGACCCTGTGTGGACTACCGGCAGCTTAACAATATCACCATTAAGAATAGGTACCCACTACCACTCATCCCGGAGCTATTCCAACGATTCCGATCTGCCAAGGTCTTTTCCAAATTAGACCTGCGGGGTGCCTATAACCTTGTTAGAATCAGAGCCGGGGATGAATGGAAGACAGCGTTCAGATCCAGGTTTGGACACTTCGAGTATCTGGTGATGCCATTCGGGCTATGCAATGCTCCAGCCACGTTCCAGCACCTAGTAAACGACATATTCCGAGAATACCTGGATGACTTCCTTGTTGTTTACTTGGATGACATACTCATTTTCTCTCCCACGATTGAGTTACACAGGGGGCATGTCAAAAAAGTCCTTACTATATTAAGACAGCACAAGCTTTATCTGAAGATGGAAAAGTGTGAATTCGAGAGATCAGTGGTACAATTCCTGGGGTTCATCATATCGGCCGGCGGGATCGCAATGGATCCCCAAAAGATACAAGCCATCCAAGATTGGCCAGCTCCATCTGATAAAAAGGGGGTTCAACGATTCATAGGATTTGCTAACTTTTATCGGAAATTCATTGTCGGATTCTCGACCATTGTAGCACCTATCACCCAGCTAACCCGTCAGCACAACTCTTTCCAGTGGAGTGAGGCCGCACAAGAGGCCTTTTTGAAATTAAAGGATCTGTTTAGTTCGGCTCCAATTCTTTGCCACCCCGATCCTTCCCAGCCATATGTTTTGGAGGTGGACGCTTCGGAAGTTGCCACAGGAGCAATTCTCTCTCAAAGGCAAGGGCCCAAGGCTATCCTTCACCCCGTTGCATTCGCTTCTCGGAAACTCAGCCCGCCCGAGTTAAACTATGACGTAGGTGACAGGGAGTTGCTGGCCATAAAATTTGCTCTTGAAGAATGGAGGTATCTGCTCGAAGGTGCATTACATCCGGTAATGATATTTACAGATCATAAGAACCTTGAGTACTTACGGACAGCAAAACGATTAAGACCTAGACAAGCCCGCTGGGCTCTCTTTTTCTCCCGCTTCAACTTCCACATATCCTATAGACCTGGCTCAAAGAATGGAAAGGCAGACGCACTCTCACGGATGTTCTCGGCAGAGTCCCAGACGTCAGAACCTGGTACTATCCTCTCTTCCCAAAACTTCCTTGGGGTGGCACAAGTGGATTTGATGTCATCCATCAAATCATCATCCAACTCTTGCACGGAACCAGAGGTGCAATCCTTGAAGAGAAATGGTAATTTCTTCTGGATCCGTGGAAAAATTTTTGTACCTCGGGAGACACGGTCACTAACCCTTCAGATGTGCCACGACCATAGACTCGCAGGGCATTTTGGAGTAAGAAAGACGTCCGAGCTGGTTTCTCGTTCCTTTTGGTGGCCTGGGTGGAGACGGGATTGCAAGGAGTATGTGGCATCCTGCCCTCCGTGTCAGCGGAACAAGGGGCGAAACACCAAGTCCTGGGGTTTACTAAGACCTCTACCGATCCCTGAACGACCATGGTCTGACGTCTCCATGGATTTCATAGTGGACCTGCCAGCCTCGGGGGGCTTTACCACTATTTTTGTCGTGGTTGACCGTCTCTCCAAGATGGCCCATTTTTTGCCCATGAAGGGCACCCCCTCGGCCTTAGAGACTGCCAATATTTTTCTCAAGGAAATCATCAGGCTCCATGGCGTACCAAAGAACATCGTATCGGACAGGGGTGTACAATTTACGTCCAAATTTTGGAGGGAGCTCTGCAAAGCCTTAAATATCAAAGTCTGCCTCTCATTAGCCTACCACCCTCAGAGTAACGGCCAAACGGAGAGGACGAACCAGACCCTAGAGCAATATCTGCAGTGCTTCTGCTCGGGATCTCAAGATGACTGGGCAAGCCTTCTCCCATACGCAGAGTTTGCGTATAACAATTCTGTTCACACTGCTACTAACCAAACGCCTTTCTGGGCAAATTGTGGATTCCATCCCACCTTCCTGTCCAACGATGTTCCCGAGATAGCAGTCCCTGCCGTGCATGACAGAGTGGCCTCCTTACAGGCAAATTTCCGAAGGATTCAGGACATGTTGCAGAGGGCTCAAACGGATTACAAGGAGCAATATGACCGGGGCAGGGGGAAAAATCCAACCTTTAAACTTGGAGAAGAAGTCTGGTTATCCACTACCAACCTTAAACTATCCGTGCCTTCGCGGAAATTGGGACCCAAGTTTATTGGTCCCTTCCCCATCAAAAGGATTATCAACCCTGTGGCTATGGAGCTAGCATTGACAAAGACTTATAGAATCCACCCTGTCTTCCACGTGTCCTTACTGAAGCCTGTGGTGGACAGCACTTTTCCGGAAAGAGGGGAGCTTCCTCCGCCACCAGTTAGGGTGGATGGAGAGAATGAATTTGAGGTGGAGTCCATCCTTAACTGTAGGAAGAAGGGCAGACAACTGCAGTATCTGATCCAGTGGAAGGGTTATCCACCTGAGGACAACTCTTGGGAACCTGCAAGGAACCTACATGCACCACGCTTAATTCAAGCTTTCCACCGAGACCACCCGGAGGTGATGTCCAGTCTGGGCGTTCAGTGTCCGCCCTTAGGAGGGGGGCACTGTCAGGAGGCTCAAGCCGCCTCCGTCCGCCGGGCTCCACGGCGCATGCGCGGAGGACTCACGCTGCGCCGTACACTCGTTCGCGGCCCAATGGTGCGGCGCGCGGGTGCACGGCGGTCCCCGTGTGCGCGCCGTAGCCGTGCGGGTGCCCGGCGGCGCGTCACGCTGACGCGCTCGCCGGTGGGCTACTTCTGACGGCTCCAGCGCCCAGTCGGGTTGCTGGTTAGTCGTCAGCTGTGCCCTGTCCCCTGTGCCTGATTTTCCCTAGTGTGTTCCCTGTGCTACTCTGCTTGTAAACGGATTATCTCTCTGCCTGCCTGATACCCCTGACCTCTGCTAAGTTAAACGGATTATCTCTCTGCCTGCCTGATACCCCTGACCTCTGCTAAGTTAAACGGATTATCTCTCTGCCTGCCTGATACCCCTGACCTCTGCTAAGTTAAACGGATTATCTCTCTGCCTGCCAGATACCCCTGACCTCTGCTAAGTTAAACGGACTACTCTCTCTGCCTGCCGGATACCTCTGACCTCTGCTTGTTTAACGGATTACCCTTTGTCTGCCTGATACCCCTGATCTCAGCCTGTTACACGGACTTGCTCTTGCCAGATACCCCACTCCTGATCTCTGCCTGAATACGGACTTGCCCGCCTTGGTACCCCAGTTTCAGCTAACCATTTGTTTGCAGCTTCTCCTGTGTCCACGGCTACACGGACTTCCTTCAGGAAACTCAGTCCCCTCCGGAAGCCCGTGCCTCCGCGTGCCCCCAACTCCCTGTATCACCTCCAGGGGTCGGGTGCGCGTGGTCGTAAGGGCGAGCCGCTCTCGGCATCTCGGCCTCGGTGAGTATAGTCTTGACACTCACATTCATAAAATCTTGGATCTTGGATCAGCAGCTATCAAGCACCTGATGCTGATGTTACTGATTGAATTTTCTATATATATGGGATCCCTTAAAGACTGAATATGCTGACTATCCTATACCTCCTAAATCTTGATGATGCTAGCTTCCAACAATATTTTTGGTTTGGGGCACCACCACCACCACCCAGGGCCGGTTCCTGTGCCCAACAAGAGTATCTGTGAGGCGTTACAGTGTTGTGGCACCACCACCCAAGGCCCAATTTTTCTGCCCCTGTTTAACAGGGGCATGTAATTACAATTTTTGATATAATATTTCAACGCAGTGCCCGTTCCTGTGCCCAACAAGAGTATCTGTGAGGGGTTACCATGTTGTGGCACCGCCACCCAAGGCCCAATTTTTCTGCCCCTGTTTGACAGGGGCATGTAATTACAATTTTTGATCTAATATTTCAATGCAGGGCCCGTTCCTGCACCCAACAAGAGTATCTGTGAGGGGTTACAGTGTTGTAGCACCACCACCACCACCCATGGCTCAATTTTTCTGCCCCTGTTTAACAGGGGCATGTAATTACAATTTTTGATATAATATTTCAACACAGGGCCCGTTCCTGCGCCCAACAAGAGTATCTTTGAGGGGTTACAGTGTTGTGGCACCACCACCCAAGGCCCAATTTTTCTGCCCGTTTAACAGGGGCATGTAATTACAATTTTTTATCTATTATTTCACAGCAGGGCCCGTTCCTGCGCCCAACAAGAGTATCTGTGAGGGGTTACAGTGTTGTGGGACCACCAATACCACCACCACCCAAGGCCCAATTTTTCTGCCCCTGTTTAACAGGGGCATGTAATTCCAAATATTGATATAATATTTCACAGCAGGGCCCGTTCCTGCGCCCAACAAGATTAACTGTGAGGGCTTACAGTGTTCTGGTACCACCACCACCAAAGGCCCAATTTTTCTGCCTTTGTTTAACAGGGACATGTAATTACAATTTTTGATATAGTATTTCACAGCAGGGTCCATTCCTGCGCTCACCAAGAGTAACTGTGAGGGCTTACAGTGTTCTGGTACCACCAACACCTAAGGCCCAATTTTCTTCAGAGTATATAATGCCTGGGGGACCCCCACGCCATTTTTGTTTAAAATTTGGGTGCAGGGTTCCCCTAATATCCATACCAGACCCTAAGGGCCTGGTAATGGACTGGGGGGGGGGGGGTCGAAACCCATGCCATTTTTTTCAATGATTTTCATCTATTATGCTGGGACTTGACAATACATTACAGCCGCCAGCAGTTTTGAATGACTTTTTTTCCTTTAGAAATGTCATTTTGCTGTGGTATTGTTCTAAACACAGGAAAACTGCGCCACTTTACAGGCATACTACAGACACCCCCCAGGCATGATATTTAAAGGAATATTTCATTTTTATTTTTTCACTTTAAACATTATTAAAATCACTGCTCCCGAAAAAATGTCCATTTTTAAAACTTTTTTTTGCATTGATACATGTCCCCTGGGGCAGGACCCGGGTCCCCAAGCACTTTTTTATGGCAATAACTTGCATAAAAGCCTTTAAAATTAGCACTTTTGGTTTTTCACGTTTGTGTCCCATAGACTTTATCTGTGTTTGCGTGTTCAAACAAATTTTTTGCCTGTTCGCATGTTCTGCTGCGAACCGAACGGGGGGGGGGGGTGTGTTCGGCTCATCCCTAGTGTTGAGCAGAGCATTGGTTTGGGTATGTTAATGGCATATACATAATTACATTGGTCTTAACTGTGCTCAATGTCACAATGAAATAAAATCAATACCTGGAATTTAGCTTTAATTATGCGGATTAGGAATTCTGACTTTCTTAATATGTATGTTCTGGCTTGGGTGAGTGGCTCAGAAAGTATGGAAGGCGTTGGATCAGCATGACAGCCTGGGAACAAGCATTTTAAGACTGAAGTCAGCAGTGGCAGCCCCCATATTTAATTTAGTAAAGGTTTCTTTAAAATCACTAGCTCAGCATGGCTGCCAGGTAACTAGCATTTTCAGCTGGGGAGGTCAGCAAAGACAAACCCAGTATTTGTCTCTGGATTTTTAAACTGGCTTGCGGAACCACGTGATTTGTCTTTGCTACAATTTTTGCCATTTGCTAAGGGCCAACTCTGTTTTGAGTGGGTACTGGTGGCTTCAATTTTTACTTATTGAAGGACATGTAATAACAGTACATGCAAAATGTATCACAATGCAGTATAAGGCCACATGCAATGGGCATTTAGCCCATTGTCCTTTAGTCCTCCGGACTAAAGCGGAGAGAAACCTTCTGACTTGTTATCAGTGCTCAGTTCAAAAGCCTGCATCTCTGATGGTATGGGGGTGCATTAGTGCATATGGAATGGGCAGCTTGCACATCTGGAAGGGCCCCATCAATATATCTAGGTTTTAGAGCAGAATATGCTCCCATTCAGACAATGTCTTTTTTAGTGAAGGTATTGCATATTTCAGCAGGACATTGCTAAACCGCATACTGCATCTATTACAACAGCATGGCTTCAAAGTATAAGAAACCGGGTGCTTAACTGGCCTGCCTGCAGGCCAGACCTTTCCCCAATTGGGACTATTTGGCACATCTTAAAACGAATAATACAACGAAGATGACCACAGACTGTTGAGCAGTTGGAATCCTGTATCAGGAAAGAATGGGACAACATTCCTCTGGAAAAACCTTGGCAAATGGTCTCAGTTCCTAGAAGTCTACAGAGTGTTGTTAAAAGAAGAGGGGATGCTACACCGTAGTAAACATGGCCCTGTCCAAACTTTTTTGAGACATGATGCTGCCATCAATTTCAAAATTACCTTATTTAAATTTTTCCCAGTTTAAACATTTGATATGTTTTCTATTGTGAATATAATATGGGTTTATGAGATATGCAAATCATTGCATTCTGTTTTTATGTATATTTTACACAGTGTCCCAACTTATGGAATTGGGGTTGTAGTAAAAAGCAGGAGGTGATCGTACCGGGGAGTGTTGGGTCATTTATAACGTGTATGTTTGCTAAATAAAGTAGTAGTGTAGGGTTGGGAATGTACCCAGGTGAAGGAATAGCCAACAAAGAAAATTATGTAAAGAGCGAATAAACCTGTGTTGTCTGTTCTGTGGCCTCAAATGTATTTATTTTTTATATTTGGGGGGTTCTGTAGTGAGTTAAAATAATTTTCTTCAGTTTAAATCCATTCCATTAAGGATGGAGATGTTGTTGCTTTCCATTATATGAAAAGTAGTTTAAGGGCCTGGAACAGTGCTCTTTTAAGAGCCAAAATTGTGTCCCTTTGCAGATATAATCTGAGAGGCCCAGAATACAAATTCCACTGTCCAATGGTCACATGAAAAATTTAACTGTAAGTAGAACATCTTCCCAATATTTAATTCATTTTGGTCAACACCATAGTATATGGAGAAGGTCTCTTTTGCATTTGGACAGGTGGGGTTCTCATATAAGCCATTTGGGATGTAGTGGAACCTAAGCACGGTAAATTGTGAAAACCCTTGGCTGGTATTAAGGAGTTTCAGCTCCAGGCATCTCCCTGCTCAGTCAAACATCCATTTTAGGGACACTTTCTCCAGTCAATGAACAGTCTCTTGCTTGTTTTTGTTGTTTTTATTAGGGGATTAAACTTGGATGGGGAAAAGGGACATGGGATGCCCAAATGATGAATCTTTCTTAGTGGAAATAAAGGTAGTTGAATCTAAATTGACTGTCTCTGCTACTTCACATCTCCTCCAGCAAACTACTTGAGATCACTTGCTTTCCTTTTAATGTCCAATTCTAGATTCCTGTCACCGTTAGCACATGGCTAGGCCTCAGTCTGAATAAGTCCTAACATTTTACTAGTAGCATAGCTCCCAACTGTCCCTCATTTCGAGGGACTGTCCCTGATTTGGATCAATGTCCCTCTGTCCCTCTTTTCCCTTCATTTGTCCCTCATTTTGGTCTGATCCATATAGTTGTATATAAAATGCACGTTTTATCTTTCAAAAAGTGTTTCCCAGTGCTAAACCTTTCATCCAGTTTCTAAATTTCTGCATTTGTACATTTTAAAAGCCAATATAAAGGAATAGTAGTGGTAAAAAAAAGTCCTTGTGGATTTAATTAACCCTTTTTTTGGTTAATTCTCCTTTTAAGGGGGTGTGGCAGGGGTCGTGTCCTATGCCTACATACGTTTGTTAGTAGGTGTCCCTCATTCCCATCTCAAAATGTTGGGAGGTATGTAGTAGCCATTTGCAGGCGGGGGTCTGCAGTCCCCTCTGTGGTAGCAACCAACAACGTATAGTTGTGCTAACTGATACTTGGTGGACTACTGATCCCAGCAAGACCGGTGCAAATCCTGCCAACCCTCCTGGCTGCAGCGACTTGACTTCAACAACACCACAGTCTCTCCCTCTGGCTCCACATCCAATCCTGGCATGTTTCTCCCAGAGCTTCTCACTGTGCTTCTCACTCACTGACCCCGGCATGGATCCCTCCTGAGTGACTTTCCTGGCCATGCTCCCCGCTGTCTTCCTCCTACTCCTGTTCCTGGACACCTCTCAATGACCGTGTATAGAGCGGTCCCGAGCTCCAGGCCCGAGGTCACCCCCCCAGAAAGGGGGTCCCTCAAGGGCCACCACAGCCTAACATGCCATCATTCAGTTCTTTCACCGACAACTCCTCCCACAACAGACTGACCATGGGTATATATATATATATATATATATATATATATATATATATATATATATATATATATATATATATATATATATGAGGCCTGCCCGCTGCCAATCCTAGTTAGGGATTGTTCTGGGCTCCCAAATACACCCCATGTCACTCCAACCCTCTGCCCTGCCTCTTTTCCAGAACCTTCTCACTGGAAACAGAGGAGGCTCCAGAGAGCTGAGGCACATTTCAGTCACCTGCTGCAACACTAAATCCACTCCCCTGCCCCCAGATCAAAAACAAACAGGCATAGCTCATAGCTAGGCCTGCCTAAATTTACCTGCACTGGCAGTACACACAAAAACACTACTCTAGCACCTACCTACCTAAGGTAGAAGGTGCTACACACACCCCCCACCAGAATACAGCTGGTCCCCAGCTGAGAAAAAAATTGAAAAGGGCATCCCATGTAATAAGGTGGATTGGGGAAGGGAAACAACTTGGACAGGGCTATGTCACAAATAAGTTACATACAAAAATAAATATGTACATTTTTCTCAAGTATATACACTGTACATCACCAATATACAACCCTAGCTACAGGTCCCTGCAGCTAGACACATGAAACACTTTTGAGCCAGAGCATTTCTTCCTCAGGAAAAATACTCTGCTCACAGAATTCTTGTCCTCTGGAAATGATGGAGATGGACAGCCGTCCTATCCCTGAAGAGCCTAAAAGAAGACATAACTCATAACATCCTACACTTACATGCTACATGTACACTGTACATCACCACCGAAAGGGGGTTATGATCCTTCCAGCAGAGAAAATCACACTACCACATATATATATTTCTGCTTGTATTGTTAGGTCAAAAGGGAACTACTAACCTAAAAACAGAACAAACACAACAAAACATATATGTACAATTTGTGAACAGTCCCTCTTTTGCTCCTGATAGTAGGGTCTCCTCCTCGGACAACAGGCTCCAAAAACGGTGGGCAGGAACAGTACACCCAAAGTGTCCAAGATTAGACAGTCCCTCTAACAGGCACACTGGGTGGCAGGCATAGGCTCTTCCTGCAAAATGTCAGAAAGGAAAAAACACACATAACTCTGCCACTTCCCTGCAGTTCTTGTGGCTGCTTCTATGGTGGCTGTACAGCACAATAGTCCTCCTCACATATAGAAGCGGGGATCCGGCAATCTCCTCCTATTATCCCCTTCCTCTCTGACAGAGACCGAATGGCTCCTGGTAGGCCAACCAGCCTTTACAACCAGGATTCAATCCCTGTAAATTTCACGTCCCAGCTTCCATTCCTCCCGAATGTCCACAAACCGGGCCCAGACATCATTCTCTGGTACCCGCAAAGGTTTTGGGACGTGCAGAAAATCCCAGACAAGGTCATCCTCCCACTCTCCCTGGGAGTTCTTCACGATGTCCATTATCAGACCCTACTCCAGAGCAACCCTTCTTTGTATCTCCCTCTGGAAGCGAGAGAACCTGGGTAATTCTTTAGGCTTCCCCTTCCCTGGCAAGACACATGAATCCTGGGATATCCCCACCCACTGCCTAAGGTGGGCGTTCTGGTTTGGGTAGTGGAGGGTTGGTTTACAGAGAGTTTGCTGCAAGGGACAGGGGTCCATACTGTAGGCCAAGCATCTTCTCCTGCCTCTGACTGGGTCTCTGTGGGATGGGAACCTCCTGTTTCCCATTCCTCTTCAGAACTTTCCTCAGGGGATGACCACTCAAACAGTTCCTCCAAAGACCCAAACCTTTCCAGTATTCTGGGGGAACCCCAATCTATGACCCGGCCCTCACTCACCTCATCCAGTTCACCTGGAGGCACACCTCCCTCTAGCATGGGCTCCTTCCGGAGAGGCACAGCAAGGGACTTAGAGCTGTCCGGCTCTTCAGGGATGTCATCCAGCTCCTGCACACTAGCATGTGCAGTCGCCAGGCCACTGCAGCCTCCTCTTCTCCACATGCGTTCTTTATCTTCTCGGAGGGGTGGCTAGGCTGCAACACCTCTCTGACTCTGGGGAGTGATCCCTGGCCCTCTCCAGCCATCCGGGTTCTCCGCGGCTGTGGTACACAAAGTCCTGTGAGCAGCCTGGTAAGTGGCTCCCCACAATGGCTGCACCGGGCCCAAGCAGTGACCTCCGCCGTCGGAATCCGGCACTCTGGGCAAAGCAAACACAGCTGTTCCACTCAATCACCCCAAGGCGAGCCTTCCGCGTAGCTCCAGCTGGACGCCAGTATCCTCCTGCACATCAGGTAATCACTGCAATGTGGGCATCATTACCCTCTGCTAGCTGGGACCTGCTTGTTTCCTCCAGGGCGTGGCTCCACCCTCCAACTCCCCGTCTGCTCTGCGCCTGAGGAACTGATAAACATGCTCCACTCTGCACGCGCTGCATTAACCCCTTGTGGGACAAGCTGGAGTTAGCAGGCATGCTGATGCTAGCAGGTTTTGCCTAGACATATTGCTCAGTGCAGACCGCGCCACAATAACTAGAGACTGAGAGCAGGTGTATTGTCCAGTGGTTGCCTTTGGCAACAATAAAGTCAATAACCAATGCCTCTCTGTAAAGGACTGACTTTCAGGCTGCTTCCTATCACCTAGGGTAACAGTAGACATTCTCACACACACTTTACTGTTTTTAAGCAGGAGTTTGGAACAAAGTTCAAGTTTCATGTAATCCAGTTGGAAATGTCCACACCAAAACAGAGCACTGGACATTTGTAATCCATGGGCGCCCGCCGTGGTTGCCACGGGTGACGGCACATATTTTACAGTCACTGAATCGCAAGACAGGTACAAGTGTCCGCCCCAGCACTGGATGGGTGGACTGGGTAGCAGGAACAACAATATTGAAAATCCTGGATGGTTGCTATTGACAACGGCACTTGTAAAAGCTGAATTGCAGGCAAACACACAGCCTTTTCCCCTAGTTAATTCCTCTCTGCAACAAGACAAGCAAAATCCCCCCTTTTCTACTTTGCTAGGGGCGACGGCCAGCAGGTTAACAGTGACGGTGGATCTCGGTGGGACCTCCAAAATGTAGAGGTGCCCATGTGGGGTCGCTGCGTATTTCAGCTCCACACATCACCCTGCTTGGTCAGACATCCATTTTAGGCACACTTTCTCCAGTCAATGAACAGCCTCTTGCTTTTTAGAGATTTTCTTCCCATTGTTTTGGTTCATAGGAACCTACTGTAGATCAGTTTCCCGTTTCTTATGTACCTTGCAATGAAATTATGTAAAAATGTGTCTAAAAGAAGTTGTTGCTGTGCTGTGACTATAGTCGCTAATAGATGCACGGTTCATTGGCCAGCTTAATAAAGAGCTCACTGAATCCCTAGACTGAGTGCTGTCAAATATTGTTCCTCTGTGTAGAAGGCCTCCTAGACAACATCCTCCTGTTTATGAGTGGCAAATTTAATTCACCGTAATTCATTTAATAGATAACAACCCCTGCTAGAAAATTCTTAGAGTTCATTCACACCAGGGGTGGTGGGCCTGCAATGGGTGACTATTCTAGCGCAGTCCCACTGCATGACAAGGCAAAATGCTCTATCTCCTGTCTGTCTCCAGCGTCTGTTGTGAATTAGCCCTTATACTGACTGTTGTGTTACCCTATGTGATTATTATTGTTCTGTGTCTTTAAGCTCTGTTCCCTTCTGTCTAACTGAACTCTCTCTCCCACTGTAGTTCTGTATATCCCTCTCCCCTTCCTCTCTCTGGTTGATTGCTCAGTATACCATCATTGCTGTAACATCTTTACATGTGACTTACAACACCAACCTTTTTCTACCTATGAATATCCATTATTAAACGGAACATTCAAAAGAATTCATCATCTGTGTCTCCATACAGTGAGTTATTCATTGAGTTAAGCTTTTTGAATTGATGCAAGGGATAAATAGAACACCAGGTCATGTAAGACCTATATGAAGCTGGAGATAAAGTTTATGGCTTTGTAGTTGAGTCAGAACACTGACACTAAACTCAGGTTTAAAAAACAATTCAATGCGCGTATGTATTTTGACCTCAAAAAGTACCTTCTTTTACTCCCAGCCTCCTTCATTCCTCCAAATCCTTTTATTCCTTCTGCTGCTGTGGCCCAACTTCCTGTTAGAAATTAGCTATATTCATTCTCAATGGTCCCAAGCTAAGAAGGAACATAACCACCCTCTTTTGCTCACTCCTGTGATGGACTATGGAGTATGGGATTTGTTGTGTGCATAGAGCAGTGCACATGATCACAACTAACTTGCACTGCTTGTTCTAAATAAATGGAAGTGAGAGAGAAAAGTAGAGGTTCAGGAGATCACAAAGGACTTTAGAAAGAGGCAGATAAATAAAGAAAAAAAATAATGAAAAATAGATTACAGAGCCATTAAGTAGTGGATGTGTATGAATTATTTTTGGAGAATAAGGATATAATTTAGTGTCACTTTAACCACTTGCTGGCCGGAATGCCGATATACGTCGGCAAAGTAGCACGGGTGTGCAAAACAATGTACCCGTACGTCACTCCGTCATCGGTGGCTAGCAGGCGCGCACGGGAGCGTGACCACGGGTCCTACGGACTCGATGTCTGCCGGTGGCCAGCAATCGTGGCACAGAGAGGCAGAATAGGGAGATGTAAACAAGGCATTTCCCTGTTCTGCCTAGCAACATGAGAGGGATCTACTGCTCCCAGTGATCGGGAGCAGTGATCTCTGTCATGTTCTAGTGAGCCCTACAGTTAGAACGCGCTAAGGGATCACACTTAACCCCTTGATCGCCCCCTAGTGTTTAACCCCTTCCCTGCCAGTGACATTTATAAAGTAATCAGTGCAATTTTTAGCACTGATCACTGTATAAATGCCAATGGTCCCAAAAAAGTGTCAAAAGTGTCCAATCTGTCCGACGCAATGTCGCAGTCATGATATATGATGATATAAATCGCAGATCACCGCCATTACTAATAAAAAAAAATTAATACTAAAAATTCCATAAATCTATCCCCTATTTTATAGATGTGATAACCAATCTATATACGCTTATTGCCATTTTTTTACCAATAATACGTAGAAGAATACATATTGGCCTAAACTGAGGAAGAATTTTTAGTTTATTTTTTTTTTTGGGATATTTATTACAGCAAAAATAAAAAATATTGCTTTTTTTTAAAAATTGTGCCTCTTTTTTTGTTTATAGCACAAAAAATAAAAACCGCAGAGGTGATCAAATTCCACCAAAAGAAAGCTCTATTTTTGGCAAAAAAAAGATGTCAATTTTGCTTGGGTACAACGTCGCACGACTGCACAATTGTCAGTTACAGCGACGCAGTGCCGTATTGCAAAAAAGGGCTTGGTCAGAATGGGGGTAAATACTTCTGGGGCTGAAGTGGTTAAAGGTTTTCCATGTTAACAGATAAGCCCTATAATTAGCATTATAGGTAAAAAAAAAAAACTCTGTGATCCTGGTTTGAGTATTTTCTTGGTATATTATAAGATTGGGGAAGTAAATTTCCAAGAGGTTCTTGAAAATGCTCTCCCATACGCACATAGGGTAATAGTATAGAGTTAGCCATGTCCAGATCCATGAGGGATAGTGACATGTGTTTTAGAAAAATATGAAAAATGCCTTTAGTAGGGTGTAGATGTCTCCAAATATATAGATGTCTCCATCTCCCTTAGGAGTGACACCAAAGGAGTGGTTTTATGTCTAAGTAGAGGGTGTCAAGGACAGGATATATGAGGTTAATAAAGTCTCCCAGAACTAAAAGTGGGAGGTCTGGTTTGTCCAGGAGGTACGTCAAAAACCATTTACAAATACCCAAAGAGAAGGGTAGAGTAATGCAGACTGTAGCTAATATACATTTTAATTCAAATATTCTGTGGTATAGGAATACAAATCTCTATCTGCAAGAGCATGATACAATTCAAAACCAATGGATTTATGTATCAAGACTGATACCCCACAAGCATGGGCGTAGCATAAGGGGTTGCAGGGGTCACAATCGCAACCCCACCCCTAGTTCCTGGGGGCCCCTGCAGCCTCCCTGTCATATTATCATATCCTCCACAAAATCCAGCTCCAGGGCCCCACAGCCACGCTCCAGTACTGCCCTCCACAGTCTACACCCCTCTGTTCCCATTGGCTGGGGAGAAGCTGTGAGCCATTTCCTGAATGGAGAGGAGCACAAGGTGAGAACAGCCCAGGATGGGGAAGTGTCTGTGCTGTGTGCTGGCCACATAGAATGGTAACTGAGCTCAGCGAGGCAAGAGGAGTGCCGTCCTGTAGCCAGGATGGAACCGATGTCACTGGTGAGGTATGACACTGCTCAGTGTCTCCTAGTCACCAGCACTGCACCCCCCCACCCGGGGATGTATACTTACCCCACTTCCCTGACAACTGGGGAATAGACACACACCTCCGGGAGGTGTCCTTCCCAACACTGACAGAGAAACCTTCAGAAATTGCTAAAACAAATCCCTTAACACAGATTTTGTGTCACATGGCTTTGCCCTCCCAGATCTAAGTTGCCCCCCCCAAAGCCCCCTGACCACCCCCTCCACCCTGCATGCTATGCCCGGCTGCTGAGCTCCTTTCCCATTACAGCACTCTATATCTGCACAGGGTGTATCTGCCTACTGCAACTACACTGCTGTTCCGACCAGAGAATTTCACGGATCAGAAGGGTAACATAAAAGCCAGATACACACTGTGAAGACTGACAGACTATGTGTAAAGGAATGTGATTTCAGCCCTGTGTAGTGTGGGGGGGGGGGACTGTATACAGTGCTGGGATGGGAAAGGAGCTCTGCCAAGTGACATGTCAGAGGTCCCTGTCCTCTGCTGCTCCAGTGGTAATCCCTGTCCTCTGCTTCTCCAGCGGTAATCCCTGTCCTCTGCTTTTCCAGCGGTAATCCCTGTCCTCTGCTTCTCCAGCGGTAATCCCTGTCCTCTGCTTCTCCAGTGGTAATCCCTGTCCTCTGATGTAAAGAGGAACTGTGGGAACTCAAAACTCTTAAGCCACTTTGAGTATCTTGGCATGCAGTGGATGTATCTGCACGTACGTGGGAAGTAGTGGGGGGGGGGGGGGGAGCCAGGCCAACTTTTGCATCTGGGGCCCACAAGCTTCAAGCTACGCCTCTGCCCACAAGAATACCTAAATTATACTGCATGGTATGCATGACTGATCCACAGTCTTTGCAGGTAG
Organism: Lithobates clamitans; assembly: GCA_037952925.1. Lineage (NCBI taxonomy): Eukaryota > Metazoa > Chordata > Amphibia > Anura > Ranidae > Lithobates > Lithobates clamitans. The sequence goes on from JBBGZY010000992.1 coordinate 3,339,167, forward strand.
TGAGAATGTTTTGACATCATTTGAGTTTCCTGTAGACAGTAGATGACAGGCTGAAATCTTTGTAAAGGATGAACAACTTATGAGGGTTTTCCAGGCCTCTAACCTTCAATGTGATCAACTGTGTGAAGTACGTGGTGACACATGGGGCAGTAAAAGAACAGAGGATATAACAGCAATAATACATAGAAAGATATTGCTCTGTAGAACTCATTAAGTGCAAGCCATTGATACGATTCAAAAAGGAGTGGAGCAAGAGAAGACAGCATGGGACAGAGGTGAAGTAAAGTTAGTAGGAAGAATAGTTACACCAGAGAGAGCTCATAAGAGTTGCTCATGTTGATCCAACATGTTCACAGCCTCCAAAGGAGTCTAAAATAAATGTGCCTTTCCTTCAGCAAAGATTCACAGTTGTGTAGATCATGGAATAAAATAACTTTAGGGTCTGAAGTTGCCTTTTACCATGAATAAATTTTGCGTTGCACCGCAGTGGAAAAGTTTGGCTCCCATTACACAGAATCTCTTTACAGTCTTTTGCTACGTTGAGAATAATCTCCCAATCTCTGTATTGAAGGATTTTGCAAGGATCTGGCATGATGGACTGCCTGTTGGTAGGGGCCTCATGGGTGTCTTATGAGCTGGGCAACTGCAGACAGAAATGTAAATGCATTCTTACTGAATGTTTGAATCAGCCATTATTCAATGAAGACAGTGAGATTAGCACCTGCTATCTTTATAATCCAACCAAACCAAACCAAGTCTGTTTTCGATTTTACTAATCTTAAAGTTGTTGGTGTGAGACTGTTGAGCAGCCATTTTAACATCCCTGCTTTCAAGGGCCAATGTGCCCCCCTGGATTTTTTTAAAGTCTTGCATAATCAGGGCGGCTTCTTCCTTTACCTCACCCATAAGATGTTTGAATTTTCCAAGGAAGCAACCCATTTATGTACACCCAGAATGATTTATTTGAGCTGGTCACTGTGGTCACTGGGACTAGATGATTGCGATGCTGGTGCAGCATTTCTTCCTACTCAGTGCAGAATGTCTGAGAATGCTGCGCAGTGAAAACAGTAGTTGAGGAGTCTCAAGGTGAATCCTTAGCTGAGGTCTTGGAAAATCACTCTAACTTAGCAGCAATATCTTTGGCCTGCTTGAGTTGTTTGTGTGACATCTTGCTTGTTGGAAGATCTGGAGTCCTCTTTATTGCAACGATGATGAGTCTCAATGCCAGGTTAGAGAAGCAGGAACTGGTACAGTAGGTAGCAGAATGTGGCCTGTAATCATTGTGGGTCAGCGTTTAGAAAAAACATCCGCAGAAAAGGATAATCTTAGGATCGGTGGTAGGAGGTCTGTGAGTCACGTCTGTTCACATGCCCAGTTTGGCCACGCCCTGAGGTTAAGCCAGCCTAAAGTATTTAAAGCTGAACTCCAGCCTTCCTTTTAGTTTTGCACAGTTGTACAGACTCATCTCCTGTATTGAAATTGCTTAATCTGATTTGTATGTGCATTGTAAGCTGCAGCAATTCAGTTAGAGCTTGTCTCATTTCCTGGTTGGAGAACACCCAGCATCATCAACTTAGCCCTTTCCTCCCAGCTCTACGGTTCCTAACCTACCCCTTTCATTTATCGGATTTCAGTTATTTCAGTCATGGATGGTCAGCATCACATGCGCCATTACCTAGGGCAGTTTACACGCAAACACAACCTGCCTAGCAATGCCAAGTCCACCAGACTGACACGCACCCATTAAGGCATTTGGATATTTTTTTAACTCTTCCCAAGAGCCAAGCCACTGCTTGTATCAAGGTTGAGGGCTGTTGAGAGGCATGCTGAGGCAAGGTGCTGTGATATATTCAGGAAGTTATATACAGCACCCTGCTGGCCTTTTCCACTCGTTATGATCTGCCTGTACTGCACAGAGAAGCACAGCTCATATAAGACCCTTATCTTGGATAAAGGTCTACAATAGATGTTATACAAACATAATGAAGCAGCTGGAAACTGTCATTTACTGGCTGTTAAAATAGCAGGAATTGTGCATTTTAATATTGCCCTTGAAAGAGGAAGTAAACCCTTATGGGTTTTACTTCCTTCCTTTGCCCCTGCAAAGTAAAAGCATAATGTGCTAGTTAGCATCGTATACTAGCACATTGTGTGACACTTACTTGAAAACGAAGCCTGCGCCATCCCCGCTGCAGGTCACACCCATGTTCGCCCGTCTTTCTTCTGGGGTCGCAGACTCCGGCTATGTGACTGGCCGGAGCCGCGTGACGCCACTCCCGTGCATGTACGCCGGAGCCGCCAGTAACAGCACTCGCTCATCAAGAAACGGCTCGAAGGGCCGTTTCTTCACAGAGCGTGCGCCAATGACTGCGCACGTTTAGGAGATATTTACAGTACCTTGTTTTAGGCTTATCTATAGGTACAACTTCCACAGAGAGGTTTACAAGCTCTGTAAGCTAAAAAGTACTGCTCTGTGCCAGAAGGTTTTCTCCATGCCCTTTGTTTGACAATTCCTTGTCCGTTTGCATTGAAAATGGCCAAAATGTATTTGAAGGATTTAACCCCCCCCCCCCCATAATAAACTCAGTACTTCCAACCCATGCTCTTTTACTTCCAGTCCTGCTGTTCTATGAATGGAATTAGTTTCTGCACCATAGACTTTCGTTGCAGCTTCAAAAAAGCACAGATGCTCAAGATAAAATGCTGAGAGGTAAACAGTGTCAATTAGTATACAAATACATACTGTATCTCCCCATACATTTTAGGGCATTTAGATGCAATATAATACCCCAAAATGCATATACATGTGAATGGAACCTTCGTTTACTTGTATTCTGCACATTGATTTTTGGTATTCTCCCTCTGATTTGTTCATGTTTTTCATCTTGTTTGTAGATGTTTTGTTTCGTTTTTTTATAAGGTTTATATGCTGGCTCTGAAAACAAAGACATATGAAAACTGGAGGGGAAAATCTCTGCATTGAAGCCGAATATTGCAGTAAAAGCTTTGTTTTGTTTGTTTATCTTTTACTAGGCTACTTATTCCTATCTTAGTTTTGGCATGAGTGTTTAATAAGGTAGATAACATGCAAAGTGTAAAGTCCAATACACACGGGCCAAATGTCGGGAGACATCAGCCAGCTCAATAAAAAACGGCCGATATTCAGCTCGTGTGTATGGCAGTCGGTCCGACAGAAGCCACCTGTTTGGCCGGCTTCTGTCGGACGAGCATGCAGGAAAACCAGCAGCTGACCGACTCCCGATCAGCACTCTCAGCGCTCTCAGCCTCAGTCTGAGAGCGCTGATTGGAGTGTTATGGAGGACGGGCTGTCCCCCTGTCAGAACACAACAGTTCGGTGGGGGAGATCGCTGCTCTAAGGTCAGATCGTTAGTACAGTGTCTCTGAATGGAGCTTTCATTTTTTTTCCCGCTAAACTCGCTGGGTTGAATGGAAAAAAAACTTTAGTGTGTACCAGACATAAGAACTTGTAACAACGAAACCAAATTCATCTATCTTTTAGATAGCAGTAATCTAAAATCTCATTGGTTTCAATGTGTTACTGCATTGTGTGCATCCATTATGTTTTCTGCCCTATCAAATTAGTCCTTAGTAGGGATGAGCTTCGAGTTCGAGTCGAACTCATGTTCGACTCGAACATTGGCTGTTCGCAAGTTCGCCGAACAGCGAACAATTTGGGGTGTTCGCGGCAAATTCGAATGCCGCGGAACACCCTTTAAAAGTCTATGGGAGAAATCAAAAGTGCTAATTTTAAAGGCTAATATGCAAGTTATTGTCATAAAAAGTGTTTGGGGACCCAGGTCCTGCCCCAGGGGACATGGATCAATGCAAAAATTTTTTTTAAAAACGGCCGTTTTTTCAGGAGCAGTGATTTTAATAATGCTTAAAGTCAAACAATAAAAGTGTAATATCCCTTTAAATTTCGTACCTGGGAGGTGTCTATAGTATGCCTGTAAAGGGGCGCATGTTTCCTGTGTTTAGAACAGTCTGACAGCAAAATGACATTTTGAAGGAAAAAACTCATTTAAAACTACCGCGGCTATTGCATTGCCGACAATACACATAGAAGTTCATTGATAAAAACGGCATGGGAATTCCCTAAAGGGGAACCCCGAACCAAAATTTAAAAAAAAAAATGACGTAGGAGTCCCCCTAAATTCCATACCAGGCCCTTCAGGTCTGATATGGATATTAAGGGGAACCCCGGCCAAAAAAAAAAAAAAAATGACGTGGGGTTCCCCCTAAATTCCATACCAGACCCTTATCCGAGCACGTAAACCTGGCAGGCCGCAGGAAAAGAGGGGGGGACGAGAGTGCGGCCCCCCCCTCCTGAACTGTACCAGGCCACATGCCCTCAACATTGGGAGGGTGCTTTGGGGTAGCCCCCCAAAACACCTTGTCCCCATGTTGATGAGGACAAAGGCCTCATCCCCACAACCCTGGCCGGTGGTTGTGGGGGTCTGCGGGCGGGGGGCTTATCGGAATCTGGAAGCCCCCTTTAACAAGGGGACCCCCAGATCCCGGCTCCCCCCCTGTGTGAAATGGTAAGGGGGTACAAAAGTACCCCTACCATTTCACTAAAAAACTGTCAAAAATGTTAAAAATGACAAGAGACAGTTTTTGACAATTCCTTTATTTAAATACTTCTTCTTTCTTCTATCTTCCTTCATCTTCCTTCATCTTCTGGTTCTTCTGGTTCTTCTGGTTCTTCCTCCGGTGTTCTCGTCCAGCATCTCCTCCGCGGCGTCTTCTATCTTCTTCTCCTCGGGCCGCTCCGCACCCATGGCATGGGGGGAGGCTCCCGCTCTTCTCTTCATCTTCTTCATCTTCTTCTCTTCTTCTCTTCTTCTTTTCTTCTCTTCTTCTCTTCTTCTCTTCTTCATTTTCTTCTCCGGGCCGCTCCGCACCCATGCTGGCATGGAGGGAGGCTCCCGCTGTGTGACGGCGCTCCTCGTCTGACAGTTCTTAAATAACGGGGGGCGGGGCCACCCGGTGACCCCGCCCCCCTCTGACGCACAGTGACTTGACGGGACTTCCCTGTGACGTCACGGGGAATGCCACAGGGAAGTCCCGTCATGTCCCGTGCGTCAGAGGGGGGCGGGGTCACCGGGTGGCCCCGCCCCCATTATTTAAGAACTGTCAGACGAGGAGCGCCGTCACACAGCGGGAGCCTCCCTCCATGTCAGCATGGGTGCGGAGCGGCCCGGAGAAGAAAATGAAGAAGAGAAGAAGAGAAGAAGAGAAGAAAAGAAGAAGAGAAGAAGATGAAGAAGATGAAGAGAAGAGCGGGAGCCTCCCCCCATGCCATGGGTGCGGAGCGGCCCGAGGAGAAGAAGATAGAAGACGCCGCGGAGGAGATGCTGGACGAGAACGCTGGAGGAAGAACCAGAAGAACCAGAAGATGAAGGAAGATAGAAGAAAGAAGAAGTATTTAAATAAAGGAATTGTCAAAAACTGTCTCTTGTCATTTTTAACATTTTTGACAGTTTTTTAGTGAAATGGTAGGGGTACTTTTGTACCCCCTTACCATTTCACACAGGGGGGGCCGGGATCTGGGGATCCCCTTTGGTAAAGGGGGCTTCCAGATTCCAATAAGCCCCCCGCCCGCAGACCCCCACAACCACCGGCCAGGGTTGTGGGGATGAGGCCCTTGTCCTCATCAACATGGGGACAAGGTGTTTTGGGGGGCTACCCCAAAGCACCCTCCCAATGTTGAGGGCATGTGGCCTGGTACGGTTCAGGAGGGGGGGGCCGCACTCTCGTCCCCCCCTCTTTTCCTGCGGCCTGCCAGGTTGCGTGCTCGGATAAGGGTCTGGTATGGATTTTTGAGGGGACCCCACGCCGTTTTTTTTTTTTTTTGGTGCGGGGTTCCCCTTAAAATCCATACCAGACCTGAAGGGTCTGGTATGGAATTTAGGGGGAACCCCACGTCATTTTTTTTTTAAATTTTGGCCGGGGTTCCCCTTAATATCCATACCAGACCTGAAGGGCCTGGTATGGAATTTAGGGGGACTCCCACGTCATTTTTTTAAAATTTTGGTTCGGGGTTCCCCTTTGGGGAATTCCCATGCCATTTTTATCAATGAACTTCTATGTGTATTGTCGGCAATGCAATAGCCGCGGGTAGTTTTAAATGGCTTTTTTCCTTCAAAATGTCATTTTGCTGTCAGACTGTTCTAAACACAGGAAACATGCGCCCCTTTACAGGCATACTATAGACACCCCCCAGGTACGAAATTTAAAGGGATATTACACTTTTATTGTTTGACTTTAAGCATTATTAAAATCACTGCTCCTGAAAAAACTACCGTTTTAAAAAAAATTTTTTGCATTGATCCATGTCCCCTGGGGCAGGACCCAGGTCCCCAAATACTTTTTATGACAATAACTTGCATATTAGCCTTTAAAATTAGCACTTTTGATTATTCATGTTCGTGTCCCATAGACTTTAACGGTGTTCGCGTGTTCGAACAAACTTTTTTCCTGTTCGCATGTTCTGGTGCGAACCGAACAGGGGGGTGTTCGGCTCATCCCTAGTCCTTAGGTCTTAAGCTCAACTGAAGTCACAACAATGGATAATCATATAATAGTAGACATACAGTATCTCACAAAAGTGAGTACACCCCTCACATTTTTGTAAATATTTTATTATATCTTTTCATGTGACAACAGTGAAGAAATTACACTTTGCTACAATGTAAAGTAGTGAGTGTACAGCTTATATAACAGTGTAAATTTGCCATCCCCTCAAAATAACTCGACACACATCCATTAATGTCTAAACCGCTGGCAGTAAAAGTGAGTACACCCCTAAGAGAAAATCTCCAAATTGGGCCCAATTTGTTATTTTCCCTCCCCGGTGTCATGTGACTCATTAGTGTTACAAGGTCTCAGGTGTGAATGGGGTGCAGGTATGTTAAATTTTGTGTTATTGCTCTCTCATGCTGGTCACTGGAAGTTCAACATGGCACCTCATGGCAAAGAACTCCGAGGATCTGAAAAAAATAATCGTTTCTCTACATAAATATGGCCTAGGCCTAGAAAATTTCCAAGATTCTGAAACTGAGCGGCAGCATGGTGGTCAAAACCATACAGCGGTTTAACAGGACAGGTTCCACTCAGAACAGGCCCCGCCATGGTCAACCCACGAAGTTTAATGCGCACGCTCAGCGTCATATTCAGAGGTTGTCTTTGGGAAATAGACATATGAGTGCTGCCAGCATTACAACAGAGGTTGAAGAGGTGGGGGATCAGCCTGTCAGTGCTCAGACCATACATCGCACACTGCATTAAATTGGTCTGCATGGCTGTCATCCCAGAAGCTAGCCTCTTCTAAAGATGATGCACAAGAAAGCCTGCAAACAGTTTGCTGAAAGCAAGCAGACTAAGGACATGGATTACTGGAACCATGTCCTGTGGTCTGATGAGACCAAGATAAACGTATTTGGTTCAGATGATGTCAAGTGTGTGTGGTGGCAGCCAGGTGAGGAGTACAAAGACAAGTGTGTCTTGCCTACAGTCAAGCATGGTGTTGGGAGTGTCATGGTCTGGGGCTGCATGAGTGTTGCCGGCACTGGGGAGCTACAGTTCATTGAAGGAACCATGAATTCCAAAATGTACTGTTACATACTGAAGCAGAGCATGATCCCCCCCCCCCCTTGGGAGACTGGGCCACAGGGCAGTATTTCAACATGATAACAACCCCAAACACACCTCCAAGATGACAACTGCCTTGCTAAAGAAGCTGAGGGCAAAGGTGATGGACTGGCCAAGCATGTCTGCAGGCCTAAACCCTATTGAGCATCTGTAGGGCATCCTCAAATGGAAGGTGGAGGAGTGCAAGGTCTCTAACATCCACCAGCTCCGTGATGTCTTCATGGAGGAGTGGAAGAGGACTCCAGTGGCAACCTGTGAAGCTCTGGTGAACTCCATGCCCAAGAGGGTTAAAGCAGTGCTGGAAAATAATGGTGGCCACACAATATATCGACACTTTGGGCCCAATGTGGACATTTTCACTTAGGGGTGTACTCACTTTTGTTTCCAGCGGTTTAGACATTAATGGCTGTGTGTTGAGTTATTTTAAGGGGACAGCAAATTTACACTGTTATACAAATCTGTACATTGACTACTTTACATTGTAGCAAAGTGTCATTGTTCTGTCTATCATAGGAGGCGGGACTTTGTATTAAAGAAGTCATTGAGTAAACAGGATATTCTCCTGTATATAATCTGTTGGTGCTCATCCTGCCCCCTCCAAGGCTGCATGATGGCAATGGTAAGGCTGCATTCATGGCAATTGTGAGGATGCATTCATGGCAATGGTAAGGCTGCATTCATGGCAATGGTGAAGCTGCATTCATGGCAATGGTAAGGCTGAATTCATGGCAATGGTAAGGCTGCATTCATGGCAATGGTGAGGCTGCATTCATGGCAATGGTGAGGCTACATTCATGGCAATGGTGAGGCTGCATTCATGGCAATGGTGAGGCTGCATTCATGGCAATGGTGAGGCTGCATTCATGGCAATGGTAAGGCTGCATTCATGGCAATGGTAAGGCTGTATTCATGGCACTTGTGAGGCTGCATTCATGGCAATGGTAAGGCTGCATTTATGGCAATGGTGAGGCTGCATTCATGGCACTTGTGAGGCTGCATTCACAGCAATGGTAAGGCTGCATTCACTGCAAAGGTAAGGCTGCATTCACTGCAATGGTAAGGCTGCATTCATGGCAATGGTAATGCTGCATTCATGGCACTTGTGAGGCTGCATTCATGGCAATGGCAAAGCTGCATTCATGGCAATGCTAAGGTTGCAGTCATGGCAATGGTAAGGCTGCATTTATGGCAATTGTGAGGCTGCATTCATGGCAATGGTGAGTCTGCATTCATGGCAATGGTGAGGCTGCATTCATGTCAATGGTAAGACTGCATTCATGGCATTTGTGAGTCTGCATTAATGACAATGGCGAGGCTGCATTCATGGCAATGGTGAGGCTGAATTCATGGCAATGGTAAGGCTGCATTCATGGCATTTGTGAGTCTGCATTAATGACAATGGTGTGGCTGCATTCATGGCAATGGTGAGGCTGCATTCATGGCAATGGTGAGGCTTCATTCATGGCAATGGTGAGGCTTCATTCATGGCAATGGTGAGGCTGCATTCATGGAACTCATGAGGTTGCATTCGTGGCAATGGTAAGGCTGCAGATAGGCACTGATTAGGCTGCATTCATGGGCACTGACCCTTATTTTGCTTTACAATTCTTTATTTAAAATTTATTTTTTTCCTTAAACTTCCCTCTTAAAGTGAAGGTGAGTGTTATACGCCGATAACTAGGTATATCCAAATAACACACCCGAGCTCATCCTTAGTTCTGAGCGGCACTCACGGATTCGTTGGGGGCCACAAAAGATATAGCTATATCCAAATAACATGCCCAAGCTCGTCTCACTACACACACAGCCACAAAGACAAGAGAATTCTTGTTGGGCAGTGTATTAGTGCTCAGACAAACACACTTAGAACCAATTTTAATGGTTCAAAATATGTCAGGCAAAATGGTCGGCTCTCACGTATGTTCACTTCATCAAATCTGGCCCTCTTTGAAAAAAGTTTGGACACCCCTGCCTTAAATGAACACTGCAAAACCTCTTGAACAATAGGGATTGGCGAACGGTTCGGCCGGAGCATAAGTTTGGGCGGAACTTTCGTTGTTCGGACGTTCGACGAACATCCGAACAAACGGGTTGTTCGACCGTTTGTTCGGCCCCCCCGAAATCACCACAATGCTTTGCGGCGCTGAACAGTGCATTGCAGGCCCTGATTGGCTGAAGCAATGAAAGCTTCAGCCAATCAGGGAACAGAGCACTGTCAGAGTCATGATTGGACACTGTCATCATGACTTTATCCAATCATGGCTCATTCCCGCCACACAGTATAAAAGTATTCTTTCAGTGGTTGCCATTTTCAGTATGATTTCGGCATGGAGAGAGAAAGAACGGGGCTCTGTTCAGTGCTATTAGTTAGTTAGTGTGCTATACTGTGCTATTTTGCTTCAATTGTCAAGGTAGAATATTAGTTTAGTGTTAGTCTAGGGATAATGTGAGTGTAGTGAGGAGGACCATCATTCAGCTTTGCATAGTGTGCAGCTGGAGTAGGGTCAGCTCAGATAGTTTCACTGTAGTGTAGTGAGACTGTGTCATTCATACATACAATAGTGTAGAGTAGGGACAGCTCATACAGTTTCAGTGTAGTGTAGTGAGACCATGTCAGTAATTTTTACATTAGTGTATAGCTAGAGTAGAGGCAGTTCAGATAGTGTCAGTGTAGTGACGGTTGAACATCGTCTATTAGATTGCGTTACTGCCAGTTTAACGCCATCTAGTTCTGTGTGCGCTACTGCCAGTTTAACGTCATATAGTTCTGTGCGTCACTGTACGTTTGGCACATTATATTACAGTATATTATAGTGTATCCATGAAGTGTGTTTGTGTAGTGTGAGTACATAAATTAAAGTCCACCAAACACCACTTTACATTGATTAAAGTGCATCTACGTACAGATTTCCAATTCTTCTTTACATTTGCTTATAAGCACCGCCCCCTCCCTCCTAATAATGGCTGGGAGGACAACAGGGAGAGGCAGACGTTCCCTTGACATTGTAAGGGGACCAGCAACAAATGTGTCCACAGGCAAATGTGGATGTGGAGAGCAGCCACCCTATTCCATCACATTCTGCAGCTGTTATCTCCCTGCCCACTCCCCAAAGCTCAGCTGTCTGGACCTTTTTCAGCACATCTGCAGCAGATTGCACTGTTGCTATCTGCAAACTGTGTCTCAGGCACATCAAACATGGCAAAAACACCAGCCATTTGGGTACCACATGCTTAACAAGGCAATTAACGTCCAACCACTCAGCCTGTTGGCAAGAGCACCTAAAAGACACACAATAGGGGCACAAATCTGTCCATCCTCCTCCTTACTCACTTCAGTCTGCCCCTGCTATACCGAGTCATTATCTCTCAGCAGCCTCCACTGACAGGGATGATGGTATAGCACAGGGTGTCCCAGGTCCTAACAGAACATCTGCCAGCAGCACATCACCAGCTGTAGACTGTAGGTGGCAAATTTCTCTGCCCCATCTGCTGCAGCAGAAAAAAAATACAGTCCCTGCCACCCACATGCCCAGCGTCTAAATGCAAGCTTGTCAAAGCTATTGGCTCTCCAACTTCTGCCTTTTAGCCTGGTGGATTCTGCCCCCTTCCGTGAATTCTCACAATTTGCTGTACCACAATGGTGGGTTCCTAGTCGCTACTACTTTTCACGTAAGGCCGTTCCATCTCTCTACCATCACGTGGAAGGGAATGTTCTGGCATCGTTGGGCAAGGCAGTCAGCCGTAAAATCCACCTTACTGCTGAGACGTGGTCCAGCAAACATGGGCAGGGACGATATATATTTTGTTCACAGCACACTGGGTAACACTGCTTGCAACTCGAAAGTATGCAGGACAGGGCTCTGTGCTGCAGCTTGTTGTGCCCCCACATCTCCATACAGCTGGTGGTGATTATGATGCCAGACCTGTGAGCTCTATCCCCTGTTCCTCCTCCTCCGCCACCTCCATGCCTTCCTCTGCAGAATTGTCCTATGAACATCAGGTACCCCCTATGCTTTCAAAGGGCTATTCCATGAGTCAGGCTAAAAGGTGCAATGCAGTGCTTCAGCTGGTGTGTTTAGGGGACAGGAACTACACCGGAGCAGAGATTCTTGCAGCTCTTCAGGAACAGGCCCAAAGGTGGTTCGCACCATGCCAACTGGAGCCAGGAATGGTGGTGTGCGAACCTCCTGTACGCCCTTAGACAGGGAAAGTTGACACATGTGCCATGCCTGGCACATGTCCTCAATTTGGTGGTGCAACGTTTCCTAAATACGTACCCAGGGTTGCAAGATGTGCTAAAGCTGGCCAGAAGAGTCTGTACCCATTTCAGGCGGTCATAAACAGCCAGTGCTTGGTTGGCTAAAAATTAGCAGGAATTCCACCTGCCCGTAAACCGCCTGATTTGTGATATGCCCACCAGGAACTCGACAGTGCATGCATCAGTGACACAATCCCTATTGTGTTCCTGCTGGAGTAGACTCTGTGTGGCATTATGGAGGCAGAGCAGTAGGAGGAAGAGAAGGACTTCCTTTCCTCTCAAGGCCCACTTTATCCAGACACCATCATTCCTATGTCACAGAACACACAGGAGGAGTGAGGGGAGGAGGATGAGGAGGAGGATTCTGGCACGTTCATAGGCTTCAAAGAAGAGGAAGACATGCGTCAATCTGTAAGCGATGGCTTTCCAAACCCAGGAACCTTGGGAGTAGTACGTGGCTGGGAAGAGTAAGGACACAAGAATACGTGGCGTAAAGGAAAAGAATGATTACTGATTGGCAACCCTCCTTGACCACCGTTATAAGGGGAAGGTCTTAGAACTCATCCCGTCCCCACAGAGAGTACAGAAGATAAAATCTCTTGAGGACACCTTAAAGAGGATTTTATTGTATGTTTTTCCTGACTCCAGTAGGTTACAGTGTCAGGAAAACGTAGTTTTGAGTCTTCTGTTGGTCAAGAGAGGAGCGTTGAAGAAGGAGTCCACCTAAGTGAGGCATTTCCTAATTTTTTTAGTCCTCGCCTCCCAGGGCTGTCAGCTTCCTCATCCTATCGGCAGCGTCTGCATCAGATGGTGGACTATTACCTCTGGGCCGAAACAGAGATGGAGAGATTTCCAGCTGACGATCCACTGACTTAATGGGTCATGAGAATAGACCACTGGCCAGAACTTGCCCTGTATGCTACTGAGTTGTTGGGCTGCCCTGCATCCAGCGTGCTTTCAGAACGGCATTCAGTGCTGCAGGATGTTTCGTTACTGATCACAGAATGCTTCTGTCCACAGACTCCGTGGACCGTTTGACTTTTATAAAAATGAATCAGTCCTGGATTACCAGCTATGAAGCCCCTGATGCCGATGTCACTAATTAAGTCTTTTTGGGATGTGGAATCTCTGCAGGACTTCGAGGCTGCCTAGTGTTCAATCTTTTCATCTGAAAGAATATTTTTGGTATAGGTTTCAAGGGCACAATTAACACCGAAAGACCAATTTTTCAGCACCTGTTTGACAGGTGCATATCATTACAATTTTTTACAGAAAGGCCAACTCTTGCTTTCATCAAGATTACCTCTATAGGGTTACGGTGGGAAGGCGCCACCGACACCCAAAGACCAATTTTTATGCACCCGTTACTTCTATACAAAGCCAAAGTGACACCAGAATGTATCCAAAAAATCTCTAATCCTGTTCCCTAAGGGAAATACATTGTGGCCTCATCATACACACTAGCTCTCCAGCTGTTGCTGAACAAAATAAAGACAGCTTGCAGGGAAAATGTCATCTTTTTTGGCTTTATAAATGCAATTATTGCTGCAGCAGATTCTAGACATGGTACAAATCTGCCACTTTACAGGTAGACTAAGGGGTCCCCCCAGGCACTATATTGGAAGGAATTTTCCATTTTAAAGCCTTTTTTCTCTAACTTTTTTTTTATTGATACATGTCCCCCAGGGCAGGACCCGGGCCCCTATAACCACTGTATGCCCAATTACTTGCATATAAGCCTTCAAAATGTGCACTTTTGATTTTTGACGTTCGGGCCCCGTTGACTTTAATGGGGTTCTTTATTCCGGTCCGAACTTTTGCGGTGTCTGAAAGTTCTGGTGCGAACCGAACAGGGATCTGTTCGGCCCATCCCTATTGAACAAGTATTCTAGTACAATTTTTATCAACCAGGGTACTGTTTGTATTCCCCCCGAGGTGCCACAAGCACAGGACCCAGTTTGCCCTGGATCAGCCTCATACCTTGCCAGCTGCCAGCACCATACCAACCAGTGACGATGCAGGGCAAGATGCAAAGCATTGTTCATTGTTTTGATGTTGGTGGCTGGCTCACCCACACCATGGCAACACATGATGCTGAAACAGGGCAGGCAGCATACAGGGTCAAACCCAGCATTCAGGAAAGGCTGGAAATATGAATTGTCCAGACCTGCCCCCACTCTCACCCCCTGCTATGTGGCTGGAGCCAAAAAGGTAGGGCTGTGATGTGAAGAGGTGACTGTGTGATTTGGAGGGCCTGTGATGGCGGGGATTGCATGATTATAGAGATCTTGTGTTATTTAGGTGAACTTTGTGATAAGGAGCTCTTTGATGGAAGGACTGTAATGTGATGGAGGACTGTGGTAATGAGGGGATTCTAACATGACGAAAGGACTGTGTGATTATGGGGGCCTTTAAAGTTATAGGAAGGCTTTGATGGGATGCGGGGCTCTCATGTATAGGGGGACTTTGATGTGATGGGGTTTCTTATGTGAAAGGGGGAACTCTGGTGTGATGGGGGGACATCTAATGTGACCGGGGAACCTCTGATGTGAAGGGAGGCTTCTGATGTGAATTTCATTTAATTAAGGTGATTGTGTGCATCTTCCCATGCTCAGGTTCCCCACTGATAAGTACAATTTACATTTTTTTACATTTTAGACCAGGGTGCCTCGAGATTTTGCATGCTTTATAGGGTGCAGCGACTGAAGCAAGGTTGAGTAATGCTGGTGTAGTACATGACCTGGTAAAACTGTGGAATGTTCACAATGTTCAGCGTTAACCTTCTAATATAATGGTAACCTCATCTTCACACTAATTATCCATTAATCCTATATAAAGCAAGCAGACAGGCCACGGCTAGTCTTCCATTCTATCATTTTGGCAAAGAATGTGATAGAATAAAATATTACACTCAACTAAAGGGAAAGTGAGAATTTTGGGTGATAGAAGTTAGTTATGTCAGAGTCAGAGTTTATTTAGCAAAATTCTCTCAAAATTGTTCAAATTTGGTTTGGAATCACAGGCTTGTAATTTGTAATAAGAGGCAGTGTCTTAATCTTCCACTAGATTTAGGCCAATCAGTTCACAATTAATTGCCGAAGATTAACTAGATAATTGATAATGTCTTTGATAACCAGAGATGTGTCAATTATCGCCAAACACAGACATCATTTAATGTGTCTCAAGACACACGTTTGCCAGTGAAGCATAGCTTCTTTACCTTGTATGACCCACCCAGAAATGTGCCTTGGGATA
Organism: Lithobates clamitans; assembly: GCA_037952925.1. Classification (NCBI taxonomy): domain Eukaryota; kingdom Metazoa; phylum Chordata; class Amphibia; order Anura; family Ranidae; genus Lithobates; species Lithobates clamitans. The sequence continues at coordinate 3,354,354 of JBBGZY010000992.1, forward strand.
TATCCTGATTACAGTATTACGTAATCTGTGGTTCATTGTGAAATAATAAACATAATGAAGATGTGCTATTCACTTTTTTACACGCCTACCTCTTCTAGGCTGTTATAAACAATATACACTATATTGACAAAAGTATTGCGATGCCTGTCTTTACACGCACATAAACTTTAAAGGGGTTGTAAACCTTCGTGTTTTTTCACCTTAATGCATCATATGCATTAAGGTGATAAAACACCTTGCAGTGACCGCCCCCCCAGCCCCCTGTTTTATTTACCTGAGCCCTGGAACTTGACCCGGCAGGATGTGCTGTCTCTCTGCCCGGGGTTTTCGGCTCTTGATTGGATAGATTGATAGCAGCGCACCCATTGGTTCCCGCTGCTGTCAATCAAATCCAATAATGTGGCTGCCGGGGGGCGGGGCTGAGTTATACATTCGACAGCTGTGGACGCGGAATGCTGGACTCGGAAGCGCGCCCGCAAGGTAACCCCCTTGGGAGAGCGTTTCTCCTAGGGGGTTATCTTATGTGGGGAGGAGCTGCGAGAGCCGCCGGGGGACCCCAGAAGATGAGGTTGGGGGCCATTCTGTGCAAAACGAACTGCACAGTGGAGGTAAGTATGACATGTTTGTTATTTAAAAAAAAAAAAAACACGTACCCTTACAATCACTTTAATGGCATCCCAGCCTTAGTCTGTAGAGTTCAATATTGAGTTGGCCCACCCTTTGCAGCTATAACAGCTTCAATTCTTCTGGGAAGGCTGTCCACAAGGTTTAGGAGTGTGTCTATGGGAATGTTTGACCATTCTTCCAGAACCGCATTTGTGAGGTCAGGCACTGATGTTGGACGAGAAGGCCTGGCTCGCAGTCTCCGCTCTAACTCATCCCAAAGATGTTCAATCGGGTTGAGGACAGGATTCTGTGCAGACCAGTCAAGTTCCTTCACCCCAATCTCATTCACCCATGTCTTTATGGACCTTGCATTGTGCACTGGTGCACAGTCATGTTGGAACAGGAAGGGACCATCCCCAAACTGTTCCCACAAAGTTGGGAGCATGAAATTTACCAAAATGTCTTGGTATGCTAATGCTGTAAAAGTACCCTTCACTGGAACTAAGGGGCCAAGCCCAACCCATGAAAAGCAACCCTACACCATAATCCCCCCTCCACCAAATAGGTTGGACCAGTGAAAAAAGCAAGGTCCATAAAGACATGGCTGAGCGAGTTTGGCGTGGAGGAACTTGACTGGCCTGACCTCAACCTAATAGAACATCTTTGGGATGAATTAGAGTGGAGACTGTGAGCCTGGCCTTCTCATTCACATCAGTGCCTGATCTCACAAATGTGCTACTGGAAGAATGGTCAAACATTCCCATAGACACACTACTAAACCTTGTTTCCAGAAGAGTTGAAGCTGTTATTGCTGCAAAGGGTGGGTCAACACAATATTGAACCATACGGACAAAGCCTGGGATGCCTTTAAAGTTATGGGCATGTGAGGCAGATGTCCTAATACTTTTGACAATATAGTGTGTGTGTGTATAAGCATTCAAAAATGTTAACGTGTATCTAAAGCCCAAAGTTTTATTTAAGGTCAGGTTTTTATTACTATCTGTGTGCTTGTTAGAGAGATGCATCCTCTCTTATTTTGTCCTGAAAATGAGGAAGAAACCAAAATTTTGAGTTGCCACAAGAATAGGAGTAGAGAAGAAATCTCCTTATAGGGGCATTTGTTCTGGTGACAACCAGCATTTTCCTCACTTCGGAGAGATCTTCTTGTAAATGGGTTCACTATCCCCTACTTCATCCAAAATGAAAAGGAAAGTTTGGGTTTTTGTTATACTTTGACAGCCTAATTACTGGCAAAGAGTTGTCAGTTTGCTATCCATAAGTAACCACTTGTAAAAGAAGTCACGCCCTGTAAAAAGAAAGACCATCTATACACTTCTGGCAGTCAATGTCTTGAAACTCTACTGCTGCACTGCTTCCTGGTCCTTGCAGGTGCTCCACACTTCTGAAGCCGCGTACACACGAGCGGAATGTCGACAGAAAAAGTCCATTAGAAGCTTTTCATCGTCTATTCCGATTGTGTGTATGACTCATCGGACTTTTTTTTTTTGAAAATCCTAACGGACCTAGAAATAGAACATGCTCTAAAAATTTCCTATAGAACCAATTCCTATCGGGAAAACTGCTCGTGTGTATGCTGTTCCGATGGACCAAAAACGATGCTTGCTCTGAAGCAAGTACGAGACGGAAGCTATTGGCTACTGGCTATTGAACTTTCTTTTTCTAGTCCCGTTGTACCTGCTGTACGTCACCGCGTTTTGGTCGGTTGGACTTTGGATTGGCCGTGTGTAGGCAAGACCGCTTGAATAGAATTCCGTCGGAGAAACCTTTGGAGTTTTCTCCGACGGCTAAACCGGTCATGTGTACGTGGCAAAAGTGTTAAGTACTTGCCATTCCTGCCCACGCAATGGTTCCTCCCACTGGCTTATACGTCACCACAGGACCTAAGAGCCAGCAGAAGAAAACCACTGTGTGTGGTAGGCGAACAACTATTTGACCCATCCAGAGAGATTGAATACCTAACACCAATCAAGCTTGTTTCATTATTTTTCCAATTGCTCTAAATACCCCCAGTGAAGCAGCAGCATTTCAAGACATGGTCTACCCGAATAATATATATAGATGGGCAATTTGACATATTTTAAAGTGCTGGCCTTCTTTAAGGAGACACTGTGGTAACAGGATGATTTTACTTCATAAAAAGTACCCAGATCATCTTTGTATTTATACCAGGCAATATTCACACCTATTTAACACACATGTGTACGTGTGAATGGGCTGCTATAGTTTCCCTTAAAAACACTAAACTGCAGTGTGTAGGTGTGAACCAGCTGCATAGGAAACAATGAGATTTCTACATTCAGTAAAATCCATATGATTTATACTTTCTTTACAGCTGTGTCTATGCATTAAAAGGTTTTTGCTTGTGTTTTTAATGTTGTTATATGTTGGCCTCTTGAAAACGCATGTAACATGACGTCTAGGGGCCTCTCATCAAAAGTTGGCATGCTAAAAAACTGACAAGATCTTTTTTCTAAAATGTACTTCAATGCATATACGTACATGTGATTTAGCCCCATTGAAAGTAATTGCTAAAAAACTATTAAAAGTAATGGGAAAAAAAACTGTTAAAACTTGCCAACATTCCAAATATATATGCATTGGCGTTAATGCACAAAAAAACACTTATGCCCCGTATACATGATCGGACATTCCGACAACAAAACCGTGGATTTTTTTCAGACGGATGTTGGCTCAAACTTGTCTTGCATACACACGGTCACATAAATGTTGTCGGAAATTCCGATCACCAAGAACGCGGTGACGTACAACACGTACGATGAGCCGAGAAAAATGAAGTTCAATAGCCAGTGCAGCTCTTCTGCTTGATTCCGGGCATGTGTGGACTTTTGTGCATCGGAATTGTGTACACACAATCTGAACTTTGTTGTCGGAAAATTTGAGAACCTGCTCTCAAACATTTGTTGTCGGAAATTCCGACAGCAAATATCCGATGGAGAATACCCACGGTTGGATTTCCGACAACAAGCTCACATCGAACATTCCCTGTTGGAAATGTGGGGTGCACCAATAGCAATTGTGTCAAAGAGCATTATAGGTTTTATAAAGAGTGATCACAGTCTACTTTCAGACTGTAACTGAAAGCTTGTACAGAGGCATCTGAGTACATTTCTCTGACTTAACCAGTTGTATTTGTAATTTTTTAATTGAGCTATTAGGGTCTGTAAACAACACATTTTTGTTAAATACAACAGTTAAATAACCATGAATATGAGCCTTGTGCATTACCTGCTAGCTAAAAACAGATAAATATGAACTAATCATATGCAATATTGCATAGGCTATATGCAAAATCACTATACATTCCCAGTAAGTGTTATTAAAAGTGATGTTTAATGCCACGTACACACGATTGGACTTTCTGGCATACTTGGTCCGGCACACTTTCCGACGGACTTTGTCCGCCAGGTGCGCCGGACTTTAAAACAGATGGACTTGCCCACACATGACCGGACTTTCCGGTGGGCTAAGTCCGCCCGTCTTTCCGACGGACTTTCGCCGGAGTTACGGCGGACTTTCAGAATGAACGGACTTGCCCACACATGGACAAGTCTGTTCATTTTGAACGTGACTCAGGTGCAACGGGACTAGAAAAGGAAGTCAATCTTGCCGCTTTTATCAGCGAGATTGACACCTTGCGAGCCCCGTAGCGGGTCATACCAGGCCCTTAGGTCTAGTATGGATTATAAAGGGAAGCCCCTACGCCGAAAAAACCGCGTGGGGTCCCCCCTAAAATCCATACCAGACCCCGATCCGAGCACGCAGCCTGGCCGGTCAGAAAAGGGGGTGGGGACGAGCGCCCCCCCCTCCTGAGCCATACCAGGCCACATGCCCTCAACATGGGGGGTGGGTGCTGTGGGGGAGGGGGCGCCGTGCGGGCCCCCCCACCCCAAAGCACCTTGTCCCCATGTTGATGAGGACAAGGGCCTCTTCCCGACAACCCTGGCCGTTGGTTGTCGGGGTCTGCGGGCAGGGGGCTTATCGGAATCACCATTGACCACGCCCCCTAAAACGTCACAGTCCCAGCATGCCCAGGGACTGTGACATCATAAGGGGGCAGGGTCTCCGCCTATATAAGTCACAATGGAGCCCTCAGAGAGCAGTCCAGCCGGAGAGAGCGTTGTGTCAACATCTGGAGAAGAGAGAAGAAGACAAGAAGCCAAGAAGCCCAGAAGCCCAGAAGTCCAGAAGTCTGGACCTCCGCTGGCAAGAGAGCGGCCTGAAGACAGCGGAGGAGCCGGCCGAAGAACTGAAACACCGGGAGAAGAGAGAGGTGAAGAACCAACCGGACGCCGGGAGAAGAGGAACCGGAGGGACCCCCGAAGCCGGAAGAAGACCCCCAAAAGCCGGAGGAAGACCCCCGAAGCCGGAGGAAGACCCCCCCCGGAGCTGTTTAATAAATTATTTTAAAAACCTGTGTAGTGTGATTTATTATTGACACTTATTCCCTAGGTGAATGGGTAGGGGTACCATGTACCCCATACTCATTCACAAAGGGTGGGGGGCCAGGATCTGGGGGCCCTCTTATTATAGGGGGCTCCCAGATTCCGATAAGCCCCCCGCCCGCAGACCCCGACAACCAACGGCCAGGGTTGTCGGGAAGAGGGCCTTGTCCTCATCAACATGGGTGCTTTGGGGTGGGGGGGCCCCGCAGGGTGCCCCCTCCCCCACAGCACCCACCCCCCATGTTGAGGGCATGCAGCCTTGTGCGGTTCAGGAGGGGGGGCGCTCGTTCGTCCCCACCCCCTTTCCTGACCGGCCGGGCTGCGTGCTCGGATCGGGGTCTGGTATGGTTTTTAGGGGGGACCCCACGCCGTTTTTTCTGCGTAGGGGCTTCCCTTTATAATCCATACCAGACCTAAGGGCCTGGTATGCCCCGCACTCGCCGCAATAGGAACATTTGTTTTTCCAATTGCAGTGAGCGCGAAATGCAATACCCTGCCCTCGCGTCGTATCTGGTCCGTTGGACCAGCATACACATGAGCGGGCATTCCGTCGGACCAGCACACAGACGAGCGGACTTTTCGCCAGAAACTGAGTCCAACGGAAAGATTTAAAACTTGTTTCAAATCTAGGTCCGGCGGGCTTTTGGGAAAAAGTCTGCCGGAAAAGTCCGCCGGAGCCTACACACGGTCGGATTGTTCGGCGGACTCTGGTCCGCTGGACCAAGTATGCCGGGAAAGTCCGCTCGTGTGTACGCGGCATTAGGATTAGGGTAGGACAAGGGTGAGCGTTAAGTATTAGGGTCGGGTTAAAGCGTTCCTTACCTCAAAACTTCATATTCCTGATATGTGCCTGCTGTACCATGTACTTATACGAGAAAGTATCCTGTTCCTTTGTATTTCTTCCTTTGTGTGAAATCCCTGGTGATCCTACAAGTCCCTCTGCTTTCCTATTAAAAACTGACCTAAGCAGGAGAACACACTGGCTGAGAACTCGGTGTACTCTCTTCCAATGATCAGACTTGTCCTGACACCCCCCCCGCTGCCCAGCCATTCACTGGCAAGCTTAGTGTGCTGCTGCTTCTCCTCACCCCAGCTTTATGCAGCTGAGAACAGAGAGAATGTGATCACTTATAAAAAAGGGAAAAAGGGTAATAATGTTACTATATATATATATACAGTATCTCACAAAAGTAAGTACACCCCTCACATTTTTGGAAATATTTTATTATATCTTTTCATGTGACAACACTGAAGAAATGACACTTTGCTACAATGTAAAGTAGTGAGTGTACACCTTGTATTACAGTGTAAATTTGCTTTCCCCTCAAAATAACTCAACACACAGCCATTAATGTCTAAACCACTGGCAACAAAAGTGAGTACACCCCTAAGTGAAAATCTCCAAATTGGGCCCAATTAGCCACCCCCCCCCGGTGTCATGTGACTCCTTAGTGTTACAAGGTCTCAGGTGTGAATGGGGAGCAGGTTTGTTGAATTTGGTGTTATCGCTCTCACTGTCTCATACTGGTCACTGGAAGTTCAACATGGCACCTCATAGCAAAGAATTCTCTGAGGATTTGGAAAAAAGAATTGTTGCTCTATATAAAGGTGGCCTAGGCCAGGGATATGTAATTAGCGGACCTCCAGCTGTTGCAAAACTACTAACTAAGTCCCATCATGCCTCTGCCTCTGGGTGTCATGCTTGTGGCTGTCAAAGTCTTGCTATGCCTCATGGGACTTGTAGTTCTGCAACAGCTGGAAGTCCACTAGGCTATAAGAATAATGTCAAGACCCTGAAACTGAGCTGCAGCACAGTGGCCAAGACCATACAGTGGTTCAACAGGACAGGTTCCACTCAGAACAGGCCTCGCCATGGTCAACCAAAGTAGTTGACTGCACGTACTCAGCGTCATATCCAGAGGTTGCTGCAGAGGATGAAGGGGTGGGGGGTCAGCCTGTCAGTGCTCAGATCATATGCTGCACACTGCATCAAATTGGTCTGCATGACTGTCATCCAAGAAGGAAGCCTCTTCTAAAGATGATGCACAAGAAAGCCAGCAGTTTGCTGAAGACAAACAGACTAAGGACATGGATTACTGGAACCATGTCCTGTGGTCTGATGAGACCAAGATAAATGTATTTTATTCAGGTGGTGTCAAGCTTGTGTGGCGGCAACCAGGTGAGTAGTACAAAGACAAGTGTGTCTTGCCTACAGTCAAGCATGGTGGTGGGAGTGTCATGGTCTGAGCTGCATGAGTGCTGCTGGTACTGGGGAGCTACAGTTCATTAGGGAACCATGAATGCCAACATGTACTGTGACATACTGAAGCAGAGCATGATCCCCTGCCTTCGGAGACTGGGCCACAGGGCAGTATTCCAACATGATAAGGACCCCAAACACACCTCCAAGATGACCACTGCCTTGCTAAAGAGGCTGAGGGTAAAGGTGATGGACTGGCCAAGCATGTCTCCAGACCTAAACCCTATTGAGCATCTGTGGGGCATCCTCAAACATAAGGTGAAGGAGCGCAAGGTCTCTAACATCCACCAGCTCCGCGATGTTGTCATGGAGGAGTGGAAGAGGACTCCAGTGGCAACCTGTGAAGCTCTGGTGTACTCCATTCCCAAGAGGATTAGGGCAGTGCTGGAAAATAATGGTGGCCACACAAAATATTGACACTTTGGGCCCAATGTGGACATTTTCACTTAGGGGTGTACTCACTTTTGTTGCCAGCAGTTTAAACATTAATGGCTGTGTGTTGAGTTATTTTGAGGGCATAGCAAATTCACACTGTTATACAAGCTGTACACTCACTACTTTACACTGTAGCAAAGTGTCATGTGAGATTTTATATATATAAATATATATATATACCCCTGTGAGGGCTGCTGATTAACTCTGTACACCACTGGCTACCCCAACTCTGCAGATCCTCTCTTACCTCTGACACCTTGGGTTCCATTCTGCAATAGGATGTTATCAATGAGAAACTCACACAATGTCACTGAACCACTCAGAAAGTTTACTAGAGTGAATAATAAACACAATGAACAATGTGAATGGACACAAACAATAAATGACAGTTGGTAGCACTCAACTTAGGTATGATAACTATGGACTGTGTAATAACCGTAGGGAGTATATGTAGACAGGTGTACAATGGGACAAGTGTTCAATATTACTCAATACCTATATTAAACACCTTCCCACTGAGACCTCAATACACACAAACCAAATTACAATATGATGTTCCTTACATTAAATAATATAATGCAATATTTAACATGTACTCAATGGCTCCCCCTAGGTTGTTGTTCACAGTTCAAGCTACAAATAGAACTGTAAAGCTTTGCAGAAGATGATAAAAGTTCCTTGACTCCAGATATCTTCCTCTAACCTGTAGTTTAAACTGCAGTATTTGTAATCCACAAGGTAAAATAGAGAAAAAGCAAACTGTAGAATAAATGTTGCGTTGATAACTGCTTAACTGAAGAAATTTGGCACTTGTAACTTCCTCCTTATGCGTGAGTGTAATACAGTACTGACCCTTACAGAGCAGGGAACAACAAACCCCAGAGTTCAGCTGTATGTTGAATGAGTAGATTCACATCCGTGGAACTACAAGTCTCACCAGCAGTCTGTAAAATAACTCACTCAGCAAACAGTGCACTTTACTGAAATGGGCAGGTGCCCCCTCACCACAATAGACTCAGAGGCTGTGAGGCTCCGCCCGGACTCCCCTCCTGATGTCTCAGTCTGATGAAAAGATGGCACCGCCGCGCTGTACTGCTACTTCGTATGGCTGAAGTGCAGGAAACTTCCAGATGTCCTGGTACTGCAAACCAATCCGCTGCTACGATGGCAGGGCTGTACTCTAAAGTACCTCAAAGGCTGGTGATCCAGCTCTGCTCTGTATAGGCCGCAGTCTCTCACACCTGGTCACACACACAGACCTCCTGCTGGCAGGTATTGAATGGCGTCCAGAGAGGCTGAAAGATGGCCGCGCTGATCCTTTTATTACTGCTCCCAGCATGCAGTGCTGCGCGCTTTGCATTGTCTGTATTGTAGTTCAGGGCTGATCCAGCTAACAGAGTCAATTTCTTCTCCAAACTACATCTTCCACAATGCTTTGCTGCGTACCTTTTCAGGAATTAAAGAAAGTCCTAACAGCATTAAGAAGACACTAGAGGGAGCCAAACTCATTTAAAACAATAACAACTGTAACACCTTATATTAGCAAACACACACACACACACACACACACACACACAAATGTTTAGCCTTTCATTTATATTTTAAACTGAATAGGTTGTTTTACAAGGTGCTCATCTACAATCACTTTAAGTTTCACAGAAAGGGCAGTAGTGAGCTCTGTTAGGATAATATTGCATGTAGCCTGTTCATTCTGACTGTTCTGACTTCCAACTATTATCTTTTCCACAAAACTTCACCAAAATACACTCGTGCTGTGTAAAGAAACCCCAAATCTGTTAAAATGTATGTATAGCCAAAATCTCTCTGGTAGACTTGAATATAGAGATGTATTAAAACTCCTTTCCATTTTTTATTGCTGTCTTGGCTGAATTCACCCTCCATGATTGTCTTGGTGACTATTATTACTAAAACACAAACATATGAGAAAACCAGAAGAAGGGGTAAGGGTAAATTTTCCAGTAAGGATAACTGTTCTGGTGACACCTATCCAAAAGGGGAGCCCACTGCTTCTGGCATTCTACTTAAACTCATTATATTACACTTCTTATGGAGAAATAAGAGATATAAAATGAAAGATTCAACTTACATAACATTATAATCAGCAGGAGGTTTTAGCCTCTTAAATGCTGAGCAGTTTGATTAATTTGATGTTTAACTTGTCTGATTATAATGCAGCTAATTAAAGAAGCTTTCCACTCTTACATAGAACTAAAAAAAACCTCTGTGCGACCCATTTGCTTATTGATGTGTGCTTCCAATCCCTGCCAACCAACCGTTTAAACAGCACTGCTAATCAGCTACGTAGATACCACAGGTGGATCCTGGAACTCAATTTGGTTTCAGTGGGGTTTTGAGGCTGGGATGCCTGAGGTTGGTTGGTGCGAGCTAAGTAGCTCCAGTAGTAGCTCAGTGTTAGCTTAAAGTAGCCAAAACCATTGGCTGAACAAAAGAAAACCAACCAATTCTCCCTTTCACACTAACATTGTAGATGGGGGAATTTCCACTTGTTGCAAATTCCCGGGGCCCCTGAAGCCCAGTGGTGACCTCCAGAGGGTAAGAACAGCTGACATCCTTCAGTGTAGAGTGGGTTACAAGGCGTGGTGGGTGTAATGCAAGATGAACAGGTGGGCGCCAGACACTTATTGAATGCAAAGAGATTTATTGTCTCTTAACAGAACTGTGGGAGAGAGGATTAGGGCCAGGACAACCTTAGGTAAATGCAATGTTAATTGGCAAACTCTGAGACTTCTATAGGTAGAGAGCTATACAGGTGAAGGCCCCCTGCCGGACACCACTTCTATATAGGTAGGACCGCTGTCTCCAATGGCAACAATCTTGTAGCTGTTACTAACGGTAAAGGTATTCAAGTTTTTGCAATACGAACAGTTTTCTTTACCCCACATTCACTCACTGTGGGACTTCACTTAGCGAGTTCCCACTAGACTCTCTCTCACTAGACTTCAGATCCGCTAGCTACTGGATCCCCTGAACTCTTTCACTGTAGCACTCAGTATCTTCCTCAAACATCACCCCTGCTTCACTGCTGGGTCCCTGGCTTGGCACTCACAGATACTCCTCAAGCTTCACCCTTGCTGACACTTTAGGTCCCTGGCTTGGCACTCCACAAGCGTCATTTTTTAGAAATAAAATACAACCTTTTACCTGCACTATGTGGAAGTTTTTATTTCTTCCACATATACTCTGGATGTGAGCGGATATGTCTTCCTGGTGAACCTACCATCAAAATCCTACCCTAACAGTTCTTGGATTGGAGTTCATTTTGTAGGTCACCTTCGGTTCCCCTGGATCCCATCCTTGAGGTTTGAACCGTTTGATCTGCACATCTGCCTCATGTGGCATATTGCCTATGTGACTCTATGTCGCTGACATTAGAGTCCACCGGTTCTGGTAAGAGCATTTATATGGCATTTAATTGTTGATGGTTTTTCCATTTGAGTTTGCCTCTACGTACGGTCGTATTCCCATTTACACCGCTTTTGGTTTCTGTTCATTTGGTGTTGGATCATTGTGTTGGACATTTATTTTCAAGTTCTTTCCACATCACTTATTATTAGAGGTTTATTACTGTTTACAGATGGACGTTTTTCTGTATATGTACTTTTGAGTTTATCATTTACTTGACACATTTATCAAAATTTCTGTGTTTATTTATTAGCACTACATTTTTTACTATTTTGTACTCCTCAAGCGTCACCTCTGCTGTCCCGCTGGGTCCCTGACTTGGCACTTGCTGATGCTTTACCACTTCTTCACCGTCCCCGGTTGGCGAGAAGTCTGCTCTGGTACTGGCCTCAGCTCACTCACTGTGATCTCCGATAGCAAGGTGGATGGTCCGTTGTGTCGACAGCTTCCCCTCTACCACCAACCATGACAGGTTCCCCGGCCGGCGGAACCATTACTACTGGTTGAACTACAAGCCCGCAGTCCTAACCCTGCACTACTTCTGGATAGGCTCTCAGGCAGATGCCCCGGGACAGGCCTTAGGTTTCTGGCCTAGCAGCCCGAGCAATACGACACACGTACACCCAGACAGCCATCCAGGTGGCACAGAACCAGTGTTGCCAACCCCCCGAAGTGAAATTTACTGGCAAAACGACAAAATTTACTAACGACACCAATTTTTTACTGGCAACAAATCATGAAATTTACTGACAGATCCACATTCTTTACTGGCACTGCAAAAAAAAAATGACTGTTTTTAGTACTAAACAGTGCAAATATCAATATTTGAACTATAAACACATAGCTAGTGCTGTTAGCAATGTGTTTAAGTTATACAAAAGTCAAAAAACATATTTCTTAATTTTACATGAAGGTCAGGATACTATAACCCAGCCAGCACAGAGTTCTCCCTTACATCAGAGTCTGCAGGATTGTGACCAAAAAGCACCTTCCACAGAGTGAATACACTAAGGTAAGGGGGGATTACTAATACAGGGGGGGGGACCTTTATATCAGTGCCCCCTTACATTATTGTATTCACTCCCCCTGTACATCAGCGACCCCCCTCAGACTGGCCTAACGGCGCTGTCACTGACCTTCTCTCAGGTGCACGTGCAGGCTTAGTCAGACGGCTCCAGCTTGGCAGCTCTGGTTTTATTCTATAGTCTACTCTCCACAGTCCACACATGTCTCTTCCCGTAACCCCCATCCCGGCGTCGCTCCACTCTTGACTCCTTTCTAGGATCCCTTTCAGAAACTGCAGACATGATAAAAGACAAGATATGGTCAGAGGCTGGGGACATGATGCAGGAGGTGGACAGAGGCTGCGGACATGATACAGAAGGTGGACAGAGGCTACGGACATTATATAGGAGGTGGACAGAGGCTGCGGAGTGCGGACATGATACAGGAGGTGGACAGAGGCTGCGGACATGATACAGGAGGTGGACAGAGGCTGCGGACATACTTCAGGAGGTGGACAGAGGCTGCGGACATACTACAGGAGGTGGACAGAGGCTGCGGACATACTACAGGAGGTGGACAGAGGCTGCGGACATACTTCAGGAGGTGGACAGAGGCTGCGGACATACTACAGGGGGTGGACAGAGGCTGCGGACATACTACAGGAGGTGGACAGAGGCTGCGGACATACTTCAGGAGGTGGACAGAGGCTACGGACATTATATAGGAGGTGGACAGAGGCTGTGGAGTGCGGACATGATACAGGAGGTGGACAGAGGCTGCGGACATGATACAGGAGGTGGACAGAAGCTGCGGACATACTACAGGAGGTGGACAGAGGCTGCGGACATACTACAGGAGGTGGACAGAGGCTGCGGACATGATACAGAAGGTGGACAGAGGCTACGGACATTATATAGGAGGTGGACAGAGGCTGCGGACATACTTCAGGAGGTGGACAGAGGCTGCGGACATACTACAGGAGGTGGACAGAGGCTGCGAACATACTACAGGAGGTGGACAGAGGCTGCGGACATACTACAGGAGGTGGACAGAGGCTGCGGACATACTACAGGAGGTGGACAGAGGCTGCGGACATACTTCAGGAGGTGGACAGAGGCTGCAGACATACTACAGGAGGTAGACAGAGGCTGCGGACATACTACAGGAGGTGGACAGAGGCTGCGGACATACTACAGGAGGTTGACAGAGGCTGCGGACATACTACAGGAGGTGGACAGAGGCTGCGGACATACTACGTGAGGTGGACAGAGACATTGAACATGATAGCTTCCTTCTCACCCCCTCACAGTAGCCTCCTCCTCCGTTCACCAGCATATTACTTCTCCACATCATCAATGTGCTGTTTCCCCCTCCTGTGCCCCTTTCACCTCTCCACAGGTCAGGGGGACACTGTTCGTGTTGAAGGGGGAATCAAGCAAATTTTCTTCCTGCAAGCCGTGCAGTCACTCCTTTGCAAATCTTATTTGTTGCCACAATTTTTTGGAAAATGAAGAAAGAAAAGGAAAATTTTTTTTTTCTTTTCTTTTTTCAATTTTTAAAACTTTGTGACAAAAAGCGAGATCTGCAAAATATTCAACATGCCTCTTAGCAAATTCTTTGGAGTATACACTTTCCAGAAAAGGGGTAATTTGGTGGGTTTTGTGCTATCTTGACATCTCAGGACCTCCAAAACTTTGATAGGCAGTGAGGAAGTGAAATGAGCAGTTTAGTTCCTTAGAAAGCCTGAAGGCGGTGATTGGTTTTAGGGGTCCTGTACATGGCTAGTCTGCCAAAAAGTCCCACACATGTGGTATCGCTATACTCAGGAGAAGCTGCAAAATGTATTTGGGGTGTAATTCCACATATACCCATGACATGTGTGAGCAATATATCATTTCAGTGACAACTTTGTGTAAAAAAAATTTTTTTGTAAATGGTTTGGGGTGTCTACCTTCCAAAAAGGGGTCATTTAAGGAGGGGGGGGGGGGGGGTTGTGCTATCTTGACATTTCAGGGCCTCCGAAACTGATAAGTAGTGAGGAGTGAAATGAGCAATTTACGCCCTTTGAAATCCCGAAGGCGGTGATTGGTTATCGGCACCTGTACATGACTGCCAAAAAGTCTCACACATGTGGTATCCCCATACTCAGGAGAAGCAGCAGAATGTATTTTGGAGTGTAATTCCCCATATACCCATGGCATGTGTGAGCAATATATATATATTTTGTCATTTGTCAATAACTTGTGACAAAAAAAATGAAATATTCAATGAGTTCAACATGCCTCTCAGCAAATTCCTTGAGGTATCTACTTTCCAAAATAATTTGGGGGGGGGGGTTGTACTGCCCTGCCATTATAGCACCTCAAGAATTGAGATCATAAACTAAAAGCTGCGTAAATTCCAGTAAATATACCATAGTTTGTAGACGCTATAACTTTTGCGCAAACCAATAAATATACACTTATTGAATTATTTTTTACCAAAGACATGTGGCTGAATACATGAATGAATGACAAAAATTCAGTTTATTGGATATTTTTTATAACAAAAAGTAGAAAATATAATTTTTTTTCAAACTTCTCTTTTATTTTTTCATTTACCGGTATATAGCAAAAAATAAAAATCCCAGTGGTGATCAAATACCACCAAAAGAATGCTCTATTTGTGGAAAAAAAGGACGCAAATTTCGTTTGGGTACAGTGTGGCATGACCGCGCAATTACCATTTAAAGAGGAAGTAAACCCTGTTGGATTTTACTTTACTCTTTTGCTCCCTGCAAAGCCTGCAAATTAAAAGCATAATGGGCTAGTATGCATCGCAAACAAATCCATCACTGTCCCCTGTGCAGGCTGCACTCATCTTCGCCCCTCTTCCTTCCGGGGGCTGCGGACTCCGGCTCTGTGACTGGCTGGAGCCGTTTGACGTCACTCCCGCGCATGCGCGCGGGAGCTGTCAGTAATGTCACACGCTGGGGGAAGAAGCGGCACGGAGGTCCGTTTCTTCACAGCGCATGCGCCGATTACATCATTGGCGCACTACAAGTGAAATATCTCCTAAATGGCCCACGTTTAGGAGATATTTTCACTACCTATGGGTAAGCCTTATTCTAGACTTACCTATAGTTAAAAGTCACTGGGGAGGGTTTACAATCACTTTAAAGCAGCGCAGTGGCAAATTGCAAAAAGTGCTCTGGTCAGGAAGGGGGTAAAAGCTTCTGGAGGTCAAGTGTTTAAGGTAAAGAGTCAGGCTTGGAGAAAGAATATAAACTAATATCACAAATATAAATCTTCAAATTTAATTAACACTGGATATTTCAATTCAATCGTATGCCCAATAACAAATGATTGTCTTTACATTAGAAAGCTCCATGGTGGCCCCTAATGGGTTAATTTAAAGGGAATTTCTTTGATCTCTTGCAGCGAGAACAGATATGGGGGTAGGACACACATGAACCGTCACAAGGAGGGCACCCCACTTAAATTAAATACAGAAGTGTGCAGCCGACTTCCCCCGCCATGTGGCCCTTATGTAACAGAACTTGGCATCGCTTATAGAACACAATGTCCTGCCTCTCCGCCTTTCACCACAAAGATCTCTATCTGATATAAAAAGGTTCTTGTTTGCAGGACAAGGTGGAGTATATGAAAGACACTGAAATGAGGAGGAGGGGGGCCATTTACAAAGGGGGGAAAGATGCCATCTGGTGGCCAAGGTTGTGCAATGCAGCTTATTTGTTTTCTCCAGTTGTGCTGCATGGTTTGGAACATCCCGTGCTGTTTATCATCTTTTGCCGCTCTTGTATACGCAAAGCTCCTGATCAACAAATGCCTTTCAAGAATCATGTTCTCTCTTGTTTATAAGCACCCAAAGTTCTGTAATGCTGTTTTGCATATTTTAGCAAGGAGCATATGTTCCCTTTTAGTTTTTGTGACTGTATGAACTGTAGGGATCTTTTTGGCTGCATGGTTTTGTCTAGCTGCTTTTAACAGCAAAACCTGCTTTATAGATTCCTAGCAGCGTGTATTTTCCATGGAATTGTAATTTTATTTTTTACTCATATTGATTGCATATGGTGTTCTGTGCTATTCTGGGATTTTTCTGTCTGTACTTTTAGTGTAGGAGTAATCAGGGGCGCTTTGTAAACATCAGAGAGGAACTCCTCCCAATCTCTCACTCACAAGTGACTCAGGAGTCTGGGAACAAAACAGAGACGTCTTTCATGAGTATCCATTGCATAATACATTATGGTAAATCTAGACTTGGCTAGATAATCAAACAAAATATTATTTAATACTTTACTATAGTGATTTTTTTAAATTATAAAGGCCAAACTTTGTGGGTCATTTTGACTAGGTTTTCAATAGTTCTACACCTACACCTGAAAATGACCAGGAATGTGGCTATATTTAGACATCAAATTTCATACATCCCATCATTAGAACTTAGAAGAGAAGTATAGCCAAAGCTTTTTTGGTCATACTTCTCTTCTGGGTCACAGCAGTGCACTTACTTTAGCACTCCTGTGACCCAGAATTAGCTGACAGCAAACTAAAGCCCGCTTTCAGCTGATTTCATCGAGTTGCTCCAGGCTCTGGAAGGATCCTGACCATTTTTTCGGGATCCACCCAGATGTCTAAGCAGCAGCCAGCTGCTCCTGCCTCCACTCCAGCCCAGTACTCCAGTGAGCGCTGGAGTAGGAGGGCAGAGAGTAATGACTCACAGTCACGGCTCTCCGCTCCGAGTGAACTGAGAACTCTGAGCTATTAGCGTTCGGTCATGTGATCACTCAGCTCTTGGGCTTAGAGTCGGTATGGGGCAGCTGCAGCATGGAGGTGAGTATGGGTGTTTTTCTTTTTTCAAATCCCCCTCTTCTCCTTTAATAAAAAGGGACACCTTGGCAGACTGTGCTGCAGCGAAACATGGGCATGGCTAAATAGCACTAGATACTGTACCATAAGTGCGATTTTGACAGATAAACATAAATCTAAAGGATCATCTTTAAAAAAAAATAAAAAAGAATATAGATAATGTGCAGCAGAACCCAGCCTGGTACTGCGGAACACCAGGAGTTTGTTAAAATCCTACGGAGGACTACTGGGAGGTATGGAGGAGGGTACAAGTGTCGGGGATGAAAATAACGGTACAACTGTGGAGGGGGTAGAAGAGGGGACTGGTGTTGAAGAAGAAGAAGAAGAGACTGATCCAGCAGTAGAAGCACAGGTTTGGAGAATGAAAAAGAAGAAGGTACAGGTGAGAGGGAAGAGGAGAGTATAGTTGTGGAGGAGGAAGAAAAGGGTACAGGTCAGAGGGAGGAGGTGGGTACAGTTGATGAGGAGGAAGAATTGGGTACAGGTATGGAGGAGAAAGAATAGGGTACAGCTGAGAAAGAAGAGCAGGGTAGAGGTGTGGAGAAAAAAAAATTCCACAATTGAGAGGGAAGAATAGAGCTCAGGCATGGAGGAGGAAGAGGGAACAGGTGTGGAGGAGAAAGAATAGAGTACAGCTGTGAAAGAAGAACAGGGTAGAGGTGTGGAGAAAGAAATTGGCACAAGTGAGAGGGAAGAATAGAGCTCAGGCATGGAGGAGGAAGAGGGTACAGGTTTGGAGGAAGCAGAGGTACAAGTGAGATGAAATAAGAGGGTACAAGTAGAAGGAATAAAAAGGGAACATGTGAGAGAAAGAGGAGGGTACAGGTGAGATGGTAGAAGGTACAGGTGTGGGGAAATAATCGGGTACAGATGCAGAGGAAGAAGAGGGTACAGGTAAGAGGTAAAAAGCGGTACAGGTGTGGATGAGGGTACAGGCTTTGAAGAAGAAGAGGCTACAGATGAGAGGGAATAAGAAGGTACAGGTGTGGGGAAAGAAATGGGTACAGATGTAGAGGAAGGAGAGGGTATAGGTGAGAGGGAAGAAGAGGGTACAGGTGTGCAGGAAGAACACGGTACAGATGTAGAAGAAGAAAAGTGTATATGTAAGAAGTAAGAAGAGGGTACAGGTTAGGGAATAAAAAAGGGTACAGGTGACAGAAAAGAAGAAGGTCCAGGTGTGAGGAGGAAGAGGCTACAGGCGAGAAAGAAGAAGAGGGTACATGTGTGGAGGAGAAAGAAGGTACAGGTGTGGGGAAAGAAGCGGGTATAGATCTGGAGGAAGAAGAGGGTACAGGTAAGAGGGAAGAAGATGTACAGGTGTGGAGGAGTAAGAGGCTAGAGGTGTGGAGGAAGAGGAGTGTACAGGTTTTGATCAGGAGCCAAGAACTGCAAAGCCTTCAACTGGTCTGGCAATCAACAAATGGCTAAACAGGGATCAATTAGCAACAGATGAAACACAACAGTGCACTAGAAAAAATCCAAGGTTTCAACATGAAATTAAAATATACAAAAAAAATGAAAAATAAATAACATGAAACCTAATACTGTATATATAAAAAATATGTGAAAATAAACAAATGAAATGTGAGAATGAAAAAAATAAAGAATAAAATATGTAAAATATGTGCAAGCATTAAAATATATAATGCATAGAGCATCCATGTGAAAGGGACGCACAAGTGTATAAAACAAATAGGATGTAATGAACTAAGTGAATGGTGTAGTATGACAATATCGTAAATCAAGTATATATATGTTTATAGCAAAAATATAAATGTAAAGATATGTTAATACTGGGGGCAAAAAAGGCACCTAATTTGTTCAAAAAATTACACAAGGCTATAAAATCCCCTAATTAAAAAGACATATGAAAAAACGCTAACCATAGAGATTCTAAACAAAACAAAAAAATAGAAAAAAAAAAACTGTTGGAGATGCAATCTAGATATAAATATAAATAGAAAGTAAATACAACATTGGGCATTTATGACTGTAAACCAGTGTCAAAAAAGGAAAAAACCCTATCAAGGACAAAGAACCATGAATATATATCATCAAAAAGTAAATACTGATAACCTAATATAGCATATGTAGCAAATATATTTTTTTCATTTTTATGTATATTTCCATTTCACGTTGAAACCTTGGATTTTTTCTTGTGCACTGTTGTGTTTCATCTGTTGCTAATTGATCCATGTTTAGCCATTTGGTGATTGCCAGTCCAGGTGAAGGCTTTGTGGTTCTTGGCTCTTGATTGGTCTTCTCCATGGACTTCTTGCTACAAATGAACATACACATTTGGGGGTATTTTAGTGATGAGTAAGCACGTTTAGGTGAAGCGCGTCCACTGAGCACCTTATTGGATCAATGTATGTCATGTTCCTTGATTTTATGGATTTCCAATAAATTGGAAGTGCTGCCATTTTTTTTTGCTCCAGTAAGTTTTTCCTTATTTTTCCCTTTTGTCTTTCCTGTCTCTCTCTATGTTGCCCCCCCCCCCCCCCCTCTTTTTCTCTCTTTTTGGTTTGGTTTTGGGATTTTTTCATTTGTTTTTGTTTTCTTTTTTTCTTTCTCTCTGTGGTTTCCGCCCTTTCCCCTTTACTTTATTGGTGGAGGGGGGAGGGCGACAGTTAACATAGGGATTTGATATGAGAAATTACATGATATAGGTTTCAAGATACTGTTTGGAACCTGTTGAATTTTTGAAAGAAATAAAAAGGCAATTAAAAAAAAAAAAACACACACTACTGTTTGTTGTAGTACACTGCGTTGGCAAGAGTGGTGCATGCTGTTCTTTTGGAGATTTTGATGCCTTGCCAACTTGTACATTTGAATGGGCTATCTTAGTGCAATATGTGTTAAAAAGTGCGTGTTAACACATCAGAACACTATGTTCTCCAAAAATCAAGGTCATCTTTGAATGATACACTTTTCTTCTCCCCAAAAAGGGGATAAAAACTGAGGCTGGATTCACATGTCTTTGTTCTTGAGTGTTATATTTAGGGCTGAAACAACTAATCGATTAATCGACAAGTAATCGATTATGAAATTAATCGATTACTATTTTTATAATCGATTAATCGGCCAGCCGATTAGTTGGCCTGCATACAGAATGCATTATTTGTTTACATATCAGGAAATACAATGCAGCACACACACAGCTCAGTACATCGGCGTCCATACATGTCAGTAAGTGCCTGAGAACTTGTGAATGTGTGAGGAGAAATGCCTCATGGGACATGTAGTCCAGGGCAGGAAGTGAATGGTGCAGAAGTTTTCTTTACCTTGCTATTTCGGGCACTCTATACTGTACTTAAAAAAAAGCACTGTAGAAACAGATCAAAAGCAAACTGCATAGGTGTGTACCGAGCCTTTTTCTGGCAACATGGATCAATTTTCAGATGAGAATATTCATACGAAAAATCTTTGTACATTCGCTGAATGAAAGAATATTGTTTGAAATTTTCACGTGCTTTTAACATTCCGTTTTAAAATGAATGTAATTTCTAAACGAAAACCACATACACTGTCTGAAAATTCCTTTGACCAAGCAGTTTTCTATTATTTCTAAATTTTCCCATCACTGTGGTTGAAAACAAACGTCGATTTGACCCCACTAACGATTCGAAAATCGAACAAACATTGTTTTTGTATGGCCAGCATATAATATATTACAGTTCTGTTTGAAAATCTGCAAAACAATCTAACTTTTTTTTTCTTTCAATAAAAAAAGATCTGATGATATTTACCAGATTCAACCTCTAATAGTATATTCAGTATATATCTCCTCTAATATTATATACAGTATATCTCTTCTGTCTGTTATTCTCACAGTGATTTGATATTTTGCTCTCTAACCATATAGTTGGTTATTTATATTTACCACTGCATAGAGATATTTAAAAATAAATTGCCTTTTTTTTTTAAACTTTACATATTAACTAAATTATACACCACACTTTTAAGGTTTTTAACCGATTAATTGATTAATTGAAACAATAATCGGCCAACTAATCGATTATGAAAATAATTGTTAGTTGCAGCCCTAGTTATATTAATGCACATGCATTGATAAAGCAGGAACTTCCATTCTCCCATTGTCTCTATAGTGTACGAAACCGGAAGAGACAAGGATTTTGTCACTTGTGGTTTCAGTTTGTTGTTTACAAGGTGTTATTGGCTTGTAAAGTATCTGAGTATCAGTAGCTTTTTGGTGGTATTTGATCACAAAAAAAGACGGACAATTTTGAAAAAAAAAAACAGTATTTTTTACTTTCTGCTTTAAAACACATCCCGTAAAAAAATCTAATTTCTTCATCAATTTAGACTAATATGTATTCTGCTATATCTTTTTGATAACAAAAAAATCCCAATAAGCGTATATTGATATTGGTTTCCGTAAAGTTGTAGTGTCTACAAATTATGGGATAGATTGGTTTATGGAATTATTATTGTTTTCTAGTAATTGTGGCGATCAGCGACATAGCGGGACTGCGACATTGCGGCGGACAAATCGGATACTAACTGACACTTTTTGGGAACCAGTGACACCAATACAGTGATCAGTTCTAAAACATATACACTGTCACTGTACTAATGACAGTGGCGGGGAAGGGGTTAACATCAGAGGTGATCAAAGGGTTAAATGTATCCCTAGGGAATGCTTTCTATCTATGTGGCGGTGCTTTAACTGTGGGAAGACAGAGATCGGTGTTCCTGCTTAGCGGAAGCACAGTATCTCTGTCTTCCCTTGTCACAGAACGGTGATCTGCCTTGTTTACATAGGCAGACCGCCTTTCTGCTTCTGTCGAGACGATCAGCGGGTCCCGGCAGACATCGGGTCCACCAAACCCATTGATTGGCTCCCGCTGTGTCCAATCACAGACCAGGAAGTGCAGAATCATGTACCTGTACGTGATTCTGCCTGTAGGAGTCGCCGCTCCACAGCACATATACTTGGGGCGCTGGGCAAGTGGTATAATTGTATTTTGTTCCTGAAAATTTGCAATAAACCACTGCGCAAATGTTGTTTGACATAAAATTGCAACAACCATCATTTTTTCTCCAGGGCCTTTGCTTTCAGAAAATATATAATGTTTGGGGGTTCTAAGTAATTATCTAGTAAAAAAAAAAAAAAGCTAAATGTTTACATGTATGTGAAAAATTTCAAACTTGACTTGGGCAGTAAGTGGTTAAGCATAATCAAGTGCCCATTCTTGTTTTGCGCAGCTGTTTTTCGTTTAAAAAAAAAAGTTTTTGGTGACTAAAAATAACTACAAATGTTCTGCTAATGATTTGAACAATAGGGAGCAGGACTAAAGGATTAAAATAGTGCAACAGTGCCATCTGCTGACTAAAAAATAAAATGGTGCCTGGTCTGAATAACAATGAAAATAATAGTCTAAACTTACTTTAAAAAAACTATATAAACCCGCAATATACTAGGACATATATTGTACATAGTATATAAATAGATCCAAGTATAATGCAAACAGACATGTCTAGTAAAATAGACAGCAAAGTGAAATTACCTATTGCAACCAGTCCGAATTTCCCACTTATTATCTGACTTCAGGTAATCAAAAAATCCTAATGGCTGAGCATTAATGGATTTATTAGTTTAGCTGTGCACTGCTACACTGAATAATCCTTAAGTGCTGGTTTACACTTGCGATGTCAGACATTGCATGTGATTCGCACCGCATATCACATGTGATGTCTGTGCTATGCGAATTCAGCCATACTGATTGTATGGCTGAATTTGTATCGCATTCGGACCAAAATCATGCAGGACCCTTTTTTTTGTCCGCACCAGAATCAGGTTGCATAGGTGTTCACACCCATGCAATCCGAATCCTATCCGAATTCACAGTTCGCACTGCGATATGCAAACCGATCTAGGGGTGTCATTAACTTTCTATTGACACCTGCAGCGGTTCACATAGGGCAGTGTGAAGTGCCTGCAAGTGACATGCTATGCGGGAACCCGCACTGGAATCATACTGGTTCCTGCATCGCAGTGGTGTGAACCGCCACTAAAAGAGTTAAACTGACAGTTGCAGTATATCATTGGACTGGGTCTTGAATCTGCATCATCAGCAGCATGGGTAAGTCACAAAACAGCCTCCTGACCTTCTATGGGGGTTTGGACTGTGAAACAGACATAATACATAAGACTTCCCGTCATATACACATACTGTACATCAATGGGTTTTGTGTACACAAAATGACAGTGTGTATTTTATCCATGGCAACCAAACAGTAATGCCCTGTACTCACGACCAGTTTTGCCGTCGGAATAAACTCTGAAGGTTTTTCCAATGGAGTTCTGACGGAATTCCACTCAAGCTGTCTTGCATACACACGGTCACACCAAATTCCGATACGTCCAGAACGCAGTGACGTACGATGGGACTAGAAAACGGAATAGCCAGTAGCCAAAAGCTTCCGTCTCGTACTTGCTTCAGAGCATGGGTCATTTTTGGTGCGTTGGAACAGCATACAGACGAGTATTTTTTCCGATAGTAATTTGTTCCGTCGAAAAAATATAGAACATGTTCTCTATTTAAGTCCGTCAGAATTTTCGACAGAAAAAGTCCGATGGGGCATACATACAGTCGGAAAATAGGATGAAAAGCTCCCATCGGACTATTTCTGTCAGAAATTCCGCTTGTGTGTACAGGGCATTAGGCTTCATTTTGAAAATGCACTTGTTAAGTGGCAACTGGGTTCTGATTAGTGGCCATGGACAGTCGCAAGGCTCCCTCCTGTGTACACAGTAAGTGCCCAGTGTAACATCCACAATCAGTTGTCAGGCATTTCTACTAAGGACCCATTCACTCCTATGCAACCGAGGTTCAGCTGCTTTCTATTTATGATGTGCAATGTTATGTGAGTTTTACATGATTCCATATGTAGCACTAACCCCCGAATGAGCTGCTGAGTTAAATCGGGCTGTTACCGTCACCTTTTTACCTTTAGTTTCACCAATACCAGAACTTAGAGTCCATGTTGAGCTTTTTCTCAGACAATGTAGGCACCAGTCACTTTAGTACTTTTTCAATGCTTTAATAGGAAGTAACTTGAAGACGTAGCAGGAAAGAGGTAGAAGAAGAGTTGCAGGGAGGTTCAAATACCTTTTCTTTAGCATACTAAGGAATTTGAGATCTTGGGGAATGATTATAACTTCAGTTCAGGATTAAATCTTTGCCCACCCAGATAGGTCTCTCTCACGGACCTAGCAGCCGGAGCGTAGCACGAACAAAAAGTCTCTGCCACAGACTTTAGAAGAGCGATTTAACTGTACGATCCTCTGCCACAGGACGTAGTAGTTTTAGATGAACAGCAACACAGTACCAGAACCTTTAAGCTGACCTGGCAGTACTTGTGTGATAGGTTAGATTAAGATGCGTCCTCCAATCGAGTCACCAGGCCCCTCTTGAGACACCAGCATTCTGCTCGGTCCTCTCCAAATACGGGTCCTCCCCTGGGTCTTCTCAATTGTCCGACTTCTTCCTGCAGGACAGACAGCACAGGACCATCCCAGCAGCAGTAGGCCCTAGACAGGCTTCTGGGCCTACCTGCACGGCTGCAGCATCGCAGCCCTCCGGCATGGAGGGGCACGAAGTAAAACTCCCCATCACATACCTTTAGGCGAGGAGGGCCAGCAGGTGAAAGAGAAAGAAAAATGGCGTCTGCCCCTTAAGTACCTTCTCCCAGAATGCACAGCAGTGGACCACCTCTGCCGAGTTGCCTCCGAGAAAGAAGAGCACTCAATATACTTCAGCTTGTTGCTTTCCAACACTGACCTATGGTGACAACGACACCTACAGGCAACAGTGCGGAGCTGCACACAACACAGCCAATGCTGGAACAGAGGTCAATTTAGCCATAGAATAAATTTGAACTATGTACAGCACAGATAACCCACTAAATTTACATATAAGCGGTAGATTAAAAATCTACCAGCGCTACATATACATGCATTAAAGGTTAACTCCACTTTCATGGGAAAAAAATGGCAAATAAAAATAAATAAAAAATCAATAATAATATAGCATATACAATTGCAACACAAGTCATATTGTAATTGAATGTTATGAAAAATTAGCTTTCCTTTTCAATCTGCAGCGCTGTAATTTTGCTGTAAAATACAATGCAATATGGCTACCTGGAGGTGTCCTGTACACCCATGGTGTACAGAACGCTCCCCATATATGGCACTTCCCGCTTGTGTGTTTGGCTGACTGATTTTCCCAGAAGTCTGCACTAATACAAAATAAATATTGGGCATCTCCAAGATATACTCCCAAAGGGAAACCACTTATAAATGGATGCAGACCCTGCCACTTTCCTCATCAGAGCCCTGCAAGTGCAGCAGCTTATTAATTATTATAAAACCACTCCCATTGGGACACAGACAAACAGATATTTTTTTCAGAAAAAGAAAATGTAGGAATCTGCAACAAAGTTTGGTAAATTCCCTGCTACGTACAAAGATCATAAACGTCAAATAAGACGGGCAGTGTGGCCATCCATTTGTTTAAATATGGTTTATATTTCTATTTCTATTTTTGTATATAAACACGTGGTAATGGTGTTTGTGCGAGCCCCTGATGACGTCATATATGACGAAATGCATAGAGCGGAGTCACGCCCACACGCTACCACGCATGCATGAATGACGGTTGGCCATCTTGCTTCCTGGAGAAAAAGGTTTTTCTGGCATTTACATGCTTATATTACCTCTACCTATGTGAGTGTTACTCTTTTTTAATAAATTACCTTTTTTATAAAATGTCACACCATGTGAGTACCTTTTTATTGCATGCCTCGCATTAAGGAGTGATCCCTGCTGAGAAATTGGATTACTATGGGCTGCATTTACGGCATTTGTCTGCCTTTTCTATGGTGCCACTAGACCCAGACACAGTTTAAAAGAAGTGCAGGGTAAGCACACTTAGGGGGTCACACGATCTCTGGTAAGCACAGCATAAGGTTTGGCTGGTGACACCTACCCTGGCTTGCTTTCAACTACTAATTACGGCGTGTGGGACCTCTCATCCTAATGTATCTCCTTGAAAACTCTTGGGACTATATCAGGGTTGCCATCCTCCCACAGCATTTTTTACTGACAGCACATGGAAAATTTACTGGCAGAGCACATTTTTTACTGGCAACCTGAGAAATTACAGAACACCTATTGAAAACTAACACAGTGAATATTTGAACAGTATAAACATGATATGGAAACACTGACAATACCTATAACAAAGTAATTTGCTTGATTTATACTTAAAAAGTCAACACAGATATTTACTGGCAGTTGTAAAAAAAAAAAATCACAGATTTTTACAAACTGTCAGTAAATTTAATGGCAGTTGGCAACCCTGGACTATATATATGAGTTTTAAGTTTCCTGGAATCAAAATTTATATATTATATTGCTCATTTTCATTGCATGTTTTGTTATTTGTTTTTAGTGCTGCACTGTTTGTATTATGTACATAGATCACCCAGGGAAATGTTTTTTTCTCAAAAAAGGGGAGTTACTCTTTAAAGCATGTTTTTCTGCATTTTAAGTACATTATTATATGGAGCATATACCAGTCAGCGGTCAGCTTGATAGTGTTGGCAACACATCAAAACGCACAAACAATGCATTTTTCCAATACTGTAGAATGGGGAAAAAATTAGACAGGTTATATTTTACAAATCATGCCACAAAACAGTGCAGAGATGTGAGTACCACTTATTTATAGCATTATAACATCAGGAATATGTGCACAAATATTGTAAGGTGTTGCAATGGTACAGCGTGAAGCTGCCCTTAAGCGCCCACCATAATATCCATGATGAGTTGTAAGGTAACATCCTATTTCCAATATTACCGACTCTCTCCAGCGTCTTGTATATTTGTGGAAAATCAAAACTGGATATACACCCACTCAATGTCAATCAAATTGGGGTTCTGATGCTAAAATTGGGCTAATTTGGGGGTAGGTTTGATTATCCCTTGGGTATTCTTTTCCCGGTTCACATATGTCAGGCATGACTTTAGAGGACAGGTGGGCTTTATGTATAAAGATACTTCTGTAAGTATCCAAAGGAAGGATTGTCTCGGGCAGTCAGTGTTGCCCCATGGCAGCCTCTGAGATTCTCCCTTCATTCTCTCCTTCCCTTTTCAATTCATCCTCTTTAATTGCAATGAGAGAAATAAATGTATATCTGATCAGTTGATGGGGGGCAACGAAGATTGTATGAAATAGTACTTCCTTCACTTATGTCTAGTTTTGGATAGAGTGGAGAGGGATTAGAATCCTTGTTGGGTTTATATTGCTAAGGTTTTGAAAGGATGGGAGTAGGGATGGGCGAGCGGTTTGGGTCAAGCATAAGTTCGGCCTGAACATTGCCCATTCGGGTGTTCCCCCAACACCCCAAATTTCTGTGCGTTCGGCTGAATGTTCGCCTGCTGAGTGCACAGTCAATAGGTTGTTAAAAAGTGGGGCCGGGAAGCTGACCACCATGTCCTTATTAACTAATGAATCATTAGCTGTCAGCGGACTTCCTCCCTGACAGCTGAATGTAAAAAAAAATAGTATTGCCAAAAAAAGATGGAAAGGGGGAAAAACGGCATGGGGGCCCCCCAATCAATGCCAGGCCCTTTGGACTTATAATCCCATTTCTTCTCCTTCTTTCTGCAGGGCTTCCTGGGACAGATCAGAGCAATTCTGATTGGTTAGTGCCGACACAGTGAATCTCTCTGATCCATCCTGGAAAGCCATGCAGAAAGAAGAACAGGGATTTCAAATCGCTGGACCGATACATTGGCTACATGTGCACTGAAAGTTCATCCCCCATGGAGCTAAGTACAGCGGGTATTGGTGAGCGATAGCATCTTCAGCAGGGAGTGGGCAAAATTTATGGGCAAGCTGATTGTACCAAGTCGAATGATGGATGAATGTCAGATTTCTAGCATGCGATTATTGCCAGCGCCTATAGCCACTAGTATAATCATTGTGTTCTCCCAGCAGAGACGGCTCGACGCGCTGATTAGGTAAGATTTGTAAAAATAAAATAAAATACTTTGTAAATTTACTTAGATGATTTCTTTTTATTTGGTGTTTTTTTTTATTTATTTAGTATTCTTAGTATTGATTTTTTTTTCTTTTTTTTGTGTGTATCTGAGCGATATTGGTGTGCTTAAAGTTTTTATTAACCCTTTCATGACTAAGCCTATTTTTGACATTTGGTGTTTACAAGTTAAAATCCATATTTTTTGCTAGAAAATTACTTAGAGCCCCCAAACATTATATATATATTTTTAGCAGTGAATCTAGAGAATAAAATGGCGATTGTTGCAATATTTTTTTGTCACACGGTATTTGTGCAGCGGTGTTTTAAACACAACTTTTTAGGAAAAGGGACACATTCATGAATTTAAAAAAAACCGAAACAGTAAAGTTAGCCCAGTTTTTTTGTATAATGTGAAAGATGATGTTACGCCAAGTAAATAGATACCAAACATGTCACGCTTTATAATTGCACGCACTCGTGGAATGGCAACAAACTACGGTACCTAAAAATCTCCATAGGCGACACTTTAAATTTTTTTTATGGTTGCCAGGTTAGAGTTACAGAAGAGGTCTAGTGCTAGAATTATTGCTCTTGCTCTGACAGTCGTGGCAATACCTCACATGTGTGATTTGAACACCGTTTACATATGCGGGCGTGACTGCCGTATGCTCTTTCTTTGCTGCGCGAGCTCGTGGGGACAGGGGCGCTTTAAAGAAAATTTTTCTTATTAATTTTATTTATTTTTATATTAATAAATTGTGTTTAAAAAAAAAAATTGATCACTTTTATTGCTGTCACAAGGAATGCAAACATTCCTTGTGACAGTAATTGTTGGTGACAGGTACTCTTTATGGAGGGGTCTAAAAGACCCCCGATCTCTGCCATTTTTGGCGATTCTGAATACTGTATATTTTTTTAAAACCGGCGCCATTGGCAGCCGAGTAAACGGGAAGTGACGTCATGACGTCGCTTCCATGTTTACAACCAAGAGACTGGCACGAAGCCGCTTCCGGATTCGTGCCAGTCTGTCCCTAGCCGCTGTTGGTGGCGGATTGTCTATCGGGTCTCCCGGTGGGACAGGAGGCCCGTTGAGAGCAGCGGGAGGCGGCGAGAGGGGGGTACGTCCCCTCCCGCTCCCTCGGTATAATAGCCGAGCGGCTTTTAGCCACATCGGTTGATATCCCTGGAAAGCCGATCGCTGGCTCTAAAAAACAGTACCGGGATGATGCCTGCAGCTGCGGGCATCATCCCGGTATAACCCCCGAAAGCTGAGGCCGCACATCTGTGTACGCTCGGCGGGAAGGGGATTTATACAAAGATACTTCAACTATCTCTGTGTAAGCAGACATAGATTGCGTGCATGTTTGCTTGTGCCTGTTGTGGGTAGAGGACCCCATTCATTTCAAAAGAAGTCCCTGACCCTTCTTTTTAAATAGTGACACACAGAATTGGATGGCACTGCGGCACCATGTGGTTTAGCGCGACCAAAATTGTCAGTTGATGGTGCCATAATGGCACCCTGGCGCATTTGCTAAAGTGTAGCATGTCACTCTGCAGGTTGGGTCCATGCGTGAATTGGCACACGTTCCCCACTCACAGAGCTGAGGAAGGGGGTCCCCTAAAACGCGTAAGCTTCTCCATTGTGCGGCTTCGGTGGGGATGCCCATCTCACTTACTGGATTGCTGCTATTGTCTAGCTTGGTTTTATTCTGCTTTTGTGAGTATATTATCATTTTATGATTTTACAATGAACAATTTTGGAGGTAATGCACTAGGTGTTTGCACCCTCTTGTACATGTTTTCACAGTTTTCTGAAGATTACTCAGTCTGAGGAGGGCTGCATCACTGAAATCATTACGTGCCACAGTCCCTGGTTGAAGTTCCTTGGTCTGAGTGCTGGATGGTCTTTTTACTCCTCGTCTAGAACTGTGAACCTAACCTAAGGCCCTTCACGCCTAAAATATTTGAAACGTGCATTTTTTTATTTTTTATTTTGCACATGCTTAGTGCAGCCCATTGTTTGCAATGGGCTTCCCTATGTACGACAAACACAGCAAAGTGTTTTTTTTGTCACATTCTGGTTTGTGAATTTTTTTACACTCCGCATTTCGCATTTTTGTGTATGGCAAAATGCACATCTGCTTTTCGTGTTTGGGGTGCTGCTATCAATTAATAGCAGGGAAAGGGGGTGAATACTCATACCCCACATCGTGGATGCACACTCCAGCGGCGGTGGGTCAAACAGGCAGAAAGGATCCTCAGGGGCACACACTCTCTGTAGAAGGATTGGTGTACGTCTACACTTGCATCCAAAGGGCCAGCGATGACACAGAGATTTGGGCCGTGATGATGAGGTTCCTGGTAAGGTGGTTCTCTTTATCTCCAAAGGGCAGCATGGATCATAGGAAAAGAAAAAAAGGCTGAAGGAATGTTCCAGGTAGAGGAGCACACTGCAGTCTGGAGGACGGCCCAGCTGCCCCGGTGTTGCTGGATGCTGCACGCACAGAAGACACACGTAGAAGATGCTCGCCGCAGCCGGTGTCACGATTTCTTTTCCTATGATCCATGCTGCCCTTTGGAGATAAAGAGAACCACCTTACCAGGAACCTCATCATCATGGCCCAAATCTCTGTGTCATCGCTGGCCCTTTGGATGCAAGTGTAGACGTACACCAATCCTTCTACAGAAGTTCCAGCTGGAGTGTGTGCCCCTGAGGATCCTTTCTGCCTGTTTGACCCACCCCCACTGGCGTGTGCATCCACAATTTGGGGTAAGAGTATTCACTCGCCTTCCCTGGTGTTGGATGCACATCCCCGGGTGCTGTGTGTAAATAATTCCCTGCACATTCCAGCTCCAATATTGCATTTTAGGATTTCCAACACCCTGTGATTACATCTATGGGATTGAATATGTTACATTAAACTATTTCAGGGACTCATGAATGGTTACTTTGGTTATCTTGCTCCACAGTAGGTTGGATGTGTAAACCAATCCATATACCTTTTATGTTTGGACTTTTCATGTGCGTCCATATTATTGTATGATTTTGTTTTTCTTCACAGGATTTTTTTCTATATATATATATACACTTATGCAGGTAACATTTTTAGTGTGCACATTGGTATAAAATGTTCATTCATTTATTTCACCAATTAATATTTTATATTGAGTACTCACTTCTGGATACCTATTCAGGGTCCCTATGCACTTTGTAGCGCTGCATTTTTCTATTTTTTACTTTTTATACAATTAGTCTTATTTTTGATGCTAGCAACTCTTCTAGATATAAGTAGTGCAACTTTATTTCCACTTTTTTATCAACTAATAGCACCATAAGTGCATTGTGCAGTTTTTGCATATTCTGGGAAAATCTGCGCATACTCCCGGAACTTGAAGATGTGAGCAGAACCCTTTTCTATGGAGAAAAAGACAGGAGATTGCCTTCATGAGTGCACTGCATTATCCATTGGCCTAACCAGGAGGACATCACAACAGATCCTTGAGACACCAATGCAATTGACAGCCCATCTGTGGCTAGCCCAGTGCTCTTTATCATTAATTCTGTTTTTTCTTTTTCCTGGCTTTCAGACATAGGCGGCCTCTCCATAAGTGGAGCAGGAGCGCTGCTCCCCTATCCAAGCACCCGTCCCCCTATTCTACATATAGGGTGCCTGGATTCCAATGAGAGTTTTTTTTTTGAAGCACGTGATTAGAGTCAGAGGCTCTAATAGGCTTCAAACGTGGGTGGGCTTTTTCACTATTTCACTATTGTCACACTGATTCTCCTCCCGGCCAATCAGGAAGCGGGACCTGTTTCCTGATTGGCCAAAAGGAGAAGCCATCCTATTGGCCAAGGAGGAGTGGGAAGGAGGGAGGAGACAGCCGCCGTTATGCCGAGAAGATGCAGGGGAAGCCTGACCACTGGAGCGGGGACACAGAGAAGAATTAGGGAGAAGGCTGCCGCCTCCGCTGCCCCCCCCCCCACATGTTAGGGGGAGTGAGCCAGCTATGGGGGGTGGGTCGGTGGGTATGGTGCGTGGTGTGGAGCGATGGGGGGGTGGGGTCCGTGGTCAGGTCCATCTGCCAACCCCCACGACCGATGGAGCACCAGCCGCCACTGCTTTCAGATCCCAGTTTACCAAGGCTTCATCTCCTGGCTACAGCTTTTTTCTGATTTATCATACTTGCAAACAGTCCCGATTTTCCCAGTCTTACCGTGTCCCGGGAAAATTCACAGGAAATTGACTTTGTCCCGGTGTTCCGTGATGAATCGCCAGAGCCACTGCTAGAGATCCAGGGTCGCCGATATTTTTGCGAAGAGCAGCTCTCATTGAGGGCGTGGGGAAGAAACAAGAGGTGGAGCCCGGGTTGTGACCAGGCAGTGGGGCAGGTCATTGGCAGCAGCTCAGTTTCTATTGGCAGCCGCTTTCATTGCCATCCAGCCTTTTGTTTGTTCCCCTCAGCCTCCACGAAAGCTGCTCTTTGCAAAAATGGTGGCAGAGACACAATCACCAGTGCTGACCCCGGACCCCTAGCGTTGGCTCTGGCGATACAGCAGCATGGAGGTCTCAGTATCTTTAACTGCTGATTGTTAAACTTTCTGGCATACACATATTGCTATTGTTGTGTAAGATCTGGGCCTGCTGTCCCTCCATCCCTCTTTCTTTCTTTCTTTCTTTCTTTCTTTCTTTCTTTCTTTCTTTCTTTCTTTCTTTCTTTCTTTCTTTCTTTCTTTCTTTCTTTCTTTCTTTCTTTCCTTCCTTCTCTCTCCTATATCTTTTTTTATTTCTCTCTCCCTCTCTCCCTCTCTTTTTCTTTTTCTCTCTCCCTCTCTCCCTCTCTTTTTCTTTCCATCCCTCTTCCATCTCAGACTCTAACCACACCCAATTTAAGCCATGCCCAATATTTAGTTTAAACCACGCCCATTTTTTTGCACCATATTTTCCCACCCCGCTATGCCACACCTACAAACCAATTGCCTGCCCCTAATTATAATAAGACTCTGCCTACAGACTAAAAAGTGTTCCTATAAATTGTTGCCAACTATGGATTTATGTATCCACTACGATACATGCTGTACCAACAATTATTAAAAAATCCATAAAAGTAATTTTTTTCCAAAGAACCAGAAAATGTCCATACTGACTCACAAAGCGGTGAGCATAGCGTCCTGAGAGAATGTAAGTGATTTTCTACCTTTCTGTTGTCCTCATATATAATCAGATAAATAAAATAAATAAAAAGCAACCTACAGTGCCTTGCAAAAGTAATCACCCCCTTGGCATTTTCGTGTTTTGTTGCCTCACAACCTGGAATTAACACAGATTGTTTGAGGATTTGCATCATTTAATTTACAGAACATGCCCACAACTTTTTTTTATTGTGAAGCAGACAACAAATATGACAAAATAACAGAAAAAGTCAATGTGCTTAACTGTTCACCCCCCTAAAGTCAATACTTTGTAGAGCCACCTTTTGCGGCTATCACAGCTCCAAGTCACTTTGGATAAGTCTCTATGAGCTTGCCACATCTTACCACTGGGATTTTTGCCCATTCCTCCTTGCAAAACTGCTACTTCTCCAGCTTCAAGTTGGATGGTTTGCGCTTGTGAACAGCAATCTTTAGGTCTGATCAAGCCCAGACTGGTCATAGGGCTGACCGGGCATTTGCCCTGTGGGCTGGGGCCCGCCTGCTCCGTGGCATTTGATGATCAGGCCGCACAGCAGGAGGTTAGTGTCTTATAGCCTCGACAAGGCAAACACAGGCCACCGCTCACCTACTGCTATGCGGCCGTGCGTGTGACTTCTCTGGCGGAACTAGCGGCTGCATGAGCTGAGCTGTGCGTCTCTCCCACACACAGCTCAGCCTCAGAGCCGACGCTGACAGTTCCACTCTCTGCTCCTACGGACTGCTCCTCCTCCAGCCATGGGCATCCACACGGTGGGGTAAAGGGTGGAAGAGTTGCAGGCCACTGTCAGGATGTTTCCCCTGCTCGCCCCCCCCTTTATCATGTCGGCAGCATGGGAGAAGAGAAAGCTTCCTGCCTGTTCTTCCCTCCCCATTGGCCACAGCGGAGGGCCAATCAGAAGAAACTAGTGGGGCATCATGGGAAATGTAGTCCCAGAGATTGGAGGAGGCTACATTCATCAGAATGCACTCTGCTGGGGGGAAAAGAGAAAACCCGGAAACAAGCTGAGTGCTACACTGTAGCAGCTACTACAGGAGACATGGAAAAAGAAAGAGAGGACTGTGCTGGGGGAACTAATAGCCCCAGCACCACCAGATAGAGCCACGCTGTACCCACACCACCAGAGAGAGCCACGCTGTACCGCACCACCAGAGAGATAGCGCCATGCTGTACCCACACCACCAGAGAGAGCCACGCTGTACCGCACCACCAGAAAGAGCCATGAGAGTCACGCTGTACCCGCACCACCAGAGAGTGAGAGCCACACTGTACCCATACCACCAGAGAGAGCCACACTGTACCCGCACCACCAGAGAGCCATGAGAGCCACGTTGTACCCGCACCAGCAGAGAGCGAGAGCCACGCTGTACCCGCACCACCAGAGAGAGCCACATTGTACCCGCACCACCAGAGAGAGCCACGCTGTACCCGTACCACTAGAGATAGAAAGCCAAACTGTAACGCACCACCAGAGAAAGCCATGATAGCCACGCTGTCCCCGCACCAGTGAGCAAAAGCCATGCTGTACCCGCACCACCAGAGAGAGAGAAAGCCACGCTGTACCCGCACCACCAGAGAGAGCCACACTGTACCCGCACCACCAGAGAGAGCCACGCTGCACCCGCACCACCAGAGAGAGAAAGCCACGCTGTACCCATACCACCAGAGAGAGAAAGCCATGCTGTACCGCACCACCAGAGAGAGCCACGCTGTACCCGCACCACCAGAGAGAGCCATGCTGTACCCCCACCACCAGGAAGAACCACCAGAGCCATGCTGTACCTGCACCACCAGAGAGCGAGAGCCACATTGTACCCACACCACCAGAAAGAGAGCACTATGCTGTCCAGCACCACCAGAGAGAGCGCCATGCTGTCCAGCACCACCAGAGAGAGAGCAGGTTAGTGTCAATGGGCAGTGTGGGCACAATAGGAGACAGACAGTACTGGCATTTTATGGCCACAATAGGACTGGGACACTAATATAAAGGGGACTGCACTGTAAAGGGGCACATTACAGTGTGGAGGACCGACACCAGGCAGCCCCGTGAATGTCTACCGACAACTGCCCCCCGGGCCCCTGGAAAAGTTGGCTGCTCAGTCCAAAATGCCCAGGCCCATTTTTTGTCCCAGTCTGGGTCTGGGTCTGACCACAGATTTTCTATTGGATTGAGATTTGGGCTTTGACTAGGCCATTCCAACACATTTACATGTTTCCCCTTAAACCACTCAAGTGTTGATTTAGCAGTGTGTTTGCTGGAAGGTGAACCTCCATCCTAGCCTCAAATCACACACAGAGTGGTACAGGTTTTGCTCAAGAATATCCCTGTATTTAGCACCATCTACCTTTCCCTCAACTCTGACCAGTTTCCCAGTTCCGACTGCTGAAAAACATCCCCACAGCACGATGCTGCCACCATCATGTTTCACTGTGGGGATGGTGTTCTTTGGGTGATGTGATGTGTTGGATTTGCGCCAGACATAGCGTTTTATTTGATGGCCAAAAAGTTCAATTTTAGTCTCAACAGACCAGGGCACCTTCCTCCATATATTTTGGGAGTCTCCCACATGCCTTTTCGCAAATTCAAAACGTGCCATTTTGTTTTTTGCTGAAAGTAATGGTTTTCTTCTGGCCACTCTGCCATAAAGCCCAACTCTATGGAACGTTTCCCCGAAAATAAGACCTAGCGTGATTGTCGGTGTTGGCTGCAATATAAGCCCTACCCCCCCAAATAAGCCCTACCCTGTTTCCCCGAAAATAAGCCCTACCCTGAAAATAAGACCTACAAGGACTTTAACTAGGGCTTATTTGGGGGGTAGGGCTTATATTGCAGCCATCACCGACAATCACGCTAGGTCTTATTTTCAGGGAAACAGGGTATGTACAGATACACCAGTCTCTGCTGTGGAACTCTGCAGCTCCTCCAGGGTTACCTTAGGTCTCTGTGCTGCCTCTCTGATTAACTACTTCAATACAGGGCATTTTCACCCCCTTCCTGCCAGGCCAATTTTCAGTTTTCAGTAACACTTTGAATGACAATTGCACGGTCATGCAACACTGTACCCAAATGTTTTTTATTTCTTGCGCTATAAACAAAAGAAGAGTGACAAGTTTGAAAAAAACACATTTTTTACTTTTTGCTATAATAAATATCCCAATTTAAAAAAAATGAAAAAAAATTTTCCTCAGTTTAGGCCAATATGTATTCTTCTACATATTTTTGGTAAAATAAAATCGCAATAAGCTTATATTGATTGGTTTATGCAAAAGTTATAGCTTCTACAAAATAGGGGATAGATTAATGGCATTTTCATTATTTAATTTTTTTACTAGTAATGGCAGCGAACTGAGATTTTTATCGTGACTGTGACATTGCAGCAGACATGTCGGACACTTTTGACAATATTTTGTTTTGGGACCATTCACATTTATACAGTGATCAGTGCTATAAAAATGCACTGATTACTGTATAAATGTCACTGCTCTGTCACTGGGCAATCACGGGTGCTCGGCGGACATCGCGGCCGCCGGGCACGCACATCGGCTCCCGAGTGACGAGGCGGCGCGCATGCTCCCCCTAGATGGCCAGGAAGCCGAGGACATCATATGACGCCCGCCCAGGATGGGAGATCCCTCCTGCGGACGTCATTTGACGATGGCTGGGATGGGAAGTGGTTAATGCCCTCCATGCCCGGTCCATGAGTTTTGGTGTGCGGCAGTCTCTTGGCAGGTTTGCTGTTGTGCCATGTTCTTTCCATTTGGTTATGATAGATTTGATGGTGCTCCTAGGGATCATCAAAGATTTGGATATTTTTTTATAACCTAACCCTGACTTGTACCCCAACAACAATGGCCCTTACTTGTTTGGAGAGTTCCTTGGTCTTCATGGCAGTGTTTGGTTAGTGGTGCCTCTTACTTAGGTGTTGCAGCCTCTGGGGCCTTTCAAAAAGGTGTGTATATGTAATGAGAGATCATGTGACACTTAGATTGCACACAGGTGGACATCATTTCACTAATTATGTGACTTCTGACGGTAATTGGTTGCACCAGAGCTTTTTATGGGCTTCATAACAAAGGGGGTGAATACATACACACATGCCAATTATCCATTTTTATTTATGAAAAATAGTTTTATGTATATATTTTTCTAATTTTACTTCACCCACTTAGACCATTGTGTTCTGATCCATCACATATCATTCAGATTAAAAAACATTGAACTAAAGGCTGTAATGTAACAAAATAGGTAAAAAGCCAAGGGGGGTGAATACTTTTGCAAGGCACTGTACATTCCCAAATACCCACATTTCATAAAGTTTATGTAGGTAAAGTCTCCTGCAAGAACCTGTTTGTCATTGACAGCCCTTGACTCAATAGAAATAGTAACCATCATTTATGATCCTTGCTGCTCTAATTGTTGTATAATGATAGATACAGAATTTATGAGGTAGCGATGCCGCTCCAAGCGTGTTGGTGTCTCTAATCTTCTACACTGTTTTGCCACAAATAAAAGGTGTTATTCGGAGTGCGGGCCGTTCAGCTGTTTTCTTCAATTTTCTACAGATACAG
Organism: Lithobates clamitans; assembly: GCA_037952925.1. Lineage (NCBI taxonomy): Eukaryota > Metazoa > Chordata > Amphibia > Anura > Ranidae > Lithobates > Lithobates clamitans. Next base: position 3,392,290 of record JBBGZY010000992.1, read on the forward strand.
AATTTATGTATCCAGCCTCGTCAGAGATTGAGTAGGTTGACGTGAAATCTAAGAATAATACATACAGCAGTCACTAGTGTAAAATCCACTGCCTGCATTGCTCTTGATATATCTACTATGTCAGCTTCATTTACAGAAGAACACCCAAGCAGATGATGTAAATAAATTTAAACATAGGTGCCCAGATGTCATTTTCAACAGAAGGGAATGCACAAGAATGTACAATGTATTATGATTGTGGTTATTTTTATCCTCATGATCATTTATATATAGTCCAGAAAAAGTGACCCAAATTTAAAAGCATGCAGCATTCAAGTGTAAGCTGGCCATAGACAGATCAAAATTTGGCCGGTTTACCAAGAAATGCGTTACTGTCCCTGTTTTACAGTTTTTCAGCTGAAAATTTTTTTTCATAGAGACGTTAACCCTTTACTATTATAAAGAAAATTATATTATTATTGTTGTGCTTACCTCCACAGGAGCTGCTGGTGATGATGGGCCCACTACCCTGACTCTCTTAAAGCGGAGTTCCACCCAAAAATGGAACTTCCGCTTTAAGGGAAGGTGACCCCCTGACATGTCACATTTGGCATGTCATTTATTTTGAGGGGAAGCGGAAACCCTCTTTTTAGAGGGTTCCAGCTCCCACTTCCTCCTGGGGCTTTATGGTTCCAGAAGTCAGTTCACCTCTCCCCCCTCCCTCTCGGCTATCATCTATGACACGTCACAGGTCCCAGATGATTGCCCGGCCAGTCACAGCGCATCGCGCGGCTCGCACAATCGCAGTGCGTGCCAGGCACCCACAGTGACAATGCCAGCGCCCCAGAGAGGAGGGGGAGATGAGCGGGGCTTCGTTCCCTGGGACAGGTAAGTGTTCAATTATTAAAAGTCAGCAGCTGCAGTATTTGTAGCTGCTGACTTTTAATTTTTTTTTAAGCGGAACTCCGCTTTAATTGCTCAGTCCCCACTGACACACTTGGTTGTAAAATAAAAGCTGTTTACACCTGTGGATTTAGGATTTTGAAAGGCTAACACTCTCTAAGAATAGGAATAGACAGGAATAAGACCACAAACAGCTTGACACTAAGCCAATTGAATGTATTAAGAAAATTCAATGCATTACGGTGTAAATCAACAAAATGGATAATTGTACAGACATAAAGGCCTTATGATAGAAACATGGGCAACAAACCACTAACCTTGCATGTAAAGGAACTATAGCAAGGTTAACTTGAATTATAACTGGGTAACTACAGTCTTTAAACAACATAAACCAATTCAGAAGAATAGAAAGGGTCCTGGTCACACCTTCTGCATACAACCCCAATTCATGGGTGGACTTATTCATTTCTAGTTTGGGAGTACCCCTGGAGGTAATAGAAAGTTATAGAAAGTATCTGGTGCTTAGAACTTAACGTCGGTCAGCTTTTGGTGGGGCCCTTCTTTAGGTGGTTCACTGTCCTTTTAAAAGTGTGGGTGGATGATAGGAGATAAGCTGCTTAGTAGGAGCAGTCTCTAATTGGGCTAACACTGTGTGGCTGGCATTTAGGACAGGTAGTTCAGCTTACCACTTCCTGCCAGTTGACTACTCTTGTCCCAATGGATTGGCAATCATCAGGTTCCAGAAGCCGGGTCCTGGTTCTCATACAGGTCGCAGTCTCTCAGGTTTAATCCTAAAGGTGCAGAGTCTCTCTCCCTCAAGCTAAGTCTGCAGGCAGCTCTAGTAGACTCAGGTGGAGGTCCGTCCTCTCCCCCTGATGTGAGTGAAAAGGCACAGCAACAGGTTCTCTTAGCTCCTCTCTAATGGCTCTGCTCCCTTGGATGTAAGGCACAGACACTGATGGCAAATCTGTACCTTCTCTGGACTGGCTAGCTCTGGCCAGGTTTGGCCAGGAAAACGATGAAGCTCTCTTCCTCTGGGATCAGAGATTTGTGGGAACTGAAGTCCAGTAATCATATTTCCCATTAACAAGGATGGTGCAGCACCCCATTTTAGAACTACAATGCCTATCATCTATAGCTTCTGCCCAGCAAGTCCTCCCTAAGGCACTCATTGGCTCCTTCTCTCCATTGCCTTGATTGGATCTGATCTGACTGCCAGAAAGGAGGGGGAGAGCAGAAGAATGAGTGAGAAAGTCCTCATTAACATCCTCATTATAAGTCCTCTATATTCACACAGCAACCCGGTGGGGGGAAATGCCTGCTGCTCCTGTACTGCACACAGCAGGGAGGTGGGAGGGGAGGGTCAAGTGGGGGATGAGCGAGCATATACATACAGTACACAGCTACACATACAGTCAGGTCCATAAATATTGGGACATAGACACAATTCTAATCTTTTTGGCTCTATACACCACCACAATGGATTTGAAATGAAACGAACAAGATGTGCTTTAACGGCAGACTTTCAGCTTTAATTTGAGGGTATTTACATCCAAATCAGGTAGACGGTGTAGGAAATACAACAGTTTGTATATGTGCTTCCCACTTTTTAAGGGACCAAAAGTAATGGGACAGATTAACAATCATCCATCAAACTTTCATTTTTTAATACTTGGTTGCAAATCCTTTGCAGTCAATTACAGCCTGAAGTCTGGAACGCATAGACATCACCAGACGCTGGGTTTCATCCCTGGTGATGCTCTGCCAAGCCTCTACTGTCTTCAGTTCTTGCTTGTTCTTGGGGCATTTTCCCTTCAGTTTTGTCTTCAGCAAGTGAAATAAACGCTCAACCGGATTCAGGTCAGGTGATTGACTTGGCCATTGCCTAACATTCCACTTCTTTCCCTTAAAAAACTCTTTGGTTGCTTTCGCAGTATGCTTCGGGTCATTTTATTTTATTTATTTCAGGTACTTATATAGCGCCGTCAATTTACGTAGCGCTTTACATATACATTGTACATTCACATCAGTCCCTACCCTCAAGGAGCTTACAATCTAAGGTCCCTAACTCACATTAATACATACTAGGGACAATTTAGACAGGATCCAATTAACCTACCAGCATGTCTTTGGAGTGTGGGAGGAAACCGGAGTACCTGAAGGAAACCCACGCAGGCACAGGGAGAACATGCAAACTCCAGGCAGGTAGTGTCGTGGTTGGGATTTGAACCAGCGACCCTTTTTACTGCTAGGTGAGAGTACTACCCACTACACCACTGTGCCCCCATCATTGTCCATCTGCACTGTGAAGCGCCGTCCAATGAGTTCTGAAGCATTTTGCTGAATATGAGCAGATAATATTGCCCGAAACACTTCAGAATTCATCCTGCTGCTTTTGTCAGCAGTCACATCGTCAATAAATACAAGAGAACCAGTTCCATTGGCAGCCACACGTGCCCACGCCATGACACTACCACCACCATGCTTCACTGATGAGGTGGTATGCTTTGGATCATGAGCAGTTCCATTCCTTCTCCATACTCTTCTCTTCCCATCACTCTGGTACAAGTTGATCTTGGTCTCATCTGTCCAAAGGATGTTGTTCCAGAACTGTGAAGGCTTTTTTAGATGTTTGGCAAACTCTAGTCTGGCCTTCCTGATTTTGAGGCTCACCAATATTTTACATCTTGTGGTGAACCTTCTGTATTCACTCTGGTGAAGTCTTCTCTTGATTGTTGACTTTGACACACATAAACCTACCTCCTGAAGAGTGTTCTTGATCTGGCCAACTGTTGTGAAGGGTGTTTTCTTCACCAGGGAAAGAATTCTTCGGTCATCCACCACAGTTGTTTTCCGTGGTCTTCCGAGTCTTTTGGTGTTGCTGAACTCACCGGTGCATTCTTTCTTTTTAAGGATGTTCCAAACAGTTGATTTGGCCACACCTAATGTTTTTGCTATCTTTCTGATGGGTTTGTTTTGTTTTTTCAGCCTAATGATGGCTTGTTTCACTGATAGTGACAGCTCTTTGGATCTCATATTGAGAGTTGACAGCAAAAGATTCCAAATGCAAATAGCACACTTGAAAAAAACTCTGGACCTTTTATCTGCTCCTTGTAAATGGGATAATGAGGGAATAACACACACCTGGCCATGGAACAGCTGAGCAGCCAATTGTCCCATTACTTTTGGTCCCTTAAAAAGTGGGAGGCACATATACAAACTGTTGTAATTCCTACACCGTTCACCTGATTTGCATGTAAATACCCTCAAATTAAAGCTAAAAGTCTGTAGTTAAAGCACATCTTGTTCATTTCATTGCAAATCCATTGAGGTGGTGTATAGAGCCAAAAAGATTAGAATTGTGTCAATGTCCCAATATTTATGGACCTGACTGTAGTTCAACAATGCAACCGGTGGGAGGGGGCAAGCAGATGCAGGAGATCACCAAGCCGGCAGCACTTGGCTACACAATCATGATTATTAAGCTGCTTTCATGTGGCACATACCATATTGTATGTCTGTGCGGGACGTGTTTACCCACACCAGGATGCACAGGTGTTCTGCGTAAGTTGGGTGTATGTCTCTGAACGCAGACAGTGTGACATTGGGGACAGTTGGGGACACACACCCACAGGAATTTCATACTGGGGGTAGCAGTTGTGTCTGTGCAGCCGTTGTGTCTCAATAGACATAAATGCCTGCAGAGGGATGCACAGAACACTGGTATTGTATCCCCCATGTGATTTTATCCTCATCAACATTTCCATACACTGCAGGAACTAAGTCTAGGTTCATATATGTGTTTGAGCACTAGCAGGCGCACATCGCTGGTACATCAGTCTATCCATTTAAATGCACTGCTGTACGTGACAATTACGGGGAAAGAAGTCCCTGACCCTTATTTTAAGGAGCTGCATGGTGCTGTGCCACCATGAAGTTTTGTACACTCAGGTGCCCATTCTTAGTGGCACCGCCACACAGCTACTAAAAAGCGACACATTTCTGCACGGGTTGGGAACACACATATTGATACACTCATTGCCAACTTGCACAAATGTGAACCTAGTCTAAGTGAAATGAAAATGGGAACTCTTCAACGGGACACAGGCAGTCAAAAAATGTTTTTTTACAGAAATTTTAACCCTTTCCTACTCTGTTTGAAAATGTAGTATAATTAATTATTAACTCATTATCATTACAGAAAAAAAAGTATACAATGAAATTTAAAAAAAAAAAAAATATATATATATATATATATATATATATATATATATATATATATATATATATATATATATATATATATATATATATATATATATAACTTTTTATTTTTTATTTTTTATAGATTTGGAAAAAGAACATCTGACATCCTTTACTTTTTGTCTGTGTTGTGGCTATGGAGCTTTACCCTCTCTGTTTGTCCTGGTGGCTTCTGTGACGGGAAATTCCAAATTTTACAGTCAGTGGAATAGAAGGTGAGAGTAAATTTTCCAGTGGTATACCTGTGCCAACTAACTCCCTACACTTTAGAAAGGTTGCCTTTGACTTTTTGGTGTTTCTTCAGTACAGGAAGCAAAATATAATCTTGGGGCAACAGACAGGAAAAAATAATAACTTACAGAGGTTTTAACCTTTGCCCAGTCTATCCAAAGCTAACAAAAAAAAAAGTTGTGTATGAAGATATACTTTAAAGTAAACTAACTAGTTCTGTACCATGAATAAGTGGAGAAACAGAGCATAATATGTTTGTCAGTATGTTTTGGTTGCACTCATTTAATTTAAATAAGCAGAGAACTAAAGTATCATAAAGTTATTACTTTCAGAACAATATCATGCTTACTGTTCAATCTGTAACAGGTGAGAATACATTTGATGACCATTGGCTGTTGCATCGTTGTATCGGAAAGTGTGCGTGGTATTCAACTCTTTCGTAAACTCCTGTATGCAAAAAAAGGTGAATTTTTTTATCTAAAATTTAATCTGCTCAGATGGCTTTTAGCAAGATATTTATTTACTGCCTGATTTTGTGTGAACTTTACTGATTGGTTAGTTTTGTAGATGTACCTGTCCTACAATTACACTAATAAATTGCCCCCTAAATCTATGTAAATGATCATTGTTACATTTTAAGGAAAACTGAACAAAAAGTGTATTTTTATAATCTAATATAAACAAACAGTTAATCAAATAACATGTAGCCTTAATAGTTGTACTGAAATACAGAAGTGACAGTTTTTGTGAAGAAAGAAAAACATGTTCTCACTTTGCCATCTAGTGGTCAAAGTTACAATGTGCATATTGAATTTGGTTTTTTAGAGAGCTAAAGAAAAAAAGAATATCTATCTATCTATCTATCTATCTATCTATCTATCTATCTATCTATCTATCTATCTATCTATCTATCTATCTATCTATCTATCTATCTATCTATCTATCTATCTATCTATCTATCTATCTATCTATCTATCTATCTATCTATCTATCTATCTATTATAAAGAATCTAACCTGTCTATCTATCGAATATATAGAATCGAATCTATCGAATCGGATCTATCAAATATATAGAATCGATTTTATCAAATCGGATCTATCAAATATATAGAATCTAATCTATCGAATCGGATCTATCAAATATATAGAATCTAATCTATCAAATCTAATCTATCAAATATATGGAATCTAATCTATCGAATCTAATCTATCAAATATATAGAATCTAATCTATCAAATCTAATCTATCAAATATATAGAATCTAATCTATAGAATCTAATCTATCAAATATATAGAATCTAATCTATCGAATCTAATCTATCAAATATATAGAATCTAATCCATCTGCATTATATACACAGTATATATAGTATACATATATTATAACACTCAGCACAGTATGCCACATATTCATCATTTGTCCACAGAGTTCTATTCCCAAATCAGTCTCTGCTGTTATTAATTGTAAAACCAAAGCTGCAATACAGACAGGTCATTGATTAGTGTACTTCTTTTCTTACCAACTCATTTTGAGGAACCAGCTTCTGGCTGATTGCCACAAAGATTTTGAGCTTAAGTGAGCATAATGAGGTGCAAAAAGACCAGTGCCATTCTCTGTACAGAATATTAAAAGCTATTTGTCTCTCTCCTGGTTCTGCAGTGGAGACTTGTAGCATGACCGCTGGTGAGTACTTGGCCTATATCAACCATACACTAAATATTTACATCGCATAATTGTATGCAGGTTTAAAATAGGTATACAGTAAATGTATGGTCAGCAATAGGTTAAACGTGACCAATAGCAGAGGACTAGAAGCTCCTTCTGCTTTTGTTGCCCTGCAGACAGGCTGGGAGAGATCTGGGTCATGTGACGGCTGTATTGATTAGGAAAAAGGTACTTATATGTTTTCTTTTATTAAAATAACAACAGTGTCATCATTCACATACTGAAATAGAATGGACAATGTAAATTAAACAGTTTGTGTTTGGTATCACTTTAATAGCAACAGGAAAGAATGGAGCTGCTCAGTTGGTTGGCTTGTGGCAGGACTTGGCTGATCTTCTTAGTGCACTGCAATGTGATGGAAACCTTGAACTCTGCTTTCTACTAACCCAGCGATTCTTTCTTCATTGTGTTTTAGAGATAAAGGAAGATTCCAGTACAGGCAGGGGCATTGCTAGGTCTACAAAAGAACTGGGGCTAGAGCCCATAGCAGCGAAGTAAAGAAAGTCATATGCTTGGGCGGACATACGACATACACATGTATATAATATACATGTATGTGTGTGTGTGTGTATATGTATATATATAACTATATAGATATATATCTATATATTATTTATAAAATATTGTTACATATCTGAGTGTGGATCCCCCCTTACATCAGAGTCTCCAGAGAGCCCCCCACTTACATCAGGGTCCCCAGAGCCCGCTTCATTACATCAGGGTCCCCAGAGAGGCTCCCCTCACATCAGGGTCCCAGGAAGCCTCCCTACTTACATCAGGGTCCCCAGTGCCCCCCTCATTACATCAGGGTCCCCAGAGAGCACCTGTGCACTACATAAAGAATGTAGACCTCAGGAGTGCGCTACATGAAGAATGCAGGGCTCAGCTGTGCCCATCTATGCAGCCTCATCAGTGCCCAGGAATGCAGCCTCACCAGTGCCCAGGAATGCAGCCTCACCAGTGCCCATGATTGCAGCATCACCAGTGCCCAGGAATTCAGCTTCACCCCTGCCCAGCAATGCAGCCTCACCTGTGCCCAGCAATGCAGCCTCACCTGTGTCCAACAATGCAGCCTCACCTGTGCCCACGAATGCAGCCTCACCTGTGCTCAGGAATGCAGCCTCACCTGTCTCCAGGAACGTAGCCCAACCAGTGCCTACATTGTCCCCACCTGTGCTGGGGATCAGAAAGGAGAGGAAGAGGAGAGCCAGCCATATGATCACACAGGCCAGCGTCTCCCACTGTGTCAGTTTTAATTTGAATCGCCAGGTGCCCGCCGTCACATAAGTCTCGCTTCCTGGATCGGCTCCCACCTATGATAGGCAGCACATGTCCCCACATTGGACAAGTGAGCTGTCTGTCAAAGGAGCCATACTAGGAGATGGGACTTTGTGACGGTGGGTGCCCGGCGATTCAAGTTAATGCCAGCCTGACACCAAGGAATAAAAATGCAGGGCTATATAAAAATCAAAATTGGGTGATACACACATGTGTGACAGTCAAGCGTGCAACGTGATAGTGTAATAACCATATGTAAAAAAAGAATGATTTTCATAAAATGTTTGTTTTGTTCATAACCATATAAATGTCCAACTGAGTGAACATTATGACCGTGTAAGTGTCCAACAGTGTGAACAGTATGTGTTTTTATATTAACAAGGAGTTTCTCTTGGGTGCCGGCTAGGTGTCATACGGGCTTGTGGATCAACCGATCCGAATGGATGCTCGATGGAAAAGCATGTACGGCAGGTTCCCCTGGTTTCTTTATGACAGTCGTAGATGACCTGGAGGAGACGGATGTCTAGGCGTGGACACCTCCCTGGCAGACGTGTAGTGGGAAAATTACACCTTTCACTCAGCCAGCGTAGGGACATGCAAAAGGAGGAAAGGACCCCACATGGTGCTTGAATCCACATAAACAGGTTTATTTCAAACCAAACAAAGTAAAAATCCAAAAAGCAGCAGTCAGAGTTAAAAGTGATCACGATGAAAATAGCGTGGTACCAGAAACAAATAGTTAATCGCAACCCGACATGTTTCGGACTAGAGGTCCTACTTCTGGTGCAAGGGTTTTTGACACCCTAGGCCAGTGATGGCGAACCTTGGCACCCCACTTGTTTTGAAACTACATTTCCCATGATGCTCATGCACTCTGCAGTGCAGTTGAGCATCATGGAAAATGTAGTTCCAAAACATCTGGAGTGCCAAGGTTCGCCATCACTGCCTTAGACAAAACCTCATTTTGCCTCTCCCTTTGCCCTGCCCATGTATACAGTGGAGGCAGCGGGGGGTGGAAATTGCGCAACCAAGTCCAATAACAATCATGCATATTTAACTGTGTAGATATGTTCGAGTCCATATGGTGCTTCAATAAAAATTTCTGATGTACAGCACTCAAACTGTGGCTTAAACTTTGGTGCGGTGTTAATATTAAGGGAGGCCGCTTAGCAGATGTGGTGGATCTCAAATTATTGAGATCAAACTCGCTCAGCAATAGAACGTTCAGCCTGAGAGTGATCCTCTTAGGGCTCCTCCAAATCCAGTATCCTTTTCAATACAACTGACTGTTGTTCTCCTATGATAAACGGCACTTAATAGATCCTTCGGTGTGGTATTCCACTTTGGGCTATATTTACCAGGTAAAAAGAAGAAAAGGCTTCATGGTGCAGTATCTTCGTTTAAAAGATTTATTACAAGCTTAAAAAACATCCATAAGCAGTGAAAAGATTTCAAACAGCCGCAGCTCAAGCCAGCCAGCTGACATCAAAGACTGGTGCGTCGCGTTTCCCTGTACAAGGCATCGTCTGGGAACGGAAGCTAGGTCTAGGCATCACACACCACGCTCTAAATACACCTGCTACTGGAGGGACACCGGAAATGTCTTTACAATATAATCCGCATGGTGTCATCTATATCGGTGAATTCAATATGTATTGCATACATTGAAAAAACATGGTAACTTTTCTTATGCATCTGAAGCATATACTATTGCATATTATTAATACAATTAATTAACAATTGGTACATAAAAACATTTCTATATTATAAAATCACATTAATGAATTTTGTTACATTTGGTCATCAATTCATACACTTAGTGTCAGTATATGCCCATGTTTAATCCGGGCATATATTTCCCAGTTTGTACTCATGATAATAACATTTAAAAATAACTAAATAAAAAAAAATAATAATAATAATAATCCTTATTTGAAGGAGAAATTTCATATGTGTACACCTATATTATTAAAGGGCAATACCTTATTGAAAAAAAGCGGGACAGACTAGCCCCATGACATACTCCAAAAGTCTCAAATGCTTATCCACAGCCTTCTAAAAATTGTTAAAAATTATTGTTAACCTTATCCCAACTCCTAGGTGGGACCAAATGCAAATTAACCCTATATTACCCAACTGACCTGCCATATCTTGCACACAGCAAAACTTTATTCTTGCTGGGCTAGAGATATTAGACATGTCTCCTATGACCTACAACCATCACATTAACCCTTTTGCTACCCTTTTGCTACATAACTAATAATCCATCACCCCAGAAATTTTTCTGGAAATAGGGAGGGAAAAGAAGGGGGAGAGAGGGGGAGGGAGGGAGGAAAAAAACAACAGACAAGAGCTACCTGTTATCTATATAGCAATTGATATCCCATTCAAGGTTAAGCCCCAGCGGGCTGTAACATTGGATATCAATAATTAGATTGGATATCAACTAATTACGAAGATCACGACAAAAAACACAAAAAAATAAAAAATATTATGGAGATCACTAGAAAAAAAAAAATATTATTCTGGAGATCGCTAAAAAAAAACACCAAAAAAATATTATTTAGGAGATCAATAGAAATAATAAAAAATACGTTTGTCAGAACTCTGTGAATATCAGCAGCAAAGCAACTTCATTATTATACTATTATCAAGAAGAAGAGAATGCGCTGCATTGAGAGATTTCATAATTTGCTGCATCACGAATGTGATATCTCCATTATGAACGCGAGTTTTACAAGACCGAGCGCTTCCGGCTCATATTTGATTCTGAGCATGCGTGGACTTTTGTGCGATGGACTTGTGTACACAGGATTGGAAAGTCCGACAACAAACATTTGTTGGCCGAAAGTCCAACAACAAATGTCCGATGGAGCATACACACGGTCGGACATACCGCCAACGAGCTCACATCCAACATTTCCCGTCGGAAAATCCAATTGTGTGTACGCGGCAATACAGTGTTTATGCACTTTCGGTATGTAATAGATGATAGGCATCCTAGGGGCAAGTGACATTAAAAACTCAAATTCTTTTTTATTTATGATCTCCTTTCTACAACCATCCTGCATGATACTATTTAACAATCTTTTATACACATTTGTGGGATCTTTTTTAACCACTTGCTTACAGGGCACTTAAACCCCCCTCCTGCCCAGACCAATTTCAAGCTTTCAGCGTTGACGCATTTTGAATGACAATTGCGCAGTCATACAACACTGTACCCAAATTAAATTTGTATCATTTTTTTTCACACAAATAGAGATTTCTTTTGGTGTTATTTAATCACAGCTGGGGTTTTAATTTTTGCTAAACAAACAAAAAAAGATGGAAAATTTTGAAAAAAAAAATCATGTTTCATAGTTTGTTATAAAATTTTGCAAACAGTGAATTTTTCTCCTTCATTGATATGCGCTAATGAGGTGGCACTGGTGGGCACTGAAAGGCTGCACTAGTGGGCGCTGATAGGCTGCACTGATGGGCATTGATAGGCACAGATAAGGCGGCACTGATAGGCACAGATAAGGCGGCACTGATAGGCACAGATAAGGCGGCACTGATGGGGACAGATAAGGCGGTACTGATGGGCACAGATAAGGCGATACTGATGGCAACTAATAAGATGACACTGATGGGCCCTGATGGGTGGCACTGATGGGTGGCACTGATGGGCACTGATAGGTGTTACTGATAGGTACCACTGAAAGATGGCACTGATGGGCACTGATAGGTGGCACTGATGGGAACTGGTAGGTGACACTGATGGGCACTGATAGGTGACACTGATGGGCAGCACTGTTGATGAGGCACTGATTGATGACACTGATAGGTGGCACTGTGGGTACTGATGGATGGTACTGTGGTCACTGGTAGGTGGCGCTGGTGGACGGCACTGTTGTGCACTGGTAGGTGGCACTTGCATGTGGCACAGGTGGGCACAGATGAGCTAGCGGCAGCTCTCCTTGATCGGGACCGAAAAAATAGCCGATTACCGGCCGATTACTGGTTCTGTTTACATCACATGATCAGCTGTCATTGGCTGACAGCTGATCACGTGGTAAGGGGTCGGGATCGACCCCTTACTCCGATCTGTGATTAGCCAAGTCTCACAGACTCGCTGATCACAGAGTGCGCCACGAGTGCCCTGCAGGGGGCGCGCAGGCCGCTCGGGCCCGGGAGGACATCTATTGACGAACTCCCGGCAAAGAAGGTCCACGCTGCAGCAGTCATTCAGCTATAGCGCGGATCTGAAGAAGTTAAGGATGGTATATGTTCCCCTGTTGGACAAGAGACAGTCCATCTGATCTAGATAGTCTTGTTTCTTTAAAGAACAATCCCCCCCCTGTCGGCGGGCCGAATAATTAAATTCTTCCTCGCACATAATGACTCTATGCCGTCTTGTATATTCTTTTGTGTTTCTTTTTTATATTCTTTTTTTAAAATGCACTTGTTGTAGATCCTGCAGCACTAGATCTTTGAACACTGTAATTCTAGGTGCAGGTTTGCAAGGTGGATTAAATAGAGAAGCATTCCGTAAACCCGTTCCCTTACTAGGGTCTTTAATTGTGCTATACGTATAAGTGTTATTAGGTATAGATAAAAAATGTCTTTTAACATTAAGTCTTCTGATGTATTTCTGAACATCCAAGAACATCTGAAATTTGTTCATGGATTTTTTGGGAGCATAGTTCAAACCTTGATATAATGTGATTTTTTTCTTGTTCTATCAGTTCCTCTCCACTCAAGTTAAAAAATCCTTCACATTTTATTTCTTTTTTTTTTTGAAGTTGCGCTGCTTCCCTCCCCTGCATCCTCTCTTAGTCTTCCCTTTTTGTTTTGACCTTTCCCTAAAAAATTATCTGTTTTATTTCTCAAGGGAGCTGCTCCCAGTGGGCCACTCCCAGGTAGGGTTGGACTGGCCTACCGGTATACCGTGAAATTTCCCGGTAGGCCATCTGCCCTGGGGCCGCTTTGAGCAGCGACTGTTACGCTCTCCTCCCTTTGTCCTCCGGCGCTTGTATGTCACGGAGCTGGGTCTGTGTGTGCAAAGTCCCACCCCCCTAGAGTTGCTCGTGTGATAGTCTTCTAGATGGAACACTGATTGAATCACTGTTCTGCCTATCACACGAGCCGGTCTAGCTAGGGGGGCGGGACCTTGCATACAGACCCAGCTCCGTGACATACGAGCGCTGGAGGACAGAGGGAGGGGAGCGCTGTGTGTTATCCAGAAAATTGTGAGGCTGACATTAGTGGGCACAGAGGCTGCAATTAGTGGGCACAGAGGCTGCAATTAGTGGGCACAGAGGCTGCAATTGGTGGGCACACAGAGGCTGCAATTGGTGGGCACAGACACTGCAATTAGTGGGCACAGAGGCTGCAATTGGTGGGCGCACAGGGGCTGCAATTGGTGGGCACAGAGTGGCTGCAATTGGTGGGCACAGAGTGGCTGCAATTGGTGGGCAGAGAGGCTGCAATTAGTGGGCACAGAGGCTGCAATTGGTGGGCACACAGAGGCTGCAATTGGTGGACACACAGAGGCTGCAATTGGTGGGAAGAGAGGCTGCAATTGGTGGGCACACAGAGGCTGAAATTGGTGGGCACACAGAGGCTGCAATTGGTGGGCAGAGAGGCTGCAATTGGTGGGCACACAGAGGCTGCAATTGGTGGGCACAGAGAGGCTGCAATTGGTGGGCAGAGAGGCTGCAATTTGTGCGAACACAGGGGCTGTAATTGGTGGGCACAGAGGTTGCAATTAGTGGGCACAGAGGCTGCAATTAGTGGGCACAGAGGCTGCAATTGGTGGACACAGGGGCTGCAATTGGTGGGCACACAGTTGCTGCAATTGGTGGGCACACAGAAGCTGCAATTGGTGGGCACACAGAGGCTGCAATTGGTGGGCACACAGAGGCTGCAATTGGTGGGCACAGAGAGGCTGCAATTGGTGGGCAGAGAGGCTGCAATTTGTGCGAACACAGGGGCTGTAATTGGTGGGCACAGAGGTTGCAATTAGTGGGCACAGAGGCTGCAATTAGTGGGCACAGAGGCTGCAATTGGTGGACACAGGGGCTGCAATTGGCGGGCACACAGTTGCTGCAATTGGTGGGCACAAAGGCTACAATTGGTGGGCAGAGAGGTTGCAATTGGTGGGCACACAGAGGCTGCAATTGGTGGGCACAGAGAGATTGCAATTGGTGGGCACAGAGGCTGCAATTAGTGGGCACAGAGGCTGAAATTGGTGGGCACACAGAGGCTAAAATTGGTGAGCACAGAGGCTGCAATTAGTGGGCACAGAGACTGCAATTGGTGGGCACACAGAGGCTGCAATTGGTGGGCACACAGAGGCTGCAATTGGTGGGCACAGAGGCTGCAATTGGTGGGCAGAGAGGCTGCAATTGGTGGGCACACAGAGGCTGAAATTGGTGGGCACACAGATGCTGCAATTGGTGGGCAGAGAGGCTGAAATTGGTGGGCACACAGAGGCTGCAATTGGTGGGCACACAGAGGCTGCAATTGGTGGGCACACAGAGGCTAAAATTGGTGGGCACACAGAGGCTGCAATTGGTGGGCACAGAGAGGCTGCAATTGGTGGGCAGAGAGGCTGCAATTTGTGGGCACACAGGGGCTTTAATTGATGGGCACAAAGGCTGCAATTAGTGGGCACAGAGGCTGCAGTTAGTGGGCACAGAGGCTGCAATTGGTGGACACAGGGGCTGCAATTGGTGGACACAGGGGCTGCAATTGGTGGGCATACAGGGGCTGCAATTGGTTGGCACAAAGGATACAATTGGTGGGCAGAGAGGTTGCAATTGGTGGGCACACAGAGGCTGCAATTGGTGGGCACAGAGAGGCTGCAATTGGTGGGCACAGAGGCTGCAATTAGTGGGCACAGAGGCTGCAATTTGTGGGCACACAGAGGCTACAATTGGTGAGCACAGAGGCTGAAATTAGTGGGCACAGAGGCTGCAATTGGTGAGCACACAGGGGCTGCAATTGGTGGGCACAGAGGCTGCAATTGGTGGGCACAGAGAGGCTGCAATTGGTGGGCACAGAGAGGCTGCAATTAGTGGGCACAGAGGCTGCAATTGGTGGGCACACAGAGGCTACAATTGGTGAGCTCAGAGGCTGCAATTAGTGGGCACAGAGGCTGCAATTGGTGGACACAGGGGCTGCAATTGGTGGGCATACAGGGGCTGCAATTGGTGGGCACAAAGGCTACAATTGGTGGGCAGAGAGGTTGCAATTGGTGGGCACACAGAGGCTGCAATTGGTGGGCACAGAGAGGCTGCAATTGGTGGGCACAGAGGCTCCAATTAGTGGGCACAGAGGCTGCAATTGGTGGGCACACAGAGGCTGCAATTGGTGAGCACAGAGGCTGCAATTAGTGGGCACAGAGGCTGCAATTGGTGAGCACACAGAGGCTGCAATTGGTGGGCACAGAGAGGCTGCAATTGGTGGGCAGAGAGGCTGCAATTGGTGGGCACACAGAGGCTGCAATTGGTGGGCACAGAAGCTGCAATTGGTGGGCAGAAAGGCTGCAATTGGTGGGCACACAGAGGCTGAAATTGGTGGGCACACAGATGCTGCAATTGGTGGGCAGAGAGGCTGCAATTGGTGGGCACACAGAGGCTGCAATTGGTGGGCACACAGAGGCTGCAATTGGTGGGCAGAGAGGTTGCAATTGGTGGGCAGAGAGACTGCAATTGGTGGGCACACAGAGGCTAAAATTGGTGGGCACACAGAGGCTGCAATTGGTGGGCACACAGAGGCTGCAATTGGTGGGCACAGAGAGGCTGCAATTGGTGGGCAGAGAGGCTGCAATTTGTGGGCACACAGGGGCTTTAATTGGTGGGCACAGAGGCTGCAATTAGTGGGCACAGAGGCTGCAGTTAGTGGGCACAGAGACTGCAATTGGTGGACACAGGGGCTGCAATTGGTGGGCATACAGGGGCTGCAATTGGTGGGCACAAAGGCTACAATTGGTGGGCAGAGAGGTTGCAATTGGTGGGCACACAGAGGCTGCAATTGGTGGGCACAGAGAGGCTGCAATTGGTGGGCACAGAGGCTGCAATTAGTGGGCACAGAGGCTGCAATTGGTGGGCACACAGAGGCTACAATTGGTGAGCACAGAGGCTGCAATTAGTGGGCACAGAGGCTGCAATTGGTGGGCACACAGAGGCTACAATTGGTGAGCACAGAGGCTGCAATTAGTGGGCACAGAGGCTGCAATTGGTGGACACAGGGGCTGCAATTGGTGGGCATACAGGGGCTGCAATTGGTGGGCACAAAGGCTACAATTGGTGGGCAGAGAGGTTGCAATTGGTGGGCACAGAGAGGCTGCAATTGGTGGGCACAGAGAGGCTGCAATTGGTGGGCACAGAGGCTGCAATTAGTGGGCACAGAGGCTGCAATTGGTGGGCACACAGAGGCTACAATTGGTGAGCACAGAGGCTGCAATTGGTGGGCACAGAGGCTGCAATTGGTGGGCACAGAGAGGCTGCAATTGGTGGGCAGAGAGGCTGCAATTGGTGGGCACGGAGAGGCTGCAATTGGTGGGCACAGAGGCTGCAATTAGTGGGCACAAAGGCTGCAATTGGTGGGCACACAGAGGCTACAATTGGTGAGCACAGAGGCTGCAATTAGTGGGCACAGAGGCTGCAATTGGTGGACACAGGGGCTGCAATTGGTGGGCACAGAGAGGCTGCAATTGGTGGGCACAGAGGCTGCAATTAGTGGGCACAGAGGCTGCAATTGGTGGGCACACAGAGGCTACAATTGGTGAGCACAGAGGCTGCAATTAGTGGGCACAGAGGCTGCAATTGGTGAGCACACAGGGGCTGCAATTGGTGGGCACAGAGAGGCTGCAATTGGTGGGCAGAGAGGCTGCAATTGGTGGGCACACAGAGGCTGCAATTGGTGGGCACAGAAGCTGCAATTGGTGGGCAGAAAGGCTGCAATTGGTGGGCACACAGAGGCTGAAATTGGTGGGCACACAGATGCTGCAATTGGTGGGCAGAGAGGCTGCAATTGGTGGGCACACAGAGGCTGCAATTGGTGGGCACACAGAGGCTGCAATTGGTGGGCAGAGAGGTTGCAATTGGTGGGCAGAGAGGCTGCAATTGGTGGGCACACAGAGGCTAAAATTGGTGGGCACACAGAGGCTGCAATTGGTGGGCACACAGAGGCTGCAATTGGTGGGCACAGAGAGGCTGCAATTGGTGGGCAGAGAGGCTGCAATTTGTGGGCACACAGGGGCTTTAATTGGTGGGCACAGAGGCTGCAATTAGTGGGCACAGAGGCTGCAGTTAGTGGGCACAGAGACTGCAATTGGTGGACACAGGGGCTGCAATTGGTGGGCATACAGGGGCTGCAATTGGTGGGCACAAAGGCTACAATTGGTGGGCAGAGAGGTTGCAATTGGTGGGCACACAGAGGCTGCAATTGGTGGGCACAGAGAGGCTGCAATTGGTGGGCACAGAGGCTGCAATTAGTGGGCACAGAGGCTGCAATTGGTGGGCACACAGAGGCTACAATTGGTGAGCACAGAGGCTGCAATTAGTGGGCACAGAGGCTGCAATTGGTGGGCACACAGAGGCTACAATTGGTGAGCACAGAGGCTGCAATTAGTGGGCACAGAGGCTGCAATTGGTGGACACAGGGGCTGCAATTGGTGGGCATACAGGGGCTGCAATTGGTGGGCACAAAGGCTACAATTGGTGGGCAGAGAGGTTGCAATTGGTGGGCACAGAGAGGCTGCAATTGGTGGGCACAGAGAGGCTGCAATTGGTGGGCACAGAGGCTGCAATTAGTGGGCACAGAGGCTGCAATTGGTGGGCACACAGAGGCTACAATTGGTGAGCACAGAGGCTGCAATTGGTGGGCACAGAGGCTGCAATTGGTGGGCACAGAGAGGCTGCAATTGGTGGGCACAGAGGCTGCAATTGGTGGGCACGGAGAGGCTGCAATTGGTGGGCACAGAGGCTGCAATTAGTGGGCACAGAGGCTGCAATTGGTGGGCACACAGAGGCTACAATTGGTGAGCACAGAGGCTGCAATTAGTGGGCACAGAGGCTGCAATTGGTGGACACAGGGGCTGCAATTGGTGGGCACAGAGAGGCTGCAATTAGTGGGCACAGAGGCTGCAATTGGTGGGCACACAGAGGCTACAATTGGTGAGCACAGAGGCTGCAATTAGTGGGCACAGAGGCTGCAATTGGTGAGCACACAGGGGCTGCAATTGGTGGGCACAGAGGCTGCAATTGGTGGGCACAGAGAGGCTGCAATTAGTGGGCACACAGAGGCTGCAATTGGTGGGCACAGAGGCTGCAATTGGTGGGCACAGAGAGGCTGCAATTGGTGGGCACAGAGGCTGCAATTAGTGGGCACAGAGGTTGCAATTGGTGGGCACACAGAGGCTACAATTGGTGAGCACAGAGGCTGCAATTAGTGGGCACAGAGGCTGCAATTGGTGAGCACACAGGGGCTGCAATTGGTGGGCACAGAGGCTGCAATTGGTGGGCACAGAGAGGCTGCAATTGGTGGGCAGAGAGGCTGCAACTGGTGGGCACACAGAGGCTGCAATTGGTGGGCACAGAGGCTGCAATTGGTGGGCACAGAGAGGCTGCAATTGGTGGGCACACAGAGGCTACAATTGGTGAGCACAGAGGCTGCAATTAGTGGGCACAGAGGCTGCAATTGGTGGACACAGGGGCTGCAATTGGTGGGCATACAGGGGCTGCAATTGGTGGGCATACAGGGGCTACAATTGGTGGGCAGAGAGGTTGCAATTGGTGGGCACAGAGAGGCTGCAATTGGTGGACACAGAGAGGCTGCAATTGGTGGGCACAGAGGCTGCAATTAGTGGGCACAGAGGCTGCAATTGGTGGGCACAGAGAGGCTGCAATTGGTGGGCACAGAGAGGCTGCAGTTAGTGGGCACAGAGGCTGCAATTAGTGGGCACAGAGGCTGCAATTGGTGGGCACACAGAGGCTACAATTGGTGAGCACAGAGGCTGCAATTAGTGGGCATAGAGGCTGCAATTGGTGAGCACACAGGGGCTGCAATTGGTGGGCACAGAGGCTGCAATTGGTGGGCACAGAGAGGCTGCAATTAGTGGGCACAGAGAGGCTGCAATTGGTGGGCACAGAGGCTGCAATTGGTGGGCACAGAGAGGCTGCAATTGGTGGGCACAGAGGCTGCAATTAGTGGGCACAGAGGTTGCAATTGGTGGGCACACAGAGGCTACAATTGGTGAGCACAGAGGCTGCAATTAGTGGGCACAGAGGCTGCAATTGGTGAGCACACAGGGGCTGCAATTGGTGGGCACAGAGGCTGCAATTGGTGGGCACAGAGAGGCTGCAATTGGTGGGCAGAGAGGCTGCAATTGGTGGGCATAGAGAGGCTGCAATTGGTGGGCACAGAGGCTGCAATTAGTGGGCACAGAGGCTGCAATTGGTGGGCACACAGAGGCTACAATTCTTGAGCACAGAGGCTGCAATTAGTGGGCACAGAGGCTGCAATTGGTGAGCACACAGGGGCTGCAATTGGTGGGCACAGAGGCTGCAATTGGTGGACACAGAGAGGCTGCAATTAGTGGGCACACAGAGGCTGCAATTGGTGGGCACATTGGCTGCAATTGGTGGGCACAGAGAGGCTGCAATTGGTGGGCACAGAGGCTGCAATTAGTGGGCACAGAGGTTGCAATTGGTGGGCACACAGAGGCTACAATTGGTGAGCACAGAGGCTGCAATTAGTGGGCACAGAGGCTGCAATTGGTGAGCACACAGGGGCTGCAATTGGTGGGCACAGAGGCTGCAATTGGTGGGCACAGAGAGGCTGCAATTGGTGGGCAGAGAGGCTGCAATTGGTGGGCACAGAGAGGCTGCAATTGGTGGGCACAGAGGCTGCAATTAGTGGGCACAGAGGCTGCAATTGGTGGGCACACAGAGGCTACAATTGGTGAGCACAGAGGCTGCAATTAGTGGGCACAGAGGCTGCAATTGGTGAGCACACAGGGGCTGCAATTGGTGGGCACAGAGGCTGCAATTGGTGGGCACAGAGAGGCTGCAATTAGTGGACACACAGAGGCTGCAATTGGTGGGCACAGAGGCTGCAATTGGTGGGCACAGAGAGGCTGCAATTGGTGGGCACAGAGGCTGCAATTAGTGGGCACAGAGGTTGCAATTGGTGGGCACACAGAGGCTACAATTGGTGAGCACAGAGGCTGCAATTAGTGGGCACAGAGGCTGCAATTGGTGAGCACACAGGGGCTTCAATTGGTGGGCACAGAGGCTGCAATTGGTGGGCACAGAGAGGCTGCAATTGGTGGGCAGAGAGGCTGCAATTGGTGGGCACACAGAGGCTGCAATTGGTGGGCACAGAGGCTGCAATTGGTGGGCACAGAGAGGCTGCAATTGGTGGGCAGAGAGGCTGCAATTGGTGGGCACAGAGAGGCTGCAATTGGTGGGCACAGAGGCTGCAATTAGTGGGCACAGAGGCTGCAATTGGTGGGCACACAGAGGCTACAATTGGTGAGCACAGAGGCTGCAATTAGTGGGCACAGAGGCTGCAATTGGTGAGCACACAGGGGCTGCAATTGGTGGGCACAG
This sequence comes from Lithobates clamitans, assembly GCA_037952925.1. Lineage (NCBI taxonomy): Eukaryota > Metazoa > Chordata > Amphibia > Anura > Ranidae > Lithobates > Lithobates clamitans. The sequence goes on from JBBGZY010000992.1 coordinate 3,413,277, forward strand.
AGGCTGCAATTGGTGGGCACAGAGAGGCTGCAATTAGTGGACACACAGAGGCTGCAATTGGTGGGCACAGAGGCTGCAATTGGTGGGCACAGAGAGGCTGCAATTGGTGGGCACAGAGGCTGCAATTAGTGGGCACAGAGGTTGCAATTGGTGGGCACACAGAGGCTACAATTGGTGAGCACAGAGGCTGCAATTAGTGGGCACAGAGGCTGCAATTGGTGAGCACACAGGGGCTTCAATTGGTGGGCACAGAGGCTGCAATTGGTGGGCACAGAGAGGCTGCAATTGGTGGGCAGAGAGGCTGCAATTGGTGGGCACACAGAGGCTGCAATTGGTGGGCACAGAGGCTGCAATTGGTGGGCACAGAGAGGCTGCAATTGGTGGGCAGAGAGGCTGCAATTGGTGGGCACACAGAGGCTGCAATTGGTGGGCACAGAGGCTGCAATTAGTGGGCACAGAGGCTGCAATTAGTGGGTGCAAAGGCTGCAATTGATGGGCACATAGTAGCTGCAATTGGTGGGCACACAGAGGCTGCAATTGGTGGGCACACAGAGGCTGCAATTGGTGGGCACACAGAGGCTGCAATTGGTGGGCAGAGAGACTGCAATTGGTGGGCAGAGAGGCTGCAATTGGTGGGCACACAGAGGCTAAAATTGGTGGGCACACAGAGGCTGCAATTGGTGGGCACACAGAGGCTGCAATTGGTGGGCACAGTGAGTCTGCAATTAGTGGGCACACAGAGGCTGCAATTGGTGGGCACAGAGAGTCTGCAATTGGTGGGCATAGAGGCTGCAATTTCTGAGCACACAGGGGCTGTAATTGGTGGGCACAGAGGATGCAATTAGTGGGCACAGAGGCTGCAATTATTGGGCACAGAGGCTGCAATTGGTGGGCACGCAGGGGCTGCAATTGGTGGGCACAGAGGCTGCAATTGGTGGACACAGAGGCAGCAATTGGTGGGCACACAAAGGCTGCAATTGGTGGGCACAAAGGCTGCAATTGGTGGGCAGAGAGGTTGCAATTGGTGGGCACACAGAGGCTGCAATTGGTGGGCACAGAGAGGCTGCAATTGGTGGGCACAGAGAGGCTGCAATTCATGTGCACAGAAAGGTTGTAATTGGTGGGCAGAGAGGCTGCAATTGGTGGGCACACAGAGGCTGCAATTAGTGGACACAGAGGCTGCAATTGGTGGGCACAGTGAGGCTGCGTTCATGGGGCAAGAGAAGCTGCATTGGTGGGCACAGCGAAGCTGCATTGGTGGGCACAGCAAGGCTTCATTGGTGGCACAAAAAGGCTGCATTGGTGGGCACAGTGAGGCTGCAATGAAGTGAAGCTGCATTGGGAGGCACAGAAAAGCTGCATTGGTGGGCACAGAGAGGCTGCATTGGTGGGCACAGTGAGGCTGCATTGATGGGCACAATGAGGCTGCAATGATGGGCACAGAGAGGCTGAAATGATGGGCACAGAGAGGCTGCATTGATGGGCACCTTGAAGCTACAATGATGGGCACAGTGAAGCTGCAATGATGGGCACAGTGAGGCTGTGTTGATGGGCACAGGGAGGCTGCATTGGTGGGCAGAGGGAGGCTGCCTTGGTGGGCACAGGGAGGCTGGATTGGTGGGTACAGTGAGACTGCATTCATGGGCACCATAAAGCTGCATTTGATGGGCACAGTGAGGCTGCAATGATGGGCACAGTGAGGCTGCAATGATGGGCCTGGCGAGGCTGCATTGATGGGTAGAGTGAGAGTGCATTGATGGGCACAGTGAGAGTGCATTAATGGGCACAGTGAGGCTGCAATGATGGGCACAGTGAGGCTGCATTGATGGGCACCATAAAGCTGCATTTGATGGGCACAGTGAGGCTGCAATGTTGGGCACAGTGAGGCTGCAATGATGGGCACAGTGTGGCTGCAATTGGTGGGCACAGAGGCTGCAATTAGTGGGCACAGAGGCTGCAATTGGTGGGCACACAGGGGCTGTAATTGGTGGGCACAGAGGCTGCAATTGGTGGGCACAGAGAGGCTGCAATTCATGGGCACAGAAAGGCTGTAATTGGTGGGCAGAGAGGCTGCAATTGGTGGGCACACAGAAGCTGTAATTGGTGGGCACAGAGGCTGCAATTAGTGGGCACAGAGGCTGCAATTAGTGAGCACAGAAGCTGTAATTGGTGGGCACACAGAGGCTGCAATTAGTGGGCAGAGAGGCTGCAATTGGTGGGCACACAGAGGCTGCAATTGGTGGGCACACCGAGGCTGCAATTGGTGGGCACACCGAGGCTGCAGTTGGTGGGCACACAGAGGCTGCAATTGGTGGGCACACAGAGGCTGCAATTGGTGGGCACAGAGGCTGCAATTGGTGGGCACAGAGAGGCTGCAATTGGTGGGCACAGAGAGCCTGCAATTGGTGGGCCGAGAGGCTGCAATTTGTGGGCACACAGGGGCTGTAATTGGTGGGCACAGAGGCTGCAATTAGTGGGCACAGAGGCTGCAATTAGTGGGCACAGAGGCTACAATTTGTGGGCACACAGAGGCTGCAATTGGTGGGCACAGAGGCTGCAATTGGTGGGCACACAGATGCTGCAATTGGTGAGCACACAGAGGCTGCAATTGGTGGGCACAGAGGCTGCAATTGGTGGGCACACAGAGGCTGCAATTGGTGGGCACAGAGCCTGCAATTAGTGGGCACAGAGGCTGCAATTGGTGGGCACACAGAGGCTGCAATTGGTGGGCACAGAGGCTGCTATTGGTGGGCACACAGAGGCTGCAATTGGTGGGCACACAGAGGCTGCAATTGGTGGGCACACCATCTCTTGTACCATGTCCGCAACCTCTGACCATCTCTTGTCTTATATCATGTCTGCAGTCTCTGAGGGGGAATCTGGAGAGGAGTTAAGAGTGGGAGTGCCGCCAGGATGGGGGTCATGGGAGAAGTCAGATGTGTGTGGACTGTGGAGAGGAGACTATAGGGTAAAACCAGAGCCACCAACCTGGAGCCGTCTAACTGAGCCCTGCACAGTGCACCTGAGAGGAGGTCAGTGACAGCACCGCTAGGTAAGTCTGAGGGGGGTCACTGATGTAAGGGGGAGTGAATACAATAATATAAGGGGGCACTGATATAAAGGTTCCCCCCTTATATCAGTAACCCCCCCACCATTCTTTCTGCGGAAGGTGGTCTCTGGAAACCAGAGTCGTCGTCCCCCCCCTACGTTCCTGGGGTGCCCCTTGATGATGGACCAATTTTACCACTTCTAACTGGAATTTGCTTATATATGTATATATATATATATATATATATATATATATATATATATATATATATATATAAAAATAATACACTCTTCAAATCTGCTTTAAAATGCAAGGTTTTCCCTTTCATGAACAAGTAATGACGTTATGAGACATTTTTTCCAGGGCTGGTTTTTATTCCCAGTCTGGCCCTGCTCCCAGGACATGTGTGATTGTCCCGGGTGTGGGTCCATATCCCGCATCTTGATACTCAACTTCATCCTCTATTTCCTCATAACAATCCTGTAAGGATCCAAATCGGTTGCCCACCTCGACATCATATCTCCAGGGGCACCAGCGGAGTAGGCTTGGCCATCATAATATCCTGACCCCTGTACCTTTCTTTGTGAGGGGTCCTCCCATTGTATTCCATATTAGGTTGTCTCCCCTGAGGATATGAATATGAATTGGTGTAATTTTTTGGTGTTTGCGGAGGTCTGTTTCCTCTGTATGGTCCTGAATGTGGCAATTTCCCTCCATTCCTAAATTGATTATTCTGGGGATACTGATAATTATTCCTCCACCTGTTGGGTTGTCTATTTTGGTTGTATTCTCCCTTTTTTCCATGCTGGTGTGGTGTGTGGCCACCTCCCCCTCCCAGAGGCCCCAAATCCCTACGTTTTGGGGAGATAACTTCATTGCCGGGTCTGTAATTGTCCAAGGGTGGTTGTGGTCGCACACCACTTTGGCTGTCACTGCTATCCATATTTACAGTTTCCAGTGGCTGTGTATACATTTCCCTATAGATCTCCTGCCATTTAAAAACAGTATGGGACTTGTAGTCCTCCACATCTCTTAAATATTTCTTTTGTTTCTTAAAGCGGAGCTCCAACTTAAAAAAAATTATTAAAAGCCAGCAGCTACAAATACTGCAGCTGCTGACTTTTAATAAATAGACACTTACCTGTCCCAGGGTCCAGCGATGTCGGCAGCCGAAGCCGATCGATCGCTTGTCTCTCAGCTGCCCCTGCCGCAATCCTCAGTCAGGGAATCAGGAAGTGAAGCGTTGCGGCTTCACTGCCTGGTTCCCTACTGCTCATGTGTGAGTCGCGCTGCGCGTCTTCACTGGTCCCTATTGTTTTCTGGGAATGGTGTGTTTCCCAGAACACAACGGGGGAGGCGGGCATCTGCGGATATTCTGCGGCTATCTATACCCTGAAGTGGGTGCAGATACCTGTATTAGACAGGCATCTGCACCCCTCTCCCCCCTGAAAGGTGCCAATTGTGATACCGGAGGGGGGGAGGAATCTGATGAGCGGAAGTTCCACTTTAGGGTGGAGCTCCGCTTTAATTCTTTGCTCCTCTTCTTTTTCTACCATAATTTCTCACAGCTCCTTGATGTATACCTGATATAAACCTTCCTTACTCATGGGTATACGTTTTTCTTCAATTTAATTAATTTCTTGCTGTAGCTTTGCGACCTTAGCCCTCTTTTTTGAAACCAAGAGATCCAAAAACGCCAAGCCAACCCAACTAAAATTCAGGAACCACTCATTGAGTTCTTCATCTCCTTTATCAGGATATACATGCCACCTAAGGCTTCTCGGGATCATTTTTTTTTCTTGCAAATATCTTTCCAAAAAAACAATGTCCCATGACATATGCAATTCTGCTACCAAGACATTTTTAAGTCTCATAAATATTCCCCGAATGCCATCTGCAATACCTCCGGATTAATTCTCCTAGTTTTGTGATTGTGATTTTCATATATATCCATATTGACTGAAAATGAGTGATAAAAAAAATTAAATATATACATTAAAAAAAAAAAAAAATTACATATATATATATATTCCAAAAAAATGAATGAAAAAATATTGAAAAATATTAGATAAAAAGGGCGGCCAGTGTCATTTGCAAACGCATGCGTAAGCTGCAAGGCATAGGTACAACCAGCCTGTTAGATTTGTCATGCAAGTATTGCCAGTGGCTTTAGCTGTGCGTTCTCTTGGCTGAGACGGCTCCCCTACTCCTCCCCCCGAGAACACAATAGCTCCACAGGAGGGATTCCCCCATTGTTGCTGGAAACAAAATCACTCCATCTATGGCCAGCACACCCTTAACTTCCAGTTTGGTCAAAAGCCAATTAACCTACCAGTATGTGCTTTGCTACACAGAAGGATATGTATACTGACAGCTCATCTGAAGCTTGGCTGAAAAATCCCCGGGTGCTGATCTGGCTTGTCAAAGAAATAAATCACTACACTCCAAGCTGCAGAAACTTTCAAGCTGAAAATTGCATGTCAGAAAGAGGCTTAAACTGGCTATACATGGATAGAAATTTGGCCTGTTCATCAGGGACCAGATAAACTTCAATCCATGTATGGGCACTGTGGTTGAACAGAAGTCAATCTACTGATCGACTTCTGTACAACCATCCTGTTGGGTTTTAGCTGCTCGATCAGCGCTGCAGGCTATAGACTGCAACAATGATCAGTGTATTCCCAGCTGTCAGAATATAATATCTCAGCAGGGAGGATTCTCCTATCCACCTTGAATGTGTGGATGAGGGAACCAGGTCAGTTTTTTGTTCAACCACGAGTTGAACAAAAAAAGTGACTAATGTATGGGCTGCTTTACTCCCAAAACAACCTCGTGTAAACACAGGAGTCTCATCTTCCATGCCAAATAGTTAGGTGACCTCTGGCACCATTACACGTTGTTATGCTGTTCATCCCTTTACCTAAATAAATTCTTAAAGTTTCCATCAACTTCACATTTGGACTTTTAAATATGAGGTAATAAGTAAGAAATCTCTCTGTTGCTTTGGCACACCATATTTGCCTAAAAGGCAGCATACTGCTTCAGCTTTGCTGTACATATAGACATATTTCTTAATTGTGATGGTGCGGCTTTCACGGGGGAACCACTAATCCTTTCCACTCTTTACTCATCTGGATTGTTGATGGCCTGGCTTACTTTTCTATTTATGGAAACTTTTCTTTGGCCTTTACAACACGCCAGATCTAGTAACAATATATCAGCTCCACGGAGGGCCAGTTTATGTCTGTGTGCGTGCGGTAATCTATTATGCGATTGCAAGTTTTAACACATCATTTGACTTGTGTTATGGAATACCATATCTTTGCTTTTATAAAAATAAGAAATATCTTAGGAAGAAAAATAGCAGCATGCAGTAAAAGCACATGATTAGACTCTTTAACCACTTCAGCCCCGGAAGGATTTACCCCCTTCCTCACCAGGCTATTTTTTGCAATACGGCACTGCGTCGCTTTAACTGAGAATTGCGCGGTCGTGCAACGTTGTACCCAAACAATTTACGTCTTTTTCCCCCCACAAATAGCCCTTTCTTTTGGTGGTATTTGATCACCTCTACGTTTTTTGGGTTTTTTTACGCTATAAACAAAAAAGAGAGGGACCATTATGAAAAAAAAAAAAAAAACACAATATTTTTTACTTTTTGCTATAATAAATATCCCCAAATTAAACAAAAAATAAAAATTTCTTCCTCAGTTTAGGCCGATATGTATTCTTCTACATATTTTTGGTAAAAAAAAATTGCAATAAGCATATATTGATTGGTTTGCGCAAAAGTTATAGTGTCTACAGAATAGGGGATAGATTTATGGCATTTTTTTTTTTTGCTGCGACGTTGCGGCGGACAGGTCGGACACTTTTGACACTTTTTTGGGACCACTGACATTTATACAGAGCTAAAAATAGCCACTGATTACTGTATAAATGTCACTGGCAGGGAAGGGGCTAACACTAGGGGGCAATCAAGGAGTTAAATGTGTTCCCTCAGCGTGTTCTAACTGTAGAGGGGATGGGACTGCCTGGGGGAGGAGACCGATCGTTGTTCCTATATACTAGGAACACATGATCTGTCTCCTCTCACCTGCCAGAACGTGGATTTGTGTGTTTACACACACAGATCCTCATTCTGGCTCTGTTAGGAGCGATTGCGGGTCCCCGGCCAACATTGCGGCCGCTGCTGCACGCGCATCGGCACCTTAGTACCGCCGTGGGCACGCGCGCGCCCCCTATACCCCTTAAAGCAGCCGCCGTACAGCTATGGCGATTCGCGCAGGGGAGCCATTATGCCACCGTCAAACGACGGTGGGCGGTCGGCAAGCTGTTAACAGAGATTATTGTAAGTTACCCCAGACATTAGCTGTATTGCATACTTACAGTTTGCCACATTAAGAGTGTGCATTTTTCATATCTAACCATTTGCCGACTGTATACTGTTTTTATCCGGCGGCAAAGCAGCTAATCTGCGCAGGATCACGTACCTGTACATGATCCCGCACGTCTGGGGTGGCTCACACACACCGGCAGTGACCCACTCCTGTGACGTCTGCCAGGATCCACCGATCGTTCCCGGGAGAGACAGAACGGCTGTCTACCTATGCAAACAAGGTAGATTGACATTCTATTAGAAGGGGAGGTAGTGATCCTGTGGTTCTGCTAAGTAGGAACACAGATCTCTGCCTTTCCACAGTACAAGCATCTCCCACACCGTTAACAAGCACTCCCTAGGAACAAATTTAACCCTTTGATTGCCCATGATGTTAACCCCTTCCCTGCCAGCGTCATTAGTACAGTGACAGTGCATATTTTGAGCACTGATCACTGTATTAGTGTCACTGGTCCCCAAAAAGTGTCACTTATGCCCCGTACACACGGTCGGATTTTCCAATGGAAAATGTCCGATCGGAGCGTGTTGTCGGATATTCCGACCGTGTGTGGGCTCCATCGGACATTTTCCATCGGATTTTCCGACACACAAAGTTGGAGAGCAGGAGATAAAATTTTCCGACAACAAAATCCGTTGTCGGAAATTCCGATCGTGTGTACACAAATCCGACGGACAAAGTGCCAGGCATGCTCAGAATATATAAAGAGATGAAAGCTATTGGCCACTGCCCCGTTTATAGTCCCGACGTACGTGTTTTATGTCACCGCGTTCAGAACGATCGGATTTTCCGACAACTTTGTGTGACCGTGTGTATGCAAGACAAGTTTGAGCCAACATCCGTCGGAAAAAATCCTAGGATTTTGTTGTCGGAATGTCCGAACAAAGTCCGACCGTGTGTACGAGGCATTAGTGTCTGATTTGTCCGCCATCATGTCGCAGTCCCACTATAAGCCGCTGATCGCCGCCATTGCTAATAAAATAAAATTAAAAAATCATAATTCTATAAATCTATCCCAGAGTTTGCAAATGCTATAATTTTTGCGCAAACCAATCAATATAAACTTATTGGAATTTATTTTACCAAAAACCTATAGCAGAACATAATTTAAATTGATGAAAATTTTTTGATTTTTTTCCATTTTTGTATTGGATATGTTTTATAGCAGAAAGTAAGAAATATTAGTTTTTTTTTTCCTAAATTGTCAGTATTTTTTGTTTATAGCACAAAAAATGAAAAAAAAAAAAAAAAACGCAAATACCACCAAAGCAAAGCTCTATTTGTGGGAAAAAAGGATATAAATGTTATTTGGGTACAGCGTTGCACGACCGCGCACTTGTCAGTTAAAGTAACGCAGTGCTGTATTGCAAAAAATGGCCTGGTCATGAAGGGGGAAAAAACTTTCGAAGTGGTTAAAACAGAACTAAACTGTATCTGAGCACCGCAAACTAAAAAGGCTTTTTTATTCATTTTTAATATTCAAAGCAAACTCACCAAACCATTCATGTCTCCAAAGTTTTATTTTGTTGAGAAATCACTTTGAAAAATGCCTCCTAGCATTTCTAGCTGTGGCCATCTTGAGTAAGGGCAGATGATTCATGTAGCATTTACTTCCTGGAATCCAACTGCCGTTATCTCAGGCTTACAGGCAGGAGGGTGTGCTTAGCTGAGAAAGCCCCTCTCCCAAATGAAAGAAAAAAAAAAATCCCATGAAGATTTCTGGGATGTATGACATCATTTTGACCTAGGCCAGAAACCAGGAAGTGTAAATATAATATACATTTCTATCTCTTTACTAATGCTAGTGGCATAAAGATTGAAATAGTTCATGTTGGTTGAGAGCGTTTACTTCCACTGGGGGGGGGCAGGTGGGGATAGGGCCAAACCCGAACACTTTTTTTTTAGTATACACAATAGGATTGTAGCAGACCTGGGACACCTTTGGGTGCTCCAAAGAGAATAGTAATGCGGCACACAAAGTGCCCCCTCACCCTCCTGTCAGGCCCTGTTCTGAGCCACATTCTTTTGAGTGAATAATGTCAGACAGTCCGGGTTTTGAATCACGTGTCCGGGTTTCAGTCCACCAGAAACCCGGACACATGATTCAAAACCTGGACTGTCCGGGTGAATTCAGAATAGGGGGCAACCCTAGCTGGGGAGCTGACAATCACTGTAGTAGTGCTAGCACAGTGATCAGCGCTGGTCCCGCATAGGCTATGTGCAAGTAGCTTCCCCGTTGTTTACAAGGTCTTCTATGATAAGACAAGGTGGAGAAGAGGGATGGTGATGTCATGATCTCCATCTTCTTGAATCAGAGAATGTCTTGTACTCACTAAAAAAGATGCAAGGCTTTCCATGAATGGTGGCAGTGCTGTGCAAGCAAACCTTTGTGGTCATTGTAAAGAAGTGAAGTGACTCACACAAGACCCAGAAGATCGTGGCTATCACTCTAGAACCATAATGGTGAACCTTGGCACCCCAGATGTTTTGAAACTAAATTTTCATGATGCTCATCTACACTGCAGAGTGCATTAGCATCATGTGAAATGTAGTTCCAAAATAGTTGGGGTGCCAAGGTTCACCATCACGGTTGTAGAAACACTGACTACTACTACTGATGTTTCCTCAGTAGCCCATCGGGCATGAGATATGCAATCTTAGATTGCACCTAGCTGGACCAATGTATGTGTACAATGCAGACAATTCCTGGACTTCAGCTTTTAGGATCTTTGTAGTCATAGGCGCGCGCACAGGGTGTGCCAGGTGTGCCTGGGCACACCCTAATCACCCAGTGTGGCACAGATTCCCCCTGTTTAAACCGCTGATATTTTACCAAAGCCCCCTAATAGGGCTCAATAAAGAAAAATAAATAAATAACAAAAGTAATAAAATATAAAAAAATTATGAAAATAAAAACTACTGACACCATCCACTGCCCTACAGACACCAATCTCTGCCCTACTGTCACCATCCACCGCTCTACTGACACCGTCAATATAAATACACATGTATGCACATGTATGTGTTTGAGGTGCAAACAAGATATTTGGGGGGAACACCCTAAAAGATGCATTAAAGATGGTGCAGCCATAAGACCATACAACAGAACAAAATATGACAGCGCACACATGCAAAAAAGACATTTACCCCCTGCAAGGCTATTTAAAACACCTAGACATTTTCAAAAAACATTATCAAAAAATATGGGGATTTGGTAACACCATATGGCAATATGGTGCTTAAGCCCACTTACTGCGACAAAGTACCCCATGATTAGTGGGTCCTACACTATCCATAGAATGGGAGATCCATCCTGCTTCTCTAAGGAGGAGCACCCCACTCCCTCATCAGTGCCTCTCATTAGTGTCCACCTGTGTCATAGGTGGAGACCTCTAGTTCTCCCATATAGAGGAGTGTATGGCTGCCATGGTTCAGAGAAGCAGGATCTCCCAGTCTATGGATAGTGTAGGATAGAGTTGTCACCTCATCCCTTTAAACCCGAACACATATGAATTACACAGGTTCTGAGGCTAAATAAATGTAGAGAAGGCACCAAGTGAGTTTAATTACCATCTTAATCAGCCACAGAACCTGTGTAATTCATATGTGTTTGGGTTCAAAGCGATGAGGTGGCAACCATAGTGTAGGACCCACTAACTATGGGGTACTTTGTCGCAGTAAGTGGGCTTAAGCACCATATAGCAATATGGTGACCAAATCCCCATATTTTTTTATATTGATTTTTGAAAATGTTTAGGTGTTTACCTCCTTGCAGGAGGTACATTTCTTTTTTGCATGTGTGCGCTGTAATATTTTGTTCTGAGGTTTGAGGTGCACGATCTAATGCAATAGGCTGTGCACTCCTATGTTTGTAGTGCATCATTTTTTTGACTGTACTGCAATGCAGCACAGTGACCTTAACAGTTAGCTGTCCCTGTGTTTTATCTGCAGTAAAACTTTAATATTCTGCAGGCAAATGCACAGAAGTGAATGGCTTGCACAGCGGCAATGTTGTCATACACATTGTCCAGCAGGTGGCGTGCTTGCTTTACATTAAACTTTGATTTTAGCGCAGTTTTCCGCAGTAAAAAAACACCTGTTTAATAAAATGATCACGTTTTCCTACAGCTCCTTTTTTTCCCCTGCAAATATAAATGCAGAACATATACATATATATATTTATTTATCTGTAACTCTGACTTATCTTGATAGATGATTACCCCATCCTGAGGTTCACTCTAAAAGATTCCAGCTGTTGCTGCCAAATGTGCCTGAGAATAGATATAAAACAGGTACTACTGAGTCACACCATACACCGTGCACTGCATATAAACTATCGGCTAAACCATAACAACAGGATTAGCTTAAATATAGACTTTCTATTTTTGTCAGAATCCGCTGATCATCTGTCGCCATGGAAACAACTCCACCAACCAGTCTCTTGCTGACTCCACATAGCATGTAAGTAGCTGACTACAAGGCAAGGACAAGTCATGCAATTTGTGCCGCAGGCTTGCGCCAGTCACCAAAATAGAATTAATGAATGGACTCAATGTTAGGAAAAGCAATGTTTTTCTCTCAACTTTTTATCAATAGGCCCTCTTTATTATTATTGATATTTTTCTTATGAAATATCTATAATGCCCTGTACACATGATAGGATTTTCTGACAACAAATGTTGGATGTGAGCTTGTTGTCGGAAAGTCCAACCGTGTGTATGCTCCATAGAACATTTGTTGTCGGAATTGCTGCCAACAAATGTTTGAGAGCAGGTTCTCAAATTTTCTGACAACAAAACTTGTCGGAATTTCCGAGCGTGTGTACACAATCCTGACGCACAAAGTTTCACGCATGCTCGGAATCAAGCAGAAGAGCCGCACTGGCTATTGAACTTCATTTTGCTCTGTTCATCGTACGTGTTGTATGTCACCGCGTTCTTGACGTTCAGAGTTTCCGGCAACATTTGTGTGACCGTGTGTATGCAAGACAAGTTTGAGCCAACATCCTTTGGAAAAAAATCCACGGTTTTGTTGTCGGAAAATCCTATCGTGTGTACGGGGCATAATGGTTAAATGACTCAAGGTCATGTGACTAGACATTCTTTATTCTCCAGACGCGGACTAAAAAATTTTGAGTACATAGCTGACCCTGATGTCAGCGGGACGCAGTCTCCTCATCCATTATCAAACTACGATGAACAGCAACACTAACAGGATTATGCTGAGAATTGTATTTTTATTACAGTTGTAGTACTGCAGGGGAACGTACAGGCGATTGCACTGCACTATTTTCAGAATTAAAATATTTGGCTGGAAAATCGCTGTCTTTGAATACTTTGGGTTTTTTAAAATCGGCACCGTTTGCAGCCGAGTAAACTGGAAGTGACGTGGCGCGTGGCGTCGTTTCCGGGTTACTACATTGGAGACCCAATCAAAGCCGATTCTGGCTTTGTTCGGGACTCCAGCCAGCCGGCGGATATGCCAGCTGGCCGCTCGGGGCTTCAGTTGGGACGGCAGACCCAGGCGGAGCAGCAGAAGGCTGCGAGAGGGGGGAAAGTTCCTTCCCGCTTCTTGTGATAACGGCCGAGTGGCTGCTGAGCTGCATTGGTTGTTATCACCAGAAAGCTGACCAACAGCTCTAAAAAAACGGTTCCGGGGTGAAGCCTGCAGCTGCAGTCATCACCCTGGTACAACCACTTCCTCAAAACGACATATAGGTACGTTGTTTCGCGGGGGAGGGTTAAAATGTTTTACTGAAAGGGTTAATCCAATGCTGATCAGTAAGATTATTTCATTGCATATACCAGCATAGCCAAAAAATACCCTGGCTGATGTACAGTGGATATAAAACGTCTACACACCGCTGTTAAAATTTCAGGCTTGTGTGATGTAAAAAATGAGACAAAGATAAATAATTTCAGAACTTTTTCCACCTTTAATGTGACCTAAAAACTGTACAACTCCGTTGAACAACAAACTGAAATCTTTAAGGTGGAGGAAATTAAAATTAAAAAATAAAATAATATGGTTGCATAAGTGTGCACACCCTTAAACTAATACTTTGTTGAAGCTCCTTTTTATTGTATCACAGCACTCAGTCTTTTGGGGTATGAGTCTATCAGCATGGCACATCTTGACTTGGCAATATTTGCCCACTCTTCTTTGCAAAAACACTCCAAATCTGTCAGTTTGCTAGGCAGGGGCGTTGCTAGGTCTGCAAAAGATCTGGGGCTAGAGCCCATAGCAGCGGTCACCAGTCACCAACCGGGGGGGGGCACGCCGGTGGTAAGCAATTTGCCGGTGTTGGCGGAACAATCATCATGGCACCATGGTTGATATGGTGTCAGGGTGATTGAAGCGCATTGTTTCTATTGTTACATTCTAATATATAATGCCACCAAATGCAGCTTGTTACTTGCCACTGTCACCTGCCACTAGATGTTGATTGTAACTTGCCACTGTCGCCTGCCACGAGATGTGGATTGTCACTTGCACATGTCACCAGATGTGGATTTCCAGTTGCCATCTGATGTGGATTGTCACTTGCCGCCATTTTCAGATTGTCACTTGCCATGTCACCTGCCACCATTTGTAGATTGTCACTTGCCACCTGATGCGGATTGTCACTTGCCATGTCGCCTGGCACCAGATGTGGATTGTCACTTGCCAACTGATGTGGATTGTCACTTGCCATGCCAGCCAGTGCCACCAAATGTGCATTGTTGCTGCATTGGTGGCAGGCTGGCAGCACTGGTCTATTTAGTGAGGGCAGGAGAGCGGTGATGTGGGCGGGCAGTGAGAGATGATGTCATCTCTGCTCGTCCGCCTGCTCACTTCTTTCCTCTCTTTTAGGCCACTTTCACACTGAGGCACTTTACGCTAAATATTGCGCCTGCAAAGCGGCTGTAAAGCACCTCTCCTGTCACTCCAGTGTGAAAGCCCGAATGCTTTCACACTGGGGCGGTGCGCTTGTGGGACGTTAAAAAAAGTCCCGGTTAAAAGCGCCCCGCTAGTGGCTGAAAAGCACTGCTTAAACTGCGGTAAAGCGCCGCTAAAAATAGCGGCGCTTTACCGTCGATGTCCCCCCGCCACAGTGTGAAAGCTTTGCGGGCGCTATTAACCCCTTAATTGGCCACTAGCGGGGGGGTTAAAAGCGCCCCACTAGTGGCTGAAAAGCACTTCTTAAACTACGGTAAAGCACCGCTAAAAATAACGGCGCTTTACCGTCGATGTCCCCCCACAGTGTGAAAGTGCCCTTAGAGTAGCCTCTGTGTGTGGGACATCTGCTGCAGGGAAGGCAGAGAGGGAGTCAGTGTTCTCCTCATGATCAGCGGGCTGTGCTGGCAGTGAAGCCTTGTGCTGCTTTTTAGCTGAGGGTAGCTTAGTGGGGCATTCTCACACAGGCTGGGGTGGTATAGGGCAGGCTGGGGTGGTATAGGGCAGGCTGGGGTGGTATAGGGCAGGTTGGGGTGGTATAGGGCAGGCTGGGGTGGTATAGGGTAGGTTGGGGTGGTATAGGGCAGGCTGGGGTGGTATAGGGCAGGTTGGGGTGGTATAGGGCAGGCTGGGGTAGTGTAGGGCAGTTTGCAGTGGTATAGGACAGGCTGGGGTGGTATAGGGCAGGCTGGGGCGGTATAGGGCAGGTTGTGGTGGTATAGGGCAGGTTGTGATGGTATAGGGCAAGCTGGGGTGGCATAGGGCTGTTTGCGGTGGTATAGGGCAGGCTGGGATGGTATAGGGCAGGTTGCGGTGGTATAGGGCAGGTTGGGGTGATGTAGGGCAGGCTGGAGTGGCATAGGGCAAGTTGCGGTGGCATAGGGAAGGCTGGGGTGGCATAGGGCAGGTTGCGGTGGCATAGGGAAGGCTGGGGTGGCATAGGGCAGATTGCGGTGGCATAGGACAGGTTGCGGTGGGATAGGGTAGGTTGCGGTTGCATAGGGCAGGTTGCGGTGGCATAGGGCAGGTTACGGTGGCATACTGCAGGCTGGGGTGGCATAGGGCAGGTTGCGGTGGCAAAGGGCTGGTTGCGGTGGCATAGGGCTGGTTGCGGTGGCATAGGGCAGGTTGCGATGACATAGGGCAGGCTGGAGTGGCATAGGGCAATTTGCGTTGGCATAGAGAAGGCTGGGGTGGCATAGGGCAGGTTGCGGTCGCTTAGGGCAGGCTGGGGTGGCATTGGGCAGGTTGTGGTGGCATAGGGCAGGCTGGGGTGATATGGTGCCAGGTTAGGACTCTATGTAGTGACATGTAGCAGTGCAGTAACTTACAGCATGCCTGGAGCTGAAGACGCTCTGGGCTGCTGTGTCCTCGTCTCTTTCTCCTTCAGCTGTGGGATCAGCCAGTGAGTGAAGGAGTCTGTGGGAGGAGTAGAGGAGGCAGCCACACCCCCAGCTCCACCCACCAACTCCGGCTGCCTCCGGAGACATTGGAGATCCCCGAGGCCGAGGGACAGCTTAAGACGGGGGGAGTGCTACAGGTAGCCTCCCCTGCACGGCTTGGTGCTCTGCTCACACCACTCCGCTGCGGCTCTGCAAGCAGAAGTACAGTGTGTAGCAGTGGGTGGCGGCCCTGGTGTCACCCCTCTGGCGGGTGTCACCCGGTGCAGCCCACCCCCCCCCCACACCCATAGCAACGCCGGCCGGGACCCGATGTCTGCACTCTGCAATCGCCGATGGGCCATGATCTGCTGGTGTGCAGGGATCTCCTTCTCCCTGGGACAGACAGGCTGAGATGCAGAGAGCCGGGTTTTTCACCCTGTGAAGCGGATCACACAGCCATATTGCTCGGTGGCAAGGACACCCCCCCGCTTCTCTCCTCTCATCCGCCTCTCATGCAGCCACGGCCCGAGTCTCTGCAGCAAGAGACTCGGGGTTATGGGACCCAGATTCGGGGCTATAGCCCCAATAGCCACCCCCTGGCGACGCCTCTGTTGCTAGGGTATCTCCTGTGCACAGCCTATTCAGACCACCCCACAGATTTTCATTCGGATTCAGGTCTGGGCTCTGACTGGGCCATTCCAAAACTTTAATCTTCTTCTGGTGAAGCTATTCCTTTGTTGATTTGGATGTATGCTTTGGGTCATTGTCATGCTGAAAGATGACGTTCCTCTTCATGTTCAGCTTTCTAGCAGAAGCCTGAAGGTTTTGTGCCAATATTGACTGGTATTTGGAAATATTCATAAGTCCCTCTACCTTGACTAATGCACCTGTTCCAGTTGAAGAAAAACAGCCTCAAAGCATGATGCTGCCACCACCATGCTTCACTGTGGGTATGGTGTTCTTTTGTTGATGTACAGTGTTGCTTTTGCACCAAACATAGCTTTTGGAATTATGACCAAAAAAATCAACCTTGGTTTCATCAGACCATAACACATTTCCCCACATGCTTTTAGGAGACTTCAGATGTGTTTTTGCAAAATTTAGCTGGGCTTGGATGTTTTTCTTCATAAGAAAAGGCTTCTGTCTTGCCACTCTACCCCAAAGCCTAGACATATGAAGAATATGGGAGATTGTTGTCACATGTACCACACAGCCAGTACTTGCCCAGGGCCATCTTTATTATTGATTAGACCCTGGGCAAACATCCCCCCCCAAGCAATTTCACTCTCTACCTGCTCTACAATAAATAGCAGCTAGACTTAAAATCAGTTTACTGAATCAGATAGCGATTATGATTGGTTGCCAGAGGTTACAGTGTATCATTACCACTCATTGACTGGCTGCTAGAGGTTACAGCACACGTTATGGCTCACTTATTATTTTGATAGAGGTTACAACACATGACTTCTGCTTGTTTGGTTGCTAAAGATTAATGTACATCAATACTGCTCGCTGATGGTTACTGGACATCCTTGCTACTCACCAATTGGTTGCTAGAGGTTACTGCACATTATTACTGCTTACTAATTGGTTGCTAGAGGTTACTGCATATCCTTACCGCTCAGTGATTGGTTGCAAGAAGTTAGTGCACATCATTACTGCTTACTGATTGGTTGCTAAAGGTTATAGCACATCAGGGGACCCATCAATAGACAGATAACTCCAATGTAATGGGGGTTTTACACTGACCACTAATATAATGGGGGTTTTACACTGACCACTAATGTAATGGGGATTTTACACTGACCACTAATGTAATGGGGATTTACACTGACCACTAATGTATGTGGGAGATTCACACTGGCAACTAGTGTGAATGGAAGGATTGTACACCAAGCCCCAATGTAATGAGAATATTTACACTGACCACTAATGTAACTGAGACATTTAGCCTGCTTTCACATTTGTGTGTCGGGAACGCATGCAAAATTGCTTTCCTGACACCACAGAAACGTGATGCCCCTTAGCAGATACACAGCAGTGTTCATAATTGTTAATGACACCCTCATGCATCTGCTGAAATGTGGGTATTCACATGCACCACAATTCATGGTGCTGTTTTTTTTTGAGAAAGGGTTCTGCCCCCAATGTGCTTACCTTTGCAGAACATGTTTATGTTAGGCTTAATGACCACAGTTGTAGGCAGGACTTCCAAGCATGCCCCTTTACGCCCTGGTGGGCAGCATTCAGCACAAGTGATGGCGGATACATATCAATGCAGCCAGTCTGTGGCTATTTACATATCAATGCAGGTTATTTACATGTAAATGCATGGTCTGCAGGTGAGTCATATGTACATGGCAATAGACAGAGCTGAGCAGCACTAGTAACACTTCACACTGAGATATTGGGACACAGCACTGGACTAAAACTTCAAGGGACAAGGGAATTTGAACAGGGATAGTTGGCAAGTATGAGGCAGCTGCTTTGGGCCCCACAACAATGATGGGGCCCAGGGCAGATGCCCCCTTTTGCCCTGCCTTAAAGACATCTCTGTACTTGCCAGATATTCCTGCAGCTCCTTTAATGTTGCTGTAGGCCTCTTGGCAGCCTCCCTGACCAGTTTTCTTCTTGCCTTTTCATCAATTTTGGAGGGATGTCCAGTTCTTGGGAAAGTCACTGTTGTGCCATATTTTATCCACTTGATGATGACTGTCTTCACAGTCTACCATGGTATATCTAATTCCTTGGAAATTCTAATGTACCCTTCTCCTGAATGATACATTTTAACAATGAGATCCCTCTGATGCTTTGGAAGCTCTCTGCGGACCATGGCTTTTGCTGTAGGGTGCGACTAAGAAAATGTCAGGAAAGACCTACTAGAACAGCTGAACTTTGTTTAGGGTTAATCAGAGGCACTTTAAATGATGGCAGGTGACTCCTATTTAACATGAGTTTGAATGTGATTGCCTAATTATGAACACAGCTACATCGCCAGTTATAAGAGGGTGTGCACAGCAACCTCAATATTTATTTATTTTCTC
This sequence comes from Lithobates clamitans, assembly GCA_037952925.1. Lineage (NCBI taxonomy): Eukaryota > Metazoa > Chordata > Amphibia > Anura > Ranidae > Lithobates > Lithobates clamitans. The sequence goes on from JBBGZY010000992.1 coordinate 3,432,085, forward strand.
TACACACCCCCCCCCAACGATTTCAGTTTGTTTTTCAACCAACACAAAGTGCCACATAATTGTGAAGTGGAAGGAAAATGATAAATGGTTTTCAAATCTTTTTAACAAATACATATCTGAAAAGTGTGGTGTGCATTTGTATTCAGCCCCCTTTACTCTTTTACCCTTAACTAATATCTAGTGAAACCAATTGCCTTCAGAGGGCACCTAATTAGTAAATAGAGTCCACCTGTGTGTAATTTAATCTCAGTATGAATACAGCTGTTCTGCGAACCCCTCAGAGGTTTGTTAGAGAACCTTAGTAAACAAACATCATCATTAAGGCCAAGGAACACACCAGACAGGTCAGGGATAAATTTGTGGAGAGGTTAAAGCAGGGCTAGGTTATAAAAAAATATACCAAGCTTTGAACATCTCACGGCGCACTGTTCAATCCATCATCTGAAAATGGAAAGAGTATCGACAACTGCAAACCTACCAAGACATGGATGTTCACCTAAACTGGCAAGCCGGGCAAGGAGAGCATTTATCAGAGAAGCAGCCAAGAGGCCCATGGAAACCCTGGAGGAGCCCATCAATGCCGCCTCATCAGTGCAGCTTATATCAGTTCCAATCAGTGTAGCCTCATCAGCGCACATCAGTGATGCAGAAAAATTGGCAACATTTCTAAAAACTATGAAAAAAAAGTTCTCAAAAATTAATTTTTTTTACCACTTGTTTAGCAAAAAAATACAACCAAAAGAAAGCTCTATTTCTGTGAAAAAAATAAGATTTCATTCGGGTACAGTGTTGCATGACTGCACAATTGTCTTTCAAAGTGTGACAGCGCTAAAAACTGAAAATTGGCCTAGGCAGGAAGGGGGTCAAAGCTTATTGCAGGGGGATTAAAACATTGAACAATAGAATGTCTACGTGAAAGCATTTGCTTGGTATCTTACCACACTCTCCATTCTGCTGCTAGGCATTTTCCATATCCAATACTGTTCACATGATTAGGTGATGGCCATTAGTATTCTTCTTGAATCCCTTCACCAGGATATTGGTTGGATCTCAGTAACGTGTCCAGACACATTAGATGCAAGTAATAGAAATAAGAGAAATAGAGATACATACCATATGTTCGAGATATGTTATTCTGCCAAATAAGCTCCCTAGATCATTGTAGCATCCTCTAGTGGTACTAGGATGTGTACAGTTAGATTTTTTGTAGTGTAGGAAAATTTAAGCAGGTTGGCAGACAGCCAAGCCTGTGTGTTTTATTCTTTGTTGGCAAGAAGCCAGGCAGAGCTGGGTGACTCACAGGCAGCATCACTGAGACCCCCCACTTCTTTCCAGAACATGCTGCAATCTTCTGGAAAGGGAGGAGGATAGGTGAGGTGGAGCTGCTTGGAGTATTCTGAGGGCCCTGTCCAATCCCCAACCTGGATTGGCAGGGGGCAGGCCTCCTCAAATATTTAGGGTCAGCCCAGCTGGGGAAGTTGTGATCGGGTGGAAAATGGAGATGGAGTGTTAGGCTGTCGGAGCCTTTAAGGGAGCTCCAGTCTGGGGAGGGCGGGCCTTGGGCCTGGGCTTGGGTGTGGATGGGACCCTCTTACAACCCACAGAGGTGTCCTGACCAGGAGGCACAGGAAGAGCAAGAGAGGACAGCAGGAGAACACTACCAGGCAAATCTCCAGGAGTTCCACAGAGGCAGCCAAGAGGACTGGTGACTGTTCACACAGTCAGGAGGACTGGGGAGGCACACCTGAGAGGACTGGGAAAGTGCAGTCTGCGATGGGTGCAGAGCCATTGGAGTGGACTGCGGTGGCACGGGCAGTGGAAAGGGGCAGGTGCAACCAGTAGGGCTGGCAGGGCCTGAAGATGTGGTGCTGGGATCAGTAGCCTGGTGGACAGTTAGCACAAGGACTACCACCACTTACCCTTGCCCCATCCAAGTTTAATTCTGCTCAATAAAACATAAAAACAAAATTCAAGGACTGCTTCTTGAATACTGAGTGTCTGAAGATTGTGTGCTTGGCTGTGCAGGGTGAGAGATGGGCCACAGCTACCAGCAGACCCTACGGGGATACCGCTACATCATATTAACAACAACAGTTAATACTAAGGACATATATCAGACATACAGTGGGGACGGAAAGTATTCAGACCCCCTTAAATTTTTCACTCTTTGTTATACTGCAGCCATGTGCTAAAATCATTTAAGTTCATTTTTTTCCTCATTAATGTACACACAGCACCCCATATTGACAGAAAAACACAGAATTGTTGACATATTTGCAGATTTATTAAAAAAGAAAAACTGAAATATCACATGGTCCTAAGTATTTAGACCCTTTGCTCAGTAATTAGTAGAAGCACCCTTTTGATCTAATACAGCCATGAGTCTTTTTGGGAAAGATGTAACAAGTTGTTCGCACCTGGATTTGGGGATCCTCTTCCATTCCTCCTTGCAGATCCTCTCCAGTTCTGTCAGGTTGGATGGTAAACGTTGGTGGGCAGCCATTTTTAGGTCTCTCCAGAGATGCTCAATTGGGTTTAAGGGGGTCTGAATACTTTCCGTCCCCACTGTATATCAGAAAGTGGAGAATGGTGGTACAATGACTACAAGACATTGCAATCTGAATAGTGAGAAACACCCTTCATGGACACCAATAGAAACTCTAGCCATGTGATGCCTTTGTAGATATCCACCAGGAGTAATTTTTGGAGGTTATCATATTCAGTAAGTTTGTTGCAAAACTTGAAAAAGACCTCTTGTTTCTTTTGAGGTAAAAATACAATCTGAATTTAATACATAGCGCAGTAACTATTTATAAATGTCCCCCAGCTTCGACTCGGTTGATCAACGTGACTGTCAGTTGTGATGTGTTTCAAAACCACTTTTGCGTTCAAATATCTCTTTGTTGGAGAGAAAAACAAACAGCCTGTTTAAGTAGGACAATGGCCACTGGAGACCAGAAAAACAGTAAAATGCTTTTTAGTGATAAACCTGTTTTGTATGTTGTGCTAGCATTCTCTACTTTGTTTACTCTGTTAATAAAATAGGGGGCAAATTCTGCTATGTAAGGCAACCTATACATTAATAATTTTTTTTTCCGTTTAACCTGCGGGTTGAATTAAAAAATAAATGATCCAATTCCCCTATCCATACATTTGAGGTGGATGGGGGCATTCTTTCCACCGTGGTAGGGATGAGCTTCGTGTTCGAGTCGAACCCATGTTCGACTTGAACATTGGCTGTTCAGTCGTTCGCCGAATTCCGAACGTTATGGGCCGTTCGCGCCAAATTCGTGTGGCGCGTCACGGCCCATAATTCACTGCGGCATCACAGTGCATTGCTGGCTGATGATTGGCCAAGCATGCACTATAACCCGCATGCTTGGCCAATCACAGCGCCGTCGGTAGAGAGAGCTGTAATTGGCCAAAGCCAGGGTGGCTTTGGCAAATTATGGCTCAGGGGGTTTAGAACACGCCCCACACTATATAAGGCCGCCTGCACGGCGGCCCTGTGTAGTGTGTGTTCCAACGTTGAGAGAGAGATAGATAGACAGAGAGACAGTGCCATTTCATTTGAGTTAGCTAGGCAGGATAATCAGTGAGTTAGCTGCACTTACAGTGTATTGTGTATATATATGCATCCCAGGTGTTGCATATATATATATATATATATATATACACTGTATTCAGTTTAATTAGATCCGTTCCTGTTATCTTCTTACTGACAGGCAGGCTTGTCTTGTTACAGTATTTACAGCTACCTGAAGAAAATTGCTGGTGTTCTTTTGATCCTATTAGTACCACAGTCAGGCAGCTAGACTATTTACAGTTAGTGTGTCCTGCTCACAGTGTTCAGCTAAAACTACAAGTTAGTGTGGTGCGTCCTGCTCACAGTGTTCAGCTAAACCTACAAGTTATTTTTTTGCGAGTTCTGCACAGTGTTCATCTAAAGCTACAAGTTAGTGCAGTGCGTCCTGCTCACAGTGTTCAGCTAAAACTACAAGTTAGTGTAGTGAGACCTGTGCACAGTGTTCATCTAAAGCTACAAGTTAGTGCAGTGCGTCCTGCTCACAGTGTTCAGCTAAAACTACAAGTTAGTGTGGTGCGTCCTCCTCACAGTGTTCAGCTAAACCTACAAGTTATTTTTTTGCGAGCTCTGCACAGTGTTCATCTAAAGCTACAAGTTAGTGTAGTGCGTCCTGCTCACAGTGTTCAGCTAAAACTACAAGTTAGTGTAGTGAGACCTCTGCACAGTGTTCATCTAAAGCTACAAGTTATTGCAGTGCGTCCTGCTCACAGTGTTCAGCTAAAACTACAAGTTAGTGTAGTGAGACCTCTGCACAGTGTTCATCTAAAGCTATAAGTTAGTGCAGTGCGTCCTGCTCACAGTGTTCAGCTAAAACTACAAGTTAGTGTGGTGCATCCTCCTCACAGTGTTCAGCTAAACCTACAAGTTATTTTTTTGCGAGCTCTGCACAGTGTTCATCTAAAGCTACAAGTTAGTGTAGTGCGTCCTGCTCACAGTGTTCAGCTAAAACTACAAGTTCGTGTAGTGAGACCTCTGCACAGTGTTCATCTAAAGCTACAAGTTAGTGCAGTGCATCCTGCTCACAGTGTTCAGCAAAAACTACAAGTTAGTGTAGTGAGACCTCTGCACAGTGTTCATCTAAAGCTACAAGTTAGTGTAGTGCGTCCTGCTCACAGTGTTCAGCTAAAACTATAAGTTAGTGTAGTGAGACCTCTGCACAGTGTTCATCTAAAGCTACAAGTTAGTGCAGTGCGTCCTGCTCACAGTGTTCAGCTAAAACTACAAGTTAGTGTAGTGAGACCTCTGCACAGTGTTCATCTAAAGCTACAAGTTAGTGCAGTGCGTCCTGCTCACAGTGTTCAGCTAAAACTACAAGTTAGTGTGGTGAGACCTCTGCACAGTGTTCATCTAAAGCTACAAGTTAGTGCAGTGCGTCCTGCTCACAGTGTTCAGCTAAAACTACAAGTTAGTGTGGTGCGTCCTCCTTACAGTGTTCAGCTAAACCTACAAGTTATTTTTTTTTTGCGAGCTCTGCACAGTGTTCATCTAAAGCTACAAGTTAGTGTAGTGCGTCCTGCTCACAGTGTTCAGCTAAAACTACAAGTTAGTGTAGTGAGACCTCTGCACAGTGTTCATCTAAAGCTACAAGTTATTGCAGTGCGTCCTGCTCACAGTGTTCAGCTAAAACTACAAGTTAGTGTAGTGAGACCTCTGCACAGTGTTCATCTAAAGCTATAAGTTAGTGCAGTGCGTCCTGCTCACAGTGTTCAGCTAAAACTACAAGTTAGTGTGGTGCATCCTCCTCACAGTGTTCAGCTAAACCTACAAGTTATTTTTTTGCGAGCTCTGCACAGTGTTCATCTAAAGCTACAAGTTAGTGTAGTGCGTCCTGCTCACAGTGTTCAGCTAAAACTACAAGTTAGTGTAGTGAGACCTCTGCACAGTGTTCATCTAAAGCTACAAGTTAGTGTAGTGCGTCCTGCTCACAGTGTTCAGCTAAAACTATAAGTTAGTGTAGTGAGACCTCTGCACAGTGTTCATCTAAAGCTACAAGTTAGTGCAGTGCGTCCTGCTCACAGTGTTCAGCTAAAACTACAAGTTAGTGTAGTGAGACCTCTGCACAGTGTTCATCTAAAGCTACAAGTTAGTGCAGTGCGTCCTGCTCACAGTGTTCAGCTAAAACTACAAGTTAGTGTGGTGCGTCCTCCTCACAGAGTTCAGCTAAACCTACAAGTTATATTTTTGCGAGCTCTGCACAGTGTTCAGCTAAAGGTACCTGTAGAAGGTTGGTGGTGTTTTCCTGATCCTATCACTACCGCAGGCAGCTAAATAAGCTGCAAGTTTCATTTTTGGCAAGCTCTGCACAGCGTTCACCTAAAGCTACCTGTAGAAGGTTGGCGGTGTTCTCATACTACAGGCAGGCAGTTGATTTTGCTAGCTGCAGTATCAGTACATTATATATATATATATATATATATATATATATATATATATCTATATCCCAGCTTAGTGCAGCTACAGGCCATTAGAATGTCTGGAAGGCCAAGAAGGAGAGGCAGACAGTCACAAGCCAATAAAAGAGGGCAAGCAGGCTCTGTGTCTAGTGCTGGTCGTGGAGACGGTGCATCCTCATCAGCACGTGGCCGTGGGACACGCTTGGCCTTTTTTTCGGCAGCTGGCTGTGTTGAGCCGCAACATGCGGAAGACTTGGTCGAGTGGATGACCAAGCCGTCCTCATCCTCCTCATCCTCTCTCACCCATGCTCAGGGTACTTTGTCTGGCAAAGCAGCGGCCTCTTCCCTCGGCTCAATGCCATCAGTGACTCCTTCCCTAGCCCCACCATGTCCTCCTGAGGAGTCCCTCGAATTGTTAGACCACAGTGTTGGGTACATGCTCCAGGAGGATGCCCAGCATTTGGAAGGCTCTGATGATAATACTGAGCTCGATGAAGGCAGTAACATGAGCGCGGACAGAGGGGGTGCCCAAGAAGGACAGCAATCTGGCAGTCATGCTCCCCCTGCTGCAGCATACTGCCAGGTTTGCTCCAGTGATGAGGAGGGAGGGGATGATGAGGTCACTGACTCAACGTGAGGAGGAGGAGGAGGCGGCACATCACCAACGAGGCAGGATGCCCTCCAGGGGCCAGCCTAAGGGAAGCACACTGACTGCATTACATCCCAAAGCTCCACATGTGCAGGGCGCTGCAGTCTCTGCGCATTATTCAAAAAGTTCTTTGGTGTGGGCCTTTTTTGAGACGAGTGCATCAGATCGCACCGTTGCTATTTGCAACATATGTCTCAAGCGTATCTCGCGTGGCCAAAACATCTCCCGCTTGGGTACCACATGCTTGACCAGACATATGTTGACCTGCCATGCAGTTTGTTGGCAAGCGTATCTAAAAGACCCACACCAAAGAACAAAGAGGACCTCTCCTTGCTCCTCATCAGCTGAGATCTCCAACCCCACTATACCATCAGTCCTCTCCGAGACCTGCACTGAGAGGAATGAAGGTGTAGAATTAGGTGTGTCACAGCCAAGTACTTGTGGGCAATCTGCTTTTGGTACACCGACGTCAGATTGTACCAGGCAAATTTCCCTGCCCCAGCTGCTGCACTGCCGAAAGAAGTTTGCTCCCAGCCATCCACATGCCCAGCAGTTGAATGCTAGCTTGGCAAAATTGCTAGCACTTCAACTGCCTTTTCAGTTGGTAGACTCTGCCCCCTTCCGTGAGTTTGTGGAATGTGGGGTTCCTCAGTGGCAGGTACCCAAATGCCACTTTTTCTCACGGAAGGCGATTCCGGCTCTCTACCGGCATGTGGAAGGCAATGTCCATGCCTCGCTGGACAGGGCGGTCAGCGGTAAGGTGCATATTACCGCTGACTCATGGTCCAGCAGACATGGACAGGGACGTTACCTGTTTCATGGCGCATTGGCATGAAACAGGCAGCTGGGAAGGACGCAGGACAAGGTGCAGTAGTGTTGGAGGTTGTTCCGCCACCACGCCTCCAAAATGCTAATGATTGTGACACACCTCTCTCCTCCACCCACTCCTCTTCTTCTTCCTCCATGGCCTCTTCCTGTGCTTTGTCCTCGGAACCAGCGGTGCTCCGTACCCGTTCAAGGGGCTACGCAAGTACGCAGGCCAAAAGATGCCATGCGGTGCTTGAGCTGGTGTGCTTGGGGGACAGGAGCCACACTGGGGCAGAGGTTCTGTCAGCTCTGCAGGGGCAGGTTCAGAGGTGGTTGACGCCACGCCAACTTAAGGCAGGAATGGTGGTTTGCGACAATGGCACCAACCTCCTCTCTGCCCACCGACAGGGACAAATGACCCATGTGCCCTGTTTGGCTCACGTCCTTAACTTGGTGGTGCAGCGGGTCTTGGACAGGTACCCGGGCTTACAGGATGTCCTGAGGCAGGCCAGGAAAGTCTGTGTGCATTTCCGCCGGTCATATAATGCCAGTGCTCTGCTGACAGACCTCCAAAAGGAGTTTAACCTGCCCAAGAACCGCCTAATCTGTGACATGCCCACCAGGTGGAACTCAACGCTGGCCATGCTGCAGCGGCTGCACATGCAGCAGAAGGCCATCAATGAGTACCTGTGCGACTATGGCACCAGGACAGGGTCAGGGGAGCTTGGTTTTTTTTCCCCACGCCAGTGGGCCATGATCAGGGATGCATGCACTGTCCTGTCACCATTTGAGGAGGCCACGAGGATGGTGAGCAGTGACAGTGCATGCATCAGTGACACTATCCCCCTTGTCCACCTGTTGGAGCACACGCTGCGTGGAATAATGGACAGGGCACTTGAGGCAGAACAGAGGCAGGAAGAGGAGGACTGCCTTAGCTCTCAAGGCCCCCTTTATCCAGACAGTGTTCCTGCGTGCCCGGCGATCACACAGGAAGAGGACGAGGAGGAGGAGGAGGAGCAAGATTGTGTCAGTATGGAGGTGGAGCCTGGCACTCAGCAACAGCAGCAGTCTTTAAGGGATCAGTCCCAAGAAACACATGGACTTGTACGTGGCTGGGAGGAGGTGGCTGCGGACCATGTCGTCCTTAGTGACCCAGAGGACTCCAGACCGAATGCCTCAGCAAACCTACGCTGCATGGCCTCCCTGATCCTGCAAAGCCTGCGTAAGGATCCTCGTATTCGTGGTATCAAGGAGAAGGACCAATACTGGCTGGCAACCCTCCTTGATCCACGTTATAAGGGTAAGGTTGTGGACCTTATCTTGCCATCGCAGAGGGAGCAGAGGATGAAACATCTTTGGGAGGCCTTGCAGAAAGGTCTGTGCAACGCGTTCCCAGAGACTAGGAGGTTACAAACTCCTGTTTCTGGACAACATGTTGCTGAGGCTTCGGTCAGTCAAAGAAGGAACGGTGGAGAAGGTGGCCGTCTGACCGATGCGTTCAGACAATTTTTTGGTCCGCAGCCCCAAGGTATGATCGGTTCCAGCAACCATCGCCAGCGTCTGTTTTACATGGTGCAGGAATACCTAGGGGCAAGATCTGACTTGGACACCTTTCCCACCGAAAATCCTCTGGGTTACTGGGTCTTGAGGATGGATCACTGGCCAGAGCTTGCACAGTATGCAATTGAGCTACTGGCCTGTCCTGCATCCAGCGTTCTTTCAGAACGCACATTCAGTGCTGCTGGAGGCTTTGTATCTGATCACAGGGTGCGTCTGTCCACCGACTCGGTCGATCGACTGACCTTCATAAAAATGAATCAGTCTTGGATCACCACCAGCTACCAAGCACCTGATGCTGATGTAACCGAACAGTTTTTTTTTAAATCTCAGATCCCTTCAAAGACTGCCTATGCTGATGCTGAGTGACTATTCCTGAGTAATTATCCTCTTCCTCCTCAATGATCACACTGATAGCTTGTAAGAACATTTTTGGTTCTGGGTGCCGCCACCAGTGCCTAAGGCCCAATTTTTCAGCCCCTGTTTAACAGGAGCGTGTAATTACAATTTTTGATGCAATACTTTGCAGCAGGGCTCGTTTCTGCGTTCCAACTAGAGTATCTGTGAGGGGTTGCAATGTTGTGGCACCAGCACCAGTGCCTAAGGCCCAATTTTTCAGCCCCTGTTTAACAGGGGCGTGTTATTACAATTTTTGATGCAATACTTTGCAGCAGGGCTCGTTTCTGCGTTCCAACTAGAGTATCTGTGAGGGGTTGCAGTGTTGTGGCACCAGCACCAGTGCCTAAGGCCCAATTTTTCAGCCCCTCTTTAACAGGGGCGTGTAATTACAATTTTTGATGCAATACTTTACAGCAGGGCTCGTTTCTGCGTTAGAGTATCTGTGAGGGGTTGCAGTAATGTGGCACCAGCACCAGTGCCTAAGGCCCAATTTTTCAGCCCCCGTTTAACAGGGGCGTGTAATTACAATTTTTGATCTAATATTTCACAGCAGGGCCCATTTCTGCACCGACCAACAGCGAGTGAGGACTTATAGTGTTGTGGCACCAGCACCACCACCACCACCACCACCACCAAAGGCCCAATTTTTCTGCCCTTGTTCAACAGGGGCATGTAATTACAATTCTTGATCTAATATTTCACAGCAGGGCCCTGTGAGGGCTTACAGTGTTGTGGCCACAACAACACCTAAGGCCCAAATTTCTGCTGAGTATATAGGGCAAACTTCAAACTTACAAACGACTCCTACTTGCAAACAGAAGGAGACAACAGGAAGTAAGATGAAATCTACCCCTAGGAAGGGAAATTATCTCCTGTAAGAGTTAATATGGGAAAAACATTTCTCCTTTACACTGATGCTTTCCAATCCTTGTTCCACAAAAAACCCCAAATTTTCAAAAAACATTTGTCATTGGGACAAAAAGTGAGGTGAAATCTTCTGAAGAGGAGGACAGACAGCAAAACAAATGTCACAGGGGTGATAACCCTTCCCTATGTTTTCCAAAAAGCTTAAAAAAGATTTTTTGGCTGGAGCTAAACACGTTAAAAATGTACCCGTTCAAAATTACAAACAGATTCTACTTAACAACAAACCTACAGTCCCTGTCTTGTTTGCACCGCCTGTATATTGCTGTTCAGAGTATATAGGGCCTGGTGGCCCCACACCTTTCCCTATTTTAATTTGGGTGCGGGGGTTCCCCTTAATATCTATACAAGATCCAAAGGGCCTGGTAATGGACTGGGGGGTACCCATGCCGTTTGTCTCACTGATTTTCATCCATATTGCCAGGACCCAACATTACATTAAACCCGCAAGCAGTTTTAAATGAGATTTATTCCTTTAAAAATGACATTTTGTGCAGGGACTGTTCTAAGCACGGGAAACACGCGCCACTTTACAGGCTTACTATAGACACCCCCCAGGTACGATATTTAAAGGAATATTTCACCTTTTTTTGTTTTACTTTAAGCATCATTAAAATCACTGCTCCCGAAAAAACAGCCGTTTTTAAACGTTTTTTTTGCATTGATACATGTCCCCTGGGGCAGGACCCGGGTCCCCAAACCCTTTTTAGGACAATACCATGCAAATTAGCTTTTAAAATGAGCACTTTTGATTTCGAACGTTCGAGTCCCATAGACGTCAATGGGGTTCTAACGTTCGTGCGAATTTTCGGTCCGTTCGCAGGTTCTGGTGCGAACCGAACGGGGGGTGTTCGGCTCATCCCTAGTGGTAATGTATTCTGGCATTGGGGAGCCTTCCCTGCTGTCACAATTCAATAATCAGTGTTGATGGCTATAGCTGTTGGCACTGATTGTTTGGGAAAAGCCCAACAGGTTGGTTGGGCACAAGTTGATGGGTTTTCTGTGTTGGAAAAGCAACAGCAATCTGCTTGCATACTGTGACTGTGCATTTGCATTATACCTATCTATGCAACAGGTGGTCGCTGTAGTATTATAGTGTGGTACATGTTTTCTATGATATGACAGGATGTTTGTCTGTCCTCTCTCTATGTACTTGTATTGTCCTGTTTCCTGTAAGACATGCATTGCTAATCCTCCATGAAAGTAAACTATTCTGTGCATATAACAAGCTTCCAAGTGCATGATTCAATAACCTGCTAATAGGTTATGGGTCCCAGGCACCCAGCAGCACCCAGAGGCATTGGAGAGGATACTACAAGCCCAGGCACCGGAAAGAATTCTACAGTGAATCAGTGAGTACTGTAAACAAACTACTGAAAGATGGCAAGCTGTTCAGATGTGAAGTTTGCAATTGCAAAGCTCAGCAATGGCAATTACCAGCTATGGAAGTTTAAACTGGAAGTGTTTCTCACCAAGGCATTAGTGCAATACAGACAGACCCACAGATGGAGAGACGGAGGAATGGGATAGAAAAGATCGGCAGGCAAAAGCAATTATAAGCTTACTAGTGGAAGATGACCAGTCTATCCACAAAGGAACAGAGAAAACAACCAAAGGTATGTGGACTTAATTACAGAAACTGCATGAGCGTTCAAGTCTAAACAGAAAACTGTTTTTGCTATCAAAGTTGTACAAGATGAGACTACAAGAAGGCCAGCAAAATGTGTGACCAGGTGAATGCTATGCTAGAGATCATAGAGCAGCTACGTGCCATAGGAGGGGAAATCTAAGATAATATTGTTTCCCTGCTTTCGAGAGACATACACTGCTATCATTAACGCTTTAGAACCCAGACCCGAGCAGGAGTTAACACTAGGATATGTCAAAAGCAAATTAATCTATGAATATGACAGAAGGAAAGAAAATTTGCACCGTGATGACAAAGCTCTTAAGATGTACAAAGGCACAAAGCACAACAAAGAAAGCAGAGCCTGTTTTCGCTGTAAGAAGAATGGTCACTTAAAAAAGGACTGTTCTGTCTGGAAAGCCGAGCAGTGATGGCTAGAGCTATTTACAAAAGAAAGAGTCAAAGCAGACATAAAGGAAACTGCAGATACATCATGGAGCTGCACCTTTAAAGTGACGCAGAGTGGCAAGCCACGCGGCTGGTGCATAGACTCGGGAGTGACAAGCCACATGATTAGCGATGAGACCTTCTTCACAAGCTTTGATTACAGTGCAAAAAACAACATTTTCCTAGCAAACCGGAAAAGCATCACTTCTGAAGGTAAAGGCCAGGACTTCCTGAACTGCATTACACCACAAGGAGGTCACCACAGTATCCCTGTAAAGAAAGTGCTGTATGTTCTAGAACTAGAAGGCACCCTTCTATCAGTAAAAGTCTTGCAAACAACAGTCTTACTGTTAAAGTGTAAGTAAACCCCCCTATCATTTTCAGCCAAGGAAGCTGACATCTTTGCCTCTGTTTAATCTACAACTGCCATGATGCTGCACATGTGATCAGTTATGACGGTTTGGTTGAGAGCACAACCAATGGGAGTGTTACATTTCCGGCACGTGCCGTAAATGAAACTGTTTTAATGGATGTGTAGCACCCTGATGTTTAGGCAGGGTTGCTCCTAAATTTACCTGCCAGGTGTAGTTACCTTGGCTCATTGTTAGGGATCAATTGAGTTCACCCGAAGTCTGGAATTGCTGCACTTCTCTCTTCTGCCGCCAGGTGGCCGGGTACCTGGTGACATTAGATAAGACAAGGGCAAAGCAAGGACAGATTAGAAGTATATGGGGTACCTTAGCCAATGGGCAGGGGTTTTCTTAAATCTCTTGGCCTGCTGGGAAAGCCAATATATTTGGGTGGAGTCAGGTGATCGGGAGTTCTGTGCCACCTGGACGGCTGTCTGGGTGGACGTGTATTGTACTGCCCGGGCTGCTAGAAGTTTGGGCCTATCCCGGGCACATCTGGCTGCTAGGCTGTCTGAGGGCCTATCCAGAAGCAAGAGAGCAACGTAGGTTTGGGACTGCGGCTTGCAGTCCAACCAGAAGTGACAGTTCTGCCGGACGGAAAACCTGTCATGGTTAGAGGTAAAGGGGAAGCTGTCACCACTAATGGATAAACCAACCTTATTACCAGGGACAACAGTGAGTAGCTGAAGCAAGTACCGGAGCAGTATTCTCACCAACCGGGGACAGTGAAGAATTGGGAAACTTCAGCAGGTGTCAAGCCAGGGACCCAGTCAGCAGAGGTGACACTTGCAGTGTAGCCTTGTGTGCCAAACCAGGGACCGAGCAGGCTAGTGGGGTGAAGCTTGAGAAGTATCTGGAGTGCAAAGCTAGGGACCCAGCAGAGAAGCGGGGGTGACACTTGAAGAAGATACTTAAGTGAAGATTTGAAGAGCTCAAGGGATTCGGTGGCAGTGAACCAGCAAGTCTAGTGAGAGAGACTGGAAGCTCAGTGGGTTGAGATGCTACAAGAAGTGACTGTGGAGAAAGTAAAGGCATTTCTTACAAGTTCTGTTAGGAACTGTTCTAATTCCATAGGAGACAACATTCCTATACATACAGATGTGCTGTCTTGCTGGATGCCTTTCCCTGGATGGCTGTCTACCTGTAGAAGTCTCAGAGTCTGCTAATTCACATTGCAACTACTTAAGGGTATCCTGGCCCTAACCCTCTCTCCCAAAGTTTTGTTTAAGAGAAATAAAATCTCTTTGCATTCAAAAAGTGTCTGGCACCCATGAATCTATCTTGCATTACACCCACCATTCCCTACAACCCACTCTATACAGAAGGATGTTAGCAGCTCTTGGCTCTGGAGGTTCTCGTTAGATAAAGGAGGCCTGGTATCTTGCTACAGATGGGTTTACTTCCGCTTTAAGTTCCAGGGTAAAGATGCACAATTCACAATAGTAAGCAATTCCTCGCAAAAGGAAATCTAGATTATCACCTATAAAGTCTCATCACCACAGACCAGAAAGCCAATATAGTCTCTAATGAGATACACAGCAAATGTATTCACTTATGGCTCAGGCGGCTAGGACACAGAAGTCCAAAAGCTATCCAGGACATTATAAAAAGAGGTTTATCGGGGGGCGCATGCGCGGCGCGATGAGGGGAAGACGCGAGTAGCTTAAGCTCCGTCGGACCCGCTCACAGCAGGCTCTAAATACCAGGGCTAAACAGCACAAACGGCGGCGAAAACAAAGCCTATACCGGGGTAACATCCCCGCTCATGCCTACAAGAAGATCCAGGCATTTTTACCGCTCAAAGCATAACCTGACGAACTTTCTCCTTGACACTGCTTCCAGACAAAGCAGGAAGATGTCCCAAGATGGCGCCGGCGCCAGCTCTCGTGCCAGCACACAGGGGAAACATCCATCCATCCAAACACCTCAACAAACAACGGGAACTGTGAGTATATCTCTCCCCTTTCCAAGGCTGATTTAGATGCCAGTCTGACTGCAATCTTTGATAAACTGGTAGACAAAATAGAAAAGGAAGTACACAAATCCACTGAGGCCTTGTCCCAGGAGATAGCAGGCATTGGCAATCGCACAGATATCCTTGAAACAAAACATGATGAACTCTCACTCGCACATAATGATTTAAGGAAAGATTATGAATCGCTTGCTGACAGCTTTGCATTTATGCAAGCACAAGTCGAAGATCTCGACAATAGAAACAGAAGACATAACATTAGATTACGTGGAGTCCCTGAATCGGTCACAGATCTCATGCCCACAGTCTCCAAGATTTTTCATAACCTCCTCCCAGACAAACCGCTATCCGCATTTACATGCGACAGAATACACAGAGCACTACGCCCTAAACCCACTTCTGATAAACCTCCCAGAGACATTATTATGTGCATGAAGGATTTCCTGGTTAAAGAGGACATCATGCGCGCTGCGAGAAACTCGCCCAATATTGCCCTGGATGGTAAAAAATTACAAATTTACCCAGATATCTCCCCCGCCACTTTGGACAGAAGACGCAGGATGAAAGAGGTCACTAATATTCTGCAAGCAGCAAGAATAAAATTTAGATGGGGTTTCCCATTTAAACTCACAATTCCATACAACGGTTCTACACACACAGTGTACAACATCATTGAGGGCAAAGAATTGCTCGTAAAATTGGGCCTACTGGAACCAGAACCTCCTAACCGTTTCCCATCAACTCCAAGACCCTCTCCAATTTGGTCTACACCGTCCTCCAGACGTAATACAAACGACCGAAGAAGTTGGCGCCAACCATTTCAAGATCAAGCACACTGAATACATTCCACGCTTAACCACATACTGGAAATTTTTTGTTTATGTGCTAAGGGGGAGGAAAAAAAAAGGGAAAAGAATGGAAGAATGACTCTTTCCTTTTGATTTTTCTGGTTTCTTTTTTCATTTTGTTCTCCAATCAACACTGTTTATCAAGCTTCTTGGTTCGATTGTCATCATAAACTGTATCACATACTTCTCCGGTAACCCCTATCCTTTGAAGACGGAAGGAACTCTCCACTTTTTTTTTTCCCCTCCCCCTACTACTTCCTCTCTCCCCCTTACCTTCCCTCCCCCCAATTCCCCCCTCCCCTCCCCTCTCCTAACCTACGCACCCCCTGGTAACAAACTCTTACTGTTTTCATTTAGCTTAATCAAAAAGCCTATGTGGTCCGCCGCCGCTGGATTGTCCCCCCTCCTGCTTTCGCGGTTAACTGCAGCACCCTTACTCGTAGGGATGTTGCACCTGGCCATGATTGCAGGTTTAGGACAGATTTGTCCTTCAAAAATGATGTTCAGTGACAAGAAAATTCTTGTCCCAATGTATTTCTTTTATTCTTTTATTTCTTGATGTTGTTACATACTATATTCGCCCTTAAGGCCAATGGAAAATTTTTCTCCAAAATTGGAAGTTACTGTTTTTTTTTTCAGTTACAACAGATTAAACAATATAATGTTTATCTCTGCTACTATGGGATGATTTTAGGGTATGATGTGCAATTCAGGTTGTTTCACCAAAAATCATCACACATCTCCCTACAACTCCTAAATAGCCTCGACATAATATTTTCTGAATATACTTCAGAACTATATACTTTTATGCTACTCTATATATACAAGTTTGACTCTTTTCTTAAACATTTTCATTTATACATAACCAATGGTTCTTAAAGTATTATCACATAACGTACAAGGTTTTAACTCACCCCATAAACGGAAAAAAGCCTTTCAACCAAGAGACTAGGGGCTGATATCATTCTTATGCAAGAAACACACTTCTCTACTACTAATCACCCAAACTATTTTAACAAGACCTATAACCAATATTATTATACCACTTTCCATAACAAAACTAGAGGTGTGGCCATTTTTATTCGTAATACCATTGTCTTTGATATACAAAATATATATAAAGATCCAGATAGCCGCTATATCATTATTAAAGGACAAATAAATAACAAAACAATAACTATTGCTTCTATATATGCACCTAATGAATCTCAATCTACTTTTTTTATAAACTTTTTCGAAAATCTTGACAAATATAGCTCTCCCCACATAATTTTGGGTGGAGACTTTAACCTAACCTCACACCCAACCCTGGATAGAAGCAAGACATCTTCTTCCTCCAAAGCGTTTTCTAAATCATTGAACCGCTCTCTAAACAAATTCCAACTGGTTGACTCTTGGAGGGCCCATAATGTCGGAATCAAAGCGTATACACACTACTCTCATCCCCATGATGTCTATGCCAGACTCGACTATATTTTCTGCACTCCCATCTTATTAGCCAACTCATCCAAAGCTCTTATCCATCCTTGCCCATGGTCAGACCATGACATCACCTCATTTGACACATCACATATTGGACTTTTGCCCTCCCCCTACAATTGGCGACTAAATGATTCAATTTTAACTGACCCATCAACAATACAAACTATTACATCACATATTGAAAACTACTTTATAGAAAATGTGGTAGACGACACCCCCCTTACAACACTTTGGGTAGCACATAAAGCCGTTATCCGAGGACATCTAATCAGCCTAGCGGCAAACAAAAATAAAGAAAGAATCTCCAACATCAAAAGTCTCACTAAAGACCTAAACTCTTTATATAACAAATTACAACACAACCCAACTCACGAAATCACAAAACAAATACAAGACAAACGCAAGGCCTTGGACCTTATTTTATCCGCTAATACAGAAAAATCCCTCAGATTTTCAAAAGCTAAGTTTCTACTCCATAGTAATTCCCCCTCAACTATGTTTGCCAAAAAACTAAACAATGAACACAAACCCCCACATATTTACAAACTAAGAGACCAAACCGGTAACATGATTACCCACCCTCAGGAAGTTCTTAAAATATTCTCCACATTTTACAAAGATCTCCTTTCCAGTTCACAACCCCCTCTTAGCCAATCCGCTAAATCATGGCTAGATGATATACAATTACCTATCCTAAACTCACAACAAATAGAATTCCTTAATGCTCCATGTACAGAGATGGAGATAACCAAAATAATTAAATCCCTCAAGACATCCACCGCCCCCGGTCCAGATGGTTTCTCATCTTCATACTATAAAAAATTCACTTCCTCATTAACACCTTACCTGACCAAACTCTTTAATCATATTCTCAACGGCAACCACTTCCCAGACGAGATGCTCCTAGCTAACCTTTCCCTTATCCCTAAACCACTGAAAGACCACTCCCTTCCCCAAAACTATCGCCCTATCTCAGTCCTTAATAATGACCTTAAAATCTTTGGGAGAATGCTTTCTGACAGATTGGCTACGGTCATTACAAATCTAATACATGTTGATCAGACTGGCTTCATCCCAGGACGACAGATTGTCGATAATGTTAGATTAGTAACCAATATTATACAAGATGCTAAGATACACGCCCGCCAAGTATGTCTCCTTAGTTTAGACATCCATAAAGCGTTTGATAGCGTTAGCTGGTCTTACCTTAACTTTCTCCTACCCAAATATGGAATCTCAGATAAATTCCTGCAAGGATTTAACGCACTATATCACCATCCTCAAACTAGAATCAAAATCCCTGGACATATCTCTGAATTCTTCTCCCTTAGTAGAGGTACTAGACAAGGTTGCCCCTTATTTGCCCTCGCAATTGAACCCCTAGCCCACAAAATTAGAAACAGCATTGATATTAAAGGATACACTAAGGGAAATAAGGATTTCAAACTCAGCTTATACGCTGATGACGCACTTATTTTTCTCACAGAACCCCTTACTTCCATCCCATCTCTCCTCAAAGAACTCCAATCCTTCCACACCATCTCAGGACTCAAAATTAATACCAACAAATGCTCTGCCCTACCAATTAATTATACCCAAGAAACGCAATCTTCACTTTCAAAAAATTTCCCATTTGTATGGTGTCCTCAGTCATTTAAATATCTAGGTGTCACAATCCCCTCATCACATAAGCTCTTGTATAAATCCAATTATATCCCACTATTTTCGCAGATCACAACCCTTTTAAAATCTTGGTCATCTTTTCACATATCATTCCTGGGCAGAATATGCGCCATCAAAATGACGATCCTTCCCAAACTCCTATATTATTTCCGTGCCCTACCAATTAATGTTCCAAAATCCAAATTGATCTCCCTTCAAAGAGAAATCAATAAATTTATATGGGCGGATAGAAAACCCAGATTTAGTTATACCCTTAGGCATAGACCTCAATCAGCAGGAGGCTTAGGCCTACCTAATTTATGGCTTTATTACCTTGCTGCCAGATTAATACAAATTACTCAATGGTTCACACCTACTAATGAATTACCTTGGAAACAATTCGAAACCATCTCCATATCCCCGCTACATATACAAGGAATATTGTGGTCTAATTACACCTCATACAACAAACTTGTTAAACATAATACTATCATTGCTCAATTCTATCAAATATGGAATAAATGCAAAGACATATTCAAGCTCTCATCTGACACCCCTCCATTAGCTTCCTTTCTAGGTGACCCTAGATTCCCATATGCCTATAACAATAGCCAATCCTTCTCCCTTTGGATCAACAAAAACATCACCACACTTAGATCCCTTCAACTAAAATGGGAATTTGTCCCATTCTCTACATTACAAGCTACACATGGCCTACCCATTACCGAACTCCATCACTACCATATAATTAAAAATTTTTATGCCAAATATTTTTCACTCACCACACACCCCACTCACACTACATTTGAACAAATATGTATCTCATCTCCCAGAGACAGAGGCCTCATCTCAAGATTATATAATTACCTTAGAGATTTTGGATTGCCAGATAAATCCACACCGATGCTTCATTGGGAGACAGACATGGATGTCGTACTCAATATAGAAGATTGGACCTCCATGTCAGATAATCTCCGCAAAAGTAATAAAGCTATTTCCTTCAGAGAGACCCCAATAAAAATTTTTTCCAGATGGTACTTAACTCCCTCCAAACTTCACACATACTATCCATCCATCTCTCCAAACTGTTTCAGGGGATGCTCTGAATCGGGCACTCTTTTACACACATTCTGGGGATGCAGACATCTTAATCAAATTTGGCTCAAAGCCATTGAGATAATAGAAAACTCCTCTAAACAAAAAATTATACCCACCCCTCAGATATGCTTACTGTACGCCAACATACCAAACATTCCCTCTCCATGTATGAGATTATTCCACTCCTTATGCAGTTCTATACAATGGATGATAGCCTATAACTGGAAAACTGATACGCTATCCTGGCAACAAGTAATTGATAGAATGGAATCACTTAAACTCTCTGAATGGATATACCATACTCTAAATGATACAATTCACATTCACAAAAGAAAATGGTCTTACTGGAACCCGATATAAATATTCACTGTGATACTATAATGTTTCTTTACGATTATATATTTTTCTATTGTACTATACCGCATATCATCCCTGTATAAGTAATTTGTTAATAATTTTACTACCATGCTGACAATTTAATGTTATATTCCTTTATTATGTCACAATTTATATAATTGTAAAACATAATATGTAAATGTACTTATTGATTGTTTCTTTGAACTTCCAAATAAAACTTTTGTAAACAAAAAAAAAAAAAAAGAGGTTTATCAAAAGATTTAACAATAGCACCTTGCAAAGTGCTCATGAAATGCAAGTGCTGTATTGAAGCAAAAGCCACATGTGCTCCCCTTCCACAGGCATCTCAAAGAAAAACTACCCACACCCTGCAGATCATACACAGTGACGTATGTGGTCCAATGAAAACTCCCACGTACGGCGGAAACAGATATCTACTGACTTTCATTGATGACTATTCCAGGTACACAACTACTTATCTGATGAAACACAAGAATGAAACATCAGAAAAACTTTAAGAGTTCCTTGCCATGTCTTGCAACAAATTCCAACAGAAACCAGGAATAACATGCACCGACAATGGGGGAGAATACATAAGTAAAGAAGTGGCCTCATACCTGAAGAGACAGGGAATAGTACACCACCAGACATCCACACCATACACTCCTGAATAAAACGGTGTAGCAGAAAGGAAAAATCACACTCTTATAGAAATGGCCAAATGCATGTTGTCGGACTTTCATTGATGACTATTCCAGGTACACAACTACTTATCTGATGAAACACAAGAATGAAACATCAGAAAAACTTTAAGAGTTCCTTGCCATGTCTTGCAACAAATTCCAACAGAAACCAGGAATAACATGCACCGACAATGGGGGAGAATACATAAGTAAAGAAGTGGCCTCATACCTGAAGAGACAGGGAATAGTACACCACCAGACATCCACACCATACACTCCTGAATAAAACGGTGTAGCAGAAAGGAAAAATCACACTCTTATAGAAATGGCCAAATGCATGTTGTCGGATTCCAACCTACCTCACAAGTACTGGGAAGAAGCAGTCATGACTGCAACCTACCAAGAGAACAGACTACCCTCAAGAGCCATTAAAAGTACTCCATTCAAAATGTGGCATGGATCAAAGCCTAGCATAGGGCACATCAAAGTGTTTGGATGTAAAGCATATGCCTATATTCCAAATGAAAAGCGATCCAAGCTGGAGAACAGAGCCATAGAGGGCATTCTAGTAGGCTACAGTGCGCAAACTAAGGGTTACAGAATCCTACACCCAAAGACTGACAAAGTGACAATAAGTTGTAGTGTTTACTTTGATGAGAGGCCATTACCAGAAACACTTATCTCTGAAAGCTGTGAAGTGAATATGCCAAGCACACCAGAAGAAAAGGTCAACCAAAGCCAACCTTTGCAGGAGTCAGAACAAAAGGTGCAAATCACATTGCCTAAATCAAGTTCCCCAGCAGATCCTGATGAACTGCCTGAAATCAGAAGATCGACTCGCACTTGCAAGCTGCCATACACTGTCAAAACACACAGCATACTTAAAAAAAAACATCCTGGGAAGACATAGAAAAACTGCCAAAACGTGAAGCCAATAGATGGAGAAAGGCAGCAGAAGAAGAATTAAAGTCACCTCAAGAAAATAAAACCTGGACACTTACAGAGCTCCCTCCTAACCGCAAAACTATAGGAAGTAAGTTGACTTTCAAAGTAAAGTCAGATGCAGAAGGGAATATCCACAAATACAAAGCCAGACTAGTTGCCAAGGGTTACTCCCAGAAATTTGGTGAAGATTACAATGAAACATTTGCTCCCCTGGTAAAACACTCCACCATCAGAGTGCTTCTTAGCATTGCAGCCGGTGAAGGCATGCAAGTGAAATACCTAGACGTTAAAGCTGCTTTCCTATATGGAGACATTAAGGAAGAGCTCTATATGGAGCAATCACCAGGGTTTGAGCAAGGAGACAACCTTGTGTGTAAACTTCAGAAGAGCATCTACGGTCTTAAGCAATCTGCAAGGATATGGAATGGGAAAGTGAACAAAGTACTTACCAGAGAGGGATTCTCAAGAAGTAAAGCAGACCCCTGTATCTACTCTAAGACTCAAGAAGAAAGATGGCTATACATCCTTATCTATGTTGATGACATTATACCTTGTTTTGAACAAGAAGGGGATTATAATCGCAAGCTGAAAGAAAATTTTGAAATCAAAGTTCTTGGGAACATTAGCTACTATCTAGGAATCCAAATAGAGAGAGAAGAAGATGGAAGTTATCTTCTCAACCAATCTCAGAAAATCTCAGAAAACCTCAGAAATCCTGAAACGATTCCATATGCAATATGCAAAGGAAGCTAAAGAGCAATGAAGCAGAAAACTTGCTACCCAACAATGACACGTATCGCAGAGAAATCGGTAAGCTGCTATATGCTGCCACTGTGACAAGACCATACATAGCTGCAGCAGTGGGCATACTATGCAGGAAAGTTTCAGCTCCCTCTCAGCGTGACTGTAACGCAATAAAAAGATTGATGCAGTACTTCAAAGGAACAATTCAGATGAAGTTGACATAACATCCAAAACTGGTCAGATATGTGGATGCTGATTGGGCCGGTGACTGCACAGACTGCAAATCCACAAGTGGATTACTCTTCCAGTATGGGGAAGGAACCATAAGTTGGTCTAGTCAAAAGCAAGCAACTGTCGCTCTATCTTCAACTGAAGCAGAGTACATTGCAGCAGCACACGCATGTCAAGAAGCAATATGGATTTGTCAACTTTTTGTGGACATTGGGATAGACATGTAAAAACCAATTCCCATTTTTTAAGACAGCCAGGGATGTATAAAGCTCATGCAATCAGAAAGGGTCAGTCCTAGGACCAAACACATCAACGTCAAGTATCACCTACTGAAGTACAATCAAGAGCAAGGTGTTATTGATACTGCCCATCAGAGGAGATGTCTGCCGATGCACTCACCAAGCCTTTGTTGAAGGAACGTCATAGTTATCTCCAGAAGCAGCTAAATATAATTTGACAAAGCACATGCTGTTGAGAAGGGGTGTTGGAAATGCAACAACAATCTGCTTATATACTGTGACTGTGTATATGCATCATACCTATCTATGCAACAGGTGGCTCTGTAGTAATATAGTGTATAGTACATGTTTTCTATGATATGACAGGATGTGTGTCGATCTTCGCCCTATGTAATTGATTTGATCAAAAATAGTTCAATTTGCATGCCACATCCCTAAATCTGATATATCGAAACTATGACTATAGTAAAAATTGTGGGACTTTTGAGGCACTGTGTTTTAGTAAAAATAATAACATTTTATTTCTTATCTGCCAAACTTCATATCATTGGAGGATGAAAGGAAAAATGTACCAAGACATTCCTGATAAAAATATGCTTCCATCTACCTGGATGATGAAATGAAACAAGGGTGGACATTTCAACGGGACAATAATCCGAAACACAAAGCCAAGGAAACTCTCAACTGGTTTTAATGCAAGAAAATAAAGCTGCTAGAATGGCAGAGCCAATCACCTGAGTTGCAGCCAATAGAAAATCTATGGAAAGAACTAAAGGTTAAAGTTCATAGAGGAGGCCCACGGAACCTTCAAGGTTTGAAGACTGTGTGGAAGAATAGACCAAAATCACACCTGAGCAATGCAAGTGACTAGTTTCTCCATACAGGAGCCGTCTTGAAGCTGTCATTACCAACAAAGGATTTTGTACAAAGTATTAAATATATTTCAGTTAGCAGGCTCAATAGTTCTTCCCTGTGTCATTCCATTTTATTACACATAACTTCATTTTCTGAACTTTTGGTTTCACTGTATATATGGATTGCATGGGTTGTTATCAACATGTGGTGAAGCTTTCATGTCAATAACAAGTTAGGGAATCATATTGGTACTAGTAATGATGGTTCATTTCTATGATTTCTGGAGACAGGGTAGCAGAGGAACTAGCTTGGTTAAAGCTTAATAAAGCAATGGGCCCTGATAGTATTCATCCCAGAGTTCTAAGAGAACTTGCAGATATAGTTGTTGGACCATTAACGGATATTTTTAATCAATCTCTTCTAACAGGAGAAGTTCCCCACGATTGGCAGATAGCTAATATTGTACCTATCCACAAGAAGGGCAGCAAGGTAGAAGCTGGCAATTACAGGCCAGTGAGTTTAACACCAATTGTAGTCAAGTTAATGGAATCACTCCTGAAAAGAAGGATCATTGATCACCTAAAAATACATAGCTTGCTTGGCCCCAAGCAGCATGGCTTTACTGAGGATAGATCGTGTCAGACAAATCTGATTTAATTTTTTAACCATATTACCAGAGTTTTGGACCAGCATGGTGCTGTGGACATAGCGTATCTTGATTTCAGCAAGGCATTTGATACAGTTCCACATAATGCTCTAATACAAAAGTTGTACAAGCTAGGACTTAAACCTTGGATGGTTCAGTGAATATGCAGTTGGCTAAAGGATAGATTCCAGAGTGTGGTTGTAAATGGGGTTCACTCAGAACAGAGACCAGTCACTAGTGGGGTACCACAAGGCTCAGCACTGGGTCCTGTTCTATTTAACCTATATATAAGTGATATAACTAAAGGTTTGTAGGGCAAGTCATGTCTTTTTGCTGATGATACAAAGGTGTGTAATAGAGTTGATATCCCTGGAGATGTCTGTAACATGGAACATGATTTGGCATTGCTGGAATATTGGTCAAAGCAGTGGAGACAGTAGTTCAATATTTTTAAATGTAAAATAATGCACCTAGGTTCATCTCCTTCGCATTGAGTTAATCAGGTTGTTGATTGTGGCCTGTGGAATGTTGGTCAATTGCTCTTCAATGGCTGTGCGAAGTTGCTGGATATTGGCAGGAACTGGAACACGCTGTCGTATACGCCTATCCAAAGCATCCCAAACATGCTCAATGGGTGACATGTCCGGTGAGCATGCTGGCCATGCAAGAACTGGGATGTTTTCAGCTTCCAGGAATTGTGTACAGATCCCTGCAACATGGGGCCATGCATTATCATGGTCCTGGATGAATGGAACAACAATGGGCCTCAGGATCTTGTCACGGTTTCTCTGCGCATTCAAAATGCCATCAATAAAATGCACCTGTGTTTGTTGTCCATAGCATACGCCTGCCCATACCATAACCCCACCGCCACCATGGGCCACTCGATCCACAACGTTGACATCAGCAAACCGCTCACCCACAAAATGCCATACACCCTGTTTGCCATCTGCCCTGTATAATGAAAATCGGGATTCATCTGTGAAGGGAACACCTTTTCAAAGTGCCAGACGCCATCGAATGTGAGCATTTGCCCACTCAAGTTGGTTATGATGACGAACTGCAGTCAGGTCGAGACCTCGATGAGGACGATGAGCATGATATGAGCTTCCCTGAGACGGTTTCTGACAGTTTGTGCAGAAATTCTTTGATTATGCAAACCGATTGTTGCAGCAGCTGTCTGGGTGGCTTGTCTCAGACGATGTTGGAGGGGAAGATGCTGGATGTGGAGGTCCCTGGCTGGTGTGGTTACGTGGAGACGGCTTATGGTAGAAAAATTAACATTCTATTCAAGGGCAACAGCTCCGGTGGACATTCCTGCAGCGAGCATGCCAATTGCACGCTCCCTCAAAACTTGCAACATCTGTGGCATTGTGCTGTGTGATAAAACTGCACATTTTAGAGTGGCCTTTTATTGTGGCCAGCATAAGGCACACCTGTGCAATAATCATGCTGTCTAATCAGCATCTTGATATGCCACACCTGTGAGGTAGATGGATTATCTCGGCAAAGGAGAAGTGCTCACTAACACAGATTTAGATAGATTTGTGAACAATATTTGAGAGAAATAGGCCTTTTGTGTACATAGAAAAAGTCATAGATCTTTGAGTTCAGCTCATAATAAATAGGGACAAACACAAAAGTGTTCCGTTTATAATTTTGCTCAGTGTATATATATATATTTATAAACATATATTTATACTTTATAAAATTTATTTATATAAAGTATATTGACTGGAGATGGACCAAGCAAATTCATAAACTATGAGATAATTGTCGAACCAACAAAATGGCCACCTCAACTGTAGTTGTCGGTACATTTTACTAGACATTTGCTTGTCTGATCTAAGAGTATGTCTAACGATTGTGTCCCGAGAGTGACATAGTAATCTATAGTTTTGCAGAAAGTCAAAGAAAACATCACTGAGGTCATTCTTCAGAGAGAGTTTTATGATCCAGCAAAGCTAAGGAGAACATCATGTCTCTCAGCTGGGCAATGCCCACACTCTAAATGCTGTTATTTGTACCAACTGTTTAATAATAAACGTAATATTTATGATCTGGACTCCCACATTCCTTATCTTGTAAGAATGCTTTATTTTACACATCAGGGATTACAGACAGAATGAGATAGGAGAGAGGACATTAATGAACCAGAGGGAACATTTCTCTACAGCTTAAATGATACTAGAGGAAAATTACTATATACTGTATCGTTGTCTGATGGAATAACACTGCATGGCTTTGTGGAATAACACTGTTTGGTATGATCTGCAAAAGAAATTGATGTGGTATATAGAATAATACTGTATATGATGAATGTAGCATGGGCTGGAATAAAGGAGTACATTTGTTTTTTCAGTATAACACTATTGAGAAGCAGTATTGATGAAGGCCAGCCAAGATGTCATTAGCTGGATAACACTGAAAAGGCATTTACCGATCCTGGAGATTTTAAGCTGATAGTTGCTTTTAGGGATGAGTAAACTAGCCCGGGTGAACAAATGATAATAAACAGCCTCAGCCTACATGTTTCCACCACACCACACATCCTGATACATTTTGCCCTGTCCACCGGGGCTTAGACACAAGGTATCTTATGTCTTATGACCCGGTTGGTGGGGGCGAAATACATCAGGGTGTGTGGCAGTGGCGGCCTGTCCATTAGTGGCGCAGAGGCGCTGCCCCACTAATCCATGCGGCCGGTCCCTAAACTACTGTACATGCAGGATGCCGGACATATGGATTTCAATAGCGTTTTTAAAAAAAAAAATTTTATGAAGCATATGATTATAGCCTGAGGCTCTAATTGGCTACAGAAAAGGGTGAGTTCAGGACGCAGAGCACTGCACCCTGAGCCCACCCAGTTGCGTGACAATAGTGAAATAATATTCTCTATTGTCTTCCTGATTCCCTTCCTGGCCAATCAGGAAGCAGCTCCTGAGACCTGATTGGCCGGGAAGTCTTAGGACTCCCGGCCAAATGAGTCTCAGGAGGACCCACTTCCTATTTGGCCACGAGAAGGCCCGCGGGGGGGGGGACTGATCACGGCCATCCATCTCCCCCGTGGGGGGGGGCAACAGTGATCGCCACCATCCGTCTCCCTCTGAATCCTTGTGACACAGCTTTATCCCTGTCCTAGTAATATTATTTCACATGCACGGTGCCAGATAACTAGGTCTGTGCTACTTTATGTGTGTAGGGGTCACCTTGCCATATATCATATATTATTAGATGAAGGTGTGTATTGCAATAAAGTTTATATGCAGCTCCTTTTATTTTAGGTAAACCTATGCCTTCTGGTCTGGAATTCTATAGCTAGTTTTAGCTTAGTGCTCATAACCAGCAAAGGCGAGAATCAAATTAGGTATCTGATGGCCACTTCTGGTAGTTAAAGGTCCTATTGCATGTCAGATTAGAAACTACTAGGGAGGGACTAAAGTGCAGAGTAGATAGACTGAGTCTCATTCGGCTGTTATTGACAGGTCGTAAAATAACACTAGGCAAATTTTCCCCACTTACTATTTTCAGCAGCAGTTAGGGTTAATATGATGGGATAGGCTCATTAGTCGTAACAGAAGTTGTAGCCTAGCATTAGAGTGTCTGCGATCTATGGCAAAATGGCTGCGATCGCCTTATATAATCCTGTAGAGCATCCGTCTATTCATATCCCCCTGATGATGACACGTGATCCCTGTGTCGAAGACGCATAGGGGAGGGGCCAGGGCGGAGAGACTGACACAGACTTTACACCAGAGCTGTCTCAGGACAGCATACCACACCAAACATCCAGTGATTTTGCATAGAAAGCCGTTATAGTATAGTGCATTGACGCACCAGTGCCATGTGAGTACCCCGATGTGGGGAGCGTTTTCTTTTAATAAAAGTATTTTGACTATATTACACTATATAGTTTCCTTTTCATTTATATGTATGGAGCCACATTGTTTCCAGCTGGAGGAGTGCAGCAGACACTGAGACTGAGCCCAGGGGTGGCTCCAAAGCGTATTTGGACTCAGGGTAGAAGCTGAGTCACACGCTCTGAGGTGAGCACATTAGCTTAAGGGGGTCACGAAGGAGCACAGGAGCATGTTTTGCAGCACTCAGGATATCTTCGGCATGATGTTGGATTGTTGTCACAGCTGAACACCACCTGCATGCATTGTTTTATTATCACTGCTGGACATTATTTGCACGCACTATTTAGAGTGCCAAAGAGAACTTTTTTTCATTATTTATTATTCATTAATTTTTTCATTTAAAAAAGAAAGATACTGTATATTGAGCACTAAGCACTTTTTATGTTGATTAAGACACTTTGTATGGTGTAACAAGCACTATTAAGCACTAATTTATGGTGTAACAAGCACTTGTTTTTTCACACCTTGTTTATTTATTCAACATTCATATTATTTGTATTTAATATTATCGCACTAGTAAGCACAGAGTTGGTTGTTATTAATTTTGTTTTTGGGGTCACCCAAGCGCAGCGTATAACTTGTAAATTTATCCTATGCACGTTATATGAAGCGTGATTAGCGCATGCAGCTGGAGGTAGCACAAGCAAGGCATAAGATCATTGTGGCTCACAGAATTTTTCCAATTTGAGAGTGCCACGCCATGGCTTCTGTATGTAGAAAGCTGCATTCCAGGCTGGTTGGACAACAGCTGGAGGATCTACCCATCACTACAGTTCTTGTCTTCAGGTCTTCAACGACGACATCAACACAACGACGGATGCCACATCGCAATTATCCTCAGGGGCCAATGCAACTGGTCTTTGCTGCAACATTTATCTGGAGACATCTCTATTAATAACTATATATTCCCATATTCCCTGGGTATATGTTCACAATTCCACCAGGACCCTTGTTGGGCCATTTGCTGATAATACCTGTTTGGTAGAGCTGCATGATTAATCGCGATCTCGATTCAACCCCCCTCACAATCTTAATCCAGCATTTCCCATGTTTCATGTAAGTGTAGAGCTGTTCTCTGCTCAGAGCTGTCAAAGAAATAAAAAAGCCGACAAAGTTTGTCACAACATTGTCTTTTTCTGATATTTGTTGCTTACAAGTTAAAATCAGTATTGTTTTCTAGAAAATTACTTAGAACACCCAAACATTATATATATATTTTTAACAGAGACCCCAGAGAACAAAATGCAAAATGGTGGTTGTTGCAATATTTTATGTCACCCTGTATTTGGGCAGTGGTCTTTCAAAAGCATTTTTTTGGGAAAAAATACACTTCAATGAATAAAAAAAAAATGAAACAGTAAAGTTAGCCCAATTTTTTTGTATGATGTGAAAGATGATGTTACGCCTAGAATCGTGGTCTATATTCTAAGAAAAAAAAAATTCTCATCTCATTCTCATTTCATCCAGAATCGTGCAGCTCTACTGTTTGTACATTGGAAATATGTACTATTATTATTTTTTTGTATAAGATTTGCTTTATTTCCACAACAGTGTGCATCTATTTGTACCTATGGTTGTGTTATATGTTGGTTTCAGTAGTTCTTCTGCTCCCAATTACTTTGATTAAATTACTGGTTATTCCCTCTGTACACAGGGGCCCTGTCCTGGGCGTAGACATTGCCAACTTTATTATCAAACCCGCTCTTTCACTTAGGGAAGGTTCTCGTTCCCTTATTTACCTACAGGTTTAGTGCATTTGTCTGCTCGGGAAGGGACATTTTTCAAACTCCCCCAAAGGCAGACACCCTTTAGTCCAGCTCCCTCCAGATGTACATTCCAGCAGGCAACTAAAGTTTTTTGGCCTTTGGCACATAGTGATTACTCTATGCAGATGTCCCCTCCAGGCAGAAGCCAAGGAGCTGAAGAACACGTCATATTTTTGGGGGGAGCTGGTACCTAGTTTTGACAGGTACCCAGCTCCAGCTTACGCTCATGGCGCTGCGGTGTCGAGCGGAAGTTCTCCTCTCCCCCCTTCCTCCCTGCAATCTTCTGTTACACGTTACAGGTCCCAGAAGATTGCCCGGCCAATTCAGAACGTGCAGCACGTCTCACACATGCGCAGTGCGCACCTGGCTGTGAAGCTGCTGACTTTTAATAAACACAGAAATGGGTGGAACCCCGCTTTAATGAAGGATTTCTGAGACTTTATGTAAAGTCTTAAATGATTGCAAGTTATCTCAGCTGAAGACAAGTAAATCCTGGAATACATATGGATAAATATGTAGCGCTAAAAAATATTGTTATAAAAACCTGGAAGTAATTCCAGGAAAGTGAATATACACTCCAAAACTATAAATGTATTAAAGTGTAAGTGCAAACCTGTGCAAAAAAAGTATAATATAAAGCAGTCTATATGACACAATGACGTGTAACTAGTGCCAAATACATACAAATAAATGCTAACTGAAGTGCACATATAGGTGTTTGAGACACACTGATGGATATTGTGCAATCCACATGGAAGATGTCAAACGAATAAACACAATATAACAGTGAAAAGGTTCACAAGGATGAAAAATTATTTAAATGACACAATGTAACAAAATAATAAGTCCACAAAGTAAAGTATCAACAAGTGATGACAATATAAGAAGTCATAGGATGTCAGAGTATCACAATATGGCCTCAAGTGAGGTATCAATGCCGTTTCAAAAGTTGGTGATCAAAACATTCAACAAATTCAGTAACACCTGAGATTGTGCCTCCACTGTCTAGGGATAAAGGGGATTCGGCACTCTTACCCTAAGTTGTAGAGCCACTCGCCAGCGGCTGTGAATCGTGCAAGCATGAATGCAAACAAGGGTTGCAGGCGACAAAGCTTCAATGAAGACACACTCCAACTCCTTTTCTGATGATCAGCAGGTGTAAGGATCAGGAATGTCAGAAATCACTTACCACGCTCCCTAGGTAATGATGAAAACGGCAAACATCAAGGATAAAAAGAGAAAACAAGCCTTCACATGGCGTAGATCAAAAATTGTAGGGCTTATTTGAATAAAAAAGTACTACAGTACTGATCACATAAGCATATAAAAGTGCGCAGTAGGTAGCGCTTCAGCAAGCGTTAAAATCCAACGCGTTTCATCCGAACGGACTTCAACTGGGGCATACGCTTGCTTGCTACCACTGCGCTATTTGTAGTAAGAACAAATACATAATTAGTTAATTAGATGGACTACTTGCAGTGAGGCCAGCATAGTAGCAACATCCAGGGATAAGCCGCGTTCGTTCCACGGCTCGTGAGCGTGAGCCAATCACGGAGGTGTTGCGTGTAAACACGCCATGCGCATGCAGACAGCATGCATCTCACACCTCGCTTGAGTAACCAATCATGAAGAACGTATCCTACATGTGATGAAAGCGTGGCGTGACAAAGCACTTCACACGTGACAACGTACGACAGGCTGCATGTGTTACACGCCTCGCTTCCGAAGGCCAATCGCGGGAAAAGCTGCCAGGATGACGTATCAAACACCTGACCCATTGCATTGTGAGTCCATCAACTAATATAATGTGCAAATAAAAAAATGACCAATCGTCGATAAGATAAGTGTCATGTGACCCAAGGCTGGCCTGACTGGGAGTGTATTGGGCACCCTCATCGCACTGTGATGGACAGGTC
This sequence comes from Lithobates clamitans, assembly GCA_037952925.1. Taxonomy (NCBI): domain Eukaryota; kingdom Metazoa; phylum Chordata; class Amphibia; order Anura; family Ranidae; genus Lithobates; species Lithobates clamitans. The sequence goes on from JBBGZY010000992.1 coordinate 3,464,248, forward strand.
AAACAGAGCTATACCTATAAGTATCATGATCCATCAAATTGGAACCAAGTCAAGTAAGCTCACGTCCACCAGTCATCTGCTCGATCTCAGCCTATCCCATGAACTGGAAAAGCCGGATCACAAAAAATTTCTAATAAAATGTGAAGACAAGCAAATCCTGGAATACAGTTCAAGTAACACTGTACTTCTCAATGCAGTTTTCAAACAAGAGAATAATGCATTCCGCCACTAGAGGGCATTGCAGAGAAAAGGCTCCAGTTTAATTTGCTTGTTGGCTCTATTTTGTACCTTCTACATTTGGGTCATTGTTGGGATGATAGTTTCTGTCCTCTCAGGCAGGTAAAAGGCTAAATTTGTCTGACAAATTAGTTTATCTTCAAAACCTTTAAATGATTCCTATTAATGTTCTCCACCATCACAGCATAATGTCTCCCTATAGTCTGGTCAGTATTGATTTTTCTTTTTCTCATCTCAGTAAAATGATGAGACCAACATCTAGAGTTTGGAAACATTTCCACAGTGCATTTCCACAGTGAGAACACAGCATTAATTTGAAAGTATTGTGAGGAAAAATATTATTTTCCAAATGCTACAAGAATGACAAAACACACCCTTGCATGCCAGAGCTGCCATAAAATCATAAAAAAACTTTACGGATCGAAATGATGAGGACCAGAATGAAAGTGCAAGTAGCTTTTCTCTCCAAATTTCTCATCATCTGCTTCTGGATCACAAAGTGTTTCTTCACCAACAGTATCTTTAAGTAAGGAAGTGTTGTAAACCACTGCCTCCCAAAATAACACAATCTCTTCATTTATAGAGAAAATATATGCTTCTGGATCAGCATTGTCAACAACTGAAAATGCATATTGGCAGGAGGCTTTAAAATTGTTTTGAGGGAAAGGTGGGTGGTTACCTGTTCTCATGTATATGAATCTTTTCAATGGGTTCATGCACATGATCATATCTCGGGTAAGGCTGCGTGTAGGGGACACCACCATACTTGTTATGTACTTTATATATGATATTGTATTATTTTCAATATGTATTGATGTTATGATTACATAACTGGAAGGATAATCATTACCAGTTACCCATATAACATCTGTACTTTAAGTGCTCGACATGTTTCGCGGAGAAAAGTCACCGCTTCTTCAGGAGCTTTTTATGTGTAGTATAGAGAAAATATCAATATCATACTACAAATAAAAAGAAGGGGAAAAAAAGACCGAAAATTTTCAAACAAAAATTAATTTTTCTTAGTTTCTGTTATAAAATTTAGCAAATAAGTAATTCCTTTTGATACATTTTGACCAAAAATGATGCTGCTACATTTCTTTGGTAAAAAAACCCCCAAATTAGTGTTTATTTGGTGTTGGCAGTGATGGGGGACAGACAGATGTTTTATGGGGACACTGACATGTGCATGGGGACAGGGCTATCAGTGGTGCTTGGTGTACTGTTTGTGGGGTGATCTGTAACAACTCTCTGTGTAAAATCATCCTCACAAAAAGAGCTGCCCCAGATCTGCAGATCCCCCCCCCCCCACACACTGAGCTTTCACTGAGCTCGTCGGGGAGAACTGTCACAGAGACACTCAGTTTTCATTGTGAGGGCTGTGATTGGACAGCCGTCACATGATCGGGAGGGCCAATCACAGCGCCCATATCCCAATCTCTGCTCAGCTGGATTCTGTGATCATAATGATCACAGGATCGAGCCGCAGTGCGCCTCGTGGCCGCGCTGCGAGCACTCGTTCTGAGGGACGAGTGCTCAGAACGAGGAGAGGACCACCTGGCCGTTTATGGGGGGAGGTGGTTAAAACCAGTGCTGCAATTGGTGTTCTAGGACAGGGGTCTCCAATCTTTCTAAACATGACTATGATCAGTGGGAGTAGAAAATGCCCCGGTGTCATTGGAAGTAATCAATGTCCCATCATTGGCATTAGTAGGAGGAATAGTGCCCCTTTGTTGGTGCTAGTTGGGGGAAGAGTGCCCAATCATTGGTGTCAGTGGGGGAGAAGAGTGTCTTGTATCAGTGGAAGAAATAGTACCCAAGGGCCAGGTAAAGGCAAGCAAATGGTCACATTCGGCTCTCCGGCTGCAGTTTGGAGACCACTGTTCTAGGCCATATGGCTGTCTCAATGTTATTTGCAGTGCTTAGGCTATGATTGGCCATGATCACGTATTCAGTACATTGCTTTCCACTAGGTAAGTGTTTGAACATGAGCATAATATCTCCTCAGTAACAGCAGGCTAATCAAAACAAAAGCAAACAGGTTCCTCCAACCACACAAGGAAAGTGATTGTAGGAAACCAACCTGCTGTGCTATTGTATTCTGACAGCAGGGATTCAGTGCTGATCAGAATACATTGATCAGCTGGTTGGCTGCAGGCACTGATCAAATGCAAGTTTTCCAACAGTCCCATTTGAAAGAACACAATCATTAGATTTCTGTCGAGCAGGATCGGTCATAGCTGAATCGTCCCTGCTGGACTGACTGAATTTTGGTCCATCTATGGCTAGCTTTAGCCACTGGATACTTCAGTGCATCCAGCATCCACGTGACTCCAGCTTAAGTGGTCAGCATGCGATCAGACTCCCTTTTGCTATCCTGGTAATGTGATATGGTGACTCAACTCTCTTGGTTAAGGTGAATCAATATCCCCCTTTGACTCCCTATTCAGTTTACACAAAGAGCTCCACCCAGGACATCCAAATCACCATTTCTGCAACAAGACAGCAGGATCCCCCCCTCCACCCCCTTTACGTGCCCTGAATAAAATACACCAGAACTTATCTTGTCAGTATGCAGCAAGGCAAACTTTCCCCCACTAATCAGCGTTCAGTAAGTCTGCAGCATCTATGCGGAATCTTTTTATGGTCTGCACGTGTCTAGAGAAAGAAGAAGCCACGTGTGAACTGTCATCCGCAAACACGTCATTGTTTCTTTGTACATTTTAGTTGCTTTTTAACACCAGCAGAAGCAAATGCAAGCTTTCCTTGAATGTGAACCTTTCTGGGCAATTACTGCATAATCATACACTTTTGGCCCCTGGGTTCTTTGTGTCAGATTTTTTGCAGATCTTGATTTGTACAGAGGATGGCAAGACATCAGTAAGATTCTTAGTGGAAAGCAGAGAGGTGCTGCAGTCTGCGTTGTCATAGCATCTCTAAATAATGAAGCACTGCAGAGGAGTACAAGGGCAGAGAAGAATCTGGAAAAATCTAATTATAATAACAACGGAATAGCGGTGTTGGCTGGGGCTGATCATTTAGCAATATTTGAAAAAACCTATAGATAATAATTTTAACAAAATAAATTCAGTTTTCTTTGGTAAGGGGATTTAATTATAAACCCAGAACTGTTATTTATAAAGCCATACCCAAATTATTATAATGCACGTGGCAAGGCTGCAAACTGCTGCAGGTGGTTTAAAGTGATCTTGTCAGTTGCATGAAAAAAAAAAAACCATTGTAAGTGCCTTTCAATACAAAGGCTCCTGTAGTCACCTCTCTGCCAGCCTATGTCTTCTTTCATATCTGTGTTGAAGCATTGTAGTCTCCATCAGACATTTCCAGGAGTGTCAGGTGCCTGTGTTCCCTGCCGCATGCTGTTCCATCCTCTGACCTCCTACATTGCTGCAGAGTACAGTAGAGGTATGAAGCGGGTCAAAAGATTGAATCACAGCATGAAGAGGGGGTCACAAGTATTGAGTTCTGAAGAATTTGATGGAGACTTCATCTATTATTTTTTAAACATTTTTACTGCCATTTTTGGGCAACTATGGGCTTCACCCAGTGATCCCAATGACATTATGGCTCTCTAGGGGGGTCTCATCTCATGAAGTGACTTAGTGACTTGTAGACCATAAAGACATCTAACTACTGGCAGCTGGATTTCATCTCTCCTTTCTTCTTCATGACATGATTTACTCAAGAAGGAGTCAAAAAAGAGCCCTGCTCCCTCTCCTGTATCAAGGAATCTCACATGTGGCCTCCTGAGCACAGTTGCAGACCTAAAATGGGTGACACTCCATTTTTCATTGGTTTTAAATGGTATATATAATGATATAATATTACCACTTACCCACACATTTTATCTGATTCCACCTAATAATTACTTTTTTTTTTTTATACAAGATTAAACTTTATTGAAAGTTAGAACCATAGCATTGCCATACAACACAGTACAGCACAATACACTGCTCGAGTTGAAATCAAGCCAAACAAAAACAAAAAAAGTTGAAATTGTTACACAGAAAGTATACAGCTGCATTGTCTAGATCGATATTTAGATAAGTGAGCGGAAACAGATCTAATAGAGTACAGGGACAAGCACATAGATTGCATCTTCACCCACCTAATGATTTTAGCAGTGGCGGCTGGTGGGTCTTTTTTTTCCAACCATAGCCACCCCCCAGTTGGTCAGGTCATGGACCATGGATGGCACCCACAAACCCCTCCCCCCCAGTGAGTCAGTCGGGGCCCTACACTTATCCCATCTCGCGGGCAGTTCTTCGGGCTGCGGGCGGCTGCTTTATCGGTTCCCCTGCGTCTCATCCCTCCTCCTCCTGGCAGCCAATCTGACCGGATCTCCTTTTTAGCCAATGACGGGTCTCATGACCTGCTTGCTGATTGGCTGGGAGGAGAATCAGTGTTACAATACCGAATATCCATTCGCTATTGTCACACATTTGGGTGTGCTTCGGGCGCAGTGCTCTGCGCCCTGAGCCCACCCTTTTTTGAAGCCAATTAAAGCCTCTGGCTCTAATCATATGCTTAAAAAAAAATACGATGGAATCCATGCATCCGTCACCCTGCCAATGGATTTTAGACATTAGTAAATTTATTATATGGACCCTGATTTTTATTGCTGGTGTGTTGTAGCCCTGATGTAGGAGTACTGCCAGAGGCCCCAAAACACAACAGATGTTTTGTCTTACCTTAGTATAAAATAATTAAAAAACAACTTGGACTCTGATACTGGTGTAGCACTCTTATTGCATCTTCAATGTTTGGATCCTATCCAGGGTGCCTCTGTAGGAATATCTTGTTTCATTAGAACAGCCATACAATGACCAGTGAACTTTATGAACTGATGGTGTCTTTTTTTAAAATGGGACTTTAAAAACAAGAAGATCAAGCACCTCCACCCACACATCTTGAACCTAAATAAGGATCCGACTGCTGTGACATAATATATTTGTCATGACTGTGTCTATAGCCATTAACTGGGCCCAAATCTACCTGGGATATTTGAATCTTATAGGCGTTAAATAAAGCAAAGAGAGGCAGTAACATATCAAAAGGTTGTGAGTCTTCACTGAAAATTGTGAATATTCACTTCAGTTATCCAAACATGTGAAAAACAAATTCCTCTTTACCTTGAAATGGTATGTGCAAATGCTTTTCACGATTGGACAATTGAAGTGACTATTCAAATAATTTTTTCAGTAAGGATTTTCAGCTTCTTTAGCCTTAAAGTCTTCAGTACACTTTTTCTGACCCTGTGAGGTCCTCTGTGGGTTCTGGCTGCGGGAATTTACTCAAATATAAGTGAATTAAAGTATGTCTAAACCCCAAAACAAAATATTATATCTTGCAGATTACCAGTCTTTTGATGCGGTGGCTGCATCAGTTTCCTTTTTCAAGCTTTCTTAGTATTTTCATCCGGTGATCCTGCCACTAATAGTAACTATTATAAAGGCCCTTTATGGCTGAAATGCGTAAGCCGACTGTGGCATGTTTGTAAGCAATTTTCTTATTTAAAATAAAAGATTGGAACTCAGAACTGGGTGTGCGACTTACTACATATCCTAGCAGTAGTACACTTCCTATCCTAGGGTGACAACACTTAATCAATGTACCATATGTATGGTGGAGCTGTGTTGTCACCCTTGAGCTACAAACATTCCCACACTCCCATCCTCATCTTCATCACATTAAAGGGGAAGTGGCTTGTTGTTTGCAATAGATAGCTGGGAAGGCTGACAACATTGTTTGAGATTTCAGTTAAGTGAACATGAAGTTACAAGGACACTGGATTTATGGCAGGATTACAAAGTATTTTTTTTTTGTTTTGCAGAAAATGTACATGACCTGAAGAATAACACTAAAGCGGCCACCTAGTCTAAGGACTAGTAAGCTGTAATATTTTATATTTTTGTTATTGGGTTTAGATATACTTTTGGGAAAAGGGTTTACTGGCTAGCACTCATAGCTCACCAGTTGCTTTTTTGCTCCTTTATTTCTAGTTTTTGTTCTGTTTCATAACAAACTGCATCTACATCTTCCCTAAAGCCTTGTGTTGATGAACGATAAACAATGTGAGCTAAAATGGTCTCACAGAATGTTACATTCTTTTTTCCATCCACACTTTTAGCTGCTGGTAATCAGAAACTCCAATCACTCAGATTTGGTTTACATATACTGTACTTGCAGTGATGGAGACCAAGCAGCAAAGTTCTGGCAGCATTCCAAAAGGTCTCATGGACCCCACTATGGCCTGCATTTTAATAAGACCCGATGACAGTTTGACCGATTTCAAACCTGCCCTCAATGTGAATCTGGGCATGTGACCATAGTCGCCTGCCTGATGAAGGGGTCCTGCGTGGCTCCGAAACGTTGCTTCTATTTATTTTTTTGATACTATGTGATTAAAATTTTGGACCCAATTTTGGAGATCCTGGTGTGCTGGTGACACTTCCTTTATCTGATGTAAGGAGGACACCTGATGTAAAGGGGACACCGCTGAGGGACACCTGATGTAAGGGGGACACCGCTGAGGGACACCTGATGTAAGGGGGACACCTGGTGTAAGGGGGACACCGGTGAGGGACACCTGATGTAAGTAGGAACTCCACTGAGGGACACCTGATGTAAGGAGGACACCTGATGTAAGGGGGCACTTCCTTCTCATGATTGCAGTTGGTATCAGCCGTTGGTTATTTCAGCACCCAATTTAAGATGCAGCCGTTTGTGCAGGAACGTGTGCATTGGGTCAGATGTCCCCCTTACATCAGGTTTCCCTTAGCAGTGTTCCCCTTACATCAGGTGTTCCTTTTACATCAGGTGTCTTTCAGCGGTGTCTCCCTTACATCAGGTGTCCCTCAGCAGAGACCCTCCTTACATCAGGTGTCCCTCAGCGGTGTCCCCCTTACATCAGGTGTCCCCCAGTGGAGTCCCTCCTTACATCAGATGTCCCTCCGCTGTGTCCCCCTTACATCAGGTGTCCCCCTTACATCTGGTTTCCCTTAGCGGTGTCCCCCTTACATCAGGTGTCCCTTAGCAGAGTCCCTCCTTACATCAAAATATATACAAAAGCAATGTACAGTACATTCCCTTTAAATACACCCTAGGATTTAGGCTAGAAAAACATGCCAGTGAAGACATTTCATATTGGACTCCTGATTCCTTTTGGCAGCAAAGCACATGAGTGTACAGGAATTGCCCTCATTAGTAAGCTGCTGATCCGTACACAAGGAGTCATCTCATGCAAAGATGAGCTGTGTCCCTATATCAACAATTTTATCAGCCAAGTATAAACCTCTGTAAACCTAGTTAAGCCACACTATCATCCATCCAACCATGCTTCTGTAGGCTCCTTTGATAAGCATTTATATAAAACATACACATGATATATTTATGGTTTAAAATGTATTGCATATTATCAATTTTATTCTACAGTGGCCTAGTGTAGCAACCCTGTCAACAACATAAAATTGTAGGTAAAAGTACAGAAAGATCAAATGTTTCAGATGCATATTGAAGCGTTTTTGTTTTCCATAACTGATGAACTTGCTGGCAAATTTGACCTCTTCAAATAAAGTCAAATGCTAGCACAGCCCCCTCCCTTTTTGCTTGTCATAGCCTTATACTCTTCTGTGAATGTCTAATTGCTGTCTACGCAGGCCCAGATCCTCTGCCCCTCCTTATATACCCTTTTATGTAGAAGACAGGGGAGGTGAGAAGGGGAATACCATAGAACAGCCATTCTCAATCAGGGTTCCTCCAGAGGTTGCTATGGGTCCCTTAAGCTGTGGATAATTGAACCCCATCTAATGGTGCCTGTGCAGTTTGGGGTTAAACACTACTCGGCAGAGCCAATGGAATGACACCAATGGTCTTTTTAGCTGTTTGCAAGGGTGGAATTGTGACCATCACTTTAACAGGGACATTCTTTCACTGACTACAATGTAACTGGTATTCTTCCCACCGACCCCCAAAGAATTAATTTTAGCAGGGGTTGCCTGAGACCTGAAAGGCAGCTATAGAGTGACCCTCGAGTGACAGCTCTGAGTCTGGTAGGGCTGCTGACATCACATCCAAGATGGTGGTGCACAACAGTAGTCTCAGGGCTTTTGGAAGTCTAAATAAGAGACTCTTTTGCATGTTAATAACATGTCTAAAATACGTATGCACTAAACTCTGGTTTAAAAAAATCTAAATATGTATTCCTAATTCAAAAAAGTATCCTCTATCGATCTCAGGCTTCTCCAAATCATCAAATAACTTTTTTTTTTGCTGCTGTGTTCTGACTTTCTGGTAGAGGGTGGCAACGTTCATTCTCCATTGTCCCACTGTGAGTAGGAATGTATCCACCCTCTCTTGCTTGCTCCTGAGATGGACTATAGTTCCTATTTTTTTTCTTTTTTCCCTATTTTTGCTTTGATTTTTTTTTTTCGTAGAAGTTTTGGTTCCTGTCAATGGATTGAAGATTATTTTTTCTTTAATCAACTGTGGTGCTGGGCAACAGGCCGGGTATTATAGATCTTGGTAGTCCCCTAGCATCACCAACAAGTGCATGCCATCCCCAGTATAGGAGTTCGGCTGTGAAGGTTCTGCTCTGCAGAGGGGCTGGCAGGGGCTTGGCCTCTCGGCAGATGCATACGTGCATACGTGGGAGGTCCAAGGTGGTGGAGCCATGGGCACCATTTTTCTCTTCCTGCGCTGTTATTCAAATCCACTCTGCCTTTGGCAGGCTGGGGGTGAATCCCTTCATCCACACATCGCTCCAGAGGCCATCTTGACTGCTTGGGAGAAAGCAGACAGTGCTGCTGAATTGTTGATCATCCCAGCAAAGGAGCTGCAATTATCTTGCTCCATGGACACAGCTGGGCTTCTTCTGTCCGGGTTCTCTGCCTCCTGTAGCACTTTCAGCAGCCATCTGCAGCAGCGGGTGCCAGTCCATTGGAGAGGTGGGTGTATTCTTGGTCTCTATGTGCTCCTGGGTGCCAGCATGGCTGAAGAGGGTTTTCATGTCCTGTATGGAAAGGGCCAGAGCACAGAAGCTGGTTATCAGGTGCCCTCTTCCTCCCGCATTGGCGTCTGACAAGTAGAATGTGGAGCTATCTCAGTTCTTACCTACAGGTCTCTGGCAACACATCCCTTCTCTTCTGACAGTGACAGAGAGTTGCCAGGGATGAAGTTGGCAAATGAGAAAGAATTAATGTCTCACCTTATTATGGCGGTTAGGGAAACCCTGAAGATGGAGGATTCCCAATCTCTGACAAAAGACTCTCAAGTTCCTCATGGGACTTATAAAGAGAAGAGATCGTCCAAGGTTTTTCCGTTAATATCTTTTTTTGATGATCTCATCTACAAACCATGGGTGCGCCCGGCCAAGCTGTTCTCCCTATCCTTACGGTTTTCTGTTTGTTATTCCTTTGAGGATGTGTTTGTAAATAAGTGTGCTAATCTCTCTGTGGTGGACCCACTATTTCCCAACTAAAGAAGGCTACCATTATACCTTCTGAGAAAGCCCTTTCCTTTCGGGATTCGGGACCCTTTAGATATGAAGTTAAAGTACAGTACGTTCACTAAGTGAGGTCTCAGCAGCCTTGATCCATATGGTCCTGCTTCGGTCATGGTTTCCCAGGTTCTGACCAAGTGGTCCAAGCTATCACATCAGGGGTTTGCTACAGAGCAGGTCTCTTTCCACAGTTGCTTACATGGATAGAGTGGGATGGCATCTCATTCTTTCTGGTGGCTCTGGATTGGCCATGCAGGGCTTGGTTTGCAGATCTAGTTCAGCTGGTCGCAGATGTTCTTTGGCATTTTCTTCTCTGTCCCAGGTCTTGTCTCCCAAGGTCCAATTTTCTATCCTGCTTTGCAGCCACTATCTTTGACTGCTTGGCTGTTAAGAGCCAGGTGCTGAAGGGGGCCTGCCTTCTGTTGTTATTTCCACCATGCTTAGGGCTAGAATGTCTACTACTTGATTCATCCACTATCGCACCTGGAAGGCCTACTTCACTTTTTGTGAGGCTCTGGGGGTCCATCCCTGCAAGTTTTCGGTTGCATGTATGCTGGCCTTTCTTCAAGGGGGTGTGAAGCACAGGTTGGCTCTTAATTCAAATAAGGGCCAGGTCCCTTGGCCTTGATCTTTCTTGTTCACACTTTTATCCAGGGGGTCACTCATGTGGCTCTGCCTTCTGGGCAGTAGAGGAGCCTTGAGACCTGAATCTGGTTTTGTCAGCCTTACAAACATATCCCTTTAAAAACATATTCCTATCTCATCCTTGTCGCAATAGGTGGTCTTCTTCAGTGGTGGCTGGTTCTCAATATTTGGGGGGTGGCAAACAAACCTGGCCACCTCACTCGCACTCTCTGCGCCCCAAACATACCCTTTTTTTAAGCCAATTAGAGGCTCTAATCATGTGCTTAAAAATATCCATTAAAATCCATGCGTCCAGCGCCCTGCATGTAGATTAGGGGCAAGGCACATGGATTAAGTGGGCGGCGTCCCTGCACCCCTAATGGAGCAGCCGCCACTGGTCTTCTTGATGGCCATCACTTCTGTCCATCGAGCTTGTGGCTCTTTCCTGTAAGCAGCCCTTTTTCGTTGTCAGAGAAGTTCCCATAATGGACGCAGTGCTGGACTCTCTGGTGCACGCCGGTGCGCGCTGGCGCGCGCGTTCCTATGCGCATGTTGTTCTGCGGTGTGCGGGCCGGCGTGCGTGATCCTGTGTGCATCGGTGTGCGCGCGGCGCTTGGCGCCAATCGGCCTATTTAAACTGTCAGTGCACTTTGCTCGGTGCTCTCTGATCTGCAGCTTCCTGTGTCCTTGCTTGATCTCCTGACTACCAGGCTTGCCCCTTGGATTATCCTTTGTCTTCTGCCTGCACCTGACTTCCTTTGTCTTCTGCCTGCACCTGAACCTCCTCTGTACTTCGTTGCCCGCCTGTTGCCAACCCTGCCTGTGACCCCAGCTGCCTGCTCAACTCCTGCTCTGCATCTGCTGCCTGTGTACCAGTCTGCCTGCCTGCTGTCAAGTGATCACCAGCACCTGAAACCAGAGCCATCTCTTCTGCTACCACCCGGCAGGCTCTCATACAACTCTGGACTCCTGTGCTTCCTGTCTATACTACCAGGGGCCGCGAGTCAGACACATAAGGAAGACCTTCCTCTGCTCCCGAGCTCATCAGTCAGGTACGTGGAAGTCTTACAGTATCAGACAGCCATGTCCAAGCCCGAGCAGGGAACCTCCCCCATGGAGGAGCTGTGTAGACATCTGGCGGGTCTCACGCAAGCTGTAAAGAGCCTTCAAGAAGGCTACACAAGGCTGGAAGAACGAGTCCAGGTTCTGTCTTCTCCTTCCAACCCTCAAGGTGCTTCATCTGCCGGATTCTCACCTGCACCCTCAGTATGCTACCTCCTGAGCCTAGGGTACCCACACTCGAAAGATTTTTGGGAGAACGCAGTAAATACCGGACCTTTCGCAACGCCTGCGAACTCTTCTTCGCTTTGCAACCCTGCACCTTCTCCTCAGAAGCAACTAAGGTGGGCTTTGTAATCTCCCTATTTGTCCAGTGAACCACAAACCTGGGCCCACCGCCTCCTGGAGCAAAAGTCGGGATCCCTGGATAGTCTTGATGCCTTCTTTTCTACTATGTCCCAGCTGTACAAGGACCCTCAACTAACTGCAACTGCCGAGGCCGCTTACATTCTTTACAACAGGGTGGCAGAGCAGCAGAAGACTATGTGGTGGAATTCAGGCGTTGGAGTTCCAACACAGACTGGAATGATGCTGCCCTGCGTTATCAATTCCGAATGGGATTATCTGACCCACTTAAGATGAGTTGGCACGGGTTGGAATACCCCAATCCTTGGATGGGCTCATCAATCTGTCAATCCAAATTGACCGATGCCTAAGGGAGCGCTGCTCCAAGAGATCCACCATTCAATTTTGCCACACCTGAATGCTTCCCAAGGTTCCCAGCTCTTCAGGTCAGTTTCTTCTAATTCCAACTCCAACTGCTCCGGTCCTTGATACAAACAAAGTAAAAAGTGTAGCGCTAATAACTAAGTACATAAAATTGCCATAAGTGGAATAAACCCAATATTCGCAAACACATATAAATATTTATATAATCAAAATATAATGAGCCCAGTGATTATATTTTGATTATATATATATTTATATGTGTTTGCGAATATTGGGTTTATTCCCTTTATGGCAATTTCATGTACTTAGTTATTAGCGCTACACTTTTTACTTTGTTTGTTTTCTATGCATATATCACAATTGCTATGTTAGCTGCTTCTCTTGTTTTCTTTAGGTAGCGCAGAATTAGTTTTTACATTATTCCGGTCCTTGATACCCCTGATCTATGCAGCTAGGTCTACTTTGTCCGTCCCTCATGCAGCGCAGACGAGTCAACAACCTTTCCATGTACTGTGGAGAACCCGGACACTTTGTGAGGTTTTGCCCTAACAAGACGCGTAAGTTCCTTCCAACTTCTCCAATGTGTGCACCTGTCTTGCCTAACCCTGCTACTCACCTTGCTCTCTCCATAATATTACAGCTTCCAGGAAAGAATATCCCAGTCCCAGTCATAATTGACTCCGGTGCATGCACCTGCTTCATTGACCTGACTGTCGCTGCCAACTACTGCATTCCTCTCCAATCGAAGACTCAGGGACTTGCTGTACATCTCACTGATGGCTCCACCCTTAGATCCCACCCTGTCACGCAGGATACTGTCCCTTTGCTGGCCACCATGGGCACCCATCATCAGGAACTTCTACGCCTGAATGCTATCTCCTTTCCTCTTTTCCCCATCATCCTGGGGATGCCCTGGCTGCAAGCCCATAATCCCAGTATTGACTGGATCACGGGGGAAATCAAATTCCTCTCCAAATACTGCCAGCTGCACTGTTTACAAGGAACTTCTGTTAAACCCGCTCAACTTCTCTGCCTGGACATTGATACTGAATTGCAGCAGTCAATTCCTGTACACTACCAGGACTTTATGGACGTGTTCAGTAAGAAAGGGGCAGAAACTCTTCCTCCTCACAGGCCTTCTGACTGCTCAATAGAACTCCTTCCGGGAACTAAAGTCCCTTTCGGAAGAATCTTCCCATTAAGTGAGCAGAAGCTGGATACTCTAAAAGACTACAAAGACGAGAATCTAAAGAAGGGTTTTATCCGCCCGTCCACCTCTCTGACCGGTGCTGACATTTTCTTTGTAGAAAAGAAAGACCGTTCCTGATTATTGGGAATTGAACAAAATAACATCAAGAACCGTTATCCACTGCCTCTTTTGCCCGAACTCTTCCAAAGGCTGGGATCCGCAGTCAATTTCACTAAACTAGATCTCCGTGGAGCCTATAATTTAATCCGTATCCGAGAGGGAGACGAGTGGAAAACAGCTTTCCGAACCCGATTCGGTCACTTCGAGTACCTCGTTTTGCCTTTTGGCCTATATAATGCACCAGCAACATTCCAGCACTTTGTCAACGACATTTTCCGTGACTATCTGGACTTGTATGTTATAGTATATTTAGACGATATCCTAATCTTCTCCTCTTCAGTAACTGATCACCGCAGGCATGTCCGAAATGTTTTTAACCTGACTCAGGCAGCATGGACTTTATGCTAAGCCAGAAAAGTGTTAATTTCAAACTTCAGTGCATTCAGTTCTTAGGCTTAGTCATCTCTGTCGAAGGCATCAAAATGGATCCCCAAAAGGTGTCTGCCATCCTGGACTGGGCTGCACCTTCGGATAAAAAACGGTGCAGCACTTTATTGGCTTTTCCAATTTTTATCGGAAGTTCATCAGGGGCTTTTCTGTGATAATTGCTCCCATCACTGAGCTGACCAAGCAAGGGACACAATTCTGTTGGTCTTCGAAGGCGCAATTTGCCTTCGAAAAACTTAAGGAGTTATTCACCTCTGCTTCCATTCTGAAACACCCGGACCCTGCTTTACTATTTGTCCTCGAAGTCGATGCCTCGGAAATTGCAGTAGGAGATGTGCTATCCCAGCGGCAAGGCGCCAAGGCCCTTCTTTACCCAGTGGCCTTTTTCTCGCGTAAGCTCTCCACAGCGGAGAAGAATTATGATGTGGGAGATCGGGAGCTTCTGGCCATCAAGGCCACTCTAGAGGAGTGGCATTACCTACTGGAGGGTGCTGCACATCCCATTTTGGTCTACACAGACCACAAAAACTTGGAGTACTTAAGAACGGCCAAGAGATTGAAACCATGGCAGGCAAGGTGGGCACTTTTCTTCTACAGATTTCAGTTCCACATCACATACAGACCTGCCTCCAAAAACATCAAACCAGATGGACTCTCCCGCATGTTCCACGACGCTTGGAAATCCTTACCTCCAGACACCCTTCAGGAAACTTCCTGTTACTACAAGGGGATCTCATATCCCGAATAAGACAAGCCTCTTTGGAATTGACTCAGTCTGCTGAAAACAATGGGAGGGCACAAGATGGCTTGTTTTGGCAAAAGGGCAAAATTGTGGTCCCAGAGGGCCTAAGGGTAGCAGTACTGGAGCTCTGCTACGACCATAAATTGGCCGGACATTTCGATGCTCTGAAAACGGCTGAGCTGATACAACGCACCTTCTGGTGGCCTTAGCTGGTAAGCGACTGCAAGAGTTACGTGGAGTCATGCAATACTTGAGCCTGAAGCAAGAATAGCCAGACGAGAGCCTGGGGCCTACTGAAGCCCTTACCCGTCCCAGAAAGACCTTGGAAAATGATTTTGATGGGTTTCATTGTGGAGCTCCCTCAGAGGGTTTTTCTACTATCTTTGTTGTAGTGGATAGATTGTCCAAAATGGCTCACTTTTTGCCTATGAAAGGCACACCTACAGCTATGGAGATGCCAAAGATTTTTTTTAAAGAAAAAGTGAGGCTGCATGGAGTCCTGGCAGGTATTGTGTCTGATCGAGGTGTCCAGTTTACCTCCAGGTTTTGGAAGGCTCTCTGTGGTTCTCTTAAAATTGAGTTGGCATTTTCTTCTGCCTATTATCCCCAGACGAACGGGCAGACGGAGAGAACCAATCAGACTTTAGAGCAATACCTCCCCTGTTTCTCTGCTTTCTCACAGGATGACTTGGTCTCTTTACTGCCTATTGCTGAGTTTTCCTACAACAACTCCCTGCATTCTACCATCAAGAAGACACCATTTTTTACCAACTATGGCTTCCATCCATCCTTCCTGCCCAGTTCTATACCACAGTGTGCCATCCCCGCAGTCTCCAAAACAATGGACTTCTTCCTCACTAACAATAAACTCTTACAGGAAACCATGGCTAAGACTCAGGAATACAAGAAGGAGAACTTATTCTGGAATCCGGCAACCAGGTATGGTTGTCCACGGCTAACTTAAAAATGGTTTGTCCTTCAAGGAAACTGGGTCGTAAATTCATGGGTCCTTTCTCGGTGAAGAGGAAAATTAATGATGTCACTTATGAGCTCGACTTACCCGATACTCTAAAAGTTCACCCAGTCTTTCATGTGACGCTGTTGAAGCCTGTTATTTCTAATCCCTTTGCTGGCCGAAGTACCGGTCCACCAGAACCTACAATAATCACCAAATTCAGTATCTAATTAGATGGAAGGGGCCTTCAAGAGTTCCCATGCCACCAGACTGGCCCAACTGGGCATCCGTAGTCTGCCCTTGAGGAGGGGGCACTGTCAGAGAAGTTCCCATAATGGACGCAGTGCTGGACGTTCTGGTGCACGCCGGTGTGCGCTGGTGCACGCTGTTGTGTGCGCATCAGTGTGTGCGGCGCTTGACGCCAATCGGCCTATTTAAACTGTCAGTGCACTTTGCTCGGTGCTGTCTGATCTGCAGCTTCCTGTGTCCTTGCTCCTGTTACCCTGTTTGAATGCTTGGTCTCCTGACTACCCTGCTTGCCCCTTGGATTATACTTTGTCTTCTGCCTGCACCTGACCTTGGCCTGCCTTAACTCTGAACCTGCCTGCTCCTCTGTACTTTGTTGCCTGCCTGTTGCCAACCCTGCCTGTGACCCAACCTGCCTGCTCCACTCCTGCTCTGCATCTGCTGCCTGTGTTTCCCGGTCTGCCTGCCTGCTGTCAAGTGATCACCAAACCTTCAGCACCTGGATCCAGAGTCGTCTCTTCGCTACCACCCGCCAAGCTCTCATACCACTCTGCACTCTCATGCTTCCTGTCTATACTACCAGGGGCCGCGAGTCAGACACGTAAGGGGGACCTTCCTCTGCTCTATCGGGCTCATCAGTCAGGTACATGGAACTCTGACATTAGTGTTGCAAAAGGACAAGGTGGTTTTTCACCCCAGGCTGTCTTTCCTACCTAAAGTGGTAGTCTTATCTTCCTTGTGTCTTCATCCTTCTTACCTGAGAGAAGTGGCTCTCCATTGCCTGCTTGTGATCAGAGCTATCTCTTGGCCACAGCATCTATTCAGAAGTCTGGTTCTATACAGAGTCAAACCGCCTCGTCTTCCACCAATTCAAAATGGATTCGTAGGGCTATGATCCAGGCCTTTGCACTTGGGGGCTGGGAGGCTCTTATTGCACATTCCGCCTGGGCACTTAATGCGTCCTGGGCTTTTCATCATTCTGCTTTAATTGTTCAGGTTTGTAAGGCAGCCGCTTGGTCCGTTCACATGTTTACTAACTTTTATACGGTTGTTTTGTTTTTTTTCCCAATCTCTTTTTATTAACATTTTTCCTCCATCACAATCACATCGTGAAACACACATAAAAATACAAAATACATACAACAATAACATATTACAAAAAAATAAATAATTTAAATAAATGTCTCTTTCTCTTTCCTTTTACCTTCTCCCTCCCTTGGGCCAAACAAAATCAGTTACTAGCACACCCCTCACCTTCATGACTCCTCCATACCAATTCTTCCTATTTTAGCTATCATTCCTTAACTGATCTATAGCTAGTGAATTGTCTATTGACCTTTATATTTCCATCTGATCCCAAAATAAATGGTATCAGTTCTGGTAGCATCAGCCATGGTTCCCACATTTCATTAAATTTATTTGCTAAACCCCTGTTGTTATACACCTACCATTCCTTTAACAATGCATCATTTACCTGTATCCGCCATTCCTCATGTGTCTGAGTTTTGGAGGATATCCATTTTATTTTCGTGCTATAAATAGCATCTTATTAATGGGTATCTTAGTTACTGGAGTGTATAATTCTTTATCTAATTGGCCCAATAAGCACATTCTTGGATCTACCTGTACCTGTGTTTGATACACCTGATTAATAGTCTCTACCACATTTTGCCAATACCTGAACAATTTAGGGCATTTCCAAAGCATATGCATTAGGTCTGCAGATGCTCTTGAACATCTTGGGCATTCCAACATAACCCCCCCCCCCCCCTTGATATAATTTATCTGGTGTCCTATAAGCTCTATATATTATATATAATTGGGTTAAGTATTGCTGTGGAGAGATGGATATGGACTGTACATGTTCCAGTATACACTGCCATGTTTCATCTGCTTCATATGTCATTTTTCCAAGGTCTTTTTCCCATCCCCTTCTGGCTAAACAGCTGTTTACCTTCTGTGATTGCTCAGTCAAATGGACATAGAGAGTGGAAATAAGACCCCTCTTAACCTGTATCTTTACCAGGGCTTTTTTTCTCAGAGAATAGGGGCAGGAACTAAACCATGCCCGCCACACTCACATACCTGCCAAATGGCATCAACTAGTAGCTCTTCCCTCTGCATACAACCCCCTCCCTCCACTGCCCTCATCCCCCCCCCCCTCCTTAAAAGCTCCACCATCTGTCATATATCTTACCTTTGTTGCAATATTAGGCTGAAACACCTATCCGGCTGTAGTACCTCCCAGCATACTATACTCTACTACAGTCATTTGCAACGGAGATTATGCAGTAGAAGCTTCAACAACTGGTCACCAGGGAAAAAATGAGGACCACAGAGGGTGCAGCCTACCACGCACCCTCTCCTGCCCATTACTGCACCAAACCCTGGGCACCTGTTCTGTATCTCCCTTGTCCCTGTCCGGCACTCAGTGGGATCTGGGCAGGAGATCTGACCTGTGGGAGCTACTGGGAGATAAGCTATCACTTGTAAACGCAGAAGCTGGACTTCAGTGTTACAAAGTGATAGTGGTGAGCAGGGAGCAGAAGACCTGAGCCAGAGGTGGTGCAACTGAGTTCCCTCTAGTTCCTGCTGAAAAAAAGCCCTGATCTTTACAAGAAAATCCATAAGTGGCGTATTTTGTATCTTAACTTTGTTATCTTTAAACTGACTCTGTAGTGCACAGCGCAGTTGTAGATATTGATAAAATGTGTGGGAGGGCATTAAGTATTTTTTCTGCAAATCTTGAAATGTTTTGTAATATATTATCTGTATAAAGCTGTGCAATATATTTTATCCCCTTTTCTCTGCATATTCAAAAACCCTTTTAGTCTGCCACTTCCTCACAGTTTTTATTTCCCCATAGGGGAGAATAGACTGAAATATTACTATATTGCATAATATGTCTCAGAGCCCTGTGACGCATAAGAAGAATTAACTGACTCTAATTGAGCTATCAAATGAAATTGTGAAGATCTACTCAGAAATATTGATTGGATATGATCCGTCCAGTCGATCACTCCCCATCCTGCAACCTGTTGAAGTCGTGCTGCTAAAATTACATTTTAGCATTTGGAACGGCTAAACCCCCCTTATCTGTAGGGATTTGTTGTGTAGTTAGCTTAATTCTAGCATTTTGCCCTTTTCATAGCAAGGTTTGAAACAGGGAAGCTATTTTTTTAAACCATTTACGTGGTATCCAAATCAGTGAGTTATGTAGAACATAAAGTAACTGTGTGGCCCAAAACATTTTAAATATATTTACACACCCTACCACTGCTTAAGTTAATTTAGTCCATACTCTACTCTTCACCTTAAATTTATCCAATATAGGGACCAAGTTATAATTTATATATTCCCTTATGTTAAAGGAAACCCATATTCCCAGGTATGTAAAGGCTGTAACAACCTGTATTTTATGATCTATCTGGGCTAAAGCTGGTGTTAAATCAATCATCAACTGGCAATAGCACAGATTTTTCCCAATTCATAACAAACCCCGAGAAACTGCCAAGGGTCTTAATCAGTTTTATCGCAGATGGCAAGGATTGATCTGTATCTCCCAGGAATAGTAAAGCATCATCTGCGTACAAGGAAATTTTTTCCGCTCTTCCTCCTCTCTCAAATCCCCTGACAGTGGTTGTTTGTCTAATTGCTATTGCCAGTGTTTTTATAGTCAATGCGAATTGCATCGGTGATAGTGGGCACCCCTGCCTAGGACCTCTGGACAGAGAGAAATATTCTGATAATGAGCCATTTATCTGTATACATGCTCATGGAGCTGAATACATTAATCTAATCCACTTTACAAATCCTCTACCCAACCCAAACTCCTCTAGAACCTCCCATAAAAATGTCCACTCGACGCAGTCGAATGCTTTGGCTGCATCTAGGGAAAGAATAGCTCTTTTTCCCACATTGTCTAATGGCATCTGTAAATTGAGAAATAATCTTCTCAAATTTGTTGTTGTGGATCTTCCTGGTATGAAGCCTGATTGATCCAAATGTATCAACTTGTGTATGACTTTATTTTTTATCTAGATGCCAAGACCCTTGCCAGAATCTTAGCATCAGAATTTAACAATGAAATTGGGGGCGATAGGACTCTGGCAATAGATGATCCTTATCTGGCTTGGGTAGTACTTTAAACGCTTGCCGACCAGTGCATGACGATGTACGTCGGCACAATGACACGGGTGCGCAAATGGGCGTACCTGTACATCCTCTTTAAGACGCTGCATTGTGGGCGAGCGCACCCGCCGCGTACTCCGTGACCTTGCCCGCGTCTCCCGCTGACTCGAAGTCTGCCGGTGTCCCGTGATTGTGTCACGGAGCGGCAGAAAGGGCAGATAACTATGTAAACAAGGCATTTCCCTGTTCTGCCTAGCAACATGACAGAGATCTACTGCTCCCTGTCATCGGGAGCAGTGATCTCTGTCATGTTCTAGTGAGGCAATCCCCCCCACAGTTAGAATCACTCCCTAGGACACACTTAACCCCTTGATCGCCCCCTAGTGTTTAACGCTTACCTGCCAGTGTCATTTACACAGTAATCAGTGCATTTTTATAGCACTGATCGTTGTATAAAATGACAATGGTCCCAAAATAGTGTCAAAAGTATCTGATGCGTCCTCCATAATGCCGCAGTCATGATAAAAATCGCAGATCGCCGCCATTACTAATAAAAAAAAAAATTAATAATAAAAATGGCATAAATCTATCCCCTATTTTGTAGACGCTATAACTTTTGCGTAAACCAATCAATATACACTTACTGTGATTTTTTTTTACCAAAAAATTTAGAAGAATACATATCAGCCTAAACTGAGCAATAAATATTTTTTTTAGATATTTTGGGGGATATTTATTATAGCAAAAAGTAAAAAATAATGCTTCTTTTCAAAATTGGCGCTATTTATTTGTTTATAGTGCAAAAAGTAAAAACTGCAGAGGTGATCAAATACAACCAAAAGAAAGCTCTATTTGTGGGGAAAAAAGGATGTCAATTTTGTTTGGGTGCAACGTCGCACGACTGCGCAATTGTCAGTTAAAGCGATTCAGTGCCGTATCGCAAAAAGTGCTCTGGTCAGGAAGGGGTGTAAATTCTTCTGGGCTGAAGTGGATAATAAAGGCATCATTCATAGATTTCGGAAGCTTAAATGATGCATGTGCATGATTCAACACTTTCAACAGTTCTGGCATCAAAATATCTTTTTAATTTTTATACATTTCTGGTGGTAAACCATCTTAATCAGGAGCTTTCCTATTAGGGGAATCCGAAACTGCCCTATTTAATTCAAATTTTAATAGGGTTGCTATAGCTGTTTATGGATGCCAGCTTTGGCTGGAAAGTCTTGCAGGTGGCAGTTTGAGTTTTGCCTGAGGTCTGTTCCTTTTTTAGTTGGTTTATTGTGGGCCCACCACTTCTACTGTCTTTCTGGCACCACTTGGGGATGTCCTCTCCATGAGAAGTTCAGTGTCCTTTAATAAACGATAGAGGAAATTGGATTTTAGTACTCACTGTAAAATCCTTTACTGTGAGTTCATTGAAGGATATAGCACCTACTAATCCTGGGTTACAGATGGGGGGTTTGGCCACCACCAGAGGGCTCTCCCCTAGACATGATTTTAGCCCCCTACTCCTGAAGGTGGTGGAATCAAACACATCCATGAGAAGTTTAGCTATTTCATTCCATGAACTCAGAGAAAATGATTTTATGGTGAGTACAAAAATCCAATTTTTTGGGAGCTGTCTTTCGGTGGAATAGTTCAGCACTTTATTGATCATTAGCATGTACAAGAATATATGTGTACATTTTTTTGCCCCTTCTTGTCTTTATTTGCTACCTGTACTGTGTACATATGACACAGAAAAATGCTTGGTGATATGCTTTATCTTCCATTACCAGACCTTAAATCCAGGGACCGAGGTAGGGGGTGTGTAATCAAGCCTTTATAGGTAACAGATTGCAGGCTTTTGGGAACAGCTCCCTCTTTCCACTTGTTCCAAGTCATGTACTATATATTAAACAAATAATGATAATTTCAAGGTACACAAAAGAACTGCAGTAACCAGGGAGGTTAAATAGCACAAGCAATAAAATATGGTCAAAATCCCACAGTACTATAATCAGTAATAAGTACGGTACATACCTTACAAAACAAAGAATATATACACCACAGGAAATCCAAAATACAGTGTTCACTTATTATAAAAAAGATTACCTGCTAAGAGGTATATATATCCACACACACAAAAAATATATATAGAGAGAGAGAGGCGTGGGCTTTGTTCCTAGTATCTTGTTATGTTTGCAAAAACTGAAACAAGAATGTGCTATTTCGGGTAACATATTGTTGATTTTATATACAGTTGTATAATTCAGCTACAGTGCCTTGCAAAAGTATTCACCCCCCTTGGCATTTTTCATGTTTTGTTGCCTCACAACCTGGAATTAACATGGATTGTTTGATTTGTTGATGGATTGTTACAGAACATGCCCACAACTTTGAAGATGTTTTTTTTTTATTGTGAAGCAAAGAACAAACAGGACAAAATAACAGAAAAAGTAATTGTGCATAACTATTCACCCCCCTAAAATCAATACTTTTTAGAGCCACCTTTTGTGGCTATCACAGCTCCAAGTCGCTTTGGATAGGTCTCTATGAGCTTTCCATATCTTACCAATGGGATTTTTGCCCATTTCTCCTTGCAAAACTGCTCTAGCTCCTTCAAGTTGGATGTTTAAGCTTGTGAACAGAAATATTTAAGTATGACCACAGATTTTCTACAGATTTTCTATTGGATTAAGGTCTGGGCTTTGAGTAGGCCATTCCAACACATTTACATGTTTCCCCTAAACCACTCAAGTGTTGCTTTAGCAGTGTGTTTGGGGTCATTGTCCTGCTGGAAGGTGAACCTCCGTCCTAGCCTCAAATCACACACAGAGTGGTACAGGTTTTGCTAAAGAATATCCCTGTATTTAGCACCATCCATCTTTCCCTCAACCCTGACCGGTTTCCCAGTCCTGCTGAAAAACATCACCACAGCATGATGCTGCAGCCACCATGTTTCACTGTGGGGATGGTGTTCTTTGGGTGATGTGATGTGTTGGGTTTGCGCCGGACATAGCATTCTCTTTGATGGCCAAAAAATTCAATTTTAGTCTCATCAGACCAGAGCACTTTCCTCCATACATTTTGGGAGTCTCCCACATGCCTTTTCGCAAACTCAGAACGTGCCATTTTGTTTTTTGCTGAAAGTATTGGCTTTCTTCTGGCCATTCTGCCATAAAGCCCAACTCTATGGAGCGTACAGCTTATTGTCGTTCTATGTACAGATACTCCAGTCTCTGCTGTGGAACTCTGCAGCTCCTCCAGGGTTACCTTAGGTCTCTGTGCTGCCTCTCTGATTAATGCCCTCCTTGCCTGGTCCATGAGTTTTGGTGTGAGTCCGTCTTTTGGCAGGTTTGCTTTTGTGCCATGTTCTTTCCATTTGGTTATGATAGATTTGATGGTGCTCCTAGGGATCATCAAAGATTTGGATATTTTTTTATAACCAAACCCTGACTTGTACTTCTCAACAACATTGTCTCTTACTTGTTTGGAGAGTTCCTTGGTCTTCTGGCAGCGTTTGGTTAGTGGTGCCTCTTGTTTAGGTGTTGCAACCTCTGGGTCCTTTCAAAAAGGTGTGTATATGTAATGACAGATCATGTGACACTTAGATTGCACACAGGTGGACATCATTTCACTAATTATGTAACTTCTGAAGGTAATTGGTTGCACCAGAGCTTTTTATGGGCTTCATAACAAAGGGGGTGAATACATACGCACATGCCAATTATTAGTTTTTTATTTCTGAAAAATAGTTTTATGTATATATTTTTCTAATTTTACTTCACAAACTTAGACTATTGTGTTCTGATCCATCACATATACCGTATTTATTGGCGTATAACGTGTACTTTTTTTCCCCCTTAAAATCAGGGGAAAATTGTGGGTGCGTGTTATACGCCGATCCCCGCTAATTGTGATCTATCGGAGCGATCGCCGCGATCGCAGCCGACATTCACATAGCGTGTAGTTTTAAATATGGCGCCGCGGAGTTCGGAGGGATCACAGTGACTGGGCGGAGCCGAGATACACATAGTCGAGTGTACGCGGCTCTTTTCGGCACCGCTTACAGTCACGCCCAGTCCCGCCATTGGACCTGTGTTATGTTCATCATAGGGTGGGACTGGGCGGGACTGTGAGCGGCCCTGGAAAGAGCCGAGTACACTCGACTATGTGTATCTCGGCGGCGCTCGTTCAGCTCCGCCGAGTCCCTCCGAACTCCGCGGTGCCATATTTAAAACTACATGCTATGTGTATGTCGGCGTCGATCTGTCCAAGCATGTAATGGACACTGGGGGCAAGGCTGCACTGACCACTGGGGCAAGGCTGCACTGACAAGGCTGCACTGGGGCAAAGCTGCACTGACAAGGCTGCAATGGACACTGGGGCAAGGCTGCACTGACACTGAAAAGGCTGCAATGACACTGACAAGGCTGCAGATGGACACGATAAGGCTGCATTGATGGGCATTTTAATGTAAGTTTTTTTTTCCTCCTTTTTTCCCTCCTAAAAGCTATTTTTTTCCTTAAAATTCCCTCCTAAACTTGGGGAGCGTATTATACGCCGATAAATACGGGTAATTTAGATTAAAAAAACATTGAACTAAAGGCTGTAATGTAACAAAATAGGTAAAAAGCCAAGGGGGGTGAATACTTTTGCAAGGCACTGTAAATAGGCTGGTTAGCACTAAAAAAGGAAGGTAGTTTATGCTGTGTGCGTATAAGAAAGACTTGTAACTTCATCAGGGACTGTGCACCTCCTACCCCATTTCTTTCTGGACTTATGCATAAATGTCCTATGGTGACCATTAACTCCTTGGCGCCGACGTAACACAAATATGTGGCCCCAATGGACTGGGCTTTTTTTCCACAGGGCCGCATATTTGCGTATCTCCCAGCACAGAGACTGGGGTCTCACCGAGAGCCCCAGGCCCCGTTATAACGATTGAGACTCGGAACGTCCAATTCCGGGTCACCTGATCTCTGTAAAAGCCTCTGATTGGCTATCACAGTGAGCAGTTACTGTGAAGCCTGCCCCATGTTTTCTGTCTCTGAGAATGGATGAGAGAGATAGATTGTATCTTTCTCTGTCCTTGCAGAGATAGAAAACAAAATAATAATAATAATAATAATAATAATAATAATAATAATAAAAAAAATACATATATCAAGGTTCGATCTAGGTCAGTGCCAGGGTTAGTGTTTGGGTCAAAGGTCAGTATTTTTTGGACAGGATTTGTTATTTTTTTTTTTAATTAGTATCAGTGTCAGTGTCGGTGTGTTTAAGGTAGGATTGAAAAAAAAAAAAAAAAAGCAAAATGTGCACTATTGTTTCTGGGCTGTACTATGGGTACAAACAACAAAGGACATACACATATGTGGTAGCGCTGCGATCACCAGGAGCAGGAGAATTTATTTTGGCTTGTTCTTTGGTGGTAGGTTATGGTAGTAGCAAGAAATATACAGCTTAACTTAATAAATATATATATTTTTTACTATTGTGGGACAGTTTTCCTTTGATAATAAAAAAATTAATAAAAATCAGGAGATATCCGTAACCATTTACTACCAAATGAAAGCCCAATTTGTCCTGAAAAAAAATGCGGTATAATCCACCTGGATGCACAACGTGTTTGTGATGATATGTATAGTTTTACTAACACATGTCAAAGTTACAAAATTGGACGTAGGCATTACGATTTGCTTTACCCTTAGGCAAGAAGGGGTTAAAGTGTATTTCTGGGCAAAAAAAAGGTCCGTACATTTCTCTAACACTTGCACATTTTTCACATGTGTTATCCGAAATCCAGTGTGCTGCTAACTTCATGGGCACTCTTCCTGTGTTGCACTGAAATCCCAAGTACTGTTTTCAGCCCTGCCCAGTTCATATCTGTGATCTACAGAACACCCGCTCTATGATATGGAGATATAGCTGTTCTGTAGTCCTAGTAAACTTAAAGGGGTTGTAAAGGTAAAATTATTTTTTTTAAAAAATAACACACATGTTATACTTACCTTCACTGTGCAGTTCGTTCTGCACAGAGTGGCCCCGAACCTGGTCTTCTGGGGTCCCTCGGCGGCTGTTTCAGCTCCTCCCCGCAAGCACTAACCACCTTAATGCGAGCTCCCTCGCATGGTGGTGAGTGCTTGCGGGCGCGCTCCCGTGATACAGCCGGCGGCTATAGCCGCTCGCTGTATCACTCGGCCCCGCCCCTCGGCGCGCCGCGTCATCGGATGTGATTGACAGCAGCGCGAGCGAATGGCTGCGCTGCTTTCAATCCATCCACTGCAGCCAATCAGCGACCAGGCTGAGCTGCAGTGGAGATGACGAGAACGAGCAGCGAAGATTCGAGGCGTCAGGTAAGTAAAACGGGGGGGCTGGGGGCGGCGGTATTGTCAAAAGTTTTTTCACCTTAATGCATAGAATGCATTAAGGTGAAAAAATTTTTACCTTTACAACCCCTTTAATGTCCCAGGGTGACAATGCTGGTCCTCCAAAGATACAGTAGAATAAAGCCTTGTATACACTACTTGCCTACAAGGCACGAACACCCCCTTCCTGCCCAAGCCATTTTTCAGCTTTCAGCGCTGTCGCACTTTGAATGACAATTGCGCGGTCATGCAACGCTGTACCCAAATGCAATTTTTATCATTTTTTCCACACAAATAGAGCTTTCTTTTGTGGTATTTGATCATCTCTGCGTTTTTTTTTCTTGCGCTATCAACAAAAGAAGAGGGACAAGTTTGAAAAAATACAATATTTTTTACTTTTTATATATTAAATATCCTATTTTTTTTTTTTTTAAACAAATTTTTTCCTCGGTTTAGGCCGGTATGTATTTTTCTGCATATTTTTGGTAAAAAAAAAAACGCAATAAGCGTATATTGATTGGTTTGCGCAAAAGTTATAGCGTCTACAAATTAGGGGATAGATTTATAGCATTTTTTTTTTTTTTTTACTAGTAATGGCGGCGATCTGCGATTTTTTTATCGTGACTGCGATATTGCGGCGGACACATCGGACACTTTTGACACATTTTTGGGACCATTCACATTTATACAGCGTTCTGTGCTATGAAAAAGCATTGATTACTGTGTAAATGTGACTGGCAGGGAAGGGGTGAACACTAGGGGGTAATCGAGGGGTTAAATGTGTGTCCTGGGAGTGATTCTAACTGTGGGGGGAGGGGACTGACTGGGGGAGGTGACCGATCGGTGTCCCTATGTACAAGGGATACACCATCCATCTCCTCTCCTCTGACAGGACGTGGATCTGTGTGTTTACACACACAGATCCACAGTCCTGGTCAGTTACTGGGCAATCGCAGGTGCCCGGCGGACATCGCGGCCGCTGGGCACGAGCATCGGGTCCCCAGTGACACGGTGGGCGTGTGCGCGCGCCCCCTAGTGGCCCAGGAAGGAGATTGCGTCATATGACGGCAGCCCAGAACGAGAGCTGCCTCGTCCCGCCTTCATATGACAGTGGGTGGGCGGGTAGTGGTTAAAGAAACAAAACCTGACCGCTCAGGTTGGAGCTGCTGTACTAACAATCGAATGTTAGTACAGCGATCTCCCCTGCTGTGCTATTGTGTTCTGACAGGGGGACGCCCCCCCTAGAACACTCCGGTCAACACTCTAAGCCGAGAGCGCCGATTGGGAGCCGGTCAGCAGACTTTTTTCGGTCATGACCGACTGCTGTACACACGGGCTGAATGTTGGCCAGTTTCTATTAAACCGGCTAATGCCGCCCGACATTCAGCCCATGTGTACTAGGCTTGAGTGTGCATTGTCACCCTAGAAAAGGACATGTGTTCTTGGCAAAAACACCAGATTGAAAAAAAGGAAAAAAGCCTGCAACAGAAAAACTAACACAGCCACCGCATCCAAGAAGTGGTAAGCTGCAATATATCATGTTTTTTTTTTCATAGGTTCAAATATACCTTAAATTAAAGAATAGCCATAATTAGTTGATTTTGATGATTGGTATGACCCCTCTTAACTGTGGCTCTAAGCTGCAAGTGACTTATGATCAATGTGGTTTTGTGTGTAAGTTCAACTCAAAATGATTAAAAAATAATAATAGAATATAATAATAATAAAAAAATACAATGCATTGTACTTTGTTTTTGTTCACTTTTATTTGTTTATTATTTAAATAATTCGTATAAATTAACATATCAACATACCAACATGAATGTATTTTCCAGAAATACAAGGTGTTCATTTTCTATCACCACATAATAAGTTTACAAAAGCTGTCCAGCAACATTTTAAATAAATTGAACATAAAATGTGATTGATATATATATATATATATATATATATATATATATATATATATATATATATATATATATATATATATATATATATATATATATTTTTTTTTTTTTTACATAAAATGTGATTTTTTTTTTTGTTATATACATACGTGTACTTATGTATGCTGCAGGTGTTATATAATCAACACCAAGATCTTTCTATACATTTATCACCCAGCTTTCTGCGGGGTCATTTCCCACATCCAGAATACTGTTGACAAGTCTCTGCAATTCCTGTTTGCCAAAGGAAAAAGACTGGCCAGGAATGTGTCACATTTTTTAAACATTGTACTCTACTTCCCCCCATTGTTCTTGGATATCATTATGAATGGATACTGCTGAAACACTTGGCATCCATTGTGTCCCAGGTGAAAACTCATTTCCAGACACTTGTTAAATGATCTACATAGCAACAGTAAGAATAACGGATTTTTTTTTTCCCCCGGCTATAGGAAAAAACTACAGTGGGAGGAAGTGACACTTAGCAGCACAGACACATTGCACAAACATTAGCACATCAACTAGGAATCACACCAATGTGTGTTCTAGTCTGTTACAGAGATTCTCTCATGCTATCTCAATCCTGTTAACGTTCCCCTATGAACATAAATGGTTACAGGAGTTTGTCCAGGCAAGCACAATCGTTTCATGGCACCATAACTGGTGTCAAGGAAATTTTGTTGGACTAGAACTCACTAATCCATTCTATACACTGTCTTCTCTGTTCTACTGTCTTAGGCCCATCTACACGGAAGGGCCCTGCTCGAAAGTCTTCTCAATCAGCGCCCAGACTCCAGTACACACATGGTGGTGGGGTGATGTCATGAACCTGGTTCTAGATTGCCGGAACTGAGCTCTAGTCTCAATGTCGTAGCTTACACAAAACACTTGGTCTTCGTTCATGTGAAAGAGAACTTTAGTTTCTTAATAGATGATTGGGTCAGCATTTGCTGGTAGATGGGGGATTTTAAGAAGCGTGGGTAAGAGTCTTTTTCCATCAGAATACGAGTCTGTTCTTGGGCAGCGTCAAAGCAATTACGGCAGGCGGCTGAAATTCGCAGGCGTGTGTGTTCTCTGGTCTGATGGTCAATGTTGACCTGTGAAGACAAAAAATAGATGTTGACAATTAGCTTACCATCCAAACACCAATAGCAGTCAGAAGTGTATAGTATAGCTAAGGCAAACATGTTTTTAGTTAGATGGAGGCAAACTAGAACACTGGTCAGGTTTTTATTGCTGTCTGTGCCTTGGTTAGGGAGATTCACCCTCTCTATTTGTCTTGTTTACCATTACCACCGAAAGTGAAAATGAAATAAAGTCCCAAATTTGGGCTTTGCACCAGAACAGGAAAAGAGGGAAACGCTCATTTCAGTGGGGGCACTAGTTTCGGTAACCCACATTGAAGAAATGTCATCTCACTTCCTGTTTTTTAAAAGGAGTGCCCAAAAATACAATAATAAGCAGGGGGTACCTTCTTCCTATCAAGTTGTAGAAAATGTTTTGTACTGAGGCCACAGTGGACTACCATGTTAATAATGGTACCATGGTTTAATGGTAAAATACCATACATAAACTATTCATAAAAAGCTCTATAAAGTTATGTCTCAAATACTTTACAGAGCTTTTTATAAATAAATTATGTATGTATTTTAACACATAAACCGTAAACTGAATAAAATTCTACTTTTTTATCAATATTTGTTTACCCAAGTGTTTGTATGGTACCATTTAAGTCCACTGTGGCCTCAATGCAAAAGATTTTCTCACTTCCTGTTTTGGCTATTGGACAGGAAGTAAAGGAAAATCTCCGCCAAAGAAACAGAGAAGGAAAAAAAAACCCTTACTCTATCCAAAGTGAAAAAAAAAAAGTTTTGTCTTTAGTTCTACTTTAAATATATTTTTGTGCCATGGGCATACCATGTAACAACAACTCTTGCAGCAGCAGAAATGTTTCATGCTAATACATTTTCAGCTGCTGATATTATCATCATTACACCTTGTCCTTTTTTATTTAGGTGATCTAAGCATTTGTTCATTTTGGTACAATTGTATCAACTATATTTTTTAACGGACATCAGCCTAAACGGATTACAGAATTTATGATTTTTTTTTTAAAGTTGGTTGTTCCCTGTTTTTTTTTTGTGACCTGTGAAGTTCCCCTTTGTTGTAGGGTTTAGGGTTTATATTCATACAAAGGTATTTGGAAAGAGCTTGTCAAGCAAAAATTAGAAAACGGCTCCTTCAGTTAAGGAAAATACTAAATATATTTGAGATAGATTTGAAGAAGCATAACCACGTAGGCTTGATTTTCTTTTAGAAGACTCAGTGCACATTTTCCTAGTCCGTCAGTTATTTTAATTAACTCTGAACAGTCTCAAGTCTCCAGGGCGTTGTTTAGACTGTACATGCATAATGAGTTGCATACATAATGAGTTAATCCCATTTAAAACTTTGGATGTCTGACCCTTGGAATCCCAGCTGTATAATGTAGCTTCTTATCGGGATGCTAAATATAGTAAGCACTGCTTACCTCTCGTGGGGCTCCAGTCTGCAGGAATTCCTGAAATATGCACTGAGCTTTGGCAGGAAGCTTATTGACTGAAGGCGTCTTCTTGTATTCTTCACAGGCTACCCAGAACTCCAGATTTTCCTCGCTGAACTCTGTTTTCAGGAAGGTGCGGAAGGCTGAGAGTCCATCTGTAGACAGGATGAGAGGCAGACGTTAAAAGGAGCCCTTCACAAATCACCTCCCACACTCAATTCACTTCCTATGGAGAGCCCACCATGCTATTTAAAGTGAATCTATGGCATAACTCTTTTGTATACATGTAATAGAATGGTCAGGGGGTTAGAACCTCTGTCATGTTTTTATTGCTGTTTGTGTCCCTGTTAGGAAGATTAGGGCTCTCTGGTGACCATTGTCACCGGGACTAAAAGTGAGGAAATTTACCATTTGGGACGTTTACGCCAGTGACATATGTCTGGACATGTTCCTTCTTTCTGTTGTGTCCACATGACTAACCAGAAAGAAGAGAATGAAGAGAAATAAGTGAAATCTACCAAGTGGGATGGTTTTTAACCATCCCAAAATAAAAGAGGTTTGGCTATATATATATAATATTTTTATGCATTTAAGTGTAAGCCAACCACAGTGTTCTACTTACATTCATTTAATATATTTTGATTATTTTATTTGCCTTATATATAATATATATATATACATATACAGCAGGCAAATTCACTATAAATACTCAAAATACATTAATGAATGTAAGTAGAACACTGTGGTTGGCTTATACTTATATGCATGAATTAAAATTATATATATATATATATATATATATATATATATATATATATATATATATATATATATATATATATATATATATATATATATATATATATATATATATATATATATATATATATGTGTGTGTATCTAAAGCCAAATCCCCTTTTATTTTGGGATGGTTAAAAATCCACTTTTATTTCGCTTCATTTTCTTTTTTCTGGTTATTTATGTGGACTGTGGACACAACAGAAAGAAGAAACATGTCCAGACATATGTTAAAGGAGTAAGTGTCCCAAATGGTATATTTCCCCTCTATTCCCCCACTTTTAGTCCCAGTGACAATGGTCACCAGAGAACCATAGAAGAGAACAGAGAAGGCCTGATTGCTTTGCACTGATGCTAATTACCATAGAGCACCTCATCTTCAAGACTTTGCTATATATATATTGCATTGTAATGGTCTGAACAACATACTGTATATACGACTTACTAAGGCTTTACCAAGACTGCAGCAGACGGAATTTCGGAGCAGTTGTGCATGACAAGCAAACAGCTTCAAGCTTTTATTTTCAAAGCTTAACTGAACAAGCTGAAGCTAGAAGCTGATTGGTTACTATGCAATGCTGCCCCAGACCCTGTATGCTCCAGTTTTAGTAAATTCTGACCAAAGTTTTAATAGGCAAATACAATATGAATACAAAAAGTAAATGTGACTAGAACACTGTGGTTGGCTTATACTTAAATGCATTAAATAAGATCAATACTTTTTTTAAAGACATTAATAGACATTATAATAAAAATGTTCTGACAAACAAATAGACTTTCTGGCTTTTGTAATATTAAAGAGTGCAGGGAACCATGATAGCAACCCTCTAAAAATAATTATTTTAACTGTTTTCAAACTTGTGAAAAGTGATTGTTGTCTGAGTCACAGCAAATCGTTACTGTCTAGTTAAAAATCCTACCTTTTCTTTTATCTTCATGCATGATTTTGGTTAGTGCATATGTAGCCCCTTGCGTTATCCCCCCTATAGCATTCTCTGTGTTGCATCTCCCTATGCACACCTTTCCTAACAAATGAAGGATTCACCAAACCCCTGCTCACCTTTGCTGCTCAGGAGTTGATTGAATGATTCTTTCCACTTCATGACCTCCTTCATGCAGTTTCTGGAGAGAGATAAAAATAATAAGATTTGTATACATTTTTTTTTTTACTTTCTATATGTTCCATAGCAACAGATGTGGTCTTGTTTAATAATGCAATCCTCTCTGACCCATAGCATCCAATTTAAAGTCATTAGTCACTTACTCAAATATAATTATTGCATTGGCTTATTAAACCTGCCTGTCTATAAATAGAAAGGACATTGCACCATGGCGTACTGTACATGTCACCGACACAATTTACTCACGTCAGAGACAAATTTGCAATCACAACCCAACAGGTGAGATAAAATGTTGCAATAGCAGCGCATTAGCGCATAATGAAATAACCTGTAATTAATTCTTAAGGGATTTAGCAATTTTGGGGGCAAAAAAATAAATACATTTTGGGTTATTTTTCAATGTTTGAGTTTTGACTCGCCTCCAAATGCATCTATTTACTAAAACTGGTGCACACAGAATCTGGTGCAGCTGTGCATATTAACCAATCAGCTTCTAACTTCAGCTTTTTCAATCAAGCTTTGACAATAAAACCTGGAAGCTGATTGGTTACAATGCACAGCTGCACCAGGTTCTGTGTGCACCAGTTTTATTAAATCTAGGTTTGATTGATATTTGAACACAATAGGCAAGCAATCTCCGAATGGGCGACCCCTTGGCTTACCTGTGACCGTCTTTCTTTTTGTAAAAGCTGGAGGGGACCAGCTTGTGCCCAACGT
The DNA here is from genome assembly GCA_037952925.1 of Lithobates clamitans. Taxonomy (NCBI): domain Eukaryota; kingdom Metazoa; phylum Chordata; class Amphibia; order Anura; family Ranidae; genus Lithobates; species Lithobates clamitans. The sequence goes on from JBBGZY010000992.1 coordinate 3,497,724, forward strand.
CCACTTTGTGAATTAGGGTGCTGATCGATGATCGCAGGTCCTTGGCTTTATCACACAAAAAGGCGTCAGGATTGAGGGAATTCAGATACATCATTGTTTTGCGCGGAGTCCTATGCTGTCCGGCGTGCCTGCCCAGATGGTAAGCGGCGAGAGTTTTTTTTCAATAGGGTTCCTTGCCGAGCGGATGGCTTATCGTTCCAAGAGAGAACAATGAAAGTCTGCTAGTCCTTTGTGCATGCTTTTTGAAACTGGTTCCAGAATCTGGCATCCTGCCTTTTATCTGAGAGCGTGCAGATTAGTTCAGCCTCCCTAGGAGGAGGATCATAACGTGACATCCATGGGAGGAAAAAGGGACAAGAGGAGCAAACCTCCTCCAAAGCCAGCTGTGCCAGTGCAGACTGTGCCGTGTTATTATGTGACAAGCTGACATTCCGCTCTTCTCACATTTAACCGTTGTAGATCTATTGTGTTCGCATAATAAGAAGAGCACAGTGAAACCGAATGGAGCCCACTGCTGACAAATAAAGATATGTAGACGCAATCACCTTACCGCTCAACAAAGAGGGACATTCATCCAAAGAGCAGAACAATCCCCAAAACTCAAATGTCATTATACAGTATTTCTCTTTACCTGCTGAGACTCTGATAATAGGAAGTTATTGTAGTTGATTATTCTATCAGATTTCTGCTTTTTAACGCGTTTATGTTTAAAGGGAAACTATTTAATAATTGATTTGTTTGTTTTTTAGTTTGTTTTTGTTTTTTTTGTTATTTTTTATTGTGTTTTGTTTTAGCTCTACATCTGAACAATCCCTACAACTCATTTGTCATTATACAGCATTTCTCTTTACCTGCTGAGACTCTGATAACAGAAAGTTAATGTGGTTGATTATTCTTTCAGCTTTCTGCATTTTAACTCTTTGATCTTTAAAGGGAAACTATTTATTTGTTTTTTAGCTTTTTTTTTTTTTTTAGATCTCCATGTGAATAGTCTTAGCTTAATAGAAATAATTGGATCATTGGGGGGATTTAATTTACTAAAATTGGAGTACTCGGAATCTGATGCAGCTCTGCATGGCAACCAATCAGTTTCCAGCAACAGCTTCTTCAATTACGCTTTGACAATAAAAATTGGAAGCTAATTGGTTTCTTTGCACCAGATTTTTCACACTCCAGTTTTAGTAACGCTCCACCACTGTGTACTTGTGTTTTAAAACCTATTTTCTATGTACTGTTTGTAATTATAAATGTACAGGAGAGCATCTATAGTTACTCTTTATGCATACTGGCTTTTCTTCTTTCTTAAAGTGACATGTAGGCTAGGTTCACATCTATGCGTTTTTTTTGTTTGTTTTTTTTTCATTTGCAGTAATGCACTACAATCCATTTATCCTTCTTTCTTATGGGTCTCAATCAAATCTGTGCAGTTTGCTGCAATGGGTTTTTGGAAAGATGCAGGGACTTTTTTTACATGCAGCATGGTGCTTTTTTGGATCCTTTGATATCAATAGAATCACAGCAAAAATGCATATACATGCATTTTTGATGCATTTTTGCTGTTTTCTTACATGACAACAGACTTCTCCTCTTAGCAACACAAACACATAGGGGTTGATTTACTAACTGGAGAGTGCAAAATATGGTGCAGCTGTGCATAGTAGCCAACCCGCTTCTAACTTTAAATGATATTAAAGCTTTTGTTCCCCAACACTTCACATTCCTGATATGTGCCTGCTGTACCATGTACTTGTATGAGAAAATATCCTGTTTTTTTTTGTATTGCTTCCTTTGTGTGAAATCTCTGGCGTTCCTGCCAGTAGCTCTGCTTTCCACACTAAGCAGGAGAACGCACTGTGGTCAGCTCTCTAGCTATGCTGGGAGCTGAGTGTACTCTCCTCCAATGATCAGACTTGTCCTGACATGCTCGCCCAGCAGTCATACACTGGGAATCTCAGTGTGCTGCTGCTTCTCCTCCCCCCAGCTCTTATGCAGCTGAGAACAGAGAGAATGTGATCACTTATATAAAAAGGGAAAAAAAGGTATTAATAATTTTTCTTATATCTATGCAAAAATCTTTTGTATTTCATTTCTATTTTACATTTTCTAGCTTACACTTCTAAGCTCCTAGAAGATGTTATTTGCATTTTTTTTCTGCTCCTAGAAGCTTAACCCCTTCAGATCCGCGCTATAGCTGAATGACGGCTACAGAGTGGACCTACTTTCCTGGGAGGCCATCAATAGACGTCTTCCCCTTTGCACGCGCTGTGATCACCGGGTCAATGAGACTCGGGTGATCACAGATCGGAGTAAGGGGCCGATCTTGTTTTTTTTTACTCATGCTGACAGCGTGAGGAGAAAAAAAGCCGATCACAGGCTTCTGTGTAAGGCACATCTGTCCCGAAGAGGAAGATGCACAGCCATCTCATCTGTGCCCACCAGTGCCACCTGCCAGTGCCAAATGTCAGTGCCCACAGTGCATAACAGTGCCACGAATCAGTGCCCACCAGTGCATAACAGTGCCAGCATTCAGTGCCACCTATCAATGCCCACCAGTGGTGCAAATTAGTGCCTCATCAGTGCCACCTAGCCCTGCTGCCTATCAGTGTCACCTACCAGTGCCAATCAGTGCCCATCACCGCCACCCATCAGTGCCAGCTATCAGTGCTATCTATCATTGCCCTTCAGTGCCGTCCATCAGTGCCACCTTTCAGTGCCCACCAATGCCACCTCATCAGTGCCACCTCATCAGTGCCCACCAGTGCTGCCTATCAGTGCCCATCAGTGCCGTCTTAATAGTGCCCATCAATGCAATCTATCGGTGCCCATCAGTGCAGCCTATCAGTTCAGCCTCATCAGCATACATCAATGAAGGAGAAAATTTACCTGTTTGCAAAATTTAATAACAAAATATAAAACGGTTTTGTATTTTTTTTTTTTTGATTTTCGTTTTTTTTTAATTTTTTTTTTAACAAAAATTAAAAAACACAGAGGTGATCAAATACCACCAAAAGAAAGCTCTATTTGTGGGAATAAAAATTATAAAAATTTTATTTGGGTACAGTGTTGTAAGGCCGCGCAATTGTTGTTCAAATAGTGACAGCGCTAAAAGCTGAAAACTGGCCCGGGCAGGAGGGGGGTTTAAGTGCCCAGTAAGCAAGTGGTTAATAGTGTTATCCAATTTGTCCATGCACACTACTTTAGGCTATTAGCATTTTTTGAGCTTCAGCGTTTAGGAGCAAAAAAAGAGTTTTTTGGAGTGTTTTTCCACCAGAAAAATACTTCTCCTTTAATGGCCCAGTAATCTTTTTTTTCATCAAATAATTACATAATGTTTTTTTTCTGTCTCCTGTAACGTCTTGTGAGCTCCCAAACCTCCCCTTTTCCCATCGCTTCTGCTTGTTTGGAACAATTAGTATAGGTTAGTTGCGATCGTGTGCACTAATCTATGTACATGACCCATCCCATAGTCCCTTGTCCATCTCAGAAGCAAGTAAGAGAAGGGTGGCTACATTGCTACATACAGTAGGACCATGGAGAACACATCCACCCTCTAACAAGAAGTCGGATCACAACAGAAAAAAAAAGGAATTTGGAGATTTGGAGGAGGCTGAGAGCAATAGAAGGCACTTTTTGAGTTAAAGCGGAGTTCCAATAAAAAAAAAAAAATAAATAAAAGTCAGCAGCTACAAATACTGCAGCTGGTGACTTTTATTTAATAATCGGACACTTACCTGTCCCAGGGTCCAGCGATGCAGGGGAACGAAGCCGGGCACAGACTGCGCATGCGCGAGCCGCGATGCGTGCTGTCACTGACGGGGCAATCATCTGGGACCTGTGACGTGTCCCAGACGATTGCCGAGAGGGAGAGGTGATCTCCCTTCCGGCGCCGCGGGGCGCCACAGAGCCCCAGGAGGAAGTGAGAGCTGGAACCCTCTAAAAAACCCTCTTCCCTTAAAGCAGAAGTTCCATTTTTGGGTGGAACTACATAGACTATGGGTTTCACCCATGTTCCATGGGTGGAACTTCAAAAATACATACTTGAATAGATTTATTTTTTTTTAGCTGGCCATACATGTGTAGATTTATCTTGTTTAGTCACCCTGGACAAAAAAAAAAATCTATTGATATTGATGGTGCTGGCTATTGTATTTAGTGGCCGTTGCTCCAGCGGTTGCTAAATCCCCAGCAGTGACCTTGTCTGTTCAGCTGAAAATTTTCCGACCAGCTCCTTCAATTAAATTCAATGGATAGGTCTTTTTTGTTGAGTGGGAGGAGGGTCTCAATGGGAACACCCACAGCTCAAAATTTTGGTCAATACAGCTGAATATCAAACCATGTATGGCGCCACTTGTATTATTTATTTATTACAGCTATTTATAGAGCACAGACAATTTACGTCACACTTTACATACTGTGCATTCATACCATTCCCTGCCCTCGGGGAGTTTTTACAGTATTGTGTCCCTACCCTCATATACACTACATAAACATCCTCGGGCCAATTTATACAGGAGGCAACTAACCTACCACCATGTCTTTGTAGTGTTGGAGGAATCCGGAAAACCTGGAGGATACTTACGTATGCACTGTGATAACATTCAAATGCCATATCCATCGTGTCTTGAGTGATATTTGAACCAAAGACCTCAGTGCTGCAGGTCAGGAGTTGATTGAACCGATAGGAGCTCATTCAGACCGCCGAATATGGGCAGCTAGACTGCAGCATTCAATTTCAGTTGAACTCTGCAACTGGATGCAGCAACATTTGTGCTGTGGCCTTGTACAAGCTGGATGTTTTACAGCGACTTTTTGTAAGTGGTTATAAATGTTGACCCTGGGTGAAAACTTTCAACATCTATGGACCTGGCCCTAGTAGATATCAGTGGCCCTATTCACATCTAATTGTTTGAATGTGAACAGCGGAGGAACCATAATCTGTCCTTAGGGTGCAGGTCCCACAGGTAATCGCTCCCTGTGCTGCTGCGTGTGCTGTCAGCCTGTCAATGCTTCGTGTACAGTATGAGAAAATTTAGATTTGAAGGACTTCAGAGGTGGTCATGGAACACCACCACCACAAGAAATAAAAAATTGGGAAACTTTCTAACAATAAAATCATACAATTTTTATTTTTTTATAAATGTCATCATAAAAGAAAATAACCTCTTTTCTGCCACCGTCTCCTGGCTCTTTAAAATGTTACTAAACCCAGGACCCTGCATTCGCTATATCTGGTCTCCCACAGTACACAGAACATGGAAATGCAATTATTTTAGTAAATATAAACTGCTAGATACCTTTTCTCATCAGTATATAGCAGTCTTGTGACTTCTATCTGTGTCCGGCCGAGCAATGGTTAAAACTTGTGGGAGGAGTTTTCATTCAGGATGCAGGACCCTTGACCCTCTGTCTGGACAGCGCTGATTGGCCCTGTGCTTACCACATGCACCCAAGAAAAAAAGAAACTCTCTAGCAATACACACCAAACTGAGCATGTGCAGCTTGCCCCCAAGGGTCTCTTCTATCAGAAGATGGATTGGTGACAGAGGAAGAAGGGGAGGATCAGAGAAGACAGGATCAAACAGCCTTTTTACACAATGCAGAGGATTAACCCCTTAGGTTCCACGGTGAGTGTTTTCTTACCTGAACCTGACCTTTCCAGCATCAAGGACAAGCCCAGTGGCTCCAGTCGCTGTCTCAGGTCCTCATTGGATAACTGCAACTGCATTAATCTGTATATGCAGTAAAGCATGTATGTTATCCAATGAGGACCTGAGACAGCGGCTGGAGCCGCTGGGCTTGTCCTCGATGCTGGAAAGGTCAGGTTCAGGTAAGAAAAAGGGGGGCTGCTGCAGCACAGGAGGTTTTTCTCCTTAATGCGTAGTATGCATTAAGGTGAAGAGCCTCGAGACTTTACAACTCCTATAAGGCGTCAGCATATACTAAGGCCCCTTTCACACTGGGGGGGGGGGGGGGGCGGCGTCGGCAGTAAAGTGCCGCTATTGTTAGCGGTGCTTTACCATCGGTATTCGGTGGTTTTACCCCCCGCTAGCGGCCGAGAAAGGGTTAACCTCCCTGGCGGTATGATTATTTCTGATTTTAGGTGCTGAAAGCGGTACAATTATTTTGCACAGAAATTTGGCGTTTTATATTGTAGGCCTGTAATTCTTAGGAATAGTTCACTTAAATCTGTCCAAACAAGAGTCTAGTAGACATCCCGGGTATGATAAAGTTTGAAAAACGAAATAAAAAATTATAATATAATAAATAACTATAAATAATGATAACAAATAATAATATAATAATAATAAAAATTATATAATAATGTAATCAAATCAAAAACACTGAAATTTGCTCAGTTGCAGAATTGTCGCTTTTGTTACTTTTAGTGTTTGGTGACGGATTTCCCCACAAATCACTATCACTCAATTCTGCGAGTGATTCTAATTTATTATCGCTTTTTTCTAGCTAGTCTAAAAGCACTTTTGATGTAAAGAGACAGTTTTGGTTGCTATGGACAATCTCCAGTTTCCTGGCAGAAAGAACAGTTTTATATATATAAAACTGCATGCAGGACACTGGGCAGACCACTGGGGACCAAAGGGGATGTGTAGTTATTTGATACAGTACTGTAATCTGTAAGATTACAGTATGCTGTATCTATACTATGTGTTTCACTTTTGAATTTACCGCCGAACTCCGTCCCCGTGCGTCGCAACGCTCGCAGGGAACGGAGCTCGGCACTGTGAATCGAGCGAGACACAGCGGCTCGCCGATCACAGCGGGGAGACATCGCAGGAACCAGGGGACAAGGTAAGTATGCTCTTCCTGGATCCTGCGATGCAAGCCCGAGTCTGGCTCGGGGATACCGCTTTTGGTATGAAAAATCCAACCCGTGCCAGACTCGGGAATACCGCCAGGGAGGTTAAAAACCACCGCAAAGCGCCTCTGCGGAGGCACTTTGCCGGCGGTATAGCCGCGCTGTCCCATTGATTTCTAAGGGCAGGAGTGGTGAAGGAGCGATGTATACACCGCTCCTTCACCGCTCCGAAGATGCTACTAGCAGGACTTTTTTTCCCGTCCTGCTAGCGCACCGCTCCAGTGTGAAAGCCCTCGGGGCTTTCACACTGGAGAGACAGCAGCGGCTGTTTCGGGTCGGTTTGCAGGTGCTATTTTTAGCGCAATAGAGCCTGCAAACCGCCCCTGTGTGAAAGAGACCTAAGACATTTTGGATAATTTCATGCTCCCAACTTTGTGGAAACTGTTTTGGGCCCCTTCCTGTTCCAACATGACTGCACACCAGTGCACAAAGCAAGGTCCATAAAGACATGGATGAGCGAGTTTGGGGTGGAGGAACTTGACTGGCCTACACAGAGCCCTGACCTCAGTTTGATAGAATACCTTTTGGGATGAATTACAGCGGTGACTGTGAGCCAGGCCTTCTCATCCAACATCAGTCCCTGTCCTCACAAATGAGCTTCTGGAAGAATGGTCAAACTTTCCCATAGACACACTCCTAAACCTTGTGGACAGCCTTACCAGAAGAGTTGAAGCTGTTATAGCTGCAAAGGGTGGGCCAACTCAATATTGAACCCTACAGACTGAGACTGGGATGCCATTAAAGTTCATGTGCGTGTAAAGGCAGGCGTCCCAATACTTTTGGTAATATAGTGTCAATCAGATAATTAGGGTTTATCTAAGGGAGAACACCTACCCAATCTTGGGCCAGACACCAATAGAGGACGAGGAGTGTGTCCCCCCTATGTGTGAGCGCAGGGACCACTCCAAAGGAAGCACTGCAGCAAAAATAAGGAGAACAACCCAAAAAAAAAAAAAGATCCAAAATGAGTAAAAAAAATATTACTCTAATATCAATACAGAAAATAAACTAATATGGCTGTAATAAAAATCTCAATTAACTTTCTCATATGTGATCTTTTGGGCGTGGTGCTTTTGTTACCTGCCCGTGAATAGCCCTCTTAAATTTGAAAAGAGAGTAATGCTGGCCATACATGAATTATTTTATTTTGTTCAACCAAAGGGTTGAACGAAAAGAAAAAAGACCCAATTCCCCCATCCACATACTCAATGAGTTATTGTATTCTAATGAGAAGGAGCCGTCCCCGCCTTCAGAATACAATGATCAGTGTTGACACCTATAGCCAGGACACTGACCATTCAGGAAAAGCCGGATAGGCTGGTCTTACAGAAGTCAATCAATAGATCGGATACATGGATCAAAGTTTCAAGAATCGGCTGAATTTCGGTCCATGCATGGCCAGCTTTACAGACTGGGGCTGTCCGCACTCACCTGGGCTCCCAGACAAAGGGGTTTATTTATTAAAGACAAATAGACTGTGCACTTTGCAAGAGCAGTTGCTCCAGAGCTTAGTAAATGAGCAGAAACTCTGCTGACTTCCATCATCCAATTTTCCTTGCACAGGATTGGGTATTTTCAAAGTGAAGCTTTACCTAATTTACTAAGCTCTGGAGCAACTGCACTTGTACAATGCAATTGCACTCTGCAAAGTGCACAGTCTATTTGCCTTTAGTAAATCGACCCCAATGTCTGTATTTCTTCTGTATTCACAATCAACGTCTACTGCATCTACTGCAGTGAGATACTGGCTCAGAGATGGCACTATCATGTAAATTATGTTGCCTGTGCTGTTCACAAATGTCTGACACAGGTCTGCCCCTGCTGCAACCTCTCACCTGAAAATTTCTACACAGTTACAATGTTGCAGTGTACTGTTGCTGTATATTGAACATATTAGGAATTTATTTATGCAGGCTTGGAAATGTACTGAGAGATCTACATTAACCTCCCTAGCGGTTTTCCCAAGTGTGGCTTGGGGTTAAATTTCAGCACCATTAGCGGTAACCCCGAGCCACACTCGGGATTACATTGCAGGATTCTGGCGTGGTGTACTTACCTTATCCCCAGAATCCAGTGATGTCCCCCCGCGGTGCCTGCGGGCTCTGTCCTCTGCCCGATGCCTCTGTGTGCCGGGCTCCATTCCCTGCGAACGTACGGGGGCGGAGCCCGGCGGCAAACTCAAAAAAGTGAAAAAACATAATGCATACATTACAGTGTAATCTTACAGATTACAGTACTGTATGAAATCATTTCACATCCCTTTTGTCCCCAGTGCTTTGTCCTATGCCCTGCATGCAGTTTAATATTATATATACTGCCTGGAAACTGGAGATTGTCCATAGCAACCAAAAAGTGTCCCTTTACGTCAAAAGTAGTTTTAGACCAGATAGAAAACAGCGATAATAAATTAGAACACTTGCAGAATTGAGCGATAGTGAATCGTGGGGAAATTAATTTTATTATTATTATTTTTTATAATTATTTATATTTATTTATTATATTATAATTTATGATTTTGTGTTCCAAACTTCATCATACCCGGGATGCAGGCATGGACTGGCCATCGGGACTACCGGGAGTTTCCCGGTGGACCGATGGCTCAGTGGGCCAGTCATGTGCAGTCCTCGAGCCGCTCCTCACTAACAGTGAGTGATCGCGATTTCACTCCTGTCAGGAGGAGCTGCTTCCGTCACTTGCTGGAGAGAGGATTAGGCGTTATGCTCCCTCCAGCCTGCAGGGGGAGATGGACAGCCGGCAGACTTTCCTTTCTCTCTCCCCTTAGCACTTGTTATCACATGACTGGAGAGAGGAACAGAAGCTGCCTTCAAAACTGTGAGTACATGTGGGAGGGGGAGGAGAGGGAGGACTCTCTGATGTGAAGGGGACTTCTGATGGGGACTCTCTGATGTGAAGGGACTTCTGATGGGGACTCTCTGATGTGAAGGGGATTCTGATGGGGACTCTCTGATGTGAAGGGGACTGCTGGTGGGGACTCTCTGATGTGAAGGGGACTGCTGGTGGGGACTCTCTGATGTGAAGGGGACTTCTGATGGGGACTCTGATGTGAAGGGGCTTCTGATGGGGACTCTCTGATGTGAAGGGGACTGCTGGTGGGGACTCTCTGATGTGAAGGGGCTTCTGGTGGGGACTCTCTGATGTGAAGGAGCTTCTGATGGGGACTCTGATGTGAAGGGGCTTCTGATGGGGACTCTCTGATGTGAAGGGGACTGCTGGTGGGGACTCTCTGATGTGAAGGGGCTTCTGGTGGGGACTCTCTGATGTGAAGGAGACTGCTGGTGGGGACTCTCTGATGTGAAGGGGACTGCTGGTGGGGACTCTCTGATGTGAAGGGGACTGCTGGTGGGGACTCTCTGATGTGAAGGGGCCTGCTGGTGGGGACTCTCTGATGTGAAGGGGACTTCTGATGAGGACTCTGATGTGAAGGGGACTTCTGATGGGGACTCTGATGTGAAGGGGACTTCTGATGGGGACTCTGATGTGAAAGGGACTTCTGATGGGGACTCTGATGTGAAGGGGACTTCTGATGGGGACTCTGATGTGAAGAGGACTCTGATGTAAAGGGGACTTCTGATGGGAACTCTTTGATGTGAAGGGACTGCTGGTAGGGACTCTCCGATGTGAAGGGGACTGCTGGTGGGGACTCTCTGATGTAAAGGGGACTGCTGGTGGAGACTCGGATGTGAAGGGGACTTCTGATGGGGACTCTCTGATGTAAGGTGGGCGTTGTTGGGGACATTCAAAATTAAAGTGGGCCAGTCATGATGAAGTCCAGGGCTAAATATTTGTCCCAGTCCAGCCCTGCCGGGATGTCTACTAGACACTTGGTGTAAGTGTGTTATTGCTAAGAATTACAGGCCTACAATAAAAAACGCCAAATTTCTATACAAAATAATTGTACTGCTTTGAAACGCAAAAATCTGACATAATCATACCGCCAGGGAGGTTACGGTACACATGACAATAACTATTTAAAATATGCACACGTTTATGTTATATATAGAAACATGTTGTAGAAATAAATGTGGAGGGACAAACATGACTACATTCTGAGATGACATCTGTCACCTTTCACTGAGTTCACTGAGTTCTCTGGATTCCAGGTAGTCAAAAGTTCTTACTGAATGTACAATAAACTGTCTTTAGCTACACTATATTACCAAAAGTATTGGGACGCCTGCCTTTACACGCACATGAACCTTTAACGGCAACCCAGTCTTAGTCTGTAGGGTTCAATATTGAGTTGGCCTTCCCTTTGCAGCTATAACAGCTTCAACTCTTCTGGGAAGTCTGTCCACAATGTTTAGGAGTGTGTCTATGGGAATATTTGACCATTGTTCCAGAAGCTCATTTGTGAGGTCAGGCACTAATGTTGGATGAGAAGGCCTGGCTCGCAGTCTCTGCTCTAATTCATCCCAAAGGTGTTTTATCGGGTTGAGGTCAGGACTCTGTGCAGGCCAGTCAAGTTCCTCCACCTCAAACTCGCTCATCCATGTCTCTATGGACCTTGCTTTGTGACACTGTTTGTCGCCGTTGTGCGGGCGTGCACAATTTTAAAGGGTGACATATTTGGTACTCAGCGTGACATCTTTTATAATTTAAAAAAAAAATGGGTTATGCATTGTGTTTTTTTTGCATTGAAATTTTAAAAAGTGTATTTTTTTCCCCAAAAACTGTGTTTGATAAACCGCTGCACAAATACCGTTTGACATAAAAAAATTGCAAAGCACACCAATTTATTCTCTAGAACCTCTGCTTTAAAAAATATATAATGTTTGGGTGCTCTAACGAATTCTCTTGAAAAAAGGCATGTACTTGGACACAGTCACAAAAACGTAAATGAGATCTATAAGAACAGTTTAGGCAGTCCATCTCATTACCTAGGTGTTAGTAAATCTAAAGGAGATTACACAGTGATTGGATAATCAGATTTTAAACTGCCATTAAACTCTGGTTTAAAAAAAAAATTCTATTCAAGTTTGTATTCCCGCACATTCCATTTTTGGCAGCCCTTTCATTTTAATGGGCCGCCAAATTAGCGGGAATGCGCAAAGAGTATGGCAAACGCAACTTTTAAAACTGTGCAGTACCATGCGTTTTGGTGGCCGCAAATACACACGTTTGTTAGATGTGTTTGGCGAGACATTAACAATTATTGGCACCTGCGTGCATCTAATAAGGGCAGAATGTTACCATGCAGTGTAGGAAACGCGCATGGAAACCTGCGTTTTCCACACTGCATATGGTGTGAAATTGTCCTTAAAGTATTACTAAACCCAGGACCCTGCATTCACTATATCTGGTCTCCCACAGTACACAGAACATGGAAATGCAATTATTTTAGTAAATATAAACTGCTAAATACCTTTTCTCATCAGCAGTATATAGCAGTCTTGTGATTTCTATCAGTTCCTGGTGAAGCTTGTAGGAGGAGTTTTCATACAGCACTGACAGTCCTATGAGGCTGCAGGGCTTCTGACCTTCTGTCTGGACATGTCTGGACAGTGCTTATTGGCCCAGTGCTGACCTCAAAGCCTTTCTAGCAATACGCACCAAACTGAGCATATGCAGTTTGACTACAAAGGCTCCATCTTGTCCAGACTTGTCCAGGGGGATAGTGTGGGGAGGGGAGGATCTGTGCATACAAGATCAAACAACCTTTTTACACAATGCAGAGAATAAACCCCTTAGGATCCACAGTGAGTATAACAAGCGTGCTTTACTGCATATACAGTGGGGAGAACAAGTATTTGATACACTGACGATTTTGCAGGTTTTCCTACTTACAAAGCATGTAGAGGTCTGTAAATTTTATCATATGCACTCTTCAACTGTGAGAGACGGAATCTAAAACAAAAATCCAGAAAATCACATTGTATGCATTTTAAGTAATTACTTTGCATTTTATTGCATGACATAAGTATTTGATACATCAGAAAAGTAGAACTTAATATTTGGTACAGAAACCTTTGTTTGCAATTACAAAGATCATATGTTTCCTGTAGTTCTTGACCAGGTTTGCACACACTGCAGCAGGGATTTTGGCCCACTCTTCCATACAGACCTTCTCCAGATCCTTCAGGTTTCAGGGCTGTCGCTGGGCAATACGAACTTTCAGCTCCCTCCAAAGATTTTCTATTGGGTTCAAGTCTGGAGACTGGCTAGGTCACTCCAGGACCTTGAGATACTTCTTACGGAGCCACTCTTTAGTTGCTCTGGCTGCGTGTGTTTCGGTTTGTTGTCATGCTGGAAGACCCAGCCACGACCCATCTTCAAAATTGATGGGCAGCACAGTGGTGTAGTGGTTAGTGCTCTCACCTAGCAGCAATAGGGGTGCTTGTTCAAATCCCGACCACAACACCATCTGCTTGGAGTTTGCATATTCTCCCTGTGCCTGCGTGGGTTTCCTCCCACACTCCAAAGACATGCTGGTAGGTTAATCAGATCCTGACTATAAATTGGCCCTAGTATGTGTATATGTGTTTGTAAGCGTGTTGGGACCCTTCGGGGTAAAGGACTGCACTATATCAAGATGTGACTCAACTCATTCAATGCGCTTACTGAGGGAAGGAGGTTGTTGGCCAAGATCTTGTGATACATGGCCCCATCCATCCTCCCTTCAACATGGTGCAGTCGTCCTATCCCCTTTGCAGAAAAGCAGCCCCAAAGAATGATGTTTCCACCTCCATGCTTCACGGATGGTATGGTGTTCTTGGGGTTGCACTCATCCTTCTTCTTCCTCCAAACAGGGCGAGTGGAGTTTAGAACAAAAAGCTCTAATTTTATCTCATCAGATCACATGACCTTCTCCCATTCCTCTTCTTAATCATCCAGATGGTCACTGGCAAACTTCAAACGGGCCTGGACATGCGCTGGCTTGAGCAGGGGGACCTTATGTGCGCTGCAGGGTTTTAATCCATGACGACGTAGTGTGCTACTAATGGTTTTCTTTGAGACTGTGGTCCCAGCTCTCTTCAGGTCATTGACCAGGTCCTGCCGTGTAGTTCTGGTCTGATCCCTTACCTTCCTCATGATCATTGATGCCCAACGAGGTGAGAACTTGCATGGAGCCCCAGACCGAGGGAGATTGACCGTCATCTTGAACTTCTTCCATTTTCTAATAATTGCGCCAACAGTTGTTGCCTTCCCACCAAGCAGCTTGCCTATTGCCCTGTAGCCCATCCCAGCCTTGTGCAGGTCTACAATTTTATCCCTGATGTCCTTACACTGCTCTCTGGTCTTGGCCATCGTGGAGAGGTTGGAGTCTGTTTGATTGAGTGTGTGGACAGGTGTCTTTTATATAGGTAACGAGTTCAAACCGGTGCAGTTAATACAGGTAATGAGTGGAGAACAGGAGGGCTTCTTAAAGAAAAAAATAACTGGTCTGTGAGAGCCGGAATTCTTACTGGTTGGTAGGTGATCAAATACTTATGTCATGCGATAAAATACAAATTAATTATTTAAAAATCATACAATGTGATTTTCTGAATTTTTGTTTTAGATTACATCTCTCGCAGTTAAAGAGTACCTATGATAAAAATTACAGACCTCTACATGCTTTGTATGTAGGAAAACCTGCAAAATCGGCAGTGTATCAAATACTTGTTCTACCCACTGTACAGACTGATTTTATCGTTGTGGGTTCACGTAACACTTTAATATTTCACCTGTTTCCCAGAATAAAGTGGCATCCTGAGTACTTGTGATTCCCCTGCAATTGCCTATGGCTGCACCTTTTTCACGCTCCCCTGTTGATAAAAAATAGTGGGGGAGTAATATTCTGTAGCCAGTATATTAGAAGGTGTCAGCTTTACCACTACATTTTCTTTCCATCAGTCATATTTCACAGCCACCCACACACCTCCACACACAGCACTCTGATCAGCCGCCATTCCAGTGATGGATAGCTGGGACAGACGCCGGGTAATGTAAGTCACCTTCCTGGAACCATTGTATGATTGTGACTGAGCGTGAACAGTGACAGGAAAGAGACAGGAAACATTCTCCATCATCTCTTACTAGACCACTTCATGGCGAGCACTGACTGGAACACCCTCTCTTATCCAGTGGCCAGAAGTAATAATGTGCCGAACAGTCTTTCCAAATGAATTCAGGAGCACCTGTCACTTAGGGGAACGGTAAACAGCTGGCTGTCACTGACCGCCCTAACAATGCAATATGATCATTAGTGCTTCTCGAAAAGGCTGCTTCCACATCGTAGACAACTAATGTTAACTGTCTGTCACCATGCCAACAGGAAAAAAGTGGTATAAAGAAATCAGATTTCTGATAAAGAACATAAACCGAAGCATACTGCAGCATAAAATTCAGCTTTTTTTCTTTTTTTTTTTTAAACTGAAGTTTAACTACAAAAATATCACTGCAGCTTTAGTCACATCACATCACTGATAACTATGAAAAAATAAAACGAAGGAGTCAAAGTTCTCACCGTTGGGTTAATTACAAAAGATGTCACTTCAAGCGGACCAATCACCGACTCACCCTTAGGGTGGGGTCCCTCAACAACTAATCTTAAGGAACCAAAAAGCAAAAGAGGATCGACCGATGACATGATGCTTTTCCAAAAAAGTGTAAGGCAGCCAGCAATTTAGTCAAGGCTGTTATGGCTTGGCTTCTCTGGGTTGAGGACTCAAGGTACCCTAAGTGGCTAGGATAACCTTAACTTCTGCATGGTATCAGTAGCTGTGAATTGATCCAGCAGGGTGCACTCCTTAAAGCTGCTTTCCTTTAAAAGACAACTCCTGACTAAAATCTAGCTCACACCTGCTTAAGCTTACACTTTGCAGCCTATTTTTTAAACCAATCACTGGGAGGTTTGACCATTGCTATAGTTAGCGCAGGCTTAGACCAGTACTTAATTACTGCATGGATTTCTTTCCTTTTGTGAATTGACTTTAACACCTTTTTATACGGTATTTAACAAGCGGTTTTGGTGTTTGCGCTAAATACCGCGTACGGACAATAGTAAATTGACGTTTTCATTATCGCATGCGTTAAGTGGTCACGTGACCGGCATAGCGCACGCGATAACCTTTAGTGAATTGTGCCCAATGATACTAAAAGCAAATAGACGTTGCACGTCGCAAGAGCAGTTGCTCCAGAGCTTAGTAAATGAGATGAAGCTCTGCTGACGTCCATCATCCAATCATTTGCAAGCAAAAATTTGTAAAGTTTGTAGAATCCACCTCCATAACATCTCTAAAATTCGCCCCTTTTTAACAAATAAAACCACCAAGCTCCTCATTCACTCCCTTGTTATCTCTCGCCTTGACTATTGCAACTCCCTTCTCATTGGCTTACCTCTCCATAGGCTATCCCCTCTTCATTTTATCATGAATTCTGCTGCCAGACTTATCCACCTTACCAACCGCTCAGTGTCTGCCAACCCTCTCCTCCAATCCCTACACTGGCTCCCAATCACCCAGCCAATTAAATTCAAAATGCTAACCACAACATACAAAGCCATTCACAACTCTGCCCCGAGCTACATCACCAATCTTATCTCCAAATATCACCCAAATTGACCTCTCCGCTCTTCTCAAGACCTCCTGCTTTCAAGCTCTCTCATCTCCTCCTCCCATGCTCATCTCCAGGATATCTCCAGAGCCTCTCCAATCTTCTGGAACTCGCTACCTCCATCTATCCTGCTATCCCCTACCTTCAGGCGATCCCTGAAAACTCATCTCTTCAGGAAAGCCTAACACGTCTCCAACTAATCTCCTACCACTTCCATCAGCTCATTCCCCACAGTTACAACCTTTTGTACCACCTGCCCCACCCTATTAGATTGTAAGCTCTTCTGAGCAGGGCCCTCTTAATCCTCTTGTATTTTATTATATTATAACTGTATTGTCTCCCTTTTATATTGTAAAGCGCTGCGTAAACTGTTGGCGCTATATAAATCCTGTATAATAATAATAATAAAAATGCAGTTTTTTTATTTTTCTTGCATGGGATTGGCTATTTTTTGCAAAGTGAAGCCTTTCCACACTTACTAAGCTTCGAGCAACTGCACTTGCAAAGTGCACAGTCTATTTGCCTTTAGTAAATCCATCCACTAGTGAACAAGATCCACCTTTTTAATTCAAATTTTACAAAGGAAATTATATAAACTAGATCTGCATGGTTCATACAATGGTTAAGGGTGTGCTGATAGGTGTTATACAAGGCTTTGGCATGTTCAGTATTATTGAAACTGTAAAAAGATGGCCAAAAAAGTGAAGCATTTACCACATTCTTTTATGAAGGAAGTAATAAGTTTGTTCATTGCATAACACATATCAGGACGTTATATTTATAACTGCAGTTTGTTTAAGGCAAAATTAAAATCCATTGTTTGTTTTTGCTAGTTATTCCTCATTACGTTTTTATATTTACTCTGCCAGTAACAACACAACTTGCCAAGATGAACATAACAATTTCATCCGTTAGCCCATTGGTCAAATTTTAATCTTATTTAAAACGTAATTTATATGCCATGTGATTGTATAACAGTGCTGCAAGAGTATTCTTAATCTACAAAAGAAGGAATAAGGAAATATGGTCAGAGCACTTCTATATATAACTAACTTCCTTACCTTCAAACCAATAGACAGGATTTATGTAATAAAGACTATGCAGAGCTATTAAAAAAAACCTGCCTGGATATAATATTTTTCTTCTATACAGTAAAGCATGGATATGCAATTAGCGGACCTCCAGCTGTTGCAGAAGTTCCATGAGGCATAGCAAGACACTGATAGCCACAAGCATGACACTCAGAGGCAAAAGCATGATGAGACTTGTAGTTTTGCAACAGCTGGATGTCCGCTAATTGCAAACCCCTGCATTAAAGGGTTGATTTACTAACAGGGCTTTCTTTAAGGCAGGGCAAAAGGGGCAGCTGCCCTGGGCCCTGTCATTGTTGTAGGGCCCAAAGCAGCTGCCTCATACTTGCAAACCATCCTGGTGTAAATTCCCCTGTCCCTTAAAGTTTTAGTCCTGTGCTGTGTCCCGATATCTCGGTGTGAAGTGCTGCTACTAATCCTGCCCAGCTCTGCCCTATTGTTGTATATAGATGACTCACCTACAGATCCATGAGGCATAGCAAGACACTGATAGCCACAAGCATGACACCCAGAGGCAAAAGCATGATGGGACTTGTAGTTTTGCAACAGCTGGATGTCCGCTAATTGCAAATCCCTGCTGACATGTGCTGTGGCACCGTGTGATTTTGAAAAAGCGTTAGGGACTTTCTTCTTTCTTCTAGTGCATAGAGCAGCCCATTGAAATGAATGGGCTGCCCTACACGTTACTTTGACTCTACCTGCTTCCTCTGCTCATCTTTGCACCCACCTTCCTTACCTCTATACATCCCCTCCTTGCTCACCTGTTCACCCCAAACTGTAATTCTTTCTCTGCCTACCTCTGCACACCCCAAACTACCCTCCCCCCACCAATTTGCTTACCTTTGCAGAACAGGCGGATGTTAGGCTTAATGACCACAGTTGCAGGCAGGACTTTCAAGCATGCCCCTTTGTCTCCCCAGTGGGCAGCATTCAGTATAGGTGATGGTGGATATGACCTCCGGGCGGTATGATATACATATGAATGCCGCCTTTATTTACATATCAATGCCGCCGGCTGCAGCTATTTATATATGAATGCCGCCGCTATTTACATATCAATGCCGGTTATTTATATATAAAACACAGGGTCTGTAGGTGAGTCATCTATACACAACAATAGGGAAGAGCTGGGCAGGATTAGTAGCAACACTTCACACTGAGATATTGGGACACAGCACAGGACTAAAACTTTAAGGGACAGGGGAATTTACACCAAGATAGTTTGCAAGTATGAGGCAGCTGCTTTGGGCCCCACAACAATGACAGGGCCCAGGGCAGCTGCCCCTTTTGCCTTGCCTTAAAGACAGCTCTGCTGAAGTGATTCATGCTGATAGCAGAGGAACAAGGCAGCAGACAGAAATGAAACTTGAAAACAGTGCTCCTAACTGAGACAAGTATATACTATAGAGCAGTGGTCTGAAAAACTGCAGCCCTGGGCCATGATGTGGCCCTTTGCTTGCCTCTATCCTGGCTTGGAACACTATATCATCACCAACTGACACTTATGACGGTGCACTATTCCTTCCACAGACACCAATGATGGGGCACTATTGATCCCACTAAACCAATGATGGGGCATTGATGATGATGAGGCATCTGAAGCTGGGGAATTTTCTACTCCCACTGACCACAGTCTGGTCCCCCTAAACTTTGAATGACAGTAAACTGGCCCTTTGTTTAGAAAGTTTGGAGACCCCTGCCAGAAGGATGTGCTTCGTTCATCTTTCATGTCTGAGGTTTATAACCACTTTAATTCAAAACATCCTTTTTTGCTAGAAAAATATATATCTGAAACCAGTGGCGGCTGGTGCTCCATTTTTTGGGGGGAGGGGGTGGCATTGGAGTCTACACAATTTAACTTCCAAAGCCAGTATAAAACTATTTAGTGGCAAGAGAGAAATAGTACAGACTTTCCTTTTGCATGGGGCTTCCTGTATGTGAGAGGCAGCAAAGAACAAGTCCAGCATAACTAGCAGCTGTATTCCAAGATCACATCATTACCAACAATAATGAGTGGGTTGACTGGTACTCTGCAGCAATGCCTGGATGAAAAACTAAAGTGCTGAACGGGAAGGCAGTGTGGTCTGTGTGTATCACAAATCTTCATTATCAGTTTTGCAGTTTAATCAGTCATTCATAATTACAGGTTCCCGTTAAATTGTAGCATTGTATAATTATCGTTTGCTCATGCAGATGGTTAGTGTAGCTATAGTTGTTTTTTTTTGTTTTTTTTATGTTGCAATGTGTGGTGTAATTATCATTTACTCATTCGAATGGGTAGTGTATCTAAAGTGCCTTTTTTTTTTACTTCTCAGTGTGCTCTGCTATCAGACACAAGTATTGATGGATTGTGTTTTTAATTTTTTTTCTCAACAGGCTTTTTCGCAGCCTCTCATTAAATGGTTCTGTGATATGAACTCCCCCTCCCAAGACCTACGAAGCAATGTGGAAGCTGAACAAATGCTGTGCTGAATTTTCCCTGACTGTGGATCAGGGTCATTCAATAAATAAGGATAGTAGAAGAGGGATACAAATTAGAGTAATGCCCCGTACACACGGTCGGATTTTCCGACGGAAAATGTGTGATAGGACCTTGTTGTCGGAAATTCCTACCGTGTGTGGGCTCCATCACACATTTTCCATCGGATTTTCCGACACACAAAGTTTGATAGCAGGATATAAAATTTTCCGACAACAAAATCCGTTGTCGGAAATTCCGATCGTGTGTACACAAATCCGACGGACAAAGTGCCACGCATGCTCAGAAAAAATAAAGAGATGAAAGCTATTGGCCACTGCCCCGTTTATAGTCCCGACGAACGTGTTTTATGTCACCGCGTTCAGAACGATCGGATTTTCCGACAACTTTGTGTGACCGTGTGTATGCAAGACAAGTTTGAGCCAACATCCGTCGGAAAAAATCCTAGGATTTTGTTGTCGGAATGTCCGAACAAAGTCCGACCGTGTGTACGGGGCATTACTGTAATTTACATGTTTCAAGGGAGTTTGATGGTAGGCTTAAAGTGCAGAAGTTTTTTTTTTATCCTAATGCATTCTATGCCCTCAAAGTGCCAGCTGTATCTGCAATGCCCCGTACACACGATCGGACATTCTGACAACAAAATCCATGTTTTTTTTCCGACGGATGTTGGCTCAAACTTGTCTTGTATACACACAGTCACACAAATCTTGTCGGAAATTCCGAATGTCAAGAACGCGGTGACGTACAACACGTATGACGAGCCGAGAAAAATGAAGTTCAATAGCCAGTGCAACTCTTTTGCTTGATTCCAAGCATGCGTGGAACTTTGTGCGTCGGAAGTGTGTACACACAATTGGAATTTACGACAACGGATTTTGTTGTCGGAAAATATGAGATCCAGATCTCAAATTTTGTGTGACGGAAATTCCGATGGAAAATATCCGATGGAGCATACACACGGTCAGAATTTCCGACAACAAGCTCCCATCGAACATTTTCCCCCGGAAAATCCGACCGTGTGTACGGGGCATAAGACTATATACATTTATCCAGGGCTTTTTGTTACTTAGAAAATAGGTGCTGGAACTCAACCATGCCAACCCTCTCCCCCGTTGAAGCTTACAGTGAGAGGATCTTAAAGGGGCAATAAATACCAGGAGTGCTTTATTTGGGGAGTTCAGGGATGAGCTATGAGCAGAGTGCAGGTGTCAAGGGTGCCCTTTGCACAGGGTACAGAGTTCAGGGGTGCGCTATGTACATATTGCAGAGTTTAGGGGTGTGCTACATACATAGTGCAGTTTCAGGGGTGCCCTATGTACAGAGTACACAGTTCATGGGGGCGATACGTAGAAGGTACAGGGTTTAGGAGTGTTCTACATGCAGTGTGCAGGGTTTAGATGTGTGCTATGGACAGTGTGCAGGGTTCAACTGTCTTTTACAGGCTGTCCACATTCCACTTTCACCCCTCCTTGGTGCTGAGATCTCCCCCATCTCTCACATCTCTGCACACATTTTACTCCGCAGCCTTCACCCCCCCCCCCCCACCCTCAAAAAAGCTTCCTCGCATCTCACCTACCTGGCCTGGCTGTAGTACCTCCCAGCAGCGTAGGTGCTCTGCCTTTCTTGCAAGGAGATCATTGGTCAGAATCTGTGCATTCGTGCACAGAAGGGAATCATAGTGCAGCTTATCACGTGATACACCATCCCTCACTGCACCTGCATCTGCCTTGTCCTTGCCGTGAGTGCAGGGCAGGCAGGGATCTGTGAGAGCCGCCAAGAGGAAAGCTCTCCTTGTAAACACAGAAGCCTTCTGTCAGGGCCGGTACAAAGGGTGGGCAGAAGGGGCGGATGCCCTGGGCGGGACCATTTACTGGAGGAAGGGCGGCGCAGTAGAGGCCACACTACAGGCTGCCTGTCCTGGGGCCACTTTGATCTGTGGCTGCAGCTCTCCCTTCCCACCTCCTCCTCTTGTTTGTCGCACAGCGCCTGGTGCGCTGTGTGTCAGGGAGCTGGGTCTGTGTGTGTGTGTTCGGCGGCGCCGTAACAAGGTCCCGCCCGGCTCATGTGGTAGCAGATTGAATCAGTGTTCCGCCTATCACACAAGTCGGTCTAGGGGGGCGGGACCTTGTTACGGCGCCGCCCAACACAAACACACAGACCCAGCTATGTGACACACAGTGCTGTGGGAGATGTGTGATCCAGGGCAGGCTATGTGAGTCTGCATTCATAGGCAAAGTGAGGCTGCGATTATTGGCACAGAGAGGCTGCTATTATGGGCACAGAGAGGCTGTGATTATGGGCACAGAGTGGCTGCTAATATGGGCACAGAGAGGCTGCAATTATGGGCACAGAGAGGCTGCTATTATAGGCTTAGAGAGGCTGCAATTATGGTCACAGTGAGATGGCATTGATGGGCACAGTGAGGCGGCATTGATGGACACAGTGAGACGGCATTGATGGGCACAGTGAGGTGGCATTGATGGACACAGTGAGGCGGCATTGATGGGCACAGTGAGGCTGTGATTATGGGCACAGAGAGGCTGTGATTATGGGCACAGAGAGGCTGTGATTATGGGCACAGAGAGGCTGTGATTATGGGCACAGTGAGGCAGCATTGATGGGCACAGCGGTAGGCTGCATTTGATGGGCACTGGTGAGACTGCATTAATCTCTTGTTTCATGTCTGCAGTCTCTGACCATCTTTAGTATGATGTCCTCAGTCTTTAACCATCGCCTGCATCATGTCCTCAGTCTCTAACCATCTCTTGTCTTATATCATGTCTGCAGTCTCAGAGGGGAGTTTGCTTAATTAGCAATGGTATTGGTAATATGCAGCAGGAAGGGGGTTAATGCACTGTCACTGATGCATTAGTATAGATCCCATCATCTGTAGGCGCTGTAGCTTTTCACAGCGGGGGGGGGGGGGGCGCAGTTTTTCATCTTCGCCCTGGGCACAGAATTACCCTGTCCCGGCACTGCCTTCTGTGTTCATAAGTGACAATGGTGTGCGGGGAGCAGAGGGAGAGAGCTGGAGGTGGTGAAACAGAGTTCTGCCACGTTCTGCAAGAAAAAAGCCCTGGGCCACATGAAATGACCTGATGGATAGGATTTGGCTCACAGGCCTTGTGTTTGACACATGTGTTCTAAGGAGTATTAAGAATGTGAGAAATGAGAATGTGGATCATAAATGATGGAACATTTTACAATCAGGAGACCTCAGATTCTTTTGCAATTGTTGTTTCAAGTTCCATGTACACTGTACTCCAAAGAACGACTAGGAGAAAAGCAGCTGAAAAAACACAGTAGAAGCTGCGTTTTTGAATGCGCGTTTATGCGCGTTCATATGTTTGGCTTTAATGCCTTCTATTGGCCAGAATATTAATTCTAGTTATTAGAATGTATTGTATGGATGTACAATGTATTGTATGGATTTTTTTTCTCCCTCTAAACACCCCTGCTTCTAAATGCCTATGTGTGCATGAACACATATGCTAACATGGAGGGGCGTTTAGAAGCAGAGAAAAAAATATTAAATACCTGTAAAACAGGCATTTTTGAGCTGCAAAGTGTATGAGTCCTCAAACCACACGACGCAGCACAAGGTGCTGTACTCTGCATGTCAACACTTTTGCCGCATACACACGAGCAGACTTTTCAGCATCAAAGGTCCGACGGTCTTTCCGACGGACTTTCGACGGAGTTACTACGGACTTTCAAACGACAGGACTTGCCCACACACGAACGGACTAAAGTCCGTTCGAAAGTCCGTTGGTTTGAACGTGATAACGTACGAAGGGACTAGAATAAGGAAGTTCATAGCCAGTAGCCAATAGCTGCCCTTGTGTTGTTTTTTGTCCGTCGGGCTAGCATACAGACGAACGGATTTTTCAACCGGACTCGAGTCTGTCGGAAAGATTTGAAACATGTTCTAAATCTAAAGTCTGTCTGATTTTTCGACAGCAAAGGTCTATTGAAGCCCACACACGATCGAATTGTCCGGCGGATTCGTTCCGGCTGACTTTTGCTGTCGAAAAGCCTGCTCATGTGTACACGGCATTTGAGTAAATAAAGTTTGCCACGCACTGAGCACATGTTATCCAGTTACTAATTAATCAGGCGAAATTCATTCAGTGGGTGGCCCTGTGGGTTCCACTCCACCTGACATTCTGCAATTACAAAAAAAATTAAAGGAACCAGGCTGAAAATTGTTGACTGAATACTGCCTGCATCCAACCAAATGCAGGCACTGAATATGTAATAAAATAAAAACTGCCCTAAGCGCTTAAAAACCATAAATATCCCAGCTGCATTAAAAAATACAAATGTTACAGACAGTGTATCCTAAAACTGTTGTGTTGAGAATATCAAATAATCACCTTTAGGATGCTTAATATAATATAGTGAACCACATACACTATGTACAAAAAAATGCAAACACCATATGTGAAATAATCATAAAAGTCCATCCATCTCCTTTCCAAAAGTATTAAACAGCAAAGGAAACAGATGACAGCCTCCTAAAGTGTAAAACCGCTATTTTTTGGGGGGGGGGGGGGTCGATCCCCTTGCAAACATATTTTCTGATGAAACTTACCTCTGGGCGGGGTAATGTCAACATCAACGCTGGAGCAGGTACTAGCGGCGCTGTTTACCAACATAATATGCGCATTATACTGGATAAAAAGATCACAAACATTACATAAGGTAATCATACATATATGCATATGTCATAACCCAAGTGAAAAATGTATAGAATAAAAATAAAGATAAATGTATAAACAGGTCCCAAGGACCTAGTGTGAAAAAAGTTCATAACATGAAAAGTCCACAGTGGGCCACCAATAATGTACCCATATAAATTCAAAATTCACAAAGGCGCTTGAAGTGTTGATCCATAGATATTGACAGCCGCCAGCATGACAATCCCACCACCATGGATAATCAGGGTACGCTTACCAAAGAGTGGGGACCCAAGTACCTTAGAGTAGTGAGTCACACAAGCAGGGGTAACTGATACCCCCTGGAAGGACAGTGCAAAGTGCTTTCACTTTAGAAAATGACTTTCTGAGAATATAAAAGATGAACTTTCCAGAATAGATACACCCATTGGTCTTGATGACTTTATTAAATTGCGCATTAAGATCGATAGACGATTTATGGAGAGATGATTTAAGAAACAAAGATCTGTTGACTTTATTTCCTTGTTCAATCGTCAACCAATGGCTAAATAGTTTGTCAGCTATGAACCTGAACCCGAACCTATGCAGGTTGGAGCTCTCAGCTTTGCCGAAAAGAAACGCAGATGTGAACTGAATCTTTGCTTCTATTGCAGTCAGTTAGATCACTACGCCCTCAGGTGTCCAAATAAATCAAGACAACCAAGACAAACCATTGCAGCGGCCAGTCAAAGAGAATTGTCCACATCTAGGGAACAAGTGGGATCCATTACATAACCCTTGTATTCTGTAACACAAGGAGAAAATTAGATTGTCTCTCATCACCCACATTTTACTTTAAGCATCACTCTTAAAGAGAAAGACCAGTTATTCTCCACCTCAGTAATGCTGGAGACTGGTGGTAACTTTATGGATTTGAAATTTGCTAAAGAAAATTGCATCACCCAAATACCTAAACCATCCCCAGTACATACAGTATGTAGACAGTGGATGTCTCTCTACTCACCTCTGGACATCTGGTTTATCCACCCTTCAACTTCCCCTACTGGAGCCCCGCTATTCTTTTTTGAAAAGAAAGATGTAACCCTGCGCCCATGCATTGATTATAGAGAAGTAAATAAAATGACGGTCAAGAATCGTTACTCACCTCCATTAATTCCAGAACTAATCGGGAGACTAAAAACAGCAAAGATTTTTACCAAGCTTGATCTGCGGCGTGCATATAATCTTGTTCGCATCCGGCCTGGAGATGAATGGAACATGGCCTTTCGGACAAGATATCGGCATTATGAATCTCTAGAAATGCCCTTTGGACTCTGTAATGCACCAGCTACCTTTCAACATTTCATAAATGATGTTTTCAGAGACTTGTTAGACTAATTTGTGATGGCTTATCTGGATGATATACTTATCTTTTCGACCAATTTACAGGAGCACTGGGATCATGTCTGTACTGTCTTATGCCCTGTACACACGGTCGGACTTTGCTCGGACATTCCGACAACAAAATCCTAGGATTTTTTCCGACGGATGTTGGCTCAAACTTGTCTTGCATACACACGGTCACACAAAGTTGTCGGAAAATCTGATCGTTCTAAACACGGTGACGTAAAACACGTACGTTGGGACTATAAACGGGGCAGTGGCCAATAGCTTTCATCCCTTTATTTATTATGAGCATGCGCGGCGCTTTGTCCGTCGGATTTGTGTACACACGTTTGGAATTTCCGACAACGAATTTTGTTCTAGGAAAATTTTATATCCTGCTCTCAAACTTTGTGTGTCGGAAAATCCGATGGAAAATGTGTGATGGAGCCTACACACGGTCGGAATTTCCGACAACAAGGTCCTATCACACATTTTCCGTCGGAAAATCCGACCGTGTGTACGGGGCATTAGAACGACTACAACAAAATAAATTATATATTAAATTGGAAAAATGTGATTTCCAACAGACCCGTTTACAGTTCTTGGGCTACATCATCTCTCCTGAAGGGCTGAACATGGATTCCAGCAAGATCCAAGCCATCCTAGACTGGCCTACCCCCAGGAATATAAAGGATGTGACGCAAACTTTTACCGGAGATTTATTAAAAACTTTTTAAAATTTCTGGCTCCCATTACTCATGTGACAAGGAAGGAGGCATGCTTCCAGTGGTCCACAGAGGCAGAAATGGCTTTCTCACATCTGAAAATCATATTCACCACTGCACCTGTTCTGGTACATGCTAACCCAGAACTTCCCTTTATATTAGAAGTAGATGCCTCCAATACAGCCAACAGAGCAGTTATTTCTCACAGAATTGGTGAAAAAAAAAATGTATTACACCCATGTGCATTTTATTCCTGCCAAATTACAACTGCAGAACAGAACTATGATACTGGCAACAAGGAACTTTTAGCAATAAAAGAAACCTTCTCTGAATGGAGGCACCTTCTGGAGGGCACCACACATCCAGTAACTGTCCTTACTGACCACAAATATCTTGAATTTATTAAATCCGCAAAGAGGCTCAATGCAAGGCAGGCAATATGGACTCTATAGACTTTTTTTCAAGATTCAATTTTGTCATTTCATACAGACCAGGATGAAAAATGGAAAAGCAGATGCTTTATCCAGAATGTCTGGTGACTCTTCTACCGAATTAGAACCAGTAAGTACTATCTTATAAGACAGACACTTTTTGAAAGTAATGTACCCTGCATTTGCACATGGACTTTTATGAGGGCCACTGGACTTTGAAAAAAGAATGTATGTCCCTGAAGAGGTGAGAATTAAGGTCCTTTAGCTGGTACATGATTCAAAATCTGCTGGTCACCCTGGATTTAGGAAAACGGTAGACCTCCTTGCTCATACCTTTTGGTGGCCTTCCTATCGGAAAGATGCAAAGAAGTATGTTCTCTCATGTGAAACCTGTAACCTGACACAAAGTACTACGTTCCCTCCCGGTAGGCCTGCTACAGCCTCTCCCTGTGCCATCACAACCATAGAGATCCATTTCTATGGATTTTTTTGTGGACCTACCCCTTTGCAAGGGATTTACAATTGTCATGGTGGTGGTGGACAGTTTAACTAAGATGGCTCATTTTGTGCCCATCACTACAGCTGAAGACACTGCTGAAATATTAATACGAGAAATTTACAGACTGCATGGACTCCCAGATGATGGAGGAGTCCAGTTCACATCACGACTATGGAAAACATTTTGTTCTATGCTGGGAATCGAAGTTAACCTATCAACTCCTTTTCATCCACAATCAAATTGGCAGACTGAGAGAACAAATCAAACTTTAATGCAATATCTTCATTGTTTAATCTGCCATCTTGAGGATGACTGGACCAAATATCTACCGTTAGCAGAATTTGCTTACAATAACTCCTGCCATAGTTCCATCTCTCAAAGCCTATTCTTCGCCAATTATGGTTGTCATCCATCTTTCATCCCCGGAAAATCCGTAGAGTCATCTTTATCAACTCTAAATACAAGGGTGTCTGCATTACAAAATAATCAGGAATTACTGAAGAAGACTTTACACGAAGTTCAAGAATCCTATAAGGAAATTGCAAATAGACACAGACGAACCATGTCTCCCTATTCATTAGGTGATAAGGCCTGGCTATCCACTAAACACTTACAACTTAAACTTCCTTCTCAGAAACTTGGTCCTAAGTTCAATGGACCCTTTGAAGTAATTGCAAGAATTATATCCTGTGGCCTACAAATTTAAATTACCACCTTCTATGAAGACCCATCCTGTTTTTCATACGGCTCTTTTAAAGCCTTTCAGAAATAATCCTTTTTCTGGTTGTACACACCCCCCATCAGACCCTGTCCAGGTGCAGACTCCCGTATACATCGTTGTAAACTACAATAACTATTAAGATGGACAGGTTATGGATCACAGGAGGATTCTTGGGAGCCTGAGGAGCACGTTCATGCCCCTAGATTATTAAGAGAATTTCACCAGAGATTTCCCCAAAAACCTGGCTCTAAGACATTCTGGGAGTAGGGGAGTACTGTCAGGACCTGGGTTCAAACCTGGGACCTCTTCTGTGTCTGGCATTGAATCTTCTTGCTGAGCTATCTGGGATGCTGGTCAGCTCCCTGCCTGATCTATTGGACAATGCTGCCTGATTCACTGGTCAACCCTGCCTTGATTGCTGTCGAACCTTGAACTCCTTGCTCCTCCCATGAACTTCCTATATAAGCCTTGCCTCTGCACTTCCTGTTGCCAGATTATTGTGGTCTGATCCTGCTTACTGCTTGAGCTACTTCTATTGCTGTTTGGAAACGACTCTGACTTGTGAACCCGACTACGAAACTCTCCTCCTGCATCGACTTGGCTTGTGACCTCGATTATGAAACTCTTTCCTGCACCAACCTTGGCTTGTGACCCCAACACTGATCATTGGTCTAGCTATTCAGACTTTCCTATCTTTCGCAGATCTGAGAACTGAGATTGTGTGGCATTGTTGGCCATTGGTCTCTACTCATTACAGGGTATTCTCCTAACAGTCTCTCTCAGATCAACCGCATATGTGAACAAACACCAAGCAGTTGCACATAGTGTAAAACCATCGTAAACAAATTTATTTAAAAGTGAAAAACACTTACTAGAATATGATGTATACAGCGCTGGTTAAATTGTGTGCAATGACCTCAGTAGTAGCTGAACCCTGACATGTTTCGTCAAATATGACATCTTCATGGGGTAAAATAAGAGAGGGCTTTTACCCCTATGAGGATGTCATATTTGACAAAGCGGTTTTTGCACTCTACTTATGACATACAGCATGCATATACAGTGGGGACTGAAAGTATTCAGACCCCCTTAAATTGTTCACTCTTTGTTATATTGCAGCCATTTGCTAAAATCATTTAAGTTCATTTTTTTTCCTCAATAATGTACACACAGTATGCCATATTGACAGAAAAACACAGAATTGTTGACATTGACATTATTAAAAAAAGAAAAACTGAAATATCACATGGTCCTAAGTATTCAGACCCTTTGTTGTGACACTCATATATTTTTACTCAGGTGCTGTCCATTTCTTCTGATCATCCTTGAGATGGTTCCACATCTTCATTTGAGTCCAGCTGTGTTTGCCTATACTGATTGGACTTGATTAGGAAAGCCACACGCCTGTCTATATAAGACCTTACAGCTCACAGTGCATGTCAGAGCAAATGAGAATCATGAGGTCAAAGGAACTGCCTGAAGAGCTCAGAGACAGAATTGTGGCAAGGCACAGATCTGGCCAAGGTTACAAAAAAAAATTCTGCTGCACTTAAGGTTCCTAAGAGCACAGTGGCCTCCATAATCCTCAAATGGAAGACGTTTGGGAAGACCAGAACCCTTCCTAGAGTTGGCCGTCTGGCCAAACTGAGCTATCAGGGGAGAAGAGCCTTGGTGAGAGAGGTAAAGAAGAACCCAAAGATCACTGTGGCTGAGCTCCAGAGATGCAGTGGTGAGATGGGAGAAAGTTGTATAAAGTCAACCATCACTGCAGCCCTCCACCAGTCGGGACTTTATGGCAGAGTGGCCCGACAGAAGCCTCTCCTCAGTGCAAGACACATGAAAGCCCGCATGGAGTTTGCTAAAAAACACCTGAAGGACTCCAAGATGGTGAGAAATAAGATTCTCTGGTCTGATGAGACCAAGATAGAACTTTTTGGCCTTAATTCTAAGCGATATGTGTGGAGAAAAACAGGCACTGCTCATCACCTGTCCAATACAGTCCCAACAGTGAAGCATGGTGGTGGCAGCATCATGTTGTGGGGGTGTTTTTCAGCTGCAGGGACAGGATGACTGATTGCAATTGAGGGAAAGATGAATGCGGCCAAGTACAGGGCTATAAAGCAGAAAAATTCTCACCGCACAGGCATAGATCCACTTCCAGGTATCAACTCAGTTGTTTCCCAGGATAAAGAGCCCCAGGTGCTGGCTAATGCTGAGTCATGCTGAAGTAATTGAAAAAATCTGGACAGCCGCACTCCAGGAACAATGCTGTATCTTGGCCTAGGCCAACAAGGCCCAGGCCTAGGGTGGCACTTTAGAGGGGGGCAGCAAGAAATCAGCCCCCCCCCGCACATAAAAAAAAAAGCTTCCTCCCGGCTCCCACACGAAAAGAGTCCCTGCCGTCTTACGCTACACTTTTTAGTGTAGCGCCAGTCTTATGGGATGGATTGGGCCGGGGGGGCTGATTATTTCACTAGTCATTATACAAATAAGTGAAATAATCCTATGATTACAATCAGTGGCGGCAAACACAAGTCCAAATATCTTACAAGATAGGAGTAATCCTACTAATCCAGTGACATATTGTGATAGCACATATTGGCGAGCAGGTCCCAGTTTAACTAAAACAAAGTCCCAGATAATATCTTATGTATTAGCGAAGACCAGTAGTATAAATATTTCTTCTCTACAACATACTGTACAATGTGCAATGCATATTATATTATCCATGTCAAAACTCAGTATTATATAAACCTGAATTTCTCATTGTTAATTCTTGTAGTTATTAAATTATTACATGTTTTATAGTATGCATATTTTTAAAGCATATATTTATATATATATATATATATAAGCTATGGAAAATGTATTTGTTGGCAGGGGCGGGTCTTAAACAGGAAGGGGTGTGGCCTTGACAGGAAGGGGTGGGCCATATTTAAATTAGGGGCGCACAAGTTTAGTCAGGCCTAGGGCAACACAAAACCTAAATACACCACTGTCCAGGAAGATGTAATTCAAACGTTGTTTATTGTAATAAATTCTTGAGCATACAGCATACAAAGCACTGTGGCAGAAAGTACAGGCAATCAGCTAATGCGTTTCGCACTTATCCCAAGTGCTTACTCATAGTAGCTATGAGTAAGCGCTTGGGATAAGCGCTTGGGATAAGCGCTGATTGCATAGTAGCTATGAGTAAGCGCTTGGGATAAGCGCGAAATGCGTTAGCTGATTGCCTGTACTTTCTGCCACAGTGCTTTGTATGCTGTATGCTCAAGAATTTATTACAATAAACAACGTTTTAATTACATCTTCCTGGAGTGCGGCTGTCCGGATTTTTTTAATTACTTCAGCAAGTACAGGGATATCCTGGACGAAAACCTTCTCCAGAGTGCTCAGGACCTCAGACTGGGCCGAAGGTTTATCTTCCAACAAGACAATGACCCTAAGCACACAGCTAAAATAACAAAGGAGTGGCTTCACAACAACTCTGTGACTGTTCTTGAATGGCCCATCCAGAGCCCTGACTTAAACCCAATTGAGCATCTCTGGAGAGACCTAAAAATGGCTGTCCACCAACGTTTACCATCCAACCTGACAGAACTGGAGAGGATCTGCAAGGAGGAATGGCAGAGGATCCCCAAATCCAGGTGTGAAAAACTTGTTGCATCTTTCCCAAAAAGACTCATGGCTGTATTAGATCAAAAGGGTGCTTCTACTAAATACTGAACAAAGGGTCTGAATACTTAAAACCATGTGATATTTTAGTTTTTCTTTTTTAATAAATCTGCAAATTGTCAACAATTCTGTGTTTTTCTGTCAATATGGGGTGCTGTGTATACATTAATGAGGAAAAAAAATGAACTTAAATGATTTTAGCAAATGGCTGCAAAATAACAAAGAGTGAAAAATTTTAGGGGGTCTGAATACTTTCCGTCCCCACTGTATGTATGATCACCTTATGTAATGTTTATTTAGCGCAGCACTTTGTGATCTTTTTATTTTATACAATAAATTATTATAAATATAAAATTGTCAGTTGTGGTGCTAGCAGCTTTGTTTAGTTATCAGCTTTGTAATGCTCTCTATTTAATAAAGCATTATACTGGATGCATTGTGAGTAGACACAATTTTATTGCCAAATAAACGCACACACCTCTGAGTTTTTCATAGGCCACCTTAAGCTTGGGGTCTTCAGTTCCAGTAAGAGGCTGTGTGTGACATGATGGAGGGATTCATGGGTGGCATTCCAGACATATTATGGATGGACTTTTAAGATTATTTCTAGTTGTTGGTGTTAGCAATTGTTGCACATATTGTATGTTCCCTGCATGTTAAAGGTGATTATTTGATATTCTCAGCTCAACAGTTTTAGGATGCAAAGGCAGGCACTGTTCAGTAATTTGGACAGTCAGTGGCAGTGGTTGTCAGAATACAATAGCTGCAGCAAGACATTTGTCCTTCTGTGCTGTAAACATGGATGGAGGATTCTGATTTCTTTCATTCAAACTGCAGACTGAACAAACATGAGTGTTTTGGCCATCTTAAAGGCTAAGTTCACTTTTTTTAAATTCCAGCTCCCCTATGTAGCAATATAGCATTAATGTACTTCTTTTTAAAAAAAAAAAATCTTTCCATTTATTCTACTCACGCTTACCTCACTGTCCTCATGGCTGTTTGAAAATACTGTTCCATTACTTCTGCCTTACTTCCTGGACAGACTTTAGGTCATGACAAGGAGTTGACCAGCTGAGGGTAGATGATGCAGGGTGTGTGCTAATGAGGTCAGCTGGTCAACTCCTTCCTGTGTCATGACCTAAAGTCTGTCCAGGAAGTAAAAAAAGGCTGGCTTCTGTTGGACTGGCTGCCACACACAGGCCGGATGTCGGACGGTTTTTATTGAACGGCCCCATGTCGCCCAACATTCGGCCCATGTGTACTAAGCTTAACTCAGAAAGTAGTGAAGACAGAGAGTCAGCTAACTCCTAGGCAGCTGTATTTCCAGAAGGAGCTCAGTAATGGGCAAAGGCTTAATACACCATTTGTAACCCAAAGACCAATATGTAGGTAAGTGCTAATATTTAAAATGTAAAATACATTTTGATTATTTGAAAAAACTGTCAGCTGATGATGGGTCATAAATATACGTCAGAGCGTTTCCTTAGTAATGTAGAGCATCACACAAATGATTGTGTGTTATTGGATTTAATTTTGTGCAACCACTTCTGTTTTAGAATGCTGTATAGATTAAAAGCCAAATCAGCCATGAATTTTTGGGTCACTCTAGCCTGCAGCTTTTTAATGTAATTAAGCTTTCAACTGGACTGACGTCCAGGTTTATAGTGTTCAACAATAATCAGTAGTTTTGCAGAGAAGTTCTGTGTGTGCTAAGAAAATGCTAAACTGAAAAAATCAGTCTTTATGTAATCCCATGCTACCCCTTCCTTGAAATTGAGATGTAAGATAAAAAATTAATTTGTGTAATTTTATGTTTCCGCAGAACTTTCCATTTTTGTTTTTTAGAAACAGGCATTCATGTAACAACACCACCATCATCTGATATCCAAGCTCTGTTATTTTTAACCTGCTGAAACCATGAAGAACAGCAATGGTGTAGCTAAAAATTACTGTATCATTGATTATTAGTGTCTTTCAAATAAAGGTATGAAAAACCTAAGGACACTACAAGAAGGTAGATTAGGTACCTCAGCAGATTATAAATCCATTGCTCCATTGATGGGCTGATAAAGGGTAGAGAATAGCATCAATCAGAGATATGTGGATTTGGCCAGTTCATTCAATAATCTGATTAACTGTTCAATAGTATTGGATAATTTACTACTTCGTTGTCTTTAGAAGAAAGGCATCAGGACCCCCCAGGTAGGAAGACTATACTCCAGTAGAATATTTAAAAGACTTTATGGTCCATAATATGCAAATGGGGTCAGACAGTGGCACCCCTTTCACTTACAGGGCTAATAGTGCCAAGAGGAAATTGGAGAGGCATCTCCCAGTGTTGTTTAGGTAGGCAGTGAAGGAGTTGATTGTGGCCTGACAGGGAATCATGATGAATGAATCTCACTTTTCACTTGCCCTAGAGCCAGTGTTCTAGTTGACAGTAGGGTGTTCCAGTACTTAGCCAACCAACTTGTTGTGTAAATGAGCCCTCAAGTTCCATAAGGTCCTTGCGCAGCTGCACTGTTTGCCTCTAACTTCAATGAATGACCCTAAAAATAGTGTGTAATTTATGATTGCTTCTGACAGGAATGATGAAGAGCACATATTTCTGGCACAATCTTGTCACATTCATACTTTATACTCGATTGTGAATTTTATATCTTGCAAGTGTTTTTTTGTGGCACCACTACATAGAATATGTTATTAGTATACACAAACTTACATCGATCAACATGCAGAGTCTAAGGAGTGCCTAAACTTTAAACTTTAAAGTGATACTAAAGTCTCTGTTTTTTTTTCTTAAATATAACAAAAATGTTATACTTGCCTCCTCTGTGCAGTGGTTTTGCACAGAGCAGCCCAAATCCTCCTCTTCTCGGGTCCCTTGCGGGCGCTCCAGGCCCCTACCTTCTGCGGAGTGCCCCCACAACAAGCAGCTTGCTATGGAGGCACAGGAGCCGAGCCGATGCTCTGTGTGTCCATTCAGACACAAGGCCTTGGCCCGGCCCCGTCCCCTCTTTCTCTCCTGATTGGCTCACTCGCTTTGATTGACAGCAGAGGGAGCCAATGGTGCCATGTGTCTCAGACAATCACGAGGGAGAGTATCAGACAGCCAAGCCTCTTGTGCAACATCGCTGGATTGAGATGGGCTCAGGTAAGCATTAGGGAGGCTGAGGAGGGCTGCTGCACACAGAAGATTTTTTATCTTAATGCAAGGAATGCATTAGGATAAAAAAAACTTCTGCCTTTACAACCACCTGTGAAGAAAGTTGGAATGGACTATGTGGCAATCCCACCAATGTCCTCTGAAGAATGTGTAGAACAGGGGTCTCAAACTGGTGGCCCTCCAGCTGTTGCAAAACTACAAGTCCCATGAGGCATTGCAAGGCTGACAGTTACAAGCCTGACTCCCTCAGGCAGAGGCATGATGGGACTTGTAGTTCCGCAACAGCTGGAGGGCCACCAGTTTGAGACCCCTGGTGTAGAAGATAAGTAAAAGTACTAAAATGAGAGACCAAATATAGGCAAGTTGAAACCAAAATTTAAGGCAAGCACCAATCAGCCCTAAAACAATGAAAATTGTACTGCTCAAATACCTCCAAACCAGTATCAGTTGGATTAGCATGTGGGTAGACCCGTTGCGTAACCAGGTGACCCCACCCCCCCTGACATCATGGGGAAACCCATAGGGAAGTCCCCGTCAAGTCCCCGTGCATCAGAGGGGGCGAGGTCAGAAGATGAGAAGCGTCACACAGCCGGAGCCTCCCATGGATGCGGAGCAGCCCGAGAACGAAGCGGGGAAGAAGACACGGCGGAGGAAGATGCCGGACGAGAACACTGGGGCAAGAAGCAGAGGATCAGAGGAAGAACCAGAGGAAGAAGAAGATAGAGGAAGAAACCGAAGGAAGATAGAAGAAAGAAGACCCGAAGAAGATGGAAAGAAGAAGACTTTAAATAAAGGAATTGTCAAAAACTGTCTCTTGTCATTTTTAACATTCTTGACACTTTTTTTGTGAAATGGTAGGGGTACTTTTGTACACCCTTACCATTTCACACAGGGGGGGCGGGATCTGGGGGTCCCCTTGTTAAAGGGAGCTTCCAGATACCGATAAGCCCCCCGCCCACAGACCCCCACAACCACCGGCCAAGGGTTGTGGGGATGAGGCCCTTGTCCCCATCAACATGTGGACAAGGTGCTTTGGGGGGGACCCCAAAGCACCCTCCCAATGTTGAGGGCATGTGGTCTAGTACGGTTCAGGAGGGGGGGCGCTCTCTCGTCCCCCCTCTTTTCCTGCGGCCTGCCAGATTGCGTGCTCGGATAAGGGTCTGGTATGCATTTTTGGGGGGACCCCACGCCATTTATTTTAAATTTTGGCGTGAGGTTCTCCTTAAAACCAATACCAGACCTGAAGGGTCTGGTATGGATTTTGAGGGGGACCCCCACGCCATTTATTTTTTAAATTTTGGTTCGGGGTTCCCCTGTGGGGTTTTTATCAATGAACTTTTATGTGTTTTGTCGGACCGACAATTCATTAATAGCCACGAGTAATTTTAAATGACTTTTTTTCCTTTGAAGTGTCATTTTGCTGTCAGACTGTTCTAAACACGGGAAACATTCGCCCCTTTACAGGCATACTATAGACACCCCCCAGGTATGAAATTTAAAGGAATATTACACTTTTATTGTTTCACTTTAAACATTATTAAAATCACTGTTCCCGAAAAAACGGCCGTTTTTAAAACTATTTTTTGCATTGATCCATGTCCCCTGGGGCAGGACCCAGGTCCCCAAACACTTTTTATGACAATACCATGCATATAAGTCTTTAAAATTAGCACTTTTGATTATTCATGTTCGAGTCCCATAGACTTTAAAGGTGTTCCCGTGTTCGAACAAATTTTTTACCTGTTTGCATATTCTGGTGCGAACCGAACACGGGAGTGTTCGGTTCATCCCTAGTCAGGATCACATACAGTACCCCTCAACTTTCTGAGATAAGAAAGAAGAGTATCTTTTAGCACAAAGTAGTACATGGTCCATGAAAAATGAAACATGCAAAAAGTGATTGGTAAAACCCAAACATGTTTTTATGTCAACGTTTCCTTTCCTTTATATTAGCCTTTCAAAGCGATAATTGCAATACTTTAGAAGTAGGATGAAAGTTTTAGTGTACAGCCGTGGCCAAAAATTTTGAGAAGGACACAAATATTCATTTTCACAAGGTCTGCTGCTGTCATATGTGTCAAAGGCTCTTATTGACAATTGCATTAACTTTATGCATAGAGTCAATATTTGCAGTGTTGACCCTTCTTTTTCAAGAGCTCTGCAATTTGCCCTGGCATGCCGTCAATAAACTTATGGGCCACATTCTGACTGATGGCAACCCATTCACGCATTATCAATGCTTGGAGTTTGTCAGAATTTGGGGAGGGGGGGGTTTGTTCACCCGCCTCTTGAAGATTGACCACAAGTTCTCAATGGGATTAAGGAGTTTCCTGGCCATGGACCCAAACTTTCAAGGTTTTGTTCCCCAGCCATTTAGTTATCAGTTTTGCCTCAGGGAAAGGTGCTCCATCATGCTGGAAAAGGCATTGTTTGTCACCAATCTGTTTGATGGTTGGGAGAAGTTCCTCTCGGAGGTGGTTTTTGTACTATTCTTTTTCATGGCTGTGTTCTTAGGCAAAATTGTGATTTCCCTTGGCTGAGAAGCAACCCCATACATGAATGCTCTCAGGATGCTTTAGTGTTGGCATTACACAGGGATGATGGTAGCTCTCACCTTTTCATCTCCATGGCCAGGTTTTTTCTGCCCCAAACAATGGGACACCAAACAATGGGCATATATCAGAGAAAATTACTTTACCCCAGTCCTCAGCAGTCCAATCTCTGTAGCTTTTACAGAATATCAGTCTGCTACTGATATTTTTCCTGTAGAGAAGTAGTTTCTATGCTGCCCTACTTGACACCAGGCTATCCTCCAAAAGTCTTCTCCCCACTGTGTGTGCAGATGCACTCACACCTGCCTTAGCAAGATCTGCACTGGTGGTGCCCCAATCCCACAGCTGAATCAACTGTAGGAGACGGTCCTGGCGCTTGCTGGACTTCTTGGGCACCCTGAAGCCTTCTTCACAGACGTA
Source organism: Lithobates clamitans (assembly GCA_037952925.1). Lineage (NCBI taxonomy): Eukaryota > Metazoa > Chordata > Amphibia > Anura > Ranidae > Lithobates > Lithobates clamitans. The sequence continues at coordinate 3,535,962 of JBBGZY010000992.1, forward strand.
GTGGAAATGTTTTTTTTTTAATTGGAATTAGGTTTATTTTCATGGCAAAGAGGGACTTTAATTGCAATTTATCTAATCACTCTTCATAACATTCTGGAGTATACGCAAATTAACATCATAAAAACTGAGGCAGCAGACTTTGTAAAAATTAATATTTGTGTCATTCTGAAAACTTTGGGCCATGGCTGTAGTATAACATTTTTGGTAATTAAATAGCCAATAAATCATATCAAAAAAGGGACAACTGATGAGGAAGAGGGACACAGGGATTTGATTCCAAGAGGGACAGTCCCAGAAAAAAAAGGACAATTTGAATTATGGGAAGAGAACATGCAGCCTACTGGAGAGGCTGTTAGCACAGAGCACACAGACTCGTAGTCTCCCAAATTTTACTGCAGAAGCATTAAACTGCTGAACTAGCCAGATAGCGCTGCCTCTGTATTTTTCCCATAATTCCCTGCTATAGTAAACATGGAGCTGCTATTATGTGCTCATGGGCCTCTCACCTCTGTTTGCTCCCTGGGCAGAAAGTATGTAATTGCGCTGCTATACACTGTCTTTTTAAGCTCGATAATGTTCTGCAAAATGTCAAATGAATACATCAAAGGAAATGCTGAATGCTTAACTGTGAGCAACTGTGTAAATAAAGATGCGATGTTCTCGCTACATAATACCTCCCGTTGAAATGTATTCTTCTTATTTTAAAAAACTTAATATGCATGTTTAAATGATTAGTTTATTGCAAGTAATCTTGTTTCTATTTCTTGATAGTTTGTAGTTATAAATGTACATAAGGAGGTCAGATTTGCTCATCACATATGCAGGCTCTGCTTTCTACTTTGTATTTGTGCACAACATATACTTTACACTCAGTGCCAGTCTTCCAACCAGAGTCAGTCATATAGAAAAGTACAGTCTCTTTGTAATCTCCAGTGTAATGAAACACCTAATGTTCCTCATGGGCACAAACCAAGTGATCAAGACTGACTAAAACGGATGAGTGAAACTGAGAACTTTCATCACATTTTGGGGAACATCTGAAGATTTTGAAAAAAGTTCGGCATTTTGTCTAAAAGAATTGGAGTAAATGGCAGATTCTTGAATGTGTTTGGAGGAGCACCTGGTGCAAAAGTTAAACCCACTGAAAGGACCTTTTTAAACATTTAATGGTTAAGAACATCACATACGGAAAATGCATTTCAGGTGAAAAGGGCTCCCTCTTCAATCAATTTTCATAAAATCACAACAGAGTGCACAAAGGGACCCACGTAAAGGCTTGATGATGACTAACTTCTGCTCAAGCCCTGAGGAAGGGGGATGCTTTTAACTTGAAATGGGTTGACTGTATCTGATGCTCTTAACCATAAATGTTTCAAAAAAGTCCTTTAAATAAGATGAACTTTTGTACCAGGCACTTCTCCAAGCACATTCCAGAATCTACCATTTGGCCATTTGGCAAGTGCTTCCTTCTGTTGCTATCAGAGAGGTAGCAGCCTAGGACAAGGACAAGGTCCATCCATACTAGACTTCAATCATGGAATTGCTTCTTTGAAGGAAAAGTAATTTAATGGTAGATCCATCAGAACCAATTGTTACTTCTATTGTTCCAGCACTATCGCACACACATCAGGCATTGGAGTAAACGGGGAAAGCAAAAGTAAGCTTTAAGGGTGCAGTAGGCTTTAAATATCTCATGAGGGTTATGGAAGCTCATTTCAATTCTCCTAGTCCTCTTCTTGTGCCAAAGAACTGCTCCTCAGTAGCCTCATTATATTATGTTTTGTTTTTTTTTTTACAGATGTAGCTGTACCCTGTAGGGGCTGCTGAGTGATGTGGCCCACCTGTCTTCCTGCCCAGCCCGGCATTCACTTCCAGACACTCCAAAACAATCAACAACTCCATCGGCTTTGTTTTTGTATTTTTATTGAGGGATTAGAACTTGGATGGGGTTAGGGAATTCATGAGATGCCCAGAAAAAGATTCTTGCATGTTTTGGGAAAATTTAGATATTCTCCTCCTGCACAACACTTGCTGCAGACTATCTCTGCTTTTCCCTCCAGCACCATTCTTGGGGCACAGCTAGCACATGGGTAGGCCTCACGCTGGTTTCAGCTAGGCCTTAGCAAAAGTGCCTTATTACAGGCAGGGACCACCAACCCCATTAGTGTAGCAACAAAAGTTTGAATGCTAGCTGCCCTCTTTGGTGGACTACTGATCCCCGTCAGCCCTTTGCAGACCCTGACAGCCCTCCAGGCTCCATTGGCCCATCTTCACTGCCAGTAACATCACAGTCTCTCCCGCTGGCTCTACATCCATCTCAGACTGCACAATCCCAGTCCACTCCGGCTTGCCTCTTCCAGCTCTCCCGACTGTGCCTGTCACTCACCGACACCTGATGGATCCCTCCTAGAGACTTGCCCGGCAGTATTCCCTGCTGTCCTTTCCTGCTCCTGTTCAGTACACCCCTTGGGTTGTGTGGGGTTCCTGTTCAGCTCCAAGCCCCTTAGCCCAAGGTCACCCCCCCCCCCCAGAGTAGGGGGCTTCCTCAAAGGCCCGGAAGCCTAATACTCCATCTCCAGTTCTTCCACCTGCACAACTCCTCCCCAGCTGGGCTGACTCTAGGTATTTACGGAGGCCTGCCCCTTGACAATCCAGATTTGGGATTGGCCAGGACTCCTCAGAACACCCGAGACAGCTCCACCTCTGCTCCACCTCTCTTCCACTCCTTCCTTCTAGAATCCTCTAGAAGCAGAAGGGAGGTAACCGAAAGATTATGCTATCTGTGAATCACCAGCCTACTCTGAGCCACTCACACTCCACACAGATCAAAAACAAACAGGCCTAGCCTTTAGCTAGGCCTGTCTAAAATTAACTGTTCTACAAAACTCTAGCACCTATCCTAGGTAGAGGGTGCTACACAGAAATAAAAAAGCAGTAAAGAGGATCTTACTGGCATATTTTACACATGTATGTAAGTAAACATATGTAAACGTGTACGTATGCATGCAAATTCATTCCAGTGGCTAGAATTAATGAATATTCTAGCCAAAAGAATGAGTTTACATGCATACACTTCTAAATAGCAAATTTGCATAATTCTGCACCAAAACAAGCATTTTTTTTTTTATCTGGATTTTTTGGCCAGCACCTGGCAGAAAGATTCAGTGTAGATAGGAAAATTGTATTATGCCCACATGCATAAAGCCTAAACAGATAAAAATGATTAAATACATAAAGGGGAAAATACAGAGAATGTTAAAGGCGATAAACTTGTCCCCCCCTAAAAAAAAGACACACCCTCTAAATAAAAAATAAAGAATGAAAAAAGAATTAATTTCTTTCCAGGAAATGTTGACCTAAGCAGCTCCATGAGCTAAAAGGAGAGTTCCACCAACAACAATATCATCCATTTTGAGGTGAAATCAGTTTTGATGAAATCCCTCTGCAGATACCTCCTCCCTAGGCTGGGAGCATTGTAAGCTGTAATGATAGGTGCACTTTAAAGCAACATGGACTATATAACTGTTGATTTGTCTTTTCTCTATCATGTAGAGATTAAGCCCAGGTTCACACTATAATGCGCTGCGGACCGCACAGGAGCGATGTGCGTCCCTGTTCACCGTTTCAGGGACGAATCAAGGCCGATTCTATGCCTGAATTTGGCCCTGAAACGCAGCCAAAGACGCACAGCGTTTTTGTGCAGTGCGCACTGCAGCCGCCCCGGAGATATGTGAACCGGCTCCATAGGGAGCCAGTCACATTCTCCTGCTATGCGAATTAGAGGTGCGGAAACACACCTCTAATTCGCATAGGTGTGAACCCGGGCTTAGGGTTTTGAGAATGCAGTTAATTTGTTTTGAATGGTTGACTGAGATGGACAAGTGATTTTTTTTTCAACCTAATGCAAACTGTGGCTCATATTTGACACCATCCGCAGTGTTGTTTATGGGTTGTAGTCACCAGCCGCCCCACTTCCTCACATCAGCTCTGAGCATTTTGGCACTGATGCTTCTAAAAAGTTACTGAAGAACAATGTGTTCCTTTGTGTCGCAGTAAAATTGCTTTGACAAGATGAGAATAGGGAACCTGGTATTAGTGGTGGTGAAATGAATAATGGAAAGCTTGACATAATGGAATGTAACCATGCCAATGACCTTACAGTAAGCAAATCAATGTATAAGTATTATGTATTTGCCAATTATTTCTGCCAACTCAAGTGACTCTGCTTGTCATATAGACGTGATAGTAATGTGATTCTGATAATGCTAAATGCCAGCTGATTCTCATATGGTACCCTGGGGCCAATGTTGTGTAGTACAGGTATAAGAGGAAATTTACAATAAAAATGTAGGGTGACTTTATCTGCATTCTATTTTTTTTTCAAGTTTGTTTAATGGTGAAGGATTAGAACACTCTCAGGGAGATTTAAACTCACATCCTGTCATGATTATAACAGTTTCAGCAGACAGGAAGTGAAGAAAAATTTGCAACTGGGACAAAGACGAAAATTAACATCAGGGGTTCTAGACTTCCCCCACTCTCCTACAGAAAAACTTTTTTCTATCTGTGTTGCTGGGGGGGAGTTACTCTCTCCTTATCTCTGGTAAAACATTATCAGGGGGCTTGAAGAGAGGAGATATATCTCTAACAGAGCCAAAAAATTGTTGTAAAATCCTGACAGAGTTTACCATCCTTCTCCACTCTATCCAAAACTAGGAAAAAAGTTTTCTAGAGCACCATTTTTAAACGGCACTGCAGAAAACACACATGAATAGCGTGCACCCTTTGAATGTTTTATCCAGCTGTAATTGGACAGAGCAGATCATAGGCAAATTGCACATAGCCAATATGAGTGGCTCTGCGCCTTGTGATCATTATGATGGTCAATCACAGTGATCACAAATGAAAACAATCCCTTTGTGTCATCCATGTTCCTCCCACAATGAAGCAAGTTAAGGAAGAAGAATTGAAGGAAGGATAAGATCACCAAACCAGTAAGGACACCCTAATGACCACACCCGTGTTTACCACACCCTAAAATCATGCCCCTCTTTGAACACTGAACCTCCAGAAGATTTACCCCACCCTCAAGACCAGACTATTTTTTTTATGAAACTGAGTTATTTTAACTGACAATTGCACAGTCGTGCAACACTGTCCCAAATAAAATGTATGCCTTTTTTTCTCACAAATGGCGCTTTCTTTTGGTGGTATTTGATCACCATTGCGTTTTTTATTTTTTGCGTTATAAACAAAAAAAGACTGACAACTTTGAAAAAGAAAAACTGTATTTTTTCCTTTCTGCTCTAAAACATATCCAAAAAAAAAATGTAAAAACTCAAATTTCATCATAAATTTAGGCCAATATGTATTCTGCTTTATGTTTTTATTAACCACTTTCCGACCGGCGCACGCCGATGTACGTCAGCAGAATGGCACGGCTGGGCAAATGAGCGTACCTGTAAGTCCCATTAAATTTCCCGCCGTGCCATTGCGTGCACGCCGGCCGGGAGCTCCGTGAGTTGGGTCGCGGGTCCCACGGACTCGATCCCCGCAGGGATACCCGCGATCGCCTCACGGACAGGACGAACGGGGAGATGCTGTAAACGAGTGACAGTGTCACTGATCTCTGCTCCCTGTCATCAGCTAGCCCATCCCCCCTACAGTTAGAAAACACTCCCTAGTACTGACTTAACCCCTCCCCGCTCCCTAGTGGTTAACCCCTTCACTGCCAGTGTCATTTACACAGGAATCAGTGCATTTTTATAGCACTGATTGCTGTATAAATGACAATGGTCCCAAATATGTGTCAAAAATGTCCGATGAGTCCGCCATAATGTCGCAGTCACAATAAAAATTGCTGATCGCCGCCATTACTAGTAAAAAAAAAATTATTAATAAAAATGCCATAAAACTATTCCCTATTTTGTAATTGCTATAACTTTTGCGCAAACCAATCAATAAACGCTTATTGCGATTTTTTTTACCAAAAATATGTAGAAGAACACGTATTGGCCTAAACTGAGGAAAAAAATGTTTTTTTAATTATTTTTTGGGGATATTTATTGTAGCAAAAAGTAAGAAATAATGCGTTTTTTTCAAAATTGTCGCTTTTTTTTTGTTTATAGCGCAAAAAATAAAAACCGCAGAGGTGATCAAATACCACCAAAAGAAAGCTCTATTTGTGGGAAAAAAAGGACGTCAATTTTGTTTGGGTACAGCGTCGCACAACAGCACTATAGTCAGTTAAAGTGACGCAGTGCCGTATCACAAAAAATGGCCTGGTCATTGAGCAGCCAAATCTTCCAGGGCTGAAGTGGTTAATGACCTACTGAGAGATGGCAGCCAGTATATGAACAAATGTGAAGATAAAACCTATTAAAATATAAACCACATAGAAAGCCTATTGTTTTAAAGCGGAACTGTCTTGCGTGGTCCCTGGCACTCTTTCCATAATATGCAAAGAGGCACCACAATCAGAGTACAATTAATTAAAAAGTGATAGCAAAAAGGGAAAGAGGTTTTATGGCGGAAGAAATATCTCTTTCCTGCCATAAAAGTTTACCTGCTACTAATCTTTTGTTTAACTTTAGTTCCGCTTTAAATATTTGCGTTGAGACAGAGGAATAGTAAGCCACAATCACTGTTCGGCAGCAGTAAGAACAGACAGCTTGCATGCTTTAGGTGCTATTTCTGCTGTAATATGACATACTACTTAACAGCAAAATCTGCCCTAAAGGTAAAGGGTGAGCATAACTGAGTTACAGAACATTCTGTCCAAATTTGTAATATTCTGTGGTTTTAAGCAAAACACATGAAAATAATAGTAATACAAGACTTTAAAGGCTGAAAGGAACTGATAAGAAAGCTTGCAAAATGGTCCAAATATGGACCCTGATGTAGAGGGTCAATTCAAAATCATCTTGCTACTCATGATGATGTCACAGAGAACACTGATGATAAGGTTTATGACTGGTTAGACTGAAACTGTCACAAGACAAGTTTAACCTAATTACACATACACTTTTAAGACTTAAAGTATATCTAAAGCCATTTAAAAGCCATATACTTTGTCAAATCTGCTGTTCCCACCAGGCTTATGGACCCTCCAATTTCATTGGTGGCTGGGCAAAAGCCTTTATCACATAGGACATCACCTTGATCTAAAAGGGGTTTGTCCCTCTTCATTTTTTGTGCAGGAGTTAGAGATGCCCCCATCTGAGAGTTCCCACTTACAACAAATTCAACATGAGTTACCGTATATACTCGAGTATAAGTCGTTCCGAGTATAAGTCGAGGCCCTAATTTACCACAAAAAAATGGGAAAAACTTATTGACCCGAGTATAAGACGAGGGTGAGAAATGCACAGCTACTGTAAGTGGAAAAGAGGGTCAACAATGCCCATTTGCAGCATCACTGTGCCCATTTGCATGCCTCACTGTGCACTGTGCCCATTTGCAGCCATGGTAGTTAAGGGTTCCTAGATGCCCCCTAGCTGCAGCCAAAATTTGGGGTCTCTGAACCCAAAGGGTCCCGAAATGACATTGCTGCAGATAGACACAGTTGACCGAATTTGGGGCCCCGTATCTCGGGGCCACTTAGTGCTAAGAACCCCAAATTTGGTGTGCAAACCCAGTGGAACTAGCACCAAAAAATGTCCAAAGCTGGGGTTTCTAGCACTAAGTGGCCCCGAGATACAGGGCCCCACAAATCAGTTCAGAAAATGTCAAGCACTTTTATGCAGCAGAGAATGACATTTTCCAAACCAGTTTTGGGGCCCCGTATCTCAGGGCCACTTAGTGCTAGGAACCCCAGCTTTGGATATGTTATGGAACCAATTCCACTGGGTTTTGCACACCAAATTTGGGGTTCCTAGCACCAAGTGGCCCTGAGATATGTGGCCCCAAAGTCGGTTCAGAAAATGTCAAGCACTTTTCTGCAGCAGAGAATGACATTTTCCGAACCGAATTTGGGGCCCCGTATCTCGGGGCCACTTAGTGCTAAGAACCCCAAATGTGGTGTGCAAACCCAGTGGAACTAGCACCAAAAAATGTCCAAAGCTGGGGTTTCTAGCACTAAGTGGCCCCGAGATACAGGGCCCCACAAATCAGTTCAGAAAATGTCAAGCACTTTTATGCAGCAGAGAATGACATTTTCCAAACCAGTTTTGGGGCCCCGTATCTCAGGGCCACTTAGTGCTAGGAACCCCAGCTTTGGATATGTTATGGAACCAATTCCACTGGGTTTGCACACCAAATTTGGGGTTCCTAGCACCAAGTGGCCCTGAGATATGTGGCCCCAAAGTCGGTTCAGAAAATGTCAAGCACTTTTCTGCAGCAGAGAATGACATTTTCCGAACCGATTTTGGGGCCCCGTATCTCGGGGCCACTTAGTGCTAGGAACTTCAGGATATGTTGTGGTACTAGGTCCACTGGGTTTGCATACCAAATCTGGGGTTTCTAGCACCAAGTGGCCCTGAGATACGGGGCCCCAAAGTCGGTTCGGAAAATGGAATTTTTGGCTGCAGAAAAGTGCTTGACTCGAGTATAAGTCGAGGGGGGCACTTATAGCACAAAAAAATGTGCTGAAAAATTCGACTTATACTCGAGTATATACGGTACATTCTCTGCAGCCAATGAGTCCCAATTTAACAGTACAAACGATGTATGAAAATAGGTGCATGTAGAGGACTCTCCAGCAGGAATGCATCTGGATGTTGTAGAAATCATTTGCTACTCCACCATCAAAACTCTTCTAACAAATTGCAAGTTTTTGGCAGCCAAAATTGCAATAGCTACGGCTTAGAAAAGTCCAGTGATAGACTTGGGCTTGATGAAGCGCAGGTTGACCTGGATTATGCTTAATGAAAAGACTGTGAGTGTCCTTATCATTACTGTGAGTGTCAAATCATTATTTGACAACATATGGAACCCGTGGCTTTCTTACTTACAGGTGCCGGATTCCTCAAGGTGATCCTTTGGTGTGATGATGATGGATTCCTGGACAGGCACACCCTTACCCCACCATCAAAACTCTTCTATCAAATTGCATGGGAAAAGGACCGGGGCATGGCCCCTGAGGTGGAGGATTAGCGGACCTTGAACATTCGCGTCCATAAGGGCATCATGAATGTAGCCTTATTGGAGGCAGGATATAAAGTATATTCTAGTTGGTACTTAGTGCCAGAATGCCTTGCTAAAGTGTACCCGGGTGCTTCATCCTCCTGCTTCCGGGGTTGTGGCCAGGTGGGGACGGCCCTCCACACTTGGAGGACCTGAGCCAAGGTGAGATGCTTTTGGAAATGGGGCCATTCCTTAATACACACCGTGACCATGGTCAGCATTGCTAAAGATACTCGAATAGCATTCTTAAATGAGCCAGTGAATAATATCCCGAGACACATTCAAACTCTGATATACTTCAAGTTTCTGGCAACCAAAATTGCAATAGCTACGGCTTAGAAAAGTCCAGTGATAAACTTGGGCTTGATGAAGCGCAGGTTGACCTGGATTATGCTTAATGAAAATATTGTGAGTGTCCTTATCATTATTGTGAGTGTCAAATCATTATTTGACAAGATATGGAACTCCTGGCTTTCTTACTTACAGGTGCCGGATTCCTCAAGGTGATCCTTTGGTGCGATGATGATGGATTCCTGGACAGGCACATGCTGCACATGCATGATTCCCTCTTTTCTTGTCCCTTTTTCTTTCTCTCTCTCTTCCTTTTGTAATTTTCTATTTCTCAAGTGTTTGAGAAACTGATATCAGGACATACACCCTGACTTTAGGTTTTCTTGTTTGCTTTTCTCATGTGATACAACGTAGTTTATAAACTGTTTAAGTTTATTAAATCTGCAGATATCAGCACCATCAAAGTCACCACACTGGAAATAAGGTCTAGGAGTTGTTCGTCAGTTTATCATTTATGCTTAAGTCAGGCTAGTCCCCTAATGCACCTGCGATCTTATGTTTATCTTGCTGTTACTATCTATGCTGGACTATGACATGAGTCTGTATCATTGTTCATTTGCTTTTGATGTTATTGTTATTGTTGGTTTCTATTACCTCCTGACAGCTTAGCACTGTACAAGCAAATTGTTTTGTATTCCTTCTTTTCCATTGAAAATTAATAAAAATTATTGAAAATGTGTTAAATTTAATAATAACAAATGACATCTTTATTTGTCATGGTGACCATTGTTACCAGGACTGAAAGTGTAACAAAATCTAAAATTCACAAGAACAGGAGGTGAAGAAAATCTTTAAATTTGGAATAATGCAGTGACAGCTTTCTAATGCCCCGTACACACGATCGGACTTTCCGACAACAAAATCGTGGATTTTTGTATGAAGGATGTTGGCTCCAACTTGTCTTGCATACACACGGTCACACAAATGTTGGCCAACAATTACGAACATAGTGACGTACAAGACGTATGTGATATCTCCATTACGAACGCTAGTTATATCTCTGGCTCGTACTTGATTCCGAGCATGCGTGGACTTTTGTCCGACGGACTTGTGTACACACGATTGGAAAGTCCGACAACAAACATTTGTTGGCGGAAAATTTGAGAACCTGCTAGCCAACATTGGTTGGCGGAAAGTCCGACAACAAATGTTCGATGGAGTATACACACGGTCGAACTTTCCGCCAACAAGCTCACATCCAACATTTGTTGTCGGAAAATCCAATCGTGTGTATGGGGCATTAGAGGAGGGGGTGTTCCTCTTGGTTTCTGTTGTGACTATGGGACAGGAAGTGCAGGGAAACCTCACCAATCGAAAATTAACAATTTCCTAAGGCTGGATTTACACTAGTCTGGTGCGAATTGCAGCTCCGGTTTCCCCGCAAAGATAAAAATGATTCATTCAGTGGTTCCTCTCTGTTGTAGCTGCGGATCAGCTGACCTTGGAAAGTGGAGAGGTGTAGTGAGGAGGGGGAGATCTTTCCTGTTCACAACAAAACACATCTGCAAATCAGATGTGTTCCCATTGAAGATTATGTGCCTCCAATTCGCACCGCACTGCCTAGAAAAAGCAAACATTTTTTGTGCAATGCAGAGTGCGAATGCAATGCACATATGTGAACCAGACCCATTGAAAAGAACATATTTTCAAATGTTCTGCGAATTGGTTGCAGTGCAAGCTGCATCCAATTTGCATATGTGTGAACCCAGCCTCAATTAAAAAAAAAAAAGCTGTAAATATACATTTGAAAAAAATAGTGTTGAGCTTTCAGGAAAACTTCTAATTCAATATATAATTTATAACAAACAAATTAAAACATAATAAAGTCCTGAAAACAAAATATCAAAGTCCACCAAAAGTGGCAAATCTTCATGCAGCTGCTGTGCGCCAACACCAAGTGATTATAATTAGGGTTGTCCCGATACCACTTTTTTAGGACCGAGTACAAGTACCGATACTTTTTTTCAAGTACTCGCCGATACCGATTACCGATACTTTTTTTTAATGTCACGTGACAGTTTTTTTTTTTTTTTTTTTTTGAGGGGGGGGGGGGGTGGGGTGGGGTAGGGGTGGGGGTATAGTGAACGGTGTCTGTGTGTGTGTTTTTGTTTTGGTTTTTTTCATTTACATTTATTATTTTTTACAATTTTTTTTTTTTTATTCTTTATTGCACTATGTGTGTGTGTTTTTTTTTTTTTTTTTTTTAATCAGCCCTGTTGGGGGGCTTTGGTGAGATATCAGGGGTCTTAACAGACCTCTGATATCTCCCCCTTGAGACCGAGAAATAGACAGAGGATAGAGATTCCCCAGTCCCTTTCTCTGCAGCGTCAGCTGCACTGAGAATGAATGGAGAGAAGACAACGGCTCCTCTCCATTCATAAACTGACACATTGTAATCACAGGAGATTACAATGTTTCAGTTATGTGAATGGAAAGAGTCAGCTGACTCTCTCCATACACACAGCGGAGAGACAGCAGAACGGAGGGGACAGAGGAAGAGAGAGGGGGACAGCGGAAAGCCGGAACGGATGGGCACAGCGGAGGGGGACAGAGGAACGCATGGGGACAGCGGAGGGGGACAGAGCAAAGAAGGAGGACAGCGGAGGGGGACAGAGCAAAGAAGGAGGACAGCGGGGGGACAGAGGAACGGAGGAGGACAGCGGAGGGGGACAGAGCAAAGAAGGAGGACAGCGGGGGGGGACAGAGGAACGGATGGGGACAGCGGAGGGGGACAGAGCAAAGAAGGAGGACAGCGGGGGGGACAGAGGAACGGATGGGGACAGCGGAGGGGGACAGAGCAAAGAAGGAGGACAGCGGGGGGGGGACAGAGGAACGGAGGGGGACACAGCAATGGAGCAGGACAGCGGAGGGGGACAGAGGAACGGAGGAGGACTAAGGAGGAGGTGACAGTCAGCGGTGATCGCGTGTGGGGGAATTACAAGCACCGATCACCGCTGTGTGTCACTAAGCAGCTGAAAGCCGCGGGGGGAGAAGCTTGTAACTCCCCCACACGTCCATCACCGCTGACAGTCAAGGTATCGGCGGAAGCATCGGGAGCATTTGCCCGAGTACAAGTACTTGGGCAAATGCTTGGTATCGGTGCCGATACCGATACTAGTATCGGTATCGGGACAACCCTAATTATAATGCTCCTTACCAAATCCATAGATTCTATAACTCAGTCTAGAGGTCTAAATCCGCATTTAAAAAATGACAAATCCCTCATAACAGCAACTCGCAAAGCAAGAGGCAGAGAGATGTGTTTCAGATTAAAACTGGCCATACGCTAGAAGAATTTTGGTCAAATATTTTTTGTTTTTGGAAAGTTCATTCGATTTTATAATGGTTAGTAGGTTCAAATCGATGTTCATTTTCAATTGTAATAGTGAAAAAATTCAAAGGAGCAGAATAGAAAGTTTTTCTCAAACAAATGAAATTCTAACTGTGAAAGGGGTTTTGTTTACAAAAAAAATTGTACATACTACATAGCTCCCAACTGTCCCTGATTTCGAGGGACTGTCCCTGATTTGGAACAAAGTCCCTTTGTCCCTCTTTCCTCCTCATTTGTCCTTCATTTTGGTCTGATCTATATAGTTGTATATAAAATGCACTTTTTGTCTTTCAAAAAGTGTATCCCAAAGCTAAACCTTTCATCCAATTTTTAAATGGCTGCATTTGTAAATGTCAATAGACAATATAAAGGAGAAATAGTGGTAAAAAAAGCACTTGTGGGTTTACCAAATCTTTTTTGTTTGTATATTTCTCCTCTAAGGGGGTGTGGCAGGGGGTGTGTCCTATGCCTACATAGTTTTTCTAATAGGTATCCCTTGTTCCCATCTCAGAAAGTTGGGAGGTATGCATATTTTAATAAAACAAGTTTAATATGTCTGGGATTCCATTAAAATAGGAGGTCTGGACGAAATTTTGGGGGCTTTCAAACAAGCTTTAGACATATATAGACCCCCACCTTTTTTGGAAGATCGATTGATGAGTGTTTCCTATCTATCTTATCAATAAAGCCTTAAAGGGTAGCCTTAAAGTCTATTTATACAAGGGTTGGATGAAAAGTTCATGGCCATTCACAAAAGGAGTTACCACACAGCCATGAAACTTTATCATTGCCCCAAGCCACGCTTTCAGAAAATGACATATACTGCTATACGGGCATGGTTTTCATGCACTCTTTGCAAATGCCTTCCCCCCTTCCCCCAACACGCCACCCCCCTAATTTAAAATGAAGAAAGTAGAAGAAGAAGGCTCAAACAATTCCATCAGTGGGCAAAGTGAGGGCAACAGTCTTCTGGGATTGTGAGGGTGTGCAGCAGCCTGTTCCCATCACTTTGCCCACTGATGGAACACTCCAGGCCTTCTTCGTCCATTTTTTCCATTTTCAACTTGACTACAGGGGGGTGGCTTGGTGCAGGAGAGTGGTTTGGTGCAGTGATAAAGTTTCAGTGTCCGGCCGTGCATTTTTAGACAACCCTTGTATTTACTTCCTTTTGATCTGTTAAACATACCATTAAAAGTGCTTTGTTTTATCCAGAGCTGATCCACCCTATACGCTCAGTACGCAAGCTGCGTAGGGCCCCACAAATTACTCAAGGCCCCGCATCCCCCTCGTGTCATAGCGCATAGTGCATAGTGCAGTGGGGAGAGGTGGGAGGAGGTGGAAGGTGGTGATCGGCAGCTCTATGGTGAATGTGTGGGTGGTGGGATCTTCCTGGGGCTTGTAGTACTCTCTCGAGTGTCAGTGTATACAGTGGAGAGGAGAAGGGAGGGGCCTCTGATCAGTTTCACTTTCACTCTGCTTGAACACTGTTGCTGATGCCTGGGTCAGAGGCCCCTCCCCTCTCTGCTGTATACATTCCGAGATAGAACTACTAGCCCCAGGGAGATTCCCCTGCCTGTGGACACCATAGAGCTGCCCATTGCCGCCTCCCACCTCCACCAGCCAGGTACAGGGGAACCTCTGCAAGGGGGGAAGTCCGCTGTTTGGGGACCCTGTTGTAAGAGGGAGGGGGGGCTTTCTGGGGACTCTAATGTAAGGAAGGAGCCCTCTGGGGACACTGATGTAAGAGGAGGGCCTCTGGGGACACTAATGTAAGGATTGGGCCCTCTAGGGACACTGATGTAAGAGGGGGCCTCTGGGGACACTAATGTAAGAGGGGGGCTCTCTGGGGACACTAATGTAAGGACGGGGCCCTCTGGCAACACTGATGTAAGAAGGGGCCCTCTGGGGACACTAATGTAAGAGGGGGGGCTCTCTGGGGACCCTGTGTAAGGAGGGGCTCTTTGGGGACCCTGTGTAAGGAGGGTCTCTCTGGGGACACTAATGTAAGAGGGAAGGCTCTCTGGGGACACTAATGTAAGGGGAGGCTCTCTGGGAACCCTGGTGTAAGGGGGGGGGCTCTCTGGGGACCCTGGTGTTAGGGGGGGCTCTCTGGGGACCCTGGTGTAAGGGGGGGCTCTCTGGGGACCCTGGTGTAAGGGGGGGCTCTCTGGGGACCCTGGTGTATGGGGGGCTCTCTGAGGAGCCTGATGTAAGGAGGGGCTCTCTGGGGACCCTGATGTAAGGGGAGGCTCTCTGGGGACCCTGATGTAGGGAGAGACTCTCTGGGGACCCTGATATAAGTAGGGAGGCTCTCTGGGGACCCTGATGTAAGGGGAGGCTCTCTGAGGACACTGATGTAAAGGGGGCTCTCTGGGGACCCTGATGTAAGGAGGGGCTTTTTGGGGACCCTGATGTAAGGGGAGGCTCTCTGGGGACCCTGGTATAAGGGGAGGCTCTCTGGGGACCCTAATGTAGGGGGAGGCTCTCTGGGGACCCTGATGTAGGGGGAGACTCTGTCAGGTATGACTGTGTGGCAATGGCAAATAGTTAACATAGCTTACAGCATCACGGGTCAGGTAGAGGGCCCCTTAGCAGAATTTTGCTTAGGACCCCAGGGAGGTCACTGGTTTTATCTAAGTAAAAAAATACACATACATTTTTCCAGCAATTTTGTCAACTGATCCATTTCTGTGCTCTCTGCCTGTGATGAGTGTTATGACTACAGAACTCCCTCGCTCTATGTTATGCAGAATATGAGAGTGTGGGTTGTTTTTTTGTTCCATGTTTGGGTTACAACGTTGCTCCTCCATAGATACATTACAGTGAGTGAGTGTTGTTACCATAGAACAAGAAGTTTGTTACTAGCAGGATCACTAGGTGAAATCTAAAGAAGAGAAGCCTGAAAAACATAAAATAATTCAGCCACCAAATTTAATTACTGGAAATCTTCAATATATTTCATTTTTGTTTTTGGGTTTAGATGCACATTAAACTTGTTTCTCCCACCTTTGTTTTGTCCTCTGGTAGCAAAGCCCTGACTACAGCCCTGAGCATCCTATGGAAAATACTGAGGAGCACACTTGTTCCCTCTTTGATGCAGACATCATTATCATGATGTAACCTTTGTGCTTATCATTTACAACAATAATGTACTTGGCAGAAAGATTACAGCAGCAAAGTAATACAGATATAAATTTACGACACAAAGATCATGAGTTGCCAGTGTGGATCAAAGGATGACAGCTCTTACGAGAGGCTGCTGCCGCCATCTTACTCGTTTATTTATATCTATCTTTAGCTGGCGTCACCCAGCGTGAATATACAGTACATCCTTAAAAGTAAATACAGACCCAATGATTTCACTTGGAATGGAGTCAGTTTTCAGCCAGACACGGGAACAGCTCTAGGAAAGTCTCAAGACCGGCAAGCCTTCTACTAGAAAACTTTCAGTTTCCTAGATTACTAATTTAGGCATATTTTCAGGTTATCTTCATCACAGGTTCCACAGTAGAAATGATTAGCATTTAGACCTCGTTCAAACTGAATGCGGGTTTGAAATCATGCTAGTTCAGCTGAACTCGCCTGATTTCAAACCCGCATTTCAGTGCGAGTTTGTGGGCGATTTGAAAGACATGTGTGGGTTTGTGCACAAATATCTATTGAAATCGCTCCTGAAGTCGCCAAAAGTAGTGTAGGAACTACCTTTGGAAATCGGTGTGGCGCCACAAGGTCGGCGTCTCACCGATTGGGACAGTGCCGTTGCTGGCAAAAGGCTGCTATTCGGTGTGTCGAATAGCGCCGATGTGAATGGGGGGGGCTTAAAGCGGACTTTTAGGTTTTTTTCAACTTTTCATCTATTAAATCTTCTGCCCTTGTTGTTTTAACTTTGGATAGTAAAAAATTTTCTTCTGCCAATAAATTCCTTATACAGCCCACTTCCTGTTTCTTGACTGGTCATTAGCCTAGGCTTATGACATCATGCACAGCTCTCGCTCTAGTCAGAGTTTGCCAAGAAGGGAGGGGGGATGAGTCATAAGAGGGCCAATAAGAGCTGCAGGGCTGCAGAGCTGGAGGTGGGCCTCTGTGTAAATCCAGAAAGTGAACAGGCAGCAGCTTCAGCTGCCCACAGTTAAAATGGCTGCAGCCAGACTTAATGGAGGGAGAATTCTGCAGCATATTTGGCAAGTACAGAATCGCAGTATATATAAAATAATATGCAAAGTGGTTGGAGGGAAACTTCAGATGGCAAAGACGTTTTTATTACAAATAATGAGAGCAGACTGCAGTTCCTTTTTAAGCTGTTATTACTAAACAAGGCTGTGCAAGAAGCAGGTGGAAAACATGACAAGCCTCATGCACACTGGACACTTTTTCTGCAGCTCCTACCTAAGGGCGTTTGGTGTTTTTTTTTTCTTTGTGTCTATGCACACATAGCTGTTTAGAGGCAGAAAAAAAAATCCACAACCAGTGCTTCCAGGAGCAGCATAATTATTGTAAAAAAAATGCCAGGAGCAGCAGAAAAAACCTCCAGTGTGCATGAGGCCTAAGTTATGTTTGCAGCCAGAATTAAAGGAGCCCAAGAAAGCTAGCAAAACGTCCAGTGACCATGAGACCTTGTTAGTGGACTATGAGGTTCAAAGTCTGGAAAGACAAATTTACGAGATAATTTCTAATTTGAATGTATTTGGCTACTGCACTTTACGTCATGAAGAGGGAATTTTATGAAATGAACAACTCAAAGACCAGCTGCCGCAGTTGTACTGGTTGGCTCCCCTGGGCGAATCACTGTCATGGTACGTCGGCCGCTTTAAGACCACTAGGGGGGCGAACGCACGTGCCCCTGCAGCGCAACGCCGAAACCGATGCGCATGGCCTGTGGCCGCAATGTCCGCTCGCCGCCCGCGATTGCTCCTGAGAGAGACAGAACGGGGATCTGTCAATGTAAACAGACAGATCCCCATTCTGTCAGGGGAGGATAGACAGATCGTCTGTTCCTAGTGATTAGGAACAGCGATCTGTCTCCTCCTCCAGTCACTATACTGCCCCCACAGTTAGAAACACCTCCCTAGGGAACACTTAACCCCTTGATCGCACCCTAGTGTTAACCCCTTCCTTGTCAGTGACATTTACACAGTAATCAGTGGCTATTTTTAGCTCTGACCGCTGTATAAATGGTCCCAAAAAAAGTGTCAAAAGTGTCCAATCTGTCCGCCGCAATGTCACAGTCCTGCTAAAAATCGCTGATCACTGCCATTACTAGAAAAAAAAAATCTATCCCCTATTTTGTAGACACAAACCAATCAATATACGCTTATTGCAAAATTTTTTTTTACCAAAAATATGTAGAAGAATACATATCGGCTTAAACCGATGAAGAAATTTGTTTTTTTTTTACATTTTTTGGGGATATTTAATATAGCAAAAAGTAAAAAAAAAAATATGTTTTTGTTTTTCAAAATTGTTGGTCTTTTTTTTTATAGCGCAAAAAATAAAAACCTCAGAGGTGATCAAATACCACCAAAAGAAAGCTCTGTTTGTGGGAAAAAAAAGGACTTAAATTTTGTTTGGGTACAATGTCGCACAACTGCGCAATTGTCAGTTAAAGCGACAGTGCCGTATCGCAAAAAATGACCTGGTCATTAAAGGGGCAAATCCTTTCGGTCCTTAATTGGTTAACATAACCAATCAAAGGGTTTCAGAGGTGTGCTGTTGTGGTGTTTTAAGTGTTTTATGATGCTTGGTAGAGACATCCTTTAGGCTCAGTTCACACTTACGCAATTGCAGACGTTGCATGTGATTCTCACCGCATTGCTGTGTACATCACATGCGATGTCTGTGTGTTGCTAATTCAGCCACATAGTTTGTTTGCGACCCAATTCCCGTCGGATGTCACAGTTCATACTGTATTCTGTGAACCAATTTGGGGTCTCATTAGCTGTATAGTGATACCCTCAGGGGTTCGCAGAGTGCAGCGTGAACTGCCTGCGATTCAGATGTGATGCGGGAGCCCACACAGGAATCGATGTGGTTCCCGCATGGCATAAGTTTGAACCCAGCCTAATGCCAACTTTTCTATCTACATCTATTTACAGATGCCAACTCAAAAGCTAGCATATTATTGAACCAAATGGAATTATGCTTTGATAGATACCAAATGCAATATAAATCTGATGCATCAGATTTACTGTGTTTCATTCATCTGCTGAATATTGTTGTTTTTTTTTTGGTGTCTATTTTTTCACTAAAAGTACAATAGGGACACAGTAATCACCATGTTTAGAAAACCAACAAAACTATGTAGAGCCAACAAATTAATCTAAATAGCATGTGACACACAAATACACACTATACATACAACACACATATAGACACACACTTGAGTCTGCATGCTGAATATTGTAGCATAAGCATGTTTGGTTTCTAACGTTTTAACACGTTTTATAAATCTATGTATTATAAATGTTTTATAAATGTATTTTTATTATTATGGAATATTATTATGGGATATGAATAGAGCTCTGCTTTGGTAAATAATAAAAACCCAGACCAGAATGTGTATTTGCTTGTAGATGGTCTTATGGCAGGGCTGCATTGAGAATCTGTAACGTAACGAAAGTTTACTACAGTCATTTATGACCAGGCTCATTAACAAGATTGTTTATGCACTCCATTCAAGCTAATCTACTTTGCGCCAGTGCAATATCACTTCCCCATTCTTGCCATAAAGTTTGATATTAGTCAGACCTCACAATTATCACTCTGACATGAAAAATGAACAAAGCATGACTTTCTATAGTGTGTACTTGCATCAATTCAAAGCACTGACTGTAATTTTGATCTGTAGTCTCATTCCTCTACTATATGCATTAGTAATTTCTGACAGGCTGCGCCAACACCAAGGGATTGAGGGCGGTGGGAAAAGGGAGCGCCAGCACACAGCTTGTATGTGACAGCCTCAGCTTTGCCTGTATCCCTATGAGATTTGTAGAGAGGGTGTGTTCCTTTCCTCCCCTCAGGTCTCAGATCACACTCAGCTCTTCTCTCTGAGCTGTGTAGTGTGTGACATGAGATATCCGCTCTCTACCTCTGGAGGCTCAGAAAAGTTGTGTAAATTCTGGACTTTAAATTAATGTAGAGAAGATATGGCTGCAGATAAACAGGTACAACCTATGTAGGAGGATTTGTTTTATCTCTGCATGTCATCTGAGTTTAGCCTCTTTAGTGGGTATATGTAAGAGTTTATTACTATTTTACCTCTTGACAATACAACTTTCTACAGATGACACCAGAAACAATGTATATTTCATTATAAATGTAAAATAAATGGAGACCACAGCGGATACATGGCCACCATAAAACATAAGATTAAAAATGTCTCATTGGGCCCCAGTGGCGGCCCTAATCTGCGTGCAGGGTGCTGGAAGCATGGATTTCAATGTTTTTTTTAAGCACATGAGGCTCTAATAAGCTTAAAAAAGGATAGGCTCAGGGCGCAGAGCACTGACGGATGAACCCACCGAATGGGGGGGGGGGTGGTTTCCTCCCCCCCCCCAAAAAAATGGAGCACTAGCCGACACTGTTGGGCACATGTGATGCTTCAATAACCTGTAGAAGGATATTGGAACTACAGTGCCTTGCAAAAGTATTCACCCCCTTGGCTTTTTACCTATTTTGTTACATTACAGCCCTTAGTTCAATGTTTTTTTTTAATCTGAATTATATGTGATGGGTCAGAACAATAGTCTAAGTTGGTGAAGTAAAATTAGAAAAATATATACATAAACTATTTTTCAGAAATAAAAAACTGATAATTGGCATGTGCGTATGTATTCACCCCCTTTGTTATGAAGCCCATAAAAATCTCCGGTGCAACCAATTACCTTCAGAAGTCACATAATTAGTGAAATTATGTCCACCTGTGTGCAATCTAAGTGTTACATGATCTGTCATTACATATACACACCTTTTTCAAAGGCCCCAGAGGGGCCATAGAGTTGGGCTTTATGGCAGAGTGGCCAGAAGAAAGCCATTACTTTCAGCAAAAAGCAAAATGGCACATTTTGAGTTTGCGAAAAGGCATGTGAGAGACTCCTAAAATGTATGGAGGAAGGTGCTCTGGTCTGATGAGACTAAAATTTTACTTTTTGGCCATCAAAGAAAATTCTATGTCTGGCGCAAATTCAACACATCACATCACCCAAAGTACACCATCCCCACAGTGAAACATGGTGGTGGTAGAATTATGCTGTGGGGATGTTTTTCAGCAGTCAGGACTGGGAAGCTGGTCAGAGTTGAGAGAAAGATGGATGGTGCTAAATACAGGGATATTCTTGAACAAAACCTGTACCACTCTGTGTGTGATTTAAGGCTAGGACAGAGGTTCACCTTCCAGCAGGACAATGATCCCAAACACACCGCTAAAGCAACACTTGAGTGGTTTAAGGGGAAACATGTAAATGTGTTAGAATGGCCTAGTCAAAGCCTAGACCTCAATCCAATAGAAAATCTGTGGTCAGACTTAAAGATTGCTGTTCACTAGAGCAAACCACCCAACTTAAAGGTTCTGGAGCAGTTTTTCAAGGAGGAATGGGCAAAAATCCCAGTGGTAAGATGTGGCAAGCTCATAGAGACTTATCCAAAGCGACTTGGAGCTGTGATAGCCGCAAAAGGTGGCTCTACAAAAGTATTGAGTTTAGGGGGGTGAATAGTTATGCACATTGACTTTTTCTGTTATTTTGTCCTATTTGTTGTTTGCGTCACGATATAAAAAAAAAAAATCTTCAAAGTTGTGGGCATGTTCTATAAATTAAATAATGCAAATCCTCAAACAATCTATGTTAATTTCAGGTTGTGAGGCAACAAAACATGAAAAATGCCAAGGGGGCTGATTACTTTTGCAAGACACTGTATATGAATATGTGATGTCTTATTTTATTGTGACTCAGTTCTAGTTCTTATTTTAATACACAAAACATGGTATAATATAGTCAAATGCAACACATGTATACATTAAATAGTGCTTTATTTGTATTTATATAGTGATAATTGAGCATTTATACAGATAGCAGCAAGGACATAATACAAAAGGAAAACGTAAATCGGATACAAAAGACAACAAGACTTTTTGCTTGACGCTACATGACATGGAAAAAAGTACAAGTACATCTAGATTCTGTTACACCAGGAAAGAAAAAATGGTCAGGAAAACACCTATTTTAGCTTATCTCAGAGTTCCATTTGTTCATGGGCAACACGTGAGACTTTTGCACCTTTTAGAATCCAGTCAGTTACTGTATACATTTTAACGAGTGCTTATATTAATCATAGTCCACATTTATAAATGTTGATACATCTAATGTGATAAATGTTACATGCCAGGTCCACTCTAAATTGCCATTGATAGATTTCATCACCCATTAGCTGGTTAAAGCCCAACTGAAGCCTCAGACGTTAATATCCCTTTATATTCCCATACCCCTTCATGTTATGCTTTGTAACTGGTTTTTTTTGCTTGGAAAAGCCTTAAAATAAGTTGGTCTCTCAGTGAAATGGCATCTTCTGGCCCTCACACTGCAGTGCTATATTCTGACAGAGCTGAGTAACAGCCACACCCCTCATCACAGTTGTCCTCTCATAGACTTGCATTGTAGCGTGAGAAAAGGGATGTGTTGGACCAGCATTGATATTGCTATTAATATACAGGATTCATATAGTGAGGATTAAACAATTCCGTTGTTGGGGTAAAGCAGGATAGGTTTCCTTGAAGAGATATGTTTTCAGAGATCACCTAAAAGTGGACAGAGTAGGAGAGAGGACAAATTGGAATAGAGAGTTGCAGAGGATTGGGAGGCTTTGGAGAAGTGCTGGAAATGAGCATGGGAGGAGGAGACAAGGGAGCTACAGGGTAGGAGGTCTTGGGAGGAGCAGAGAAGATGGGTTAGGTAATATATTGAGTTCTTTTACTAAGAGCTGATATCTGAAAGAATGAAATCTAACACTGATGCCTATTGAACTGCACATTTATATTAGACACCATGCCTAATAGTTGTAACAGGAAAGTGAAGATTAAGAAATTGGAGGTGTCTACCTGACTACTTTTATATTCCTATGCCTTCAGTTGAGCTTTAAGTAGTGTTGAGATCTCCCCATGAGATTCTAGTTGCAGCTTGATGACAATGACATCCCTTACCTTACCATGCATAGGCATAAGGAGAAATCAGCATATTCTGGTTGACAACTCAGCTTTACATAATGCCAAACACAATCTCACATTGTGGGAAATGGAATCAAGGCCCTTTGGGGGAAGACATTTGGGTTGTCTGGGTAATTTGTGATCAAACATTGCAAAGTTCTCTCAAAATTAATCATTTGGTTAATGGTTGGTTCATTTTTCACAAAGAGGTACATATATTTGAATATAGACATGCCAATAAATTAGAGACATTAGAGAACTGCATTATCTCTATTAACCTGCTTACCATTTATACAACAAATTTTGAACAGTACATATACCCATACATTGTGGAGGATGCCATTTTGTGGTCTTTACAAATACCCAGGAAAATGGGGTCATGCGGTTAGGCAGGTTATAGGGGTCAATTCACAAAAGGTTATTGCATGAGTTGTTTACCGCAAAATTCTTAGTGAATTGCACATTTGAAAACGGTTTACAGCATGCGTTAACTTACCACATTATTTCAGTCATTATTTAACTCTTAGTGAATTGACCCCATAGTGAGAACACTGCGATAATTTGTGACTCTTCTCTCAGCCACCTGTGCCCTTGTTACTTGCAAAAATTCCTATTAAAAAAAAAAATAACAACCTGTACAATTATTACATTTGTTTATCATTGCACTCTAAAAAGAAAAAATTATCACACAGATCTTGAGTACAGTAGATGTATTGGTTATATATGTGGTTAAATAAAATGTTGCTGTAGTTTTACATAAATGATTATGAATGATTCTTTAGCATTCTGTATAACCATGATTACATTAAGGGTCCATATACACAGGCTTTTCATCGGAACTTCTTTTTCTCCCTATAAAAGTCAAATAGAATGCAAACACACCTCATAACAGGTTGGTGACCAGCTTCCTCCAGTGCAGGTTACAAAGATGTACCTGTCAATGAACTTTGAATGATCTCAAAAGTGCCTTAAGCTGAACCCAAACGCAACTGGAATCAACATGGAAGAAAGCTGCATTCTTCCACCATCATCCCATCATCACAAACCCTATTCTCAAACTGTGATTCCATTAAGAATCCACAATTAATCAAACCTCTTCTGGAAAATAAGTGAAGAAATGAGTTGCACTGAGTGAAATGGGGAATACTCAAGGCTGGATTGACCATTGGACACAGTAGGCATGTGCCTATCGGCTGTGGCAAAAGTTTCTGTAATATTTTAATTTCCCATATTTTTTCACCATCTGTAGTAACAGTATATTCATCTCATATAAAACTATTTACATTTTTTCACAGTATTCTAAGCCAGTCTAAGACAAACAATATCCTTTGTAAAATAAATTATCCCAACAGAGGGCTGTTACTTAAGGTGCATTTCCACTTTTGCAGCCAAATTGGGATATCAACTACTTTATACTAATCTTACTCTAAGCCTAGGTGCAGGGACTACTTTGAAGTTGTGCAGATATGAATAGTACTCATTGGAAATCATGGGGTCCGACTTGTCATGTGACTTTGCAGCCCCAAGTCCCAGGACAAGTTGCACAAGTGGAAACGGAGCCTTACTTAGATTTTCCCTTCTATGTAATGTTAAGAAGGGGGCTGGGAAATTGTGTTTACCATAACTAACACTGTCTGTACTGAGCTGGCACATCCTGATTATCAGTTGTAAACTAGATGTGCAACCCTGTCTGTTGTAACAAAGGTTTAAAGATCTCAAGTCTTGGGCTGTGCGTTATATATTGATGCACTTAAAAAATGACTATCCCTCATAATTGCACTGCTTTTCCAAACAATAAAAGCTGCTAATAGTGCCCTATGTATAAACCAGCTCTAAAGAAAGAAATAGAAAGGTATATTTATATATTTTTAATAGCTTATGTATGCTGTGTGAATAGAAACCCATAACAAACATTGGGGATTCCTCCTGACTGCAAAGATGGAAATACACTTTAGGGTGCTGAAAGTTGGGCGCCTACTGACTCCAGTGATAAAAATCCAGCCCACTCTTAAAAAATACATATAGTTCCTATAATGTAGCCCTGTCAATAAGTTCTATTGACTTCAGTAGCACATTGTTCCTAACAATCATACGCTGAATGTGATATTTAATGCCTAACTCCAGACAAATTTTCCTTCTTTAGTTTTGGATATAGTAAGAATTGAAACTTCTCTTAAACTTCTATTCCTCTGTGACCCCATTGAGAAGATTTTTCCCACGCTCCATGTCCCATGTGATCACCTACAAGAAAAGCAGCTGCCTGCAGGATAGCAAGGTACACTCACCATTAAAAACAATATTGTTTCTAACCCTTTTGTTAGCCTACTGAAAATGTGCTTTTACTTGTGTCTGTGTCCTCACGGGAAATGAGGGGAAATCTCCCAAACAGGGACACAGACAGCAGTAAAAGCCTATAAGAGATTCTCCCTTTTCCATCTATAGCAAATTGAAAGATTCAGCTTACATTTGGCTTTAGCAAACAAGCAAAACAAGTAACTAAAGTGTTAAATATACCAACAGAAGACGTATATGCCATTCTGGTGCAGATCCAGCAATCAACTGAGCCAAAATGTCTTACGCTAAGCACAGGTATATCCATTCATGCAAGCAACTGCTTAATGCGCAAGTGTGTTAATAAGAAAATATCACCATAAAAGCCTGTGTTGGATCTTGTGACACAGGAGAAAAATCTCCACAGTTCAGAACACAGACAGAGATTGGAATTTGGAGGAGGAAGTGCTTTGCCTAGGACATTGGATGTTGGACCTCATTCATCCCACCCACTACTATTAATAGGCTGGATTTAAACTTATTTTTCCCTATGCCAGCCAAGGTGCCAAGACTGACAGGGGTGGCAGCTAGCCACCCAGATTACTCAGGAATTCTGCCTGACACAAGAAAAACACACGTGTATTTTAAACATTTAACCTCCTGCCTGCAAATTCCATCCCACCTTCACCTCTCAGATATTCACCAATCTTCCACCCAGCCTGGGGAACATGGACAACTTGCCATAGCTTGCTGATCAGTTATAATGCTGCACCAGATGTCACGTAGGCACCTCCCTTGGTAGCCATTATACCCAAAGTCCAAGGCCTGGTTTCCAATTTAGGCTACATTTCTCAAAAAAAAAGAGCGCTGACTTTTCATAGAAAAAGTCAAACCAGTCAACTGAATCTTTTTGCTTTCATCATATTGTATCTAGAATTATATTTTTATAATAAATTGATTGTCCTTTTCATTATACAAATAGCAGCTGATATGTTGAAGGTGAAGGTGGTATCATGCATTTGCATGATTACCAACCCCAATGCGCACCTCATTAAAAATCAATTAGCAATGTAATCTGTTAAATTGTTATTTCATTAGACATAGACAACATATGTACATTTACACTGCAGGATTTTCACTCAGTTCATAGTACACTACTATGTACACTACAGTTCATAGTACACTACTATAGTACATGAGTTTGCAATATATCACTAGATAGACTTAGGTTTACAGATTTGCATATATGCAGTATGTAAACCATGACACAAATATGCTACACAAATGTTTCTTTTACAAAAATTTGCTTTTTGCACTCAGGACGACCAGAAATGGAAGAGAAACAGAGATTAATAACCTGCTTCTTTGTATACAGTACCACAGAAGAATACAGAGATTCACTACACAGTGCATTAGACGTGTTTCTATAGTTACAGCTGTAACGCACAGGTGAGCTTAGCACAACATGGTTGATGGCAGAAATGGTTGAACTGGATCGGTATGCAGCTAAATCTAAACGAATGCTCAACAAAATAAAAAAAGTAACGCGGCATAGCAAAGCAGAAGCAAATTCACATCTTCTAAACAAAGTATTTTCATTTCAGCTTGATGCAACTCTTAAAAATGAACTGCGATGTTTCCTAAACTGTAGCTTTTTCTTTTAATGGGTAGGATTTATATATGCACAACAGGTATTGGGAAGCAAATACCAACCTACATGTTTTTACATGTCAAGCATATATTCTATCATGTGTGACACAGCATTCTTTGGAAGACCTGGATCAGACCCAGCTTAAACCAGTTAAGCCAAGCTGTTTCATATTGGAAAGTAACTGATTACACAGTAACAAATCTGTAGTCAAAAATAGTTTTTCATGTGGCGTCTGTACTATTTTTATTCTCAAGTTGAAATGAAAAACAGAAAGATCATAAAGTACTTAAAGAGGAACTTCACTTCCCTCTATTTATTTTTTTTCTTCCCCTCTTACCCTGACTGCTGGGTTGTCCCCAATAAAAATACTCAGTGAATCTAGCTTTGTCTCAGGTGACTTGCTAGTTTGCCTCTGCATGGTGGGTCCAGAGCCACCATCTCTTTTGTGTTTTTGTAATTAGCCCCCTGATGATGCGTCTCTGGGATGCTGAAGCATGCTGTGGATTGCCCTGCAAGCTGTGAGTTCAGGTGTTGGGGAGGTGTCATTCTCACACAGGCAAGAAAGTCAAAGTGCAATACTGGATCCCACAAAAAAAAGAATTTTAGAAAAATAATAATATTTTGTTTTTACTGTCTGAGTGTGGATCAGGAGGTTGGGGAGGGTAGGGGAGGCAGTATGTAAAGTGCTCAAATAGGTCCACTTTAAAGTATAAATAAAAACAGCACTTTTTTTTTTAGATTTGGGTGGAATAGTAAGGGGTTGGAACCGCTGTCAGGTCTTCTTTATTACTGTCTGTGTGCCCATTAAGCACTTTACCCCCTTCCTGACCAAGCCCTTTTTTGCGATACGGCACTGCGTCGCTTTAACTGACAATTGCGCGGTCGTGCAACGTTGTACCCAAACAAAATTGACGTCCTTTTTTTCCCACAAATAGAGCTTTCTTTT
The DNA here is from genome assembly GCA_037952925.1 of Lithobates clamitans. NCBI lineage: Eukaryota > Metazoa > Chordata > Amphibia > Anura > Ranidae > Lithobates > Lithobates clamitans. The sequence goes on from JBBGZY010000992.1 coordinate 3,563,827, forward strand.
GGTGGTATTTGATCACCTCTGCGGTTTTTATTTTTTGCGCTACAATCAAAAAAGGAGCGTAAATTTTGAAAAAAAAGCAATCTTTTTTACGTTTTGCTATAATAAATATCCCCCAAAAATATATAAAAAAACAAATTTCTTCCACAGTTTAGGCTGATATGTATTCTTCTACATATTTTTGTTTAAAAAAAAAAAATTGCAATAAGCGTATATTGATTGGTTTGCACAAAAGTTATCACGTCTACAAAATAGGGGATAGATTTAAGACATTTTTTAGTAATATTTTTTGTTTTTATTAGTAATGGCGATGATCTGCGATTTTTATCATAACTGCGATATTGCGGCGGACAGATTGGACACTTTTGACACAACGATATAAAAATGCACTGATTACAGTGTAAATGTCACTGGCAGGGAAGGGGTTAAACACTAGGGGGAGATCAAGAGGTTAACTGTGTTCCCTCAGCATGTTCTAAACGTAGGGGGGATGGGCTACCTAGAACATGACAGAGATCACTGCTCCTGATCACTGGGAGCAGTAGATTCCTGTCATGTTGCTAGGCAGAACAGGGAAATTCCTTGTTTACATAGGCATCTGCCCGTTCTGCCTTTACCCTCTCTATTTGTCCTAATCCCCAAATGTCACCAGGAATAAAAGTAAAATTAATTCCAAAATTTTGAATTGCCACCAGAACAGGAGCAGGGGTGAACTATTCCAATGGGGGAAGTTGTTCACATGATAACTGTCTAAAATGGGATTTCCCTCACATTGAAAAGATATCCTCAAAATCTCCCCCCTATTTAAACATAGCTGGTAACAAAAAAAGACAGTGGTTTTAACCCTCTCCTACTATATCCAAAAAAAAAAAAAAAAAAAGCTTGGGCTTTACATATACTTTAAATATTTGTTGACATTTTATATTGCCGAGTATCCCAGAAATTATCACTTGACCAAAATATCTGATGGGCTTTACAGTGTTTTGTAGAATGTGGGATGAAGCAATACTTGCTAACATTTTAATGAAAAACATGCAGTTGGTAATCCAGTCTTACCTGACTTCTGTTTAAGCGTAACTAAACTTAAAAATAAAAATGTATTATAATGCAGTTTACCAGTCCATAAGGCTCCATGCACACTAACTTAAAAAAATGTTCCTAGCAGCAGCTTTTGAGCATATTTTTTTTGTCTGCTTCTAGAAGCAAATATTTTAGTCTAGAACCATTTTTGCATCTTTAAGAAACAGAAAAACAACTCTTTTTTTTGGTGTTTTTGGGAGTAATTTGCCAGCAGAAAAGAATGCCGAATGCTCCTAACTGCTGCTAAAACACTGCTAAAAGCTGGCACAAAAACGCTATTATAAGCATTTTTCATCCACCGTATTTCTGGTATTTTTTTTAACCTATAGCGTGCATTGAGCCTTAATGTAGTGACTTCATTTGTTTTCTTTTGTCAAGCTTTTTCCCCTGGTGTTTGTGCAAATAACGCACTTTCTGACCCTTCATGTCTACACTAACTTCTCCATCTACAGAGGGAACCATGGCTGTCACACAGGCTGGACATCAAGCATGCCTACTTTTTTCATACCCATTACATGATGGCTTGATGGGATTAGTAGTTTACAAGAGAAATATATCATTGTTTATGCTTTCTTTTCAGCTGTCAGGAAGTAACAAAGACCCTGCTTTTCTTGCAAGATCAACAGGTATTGAATTCTCTGTTCTTGTTAAAAAATGCTCTTACCCTAAATAAGGGAAACTAATGCAGCCACCACATCTAAGAGCTGCCAAGTTGCAATATTTTACATTTTAGTTTTGGGGTTTAGACATGCTTTAACTGTTTTGGAGCTACAGTATGTAGAGCTTTTTTTTTTTTTGGTTTTGGATAGAATATGGATGGAAGAGATAAAACCCCTGAGAGTTTCTTGTTTGCTGTCTGCATCCTACCGGGGAAATTTCTCTTCTCTTCTCTTCCCAGAGATGGAACAAGAAGTGATAGAGAATCTCTATAAATGTCACCAGAACAGGGGCTTCCATTAGAAGATTAATCACCTGTTGTGCTGATGTCAACTGTAGAATTTTGGATTTCCCATCACTTTCTGTCTTAGTGACCATGACACCATGACAGCTCAGCTCTCTTGCTTCTCATTTGTTTAAATACAGCAGCAGGGGCCATTGGACCTGGCCCTAGTTTAGGTTGTTTTTTAAATGCTGCGGTCACAGAAGTTCTTGTAGAATTATTTTAGTTTGTAATAACCTTTTCCCATGTTAGTGCTACAGCACAAATAAGAATTCTTCTTGGTGAATAAAGGTCTCTACTACCCAATATTTGACACTGGGATTTGACAGAAATGCTCATACACAGATTGGGCCATTTGTCGGTTTATTTGGTTATTATATGACCAATTCTGATTTTTCAGCTCTGCTTGGACATTTTGTTCCCACAAAATGTGCCCAGGTTCTGTAAATATGGCAATATGCAAATGTGGTCAAAACCTTAAAAGTTACAGTGACAGATATTTAGTGCTTACACAGCTGAAAGTTTTAGTTCCTTTTTAGTTTGTTTTAAAATAATGAAGTAGGCAATTAAAATGTTTGCACTATTATTCAAACATTTGAAAATACATTGGCGTTGCTCTTAAAGTGTACATCCAATTTCTTAAAGGTATCATATATCTTTATTATCAGGTGAATTAGCAAGTTGTTGCCCAAACCCGTCTTTTTAATTACTGTAAAGGGCTATCAAACTTTTGGGATGTATAATGTAGTTATATAAGATAATTACATTGTCATCCTCACGTAATTCATATTTTATTGTCCTTGGAATGCTCTATATAAAGTATTAGCTTTCTCATTGAACGTCCAAATTGGTTAGAGCCGACCGTACACTGATATGACATGTACACGTTGTTTTTCTAATGGTTAACTCCCACTGCTTAGCATGAACTCCCATGGTACTGACAAATGATGCATCTACAACTCCCAAAACTGATATTGGTAGGTTTGGGTAGGTAGATTTGTATTTCCAGTACCATAATAGAGTAGTGTAGATGTCCATTTTGGGATGCTTTTAGCTACAAACGTCTACAATTATCTCTTCATTCCATCACAAAGTACACTTTGAAAACAACTAATTGCATGATCTAATTTTCATATTTCATTTAATTGCTCATTAATCTTAAAATTAGATTTTTGCTATGAGGTCATTGCTACATCACAGAATGCATTGGTTATATTCGTATGGATTGTCTGATCTTCCTAATCCAATTTCGCTGAAAAAAAGATATCATTATACATCAATCCTTTCCATTTCTAGGAAAAGCAAGGCAGTGCATAGCTACAAAAGATTGGGCCGGATAAGGACAAAGCCTTTATTCTTCCCTTTTCTGGTTCCCACATTGTATGACCATGTCTAGTAAGCATGTGACATGTGGATTTTGCGCATAAGAAGAATACATAATTTGCCATATTTTTGGAATTTTTTGTCCTTGCTTGAACACATCATCCAAACAATAACTGCAATTTTTATTACCCATGAAGACCTCATCTTTGACCAGTTTACAATTGTTTTATATTGGTCCTTCTCAAGATGGTCTGTAAGCTCCCTGCAATGCATGTAGCAAAAAAGTACTACATATTCTCTAAATCCTTTTTTTTAAAAGAGCCTTGTTGTTTGCTGAGAATTACCCGAGCCACCAAACCATAGTTGCGCCCCTCTATAGCAATTATGATGTTCTATGACTAAGTCCCTGGTGGGGAGAAACACATCAAGGAAGGAGTATGGACAGGTGGCTTTTGTAATGCTCAGCAAACAATAAAGCTCTTTGAAATTGGAAAAAAAAGAATTCAGCAGCAGCGCGGTTTGTACTTGTTTGCTACATCTTTTAATTTAATATTATAATTAAATAAAGCTGTCACAAACCTCAGCAATGCAAATGAAAATATTATCAATATATGTATTTTTTATATCACATGCTCAAGTCTGAATTGCCAAGGTTTGTGATTGGCTTTCTTTAAGTAATGGTGATTTTAGGATGTTTTTTTCCTCTTCACAACATCAATTTCCATCTATCAGTGCTGCTTATATCATTGGTCCTTCTGTGATTTCCCATACTGGTTTGACCTTAGTTTAATATATTGCACATAATCTATTAAAGTGCCCTTAAAGTGTATCTAAACCCGAGAAAAGTGTAGTGTTTTGCAGATTACCAGTTCTTAAATGTGTTGGCTGCATTTGTTTGTTTTCCCTTATTTTCATCTGTGATCCTGCCAGTAAAACTCTTTCTGCCCAAGGGTGACAGCACTCATTCACTGTCCTGTATCTATGGAGAAGCAGCATTGTGGACTGGGATTGAGTTCAGACTACAGAACATCTTCGCTTTTCTAAGCTCAATAGCACAAGAGGGAGGTGTTCCCTAGTCTACAGAGCAAACTGTGAACATTGTTGAGTAATGACAATGAAGCAGATGTTGAGTCGATTTCTTGCATGACAAACTGGTTGCTTCTAATAGTATATTTAACAGACCAAAAAGGAGCAAATAAGTCAAGTTCAATGTTTATATACACTTTACCTACAAGATCAGTTTGAATAAAGTATCTGCTAGATACATGTGTACTTATGGATTCCATGTTTTCATCAAATTTAAAATGCTTATTTCTACCAGATTGTCTGAGTAGCCTAATAAATCTGGTTATGCAAGCAGACATTTTGGAATTATGAAGTCTGAAAGCTAACTCATTGTATCACTTTCAAGAATTCTAGTTACCATGGGATATTGTATCTTATTGAGACAGCTTGATTCAGTTTTAATTTATCGAAAGCTTCTGAAACTTGTACATATAAATTTATAAATAATAACTTATTTTTTATATAAGATATTCTTTGTTTTAAGTGTACTCCTTCTTGCGAGTTTACTCTTGTCCTAATGTGCCCTCAGACCTGGGAGAAACAGCCTTACATAGTCACATTTCAGATGACTCTGAAGCCTTTCCAATTATCTAAAGAAACGTAACATTCATTTAATTAAATTTCTCACATGCCGTACAATCTCTTTCTACCCTTCAGACCTTCCATTGTTTCTACACACAACGAACATTTCAAGTCAACTTAAATTATAACATTTTTGGCTTGTTTGTTGAAATATATGCCTATGAGACATAACAATCAGATATGACATATGCAGTAATTAAGTATGTACGTCTGAACATGTTGATTGAATTAATGTGCTAGTTAAAGATGGAATTCAAGCATTAGCTATGGTAATCAACAAGTAAAGATACACATGCTTTGCAACGTTGGAGACATCAGAACTCTTCTACATTTCTTCCATCTCTTTAGAAACCCAGAATTTTCTCTGTCCACTGATCTGCAAGGATGAAAATATCCGATGGAGCCACAGATTGACTCAGAATAGCCAGATGATGATGAGATATTATTGTTGGCAGTGAAGACGCTTAATTGTCAGAAGCAGTCATTTCTGGGTCACCTCTGTTCTTCTCGCCATAGTGCAAGACTGTTCTTGGGATGGGCCAATGGACCAACAAGTCTCTGAAACTATATGTAGAACTAGCATGGACTCTTCTGTGTGTGGCTGAGTAGGTCATTGTAGATTTGAGAACGGAGAAACCTTGGGTAGGAATCCCTTTCCATTAGACTGCGTACTCTCAACTGGGCCAGATCAAAACAGGACAATGATGGGTGCTGCAGATTTCGTTTAGTCAGTTCTCGAGTTGGGTAATCAATATTCACCTTTTGAAAAGCAAAGTTTAAACACAGTGAGTGTACAATGTGAGGGTTGCATATATTTCTAAAATGTAATAGAGTATTGTATTGGGTAATCATTGATTAAACGAGAAGTATGTTGTTTTTTTTTTTTATTCATACTTACCTCGGTGGATGGAGCATCAGACCGATGCTGCAGCTGTCTCCCGCCATCTCTGCACTGAGAACCGAGGCACCGAACACTGCCGATGGCTCGGTTTTCACAGACCCCAGAGAGGAGAGCTGCTGACTGTCAGTCAGCGCCTCTCCTCTCTGCTCCTCCACACACATTGGAGCACTGAGCTGTGCAGGAGTAGGGAGAGGCTGTCTCAGCGGCTCGCTGAGACACTGAGACTGCCATCAATCAAGGCAGCTGGCGGATCCAGACTTGGGAAGTCGGGATGACGAGCTGCCTCGACTGATTGCAGTGACATCAGCGGAGAGCGGACTTTAGACCGATCTCTGTTGAAAACGGGGCACAGGAGTGCAAAGCGAATTGCTCTCCTGTGACCCAGAGGAAAAGCCCAGCCTAAAAATCTCAGGCTGGACTTCTCCTTTGATGAATCAAGGTAAGTTTAAGTGATACTTTTTATTGGATAACTTAAGTCAAAAAAGATGCAAGCTTTTGGGATGCTTTAGCTCACCTATTTTGGCTTTATGTGGCTGCTCAAGTTGTTTATTTTAGATATTTCCTGCAGACCACACAGAACTGCTGCTTAAAGTTGAACTCCAGACACGCATTCCAAAAAAAAGTTGTTTTTAAAAAACTATATTGATAAGTTTGGAGAAAATATGTTACTGCTAATAATATTGCTGTTTTTAGCTGCTCCTCCTTTTCATTTTTTTGTTATGGAGACTGGTCACTACTGTGGGTATCCTTTGCAGCAGTTGAGTGGTTTCCTACGTGCCTTAGATTGCTCAGTACACTCTCTATCGTTACAGGAAAGGCCAAAATGCAAGCCCCCTCCACTACCGCACTCTATAAATGTCATACTGGGTAATGACAAATTGAGTACACTGCTCCCCTGTTAATGCAGACACTGCCCAAATCACTTCCCCAAACGTTCCAAGAACAAGCTCCAATTATAGCTGTATGTGGCTTATAGGAGCTGTTAGTTTCATTGCATATGCTTATATCACCAGGATAAGATGTAGGAGGTCCTGAAGTACACTTCCTCTAACTGTAGACATTAAGAGAGAGGAGGAAGAGGCTGCTAATGACAGTCACAGTGGAGAGAGTTAGTAAAATGAGCACTTTGCATTCAAATTGGTTTTTAAATCCATTCTCACCGTTTAAAATATCTTAAGGGGGATAAGAGGTTTAGGCACGCTGGGGTTTATTTACTAAAGCTAGAGTGAAAAATCAGGCTCACTTCTGCTTAGAAACCGTTTTATTGCGGAAGCTTGATTGAACAAGTTGAGGTTAGTAGCTGATTGGTTCTTTTGCAGAAGTGAGCCTGATTTTGCACTCTCCAGCTTTAGTAAATAAGCCCCAGTGTTTTGATTTGTTGAAAAGCTGCAAGGATCTGATTTTTCAAAACCAACCAAAAAAGGTGAGAATTGCAGTTGAGAAAGGCAGGCAGCTAGAGTTCTACTTATAATCATACAGACTGTAGATACCCCTATATCATTATGGATTTTCTGATTTACAGTAGTATGAGAAAAAAATATATATCCTAAGAAGGACTTCCTTTATAAATGCAAGATTTGTATGGAGAAGCAGAGAGGGCTACTAAGAAACATGACTATTCAAGGATGCGCGGTGAGGTCAGTGCCTGGTGAGGCACTGGCTAGTATCAGAGCCAGATACACTAAGCCCTGGTTCACACAGGGGCGGCACGACTTGCCGCCCCTCACCGAGGCTACCTGCACACGACTTCCACGGCAACTTGCAAAACGACTTCTGTATAGAAGTCTATGCAAGTCGCCTCAAGTCACCCCCAAAGTAGTTCAGGAACCTTTTTCTAAGTCGAAGCAACTTGCGTCGCTCCTATTAGAACGGTTCCATAGTACAGAATGGGAGGCGACTTGTCAGGCGGCTAAGTCGACTGACAAGTCGCCCCTGTGTGAACCGGCACTCAGGTTACATATTCACAAGTTACATATTCGATTCTCATTAGCTACCAACAGTCCTGATTTTATTAAAACAAGTCCTTATGTTGGTTACATTAGTAAATTATGAGAACTAATGAAAGTGCTATATATAATCTATATAATAAAATAATAGAACCTGAACCCTTCTCTGAATATTTTGATTATATATAGGACCTTCATTAGTTCTCATAGTTTACTAATTTAACCAGCATAAGGACTGTTTTAGCATCTGTAAACAACGTTCAAACCACACATGTGAGAAGTATCGCCGTGGACGTTAGCACAAGAGCAATAATTCTAGCACTAGACCTTCTCTTTAAAACATGTAACCTCTAAAAAGTTTTAAAGCGTTGCCTATGAAGATTTTTAGGTACTGAAGTTTGGAGCCATTCCACGAGTGTGTGCAATTTTAAAGCATGACATGTTAGGTATCTATTTACTCAGCGTAACATCATCTTTCACATTATACTTAAGTAGTTTTTTTTTTTTATTCATAAACAATGTTTTTTTCCAAAAGAAAAAAAATTCCTGCACAAATACCATGTAACATAAAAAGTTGCAATGACCACCATATTATTTCCTAGGGTGTCTGCTAAAAAAAGATATACAGTGGGGACGGAAAGTATTCAGACCCCCTTAAATTTTTCACTCTTTGTTATATTGCAGCCATTTGCTAAAATCATTTAGGTTCATTTTTTTCCTCATTAATGTACACACAGCACCCCATATTGACAGAAAAACACAGAATTGTTTACATTTTTGCAGATTTATTAAAAAAGAATAACTGAAATATAACATGGTCCTAAGTATTCAGACCCTTTGCTGTGACACTCATATATTTAACTCAGGTGCTGTCCATTTCTTCTGATCATCCTTGAGATGGTTCTACACCTTCATTTGAGTCCAGCTGTGTTTGATTATACTGATTGGACTTGATTAGGAAAGCCACACACCTGTCTATGTAAGACCTTACAGCTCACAGTGCATGTCAGAGCAAATGAGAATCATGAGGTCAAAGGAACTGCCTGAAGAGCTCAGAGACAGAATTGTGGCAAGGCACAGATCTGGCCAAGGTTACAAAAAATTTCTGCTGCACCTAAGGTTCCTAAGAGCACAGTGGCCTCCATAATCCTTAAATGGAAGACGTTTGGGATGACCAGAACCCTTACTAGAGCTGGCCGTCCGGTCAAACTGAGCTATCGGGGGAGAAGAGCCTTGGTGAGAGAGGTAAAGAAGAACCCAAAGATCACTGTGGCTGAGCTCCAGAGATGCAGTTGGGAGATGGGAAAAAGTTGTAGAAAGTCAACCATCATTTCAGCCCTCCACCAGTCGGGGCCTTTTGGCAGAGTGGCCCGACGAATACCTCTCCTCAGTGCAAGACACATGAAAGCCCGCATGGAGTTTGCTAAAAAAAACACCTGAAGGACTCCAAGATGGTGAGAAATAAGATTCTCTGGTCTGATGAGACCAAGATAGAACTTTTTGGCCTTAATTCTAAGCAGTATGTGTGGGGAAAACCAGGCACTGCTCATCACCTGTCCAATACAGTCCCAACAGTGAAGCATGGTGGTGGCAGCATCATGCTGTGGGGGTGTTTTTCAGCTGCAGGGACAGGATGACTGTTTGCAATCGAGGGAAAGATGAATGCATTCAAGTACAGGGATATCCTGGACGAAAACCTTCTCCAGAGTGCTCAGGACCTCAGACTGGGCCAAAGGTTTACCTTCCAACAAGACAATGACCCTAAGCACACAGCTAAAATAACGAAGGAGTGGCTTCACAACAACTCTGTGACTGTTCTTGAATGGACCAGCCAGAGCCCTGACTTAAACCCAATTGAGCATCTCTGGAGAGACCTAAAAATGGTTTGTCGACCAACGTTTACCATCCAACCTGACAGAACTTGAGAGGATCTGCAAGGAGGAATGGCAGAGGATCCCCAAATCCAGGTATGAAAAACTTGTTGCATCTTTCCCCAAAAGACTCATGGCTGTATTAGATCAAAAGGGTGCTTCTACTAAATACTGAGCAAAGGGTCTGAATACTTAGGACCATGTGATATTTCAGTTTTTCTTTTTTAATAAATCTGCAAAAATGTCAACAATTCTGGGTTTTTTTTGTCAATATGGGGTGCTGTGTGTACATTAATGAGGAAAAAATGTACTTAAATAATTTTAGCAAATGGCTGCAATATAACAAAGAGTGAAAAATTTAAGGGGTCAGAATACTTTCCGTCCCCACTATAGATATATATATATATATATATATATATATATATATATATATATATATATATATCTTGATTAAAAAAGTTTCCTTTCAGCAGCAGCAGCAGATTCTCCCTCTTAACTGTGTGAGAAAAATGTGGGATTATGGGTAAACCTTATACCCATAAACCCATGTTTTTTCCTTGTAGTTTAGAGAGCTGGGCTGGAAGGGAGCATTTCCCCCCTTCATGACAATGCAGTGAGAGGACAGCCTTCACTGCAACATTTTTATTGGACAGCGGCAGTGAGGGCTTCAGCCAGGAGAATATATGTGTTGATGTGTGCGTAAATGAGTTTTCTAAGGTAACCCAAGCTTTCCCAAACCTGTGAGTCCTCCAGTCCACAACTCTGTTCAAGTGACAAGCTAGGTAGTACTTGTAGATATCAGGTAGTCTGATCCCACCTTTAGTCTTAGCTCGTGTGAGGCGTGTGTATTTGATACGTGGGGTGTTGTTCTTCCAAATGCAAGCTTTTTTGTATAGTGCAAAAAAAGGGCGGGGAAGGTGAATTGGGATCGTCTGCATTAGGTGGAGTAGGCGGGGAAGAATGATCATTTTTACTAGGGCTGAGCGTCCAAACCAGGATACGTTGAGGCTGGCCCATTCTTTCAGATTCGATTGGATTCTGGTGAGTGTTGGTAAGAAATTGTGGTGATAGGGGTCAGATAATCTCTTGGTTATTAGGATGCCCAGGTTGGGAAGGACTCCTGGCAATGAGTTACTTCAAGTGAGATGTTCAGGTCATGTGATTTGGAATAATTGACTTTGAAATTTGATAGGTCTCCAAACTGCTTTATGTCTTTTAGTAGGTTTGGTAGGGAAACACGAGGTGATTGTAGTGATAGAAGGATATCATCGGCAAATGCAGCGACTTTGAAGTCTCTATTCGCTATGGTGATCCTCTTGATGTCTGAATTTGCTCTCAGTTTATTTAAGAGGGGTTCTAGTGTCAGAACGAAAATTAAGGGGGAGAAAGGGCATCCTCGTTGTGTCCCATTGCTGATGGTAAAGGCGTTCGACAGGTGGCCATTTACTTTTACCCTCACTGAGGGGTTGGAAGCTGTTTTTGTTTTTTAGTCTATGTGCTTGAACTGCAGTGGAATCTCTAATCAGCTTTACATTACTTATTTATAATTTTAGTATGCTTGTTGAGAAAATTAGAGCTTCAGTTTAAATAGTATAGTAAGTGATGCATATTGATTCAGCACATCAAGTAGCTGAACTAATCCACTAATACATATTCAGATGGTATTTTTTCCTCCAGCATCAAAACTTCAGCTCAGTTTTCTGGTGGTTAATCTCTGAGTTTGAAGAATAATTCCCAGACCAGTATAAAACTTTCAGTGTCTAAAAATTAAGAAAGTGAATTGAAAGCTTATGATTTATGATTCATGTTGGTTCATTAGAATGAACTATACTATGCCTGAATCACCACTAGTGGTATAGCTCAAATAAAGGCATCTTCTGACCTTATGATAAGAAAATGTTGCTCAGAAATTATTTTTATCAGCGTGCGTAGTCTCTATATAATTCTATATTTGTCTGTGGAAGTCTTGTGCAAAAAGAGGAAGACAAAGGAAGACGAAACGAATATCATGCAAAGTTACAATCTAACTGATGTCAGATGAGTGGAAAGTGGAAAGACATGATGTGCAATGTGTAGATAGAAAATCTTTATTATGGGAAATAGGTTTTTCTTATTGTTGCTGTCAATTCCTGCTGCTAGAAATGCTAGCTGCCTGGCTATTACACTGATGGTTCCAATATTTTCTCAGTCACTGAATAAGAACAAATATGCAGATCAGGATTCTCATTGACTTAGAAAGACTGAAGATAGGGGCAACTAGCAATTTCAGCCTACAAATCACTCTCAGTACAGCAACAAACCTGTATTAACATCGACAATTCAAACTAAACATATTATGAAAAAATACATAAGCAGAGATTACTAATAGTAAAATCCACATATTACCAATATCTGTAGATCAAAGATAAAGGCTGCGGAAATCACATACAAATCTTGACCTTCACTTGTTAAATTAAAGTGAAAGCCATCCCTTTCTACTTCATAAGTCTCCCTACAGGTCAGTGAAGCTGCCTATCACATTAAAGGACCAACGGAAACTCAGGAGGTGAAAGAGGGTGGAACAAGGCTCAAGTTCTTTTTTTTTGCTGAAAAAGAGAAAATCAGTAGATTACTCCATCATAAACAGCTTGGATGGAAGAATCTCCACTGCTAGCTGTTGTATTCAGGTAGCCATGGCACCCGGCTGATAATTTCTACCTGGCCTAGTGATGCTGACTAGGGATGAGCTTCGTGTTCGAGTCGAACCCATGTTCGACTCGAACATCGGCTGTTCGACCGTCCGTCGAATTGCGAACGATATGGGCCGTTCGCGCCAAATTCGTGTGGCGCGTCACGGCCCATAATTCACTGCGGCATCGCAGTGCATTGCTGGCTGATGATTGGCCGAGCATGCACTATGACCCGCATGCTTGGCCAATCACAGCGCCGTCAGTAGAGAGAGCTGTAATTGGCCAAAGCCAGGGTGGCTTTGGCCAATTATGGCTCAGGGGATTTAGTACACGCCCCACACTATATAAGGCCGCCTGCACGGCGGCCCTGTGTAGTGTGTGTTCCGGTGTGCTGAGAGATAGAGAGAGAGAGAGACAGTGTCATTTGATTTGAGTTAGATAGATTAGGCAGAACAGTCAGTCAGTTAGCTGCACTTACAGTGTATTGTGTATATATATGCATCCCAGGTGTTGCATATATATATATACACTGTATTCAGTTTAGCTAGATCCGTTCCTGTTATCTTCTATTTAGACTATTTACATTTAGTGCAGTGCGTCCTGCTCACAGTGTTCAGCTAGATCTGTTCCTGTTATTTACATTTAGTGCAGTGCGTCCTGCTCACAGTGTTCAGCTAGATCCGTTCCTGCTATTTACATTTAGTGCAGTGCGTCCTGCTCACAGTGTTCAGCTAGATCCGTTCCTGCTATTTACATTTAGTGCAGTGCGTCCTGCTCACAGTGTTCAGCTAGATCCGTTCCTGCTATTTACATTTAGTGCAGTGCGTCCTGCTCACAGTGTTCAGCTAGATCCGTTCCTGCTATTTACATTTAGTGCAGTGCGTCCTGCTCACAGTGTTCAGCTAGATCCGTTCCTGCTATTTACATTTAGTGCAGTGCGTCCTGCTCACAGTGTTCAGCTAGATCCGTTCCTGCTATTTACATTTAGTGCAGTGCGTCCTGCTCACAGTGTTCAGCTAGATCCGTTCCTGCTATTTACATTTAGTGCAGTGCGTCCTGCTCACAGTGTTCAGCTAGATCCGTTCCTGCTATTTACATTTAGTGCAGTGCGTCCTGCTCACAGTGTTCAGCTAGATCCGTTCCTGCTATTTACATTTAGTGCAGTGCGTCCTGCTCACAGTGTTCAGCTAGATCCGTTCCTGCTATTTACATTTAGTGCAGTGCGTCCTGCTCACAGTGTTCAGCTAGATCCGTTCCTGCTATTTACATTTAGTGCAGTGTGTCCTGCTCACAGTGTTCAGCTAGATCCATTCCTGCTATTTACATTTAGTGCAGTGCGTCCTGCTCACAGTGTTCAGCTAGATCCGTTCCTGTTATCTTCTAGACTATTTACATTTAGTGCAGTGCGTCCTGCTCACAGTGTTCAGCTAGATCCGTTCCTGTTATTTACATTTAGTGCAGTGCGTCCTGCTCACAGTGTTCAGCTAGATCCGTTCCTGTTATCTTCCTACTGACAGGCAGGCTTGTCTGGTTACAGTATATAAAGCTACCTGAAGAAAATTACAGGTGTTCTATCCCAGCTTAGTGCAGCTACAGGCCATTAGTATGTCTGGAAGGCCAAGAAGGAGAGGCAGACAGTCACAAGCCAATAAGAGAGGGCAAGCAGGCTCTGTGTCTAGTGTTGGTCGTGGAGACGGTGCATCCTCATCAGCACGTGGCCATGGGACACGCTTGGCCTTTTTTTCGGCAGCTGGCCGCGTTGAGCCGCAACATGCGGAAGACTTGGTCGAGTGGATGACCAAGCCGTCCTCATCCTCCTCATCCTCTCTCACCCATGCCCAGGGTGCTTTGTCTGGCAAAGCAGCGGCCTCCTCCCTCAGCTCAATGTCATCAGTGACTCCTTCCCTAGCTCCACCATGTCCTCCTGAGGATTCCCTCGAACTGTTTGACCACAGTGTTGGGTACATGCTCCAGGAGGATGCCCAGCGTTTGGAAGGCTCTGATGATGATACTGAGCTCGATGAAGGCAGTAACATGAGCACGGACAGAGGGGGTGCCCAAGAAGGACAGCAATCTGGCAGTCATGCTCCCCCTGCTGCAGCATACTGCCAGGTTTGCTCCAGTGATGAGGAGGGAGGGGATGATGAGGTCACTGACTCAACGTGGGTGCCTGATAGGAGAGAGGAGGAGGAGGAGGAGGAGGAGGAGGCGGCACATCACCAACGAGGCAGGATGCCCTCCAGGGGCCAGCCTAAGGGCAGCACATTGACTGCATCACACCCCAAAGCTCCACATGTGCAGGGCGCTGCAGTCTCTGCGCGTTATTCAAAAAGTTCTTTGGTGTGGGCCTTTTTTGAGACGAGTGCATCAGATCGCACCGCTGCTATTTGCAACATATGTCTCAAGCGTATCTCGCGTGGCCAAAACATCTCCCGCTTGGGTACCACATGCTTGACCAGACATATGTTGACCTGCCATGCAGTTCGTTGGCAAGCGTATCTAAAAGACCCACACCAAAGAACAAAGAGGATCTCTCCTTGCTCCTCATCAGCTGAGATTTCCAACCCCACTAGACCTTCAGTCCTCTCTGAGACCTGCAGTGAGAGGAATGAAGGTGTAGAATTAGGTGTGTCACAGCCAAGTACTTGTGGGCAATCTGCTTTTGGTACACCGACGTCAGATTGTACCAGGCAAATTTCCCTGCCCCAGCTGCTGCACCGCCGAAAGAAGTTTGCTCCCAGCCATCCACATGCCCCGCGGTTGAATGCTAGCTTGGCAAAATTGCTAGCACTTCAACTGCTGCCTTTTCAGTTGGTAGACTCTGCCCCCTTCCGTGAGTTTGTGGAATGTGCGGTTCCCCAGTGGCAGGTACCCAAACGCCACTTTTTCTCAAGGAAGGCGATTCTGGCTCTCTACCGGCATGTGGAAGGCAATGTCCATGCCTCGCTGGACAGGGCGGTCAGCGGTAAGGTGCATATTACCGCTGACTCATGGTCCAGCAGGCATGGACAGGGACGTTACCTAAGTTTCACGGCGCATTGGGTGACTCTGCTGGCAGCTGGGAAGGATGCAGGACAAGGTGCAGTAGTGTTGGAGGTTGTTCCGCCACCACGCCTCCAAAATGCTGATTGTGACACACCTCTCTCCTCCACCCCCTCCTCTTCTTCTTCCTCCATGGCCTCTTCCTCGGAACCAGCGGTGCTCCGTAGGCGTTCAAGGGGCTACGCAAGTACGCAGGCCAAAAGATGCCATGCGGTGCTTGAGCTGGTGTGCTTGGGGGACAGGAGCCACACTGGGGCAGAGGTTCTGTCAGCTCTGCAGGGGCAGGTTCAGAGGTGGTTGACGCCACGCCAACTTAAGGCAGGAATGGTGGTTTGCAACAATGGCACCAACCTCCTCTCTGCCCTCCGACAGGGACAAATGACCCATGTGCCCTGTTTGGCTCACGTCCTTAACTTGGTGGTGCAGCGGTTCTTGGGCAGGTACCCGGGCTTACAGGATGTCCTGAGGCAGGCCAGGAAAGTCTGTGTGCATTTCCGCCGGTCATATAATGCCAGTGCTCGGCTGACGGACCTCCAAAAGGAGTTTAACCTGCCCAAGAACCGCCTAATCTGTGACATGCCCACCAGGTGGAACTCAACGTTGGCCATGCTGCAGCGGCTGCACATGCAGCAGAGGGCCATCAATGAGTACCTGTGCGACTATGGCACCAGGACAGGGTCAGGGGAGCTTGGTTTTTTTTCCCCACGCCAGTGGGCCATGATCAGGGATGCATGCACTGTCCTGTCACCATTCGAGGAGGCCACGAGGATGGTGAGCACTGACAGTGCATGCATCAGTGACACTGTCCCCCTTGTCCACCTGTTGGAGCACACGCTGCGTGGAATAATGGACAGGGCACTTGAGGCAGAACAGAGGCAGGAAGAGGAGGACTTCCTTAGCTCTCAAGGCCCCCTTTATCCAGACAGTGTTCCTGCGTGCCCGCCGATCACACAGGAAGAGGAGGAGGAGGAGGAGGAGGAAGATTGTGTCAGTATGGAGGTGGAGCCTGGCACTCAGCATCAGCAGCAGTCTTTAAGGGATCAGTCCCAAGGAACACATGGACTTGTACGTGGCTGGGAGGAGGTGGCTGCGGACGTTGTTGTCCTTAGTGACCCAGAGGACTCCGGGCCGAATGCCTCAGCAAACCTACGCTGCATGGCCTCCCTGATCCTGCAAAGCCTGCGTAAGGATCCTCGTATTCGTGGTATCAAGGAGAAGGACCAATACTGGCTGGCAACCCTCCTTGATCCACGTTACAAGGGTAAGGTTGCGGACCTTATCTTGCCATCGCAGAGGGAGCAGAGGATGAAACATCTTCGGGAGGCCTTGCAGAAAGGTCTGTGCAACGCGTTCCCAGAGACTGGGAGGTTACAAACTCCTGTTTCTGGACAATGTGTTGCTGAGGCTTCGGTCAGTCAAAGAAGGAGCGGTGGAGAAGGTGGCCGTCTGACCGATGCGTTCAGACAATTTTTTGGTCCGCAGCCCCAAGGTATGATCGGTTCCAGCAACCATCGCCAGCGTCTGTTTTACATGGTGCAGGAATACCTAGGGGCAAGATCAGACTTGGACACCTTTCCCACCGAAAATCCTCTGGGTTACTGGGTCTTGAGGATGGATCACTGGCCAGAGCTTGCACAGTATGCAATTGAGCTACTGGCCTGTCCTGCATCCAGCGTTCTTTCGGAACGCACATTCAGTGCTGCTGGAGGCATGGTAACCGATCACAGGGTGCGTCTGTCCACCGACTCGGTCGATCGGCTGACCTTCATAAAAATGAATCAGTCTTGGATCACCACCAGCTACCAAGCACCTGATGCTGATGTAACCGAATAATTTTTTTTGAAATCTCAGATCCCTTCAAAGACTGCCTATGCTGATGCTGAGTGACTATCCCTGAGTAATTATCCTCTTCCTCCTCAATCATCACGCTGATAGCTTGTAAGAACATTTTTGGTTCTGGGCGCCACCACCAGTGCCTAAGGCACAATTTTTCAGCCCCTGTTTAACAGGGGCGTGTAATTACAATTTTTGATGTAATACTTTGCAGCAGGGCTCGTTCCTGCATTCCAACTAGAGTGTCTGTGAGGGGTTGCAGTGTTGTGGCACCAGCACCAGTGCCTAAGGCCCAATTTTTCTGCCCCTGTCTAACAGGGGCATGTAATTACAATTTTTGATGCAATACTTTGCAGCAGGGCTCGTTCCTGCGTTCCAACTAGAGTGTCTGTGAGGGGTTGCAGTGTTGTGGCACCAGCACCAGTGCCTAAGGCCCAATTTTTCTGCCCCTGTCTAACAGGGGCGTGTAATTACAATTTTTGAAGCAATACTTTGCAGCAGGGCTCGTTCCTGCGTTCCAACTAGAGTGTCTGTGAGGGGTTGCAGTGTTGTGGCACCAGCACCAGTGCCTAAGGCCTAATTTTTCAGCTCCTGTTCAACAGGGGCATGTAATTACAATTCTTGATCTAATATTTCACAGCAGGGCCCTGTGAGGGCTTACAGTGTTGTGGCCACAGCAACACCTAAGGCCCAAATTTCTGCTGAGTATATAGGGCAGGACCCTACTTTCAAACATCTAACTTACAAACGACTCCTACTTGCAAACGGAAGGAGACAACAGGAAGTGAGATGAAATCTACCCCTAGGAAGGGAAATTCTCTCCTGTAAGAGTTAATATGGGAAAACAATTTCTCCTTTCCACTGATGCTTTCCAATCCTTGTTCCACAAAAAAACCCAAATTTTCAAAAAACATTTTTCATTGGGACAAAAAAGTGAGGTGAAATCTTCTGAAGAGGAGGAAAGACAGCAAAACAAATGTCACAGGGGTGATAACCCTTCCCTATGTTTTCCAAAAAGCTTAGAAAAGATTTTTTGGCTGGAGCTAAACACGTAAAAAATGTTCAAAATTACAAAGAGATTCTACTTAACAACAAACCTACAGTCCCTGTCTTGTTTGCACCCCCTGTATACTGCTGTTCAGAGTATATAGGGCCTGGTGGCCCCACACCTTTCCTTATTTTAATTTGGGTGCGGGGTTCCCCTTAATATCCATACAAGACCCAAAGGGCCTGGTAATGGACTGGGGGGTACCTATGCCGTTTGTCTCACTGATTTTCATCCATATTGCCATGACCCGACATGACATTAAACCCGCAAGCAGTTTTAAATGAGATTTTTTCCTTTAAAAATGACATTTGGTGCAGGGACTGTTCTAAACATGGGAAACACGCGTCACTTTACAGGCATCCTATAGACACCCCCCAGGTACGATATTTAAAGGAATATTTCACTTTTTTTTTTTTTACTTTAAGCATCATTAAAATCACTGCTCCCGAAAAAACGGCCGTTTTTAAAAGTTTTTTTTGCATTGATACATGTCCCCTGGGGTAGGACCCGGGTCCCCAAACCCTTTTTAGGACAATACCATGCAAATTAGCCTTTAAAATGAGCACTTTTGATTTCGAACGTTCGAGTCCCATAGACGTCAATGGGGTTCTAACGTTCGTGCGAACTTTCGGTCCGTTCGCGGGTTCTGGTGCGAACCGAACCGGGGGGTGTTCGGCTCATCCCTAATGCTGACAGGGAATTTCAGCAGGAATCTGTTGAAACTTGAGATGCCTATGGCCAGTTTTAGTTGCACAAAAATATTAGGATTATCTTATGTAATAATTTTCTTGGTTTCCTATGTAAACTTTTGTACAACAATGACTTGTGTACTCTGTTACTAAAAACATATGTGACATATCTGAATTCAGTGACCTGTGCAAAATCACTGTGTGTGTGTTCTTTGTTGAAATGTATCTGTAGTCAAATGCTTCAGATAAAGTAGGGAAGGGATAGAACCCCTTTCAGGTTTTTACTGCTGTCTGTATCCCTACTGGGGTGTCCCTCTCCATTTGTCTGGGTGAAAGTGATAAGAAATACAAATTTCATAGCTGTCAATGAAACAGAAGTTAAGGAGGAATCTTTTAAAAAAAGGGCATAT
Source organism: Lithobates clamitans (assembly GCA_037952925.1). Lineage (NCBI taxonomy): Eukaryota > Metazoa > Chordata > Amphibia > Anura > Ranidae > Lithobates > Lithobates clamitans. Next base: position 3,583,223 of record JBBGZY010000992.1, read on the forward strand.
TTGTTCTGGTGACAACGTTCTAAGAGGTGATTTCATGTCCTAATCAATGCCATTTGTTGTATCCCCCATATCGTGTGTTCAGTTCCTGCCGCAGAACTTACGAATCGTTCATATATGGTTCTTCCCCCCATTACTTGCCAAATCAAGTTATTTTGTGTGCGTCATGCATGGCGCTACACCACATTCCACAATACTTTACACACCCACTACAGACCGATGCGGACCCAGTAACACGGCCATTGTCGCAGGTAGGATTTGTTACCATGTTTCTCATGTCAATTCATAGCCACTCGCAGTGTTACCCATACCACGTGTTCGGATCCTGCAGTGGAACTTACAAATTTTTCCTACGCACTTCTCTCATTCTATTTTCCAAACCAAACTTTGTTGTTTTGCCTCATGCAAGGCATCACGACATACCTTCCCGATACGTTGCACTCCCGCCACAGTCCGCGGCAAACCAATCGCATAGCTCACTTTCACAGGTAAGATTTGTTACCACATTCTTTATGTCGTATAAATTCGTTAATGTTCGTTGTCTCCCATGTTGTTCGTTAGTTCCCCCTACAGAACCTACAAATCAAACGGACGTTGTCCTTATGCCTTATACTGCCCGCTTAGGTGTTAGCCAAGTGTTTCTATCTTTTTCTCAGTAACCCAACTGTCATTTGTTGAGACCCTGCAGCCAGGCAAAACCGTCTCAGCAGCCTAACACCCTTGTTGAGACCCTTGCGAAACGCAATATCATTTTAGCAAACCTCTCACTCATCAAAAAACCTTTGCCACCATGCAATCTCGGTCCAACAACCTGACACCTGTTGAGACCCTTAGACCACTCAAAATCGCCTCAGCAGCCTGACACCCTTGTTGAGACCCTTGCAAAATGCAATATCGTCTCAGCAACCTCTCACTCATCAAAAAAATTTTTAAATAATAATAAAATAAAAAAAAACCTTTGCCATCATGCAATCTCAGCCCAGCAATCTGACACCTGTTGAGACCATTGCAACCACGCAAATCGTCTCAGCAGCCTGACACCTTTGTTAAGATCCTTGCAAAATGCAACATCATCTCAGCAACCTCTCACTCATGAAGGCCCTTGCGACTACGCAATATCATCTCAAGACAAACCTCATACTCATCGAGACCCTTGCGACTTCGCAAAATCAGCAAAACCTTTGTGACCACGCAGTCTCGCCCCAGCAACCTGACATTCATTAAGACCCTTGCAGCCAAATTGTCTTAGCAGCCTGACACTCTTGTTGAGGCCCTTGCAAACGCAATATCGTCTCAGCAGTCTCACACTCATCGAGACTCTTGCAACTGCAATATCGTCTCAAAACAACCTCATATTCACCGAGACCCTTGCAATCACGCAATATCATCTTAAACAACCTCATACTCATCGAGACCCTTGCAATCACGCAATATCGTCTCAAAACAAATCTCATACACCTCGAGACCTTTGCAACCACGCAATATCGTTTTAGCAAAACAGACTGAAACCCTTGTGACCACGCAATATCGTCTCAGCAAACCACACTGAGACCCTTGCAACCACGCAATGTCGTCTCAAAAACAAACCTTCATACTCATCGAGACCCCTGCAACCATGCAACATGGTCCCAGCAACCTGACACTCACTGACACCCTTGCAACCACGCAACATCGTCTCCAGTAGTATAAAACACTTTGTGGCACGCACCTACGTGCAAACCCACATACAAACTAACTTGCAAACACACCTCAGTGGCACATAATTAGCCACACAAACACGCAGCGGCACCCAGTTGGCCATTTATCTCCAGTGGCATGCGGGCCACTCATCTTTTCTCTGTCTTACTCCCTGAGGTTAGTTCAGGTTTCCATCCGGCACCAGCTTGTACTTTATCTCCCCCCCAAAAAAAGGAGGGGAAGAATGTACAGTTCGCATTTTCCCCAGGGTCAGTCACATGACAGAGGTGGGCCAGTTAGTTTCAGGTAAAAGTCACACCAGGCTCACTGTCAGAAGATTATCCACCACCTCGATGACTTCCTGCTCATCTAAACAACCAGGCACACCACCGGCAGATCTAGACAGGTTGAAAATAGTGTTCAACAACCTCAACGTGCCCATAGCCGAGCACAAAGTGAAAGGCCTGGCACAATTTATCACCTTCCTAGGTGTCACTCTGGACATGGGTGCCATACAGGCTAGCCTGCCTCCCGACAAACTAGCCCGTACCAGGACAGTTATCCACTACTTCTCCCGGTCACAAGGGTGCACCATGAGGCAGTTGTAATCCTTACTAGGGATGCTGAACTTCCAATGAGGATTTTTCCCCAAGGACGGTCTCTTATATCACAGCTTTTAGTCTTTCTCACACCAGTGCAAGATCCAGACCAAGTTCTCAAACTAGACCAAGCAGCAGACTCATCTATGTGGGACAAGTTCCTCACCAGTTGGAACGACATTTCAATGTTCATCCCGGCAGTGTCAGCCGAGCCACTACGGGTGGTCACTGATGCTGCAGCCTTCACAGGCTTCACGGCCATTTTTGGCCGCCACTGGTTTGTTGAACCTTGGCCCCCAGAAATTCTCTTAAAACTCTGCTTTCACCCAGTCTTCATCACTCTTCGGGCTGTATCCCATCGTGGCAGCCACCCAGGCCATACTTGGACAGAACAGATGGTGCTCTTCACCATGGAAAATCAGGTAAAGGTTGACATCATCAATAAAGATAGATCCAAGTCACTCCCCATCATGTCCTTCCTGCGCAGGCTCGTGCAGCTGTCACTCTGTCACCAGTTTAATATCTTCTGTAGACATATTACAGGCAATGCAAAATCGCAGCTGATGCGCTGTCCCATTTCAACCTTACTTTGTTTTTCCAGCAAGAGCCTGGAGCCGACCCAACAACTAGTCCTGTCCCACCCTGGTCGTTGCTGATGATGGACTGAAGTCACATCTCACCAACGCAACCCAGCCCATTAACCACTCCTTGGCACGCAACACACTGAAGGTCTATCGCACTGTTTGGAACACTTACTGCAAGTCCCAGAGCAGCGATAGGCGACATTAGACACGTCCTAACCTTCATATCGTATTGCCACATGCAGCTGGCTCTTTTCTCACAATAATATTAGGCTATACCCAGCCGGTGTCCAGCATTTTCCGTCCTTACAGGACCTCAGTAAACAGTCAGTATTCTCGGCCCATGCATTCAAGTCCCTGCCTATGGGGCATACAGAAGCACCAACCAGTAGTCAGTGGCAAACGCCTACCTATCACGAGTGGCCTCTTCAGGGACATGTCTGAAATACTTATTTTTTCTCTGTTTGGGGCTTTACCCAGCCTAGTCATCCAAGTGGCCATCTACCAGGCCTTCTACAGTTACCTACGACCTGGTGGATTTACCGTCAGTGGCTCCGGCAGTCTGACACTGCTCCGACACCACCTGACTCGCTTTCCGAACCATTACACCCTTAATCTCACAGTCTGCAAAATGCAACATACCGGCCTCGGGTTGACATGAACCTGACTCAGGTTGAATCAGCCTTTCCCATCCAGGATTTTTTATATATCCAGAGAAGCCTTTCTCATCTAGGGTTTTGTGGATCCCTAGGGTTCCACCAAAGGCTGCTAGGGTTTCTTTGAGCTGTGGCTAACTGACCGCCTATTTGATGATGTCTGCATAGTTTTGGGGCCAGTTCCACTTGGCTGAGCCAACAGCATGACATCTGAGATATTTTTAGCTGTCAGTAAGGGTGATAAACGAAACATTCTTGCAAATGACCACCAATGTAAGAGCCAATTTTCCATATTGACAGTCAATTAATTGGTTTTAGCGGGGGTTCCCTGAGACCTGGATATATTTTTAATTTGAGAAAGGCTAATCCAACGTAAGACAAACATACTTCAACGTGTCCTCAACTTTTGCTCAGAGATTTTATTGTATCTTGTCTATCGCATCTCCAAACTCTATTAGTAACAAAATTATTCCTTTCACAGTTCCAGTTGATGTTGGGTATTTTGAGAAGCTGGCATTTTTTAAACAAATTACTTGTTCTAATGGCTATATGCTAAGAGAGTGCACCAGAATAGGGGAAAGAGACAAGGACATGAAAGACAGCAAACACAGAGACATAGGCCTCCTTTTTTTTTTTTTTTTTTTTTTTTTTTTTACGGTTTTGTCTGAGTATAGATTTTTGTCGCAAGCATGTTCAAATTTACAACTGTTGACTGACTACTAAGTATCAGCTACTGTAAAATAATACTTTCTAAGATTAGTTTTGAAGATTCTGCTGTTAGTTTGAGGTAATGTCCCATTGTTCTTGATCTTAGCTACTGCCCTCCTGAACTGCATTATCATGTCTCACCTTTCCCATCTTTCTTGAGACATATTAAGTTACATTTTCAGCTCCTGCAATATCTTCTAATATAGTTTATGCCTAAGTCTAGCCAAAGAAAGTGGAATCTTCCACTATTCACATAGAAGGTGGACTCTAGCCTGCTGGCTATTTTGTTTAGGCTCCCATATCAGTGACTGATCTGCGGTTACAGTATATATAGATACCCTGAACAACTGCTATAACAGGAAAGTGGAGATAAGACTATGAAAATAGGGGTTGTTAGCAGAATGCCTATCGGGCTGCATATCTTTTTTCAGTTAGGTTACAAGGACAATTATGAGGTATTGGTACTAAGTGTTCTCATGTTTAGGGATGAGCTTCGTGTTCGAATCGAACGCATGTTCGACTCGAACATCGGCTGTTCGACCGTCCGTCGAATTGCGAACGTTATGGGCCGTTCGCGCCAAATTCGTGTGGCGCGTCACGGCCCATAATTCACTGCGGCATCGCAGTGCATTGCTGGCTGATGATTGGCCAAGCATGCACTATGACCCGCATGCTTGGCCAATCAAAGCGCCGTCAGTAGAGAGAGCTGTAATTGGCCAAAGCCAGGGTGGCTTTGGCCAATTATGGCTCAGGGGATTTAGTACACGCCCCACACTATATAAGGCCGCCTGCACGGCGGCCCTGTGTAGTGTGTTCCGGTGTGCTGATAGAGAGAGAGACAGACAGTGTCATTTGATTTGAGTTAGCTAGATTAGGTTAGATCTGTTCCTGCTATTTACATTTAATGCAGTGCGTCCTGCTCACAGTGTTCAGCTAGATCCGTTCCTGCTATTTACATTTAGTGCAGTGCGTCCTGCTCACAGTGTTCAGCTAGATCCGTTCCTGCTATTTACATTTAGTGCAGTCAGTGCGTCCTGCTCACAGTGTTCAGCTAGATCCGTTCCTGCTATTTACATTTAGTGCAGTGCGTCCTGCTCACAGTGTTCAGCTAGATCTGTTCCTGCTATTTACATTTAGTGCAGTTCGTCCTGCTCACAGTGTTCAGCTAGATCCGTTCCTGCTATTTACATTGAGTGCAGTGCGTCCTGCTCACAGTGTTCAGCTAGATCTGTTCCTGCTATTTACATTTAGTGCAGTCAGTGCGTCCTGCTCACAGTGTTCAGCTAGATCTGTTCCTGCTATTTACATTTAGTGCAGTGCGTCCTGCTCACAGTGTTCAGCTAGATCTGTTCCTGCTATTTACATTTAGTGCAGTGCGTCCTGCTCACAGTGTTCAGCTAGATCTGTTCCTGCTATTTACATTTAGTGCAGTGCGTCCTGCTCACAGTGTTCAGCTAGATCCGTTCCTGCTATTTACATTTAGTGCAGTGCGTCCTGCTCACAGTGTTCAGCTAGATCTGTTCCTGCTATTTACATTTAGTGCAGTTCGTCCTGCTCACAGTGTTCAGCTAGATCCGTTCCTGCTATTTACATTTAGTGCAGTCAGTGCGTCCTGCTCACAGTGTTCAGCTAGATCCGTTCCTGCTATTTACATTTAGTGCAGTGCGTCCTGCTCACAGTGTTCAGCTAGATCTGTTCCTGCTATTTACATTTAGTGCAGTTCGTCCTGCTCACAGTGTTCAGCTAGATCCGTTCCTGCTATTTACATTGAGTGCAGTGCGTCCTGCTCACAGTGTTCAGCTAGATCTGTTCCTGCTATTTACATTTAGTGCAGTCAGTGCGTCCTGCTCACAGTGTTCAGCTAGATCTGTTCCTGCTATTTACATTTAGTGCAGTGCGTCCTGCTCACAGTGTTCAGCTAGATCTGTTCCTGCTATTTACATTTAGTGCAGTGCGTCCTGCTCACAGTGTTCAGCTAGATCTGTTCCTGCTATTTACATTTAGTGCAGTGCGTCCTGCTCACAGTGTTCAGCTAGATCCGTTCCTGCTATTTACATTTAGTGCAGTCAGTGCGTCCTGCTCACAGTGTTCAGCTAGATCCGTTCCTGCTATTTACATTTAGTGCAGTCAGTGCGTCCTGCTCACAGTGTTCAGCTAGATCCGTTCCTGCTATTTACATTTAGTGCAGTCAGTGCATCCTGCTCACAGTGTTCAGCTAGATCTGTTCCTGCTATTTACATTTAGTGCAGTGCGTCCTGCTCACAGTGTTCAGCTAGATCTGTTCCTGCTATTTACATTTAGTGCAGTGCGTCCTGCTCACAGTGTTCAGCTAGATCTGTTCCTGCTATTTACATTTAGTGCAGTGCGTCCTGCTCACAGTGTTCAGCTAGATCCGTTCCTGCTATTTACATTTAGTGCAGTGCGTCCTGCTCACAGTGTTCAGCTAGATCTGTTCCTGCTATTTACATTTAGTGCAGTTCGTCCTGCTCACAGTGTTCAGCTAGATCCGTTCCTGCTATTTACATTGAGTGCAGTGCGTCCTGCTCACAGTGTTCAGCTAGATCCGTTCCTGCTATTTACATTTAGTGCAGTGCGTCCTGCTCACAGTGTTCAGCTAGATCCGTTCCTGCTATTTACATTTAGTGCAGTCAGTGCGTCCTGCTCACAGTGTTCAGCTAGATCTGTTCCTGCTATTTACATTTAGTGCAGTCAGTGCGTCCTGCTCACAGTTTTCAGCTAGATCTGTTCCTGCTATTTACATTTAGTGCAGTGCGTCCTGCTCACAGTGTTCAGCTAGATCCGTTCCTGCTATTTACATTTAGTGCAGTGCGTCCTGCTCACAGTGTTCAGCTAGATCTGTTCCTGCTATTTACATTTGGTGCAGTTCGTCCTGCTCACAGTGTTCAGCTAGATCCGTTCCTGCTATTTACATTGAGTGCAGTGCGTCCTGCTCACAGTGTTCAGCTAGATCCGTTCCTGCTATTTACATTTAGTGCAGTGCGTCCTGCTCACAGTGTTCAGCTAGATCCGTTCCTGCTATTTACATTTAGTGCAGTGCGTCCTGCTCACAGTGTTCAGCTAGATCTGTTCCTGCTATTTACATTTAGTGCAGTGCGTCCTGCTCACAGTGTTCAGCTAGATCCGTTCCTGCTATTTACATTTAGTGCAGTCAGTGCGTCCTGCTCACAGTGTTCAGCTAGATCCGTTCCTGCTATTTACATTTAGTGCAGTCAGTGCGTCCTGCTCACAGTGTTCAGCTAGATCCGTTCCTGTTATCTTCCTACTGACAGGCAGGCTTGTCTGGTTACAGTATATAAAGCTACCTGAAGAAAATTACAGGTGTTCTATCCCAGCTTAGTGCAGCTACAGGCCATTAGTATGTCTGGAAGGCCAAGAAGGAGAGGCAGACAGTCACAAGCCAATAAGAGAGGGCAAGCAGGCTCTGTGTCTAGTGCTGGTCGTGGAGACGGTGCATCCTCATCAGCCCGTGGCCATGGGACACGCTTGGCCTTTTTTTCGGCAGCTGGCCGTGTTGAGCCGCAACATGCAGAAAACTTGGTCGAGTGGATGACCAAGCCGTCCTCATCCTCCTCATCCTCTCTCACCCATGCCCAGGGTGCTTTGTCTGGCAAAGCAGCGGCCTCTTCCCTCAGCTCAATGTCATCAGTGACTCCTTCCCTAGCTCCACCATGTCCTCCTGAGGATTCCCTCGAACTGTTTGACCACAGTGTTGGGTACATGCTCCAGGAGGATGCCCAGCGTTTGGAAGGCTCTGATGATGATACTGAGCTCGATGAAGGCAGTAACATGAGCACGGACAGAGGGGGTGCCCAAGAAGGACAGCAATCTGGCAGTCATGCTCCCCCTGCTGCAGCATACTGCCAGGTTTGCTCCAGTGATGAGGAGGGAGGGGATGATGAGGTCACTGACTCAACGTGGGTGCCTGATAGGAGAGGGGAGGAGGAGGAGGAGGAGGAGGCGGCACATCACCAACGAGGCAGGATGCCCTCCAGGGGCCAGCCTAAGGGCAGCACATTGACTGCATCACACCCAAAAGCTCCACATGTGCAGGGCGCTGCAGTCTCTGCGCGTTATTCAAAAAGTTCTTTGGTGTGGGCCTTTTTTGAGACGAGTGCATCAGATCGCACCGTTGCTATTTGCAACATATGTCTCAAGCGTATCTCGCGTGGCCAAAACATCTCCCGCTTGGGTACCACATGCTTGACCAGACATATGTTGACCTGCCATGCAGTTCGTTGGCAAGCATATCTAAAAGACCCACACCAAAGAACAAAGAGGATCTCTCCTTGCTCCTCATCAGCTGAGATTTCCAACCCCACTAGACCTTCAGTCCTCTCTGAGACCTGCAGTGAGAGGAATGAAGGTGTAGAATTAGGTGTGTCACAGCCAAGTACTTGTGGGCAATCTGCTTTTGGTACACCGACGTCAGATTGTACCAGGCAAATTTCCCTGCCCCAGCTGCTGCACCGCCGAAAGAAGTTTGCTCCCAGCCATCCACATGCCCAGCGGTTGAATGCTAGCTTGGCAAAATTGCTAGCACTTCAACTGCTGCCTTTTCAGTTGGTAGACTCTGCCCCCTTCCGTGAGTTTGTGGAATGTGCGGTTCCTCAGTGGCAGGTTCCCAAACGCCACTTTTTCTCACGGAAGGCGATTCCGGCTCTCTACCGGCATGTGGAAGGCAATGTCCATGCCTCGCTGGACAGGGCGGTCAGCGGTAAGGTGCATATTACCGCTGACTCATGGTCCAGCAGGCATGGACAGGGACGTTACTTAAGTTTCACGGCGCATTGGGTGACTCTGCTGGCAGCTGGGAAGGATGCAGGACAAGGTGCAGTAGTGTTGGAGGTTGTTCCGCCACCACGCCTCCAAAATGCTGATTGTGACACACCTCTCTCCTCCACCCCCTCCTCTTCTTCTTCCTCCATGGCCTCTTCCTCGGAACCAGCGGTGCTCCGTAGGCGTTCAAGGGGCTACGCAAGTACGCAGGCCAAAAGATGCCATGCGGTGCTTGAGCTGGTGTGCTTGGGGGACAGGAGCCACACTGGGGCAGAGGTTCTGTCAGCTCTGCAGGGGCAGGTTCAGAGGTGGTTGACGCCACGCCAACTTAAGGCAGGAATGGTGGTTTGCGACAATGGCACCAACCTCCTCTCTGCCCTCCGACAGGGACAACTGACCCATGTGCCCTGTTTGGCTCACGTCCTTAACTTGGTGGTGCAGCGGTTCTTGGGCAGGTACCCGGGCTTACAGGATGTCCTGAGGCAGGCCAGGAAAGTCTGTGTGCATTTCCGCCGGTCATATAATGCCAGTGCTCGGCTGACGGACCTCCAAAAGGAGTTTAACCTGCCCAAGAACCGCCTAATCTGTGACATGCCCACCAGGTGGAACTCGACATTGGCCATGCTGCAGCGGCTGCACACGCAGCAGAGGGCCATCAATGAGTACCTGTGCGACTATGGCACCAGGACAGGGTCAGGGGACCTTGGTTTTTTTTCCCCACGCCAGTGGGCCATGATCAGGGATGCATGCACTGTCCTGTCACCATTCGAGGAGGCCACGAGGATGGTGAGCACTGACAGTGCATGCATCAGTGACACTGTCCCCCTTGTCCACCTGTTGGAGCACACGCTGCGTGGAATAATGGACAGGGCACTTGAGGCAGAACAGAGGCAGGAAGAGGAGGACTTCCTTAGCTCTCAAGGCCCCCTTTATCCAGACAGTGTTCCTGCGTGCCCGCCGATCACACAGGAAGAGGACGAGGAGGAGGAGGAGGAGGAGGAGGAGGAAGATTGTGTCAGTATGGAGATGGAGCCTGGCACTCAGCATCAGCAGTCTTTAAGGGATTAGTCCCAAGGAACACATGGACTTGTACGTGGCTGGGAGGAGGTGGCTGCGGACGTTGTTGTCCTTAGTGACCCAGAGGACTCCGGACCGAATGCCTCAGCAAACCTACGCTGCATGGCCTCCCTGATCCTGCAAAGCCTGCGTAAGGATCCTCGTATTCGTGGTATCAAGGAGAAGGACCAATACTGGCTGGCAACCCTCCTTGATCCACGTTACAAGGGTAAGGTTGCGGACCTTATCTTGCCATCGCAGAGGGAGCAGAGGATGAAACATCTTCGGGAGGCCTTGCAGAAAGGTCTGTGCAACGCGTTCCCAGAGACTGGGAGGTTACAAACTCCTGTTTCTGGACAACGTGTTGCTGAGGCTTCGGTCAGTCAAAGAAGGAGCGGTGGAGAAGGTGGCCGTCTGACCGATGCGTTCAGACAATTTTTTGGTCCGCAGCCCCAAGGTATGATCGGTTCCAGCAACCATCGCCAGCGTCTGTTTTACATGGTGCAGGAATACCTAGGGGCAAGATCAGACTTGGACACCTTTCCCACCGAAAATCCTCTGGGTTACTGGGTCTTGAGGATGGATCACTGGCCAGAGCTTGCACAGTATGCAATTGAGCTACTGGCCTGTCCTGCATCCAGCGTTCTTTCGGAACGCACATTCAGTGCTGCTGGAGGCGTGGTAACCGATCACAGGGTGCGTCTGTCCACTGACTCGGTCGATCGGCTGACCTTCATAAAAATGAATCAGTCTTGGATCACCACCAGCTACCAAGCACCTGATGCTGATGTAACTGAATAATTTTTTTCAGATCCCTTCAAAGACTGCCTATGCTGATGCTGAGTGACTATCCCTGAGTAATTATCCTCTTCCTCCTCAATCATCACGCTGATAGCTTGTAAGAACATTTTTGGTTCTGGGCGCCACCACCAGTGCCTAAGGCACAATTTTTCAGCCCCTGTCTAACAGGGGCGTGTAATTACAATTTTTGATGCAATACTTTGCAGCAGGGCTTGTTCCTGCGTTCCAACTAGAGTGTCTGTGAGGGGTTGCAGTGTTGTGGCACCAGCACCAGTGCCTAAGACCCAATTTTTCAGCCCCTGTCTAACAGGGGCGTGTAATTACAATTTTTGATGCAATACTTTGCAGCAGGGCTTGTTCCTGCGTTTCAACTAGAGTGTCTGTGAGGGGTTGCAGTGTTGTGGCACCAGCACCAGTGCCTAAGACCCAATTTTTCTGCCCCTGTCTAACAGGGGCGTGTAATTACAATTTTTGATGCAATACTTTGCAGCAGGGCTCGTTCCTGCGTTCCAACTAGAGTGTCTGTGAGGGGTTGCAGTGTTGTGGCACCAGCACCAGTGCCTAAGGCCCAATTTTTCTGCCCCTGTCTAACAGGGGCGTGTAATTACAATTTTTGATGCAATACTTTGCAGCAGGGCTCGTTCCTGCGTTCCAACTAGAGTGTCTGTGAGGGGTTGCAGTGTTGTGGCACCAGCACCAGTGCCTAAGGCCTAATTTTTCAGCTCCTGTTCAACAGGGGCATGTAATTACAATTCTTGATCTAATATTTCACAGCAGGGCCCTGTGAGGGCTTACAGTGTTTTGGCCACAGCAACACCTAAGGCCCAAATTTCTGCTGAGTATATAGGGCAGGACCCTACTTTCAAACATCTAACTTACAAACGACTCCTACTTGCAAACGGAAGGAGACAACAGGAAGTGAGATGAAATCTACCCCTAAGGAAGGAAAATTCTCTCCTGTAAGAGTTAATATGGGAAAACAATTTCTCCTTTCCACTGATGCTTTCCAATCCTTGTTCCACAAAAAAACCCAAATTTTCAAAAAACATTTTTCATTGGGACAAAAAAGTGAGGTGAAATCTTCTGAAGAGGAGGAAAGACGCAAAACAAATGTCACAGGGGTGATAACCCTTCCCTATGTTTTCCAAAAAGCTTAGAAAAGATTTTTTGGCTGGAGCTAAACACATTAAAAATGTTCAAAATTACAAACAGATTCTACTTAACAACAAACCTACAGTCCCTGTCTTGTTTGCACCGCCTGTATACTGCTGTTCAGAGTATATAGGGACCTTTCCTTATTTTAATTTGGGTGCGGGGTTCCCCTTAATATCCATACAAGACCCAAAGGGCCTGGTAATGGACTGGGGGGTACCCATGCCGTTTGTCTCACTGATTTTCATCCATATTGCCATGACCCGACATGACATTAAACCCGCAAGCAGTTTTAAATGAGATTTTTTCCTTTAAAAATGACATTTGGTGCAGGGACTGTTCTAAACATGGGAAACACGCGTCACTTTACAGGCATACTATAGACACCCCCCAGGTACGATATTTAAAGGAATATTTCACTTTTTTTTTTTTACTTTAAGCATCATTAAAATCACTGCTCCCGAAAAAACGGCCGTTTTTAAAAGTTTTTTTTGCATTGATACATGTCCCCTGGGGTAGGACCCGGGTCCCCACACCCTTTTTAGGACAATACCATGCAAATTAGCCTTTAAAATGAGCACTTTTGATTTCGAACGTTCGAGTCCCATAGACGTCAATGGGGTTCTAACGTTCGTGCGAACTTGCGGTCCGTTCGCGGGTTCTGGTGCGAACCGAACCGGGGGGTGTTCGGCTCATCCCTACTCATGTTAAGGGTTAGTGGAGTTTAAAAGATTCTTACTTGGAGTACTCAATAAACACTAATAAGGTGCTACACACATAAGTTGAGAACCTTGCTCTGAAGTACTCAATGAGAGCTGAGCACTTCACAGATACACATCTTTTGGGTAAAGATGGCAGACCCTCTGACCAAGGACCTCTGAATTTGGTAGGGTATATGCATGCTTGCCATCCTAGTAGCGGCTGGTCCTTTTTTCTGTATAGAATCCTTTTAATTACTAGATACAGCAGTGGACTTTATCTCTCAGCAATTAGATCCTTGAAATGACAGATTTATTGTGTCATTAGTGAATAGTGAAGATTACTTCAGCTTACTTCTCTGGGAGCCTGAACGTCAATGAATTCTTGGAAGATATGACGAGCCTTTGCTGGCAGTTTGTTCACGGAGCTGTATTCTTCACAGGCCATCCAGAACTCCAAATTCTCCTCACTGAATTCTGTCTGCAGGAAGGTACGGAATGCAGAGCGGCCATCTAGGGTAAAAAGATTCTGATCAAACTTCACACTTCTTCATTTAACTAAACAGCAATGTACAGACCCTAATATCATTAAAGCTGATGTTTAGGTATGGCAATGTTTACATAGTTTATTCAGCTTTGCCCACGGCAAGTTCTTTTTGCTGATTTATTTAAAATTGTCCTGCATAAGTCGTATGCATTACTCGAAGATTGCTAATTACCTAAGGACTTTATTTTGTGGCTGACTGAACATGCAAAAGCCAACCACTGAAAAAAACTTTCAACAAATTTGTGGAAATTTAAGAGCTAATACACATCTCCCATGACATGACTTATAGTACCTTAACTTACTGGTTACACATTAAAGCAACCCTAGCATATTCCTAGATAATACTTCATGCTCCAAATTCAAACCAAGTAACCTAAACAGGTGCCCAATGTAAAGGTTACCCTTCATAGTTGAGCTTTGCCGAACTTGCACCTTCTGACAAACACAAACTAACTACCCTTTTCTCTTCCAATTACTAGCTTACACGCCCCCTTTTTCCCTTCTTTTCCATATCACTACCCCTAACCCTCCCCCTCTCCTCTTCTCTCTCTCCTTACCATTGTACACGTTCACCCACTATACTACCAAATCTACCCAATCTTTCCTATTCGTTCCTCCATACTTATTGTACCTCCTATATTATCCTTAAGTTGCAATATGCATCTAAACTTAGATTTCAAGAATCACAAAGAGCAATTTGAGGGACTGTCAACAGATCAATATACCACGTATGCATATTTTAATGAAAAGCTCTTACTAGACGGCTGAAGGCCACCTGCTCAATATTCATGACCACTACTCATTCATGCACCATATCTGCATACACCCAAGTCTCAAATATGCCCCTTTGCACACTGCTACTTTTATAGGGGCAATTGCTTCAATTAACCACTCTAACCCATTTTTGCACTATTTCTATTTAGTTTCATTAATTTTTATTAGGGTTTAAACAATGTACAAGGTACGGAAATACAAAAAAACATAGGATTAGAAGAGGAAAACATTCCACAAAAACTACATAGGCATAGGAATTTCAGCGGCTCAATAACATGATATTCAGCAATATAGAAAATATGGCATCCATTAAGCTATAGTATAAAACCAAGGACTGATAAGACAGCATAGTGTGTATTGGGTCGGTGGGTGCAAACAAGTCACAGAAGTATGTTACTGCATGACGTTGTGTAAATCACTTCTACGAGGCATAAAATGTGGCAATAGTTCCAATGGGGAGAATGGCCATATAAATAGTAAACCATAGACGAGATAGTAAACATTATAGCACAATAGGTGGTCAGCAGCGATACAACCTATGTGACATATAATTTCCAAGTTACAGTAAAAGATTGCAATTTATCGTTCTTTATTGCATAGAGGTGTTCCAAAGCACAAATATGGTTAAGATCCTCAATTATATCTGAAATATTAGGTATGTGGAGAGATTTCCAATTTCTTGTAATGTTGAGTATGGCCAAGAGTAAAATATGAATGATAAGCCTTCTATTTTTTTTTTAGATAGATTCTATATTGATGTGCAAAAGTGCCAAAGCTATATCTGGAGTGATAGGAGAAGGAGTAAATTCTGAGATTAATTTAAAAGATGGTTCCAGTAGGATTTGACCGAGGGGCAGAACCAAAGAATACAGTCAGGTCCATAAATATTGGGACATGGACACAATTCTAATCTTTTTGGCTCTATACACCACCACAATGGATTTAAAATGAAACTACAAGATGTGCTTTAACTGCAGACTTCCAGCTTTAATTTAAGGGTATTTACATCCAAATCAGGTGAACAGTGTAGAAATTACAACAGTTTGTATATGTGCCTCCCACTTTTTAAGGGTCCAAAAGTAATGGGACAATTGGCTGCTCAGCTGTTCCATGGCCAGGTGTGTGTTATTCCCTCATTATCCCATTTAGAAGGAGCAGATACAAGGTCCAGAGTTCATTTCAAGTGTGCTATTTGCATTTGGAATCTGTTGCTGTCCACTCTCAATATGAGTTCCAAAGAGCTTTCGCTATCAGTGAAGCAAGCCATCATTAGGCTGAAAAAACAAAACAAACCCATCAGAGAGATAGCAAAAACATTAGGTGTGGCCAAATCAACTTGGATGGTTTGGAACATCCTTAAAAATAAAGAATGCACCAGTGAGCTCAGCAACACCAAAAGACCCGGAAGACCACGGAAAACAACTGTGGTGAATGACTGAGGAATTTTTCCTACTTTCCCTGGTGAAGAAAACACCCTTCACAACAGTTGGCCAGATCAAGAACACTCTCCAGGAGGTAGGTGTATGTGTGTCAAAGTCAACAATCAAGAGAAGACTTCACCAGAGTTATTACAGAGGGTTCACCACAAGATGTAAACCATTGGTGAGCCTCAAAAACAGGAAGGCCAGATTAGAGTTTGCCAAACAACATCTAAAAAAGCCTTCACAATTCTGGAACAACATCCTATGGACAGATGAAGCCAGGATCAACTTGTACCAGAGTGATGGGAAGAGAAGAGTATGGAGAAGGAAAGGAACTGCTCATGATCCAAAGCATACCACCTCATCAGTGAAGCATGGTGGTGGTAGTGTCATGGCGTGGGCATGTATGACTGCCAATGGAACAGGTTCTCTTGTATTTATTGATGATGTGACTGCTGACAAAAGCAGCAGGATGAATTCTGAAGTGTTTCCGGCAATATTATCTGCTCATATTCAGCAAAATGCTTCAGAACACATTGGACAGTGCTTCACAGTGCAGATGGACAATGACCCGAAGCATACTGCAAAAGCAACCAAATACTTTTTTAAGGGAAAGAAGTGGAATGTTATGCAGTGGCCAAGTCAATCATCTGACCTGAATCCGATTGAGCATGCATTTCACTTACTGAAGACAAAACTGAAGGGAAAATGCCCCAAGAACAAGCAGGAACTGAAGAAAGTTGCAGTAGAGGCCTGGCAGAGCATCACTAGGGATGAAACCCAGCATCTGGTGATGTCTATGCGTTCCAGACTTCAGGCTGTAATTGACTGCAAAGGATTTGCAACCAAGTATTAAAAAGTGAAAGTTTGATGGATGATTGTTAATCTGTCCCATTACTTTTGGTCCCTTAAAAAGTGGGAGGCACATATACAAACTGTTGTAATTCCTACACCGTTCACCTGATTTGGATGTAAATACCATCAAATTAAAGCTGAAAGTCTGCAGTTAAAGCACATCTTGTTCGTTTCATTTCAAATCCATTGTGGTGGTGTAGAGAGCCAAAAAGATTAGAATTGTGTCAATGTCCCAATATTTATGGACCTGACTGTATGTATTGTGCAAGTGAGCCACATTGATGCCAGCAGGCAGGAGCACTGTTACGGTACATCTTATAAGTTTATAGGGAGTGAAATACCATCTTATGAAGAGTTTTATGAAATAGCTGTCAATGATCTGCACATAGTGTGTGGCCTTATAAGTTGTTCTGAAAGCTTTTTGCCAGGTAGTGTCAGAGAATGATAGCCCTAAATCTCTTTCCCATTTGAGAATCGTCAATGAGATGTACTAAGAACTAAAATAAAGAGATACCCTGCCTATGTGGTCTAGTTGTAATGTAAAAATGAGCGGTGCTGTGGACGTGGCCTGGATCGGCATGTGAGAGGACACATCTCTCACAGCTCCTGTGACTAATCCGCTATCGATCCCCCCCCAGCCCAGGTACCAACTTTCGCATGCTATATGCAGCTTGCCATCGGTCCCGGGATCTCTATGGACCCCCCCGCCGGCCCTCTGCATTAGAGGAATGACCCAAAAAGGACAGTTTGAAGCCACTTGTCCCGAAATCCAAGATGGCGCCGCCGTGATCACACTGAAGGGGACTCAATGAGGCACTGACAAAATAAAGGACCTGGGACCCAAATCGCAAAAGCCGCCAAAGACATAGGGAAAGGAGGTCCACAGAGATATGCTGTACTACGCCCAGAAGCTGACTGGGCTCATGGGGTCAGACACTGGACACTCACTGAGCACAGAGCCTAGCCACTCTGGGATACAAGCACAGGTGGCCATCTTAGCTGCACTCAGTGGCGATGAGGAGACAGATCAGGCTGATCCTATAGCCTCAGCCCAAAATGACCCAGACACAAATGACCCAGCTCAGCCCACTTTGGCATCCTTAGGGCAGTGAACATATGTAATGCCTCTGTAAACACTATGAAGGAGCAATTTGGGGGCATGCGGGAAGAAGTGTCTCTGCTGCGGCAGGATTTACAAAAAATCTGGGAGCGCACTACGGTCGTGGAAAGCAGAGTCAGTGAAATTGAGGATTAATTACCCCCCCCCCCATAGCAAGGGATACCAACTCAGCATACCAAATGGCAAAGGAAGCTAATGATAGAACAGAAAATATGGAGAATTGTCTCAGACAAAATAACATTCGCATTGTAGGCCTCCCTGAAAGGGTGGAAGGCAGAGACCCCACAGCTTTTGTAGAAAGTTGGCTACTTGATATATTTGGCAAGAATGTTTTCTTGCCCTTCTTCGCGGTGGAATAGAGTGCCCTTTTGCCCACCCCAACCAGGGGGAACACCTAGACCCATGTTGGCAAAATTGCTTTACTACCGTGACAGAGAAACTGTGCTGCGACAGGCAAGGGAACGGGCTAACATACAGCATAATGGCTGCAGGGTGTCCTTTTATCCCGATTTCTCGGCGGAGGTTCAGAGGTGCAGGGCAAAATTCTTTGATGTAAAACGCCGACTCCAACTCCTACAATTGTCCTATGCAATGTTATATCCCGCTAAACTCTGGGTTACCGTGAGAGGCCAGGCTAAATTTTTTTAATCGGCCAAAGATGCTTCCAACTGGACCGCAATGAGCAGGCACGGGGGCAAGAGGGGGAGGATGATTCGCACCTGATCCCCAGCTCTATTCTGGTTCCAAAGTTAAAACCCATCTTCACTGCTTAACATAATGGTGGAAATCCTTTCCACTTGTTCAACGGATGTTCTCTGGCTGGGGGACATAATATTTCAGCAGATCAAGATGAGAGCTACAAAAATCTAATTGTGGATTTACAAACTTTGCTATCGTTTGCACCTAAGCACTTGACTGAGGTTGCATTGTCCCACTCTGCCCTGTTGGTGGAGCAAGATGAACATTGGTTAGTTTGGTTTGCAGTTCTTGAAAAACTTTCTTTTTTCCTCAGCTGGAGTTCTACCAGCGCCTTCGACACAGATAAAGATTTGGTTAGACAATATAGAAGCTTCAAGTTGCACTCTGGGCATTGCTTATCCAAGTGGTACTCTGTGCCGCCTTCGACACACCATTCTGCAACACTGACTCACCCTAATATATGGCAAGGATTCCTATAGTGTCCTAGAATGTGAGGGGACTCCACTCGCCTCTCAAAAGAACCATGATATTATGTGCCTCAAAAAATTTAACCCAGGGGTGTTTTGTTTTTAGGAAACTCACTTGACTGAGGAGACGGTGAGCTGTCTACAGTACAACTGGGTGGGGAGGGCATATCACTCCACTCACACCTCCTATTCAAGAGGTGTGAGTGTTTTGATCCATGGTTGTTTTGTGTTTATTCACTGTCGGTTTGGTTTATTGACCTGTATAATAGCTTGTGTATATATCCCTCCTCCCTTTACGGCAATGGTGCTTCGTCTCTTAATTTCCTACGTGGATGGTAGGCCAGATGTGCCAATACTTGTTATTGGAGACTTTAAATGCTGTCTAGATCCTGCCTTGGATAGACACCCAGCCCCTAGCACCTCTGCCCCCTCCAGGGGTACTCCCTTGGCGAGGTTGTTGCAAGAGGTGGGCTGGGTGGATATCTGGTGATATCGTAACCCTAGAGTCAAGCAATTTACATGTTTTTCCAAGTCTCGTGGTAGCCTGTTTAGAATTGAACTGGGTGTGGGCAACTTGAGCATGCTTCTGTTTGTTTCGAATTTGGAGCATAGAACCCGCAGTGTGTCTGACCATTCTCCATTGGTAGCACATATAACGGTATCCCAGCCCATTTCACTACTTAAAGCCCCGTGGAAATTTAATGAATTCTGGCTGAAGCTATTCCAATCTCATGATAAAATGGCGGGGAGCATGCGGGAGTTCTTCACATTTCAGGATCTAGAGGCTTCTTGCCTACAGCACTGGGAGGCTTTTAAGGCCTTCTGGAGGGTTTTGTAATAGCAGAAATGAATAGGGTCAAATGAGCCTCATCAGCCCTTAAGGATGAGGTGGAATCTAGAGTGCAGGTACTGGAGCAACAGTACATTGTAGATCCCTCTGACTCAGCTAAGGAGGTGTAGCAGGCTGCCCAATCTGCCTATGAGCATTTGCTTTCCTCCTCGGCTGAGAAAAAGAGGTTTTTTGTTAAACAGGCGTTTTTTGAGGAAGGGGAAAACACTGGACAAATGTTGGCAAGAATAGCGATCTCACACCAAAGGCCCCCTGCCATAGGAGCAGTAAAGTCCTGGGCTGGACCCTTAGTCAGTTCACCTGAATTAATCATGCAGGAATTGGCGAGCTTCTATGAATCCTTGTACTGTGCCGGCAAGGCTTATGTTCAGGAAGACCTAGACCAATACCCTTAAAACATGTCAATCCCTAAATTGACAGCAGGCCAGAGGGAGGGGTTGGAAGCCCCACTTACCGTAGAGAAACTTCAGGAGGTAGTCGGTTCTTTTCCTAACTGTAAGGTGCTGGGAGAGGATGGGATTCCTATAGTAATATATGAACAATGCTCCGCTGTCTTGCTACCACGTTTGCCACATGTCTTTATTGCGGCCCTGGAGGGTGGAGTTCTTCCACCATCCATGTCGAAAGCAAACATCATATTACTTCTTAAGCCGGGTAAGGATCCTGTAGACCCGGGATCCTAACGGCCAATTTTGTTGCTGCAAAGCGACGTCAAGATCCTGGCAAATGTGTTGGCAGTACGGCTGAATAGAGTTATTTCCTGATGATCAGGCAGGCTTCATGCCCAACAAATCCACAGCCATTAATCTTAGACGGTTATTTCTGAATTTGCAATCCGCAGTGTTGCAATCCCTGAAAATGTAGGGATCAGGGCTGTCGCTAGATGCCACAAAGGCATTCGATAGCATAGACTAGAATTACTGTTGATTTTGTGCATGCACATCACATGTTTATTAGTTGAAGTTCATTTTTAACTCTGGTTATGCATTTATTATTATAATTACAATATGTGTAATAATTCTCTATATATCTATTTGTAACCTATCCCCAATGCTCTGATCGTAAAGGGATATAGCTCACACATATTGCTTTTGGTTTTTTGGTTTTTGGTTTTCAGCAGTGGGATATGTACTGACATTCCCATTGCATAATTGATCTTTGTTGTATTCTCTGATTCGCCCGCTAGATGGCGTTATCCATCGGGTCAGGTGGCCGGTGACTACAACTGTTAATACACTCCACTTCCGGTTTAACAACCCCGGTATATGGGGTAGTGAGGAGTTTGTTTGGTATCTTTGGATTGTGCTGGAACCGTTGGATGCTGGATCCTTGATGATCCCCCTTGCTCCAGCTTTTATCCATCCACCTAGAGGCAATGGGGTTTTATGGATAATTTTTTATTCTAGGTATTTTATTTTATTTTTATAATTTTTATTCTATATATATTTTTTATTTTTACTTTTATTTATTTATTTTTTGCTCAAAGTTTACCCTTCCTCCGATTATTAGGGAAAATGACATACACCTTTTGGCGCTGTCGTTTGCACACGATGGGACTATGGTAGAGGCATAAATCGGCCTCTCACTGTCCCCTCGTTTGGAGGCTTTTATTAGTCCACCAACTCTCCTCTAACGCCAAGAAGATCTCGGTTTGGTTTAAATTCCTCCAACTCAGATCGTTTGTGGTGGATTGGAGAGTCTATGGTGGCATAAATCGGCGGGACGGTTCATTTTTGTATGTTCCGTCCGTCCGGTGTGGAATTGTGCACATATAGGTACATATACATTTGTTAATAAGTGTATTCTGTACCAAGCACTCTGTTGGGTAACAATTTAATGTACTAGTCTTTATGGAAATGTATTGATTAGATGTGCTGTCTGGGCTATATGATCTCCGGAGGTTGCTGGCACTGTGGTACGCACTCCAGCACCGGAAGTGTGTGCGATGGCTTGTGCGGTCCATTGTGCACAGCGATCCAAAGTGAGGCTTGGTCCAGCCCAGCGCCTATTTAAGAGGGGTGACGCAGTGCGCCGCCTGTGCCCCTGGAAGACGTGATGATGTCACGAAACGCGTAGGGCGGAGCCAGACGACGCGCTGACGTCACCCCCAAGCGAGCTGCTTTCCAGTTGTACGGGTTTGTCCGTGCTCCGGTGGCCACGGAGCCGGACTTAAGGCTGTCTTTTATTCAACACTTTGTAAGTGTATATCCTTATTTTTCTTAATAAAATGTAAAGTGGTTTTACACTATGTGAGCCCCTTCTATTTTTTGGTATCCCCGCCTTGGGCCATTGGAGTGGCTGCTGACGAGATGACCCCTAGTGGACACCGCTGGTAATCCCCACTTTGGCTTTAAAGATCTCTGCTTGCTGTGATCCTCTGTAGTGGGGGGTCATGGCCTTCTGGTAAGGAGTAACCCCTTCAATACCTGGTGGTGGACCCCTTCCATTTACACAGATTTTTATTATATATCACTTGGATTTCTTCATCAATCTTTACCAATTTTCTTTGGTGATTTGGACGTTTTACAACACTTTATTGATGTTCTATTCTCATGGACTTCACAGCATTTGAGTGACATTTTGATTTATGGACTTTTATGTACAATCTGTTTCACTGAGTTTTGCACATTTCAATCCTCATATGAATTCTTTCTTCACTGTTAAGTATTTATTGTGTTTTTAAATATTAGCGCAACCTCTTATTTTCTTTAGAATTACTTACGGGCAGTGGTTGTCTGTCACATAATTTTGCATTGAGAAGGGGGACGAGGCAGGACTGTCCGCTGTCCCCTCTTCTTTTTACACTGGCTATTGAACCTTTGGCCATAGAGATCAGGGCTAACCCACGTATTATAGGATTTTGTTATGGAGGAAAAGGTGATGTTATATGCTGACGATACCTTGCTCATGCTGGGAGACACTGACACTTACCTGCAGGAGGCCATGACAACCATAACAAAATTTGGAGTCTTTTCCTCTGCTTTGCAATTGCTGGATCAATTGCCACACAATCATTGGCTTCTTCATGTCCAATACCCATTACTACGTCCTTCAAGTAATTGGGGATCCAGGTTACATTTCACCTCTGCTTCAAAGGTTCAGGGAAAGGGTCAAAACGTGGAACAACCTCCGCCTATCGGTGGTGGGCAAGGTGAACTTGATAAAGATGATTCTCATGCCACAACTGCTTTATTGTCTTTATGTATTGTCTTCACAATGCCCCAGTGGTTGTCCCTTTAAAGATCTTTAGAATAGTGAACTCTATTGTATCTTCCGCACTTTGATTTGGAAGGATAGACCACCTAGGATCAAGCTACAATATTTCTAAAGACCCAAAGACGATGGCGGGTTGGCACTGCCCAACCCGTGGTTGTATTACTTGGCTGCACAGCTGCAATACCTTATTGATATATTCAGAGCTGAAGGGGAGCCCACACACAAGCCGGTTGTTTCCTCCCAGGCAATCATGTTTTATACCATAGGTAGGGGTCCCATCCCGATGGCACTGGAGGCTCTGGCTTTTGCAAAGCCGCATAAAAAGCACCCGACATATAGTTTCATTCAAAAGTTGTGGAACAAGTGCAAATACATCCAGAAGACTGATGGGTACACTGATTATAGGTCTATTTGGTTCAACGATACCTACACTGAACTGGCCAAACTGCAGGCTGGAGCCTGGTGGAAATCCTATGGGGTTACACACCTTAAGCAAATATTTTGAAATGGTGTGTAACGGACCCTCACAGCGTTACAGTCAGAATATAAGCTTGCGACTTCAATGCACTTTTACTATTTACAGCTCCAGCATGCAGTTAAGGCACAGAGTAGAACCTTGGAGTGGCATCTATCACCAACCCCAGTGTTTAGCCTCATTAGGGATGCTGACTCATCTAAGAGTTTTATTTCACAATGCTATGCCATACTTTTACAATCCTAATTAGGGCAGCATCCCCTGAAAGTAAGGGAGAGGTGGGAGAGAGAAGTGGGCCAGATGGATGGGGCGCAATGGGAGGAAGTATTTCAGGCGGTGGGCATCTGTTCATTGAACGTAGCACTTACTCAGCTGTATATCATACTGAGGGTGTACTACACACCACAGAGACTCCAGATGATGAATTTGCAGGATGAGGCCACATGCACACGGTGTAAACGTGACCATGGCGACCTTATTCATCTCTTGTGGTGGTGCCCCAAACTGCACACTTATTGGGCTGGAGTGGTGAATATTGTTAATTCCATATTTAAAGTATCTTTTCCTTTGGACCCGAGAGCTTGCCTACTAGGAGTACTGGATGAATATGACTGGGAGGTGCATACTAGAGAGGCAATTCAAAGAGCACTTTTTGAAGCCAGGAAACTGATTGTGGTGCATTGGAAATCAGAAGATCCCCCAACGATAAGGGAATAGATCCATAATATTGGGGAGCTATTACGTATGGAGAAGCTTATATACCAACATAGGGGAAGTACACGGAAATATGAAAGATTGTGGGCTCCATGGTTGGATGAACCGGGGCTTGCCCCGGTGGACTTAATCATGGATAGGCTTCTGGCAATGAATGTGGTCTGAGGAACAGTTTAGACAGGATAAAAGTGAGGATTATCTGGTGTTGAAGTGTATTGTTTACTGTGGTACGTTTTTAATATATGCTTGTTTTGCTTTGTATTTTAATGAAAAACTGCAACTGGCTGTATACCAATCTTCTTTCAATAAAACCTTTTTGTTGGATAAAAAAATAAAAATAAATGAGAGGTGCTGGTGAAGTAATTTCTGTAGATACCTCCTGTTTTTAAGGAGGTGCCAAATTTGGATATAATGATAATATTTTGTTGATGGGAGTTTATATTTATGTATCAGGTCTGAAAAAGGGTATAAGAGATTTATTCTGTCTCTAATATGGCTAATCTCAACTTTTTATAAACTTCGGCAGATACCGGAGTGGTAAGGGTTTAATAACGGCAGTCCGGTTTGCGCGTCGAATGTTAGTAAGGATCCGAATAGCAGATAAAGTTGCCTGGCTGGCTAGATAAGGGGAGTAGATCCCCCCGCAGTGTATTGTTATCATTGCCTTGTATCACTTGTATTTTATACTTATAAACAAATATATTTTCATGGAAGAAAAAAAAGGCTGGCCAGCAAAATATTCAAGCCAATTAATTCTTACCCCAAGCAGCCAAGGAACATTGAGCAGTGGTTACAGACATGCAAACGTTCCCTAATCTAGCGGTAAGTGGACAGATTAAAGTTAAATTTGCTTATATTTTGCCTTCCCTGGTTTGTTCCTCCTTTTGCTTGTCTACGCAATTTAAGTAGATCATGAATAGTGATAGGGGAAAGCAAGGTGCTGTAGGGTGTCCATGAAAGGAGTTAAGTAAATATCAAAATGCCTTGACGGATGTCAGTCTGAAATATTGGGCATTCCCCTAGGTGGGCAGCATTTGTATGCAGAATGTTTTAAGTAGTGCCCACATATGATGCTGAGTCCCCATAATTGAAAGAACTAAAAACCAATTACCAAAAGAGCTGCACTAGGGACATTAAAGTGTTTCTAAAGGTTTTTTTTTTTATTTAACAAGCAGGTTATGGTTAATAGTTTTGCTCAGATCAGCCCCAATCCTCTTCTTCTTGGGTCCCCCGCCAGTGCTCCTGGCTCCTCCCCCTTGACCAGTGCCTTCAATAGCAAGCCGCTTTCTATGGGGGCACTGGTGCATGCTCGCCTCTGAGCCCTGCTCTATATGTTCATAAGATCACATAGAGCCATGGATCGGCCTCACCCCTGCTCTCTGCTCATTGGCTCACTGGTTGTGATTGACAAAGGCTCCCGCTGCTGTGTCCAGTCAATGAGGAGAGAGAGACCTGGAACAGCTGAGGCTCCTGTGCACACCGCTGGATCAAGAGGGGGCTCAGGTAAGTATAAGGGAGGGGCTGTTGGGGGAATAGCACCCAGAAGGTTTTTTTACCTGCATGCATAGAATTCATGATGGTAAAAAATCGTCAGCCTTTACAACCACTTTAAAGCTAGGGAGAAAATGACTAGATGAGGCTGGACTCCAGATGATGCTGAATTACAGGAAATGACAGGGGCTTCGTCTGATTTCCTGCATTTTCATTAGAGTGCAAAAGAAAACGCTAAACCCTTTCCAAGAAAGTACAAGCTATAGCATCACCTTATGGGTATTACTAGGTACAGCTAGAAAGTCAGCCATATTCACTACAGATATAACATTAGACATTTTATAACAATTCAACGCTATGATTTGTTTTAGGTACAGCTACCTCAGCTACTGTTTATTTTAGATATGTCAGCCAGAACATATTAGGAATATTCGTTACAATATACAGATATAATATGAAACAGGTTTATGTCAGTAGTAAGATATAACCACCCCTGCTACCAAATAAATCATATAGCTATACCTTAAGCCGATTCATTATGATATACTGCTAAAATATCAGTCATATAAATTACAATACACAGCAATTCCCAGATTAGATCATCCCATCATATATAGTAAAAAGACAAGCAATGCTTTCCTAAATGGGTGAGTTTGTTGAGCGGAGCTGATTGTTAGATTGTAGGCAATGTATGGCGAGGAACAGAGGCAGTAGAGGGGACACTGGTGGAGCAGGAGAGCTATCTGTAATGCTGGAGCGATAAGATGGTCATGAAGGCTGAGATGTGACTGTCAACAGTAGGTGAGTGGTCAAGGAGAAATGTGCTGTGTGTGGGGTTTGGGTGAAGTGACTGTGGTGGGATGCAGTAGCCAGGGAAGTGGTGTATATGGAAAAATGTATATGGAGACTATGTGGATTTTCATGGTACCCAAATGGACAACAGACACATAGATGATCTAAGAAAACATAATTTTATGACATCATTTCAATATAACATTATTGTGCCTTAACATAGGCACTAAAACCGCTCTCTCTCGAGTGGATAATGATACCTACCAATAGCTGGATCTTATGGTCTATAACATAAAGTTTATTTGTATCTTCTCAACATGTTTTGTTGTCACAGTGCCTTGCAAAAGTATTCACCCCCCCCCCCCACCTTGGCATTTTTCGTGTTTTGTTGCCTCACAACCTGGAATTAACATGGATTGTTGGATTGTTTGAGGATTTGCATCATTTAATTTACAGAACATGCCCACAACTTTGATTTTTTTTTTTATTGTGAAGCAAACAACAAATATGACAAAATAACAGAAAATGTCAATGTGCATAACTATTCACCCCCCCTAAAGTCAATACTTTGTAGAGCCACCTTTTGCGGCTATCACAGCTCCAAGTCGCTTTGGATAAGTCTCTATGAGCTTGCCACATCTTACCACTGAGATTTTTGCCCATTCTTCCTTGCAAAACTGCTCCAGCTCCTTCAAGATGGATGGTTTGCGCTTGTGAACAGCAATCTTTAAGTCTGACCACATATTTTCTATTGGATTGAGGTCTGGGCTTTGACTAGGCCATTCTAACATATATAAATGTTTCCCCTTAAACCACTCAAGTGTTGCTTTACCAGTGTGTTTGGGGTCATTGTCCTGCTGCAAGGTGAACCTCCCTCATAGCCTCAAATCACACACAGAGTGGTACAGGTTTTGCTCAAGAATATCCCTGTATTTAGCACCATCCATCTTTCCCTCAACCCTGACCAGTTTCCCAGTCCCGACTGCTGAAAAACATCCCCACAGCATGATACTGGTGTTCTTTGGGTGATGTGATATGTTGGGTTTGCGCCAAACATAGTGTTTTCTTTGATGGCCAAAAAGTTAAAGTTTAGTCTCATCAGACCAGAGCACCTTCCTCCATACATTTTGGGAGTCACCCACATGCCTTTTTCGCAAACTCAGAATGTGCCATTTTGTTTTTTGCTGAAAGTAATGGCTTTCTTCTGGCCACTCTGCCATAAAGCCCAACTCTATGCAGCGTACAGCTTATTGTCGTCCTATGTACAGATACTCCAGTCTCTGCTGTGGAACTCTGCAGCTCCTCCAGGGTTACCTTAGGTCTCTGTGCTGCCTCTCTAATTAATGCCCTCCTTGCCCGGTCCATGAGTTTTGGTGTGCGGCTGTCTCTTGGCAGGTTTGCTGTTGTGCCATGTTGTTTCCATTTGGTTATGATAGATTTGATGGTGCTCCTAAAGATCATCAAAGATTTGGATATTTTTTATAACCTAACCCTGACTTGTACTTCTCAACAACATTGTCCCTTACTTGTTTAAAAAGTTCCTTGGTCTTCATGGCAGTGTTTGGTTAGTGGTGCCTCTTGCTTAGGTGTTGCAGCCTCTGGGGCCTTTCAAAAAGGTGTGTATATGTAATGACAGATCATGTGACACTTAGATTGCCCACAGGTGGACATCATTTTACTAATTATGTGACTGACTTCTGAAGGTAATTGGTTGCACCAGAGCTTTTTATGGGCTTCATAACAAAGGGGGTGAATACATACATTATCAGTTTCTTATTTCTGAAAAATAGTTTTGTGTATATATTTTTCTAATTTTACTTCATGAACTTAGACTATTGTGTTCTGATCCATCACATATAATTCAGATTAAAAAAAATTGAACTAAAGGCTCTAATGTGACAAAATAGGTAAAAAGCCAAGGGGGTGAATACTTTTGCAAGGCACTGTATATCCGCTTCTTCAGAAGTATTTTTAGAACAAACTTATCTATGAAAAGACAATAATTATTCAAATCATCATCTCCATAACTTGTTTATTTGTCCAGCCATATAAATTATAAATTATACCGTGTTGTACCTTTTCTGTTTTGATTAATTATTGTCTCTTAATAGATAAGTCTGCTCTCTAAAAACACTCCCGAAGAAGCAGATATACCTGCAAAAAATGTTGACAAGATACGGATAAACTTTGTGATAAAAGTCCAAATGCAGCGCTAAAATAAAATAAATGTCCAAATAATGATAATAGTCCATAGAACTCAATCAGCAATAAAAGATGATGTGAAACCTCCACCAAGCTTCAGTGTGTAAAAGGAAAGCACACCACACCCAAGTGCTATCAGTCTGCTTACCAGAAAGATATAAAAAATAGGCGATGTACTCATATATTGCAGAGGGTCAGCAGCAAATCCAAATGGCACACTCCATCATGGGCAGGCACAGCATGGAAACAATCAGGTCACCACATATCAGAAAGCTCAGGACTCGTATTAACGATGGACAGGTTGGTGCAGTCATCAGCAGGAACAAACCAGCAAACAGAAAGCAACAAATAGTGAAGCCCGTAAGGTAAAACAGTAGTAGTTTATTGTAGTCTACTTACAGGTATGAAGTAAAAATCATCACAGAAAACAGGAACAATCCGCGGTTCTCAGCGTACTTGCATTGACCAGCCTGACATGTTTCATCCTATGTGGATATCATCAGAGGCGTCAATATATCCACATAGGATGAAACATGTCAGGCTGGTCAATGCAAGTACGCTGAGAACCGCGGATTGTTCCTGTTTTCTGTGATGATTTTTACTTCATACCTGTAAGTAGACTACAATAAACTACTACTGTTTTACCTTACGGGCTTCACTATTTGTTGCTTTCTGTTTGCTGGTTTGTTCCTGCTGATGACTGCACCAACCTGTCCATCGTTAATACGAGTCCTGAGCTTTCTGATATGTGGTGACCTGATTGTTTCCATGCTGTGCCTGCCCATGATGGAGTGTGCCATTTGGATTTGCTGCTGACCCTCTGCAATATATGAGTACATCGCCTATTTTTTATATCTTTCTGGTAAGCAGACTGATAGCACTTGGGTGTGGTGTGCTTTCCTTTTACACACTGAAGCTTGGTGGAGGTTTCACATCATCTTTTATTGCTGATTGAGTTCTATGGACTATTATCATTATTTGGACATTTATTTTATTTTAGCGCTGCATTTGGACTTTAATACTTATATTTGATGCAATCTACAAACTATGCTAGCTGCTTTTTGTGTTCTTTTCAGTTAGCGCAGATATTTACTTGTTTTTTCACTAAACTTTGTGATAGGCCAAAAGATCCAGTTATTGGTATCACTATCCATTCAAGAGAGAACGGTTTTAGTGCTGAAGTGAAGGCACAATAATGTTTCATTGAAATTATGTACTGAAATAATGTTTTTTAGATCATTTATGTGTCTGTTGTCTATTTGGGCTCTATCAGTGGCGTCGGCAGGGGTGCTAACCGTGGCTGAAGCCCCGAGTGGGTCCCCAAAAATCCCTAGATCTTGAGTGGGTGCGGTCCTATTAATAGCCCCGAATGCGGCCAAGTCACATAGCAGGTCCCACCTTCTGGAGCCTGCAGCGCTGATGGATGTCCCAATGGTGGGACCACGGGACGTGTGAAGTCCATCATAGGTGCTGCAGGCTCCAGAAGGCAGGAATTACAATGCAGTCACTGTAAGATCCCCGCTCGGCTCTCCTGTCCTCCTCTCCTCCTCTCCTCCGGCTGCAGGACACATGAAGTCTCCTGGTCAGGTAGGTCAGTGTGTGTCACTACCGTCAGTGTATGTATGTCAGGTAGGTCAGTGTGCGTCAGGTAGGTCAGTTCAGGTAGGTCAGTGTATGTCAGGTAGGTCAGTGTATGTCAGTGTATGTATGTCAGGTAGGTCAGTGCATGTTAGGTAAGTCAGGTAGGTCAGTGCATGTCAGGTAGGTCAGTGCGTGTCAGTGTATGTATGTCAGGTAGGTCAGTGTATGTCAGGTAGGTAGGTCAGTGTGTCAGGCAGGTGAGTTTAGTGCATTGATGGGCACCGGTAAGCCAGGCAGCAACCAGCAAGTGAGCTTACGCCACGCCACACAACCACACACAACCCAACCGCCCAGCCAAAAAATCCTGCGCCACTAACGCTGCGCCCCGCCACCCCTGCCCCCCCCCCCTGTGCCGGCCTTGGACTTTGGGCTGAGGCCCCTGGTCTTTTTGCCACCTAGCAACTCCCCTGGGTTCCATGAAAGTCCACATAGCCTCCATATCAATTTTTTCATGCAATGATTCTAGAGCGAAGGTACTTTTTAGCTATTTGCACATATCTAATATTTGGGGAAGTGGTGTAGCTGGACAGGTTAGATAGAAGATCAATATGGACAAGGAGAAGATAATCTCCACTGATCCAACCATTTACATAAGATTGGATTCGACAGAACCGCTACAGATGTACCATCCCTTCTCAGGGGAGTAGCTGAAGGTTATCTTTAGGGATAAGACACCAATTTCCCAAAACTTGATTTCACAGTACAATTACCAATTGATCTTGGTAAGAAAGATCTGCAAATTGGCCTTTAATTTTGCAATGTATTACTGCTAGCTGAAAAAAGTTAGAAAA
Organism: Lithobates clamitans; assembly: GCA_037952925.1. Taxonomy (NCBI): domain Eukaryota; kingdom Metazoa; phylum Chordata; class Amphibia; order Anura; family Ranidae; genus Lithobates; species Lithobates clamitans. The sequence goes on from JBBGZY010000992.1 coordinate 3,614,000, forward strand.
AAAAAAGTCTGCTGTTTAATAGGAGCTGCCCAAGAAAACAAGCTAATTCTATAAAGTTATGCAGCAACGTCTTGAATAAATACCAGTTATATTTTTGTACTTTGGTATACTCACGTTTATGAGACAGGAGTAGATCAAACGACCGAGCCCATCGCCTGGCTTCCTCTGCAGTCAGTCGTCTGTGGGAGCGAAAGATATACATAATCCTTGGTTTGCTGGTTCTAGAACACAGGGAATATTAAGGCTGAACTGTCTACTGGACACAAAAACAGAAGTAAAACAATGATTTTATACTCTGGAGTGGATAAATGGTAACTCTCTGGGCCAAGGTCCATAATGTGGACCAAATCTGTATAACATCTAATTGGTAATAACTATCATAGGCATTCAAAATAATAAAACATAACCACTTATTAGTGTAATTCAGTCTTCAGAAGGACATTCCTAAAAGGGTGCATATATAGAATAAAATCTTAAAATAGAGCTGGGCTTCCCAGGGGTCATCGGGCTTGTTCTTTTTCCTGCAACACCCAGCCATTCTTTGTGTGAGCACCTGTACCAACCAGTTTGTGTTTGCACAGATAATGTCAGAGCCGTACCAAGGTCGGCCATAGACGGTTCGAATCTCGGTCAGTTCAGCAGGATCCAGCCGAGAGTTGAACCTTATATGGTCAGGCTGAATGTACCAAGCTGGCTACAACCAGCCTGCCAGATTTTATTTAAGTATGATTATCATTAACGGCTAGTAAAGCTGCTAGCAATAATCACTGGGAAACCATCCCCGCATGGAGAATACAATGACTCGGTGGGAGAGATTCCCCTGTCAAATCTGTTGGAGGAACCTGTAATTGCAGGAAAGAAATTTGCTACATATATGGCGTCCTTTAAACTTTACCTGGATGACATTTCGTATGGTAATGTACTGTGTACCATAAAAAAATGCTATTTTTTCATTCTCCGTTCTCTTTCACCTATTTCCAGTCTGCATTCATTTACTCCACTAACAGTTGCACATCATTGCTCAGGACCAGCTTACTGATGTTGGCATATGTGTGCAATGTGTGTTGTAGCCTCTGCCAGGGAAGCACAGTTGGGAGACAGTTGCCACCCAATAATAGGAATAAAAGCTGCAGATTTTAAAGAAGGCTGAAAACTACTTTTGGAAGTGTTAATGCTTTATGTGAGATTTTAGTGGTTGAGTTTAGATTTGCTTTAATAAACCAGAGACTGTAAAATATACAGCCCTTCTTCATAAGCAAGGAAAAAGAGATTTTAAAGCAGAGCGTACATGTTAGCTGCTGGCTGAAATAAAACGTGCACGTCTGACAAAGCTCTAAAGCAGTGTTTCTCAACCATGGAAAGAGGAACCGTGCCAATCTAAGTGTAGCAATATAACAGTCCATTTTTTTTTTCAGTTGCAGCACTCTTTAAAAGTATGCAAAATCTTGTTACCAAAATTACACTTATCAATGGGAAATCTGGGCCTGGAACAAGGCACAGAACTGCACAGAACTGCCTTGATGATATTAAATCCACATCAGAAGCCCCACCCCCCCTTTACATCAGAGGTCCCCCCATCACATCCAAGCCCCCCCCCTTTACATCAGAGCTCCCCCATCATATCAGAGGTCCCGCATCATGTCAGAGGTCCCCCATCACATCAGAGCCTCCCTTTTTTTTTTTTAAAAGGTTTTTATTTGCCAGATGTACATACATAGAATAACACACTGCATGTAAGGTATATTGTCGGTTTAAGGTATATTGTCGGTTTAAGGTATATTGTCGGTTAGAGCCTCCCTTTTACTACAGATTTCATTACTCACATCATAGTTACATAGTTAGTCAGGTTGAAAAAAGACACAAGTCTATCTAGTTCAACCAAAAAAATAAATAAATAAATAATATTAATAATAATACAATCCCATATACACAATCCTTCACCCACAGTTGATCCAGAGGAAGGCAAAAAAAAACAGCAAAGCATTCTCCAATTTGCCACAGCAGGGAAAAAAAAATTCCTTCTTGATCCCCCGAGAGGCAATCGGATTTTCCCTGGGTCAACTTTACCTATAGACAGTTGTGCTCATAAGTTTACATACCCTAGCAGAATTTATGATTCCTTGGCCATTTTTCAGATAACACAAAAACTTTTCTTTCACTCATGGTTAGTGTTTGGCTGAAGCCATTTATTATCAATCAACTGTCTTTACTTTTTTTAACCACTTAAAGACCGAGCCTCTTTCTGAGATTTGTTGTTTACAAGTTAAAAACATTTTTTTTTGCTCGAAAATTACTTAGAACCCCCAAACATTATACATTTTTTTCTAATGCCGCGTACACATGGTCGGACTTTTCAGCTACAAAAGCGGCTACGACTTTCGACGGACATTTGGCAGACTTTTGGCGGACTTGCGGCAGACTTTCTAATGAACGGACTTGCCTACATACGATCACACAAAAGTCTGACGGATTCGTACGTGATGATGTACACCGGACAAAAATAAGGAAGTTGATAGCTAGTAGCCAATAGCTCCCCTAGCGTGGATTTTTGTCCGTCGGACTAGCATACAGATGAGCGGATTTCTGGGTCCGGCGTAGTTACAACGTAAAGATTTGAAGCATGTTTCAAATCTAAAGTCCGTCAGATTTGCGGCTGGAAAAGTCCGCTGAAATTCCGGGGAAGCCCACACACGATCGGATTGTCAGCAGGCTTTAGTCCGTCGGCGTCCGTCGGACTTTTGTAGATGAAAAGTCCGACCCTGTGTACGCGGCATTACACCCTAGAGAATAAAATGGCGGTCGTTGGAATACTTTCTGTCACACCATATTTGCGCAGCGGTCTTACAAGCGCAATTTTTTGGGAAAAAATACACTTTTTTGAATTAAAAAATAAGACAACAGTAAAGTTAGCCCAATTTTTTTTATATTGTGAAATATAATGTTAGGCCGAGTAAACTGATACCCAACATGTCACGCTTCAAAATTGTGCCCGCTCGTGGAATGGCAACAAACTTTTACCCCTAAAAATCTCCATAGGCGACGTTTAAAAAATTCTACAGGTTGCATGTTTTAAGTTACAGAGGAGGTCTAGGACTAGAATTATTGCTCTCGCTCTACCAATCACGGCGATACCTCACATATGTGGTTTGAACACCGTTTTCAGCTCATGGGGACGGGGCGCGTTTAAAAAAAAATTTTTATTCTTGTTTATTTTACCTTTTAGTTTTTATTTTTACACTGTTTTAAAAAAAAAAAAATTGTGTCACTTTTATTCCTATTACAAGGAATGTAAACATCCCTAGTAATAGAAAAAAAGCATGACAGGACCTCCTAAATATGAGATCTGGGGTCAAAAACACCTCAGATCTCATATTTACACTTAAACGCAATAAAACAAAAATTGTCATTTAAAATTATTTTTTTAAAAATGGCCCTTTAAGAGCTATGGGCGGAAGTGACATTTTGACGTCACTTCCGCCTTGCAATGATATGGAGACAGTTGGGGGCCATCTTCCCCTCACTCCTCTCCATGTCAGGCCACAGGAAGGATCCGATTGCCTCCACCACTGCCGACAGCTCCTGTAAGCGGAGGAGGGCACCGGATCGCGGCGGGAGGGGGGCCCCTCTCCCATCGCCAATAAAAGTGATCTTGCGGTGAATCCGCCACAGAAACCACTTTTATCTTAAACCGGACCGCTCACTGAAGAAGAAGATACTGGGGTTATGGCAGCTAGCTGCCTCCATAACAAAAATATCCTCCTTCAAAGTACTGACATATAACGACGGTGGGCGGTCCGGAAGTGGTTAAATCAAAATCACAACAGAAACTACCCAAATGACCCTGATCAAAAATTGACATACCTTGGTGATTTTGACCTGATAACATGCACGCAAGTTGACTCAAAGGGGTTTGAATGGCTATTAAAGGCTTCAAACTCTAATCAAGAAGTGGAAAATGAGGGATTCTGTTGAAACCAAACCACGGTCAGGTAGACCAACTAAAATTTCAGCCACAACTGCCAGAAAAATTGTTCGGGATGCAAAAAAAACCTACAAATAACTTCAGGTGAAATACAGGACTCTCTGAAAACATGCGGTGTCGCTGTTTCAAGATGCATAATAAGGGGGCACTTGAAGAAAAATGGGCTATGTGGTCAAGTCGCCAGAAGAAAGCCATTACTTCGCGAAATGCTACAAAGTTTCCCTCTTATAATATGCCAAACAGCACTGAGACAAGCCTCAAACCTTCTGGCACAAAGTCATTTGGAGTGATGAGACCAAAATTGAGCTTTTTGGCCACAACCATAAACGCCTAATTTGGAGAGGAGTCAACAAGGCCTACGATGAAAGGTACACTTTTCCTACTGTGAAACACAGAGGTGGATCACTGATGTTTTGGGGATGTGTGAGCTACAAAGGCACAGGAAATTTGGTCAAAATTGATGGCAAGATGAATGCAGTATGTTATCAAAAAATACTGGAGGAACATTTGCATTAATCAGCCAGGAAGCTGTGCATGGGACGTTCTTGGACATTCCAACATTACAATGATTCAAAACACAAGGCCAAGTCGACCGGTCATTGGCTACAGCAGAATAAACAAAGCAAACGGACCAGCGCTCAATGAGTTGAGGAGTAAACACAGTATTACAGCAGACAATTGAACATAATTAGTCGTAGTTTATTCAGTGATGCATATAAAAGAACAATCCTATTGTCAGACAGGAAGGGATATAAGGTAGGTAAACAAGCGATTAACAGCTTACAGTTTTACAGAAGATCCATGGAGCAACAAGGAGCTGATGGCATTGGGGTTTACAAAAAACTGCCTGCAGCATGGGGGGGGGGGGGGCGCCAATGCCCCTGCTGCACTGCGGCCGAATGTGGAACGCGCTCACCAGAGTGTGGAGAAGGGCTGGACGAGAGAGCGGTGTGTAGACCTCAGGGAGATGGAAAACCAGGGCTGGATGGGCCGATGTGGATGTCAGTCAGCGTTACTGGGGGTGCTGGTCATAGTAGCACTTCATGGACCTGAGTGACCTGTTGGCTGTGGTGGTTGCCTTGACAACATGTTTTGCGCATTTTTCGAAAAGGCAACCACCACAGCCAACAAATCACCCAGGTCCATGAGGTGCTCCTAGGACCAGCACCCCTAGAACCCGGGCAACACTGATGGACATCCACATCGGCCCATCCAGCCTTGGTTTTTCATCTCCCTGAAGTCTACACCATTTTGGGACACTCCCACGGAGCTGGGATTCACATCTATTGGGCTTCACATGCTGGGAACGTATAGCGTCCAGGGCCGTCTTTAATATTGATTGGACCCTGGGCAAAAATTTTAGACTTAAAATCAGTTTACTGTATCAGATCAGGCAGCAATTGCGATTGGTTGCTAGCAGTAGCATATCATTACTGCTTACTGACTGGTTGCTAAAGGTTACAGCACATCATCTCCTCACTGCAGGGGAGGCATGATATACATATCAATGCCGCCTTTATTTACATAACAATGCCGCCTGCCGCAGCTATTGACTTAGCAATGCGGCAGCTATTTACATATGAATGCCGGTTATTTCCATGTAAACACAGGGTCTGCAGGTGAGTCATCTGTACACAACAATAGAGCAGAGCTGAGCAGCATTAGTAGCAGCACTTCACACTGAGATATCGGGACACAGCACAGGACTAAAACTTCAAGGGACAAAGGAATTTAAACTGGGATAGTTGGCAAGTATGAGGCAGCTGCTTTGGGCCCCACAACAATGACAGGGCCCAGGGCAGCTACCCCTCTTGCCCTGCCTTAAAGATGGCCCTGATAGCGTCATCCACACTGCAGCATCGCGGTTCTCTCCCCTCCACCTGCCAGCGGACTTGGCGTCCCAGCCACGTGAAGCTTGCAGTTCGGGTCTCCACCTTCCCACCGTCAATTATCTCCGCTCTCTCCGCCAGCATGTCTAGACCTTCTCCACACGCTGGTGAGCATGTTCCACATTCGGCCGCAGTGCAACAAGGGTATTGGTGCCCCCCATGCTGCAGGAAGTTTTTTGTAAACCCCAATGCCGTCAGTTCCTTGTTGCTCCATGGATCTTCTGTGAAACTGTAAGCTGTTGATTTCTTTTTTACATATCTTATATCCCTTCCTGTCTGACAACAGGATTGTTCTTTTATATGCATCACTGAATAAACTAGGACTAATTATGTTCAATTGTCTGCTGTAATACTGTGTTTACTCCTCAACCCATTGAGCGCTGTCCGTTTGTTTTGTTGTACACTGTTTATCCATACTCTCCAGCGATGGTTGCCGCCCAGCTGCACTGGGTTCAGATCCCATGTTATTAACCATGCTCTTTCCTCCCCATCCACAGATGGCCATGTTTTAGCGCTGGTGTCACTTGTTGTACAGCAGAATAAAGTGAAGGTTCTGGAGTGGCCATCTCAGTCTCCTGACCTCAATATCATTGAGCCACTCTGGGGAGATCTCAAACGTGCAGTTCATGCAAGACAGCCCAAGAATTTACAGGAACTGGAGGCTTTTTGCCAAGAGGAATGGGCAACTTTACCATCTGAGAAAATAAAGAGCCTCAACCACAAAAGACTTGAAGCTGTCATTGATGTTAAAGGGGGCAATACACGGTATTAAGAACTGGGGTATGTAAACTTTTGATCAGGGTCATTTGGGTAGTTTATGTTGTTATTAAGATTTATAAGGAGTGAAGACAGTTTTTGATAATAAATGGTTCAGCCAAACACTAACCATGAGTGAAAGAAAAGTTTTTGTGTTATCATTCATATTCTCTGAAAAATGGCCAAGAAATCATAAATTCTGCCTGGATATATAAACTTATGGGCACAACTGTATGTTAGTATCCAGTTATATTCTGTACATTTAGGAAAGAATCCAGGCAAAGCAAACTACTGAACTTGCCATAACCACCTCTGGAGGGAGGCTCCCATCTCACCAGAGATTCCTGATCATGTCAAAGGTCCATTACATCACATCCAAGTTACACATACCCCCCAATCACACAGCCCCCAAATCATATAGTCCCGCCAACACAGAGCCCCCCCCCCCCCCAGCGGTCATACAGTCCCCCATCACAGAGCTCCCCAGTCACACATGCCCCTCCATCACACAGCCCCCAAATCATATAGTCCCCCCAAAAAAAGTGTATGCCCAATCAAACAGTTCCTCCTTCACATCAGAGCCCTACAACAGCAACAAATGATGCTGTGTGTCCTGGCCCTAGAGCACATTGGTTATTATGGTGATGGCAGCCAGCTCACCTGTACCATGGCAACTCATGATGCTGGCCCAGGGCAAACTGGGTCCTGTACTCACAAAACCCCAGGGAAACCCAAACAACACCCCAGGTACTGTGCCACTGCTCTAATATCTATGGCTGGACTTAGTGATTGCATATTTCACAAAGAAATCTTATTCACCTAATGAATATAATATCTAATTAATGGTCAGAGCAAAGAAAATTGCATTCCCATAAAAAAACAAGAGGCAGTCTACCAACAGTGACACTTCTCTGCCTAAAAATGAACCTTTCCATATCCCAAACATGTAAACATAGTGATCCCATCATAATCTGCCCCATCAGCTGTTTTAATCACAGCCATTCCCACTTTAAAATGCACAGTCCAAAGTTGGCCATACAGAAAGCAAATTCTAGCAACATCCGATGAACTGGGCACAACTCACTCTTGTGGGTGGCCCTGTTGGCACCCTCCTGCCCATCATCAGGGCCAGGTGGAAAATTGTTGGCTGAACAGCATAGCCCCTCCTTTACATCAGAGTCCCCCCTTCACATCAGAGACTTGAAGTTTACACAGGGCTTCTTCCCTTCGCTCCCAATGGTAAATGAAGATGTGGGGAAGATGGGTATAAGCAGCTGTGGGGACCAACAGTAACACAAATCTATCAATTTGCCCTGAAACAGATTCATATTAAGCTATAGACTTAGTGGGCTTTCTACTAAATTGAATCCAATGTCCCTATTGCTCTTGCTTCTTTGTAATGTTTGCTGTTGCTTGCTGCAGATGCAGTGAAAATAACATTGCATTGTACAGTATTGTATGTAGCCCACATTATGAGTCATCCACTGACAGATGTGCCTGTGAAACTACAGTATTAGCACATTAAGCTGAAGGTTAAATGATGTGAAAAGCTTAATGATCTGCACTATCCCAGGAGTAATGTAATACACACTCAAAACATATAATTAATGAAACCCAGATTACTGCAGACATTTCATTTGTGAGTTTAGGGAATCACATCAAACATTTATATGCATTTTAATGAAAAAACAGTAATAAAAATATTATTATTATTTTATAGAGATATGTGTAATGCATGAAAATGTCACTAATGCCGTGTACACACGGTTGGACTTTTCAGCAACAAAAGTCCGACAGCCTGTCCGACAGACTTTCGGCGGACTTCCAACGGACTTTCTAATGAACGGACTTGCCTACAAACGATCACACAAAAGTCTGACGGATTTGTACGTGATGACGTACACCGGACTACAATAAGGAAGTTCATAGCCAGTAGCCAATTGCTGCCCTAGCGTGGGTTTTTAGTCCGTCGGACTAGCATACAGACGAGCGGATTTCTGGGTCCGGCGGAGTGACGACGTAAATGTTTGAAGCATGTTCTAAATCTAAAGTCCGTCAGATTTGCGTCTGGAAAAGTCCGCTGAAGGTCCGGTGAAGCCCACACACGATCGGATTGTGTGCCGGATTTGGTCCGTCGGCGTCCGTCGGACCAGTCCAGTCGAAAAGTCCAACCGTGTGTATGCTGCATAAGACTTTTAATGCTGTGCTTGGCCAGCCAGCACTCAACCTTGGTTTGGAACGCTAACTCCACTAACTGAAGAAAGCAACGTAAGTAAATTAAATAGCACAAATTTAATGTTGCAATGAAAGTGTACCTAATCTTACAGATATGTTATTTTGCAGTGCATGATCACAGTACCCCCTCACCCTTACAATACCCTCATCTGTTTTTCTGTTCACAATGACAGTGCCATTTTTGGTCTAGCATCACCCAGTGTCGGTATCTACTTCAGAGACTTAGATGTCGACTTAGAGATGGCATAGTTATGTAAGTCCCTATGGAAATTGAAGCACCACAGTACTAAGAGGTTCAGATACAATTGTTTTCTTATAAAAGTCAGGGAGATGATCCAAAAGGTAGCCAACATGTTTTGAGGGTCAAAGAACGCCCCCTTCCTCAAGACATGATTGACAACAATGTGAACAGACCAGAAGTGAACTGAACCTTGGGAGGTCAAAACCAGTTGCTGACAAGACCTGTACTAGCAATCACACTGGAAGAAACAGCATGAAAGGTCCTGTTCAATTTTAGGGTTAGTTCTTGGACCCCGGAAACATTTTGGATACTTTTTGGATTGTCCTCCTGACTTTTTTTGGAATAAAGTTGTATCTGGACCTCTCAGCAGTGGTGTGTGCCTTCAATTTCACTTTGTGTTACATAAAATTACAAGTCAAGGAGACTGTGGAAATCCTCTAGTGTGTTGAGGCTGCCTACTTAGGAACCAGATCATTTACATCAATATCAGTACTTTAAAATAGTGACACCAGAGATATAACCCTACAGATCCGTGCTATTTTTCCACATTCCTCAGCTATGTACTGTAAATCCGTATGTCTGTGCAGTTCTTGGTTGTGTTCACAAAGGTCTGATAAAAATCAGCCTCTGATGCAGCCTTTCACCATGTCATTTGCTACAAAATTACGCTGTATCAGTCTCATCACTGGGAGAGAGGTGACCGAGGAAAGGCTTTCTTCTGCCTGTAGAAGAATGATATCATCTCAGCCTAAGCGAATCACTTGGCTTGAGTTCAAGGAATGCTTTCTATAATTAAATATGCAAATTATAAAAAAAAGTATTATTTTGTTGTTGCACAGGATTTTTTTTTCATTCTGATTTTTAAAGTTACATAAACCTAACATAGTTGCACTGTGTGAATACAAATAAATGATGATACCAAGTGATAAATAGTGTCCATAAATGGTGCAGGTGGTGGGCACACTATCACACTTTGGGGGGGTCTTATCCAGGATATGATGGCCACTTTATTATTCACTAGGTATGAGCCAAACACCCCCGGTTCGGTTAGCAGCAGAACATGCGAACAGGCAAAAAATTTGTTTGAACATGCGAACACCGTTAAAGTCTACGGGACACGAACATGAATAATCAAAAGTGCTAATTTTAAAGGCTTATATGCAAGTTATTGTCATAAAAAGTGTTTGGGGACCTGGGTCCTGCCCCAGGGGACATGTATCAATGCAAAAAAAAGTTTTAAAAACAACCATTTTTTCAGGAGCAGTGATTTTAATAATGCTTAAAGTGAAACAATAAAAGTGAAATATTCCTTTCAATTTCGTACCTGGGGGGTGTCTATAGTATGCCTATAAAGTGGCACATGTTTCCGTGTTTACAACAGTCCCTGCACAAAATGACATTTCTAAAGGAAAAAAAGTCATTTAAAAGTACTCGCGGCTATAATGAATTGTCAGTCCCGACAATACAATTAAAATCATTGAAAAAAACGGCATGGGATTCCCCCACAGTTCGTTACCAGGCCCTTTCGGTCTGGTATGAATATTAAGGGGAACCCCGAACCAAAATGTAAAAAAAAAAATGGTGTGGGGGTCCCCCCAAAAATCAATACCAGACCCTTATCTGAGCACGCAACCTGGCAGGCCTCAGGAAAAGAGGGGGGGAAGAGAGAGTGCCCCCTCCTGAACCGTACCAAGCCATATGCCCTCAACATGGGGAGGGTGCTTTGGGGTAGCCCCCCAAAGCACCATGTCCCCATGTTGATGGGGACAAGGGCCTCATCCCCACAACCCTTGCCCGGTGGTGGCGGGGGTCTGTGGGCGGGGGGCTTATCGGAATCTGGAAGCCCCCTTTAACAAGGGGACCCCCAGATCCCGGCCCCCCCTGTGTGAAATGGTAATGGGGTACAAATGTACCCCTACCATTTCACAAAAAAAGTATGAAAATGGTAAAAATGACATGACACGGCTTGGGGACAAGTCCTTTATTAAAAGGACCCGCAATAATGACCGTCCTCTCAGGTGACAGTTCTTTTATAACTGAGGGCGGGGCCACATGGTGACGTCGCCGGGTGACCCCACCCCCTCTGACGCACGGGGACATCCCTATGGCTGCCCTGTAGCGTCAGAGGGGGTGACGTAACCGCGTGGCGAACACCCGATATTCAAGTCGAACTTACGTTCGACTCGAACATCGGGCTCATCCCTATTATTCACAGAGGAATCACTCTACTCACTTTGTCACTTGCTGATTGCGTGGACTTTTTTTTTTTTTTTTGGTACTTTTATAACACCTACAGCGGATATTTATTTAACATGACCATTTATGGTCAATATTTATGAGTTGGTATTATCACTTATTTTTATTCACACAGCGCAACTATATTAGGTTTATACTTATTTCCTGCATATTGTCTTTTATGCTTTTGAGTGCAGCTGTGAGGGTTAGTAATTATTTGATTTGTTTAAAATATTTGGGAAAGCACCACAGTTTTTATTTGCTTAAATTGACTTGTAAAGTTACTGAAAAAATCCCTTTAACAGTTGGGCCAATGCAAAGATGCAAAGCTTTTTCAAATCGAAGAGTGTACATACCATTCCATCCAACAATGGCAGCTTGTGGAGGCTCAGCACGATTATATAATATAGAACAATATTCCAGATCAGGCATAATGCTTCAGAACTTTTTTTTACATTTTTTTTTGCAAAAAAACAGGTTTGGAATAAATCCTGTATTCTCTGGATGATACATAAAATCCATAAAGCCTGTAGTTTTTAAAAATAATGAAATAATATGACTAAATGCTTAAAATGTAGCTCTCTATTTTGCAAAATCCTCTATTCAGCAATGATCCATAATTAAGCCTTTCATTGTAAGAATTAGGTAATTTGCCTATTATGAGATAGCATGTTTGGAAATTTGAGAATCGCAGTGGAAACCTAAGTAACAAATGCAGACTGTACTGCCGCATGCAAAGTCTAACCACTGTTTCATATCTCACTAATGCTTCCTAATTTCTCCCTATATCTCTCTGGCTGTATTTTTGGATGGGTAATTGTCAATGAGGAATGCACACAGCAACTAATCAGCAATCATTTTCATTGAACTGACAGCTCTAAACTGACGAAAAGTGAAGTCCTATTGCATATCATTGCTGTTAGCTCATTTGTCTAATTTTTCTACATTATGTAAAGCATTGTACCCATCTGCCTCCTGCTTAATCTCTGGTGAGCAAGCATAAGGCAGCAATTCTTGAATCAGGGCCCTCTTATAGCTTCAGGGACCTGGGCTCAGTGACATTCAGTACATTTGCTACATTACTGGATTGTATCATAATAAACTGAACAATGTCTGGTACCCAACAAATAGACACTGGAAAGACATAGGGACTTACAGAAAACCTCTAATGAGGCAAAAATGAAGACTGCTATAGCTGACCTATTTCAGAAAATAATAGTTACTTGGTTGACTCTGCTATCAATACCTTCACCGACTCAAAACAAGCATGAAAATGAAGAAAAGTCAGAAACAAGTAAATGTACCTATCCACTTGACCAGAATGACTACCAAATAACTTGTGTTTTGGGAGGGGTTGTCAGCAATGGCAGCCCTTACATGTTCTCAGGTTTTATTTAAATACATGATTCACAAGACCTAGGCAGGATCCTAGGGCCAGGGCAGCTTAGCTACAACTTTTATTCTCCTGTAGTAAGCCAAATGGATAGTACAAATGGTGAAAGTTGTACATCTGTCACTTTTCAAGGAACAATGCACTTGTAGGCAATTGGTGTCTAATGGGACAAGCTAGTTCAGACAATGTAACTGGTGCATCTTATCTGTGCCTATTACAATCCTTATCAATGTCAATCCAAGGTATGTGGGGGGGGGGGAGGGGGCAAAGCGTCTATCTCACCTAGAGCCAATACTGCCATAGTCTATGTTTGACACAAGCTGCAGACTGCAATATAAGCAGTGGCGACTGGTACTAAAAAATTTGGGGAGGGGAGGCGCACTCACCAGAGCTGTCACGACTCCCCTGATACCCAGCTTCTGTGTTAACCCAGTCTTCTTTCCGGGTTCCAAATCTTTAGCCTTCTGATTGGCCGGGACAAAAAGCCGGAAATCGGAAGTGACGCAATGGCGAATAGTAATTTGCTAAAATCAAAAGTGGGAGGGCAACCTAAAGCAAGCCAATCAGTGCCTACAATCACATACCTGGAAAAAATGTACAGACCTAATAGACAGCCATTAGTCAGGCGCCCTGCACAGTACACACACATAGAATGATTTATTTTGAAATAAATGGTAATATGACTAATGCCGCGTACACACGGTTGGACTTTACGGTAGACTTTGCCCGGCGGACTTTTCGACTTACTTTACAACGGACTTTCTGAATGAACGGACTTGCCTACACACAAGTCTGTCTAATTCGTACGTGATGACGTACGACCGGACTAAAACAAGGAAGTTCATAGTCAGTAGCCAATAGCTGCCCTAGCGTGGCTTTTTGTCCGTCGAACTAGCATACAGACGAGCGGACTTTTCGACCGGACTCGATTTCGACTGATTAATTTAAAACATGTTTCAAATCTAAGTCCGTACAACTTTTGAGAAAACAAAGTCCGCTGGAGCCCACACACGATCGAATTGTCTGACGAAATCCAGTCCGCCGGGCAAAGTCTGCCGTAAAGTCCGCTCGTGTGTACGCGGCATAACATTTATTTACTTTAAGATGATAAAAATGTTAGTCATATTATCATTTCTTTCAAAATAAATCATTCTATGATTAGCTTTCTTATTTGACAAAACTTTGGGCGGTGCCCCTGCGCCCCTATGGACTGGCCGCCACTGAATATAAGCAATGATGGAACACTTACAAAATGTATTTTTTACTGCTGATTGACTAGAGGCTATAAAGTTGTCATGATGACTGTAGTGCTGAGCTTGTAGTCATTGACCCTATTGATATGCTTAAAGTTCAAGATTCATACTGAATGCTAATGCTGTCTTTATGATTTTCCATGCCTTAGAGCAGGGATATGCAATTAGCAGACGTCCAGCTGTTGCAAAACTCCCCCCATGCCTCTGCCTCTGGGTGTCATACTTGTGGCTGTCAGAGTCTTGCTATGCCTCATGGAACTTGTAGTTCTGCAACAGCTGTAGGTCCGCTAATTGCATATCCCTGCCTTAGAGGATGGCATTACATAGGACAAAACACTAGAGCCTGAGAATTGATACAGAGGATGTTATAATATTTTGCAAGGATCAGACGTTTTTAAAGCTGATTTCAAAGTATATCTAAAGCCAAAATATTATTTTTCATAGTATAGAGAAGGTTAAATTCACTGTTACTTTTTATTTGCCATCTGTCTTATTAGGGAGATATTCCTTTACTTCTTGTCCCGTAGACTCAACAGGAAGTTAGATAATTATATTTTAACATGAGGGAAGGCTAATTCTGTTCTGGTGGTGACTCAATATTTTGGATTTACCCTCACTTTCATTCCTGGTGGCATTAGTGATCTGGACAATTAAAGACAGTAAATTTCACTAAAGGGGACCCAGACAGTAATACAAACCTGGCAGTGGTTTTATCCCCTTACCAGTCTACAGAAACGGAAAAAAAAAAACTTTTTTGTCTTTAGCTATACTTTAAACTTTAGTAACACATTATAACTTTAAAGGCAACACACCTTTAAACCAGGGATGAAATTATAATTTAACCATCCCTAAGGGCGGCCATACACGATTCAAACCATTAATGGGCAGGCTGAATGTACCAAGCTGATTGATCGATCAAGTTGGGTACAACCAGCCTGCCGGATTCACTTTCAATTATGGAAAGTGGCTGCTATAGCTGCTAGCAATATTCACTGTCTTCTCCCGGCTGGGACAGCTTCCCCCCGGCGGCTCCCATCTATGATCTGTCTGAAGATTTGGTGCATTTTTAAAAGCCTTTGGCCGAAAAGACTAGTCTCAGCTTCATCCCAACTGAATCACATTTGCTCCCGTTTGCCTAACACTTGGATTTTCCATTGTTCTTAGATCTTTGACTCATTCAGCATATTTCTAATACAGCCATTTATACTGTACATTCACTGGCACCATTCATGTTAAAACATTTTGAAATGGTGAATCATTGTTTTTAGTAATATTTTGGCATTGATTCCTATGAAGACTGACTGCACTCAATCTCTTCCGTCAACTATGATTTTATTCATCATATGTTTCACGCCCTGGAAATTAGGATTTTGGCCAAAAAGCATGTCCTGACCCCATAACTTCCCTAATCAACAGAACAAGAACTGGCTATAGGCCTGCACCTGCAGTCAAATGATAAGAACATTTTATAACTATGGAAACCCAACATGATTGATTACACTCCATTTGCAAAGCACAGAAATGCAAGTTTGTATGGATGTGGCAACTTACTTAAGGGCCTGATTGTGCTTGGTGTCATACTGAAGAGTGGAGAAGTCACTGAGCGAATCTGACTTCTGTGATAGACAGCTCAGGTGAGTGCGGATTCCTCGGCTCCTGCTAGGGATGAGAAGACAATGGTCAAAAAAATCAGTGCAAACACACATTGATGCAGACAATAGATGTGAACATGGCTTTGTTTATATAGATAGATAGGTACCATACCAATCAGTAAATGTTTAATGAAATCAAATGTTTATACCGTAATAACACAATGACAATTACAATGATAAATGTGTGGTTTTGTACAACTTTCTGTTTACCATTTACAAGCTTGAATAAAGTAAACCTGGCAGAAAAAAATGGCAACCCTTCATCAAGATCCTGTCTTAGGCACATTCTGGTTACCCACAATTCCAGTTCCCACCATTGATACCTCCACAATGGACAATACCAGCAGAAAACGCTTAGAGATTAACGCAGAGATTAGAGATTAACGCAGAGATTAAAGGTAGTTAAACTTACGTCAGAAAAGTCAAAGTCTGTGGTTCATTAGTTTGTGATTATCCTGAATATTTACCATATGGCTTTTAACAATAGATGAAGCAGATAGTGGTAAGTGTAAGTGGTAAAGTATTGAGAGATTATTTGACTTCCACTTAAACTTGGATCAGTTTTGTATGTACTGCCAGGGCCCTCTATAAATTTCTACCTAGCTCAGCCAGTGGTTATGTGTGTCACACATGCAGCTACAGTCATTTTCAATTTTCATCATTGACAAAGAAATGATTAGTACTTGCTAGCACGGATATATACACCAAATAGTCATAACTTTAAAGTGTATTCATTTTATGTTAAGTGATTTCTTGTTACAATGGCATCTGAAAGTCGGTGGGATATTCTAGGCAGTGAGGTCCATGAAGTTAATGTGTTCAAAGCAGAAAAAAATGGACATCGCAGTTTCTGGTGTATGGGGCTGTGTACCTGCAGACCGGTCAGGGAGCCCATGCTGACCCGTGTCCACAGCCAAAAGTGCCTACAATGGGCTTGTGAGAATCAGAACTGGACCACAGAGAAATGGAAGAAGGTCGCCTGGTCTGATGAATTATGTTTTCTTTTACATCACGTGGCTGGCCAAGTGTGTGTGCATCGCTTACCTGGGGAGAAGATGGCACCAGGATGTATTAGGGGGAGGAAGGCAATTGGGCAGAGGCAGTGTGATGCATTTGGCAAAGTTTTGCCTTGGGTGTTGCCAATCATGTGGACAAGTAACACCTACCTAAACATTGTTGCTGATCAAGTACACCACTTTATGAAAATGGTATTTCCTGATGGCAATGACCTGTTTCAGCTGGATAATGCACCTTGCCACACTGAAAAATGGTTCAAGAATGGTTTGAGGAACACAACAACGACTTTGAGGTGTTGATTTTGCCACCAAATTCTCCAGATCTCACTACAATTGAGCATCTTGGGATGTGCTGGCAAATTAAGTCCAAAACATGGAGGTCCCACCTTGAAATTTACAAGACTGCTACTGGTGGTTTGGTGCCAGATACCACAGCACACCTTCAGAGGTCTAGTGGCATCTATGCCTCGATGGGTGAGGGCTGTTTTGGTGGCAAAATGGGGCCTACTCAATATTAGGTGGGTGGTCATAAAGTTAAGGCTGATCGGTGTATTCCAACAAGCTGAAAAATCCCCCTGTTATCTCTACAAGCAGTTCCAAGGTTCTGAAGAACTTAATATCATCCTTTCGAGAAAAAAAAAATCCTATAACAGATACATAACATATTAAGCTCTTGGAGGCAGTTATTATGTATAAAGCAACTCTGTAACAGATCTGTAGAAATGAATAACATTTGTAAATGTTCAAACTACAGTAAGAAATAAGAAGTAAAAAGGCCAGAAGTGACAATTCAATTTTCTCTGTAGAAATGTAGCTTTACGGTGATACCATTTATTGGCTAATTGAGTATATTGTCCTGCAAGTGTTCAAAGCATGCTGGCCTCTTCTTTAGGCAATTCTACAGAGTGTTGTGCTAATGCCTAACATGGTACAACACTCTGTAGAAATGGGAATTATTCTTTCACTAGGGAGCCCAGTTACAGTATAAAGCAGGTGTATGGCTTTACTGTTACCATAGGAGAGCATTAGTAAAAATGTACAGATATAAATCCCAACATTGTGAATTGTAAATGTATTTATCACTTCACTTGCTTCGGGTCTCTGAAACAAATGAAGACTATTTTAAATAAAATGGGGAAAAAAGCCAGTTGGAGGAAAGCCCAGTCAGTTGAGCTGTCGGTGTCATGTCACTGGCATTTCCACCAATTACACAGTGTTCTCTATAGTGTTATGCAGAATACACTTTGTAGGAAACCACAGGCTACACACTACGGCTTGCAGTTTATGAATTATTTGTAAAATGCAGGTACAGTGTAAAGCAAACACAGCATTCCATTGGATAGTGGTATCTGCTCTTTATTATAAATGGCATCATAATATGCATCAGAGTTCCATGTCAATCAATTGAGGGAAAAGTCTTTTTTTTTTTTCTCAATTCTTCCCTTTATTGAGAAGAGAGCTGGTTGTGTGTGCGCATCCTGCAATTCTATTATTCAGTTGAGTCTCTAAAGTAAAAACATTGGTACACTATATTTACATTGTATTGATTTCTCTCTAAGTAGAACTCCTGATGTAAGTAAGCATCCCACACTTTTCCATACAGTGGAAATATGTATTCCTTCTAGTCTGAGATTACCACTGTCATATACTGTTTGGAGCTCATTCACACTATTGCTCTGCGGTAAGATGATACAGGCATTGATGCAATGCACTGACATTCATTCTAAATTGCAACCTAATGCACATTGCTGTTGGATATGCCTTAAAGTAAAGTGGCATATTAAAACCCTCAGTGTTTTTTACCTTTAAAAGAAACTACACTCTGCCTAAACCCCCCCCCCCAAAAAACAAAGATTACTAATGGGGTGTACACACGGTCGGACTTTTCGTCTGGACTGGTCTGACGGACGCCGACGGACCAAATCCGGCGAACAATCCAATCGTGTGTGGGCTTCACCGGACCTTCAGCGGACCTTTCCAGTCGCAAATCTGACAGACTTTAGATTTGGAACAGGCTTCAAATCTTTACGTCGTAACTCCGCCGGACCCAGAAATCCGCTCGTCTGTATTCTAGTCCGACAGACAAAAACCGACGCTAGGGCAGCTATTGGCTACTGGCTATCAACTTCCTTATTTTAGTCCGGTGTACGTCATCACGTACGAATCCGTCGGACTTTGGTGTGATTGTGTGTAGGCAAGTCCGTTCGTTAGAAAGTCCGTCGGAAGTCCGTCAAAAGTCCGTCGAAAGTCCGCTGGAAAGTTTGTCGGACCAGTCCGGTGGAAAAGTCCGCCCGTGTGTATACGGCATAACACTTACATACTTACTATGCCATGGAGTGACACCATCTTTAACTTGGATCTAGCAGCATGCATGCACACACTGTGAGTCTCTGCCAGGTCTGGGTCTCTCGGGCCCCCCGGCATGTTTGTGTATGCATCTTATTCCCCGCTAATGCGCACCCACATTCCTGGGATGGTTCGTCACACATCCCAAGGGGCAGTTTTGCGAGATACTGTGCATGTGCACACACATCGGGGGAGTCTGACGAAAAACCATTCATCATTCTGTCCTAGGTTGGATCTAGGCTGTGTAAAAAATAAATAAATAACTAAATTAAAAAACACTTTTTTTTTTTTGATAATTTTTAAGAGACAGGATAGCTGGATATGAAAATGGGTGAAGGCCTCCATTTAACACATTGAAAAAAATAAAACAAACATTCCCAGTAGAGGGAAGTGAGAACCCAGCCTGGAAACATTCCCAGTAAACTATTTCTTCCAATTCTTACCATGGCCCTTGCAATTTACAATATTTAGTGCTGCTGGCTCCTGCTTTTTTACTGCTGCCTCCATGAACTTGCAGTCTTCATAGGAAAGAGTTAACAGTGGACAGTGCAGTCTCAAGCCAGTCTGTTAGCTTAGAGAAGGGAGGAGGGAGAGGACTAGGGAGGAGCAGGTGAGTGCCTTGCCATCCAAGGCTACTGGGCTGTGTGAAAACAGCAAATTAGTGTGCGCATTAGTGTGATGTCCAGGTGGTCTATTACTCAAGGGATGGTGTCTCAGGTTGCCCTACAGGATATGGGATGTCCTAATAGTCACAAGAAAAATAAAGAAAAGAGGGTGAACCAGCCTAGTGCATTATCCCAAGTAAATGTATTAATACTAAAAACACAATTAAAAACTACTCACAAAATTATGAAGAATTATTGCTAATCGTGGCAATCAGTCCTAGAACCGACAGTCTCCAGATATCAGAGGAGAAGACATCAGTGACTCTTCCGGCTTACCCACAGCAGATGGGTGGCCCAGGCTCCCATGTGATGTGTCTAATTAATACATGTGTATATATTGAGCTGAAGGAGCCACTACTGCTAGGCTCTAAGGAAAACGAAAACGCGTCAGTCAGCAGAGGCCCTGATGTCTTCTCCTCTGCTGTCTTATGCGTTTTCGTCTTCCTCAGAGCCTAGCAGTAGTCAGGGCTGTCTTTAATATTGATTGGACCCTGGGCAAGAAATTTTTTTGGGCCCCCCTCCATGCAGTTTTGCTCTCCACCTGCTTTTAGACATACAATAAAAAGCAGCTAGACTCAATCAGTTTACTGAATCAGATCAGACAGCGATTGCGATTGGTTGCCAAAGGTTACAGTGTATCATTACCACACACTGACTGGTTGCTAGAGGTTACAGCACATATTTTCTGCTTGTTGATTGGTTGCTAGAGATTACTGTACATCAATACTGCTCACTGATTTTGGAAAAGGGTTTGGGAGTTTCTTCCGCATTTGTAGCGCATAGAGCAGCCCATTGAAATGAATGGGCTGCCCTACACATGACCTACATCTTTATCCACCCTGTCAGTACACCTTTGCATCCTTAAACCCATGTTAACCTCTGCACCCCAAACCTCCCCATCCTCTCCACTCCTCCCCCCCTTTAACTCTACCTGCCTCCTCTTCTCATCTTTGCACCCACCTTACTTACCTCTATACATCCCCTCCTTGCTCACCTGTGCACCCCAAACTGTAATTCCTTTGCTGCCTACCTCTGCACACCCCACACTAAGCCCCCCCCAACCCCACTAATTTTCTTATCTTTGCAGAACAGGCTGATGGTAGGCTTAATGACCACAGTTGTAGGCAGGACTTTCAAGTATGCCCTTTACCTCCCCAGTGGGCAGCATTCAGTATAGGTGATGGTGGATATCACCTCCAGGGGGGCATGATATACATATGAATTCTGCCTCTATTTACATATGAATCCTACCGGTCTGCCGCTTTACATATGAATGCCGTCACTATTTACATATCAATATCGGTATTTACATATAAACACAGGGTCTGCAGGTGAGTCATCTGTACACAACAATAGGGCAGAGCTGGGCAGCATTAGTAACAGAACTTTACACCGAGATATCAGGACACAGCACGGGACTAAAACCTCAAGGGACAAGGGAATTTAAACTGGGATAGTTGCCAAGTATGAGGCAGCTGCTTTGGGCCCCACAACAATGACAGGGCCCAGGGCAGCTGCCCCTTTTGCCCTGCCTTAAAAACGGCCCTGTAGAGCAGCCCATTGAAATGAATGGGCTGCCCTACACCTGACCTACACCTTTATCCACCCTATCAGTACACCTTTGCATCCTTAAACCCATGCTAACCTCTGCACCCCAAACCTCCCCATCCTCTCCACTCCTCCCCCCCTTTAACTCTACCTGCCTCCTCTGCTCATCTTTGCACCCACCTTACTTACCTCTATACATCCCCTCCTTGCTCACCTGTGCACCCCAAACTGTAATTCCTTTGCTGCCTACCCCTGCACACCCCACACTACCCCCCCCCCACTAATTTGCTTACCTTTGCAGAACAGGCTGATGGTAGGCTTAATGACCACAGTTGTAGGCAGGACTTTCAAGTATGCCCTTTACCTCCTCAGTGGGCAGCATTCAGTATAGGTGATGGTGGATATCACCTCCAGGGGGGCATGATATACATATGAATTCTGCCTCTATTTATATATGAATCCTACCGGTCTGCCGCTTTACATATGAATGCCGTCACTATTTACATATCAATGTCGGTATTTACATATAAACACAGGGTCTGCAGGTGAGTCATCTGTACACAACAATAGGGCAGAGCTGGGCAGCATTAGTAACAGAACTTTACACCGAGATATCAGGACACAGCACGGGACTAAAACCTCAAGGGACAAGGGAATTTAAACTGGGATAGTTGCCAAGTATGAGGCAGCTGCTTTGGGCCCCACAACAATGACAGGGCCCAGGGCAGCTGCCCCTTTTGCCCTGCCTTAAAAACGGCCCTGGCAGTAGTGGCTCCTTCAGCTCAATATATACTCAATAGACTGTCGGTTCCAGGACTGATTGTCACGATTTTGTGAGTAGTTTTTAATTTTTTTTTTAGTATCAATAAATATACTTGGGATAATGAGTAGTTTTTAATTTTTTTTTTAGTCTCAATAAATATACTTGGGATAATGCACTAGGCCAGCTCAAATCATCTCTCTCGCCATATGCCCCTAGCACAAATCCCCCCCAAAAATAATTGTACCCCTCCTAGCATGAATCCTCCACCCCTCAAATTTCCCCTCTGAACACAAATCTTTTCTCCCCACTCCAAATCCCCCTCTTCCAGCACAAATTTCCCTCCCCCCAATCCCCCATCCTAGCACAAATAACTTCCAATCAACCCTACTAGTAACCCCCCCCCCCAAAAAAAAAATCCCCTCTACAATACTACTTTTATAGCACAAATCCCCCTTCCTAGCACAAATACTCTTCCCCCACCCCCCCTCCCAACACAAATCCCCCCAAATCACAACTCCTGGCACACCTCCCAAAATTTGCCCTCCTAAAACAGTTCTTACCCCCAGCCGCCCTAAATTCCCCTTTTTAACACAAATCCCCCCCTCAATTTCCTTGTGGTGCCCCCCAGCTTACATAATACCACAGTGCCACCTCCTGCCCACCACTTGTCCCTGCCCTGCTCACTGTACTGTATCAATGGAGGAACAGTGTTGTCACACTAGGACACAAAGTGAGTTAGGACTACATCTTCCCTTGCCATTTTCTCCAAAACATGGCAGGGTCCACAGAGACTACTGATAACATTGGGACAGCACAGAAAATCAGCTCACTGGATTTCTGGGAGAAACATCAGGTATTTTGTAACTTATCTAAAACATACTTTATTTTAGAAAACATTTTAAATGGTATATTTAAAGTGGAGTTACACACAAAAATTGAACTTCCGCTTTTCGTAACCCTCCCCCCCTCCGGTGTCACATTTGGCACCTTTCAGGGGGGAGGGGGGTGCAGATACCTGTCTAAGACAGGTATTTGCACCCACTTCCGGCATAGACTCCCATGGGAGTCTACGCCTCTCCCCGTCTCCTGGGAAACACACAGCTCCCAGGAGAGAGCGGGGACCACTTGGGACGCGCAGCGCGACTCGCGCATGCGCAGTAGGGAACCGGGAAGTGAAGCCGCAACGCTTCACTTCCTGATTCCCTCACCTAGGATGGCGGCGGCAGCTGTCGAGAACCGAGCGGGTTCTCGGTGTCGCCTGCCGACATCGCTGGACCCTGGGACAGGTAAGTGGCCATGTATTAAAAGTCAGCAGCTGCAGTATTTGTAGCTGCTGGCTTTTAATATTTTTTTTTTTGGTGGTGTGGGTGGACCCCCGCTTTAACATAAAAAAGTGAAAAGTAAGAGAAGTTTATTGTTAAATACATGCTGTATACTTTAAATTAGATGTATGGGGTTAATGAAAAACAAACATACTCATCTCAATGCTGTAGCATCGAAGTGATGCTGCAACTGTCCTACGCTGGCTCTAAGAACTGAGCGATCTCATGGCCACTGCTTGGAGCGGGAAGCAGTGACTGTCAGGTACCGCTCTCTGCTCTGCTCCTGCAGCACTCTCTGGAGTGATAGGTAGGCAAAGGGGCTAAGAGCCGGAACCAGCTGTCAATCAGGCAGCTGGATGAATCCAGACAATATGGTCAGGATCCTTCCAGAGTGAGTGCACTCCTGTGACTCGCAGGAGAAGCATGGCCAAAATCCTTTGGCCATACTTCTTATATAAATAATAGATAAATAATAGATTGATATATACAGCTGTATACATTAAATGTAGCATATCAATAGGTTTACAGGAAAAAGAGTTGGGGAATTGGACTCAAAAGTGTGACTGTCTCTCTAAAAAAGAGTGTTGGTTTCCATTACAATCTTCAGATTACCAAATGACAAAGACCCCAAAAAGTTCTTAAAGCGGAGTTCCACCCAAAAATGGAACTTCTGCATTAAGGGAGGTGACCCCCTGACATGCCACATTTGGCATGTCATTTTTTTGGGGGGGGAGCCGGTACCCTCTTTTCATAGGGTTCCAGCTCCCACTTCCTCACAGTGCACCGTGGCACAGGAAGGGAGATCACCTCTCCCCCCTCCCTCTCGGCAATCATCTGGGACACGTCACAGGTCCCAGATGATTGCCCGGCCAGTCACGGTGCGCAGCGTGGCTCGCGCATGCGCAGTGGGTGCCCGGCTGTGAAGCCACAGCCGGGGTCCCGCAGTTACAATGCCGGCTCCGCAGAGAGGAGGGGGAGACGAGCAGGGCTTCGTTCCCCCACATCGCTGGACCCTAGGACAGGTAAGTGTCTGATTATTAAAAGTCAGCAGCTGCAGTATTTGTAGCTGCTGGCTTTTAATTTTTATTTTTTTTTAGCAGAACTCCACTTTAATGTCAGTAATGTCATGTCATATATAGGCAGTGGGTGCTTGTTTGTTCATATAATGGTTATGTCTATTGCTTGTGTACATGAAATGATAGGATGGGATAAAAAAAAAAACAAGCAGACAGAGATTACAGTTCCTCACTATCTACTGCGATTGTCTACTGGACTGATTAGACACCAAGCTCCTTGGAGGATAAATCATCACACGTCACCAGTGTATCTGTAATGATTCAGTGTTGTGTCTCCATAGGGAGGCAAATCCCACATTCCACAACTTGAGTATTTACAGGAAGGAACTGATTGATTCATGAAGGGAAAAACAGAAAAGAAAATGAATGATTAGATTTGAATGAATAATTATTTATGAGAGAAATGAGATCTGTAATACATTTGTTAATTGAAGTAATTATTTTATTGCAATGAAATGTATTTTTTTTTAATTATTATTATTTTAACAATGGTCATCATATGGATTTTATTACCCAAATCAAATAGTTCCAAAGTAAATATTTGCTTGCATAAATCAGTGGTCTCCAAACGGTGGCCCACGGGACAGATGCTGCTCTTTGCTTGCCTTTACCCAGCCCTTGGGTCAGTATTCCACCTACTGATACTAGGCATTAATCCTCTCATTGACACCAGCAAAGGGGCACTATTCCTTCCACTGACACCAATGGTAGAGCATATTTCCTCCTACTAACACCAACAATGGGGCACTACTCCTTCCAATGATGCCAAGGATAGGGTATTGTTCCTTCCACAGATATTAATCATGGGGCACTATTCCTCCCACTGACACCAATGATGGAACACTATTATTCCCAATGATATCAAAGATGGGGTACTATTCCTCCCACTGACACCAATGATGGAACACTATTATTCCCAATGATATCAAAGATGTGGTACTATTCCTCCCACTGATATCAATGATAGGGCACTATTCCTTCCACTGACACCAATGATGGGCACTATTCCTTCCATTGATGCCAAGGATGGAAAATTATTTTATCCACAAATACCAATGAATGAGGTGCTATTCCTTCCACTCACATCAATGATGGGCACTATTCCTTTCATTGACACCAAGGATGGGGCACTATTTCTTCCATAGATACCAATGAATGGGGCACTATTCCTTCCACTGACACCAATGATGGGCACTATTCCTTCCATTGATGCCAAGAATGGGTCACTATTTTTTAAACAGATACCAGTGAATGGGGCACTTTTCCTTCCACTGACACTAACAATGGAACACTATTATTCTCACTGACACCAAAGATATTATTCCTCTCTGATACCAATGATGGGCACTATTCCTACCACTGACACCATTGATAGGGCACTATTCCTTCCACTGACACCAAAAATGGGGCACCGTTTCTCCCAATGGTATTAATTATGGGGTATTAATTATTCCATAAACCATTTCTCTCAATGGTATTAATAATGGTATTAATTATTCCTCTTCCTACTGACTACAGGCGCTATGTAATTTTTGTACTCCCACTGACCACCAGGCTTGAGACATTGTTTATACTGGGACATTTTCTGCACCCACTGGCCCTTTGTTTAGAAAGTTCAGAGACCCCTGTTCAAAATCGATAGGTTCATTGTATAGCTTGCCAAGAGAAGAAAGAAGCCCACTTTAAGCTCTGAGCTGATCCTAGCAGGAGCTTAGCCAGAGCAGAGAACCCACTCCACACCATGTGTCAATGTTAGGGGCCTGGGTGGCCAATCACCAGGCTCTAATGTTGTCATGTGGGAGTTAGGGGAGTGAGCCAGACGCTTCTCATACTCAAAAGTATCTGATATTTCTCTCCACTCTCTGCAGTAATGTAGTGGAGGACAAACACTGGAAAGTGGAGTTTAACCAGTTGTGGGGAGTTGCATTAAAGCGAAACAATTTATTGTTTCTTTCTTTGATGATGCAAATGCCACATTTTACAACTTCAGTATTTCCAGGGAGCAACTTATTAATTTACAAAGGTAAATACAGTACAGAGCTGGAATTAAATAAATAAGCCTTTCAAAGAGAAATTGGATCTGTTTTACAATAATTAAAAATAGAATTAACTTTGTCATTGCAAAAAAATGTATATTTATTTTTTCGGTGGTTATCACAAGAGAATTTTATATGCTCAAAAGATTGGTTCCTCTATGTCTGTCGGCATTTTCTAAGTCTGTTTAAGTCCCCATTCACATCGACGCGATTTGATATGCGATTTGACAAAATCGGAGCCTATTGCTAGCAATAGGAGCATCCCAATCGGTGCGACACTGGCTTTGGGGACTGCCCCCCGCCAGAACACTCCGGTCAGTCATTGGCCATTGGATTTCCCCTCATTCTCTGTTCAGTCCAACATCTAGTAAATAAAAAAAAAGTGGAGAGACTTTCCTTCACTTCCTGGTCTGTCTGACACTTTGACAGGAAATAGGAAGAAATCTATCTCATGGAGACAAAAGAAAGCAATAAAATCATGATAGAGACTCTAAATGTTACTGTGCATAAAATCTGTTTCCATTGCTGCCTGTGGGGGAAATGTTTCCTTACTTTGTCAGGTTTCCATGGGTATAAAACAAATAATTAAATCAGGGGGGAAAGGAAGGAGAAATAACACTTGGATGCTATTGAGTGACATTCTAACCTTGCAAAAACAGAAAATTATAGCATGTGATTATCTGGAAAATGTTCTTTAAATCAAAGAGTATGCTACTCTATGTGGACCTTGAACGACATGCACCATCCAGAGGATTATCAATAGCTTCCTAAGCTTGAGTATAAGTAGAGATTGTGTTGTAGTGACCTGCACTAAATACAAACATTTGCAAATCTGTGTGATTTCTTGCAACCAAAACAGGTCTATGAAGCCTTTAAAGTGGAACTCAAAAAGGTCAGGAATTTCTATGAAATATATATACTGAGTGTCTATATGGAGTGAGAGGTATATGCTATGCCAACATCACTGGAATCAAGTATATCTTACAGTATTTTGCAATTTTGTTTTGGGATTTTTTAGGAATTAATAATCCATAGATACAAGAATTCTGTATTTATTGGCGTATGACACTCACTTTTTCACCATGAAAATTGGGCGCAAATAGTGCGTGCGTGTTATACGCCAATACTTAAATTTTAGCTGCCTCGGAGGGGACAGGGAGGGGGTCGGGATGAGCGCCATCAGATTACATACAGTGACAATCTCCTGTTTACTTGGCAGCCTCTGTAATAGGAAGTCCCGTCTCCTGGGACACCATTGGACCACTGTTCTGCCTATCATAGGAGATTCTCACTGTATGTAATCTGTCGGCGCTCGTCCTGCCCCCCTCCCTGTCCCCTCTAGGCTGCAGATGGGCATCGATCAGGCTGCACTGATGGCAATGGTGAGGCTGCTGCATTGATGGCAATGGCAAGGCTGCTGCATTGATGGCAATGGTGAGGCTGCTGCATTGATGGCAATGGCAAGGCTGCTGCATTGATGGCAATGGCAAGGCTGCTGCATTGATGGCAATGGTGAGGCTGCTGCATTGATGGCAATGGCAAGGCTGCTGCATTGATGGCAATGGCAAGGCTGCTGCATTGATGGCAATGGTGAGGCTGCATTGATGTGGACTGATGAGGCTTGTGATATTGATCAGGCTGCATTGGTGGCAATGGTGAGGCTGCATATGGGCACTGACCCTTATTTTGCTTCAAAGTTCCTTATTTAAAATGTAAATTTTTTTCCTGAAACTTCCCTCTTAAAATGAATGTGCGTGTTATACGCCTGTGTGTGTTATACGCCAATAAATACGGCAATTGAAAAATAACGCCACTTTATAAAAATATTTCATGTTAAAAACATACCTTATAAATTGTAGTTTGACAGATTTTGAGGACATACATTATCAATGATCACATATCCAGCTATAAGTGTAGCCTGCATATTCCTTTGACAACCACGGCACTCCTGCACAGAGTTTGCATATTCTCCCTGTACATGCGTGGGTTTTCTCCAGATGCTATGGTTTCCTCCCACATTCCATAAACTACCTGGTAGGTTAATTGCCTCCTGTCTAAATTGGTGCAAGTATGAATGGGACCTTCGATTGTAAGCTCCTTGAGGACAGGGTCTGATGTGAATGTATAATATATATATATATATGTAAAGTGCTGCAAAAATTGACTGAGTAATATAAGTACCTAAAATAAATAAAATAAACATCAAAAAGATTAAGAACAACCTTTGAAATTAGATTAAAGGCCCAGTCACACTTATGGGTTGTGCTAAGGCATTGTAAACACTAATTTTACTATGCATTAGTGCAACACATGTTATCGCACAAATCAGTCCAGTTCTTCTTGAATGGCACCCTTTCACATTATTACAGTATGTGCCATGCTTTGTGGTGTGCTGTGTTGCCAGCAAAAAAAAGTCAGCTCCATTTTTGGTACATGCCTGTTCAAAATGAATTGGGTTTCTTTACACAGCAAGCTATAATGTGTTGATGCAATGCTTAGTATGAATGGGCCCTCATGTATTGAAGCTTATATGAGATTTCGGTGATTAGGTTTAGAGGTTAGTTTGAGATCTGTTCATGTTTGCTTTTATTCCTTCATTGGGCCAAAGTGAGTGCAAACACATTTTGAAAGCATCTCATCGGCCCATGTAAATTATCCCTTCCAAGCAAGCATCCTGCGCTGTTTATTGATATATTAATGGGTTTTCCAGAGGCTCTGAAGGTAGATCAGTTTGAGGGGCTCTGATGGTGGATCGAGGGAAGCTACGGCAAACATGTGCATCCTGCCTCACATGGAATCTTGACATTTTAATTATCAACAGGTTTCAGATTCGACTGGTTAAATATACAGCCACAGAAGAAAAACGTTTTAATCCATTCTAATCACCCACATTGGTGGAGGCAGCATACGCTGACAATGTATTTGTTCCTATGATGCAGTTTTCATTGTCGTGCATCATGGCTGAACCCACAGAACTGCTGAGTGTATTGTGTGTAGGCAGGAGGTGACAGAGTAAATGTTTTGTGTGCCTACTTCTAAAACCTACTGTGTTTTGTCTATGCTCCAAATTACCTGTAATGGGAAAAAAAGGCATTTCCTAGTTCTGTGTACATTAAGCCTGACCTTGATTATCTACCAGTTGTCAGCATGTACACCCAGAGAATAAATTGTGATTGATTCAGCGAACATTTGTTTTAAAAGCCACGGGAAACACAATACATTAAATATGTTTACTCCATTATGCTCAGTGAATAGGTATAATTAAAAATCTACTAATGGTGTAAAAAAAATAGACTGACTCATGACATCTCGTATTATCACAACATCACCGGTCCTATGTAAAATGGCAAAGTTTGGCTGTCAGGACACATGAAAATCCTAGCCTAATTTTAGCCATAAAGGGTATTTTCACTTTTGCAGCCAAATTGGGATAAAACCTACTTTATATTTTCTACATGCTCCAATTAACATAGCAAGACCTAAAAAAAATATGTAAACATTGTTGGTTACCTGCGTATAAGTAATTATGCGCTGCTTTGTGAACAAATGAACAGCAAAAGAATTTATAATAATTATGAATGCATGGTGCGCTTATTCAAAATCCTTGTAGTAAAATAAAATCTACTCCAATACCTTATGATGGGTATTGACAAAATATTAGATAATTTAAAATTCCACCAGACCTATAAATATCAATTGTCTATATCCAGTATAAAGTCTTTACACATAAAACAAATGTTCCAATTAACATAGCATAACCTTAAAAAAAAAAAAAAAACATTGTTGGTTACCAGCAATTTTTAAGTGCTTACTACTTGCTTAAAAATCCTTACATGACCCCCCCCCCCCCCACGGTCACCCCGCTCACTTTGTAATGTTTAGGAGGGAGCTGTGGAGTAATGTGTAACATATTTAAACCTGTCTAAACTGTGTTCACAGTTCTACCAGCTGTAAACTAGATATGAACACTGTCTGTCTTAACAAAGGGTTAAAAATGTAGAAACTTTCCCTCCTGCATTGTATGTTAATGAGGGATAGTGTTGGGACCAACTTGAGACTGTTCTGAAATTCTTAGAAATTGAAGCACTACGCCACTGCTAAGAGGTCCAGATACAACTTTATTCTGATAAAAGTCAGGGGGACAATACAACAAGTATGCAATGTGTTTCAGGGGTCCAACAGGGCCCCCTTCGTCAGGGCTTGATTGACAACAAAGTGAATAAACCAAAAGTGAACTGAACCTTTAACATTATTTTTTCCAATGTGATTACAAGCACAGACCTCAGCATCTGGTTTGACAGCCTGTCCTGATGAAGCCCTGATAAAGGGGGTGCTTTTGGACATCTGAAATGCATTGGATACTTTTTAGATTGTCTCCCTGACTGACTTTTATCGGAATAAAGTTGTATCTTGACCTCTTAGTGTTGGTGTGGAGCATCAATTTAAAATTTTTTACATTACACTACAAGCCAAGTTGAATGTGGAGACTCTCTAGGACAGTGTTTCTCAACCTTTTTCAGTCAAGTTACCCTTTAAAATTCTGCACAATCTCAAGGCACACCATCCTAATGGTGCAAAATAAAAACCTGTGGCTTTGTGTAACTAAAAAGCAGGCTTCATCCACTCGCTGGCTAGTATACAATTTTTAGGCAATTTTTAGGCATTTTGCCAAGGCACCCCAGAAGAATCCTGAGGGCACCTCAGGGTGCCTGGGCACCCTGGTTGAAAAAGGCTGCTCTAGGGAGTAGAATCTGCCTGCTTGGGAACCAGATCATTTACGCAACATCAATACTTTAAGATAGCGGTGCCAGTGAGACAACTTTCCTCAATAGAAAATCTTAGAAGAATCGGCC
The DNA here is from genome assembly GCA_037952925.1 of Lithobates clamitans. Lineage (NCBI taxonomy): Eukaryota > Metazoa > Chordata > Amphibia > Anura > Ranidae > Lithobates > Lithobates clamitans. The sequence goes on from JBBGZY010000992.1 coordinate 3,645,261, forward strand.
TTGACATATTCTCCTTAGAAACATATAAAAGGTAAGAAATACATATATATATATATATATATATATATATATATATATATATATATATATATATATACATACATATATACATACATATATATATACATATACATATATATATATATATATACATACATATATATATACATACATATATATATATATATATATATATATATATATATATATATATATATATATATATATATATATATATATATATATATATATATATATAAATATATATATATATTTAAAAATGTAGGTATGCGTTGTGAATGAGAACACATGACAAACATATAGTGGGATCTTCTCAAATTTGACTGCAAAAGTGGAAATATGATCAGGCTTTCAAATGTAGTCCAGCCTGATTCCATCACAAGGCATTGTGGAAGCCTTGTAGAAAGGGAGGTCATTTCCTGAAAATGCAATGGCTGTATTTGATCATCAATAATTCAAAAGCAAGTAGGCATGTGGACTTCCCCTTTAGTTAAGATCCCTCTTAACTAAGAGAGAGTCCCATTAGGTGGGTGGTTCTAGGGCTGGGAGACCAGTTGTGGTTGGAAGCAGGAAGAAGAAAGGAGGACAACAGAAAGTGTCCTCTGCCCTTCCCCGTAGGAAAAATAAACTATGCAAAAAAAGGCCTCCTAGGCTTGGACTACTCCTAAGACAGAAAAAACTGCTAAAGGAAGGTAAAGTGGTATTAGGACTTGTGCCAAAGTGCAACCATTTTCCTATGCTGGCTGTAATTGCTCAGCCATGCTATGAAGAGCCATGCCTTTACTAGACTGTAATCATTGCACTATGTTTAGTAAAGCCATTTAAACTACATTTTGGCCTTGAAGTGCATTTATTGGCCAGCATCCTGCTATGTAGAGAGAGCAAGAGTGTGCTATGCTGGTATCCCCTGGATGTCGGCCTGGAGTAGGTGCCTAGAGTCTGGAACCCCTGGGAGTGAGTGGGTGAAGCACACAAGCAGGAGGGTGGATCTGAGTCGGCCTTTGCCTGCCACCCATACATCAGGGAGAGTCATCAGACAAAGTATTGTGTTGCACAGAAGGTCAATGTTAAATTGGGGTGGGGGGGCTTGGCTGCTTGCTTAGGCCCAGTGTGAAGCAGCACGCCAGCCGTCAACAAGTGAGATTAATGTTTGTGATGTACATTCCTAACTACACATCCAAGAGCTGTCTGCAAAAGGAATGAACCAATACAAAACATTTAGCAACCATCTCTCCCTAATGGCAGAAAATTATGTCTAGTTGCTTTGGGCTAATGCATTTTGCCTATTATTCTTGTGTTTTGCCCTGCCTTTCCATAATTTTATGAATATATACTGTAAATGGCTTCTCATATTCTAAAGGCTACTCATATTCTAATAGCAGGGGTCCCCTAACTAAAAGAGTTCCTTCTTTGGACCTTAGAAGTAGGGTCTTTTAACTTTTGACTGAATTGTGCAGCGGACCCTGCTGGTTCCTTTTTTTCACCCAGCAATCTATTTCCCCTCCGTACACCACCATGGTGTTATTGGGACCTTCCTGTGAGAAGCAAGGAGGCTGCCTTTGCTAACTAGGTTTTACAGCTGTGACTGGTTAACTGCAGCAGCCAAACCCGTACACTGTATAGACAGAATTTCAGCAACTGCAGCTATTTATGCCTGTTTGCACAGCCAGGCAAGGCTGGGGTTTAGCTTCCCACAGTCTGCCTTATAGGGGGTTTCACTTACTAGTGGTCATGTTTTGCCTTGTGTTTTTTTTTTTTTTTTAAGCTCAGAACATTTAAGTGATCATATTACAATTATCTGCTTAATGATGGACATATAAGGCAGGCCATACATGGTTCAAATCTCAGCTGTTTTAGCAGGAACCTGCCGAGATTCGAACCATGTATGGGCAGGCTTAATGTACTGAGTTGATCGATCAATCAACTTAGGTACAACCAGCATGCTGGGTTTTACCTGCAATCACTGTCTTCTCCCACCCCCCATCGGTAGAAGACAATGGCCTAGCAGGAGGGATTCCCGCATCAACGCTATCTGTGTTGATGGCAGAATCCTGCGAATTTCTTTCCTACAACCCGTGGTTGCGGGAAGAAATTCACTCAGTGTGTGGCCTGCCTAAGATATTTACATGTAATGGGTTGACTCACACCGATAAGTGGCAGACGTTTGAAGTGTTTAGTAATTATTTGTAAACTTTCATAAAAATAATGAAAGAAAATATAAAAGACCATTACATAAATCATTCCAAAAAATAAAATAAAAATTCTACAAAAACCATTATGCTTTCCCTTCTAGCTAATACATGCCCAACACTACAAGTAATCGTTTTTTGCAGAATTATCTGTGCAATCAAGCTTCATTATGATTACCCACAGATAATAGGCACAGACACTTGAAGGTGCAGGTACTTAAAAATGTCAGGCATGAATGTACTAACAATGAGGTCAATGGCTTTTATTAAGCCAGAATACTTCTTTGAGACTGCAAACACTTCAAGTTCCGATCACTCCATTAAAACACAAATGGCTAGGCAATGGCATTCTTTAGACAAGAGTTCAAACTCATCGGATCAGCTAATACAATAGAGCAAGGTCAGAGTGATCCAAAGCAAAAAGGTTAAAAGCTTTTTTACAGACAGCATGGATAGGATCGCTCAGTGCTTTATTGAACAATGCTTTTTTTTTTTTTTTTTTTTAAATAACAACCAGTTCTTTACAGTTAAAAAAAAGAATACTGGAAGAGACATATAAAGAGTTATTTCATAATTGTTCAATAGTTGCCTATTTTACATTTATTTTTAGCCAACAAGTTTTCTATAGTCCTCCTATCACCAGTCCCATATACGTACCTCTTCTTTGCTTCCCTGCTACTTCATTTAGTGCTTTGAGACAAAGGAAATACTCTATATTATGGAGGAACACATGACTTGGTCCATGTGACAACACTGGGTCAATCAGGTGGTGGGAAAAAGAATGGAAGGTACGTATATGCTATTGGGGAGGACTATTAAAGTAAGTCTATTGCTTTGCTCTGAATGCGAAGGTATGTTTGTATTAAACATGGGTTAGCTCTACCTTGTTTTAGTTATTTACCCCATGGAACTCATGGAGAACAGAAAGATTAGTCATGACAGAATCCCTACCTGGAGATTTAGGGGTTCTTTTTTTGTCTGGACCATTGCCAAAGACCTTCTCTGCATAGGAGGCCCTACTGGTAGCTATCATCTGCATAACCCTTATGCCCTGTACACACGATAAGATTTTCTGATGGAAAATGTGTGATAGGACCTTGTTGTCGGAAATTCCAACCGTGTGTAGGCTCCATCACACATTTTCCATAGGAATTTCCGACACACAAAGTTTGAGAGCTTGCTATAAAATTTTCCAACAACAAAATCCGTTGTCGGAAATTCCGATCGTGTTTACACAAATCCGACGCACAAAGTGCCACGCATACTCACAATAAATTAAGAGACGAAAGCTTTTGGCGTTTAAAGTGCCGACGTACGTGTTTTACGTCGCTGCGTTCAGAACGATCAGATTTTCCGTTAACTTTGTGCCACAGTGTGTATGCAAGACAAGTTTGAGCCAATATCCGTCGGAAAAAAAACATGGATTTTGTTGTCGGAATGTCCGGTCAATGTCCGACAGTGTGTACAGGGCATTAGAATCACCACTGATGCCGCGTACACACGATCGGACTTCTCATCGGAAAAAGATATGATGGCTTTTCCGACTGGATTCCGCTCAAGTTTGCCTTGCATACACACGGTCATGCAACAGTTCACTGAACTTACGACTGTCAAGAACGCTGTGACGTACAACACTACAACAAGCCTAGAAAATGAAGTTCGATGCTTCTGAGCATGCGTCGAATTGTTTCCGAGCATGCGTAGGAATTTTGCGCGTCAGAATTGCCACAGACGATCGCTTTTTCAGATAGGAACTTTTTCCGACCAAAAAATTGAGAACATGCTCTCAATCTTTTGTTGGCTGGAATTCGGCCAGCAAAAGTCCGATGGAGCATACACACGGTCACATTTTCCAACGAAAAACTCTCATCTGTCTTTTGCGGGCCAAAATTCTGTTTGTGTGTACGCGGCATAAGGCAAAGTAGGGAGTTTTTTTGGGCTTAATTTCATCCTCTGAGGTTGCTTCAATTTATCAGCATCAGTCTATAGGTGAAATATCAGTCTTGTAAGGTAAGAACACAGCCAAAAGCAAAAGACATTTCCTCAGCTAGTTCCATAGCCATGAGTTACATAGTTACATAGTAGGTGAGGTTGAAGAAAGACACAAGTCCATCAAGTCCAACCTATGTATTACATTGTATATCCCTGTATGTTGTGGTCATTCAGGTGCTTATCTAATAGTTTTTTGAAACTATCAATGCTCCGCGCTGAGACCACCGCCTGTGGAAGTGAAATTACACATCCTTACCGCTCTTACAGTAAAGAACCCTCTACATAGTTTAAGGTTAAACCTCTTTTCTTCTGATTTTAATGAGTGGCCACGAGTCTTGTTAAACTCCCTTCCGCAAAAAAGTTTTATCCCTATTGTGGGGTCACCAGTACGGTATTTGTATATTGAAATCATATCCCCTCTCAAGCGTTTCTTCTCCAGAGAGAAAAAGTTCAGTGCTCGCAACCTTTCCACATAACTAATATCCTCCAGACCGTTTATTAGCTTTGTTGCCCTTCTTTGTACTCGCTCCATTTCCAGTACATCCATCCTGAGGACTAGTGCCCAGAACTGGACGGCATACTCCAGGTGAGGCTGGACCAGAGTCTTGTAGAGCGGGAGAATTATCGTTTTATTTCTGGAGTTAATCCGCTTTTTTAATGCATGCCAATATTCTGTTTGCTTTGTTAGCAGCAGCTTGGCATTGCATGCCATTGCTGAGCCTATCATCTACTAGGACCCCCAGGTCCTTTTCCATCCTAGATTCCCCCAGAGGTTCTCCCCCCAGTGTATAGATTACATTCATATTTTTGCCACCCAAATGCATTATCTTAATTTTTTTTCTGTTTAAGTTCTACTACAAAAAATAATGGACTTCAACTTTAAAGCAGAGGTGTTAAGGTGGCCACACACACATATCATCAATATGAATCAGTCATCCACTTGGAATTTAGTCATCCATATAAATATAAAGGAGCAATACAGAGAATACAGGGGAGGGGTATCTTTTGTTTTTGTCTGTTTTTATACACTCACTGGCCACTTTATTAGGTGCACCTGTTCAATTGCTTGGTAACACAAATTACTAATCAGCTAATCACATGGCAACGACTCAATGCATTTAGGCATCTAGACGTGGTGAAGACAACCTGCTGAAGTTCAAACTGAGCATCAAAATGAGGAAGAAAGTGGATTTAAGTGACTTTGAACGCGGCATGGTTGTTGGTGCCAGACGGGATGGTGTGAGTATTTCAAAAACTGCTAATCTACTGGGATTTTCACACACAACCATCTCTAGGGTATACAGAAAAAGAGAAAATATCCAGTAAGTGGCAGTTGTGTGGACGAAAATACCTTGTTGATGTCAGAGGTCAGAGGAGAATGGGCTATCAAATGGGTTTAAGATACTAGAAAGGCAACAGCAGTTCAAATAACCACTCCTTACAACCAAGGTATGCAAAATACAATCTCTGAATGCACAACACATTAAATCTTTAAGCAAATGGGCTACAGTAGCAGGAGACCACAATGGGTGCCCCTCCTGTCAGCTAAGAACAGGAAACTGAGGCTACAATTCACACAGGCTCACCACAATTGGACAATAGAATATTGGAAAAATGTTGAGTCTCAATTTCAGCTACAACATTTAGATGATAGGGCCAGAATTTGAGGTAAACAACATGAAAGCATGGATCCATCCTGCCTTGTATCAATGGTTCAGGCTGGTGGTGTAATGGTGTGGGAGATATTTTCTTAGCACACTTTGGGCCCCCTAGTACCAATTTAGCATTGTTTAAACCCCATGGCACACATGAGTATTGTTGCTGACCTTTATGACTACAGTGTTCCCATCTTCTGAAGGCTACTTCGAGAAGGATAATGCACCATGTCGCAAAGCTCAAATCATCTCAAACTGGTTTCTTAAACATGACAATGAGGTCACTGTACTCCACTGGCCTTCACAGTTACCAGATTTCAATCCAATAGAGCACCTTTGGGATGTGGTGGAATGGGAGGTTTGCATCATGGATGTGCAGCTGACAAATCTGCAGGAACTGCGTGATGTTATCATGTCAATATGGACCAAAATCTTTGAGGAATGTTTTCAACACCATGTTAAACCTATGTCACAAAGCAGTGGCGACTGGTGTTTTTTTTTTGGGGAGGCGGTAAACAACAACCCCCCCCCCCCCCGAGCGACCGTCGGCACCTCCCCCCACGCTCGCTGTCTGCCAGTTGGTCCGGCACTTACCCCATCTAGGTGGCGGGTGGCAGGCAGCAGCTCCTGTGTCATGTGTCTTCCATCATGGTAGCTTCCACTGTGCGTCTCCTCCCCTCCTCCTAAGCATCCAATAGGATCGCCTGTCCATTCAGCTAATCGGGTGGCGGGTCTCAAGACTGGCTTCCTGATTGGCTGAGAGGAGGATCAGTGTTACAATAGCGAATATTCATTTTGGGTGGGCTCGGTTCCCATTCTCTGCGCCCCAAGCCCACCCTATTTTGAAGCCTATTAGAGCCTCTGGCTCTGATCAGTTGCTTCAAAGCCCCCCCCCTCACTGGAATTCATGCATTCGGCGTCCTGCAAGGGGCCAGATGCAAGGATAGGGGGGGCGGCCCGTCCATTAAGGGCCGCCCCCCTGCCACGAAAAATCAAGGCAGTTCTGATGGCAAAAGGGGGTCCAACCCGGTACTAGCAAGGTGTACTTAATAAAATGTCTGGTGAGTGTATTTTACTCATTGACACACAAAGCATGGCATGCTCTCTGCACACTGGCTGTGATTGACAGCAGCAGGCGCCAATGGCTCCCAGTGCTACCACCATGTCCAGTGAGAAGAGACAGAGGGCAGAGAGAGCTGCTGCTCATGGGCACAGCACTGGATCGAGATCAGGTTCAGGAAAGTATAAGAGGGGGTTGGGGGAGGGCTGCACACAGAAATTTTTTTATCTTATTTAAGAGAATGTATTAAGTTAAGAAAAAAACTTCTACCTTTACAATCAATTTAAGGCATTTCTAAAGCATACTATTTAAAGGATTTGTGTTTTTTCAAAGTTGCTGTCGAAACCACATGAAAAGACTCTCCGAGCTGTATATATATACAGATATATATATATATCTATATATATATATCTATAGATATGTAGGAAGGCCAGTATGGTGGCCTGAATTTATGGGAGGAGCCCGGGGGGTACTTAAGCAGCCCGCTCACCTGTGGTGCTTGTCGGTTTCCTGTGCGCGATATACGTCACTAGGCCGACTATTCGATATACCAGCGTCCGCAAGTTCTTGCCTCGCAAAATTCCGTATTCGATTCCGTTCTCAAAACTTTCGAAGTCCGCGTTTTTCGTTCGTAGTTTGTACCACGCGGCTGGCTTGGCTGTCGCAGGTAAGGTCCCGTCGGACTTTTCGTTTTCATTTCAGGTCACTAAACCGTAATTTCAAAATTTTTCGTTTCACTCGCTTTTCAGAAACTGCAATGTATATCGCATTTTTCGTTTCATGTCATGTCACTAAACCGTACTTTCAAATTTCGTTACTCGCACTTCACTATTGTAATGTATATCGCTCGTACTTTCGATATGTTACCATTTCGACAGCACCGCGACGCAGACGTCGCTTCATTTCTAGCATGTCGGTGTTTAAAAATATGCATCAGTAAACAGCCATAGCAAGTCGCAATTTGCAAGTTATCGGATCAAGTCAGTTCGATACCAATCATTTCTCATTTCTGAAACATTCTAGAACTCATTTCTGACATTTCAAATCATTTCAAAACATTTCTCATTTCAGTCACCTACCGCGCTCCGATTCGAATCCAGTCGCATCAAAAAGATGCACCGATTCGTTCCGGTGTGCCCCAGTTATTTGGCCTCATTTCTATACATGCTCCAGAGTTACGTTATTGTCTGTCATTAGTACCTCTGTCATGCTTATCATTTCATTTTCACGTATCACGTTCCGACACGAATCCAGTCGCATGCAAAAATGCACCGATTCGTCTCGGCGTGCCCCAGGATTGGCCTCATTTCTATACATGCTCCAGAGTTTCGTTTGTCAGTCATTCATATCTCTGTCATGGTTATCATTTCATTTCCACCTATCACGTTCCGGCATGAATCCAGTCGCATGGTAATGCACCGATTCGTCTCGGCGTGCCCCAGGATTGGCCTCATTTCTATACATGCTCCAGAGTTACGTTTTCAGTCATTCATACCTCTGTCATGGTTATCATTTCATTTCCACCTATCACGTTCCGACATGAATCCAGTCGCATGGCAATGCACCGATTCGTCTCGGCGTGCCCCAGGATTGGCCTCATTTCTATACATGCTCCAGAGTTACGTTTTCAGTCATTCATACCTCTGTCATGGTTATCATTTCATTTCCACCTATCACGTTCCGACATGAATCTAGACGCATGGCAATGCACCGATTCGTCTCGGCGTGCCCCAGGACTGGCCTCATTTCTGTACATGCTCCAGAGTTACGTTTATCAGTAATTCGTACCTTCTGTCATGGTTATCATTTCATTTCCACCTATCACGTTCCGACATGAATCCAGTCGCATGGCAATGCACCGATTCTTCTCGGCGTGCCCCAGGACTGGCCTCATTTCTATACATGCTCCAGAGTTACGTTTATCAGTAATTCGTACCTTCTGTCATGGTTATCATTTCATTTCCACGTATCACGTTCACACATGAATCCAGTCGCATGGAAATGCACCGATTCATTACGGCGTACCCCAGGGCTCGGCCTCATTTCTGATACATGCTTCAAAGTCCGGATCATAGCTAATCGCAGACATCGGGGGATGGTTCCATGTCCCTGCCATGCAGCTTACTACCATTTCACTCCCACAACGCATCACCGTTCCGGAACCAGTCGCATCTGACATGCACCGATTCTTTACGGAATGCCTTGCTGGTTCCAAACAGCATTTCATACCTATACCAGAGCTCGGTTGGTTGCCAGTCGCAAACACGGCACAACCAATTCAAGCCTCGGTCTAATAATCATTTCTCTCATTTCATTTCATTTCATACGGTGCTCCAACTCGAATCCAGATGCATCAAACAGGCACCAGATCGTCCCGGGTGCACCAATGTTTTCACTTGCCTCATTTCAAATACATGCTCCAGAGCCCGGTTCTCGGTCGAATCAATGATGACGACCAGGCCGGACCTCTGTCATGGAGTCCATTCATAATCAAGGCAAACATTTCGAATCATTTCATTGTCATACAAATCGTTGCTTCAAAAAATCAGTTAGCAATCCCTTCACGAATTGTCACCTTTTCGTTTTTCTCAGGTCAGTCAAAGTTCAGTAGGTCCACCCTGCACCAGGTTGGACGATATCCCCCCAGGTAAAAAAAAAAAAAAAAAAAAAAAGGGGAATGGGAGAATAAGTCGGGTAAGTATGACTCAGCGGATCAAAGAAAAAACTTGAAATTCATCTCACCCCTAATAGGTTACAGTCAACCAGGAAATAAAAGCTCAAGAGAATCCTCACCAGAGCAACCATGTCTCAGACCGGCAGCGAAGACCTCACGGTCCCTCTGTCACCTTCTCCGGTCTCAGAAAGCGGCAGCGTGCAATCCCTTAGGGGATGGACTATCCCCAAACTGACGGCAGAGCTCAGACGCAGAGGTGTCCCCTTCCCCGCCACAGCAAGGAAAGGCGAGCTTTTCAAACTCCTCTTTCCCCCACCAGCAGCAGGACCCAGTACCCAACAGGCATCCCTTCAGTCGATATCATCGGCCATTTCACAGTTACACACGATGGTGTCATCTCTATCCACCTCAGTTGCAGACGTCCAAACCAGGGTTGCACTTCTGGAGGCCCGACCGGCCACGGCTGTCCCCGACCCAACGGCAACTCAAAGCTTGACACCTCTTCCTGCAGGTACCTCAGGCTCGAGCCACATTGTCTACCCCTCCCACCTGGTCCCAACCAGTATCAGGAAGGACATCTTGGACGGCAAGGACATCAACCTGGCCTCTCTCCTCATTTCCGTGCATGATTTGGCAGAAAATAAAGCCTACTCCTGGGGTGACATATCAGTGGTCCTTAAAGCCAAAGACCCCAGATTGAACCGCAAGCTAACAGTCTCAGAGTTTACCCTGGCCTTTGGCATGCTCAGAGATGTCCTGTGCTCAGCCCCTAGCAGGCGGGAAGAGCTGGACTTGTATCTCCATACTGTGGTAGACTTGGGCCACAAGTACGGAGGTTTTGCCTTTTACGACTACCATCGTTCCTTTTCAGCCAAGGCCGCGGCCAGACTCATACAGTTCCAGATCACGACAGATTGGAGTCTCATGGACACAGAGCTCTTCTGCCGCCACTTTGCCGGCTTACGCTCACCTCTGTGTGCGATTTGCCAGTCTTCCACCCACACTGCCACCTGGTGCGCCAATACGGCAATCAGACGGCCTTTCGAGTTTCCCTCTACCTCAGGTTCAGTACAGGGTCAGCCGATCCCTGAACCAACGTCTCAGGTGGACAAACTCGGACGCCCAGTCCGAACCGTGGGAGGGGCAGCCATCTGTAATAACTTTAATCAGGGGTCCTGCAACTTCAGCCAGTGCCGTCTACTTCACCTCTGCACCTTATGTCATAGAGCACACCCTAGGATTTTGTGTGAAGTCAAGCAACACAAGAAGGCGTGACTAAGCCGGATCAACCTCTTATGGTTAGGATGGTATCTCACTTCACATCCCACCCCTTCCCTGGCCACCTTCCTTATCCAAGGCTTCACAGCAGGCTTTCACACCGGCCTCATTTCACTACCCCACACTACTCACGAATGTGCCAATCTTCGTTCGGCAGCCATTGACGAACAAGCCATAGATCAGCTCTTACAGGCAGAGGTGGATCGAGGTTACGTGATAGGCCCTTTCAGTTGCCCCCCTTTCAACACATGGAGAGTCAGCCCTATTGGGCTTGTCAAGGGCAAGTTTTCAAATAAATTGCGTTTGGTGTACGACTTGTCTGCGCCTCATTCTTCCCACATACCCAGTCTCAATTCCCTGATCCCCTCCGAGGAGTTTTCCCTAAAATATTCTTCCGTGGACATGGCAATACAAGCGATCATCAAAGCAGGCACAGGCGCCTGGCTCTCTAAAGCCGACATCTCGGATGCCTTCAAGCTCCTGCCCATCCACCCATCCCTTTGGTGCTGGCATGGCATCAAGTGGAAGGAAGCATATTATTTTGCTACAAAGCTCACCTTCGGTTCAAAGAGTAGCCCGTGGCTCTTCGACACGTTCGCCCAGTCCCTCGGTTGGATACTATTACACAAGGGTCAATGCCATGAAGTCATCCATTATCTAGATGACTTCCTACTGATAGAACCACCCAGCAAGCCCCCAGGAGATCTCGACAAACTTAGGGTAATTTTTGGAAACCTCAATGTTCCTATTGCCGAGCACAAAGTCGATGGCCCAGCAAATAGCATCACTTTTCTCGGGGTCAGCTTGGATACCTGCGCAATGCAAGCCAGTCTCCCCCTCGACAAACTAACACGCATTAGGGCAGTCCTTCACGAGTTTACACACACCAAGGACTGTACCAAAAAACAGTTGCAGTCCCTCCTGGGTATGCTCAACTTCGCTATGCGAATTATTCCACAAGGCCGCACATTTATATCACGCCTACTCAGATTTCTGTCGGAAACCCAAGACCCTGATCAGATTTTGAATTTAGACTCCGCAGCCATAGCGGACCTATCCATGTGGGGGGAATTCTTGTCCGCCTGGAATGGCATATCTCTATTCATACCTATAGTTTCGGTCCATTCACCCCAGGTGGTAACGGACGCCGCAGCCTCCACAGGTTTCGCGGCAATTTTTGGCCACCATTGGTTTTCAGGACCCTGGCCTCAACAGATACTATTGATACCCGGCTTTTCCCAAACATCTGCCCTCTTTGAGCTTTACCCCATAGTGGCAGCCGCACAACTCTGGGGCCACCACTGGACAGGACAAACTGTAGTCTTTAGCACCGACAACCAGGCCACGGCAGACATCATCAACAAAGGCAGGTCCAAGTCCCTAGCAGTCATGTCCTTCCTGCGCAGGTTGGTACAACTGTCTTTACAACATCAGTTCAATATACACTGTGCATTTATTCCCGGCAGATACAACTCAGCAGCTGACGCACTGTCACGTTTCAATTTTTCCTCCTTTTTCAAACAGGTTCCCGATGCCGATCCAATGTCGGCCCCTATCCCTGTCTGGTCACAACTGACCCTGGACTAGTTCAACATTTACACGGAGCTACACAACTCATAAATCATTCCCTCTCCTACAACACACTCAAAGCCTACCAGACAGCTTGGAAAGCCTTTAACAAATTCCTCACGTCCTGCCGTAAAGGACCAACAGATATCAAGCAGGTACTGGCCTTCACTGCACACTGCCACACGCAGTTGGCCTTATCCTACAATACCATCCGGCTATACCTAGCCGGCATTCAACATTTTATGGCGCTTGAAGACCCCACGAAATCTTCACTATTCTCATCTCACGCTATACGAGCCGTTTTAAGGGGAATTCAGAAACAACAACCAGTCATCAGCACCAAGCGCTTGCCCATTACGGGACCCATCTTTAGGGACATGTCAACTATTCTGGCTACCTCGCCATTCGGTCTGCTCCGCAGCACGGTCTTACAAGCAGCGATATATCTAGCGTACTATGGGTTCTTGCGCCCGGGCGAATTCACCTCTAACAAATCCACAGACCGAGTACTATGCAGACGACATTTACTTAGATACCAAGACCACTTCATCCTGCACCTCGAGGTCTCTAAAACCCAGCAAACGGGCTCAGGAGCGAACATTCACTTCTACAAAACCGACAACAGCTGGTGTCCAGTCGCCGTACTCAACCGGCTCCTGTCACTCCTGCCCGAACAACCAGACAGCAGTCCTCTTCTACCGTTCCCAGTTAAACCCTTAAACGCCTCTCAGTTTGTGGAACACATAAGAATACTTCTCCGCAATCTTCATCTTAACCCTAGTCAGTATTCCGGACACTCGTTTCGCATCGGAGCAGCCTCCGCGGCATCCCGCCACGGGGTTCCAGACCACATCATCAAAAGACTGGGCAGGTGGAAGTCAGCCTGCTTCGCCCGGTATATCCCCAACCCACAAACAGAGATGGCACAGGCATTCTCCAAACTGGCTCAATAAATAATTGAAAATCAATAAAATCATAACCCTACCTGAATGTTTTTGCCCCCTTATTTTGGCATACCGGCCATTAGACCAAGGCACACTTTCAGGTCCATTTCATATGGTAAGTCCACACTTTCAGGTCTATTTCCGATGGTAAGTCCTATCTTTACTGTAAGTGGTATCCATGTACATACCGGACATAGGGCTCCAACCATAAGTAGGAAGGCCAGTATGGTGGCCTGAATTTATGGGAGGAGCCCGGGGGGTACTTAAGCAGCCCGCTCACCTGTGGTGCTTGTCGGTTTCCTGTGCGCGATACCCACCCTCCCATCCCCATTTCACAGCATTTCTCAAACTATTCATTTCATTCATTTCTCTTACAGAATAATCATTTCTTAAACCAGGGTATGCCCCCTTATTTTGGCATACCGGCCATTAGACCAAGGCACACTTTCAGGTCCATTTCATATGGTAAGTCCACACTTTCAGGTCTATTTCCGATGGTAAGTCCTATCTTTACTGTAAGTGGTATCCATGTACATACCGGACATAGGGCTCCAACCATAAATATATATATATATATATATATATATATATATATATATATATATATATATATATATATATATATATATATTTAGATATATATAGATATATATATATATATATATATATATATATATATATATATAGATATAGATATATATATCTATATATATAGATATATATATCTATATATATAGATATATATATCTATATATATAGATATATATATATCTATCTATATATATATATATATATATATATATATATATATTGTATTGGCACATGGGCCCAGCTTCCTATACCTTTTTTCTGGACAGTGCTTTGCTAATTAGCCTTAAGAATTAGCCAGAATTTAATAACAAGACCCCTTATAGACTTCAACGGTATTCACCACCAAGCAAGGATCTGACAAATTTCAAACGTGATTTACTAAACCCTTGGTGAGTGGAGCACGGGCACAGGTAACGCTTTTGTGGCCCGATCAAAAGCATTTTCAATGCTCTTGAATGATTCAGTTACATATGACTATCTTTGTAGCAGCTTCTGCACATACTATAGACTTTAATCAATACATTAATCAAAGAAAAGGATAAAAGTAGATTGGATGAGATTGATAGTATGAAAAAAAAAAGTATAGAGCAGAATGACTGCATGGAGGCTTCAGCACCTGACCTTGTCCTCCAGCTGACTGATATCCATAGATGAGAATGATGGTTGTAAAGAAAGATTTTGAAAGAATTTAGGCAAAGCTGGATTATCTATTTTTATAATATTACAAAAGAAAAGCTATATAAAGGGTTTGTTAAGAAGCTTTTTATACCACTGAAATGTGGGAATGAGGTTAAGTGAAAACCATAGACTATATTGGGTTTTCAATAAGCTAAATATCTTTGGTAACCCTGCTATCTTGCTCTGTCCTAGCCTGCTCTCTGCACAGATGGCCACAGATAAGGGTCTTGGTGGCAGAAGGAGATTTGTGATTTCACAGCTTCGCCCCTCAAATCTAATAATCTCTTCCCATTATCTAAAGCGATCAGGATTTTTGTTGCACCCTCTGCGTCACTTGTCATGTGGGACATCATCATGGCAGAAGTAATATACAATCCTAAGACCTTAGATCAAAATACATTGGTTTATTGGTGATGATGATCTGCAGTCAGTAACAGCTCTACAAACCTCAGTTAACCTTTCCGCTGCCAGAGCCGTTTTTGCAATTTTTTTTGTACACATGTTTAAAAAACGAATTTTCGGCCTGAAGATTACACAAAACCCCCAAACATTATATATTTTCTTAAAGCAGACACCCTAAAGAATAAAATAATGTTAGTTCCAAATTTTATGTCACATGTTATTACCGCAAAGGTCTAGGGAATGCAACATTTCAGTAAACAAACAACACACTTAAATGAATTTAAGGACAAACAAACAAAATAAACTACCCACATTTTTGATAAAATATAAAAAGACGAGGTTGCGCCGTGTAAATAGATACCAAACATGTTTAACCTTAGATTTGTGTGTGCCCGTGAAATGGCAACAAACTTCAGTACCCTATATTTTCTATAGGCAACGCTTCTAAAGCCCCCTATAGGTATCAGTTTAGTGTTACAGAGGAGGTCTTGTGTTAGAATTATTGCTCTCCCTCTCTCTTGTGCGCAGCAATATGTAACACGTGTATTGCAATTAACATTTTTACACGTAGGCGCCTTCGACTCATACATTTACCTTTACCTAAAGGGGGTGGGGGGGCCTCAAAACATTTTTGGGGGGATTTTATGTGCTTGGGTGTAACTTTATTTTATTTGCATTTTTTTTTCTACCTTTTTTTTTTCATTACCTAGGGGACGACAAGCCCCCTATGTGATAATTGTTACGTGACAGGTTCTCTTTAATGAGATATGCAGGATCTTTTAGACTTCCAGTTTTTTATTTTGTCAAAGCTTAATTGAAGCTAAAGTTAGAAGTTGATTGACTACCACGCACAACTGCACGAGATTTTGCATGCTCCAGTTTTAGTAATTCAACTCCATTGTCTCTGTTTGGTCTGGAGAATAATGCCATCATCTACTGTCCTGATCACCTGAAAAAAACATTTGATAATTCCCACTTGATTCTTTCAAAACCTAAAAAATAAATACATTATTTCACGAGCTAGTGTAGTGATAGTTAGGTCTTATGAACCAAAACTGTGTGGAGAGAATAGAGAAGTAGTAATGTACACAATGCCACCCACTTTTTTTCATAAATCGGGACTGAGATAGTCAGATTAAAGTCTTCTTTTACATTATAAGCAGTCAAGAAAGACGGAACATTGGACAAAAAAGTTCACATAAAAGATATGTAGGGTATGATAAACCATAACTAGCTCAGGGACTTCAAACATCCTGATGAGGTCCTATTGTAAATGACCATGTTGTAAATAGTCTGGTGTACAGTTTTAGGAATCTGCAAGGCAAGGGTATTTACCAATGCTGACCTATAGATGAACTCTACATAGTAAAACTCTTTACATACTTCATAATCCCTACGGTAATGTAAAAAACTTTACCAAAAAGGGGCTACCTGTAGAAGAAGATACAACTCAGATAGACACCAAACATGACTATATTACAAGGTCCAGAAAGCTAGTGAGACACATTAGACCTCCTAGGAGCCAGACACATAAATGACCTGTTTAAATAAATCATAATAATTATTATTTAGTTCTTGTACCCAGGCATAGTTGGCATTAAGGGTATGTTTGCTAGGCATTATAAAACCCTCCAGTGCACCCATAACACAACCCTAACCTTTTGATTGGGTGGGGCAGCTCTGTACCACCCTGTCCAGGGAACAAAAAGAGGTAGCTACACTAGCAGCTCTTGTTTAATCATCCGATATACTAAAGATTTCTCAGAGTTACACTATGAGGGCAAGTGACTCTTGCAACATCTGATTGGACTTAATCTACAAGTGATCTAAACTCTGAAATGTACCAAAGACCAGGTATTCCCAAATATTTAAGTACGTATCACTTGTAAACTCTTTATTTTACTGTTGCTTATGTCTGTATTGCAATAGTTTTTTTGTAAATATTTATTGTGCTGAGTCTCTGAATGCTCTAATTGGAGAAATATGGAACTCTGTCTCTTTGACTAGTGTAGTGTAAAATCTGTTACATTCCAGACTGGGAGTGGCATCAAGCGATGCAGGCCTTCTTTTATTGGTCAGAATGGCAACAGTGAATGCTGTGAATGGTGCTTGTTTCTGTTAAAACACATGGTGGAGGCTAATTTGTGTGTGTGCAAAGGGTCTGCTGGTACTTAGATGGTTGGCCCTCTAAGATGGAAAATCTCTGTGCAGTATGAGGCTGAGAGTGCGCATGTCACAGTTGAGTTAAAGTGGTTGTAAACCCTTACAGACCACTTTGTGCTACAGGTAAACCTGTAATAAGGCTTACCTGTAGCTACCCAGGATATCTCCTAAACCTGCACAGTTTAGGAGATATCCCCTGTATTTGCATGTGCCGATGTCATCGGCACATGCGCACTGACACAAACTGAGAAATGGCATGTATGTGCTGTTGCTTCAGTGAGTGTGCCATCACCGCACGCATGCGTGGGAGTGACGTCATTGTGGCTCCGGCCAATCACAGCGCCGGAGCCGTGATACCTTAAAGTAACCCCCCGGGAGTGATGTTGGCAGCCGGAGCGGTGTTTGGGCACCGCAGCAAGGGCTTCGATCTCAGGTGAGTATTACATAATGAGCTAGTATGCTATGCATACTAGCTCATTATGCCTCTGTCTTGGTAAGTGTCCTTATTAAAAGTCAGCAGCTACAGTGTTTGTAGCTGCTGAATTTTTTTTTTTTTAATTTTGCGGCCGGAACCCCCTTTAAAGTGTTGTTTTTTTTATTTGCCTTGCATGTCCCCCTCGGATTTACAGTGACTGCACTTCTAAGTGCACTTGTAGTGCAAAGTGGATTTGCCTTTCGTAAATAACCCCCAATATGTTTACCTTACACCTTGACTTCTACCTGCAGCATCCAGGTGAGGGGGATCTCATGGACCTTACAGTGAGATCCCGGGAATGATGAGGATTGCTGCACCGTGCTGGAGTGTTTTCTTGTGAGATTTTGGATCTTCGAGGTTCTCAAGAAGTTCTGTGACATCACCCTTACCCAGGTAGAAGTTGAGGTGTATGGTAAGTATATTTTTAATTTTTTATTGTAATATGTGTTTGTTTTTTGTTTCTTTTTTAAAGCTGCTTTTTTACATGGGAAGGAGCATCTAACTTATAAGTAACATTTTGATGCATAGTTTGCTTTATACAAATCCTCTAGTGTCACAGGAGCTTAGAAGTATTAAAGTTCAACATGCCTCCAAGAAAAAGGAGAAAAAAGAAAAAGGAAAAAAGACAGCGGCCGCATGAGAGTTCCTTATAGTGTAATGGTTTGATGAAATGAAAGAAGAGCAAGTAAAAAGGCAATGGTGTACTCACATCTGTGAAGTTGCTGAGATCCCTAATGGGGGATTGGAAAACCTGGAGTGAAAGCCTGCAGGGAATGTAACTGTCCCTGCGCAGAAAGCCATCACACCAGGGGCGTAACTACCACCATAGCGACCCATGCGGGCGCTATGGGGCCCGCAGCCGAGTGGGGCCCAGTGAGGATAAGAGCACTGCCGGCACAGTCTTCCAGCCAGAGGAAGAGAGAGGAAAGGAAGAGGTGAGCTGTCCGTATCAGCAGAGAGCTGAATTGCCCGATGTAAGAGCTTTCATTAGAACTTCCAGTGTTCCCGGGGCTCACGTCACATAGCTCCACCTTTTGGCCCGGTGCCTTTGATAGACAGAACGCCGTTCCAATGCGGGACATGTGACGTCATCAAAGGCGTCAGGCCAAGAGGTGGGGCTATGTGACGATGAGCCCCGGGAAGACAGGAAATTCAAATGAAAGCTATTACAGCGGGCAATCCCGCTCTCTGCTGATCCGGGTGGCTTGCCTCTTCCTCTGCATAGGTGGGGTTGTATGGGGCACAGGCAGACCAGGCTGTATTGGGCACAGGTCACGCTGTATGGAGCACAGGTCACGCTGTATTGGGCACAGGTCACGCTGCATTGGGCACAGGTCACGCTGTATGTGGCACAGGTCACGCTGCATTGACACTAGGGCAGCTGTGGGGGGGGAGGGCTGTTTGCCGTGGGGCCCCATACAAAATTTTGCTATGGGGCCCTGCTATTTCTAGTTATGCCTCTGCATCACACTCAATGCTCGTGGGGAGATCCAGACAACCCTACACACTGCAGTCTCTGGATTCCGGTGTATTCACAGTAGGAGGTCCTTGAGCCCCAAAAATAGTAAAGCGGTGTCAGCAGAGGTGCCTTTGCCGACACTACTTTCCCATGTTTGTGGCTGAAAGACCTCTTACTGAGATTGTTTTATTTTTCTTTCTTTGTTTTAGACATACTAGAATGCAGTGGCGGCCCGTCCATTAGGGGTGCACGGGCACCGCCCCCTCTCTTCTCGCCACCCTCTATATGCATAATGGATAGATTCATTCATGCATTACCCTATTCATGCACCCGGCCCCTTTAAGGGCACCAGACGTATGAATTACAGCGGTCAGGGTTTTTTTTAAGCACCTGATTAGAGCCAGAGGCACTAATAGGCTTCAAAATAGGGTGGAACCGGGTCGCAGAAAGCGCACTCCGATCTCACCCAGATGTGTTACAACAGTGAATGAATATTTACTGTTGAAACACTGATCCTCAATCTGGCCAATCAGAAGCGAGTGTGAGACCCATATTCCGATTGGCTGAAAAGATTGGCGGATTGGCTCCCATGCACAACTGCACCAGATTCTGAGTGCCTCAGCTTTAGTAAATCTCCTCCCTAGGGGGGGGATTTACTAAAGGCAAATAGACTGTGTGCTTTGCAAAGTGCAATTGCAGTTGCCCCAGACCTTAGTAAATGAGCAAAAGCTCTGCTGACTTCCATCTAGTGGCGGCCTGTCCATAGGGGGCGCCTGGGCACCGCCCCCCCTGCTGTGGTCACAAAAAAAATTTAAAAAAAAATTTTTTTTTAAACTGCCCCTTTAAGAAATTTTTTTTTTTTTTTAAATGTCCTTTAACCAAGTGCACTGTGTCCGGGTGCTGGACACAATGCACTATGGGAAGTGCCAGGTCAATGCAATCACAAGATTGCAGACGTGGCGCTTCATTGGCGGGGTTTGGAGATGCTTTGTGGCGCAATCGATCGCGCCGACCAGCATCCGCCCGGCCGGGTGCTTTGTTCTCAATATGAGAACAAAGTCACTTCCAGCGGGCTACAAAAAGATGGCCGCCGTGAGGATAAATGCCCGTGTGTTCGGTGGAGAGGGGAGGCCCCTCTCCACTGAGCACACAGAGAAAACAAGAAAGGAATAGATGGGCCGCCGCTGCTGGCTGGTCTGAACAAGAGCAGAGGAGTTGGCCGGTGATCAGGACACATTACTGAAGCTGCTAGCAGGTAAGATTAAGCAACTTGTGTTGTGCTCTCAGACCTGCAGCAGCTGCCTGTGTCGTGGATCTGGGGAGGAGGAGGGGGAGTGCAGTGAAGGCTTGAGAGAGAAGCTTTTAGCACATTCCAGAGACAGTACATCTGGATGGGGCTGCTAGTGTGGCAGGTAGGGGGAGGGGCACCCTGGCACGCAGTGGATAATGCTATATTATGCTAGTTGTTCAGGCTGTCCTCTCATCCAGCTGCATTTACACCCAGTCTGAGAGCAGAGACCAGAGCTTCTCCCTGGCAGGGGGGATCTGATCATACTGGATGGTATGGTGACATTGTGCTGGTTGTGTATATCCTGGCTATCCATCCTCTTTCCTATATGAAAGCAGTTTATTTCTTGGTATTGTCCTAAAGCTGACCATACTCTGTCCAATCTCCTTTTTTATCAGACCATACACAATACAGTCTGTGCAATCTCCTATAGATCTGCCATCTACTATGTAGTGCAAGATAGATCTGCCATCTACTATGTAGTGCAAGACCCCTCCTGGGGGGAGGGGAGTGAGAGGGCCAGATCTGTTTTGCGCCTCCCCTAAAATTTTGACCACCAGCCTGTGCAAGCAAAAATGCATTTTTATTAGTTTTCCTTGCATGTGATTGGGTATTCTTTGCAAAGTGAAGCCTTACCTCATTTTACTAAGCTCTGGGGAAACTGCACTTGCAGAGGGAAACTGCAAAGTGCACAGTCTATTCGTCTATAGTAAATTAACAGCATAGTGTGTTTGATATATAAACGCAAGTTCCAGTCAAAACTTGTTTTTGGTCTTGGACAAAGTAGGGATTCTGTGTTACTCCCCATTAGGGAGATCTCCCCATACTTCCTGTCCCAGTGACAAAAAGCACAAAAGATAAGAAGAAAAAAATGTTACTGGAACAGAGGTAACATTTCCCTGTTCTTTTAAAAACCGCACTGCGGCCGCCCCGCACATATGTGAACCGGCTGCGTTGAGAAAGCTGCCGGTTCACATGTTATACGAATCAGAATCGGGAACCGCCTCCGATTCGCATATACGTGACCCGAGCTTAAGGTACTTGCACTTATTGCATTTGAAAATACATTTAAATGTGTATTAATGATTACAGAGTTGCATTAATTTGTGCCTTTTATATCTACCTAAAGTTCAGCTTTAAAGTATTTGGAAAGGGCAATATAAACATATAGGGGTTGATTTACCAAAAACTCGAGATTGCATAATCTGGTGCAGTCCTACGTAGAAACCAATCGGCTTCCAGTTTTTTGTTTTTTTTTGTCAAAGCTTAATTGAACACGCTAAAGTTAAAAGCTGATTGGCTGCCGGTTCACACATGTGCGGGGCGGACGCAGTGCAGTTTTTGATCCTGTGCGATTTTGGGTCCGGTTCAGGTGTGATTTCAGGTATAAATTCACACCTCAATCACACATGAACCAGTGAATAGAACTGCACCGGACTCTGCACTAAAACCGCGGGTGCATATGTGTGAACCCAGCCTCAATGTAACCTTGTATGAGCCTTTTGCAGGCTCTATATGGCAAAGGTGGAGTGTGAGAGGAAGAAGCTGACAAGAAGCATGCTGACAGGAAGAGAAAGCAGAGTGTCAGAGAGAACACTGCTGTTTCTCCTTTACTGTCCAATCAGAGGCTGGGGCAGATCCAGGATGACCTGGGCTCAGAAGAAGTGGGTTGAAAGATGCTGGCTATAGGGCTGAGGACAACTAGCAGCAGCAAAATACTACTGTGGGGAAAATCGCTGTATTGATGCTGAATATTACAGCAACAGTCGATTTTGTTGTTTTATCTTTTAATAGGCTTTTTATTTTTTAATGTTATTTTTAGTTGAATTGTTGGTTTAAAGTTGAACTATGGGAAAACTAGAAGTTATACTAGTTGCCTTTAAATAATAATAAAAAAATATATACATTTTTTACTCCCGTATGTAAAAGTTTCCTCAATCTGCATCCTTTAATACCTGCTTTAAATAAGGCTTAAGTGTCACTAAAGATACTTATGCAGTTTGCGGATTTCAAAATGACTCATTTCTTCTTATGCAGATTCTGAAATGATGACATAAGTGGTACAACATTGTATAAAATGGGTTCAATTACAGGTGGAAGTCAAAGCTTACATAGCGTGTAACAGTTTTAGTATGGGCTACGTTATCAAACATGAATTAGCAGCTGGCTCCTAGACCAGGGAAACCTAGGAAGTGATACTTGGTGGACATAGTTTCATAGATGACCATTACTCACACTCAATCATATACAGGCATACCCCACTTTTAAGTACACAATGGGGTTTATTTACTAAAACTGGAAAGTGCAAAATCAGGCTCACTTCTGCATAGAAACCAATGAGCTTCCAGGTTTTATTACCAAAGCTTAATTGAACAAGCTGGGGTTAGAAGCTCATTGGTTTCTATGCAGAAATGAGCCTAATTTTGCACTTTCTAGCTTTAGTAAATAAACCCCATTGTGTACTTAAAAGTGGGGTATGCCTGTATTAGTATCAGGCAACATTCATCATGCTTGTGGCCAGCTTCAGACCTCTGCTGGCCAATTTAATCTCCAAAGCAATACCTGATGGGTTTACTTCCTCTTTGTTTCCCTGCAAAGGTAAAGCATAATGGGCTACTATGCATCGTATGTCACTTACCTGACACAGGAGCCTGCTATGTCACCACTGTCCCTTCTTCCACGAATCGTCCATCTTCCTTCCGGGTATCGCGGCTCCACCACTGTGATTGGCTGGAGCCACGATGACGTCACTCCCGCGCATGCGCACGGGAGCCGCCGCTAACGGCATATTGCTTGGGCGCCGCTGTCTACTATTTTTGCAAATATCTCCTAAACTGTGTAGGTTTAGGAGATATTTCTTGGACCTACAGGTAAGCCTTAATCTAGGCTTACCTATAGGTCAAAGTGGTCTGTAAGGGTTTACAACCACTTTAATGTCTAAACTGCTGGCAACAAAAGTGAGTCCACCCCTAAGTGAAAATGTCCAAATTGGGCCCTAAGTGTCAATATTTTGTGTGGCCACCATTATTTTACAGCACTGCCTTAACCCTCTTGGGCATGGAGTCCACCAGAGCTTCACAGATTGCCACGGGAGTCTTCTTCCACTCCTCCATGACGACATCATGGAGCTGGTGGATGTTAGAGACCTTGCGCTTCTCCACCTTCTGTTTGAGGATGCCCCACAGATGCTCAATAGGGTTTAGGTCTGGAGACATGTTTGGTCAGTCCATCCCCTTTACCCTCAGCTTCTTTAGCAAGGCAGTGGTTGTCTTGGAGGTGTGTTTGGGGTCCTTATCATGTTGGTATACTGCCCTGCGGCCCAGTCTCTGAAGGGAGGGGATCATGGTCTGCTTCAGTATGTCACAGTACATGTTGGCATTCATGGATCCCTCAATGAACTATAGCTCCCCAGTGCCGGCAGCACTCATGCAGCCTCAGACCATGACACTCCCACCACAATGCTTGATTGTAGGCAAGACACACTTGTCTTTGTACTCCACACCTGGTTGCCACCACACACACTGGACACCAACTGAACCAAATAAGTTTATCTTGGTCTTACCAGACCAAAGGACATGGTTCCAGTAATCCATGTCCTTAGTCTGCTTGTCTTCAGCAAACTGTTTGTGGGCTTTCTTGTGCATCATCTTTAGAAGAGGCTTCCTTCTGGGACGACAGCCATGCAGACCAATTTAATGAAGTGTGCAGTGTATGGTCTGAGCACTGACAGGCTGACCCCCTACCCCACCCCTTCAACCTCTGCAGCAATGCTGGTAGCACTCATATGTCTATTTCCCAAAGACAACCTCTGGATATTGGTCGACCATAGCAGGGCCTGTTCTGAATGAAATATGTCCTGTTAAACCGCTGTATGGTCTTGGCCACCGTGCTGCAGCTCAGTTTCAGGGTCTTGGCAAACTTCTTATAGCCTAGGCCATCTTTATGTAGAGCAACAGTTCTTTTTTTCAGATCCTCAGAGAGTTCTTTGCCATGAGGTGCCATGTTGAACTTCCAGTGACCAGTATGAGAGAGTGAGAGCGATAACACCAAATTCTCAACACCTGCTCCCCAGTCACACCTGAGATCTTGTAACACTAATGAGTCACATGACACCGGGGAGGAAAAATGGCTAATTGGGCCCAATTTGGACATTTTGACTTAGGGGTGTACTCACTTTTGTTGCCAGCGGTTTAGACAATAATGGATGTGTGTTGAGTTGTTTTGAGGGGACAGCAAATTTACACTGTTATACCAGCTGTACACTCACTACTTTACATTGTAGCAAAGTGTAATTTCTCCAGTGTTGTCACATGAAAAGATATAATAAAATATTTACAAAAATGTGAGGGGTGTACTCACTTTTGTGAGATACAGTACCTATCTGGGATGTGTGCCCAGTGCATAGACTTGCATATACAGTACAGATCTATGGATCAATCTGTGAAAACATTGTTCATCATTTACATAAGACCACCATCTATCGCCTATAGCCATCTTATGACGTGATTACAGAAAAAAAATACTCTTTGATTTATATTCTTGAACTTTCTACATCACATGATTCTGAACAACAACTCTCATGCCTACACTGGAATTGCCATGTAAAATACCAATTTGCTGCCTGTAAAAGATCACATCCATTAAATGCAATTTACGTGTTGGGTACAGAGCAAGTCATCGAGTTCAGAGCTAAATTTACCACAAACTGACTATGGGGTAGATTTACTAAAACTGGAGCACTCAAAATCTGGTGAAGCTTTGCATGGAAAGCCAATCAGCTTCTAACTTCAGTTTGTTCAATTAAGCTTTGGTAATAAAACCTGGAAGCTGATTGGTGTCTATGCAGAGCAGCACCCGATTTTGCACCATGTAGTTTTAGCAAATAACCCCCTATGTCTCATTTTTCATCATGCTTTCAATGGATGTTCAAGATAAAATCAAAACTGCGGCACTTTAAGGAGAACGGTGATCAATATAAACATGACTGAAGTATATTGGTGAATGAAAAAAAATGCATTCATCTGTCAAAACTTCAATACGACAACATCAGCACAATCATTATGGGAGATGTGTAAAGTATTTATATTGTGCAAGACTAACAAAGCTTTAATCAGTTTGCCGGTGCTGCAGCAAGTGCCTCTCCGGCATTCACAAAAGACCACTATTGTCCCCTGTGCCTAATCAATGTCCTCTCAATTTCCAAGTCTGGATCAAAGATTGGGATTTATTTTTCAAATGAAATTCCATCTCCAGACCCCGCTATTATCCCTTCCACCCACACAAATGGCTGCATTCATTTCAGTTTTACTTTTTGTTCCAGGCCAGTTTAAACAACCGCAGCCTCTGATAATGTCATGATGAGTCAAGAAGGGAATGTTGCAGAGCATCCTTTGATAGAAGCATTGTTTGAGAACAAGCTCTTCCCAGCTCGGTTACATATTTCACTGCCTGCTTCCGCCTGTGTGAAAAGAGCCTTATGGATGTCGTTGTTTACACAGCTCATCTACGTCTCCTTTCAAAGGGTTGGTATTTACACTCTCAAGGATTAGGATATATGATAGAAATAATAATGGATGCCGGTTGCCTAATGTGTCAGGCGAGTCACATTTTGCTCACAGCGTGAGATGGAAATTTTCACCTTCCCTGCAGGATGCAGAAAAATCGCAGCCCGTTAAGCTCTTCATTAATGTGCCCGATCTGCATGACATGGCGTTAACGAGCAATGTTTTATCACCGTTACTTCGACACACATACCTTGCCTTGATTCCTACCTCTTTAAAGCTTTTTAACACAGATCTGGGAGTTATGGGCTCTATGGAGAAGGTGACAGAGGGGAAGATGTATGTGATCAACAGCTACAGGGTTAGGGATAGGACAACACAGGACAAGAAATGAGTGGGCTTTTGAAAATTGTAAATCTTACCCTAGATTTGACCCACAAGGCCGGGGCAGTTTTTCTGTTCCGTGACCCCCCAAAGCAGCATCCATTTCATCTGTGGTACGCGTCGGACAGCTCAGGCTGAGAGAACGGAGCTTGGTGCTTTGTTGCATTATCCAGAGAGGACAGACCCCCGCCTGACAAGTAATCCCCCCTACACCAAGCCTCCTGTCCTCGTTTGTGTGACAGCTCAGTTTCAGCCCTGTTAATCCCCCCTTAGGCGTCTGGTCAGACAATGTAACACATGTGTTGGGAGCTGCTTGCATCTACCCCCATACCCCTGCCATTCCTTGTATTCACTGATGCTGAGGAGAACTATCCTGACTGCATGGGTACCAAAACACTAAAAGTCACGTGATGTCTGATTCAGGCATAACCTCTCCTCCTCCAATACCCCTATTAACTGTGTGTGCTCAGAGCCCCGTCCTCTGCAGTGGATGATGGAGATCAGGGTTTAGAGCTGAGGATCTCTTAATAACCATCCTAGGCCCACTTCTGGGAATGCACTGTCATTTTTTTTTTTCCAGCAAGTATACATGTTTTTAATACAGAGTCAAAAATGTAGGAGAGAATATTATTAAGCCCATATGGCAGACATGAAACAAAATATGAGGATAAAGCTGGCCAGAGAAACACAGACAGGCGGATGATTAGCAGTGCTGCAAAAAAAGATTTGAGGCAGTCAAGGTTGATATATATATATATATATATATATTTTTATTTTTTTTATTTTTTTTTAATATATATATATATATGGGGACGGAAAGTATTCAGACCCCCTTAAATTTTTCACTCTTTGTTATATTGCAGCCATTTGCTAAAATCATTTAAGTTCATTTTTATTCCTCATTAATGTACACACAGCACCCCATATTGTACACAGCACCCCATATTGACAGAAAAACACAGAATTGTTGACATTTTTGCAGATTTATTAAAAAAGAAAAACTAAAATATCGCATGGTCCTAAGTATTCAGACCCTTTGCTCAGTATTTAGTAGAAGCACCCTTTTGATCTAATACAGCCATGAGTCTTTTTGGGAAAGCCAAGAAGACAAGAAGCCAGAAGTCCGGGCCTCCGCTGGCAAAAGAGCGGCATGAAGACAGCAGAGGAGCCGGCAGAAGAACTGGAACACCGGGAGAAGAGGCCAGAGAGAGCGGAGAAGAACCAACTGGACGCCGGGATAAGAGGAACCGGATTGACCCCCGAAGCCGGAAGAAGACCCCCGAAGCCGGAGGAAGACCCCCCGGAGCTGTCTAATAAATTATTTTAAAAACCTGTGTAGTGTGTTTTATTATTGACACTTTTTCCCTAGGTAAATGGGTAGGGGTACCATGTACCTCATACTTATTCACATGGGCGGGGGGGGCGGGATCTGGGGGCCCTCTTATTATAGGGGGCTCCCGGATTCCGATAAGCCCCCCGCTCACAGACCCCGACAACCAACGGCCAGGGTTGTCGGGAAGAGGCCCTTGTCCTCATCAACATGGGGACAAGGTGCTTTGGGGTGGGGGGGCCCCCGCAGGGCGCCCCCCTCCCCCAAAGCACCCACCCCCCATGTTGAGGGCATGCAGTCTGGTACGGTTCAGGAGGGGGGCGCTCGCTCGTCCCCACCCCCTTTCCTGACCGGCCGGGCTGCGTGCTCGGATCGGGGTCTGGTATGGATTTTAGGGGGGACCCTACGTTTTTTTTGCGTTCGGGGTTCCCCTTAAAATCCATACCAGACCTAAGGGGCTGGTATGCCCCGCGCTCGCCGCAATAGGAAAATTTGTTTTTCCTATTGCACCGAGCACGAGATGCAATACCCTGCCCTTGCGTCGCATCTGGTCCGTCGGACCAGCATACAGACGAATGGGCTTTCCGTCGGACCAGCATACAGACGAACGGGCTTTCCGTCGGGAACTGAGTCCAACGGAAAGATTTAAAACATGTTTCAAATCTAGGTCTGGCGGACTTTTGGGGAAAAAAAGCCCTCCGAAGCCTACACACGATCGGATTGTCCGGCGGACTCTGGTCCTCCGGACCAAGTATGCCGGAAAGTCCACTTGTGTGTACGCGGCATTAGAATTAAGGCCAAAAAATTCTATCTTGGTCTCATCAGACCAAAGAATCTTATTTCTCACCATCTTGGAGTCCTTCAGGTGTTTTTTAGCAAACTCCATGCGGGCTTTAATGTGTCTTGCACTGGGGAGAGGCTTCCGTCGGGCCACTCTGCCAAAAAGCTCGACTGATGGAGGGCTGCAGTGATGGTTGATTTTCGACAACTTTCTCCCATCTCCCGACTGCATCTTTGGAGCTCAGTCACAGTGATCTTTGGGTTCTTCATTACCTCTAGGAAGGGTTCTGGTCGTCTCAAACGTCTTCCATTTAAGGATTATTGAGGCCACTGTGCTCTTAGGAACCTTAAGTGCAGCAGAATTTTTTTGTAACCTTGCCACAATTCTGTCTCTGAGCTCTTCAGACAGTTCCTTTGACCTCATGATTCTCATTTGCTCTGACATGCACTGTGAGCTGTAGGGTCTTATATAGACAGGTGTGTGGCTTTCCTAATCCAATCAGTATAATCAAACACAGCTGGACTCAAATGAAGGTGTAGAACCATCTCAAGGATGATCTGAAGAAATGGACAGCACCTGAGTTAAATATATGAGTGTCACAGCAAAGGGTCTGAATACTTAAGACCATGTGATATTTCAGTTTTTCTTTTTTAATAAATCTGCAAAAATGTCAACAATTCTGTGTTTTTCTGTCAATATGGGGTGCTGGGTGTACATTAATGAGGAAAAAAAAATGAACTTAAATGATTTTAACAAATGGCTGCAATATAACAAAGAGTGAAAAATTTAAGGGGGTCTGAATACTTTCCGTCCCTGCTGTATATATATATATATATATATATATATAAGTGTATATATATATATATATATATATATATATATATATACATTCCTAAAAATAGCCATGGCATTCCAAAATTCTGAATGTTTCAAATGTATTATCCAAATTGTATTATACATAAGAACTTATTTTCAAAAGAAGACAGTTTTGGGCATCCCCAACCTTCTTCACGTTAAAAAAAAATGATTTCAGTGGACACAGTAATAAAGCTATACATGTGCACTGCATGGCCACAAGCGACCCAAAGAGCTGCAGTGATGAAACAGTTTATTTTATTTATTTATTTTATTTCAGGTACTTATATAGCGCTGTCAATTTACGCAGCGCTTTACATATACATTGTACATTCACATCAGTCCCTGTGAATGTAGGATCCAATTAACCTACCAGCATGTCTTTGGAGTGTGGGAGGAAACCGGAGTACCCGGAGGAAACCCAGGCAGGCACAGGGAGAACATGCAAACTCCAAGCAGGTAGTGTCAGTGGTTGGGATTCGAACCAGTGACCCTTCTTACTGCTAGGTGAGAGTGCTACCACTACACCACAGCTGTAGTTCTACATTAATATTGTTGAAAAGGGCTGATTGAAACTTGGGCTCTGGGCAATGTAGCAGTTTAATAGCCCCCTTCCTCTTCCAAACCTAACCCTGAATTTTCTAGATGGCTAAGACCCCTTTCACACTGAAGGCGCTTTACAGGCGTTTTAGCGCTAAAAATAGCGTCTTTAAAGCTCCTGTAAACTGCTTTCCCTGTCTCCTCAGTGCGAAAGCCCGAGTGCTTTCACCCTGGGGCGGTGCGTGTTCAGGACGGAAAAAAAAGTCCTGCAAGCAGCGTCTTTGGGGCAGTGTGGGAGCAGTGTATACACCGCTCCTAAATCACCCCTGCCATTGAAATCAATGGGGAGAGGCACTTTTCGGGCGATTTTAACCTCTTGTTAACCCCTTCTTTGGAGTTAAAAGTTCCCCGCACCCGCCCACACATCGCCAGTAAAGTGGCGCTAAAACGAGCGTAGCTTTACCGCTAACGCGGCCCGTACCCCAGTGTGAAAGGGCTCTTAGTCAGCAAGGAAAAAAGGCAATAAGCCATAGCAACTAATGACAATGTGACAATGTTAAGCATACATATACCTATTTATTACAACTTCATATAGGCTTTAATATGTTAAAAGAGAAGTATAGAAATTTTTTTTGGGGGGGGGGGGAATCATACTTATCATCATTTTTTCGGGTGGGGGGGAATCATCGGTTCCGATGCTGCCTCTGTCCCCCGCCGGCTCAAAGGCTGAGAAATGAGAGATCAAACACCGCCGATCCCTCGGTTCTCAGAGCTCCCTGAGCAGAGAGCTGGTGATTGTCAATCACTGGCTCTCTGCTCTGCCCCCCCCCCCCCACCATGCTCCCTGGAGCACTGGGCTGTGGAGGGGGAAGCTCAGGCTCTCAGCAGCTCAAGTCCAGGCATGTGAGCAGATCCCGATCATATGGTTGCGATCTTTTCCAAGCCTGGACCGGCTTGGGGGGTCAGCCGACAGCAGGCTTCAACATATAACAGGAGTGCAGAATGAACTGCACTCCTGTGATCCACAGGAGAACTACAGCCAAATGAGCCTTTAACATAATTGCAAAAGTCATTCTTATGCCCCGTACACACGGTTGGATTTTCCGATGGAAAATGTCCGATCGGAGCGTGTTGTCGGAAATTCCGACCGTGTGTGGGCTCCATCAGACATTTTCCATTGGATTTTCTGACACACAAAGTTTGAGAGCAGGAGATAAAATCTTCCGACAACAAAATCCGTTGTCGGAAATTCTGATCGTGTGTACACAAATCCGACGGACAAAGTGCCACGCATGCTCAGAATAAATAAAGAGATGAAAGCTATTGGCCACTGCCCCGTTTATAGTCCTAACGTACGTGTTTCACGTCACCGCGTTCAGAACGATCGGATTTTCCGACAACTTTATGTGACCGTGTGTATGCAAGACAAGTTTGAGCCAACATCCGTCAGAAAAAATTGTAGGATTTTGTTGTCGGAATGTCCGAACAAAGTCCGACCGTGTGTACGGGGCAATAAAGTGATATTAAACATACACTGTTTCATTTACATTGTCCCTTCTATGTATTTCTGTAGGTGGATGATGGCACTGTAATTATTTAAAAAAAAAAATCTAAGTACCTTTTTCCTAATCAATATACAGCTGTTACATGACCAGCTCTTTCCCAGCCTGTCTGTAGGGAAACAGTGGCAGGAGGAGCTTCTAGTCCTCTACAGCTGGTCACATGTTGTGGGCAGATTTCTGCCAATCACAGGCTGTGTCATGCTCCTCCACCCTCATTGTGTTTAGCAGGTTAGTAGACACGAAGGAGGAGGGAGGGAGTGGGCTGTCATTTACTATTGTGTTTACACCCACATGTGTAACTCTATAGTCACATGTCGCTGCTCAGATGT
The DNA here is from genome assembly GCA_037952925.1 of Lithobates clamitans. Taxonomy (NCBI): domain Eukaryota; kingdom Metazoa; phylum Chordata; class Amphibia; order Anura; family Ranidae; genus Lithobates; species Lithobates clamitans. The sequence goes on from JBBGZY010000992.1 coordinate 3,676,981, forward strand.
GACAGGGAGAAAAATTTCAGGGTAGAAAATACTCTAAAATCTGAGCATGTGCAGAGCCACCATGCTCAGTAAAGAAGCCATCAAGCTATTTGGTGAGAGAGTGCCCATGGATCCTCCCCCCTCTGACACCAGCCACTGGGGTAGCGGCATCATTCTCCCTGGTCTGCCATGCTTTTTCCATCACTTCCGTGTCCTGTGTGATTCCTCGAGCGGCCATTTTTATGGTGGGTTCCAGCCTTGTTACATACTGGATTGAAGCTTGCAGTGGCGGCCCGTGCATTAGGGGCACTTGGGCGCCACCCCCTCTATCCTCACCACCCACTATATGAATAAAGGATAGATTCATGCATAGCATGAATCTATCCATGGCCACAGCGGCCACCCCCTATTCAGGCGTCTGGCCCCTTCCAGGACGCTGGGCGCCTGAATTACAGCAGCGGGGTGTATTTTTTTGAATCACCTGATTAGAGCCAAAAGGCTCTAATAGGCTTCAAAATAGGGTGGCCCGTGGCGCCCACCCAGATGTTACAAGAGTGAATGAATATTTGCTGTTGTAACACTGATCCTCAATCTGGCCAATCAGAAGCGGGTGTGAGACTGAAAAGAGAAGACTCAAGATTGGCCGCCGAGAAGGAGGGAGGAAATGGAAGCCACCGCCGCCGTGGAGACCCATGGAGAGCAGGGGAATGGGAGGCCACCGCCAAGCATGAGAAGCTGCGATGGAGTAAGTGCGACTGACTGTGCCACCAACCGACCAACCGACAGTGGGTTTCAGTGGCATACTGTTTGCCATCCCCCCCAAAAAAAACATTCCACCGGCCGCCACTGGAAGCTTGCCTTCCATGTGGGACACCGGCAGTCAGTCCTGGTAGGTCATCGGGTGATTCCCGGCTGGTATGTGGTCTTGCACCTACAATTCCATCTCAAGTGCTGGGCTATTTATCAAGTGTTTTGAGGCTGCATGAGACCTGGTTTTTACTTTTCATATTCGACTGTGCTTTTTATATTTGACTGTGTTTTTTTTTAGGCTGTGTGCTATGGCCACATAAGAAATGTTACTTTATGGTTCATATGGAAGCATGATTCATTCATTTATTTATCCTCCAATCTATCCACCTTTGATTCTCTTATGAATAACCCTGACTATACCAGTGCGCATCATATAACTTTTGCCTTTTTGCTTAGCACTGCTCTGCAAAATCCTTAACTGCAGTGAGGACATGAACAGAAGGGGGGAATAGAGAACAGCAGGATCAACCAGGTTTTTTTTTGCAGAATACAGAAAATGAATCCCATAGTGACATGCTAGCTTTTAATGATGTGGGTTTAATGACACTTTTATCATTTAAAATAATAGCGGTTTATCCTGCCATGAGGATCCTTGGTCAGGCACTTCTTTGTGTTGGGTAACACCACCCTGTGCATGTGCTTCCATTGTGGAGACTCACAGAATTTAGAGTTAGGACTACAGAAAATGGGGTGCCTTGACAAGGCCTGTAGCTTACACATGTATTTGCAAATGTGTGCAGGCTAAACCCCTGTTTTTAATGCATATTGTTAGACAGGTCATTTCAGTTAGTTGCAGGCTAGTTGGAAAAGTTTGAGCTTGGAAATCTTTTTGTATTTGTTTGACATACATCGCAGTTCCAGAGCTCCTTGCTGCAAAGACCAGTTATAGGTGGGGGCAGTGGCTACTTGTTTGTATCACCACTCTGTCCCTTCCTCCCAATTGTGCTCCTGCTTTGTCACCCTTTCACACAGGCTTTAGATGTAAACTACAAGTCACCATTGCAAAACAAATAATGCCGTTAAAATCATAAAACCTGCCCTGTGAAATACTGTGCAGCCATCGTCAGGTTTTATGTAAGCAGGAAGTGGCTACAAAAAGGCTGCAGGAGATCAGTAACACTGAGATGCAACAAAGGATTAAAAAGGGTAAAAAAATAAGTATTTGTTTAAAAAAAGTAAATTTAGAAATACATCTACTTTAGTTTTAGCGAATAATACAGTTTAGGTAATACATTTCAGCTTTGCTGTTTGCACTGTTTTATTCAGTGTGCCATTATTCCGACACCTCAATTCATCTGTATTGTTTATGGCCTTCAAGGGAAATTTCATAATAAGGTGATAAATATCTGAATGTTTGAGGTCCCCAAATCCAAGACTTTGTGTCCTTGTTACCACATTTATAGTCATATGGTAGAGACAGGTGCCAAAATCGTACACGTGTATCTGCAGTTATAGGTGGCTGTTACAGGTGCAGACAGAGGACAGATTACAAAATATAGTCGTTTTTTCTAACTTTGCAGTTGCAGTATTGCACAAATAATAAAACCTAATTGAAAGGCTCCAATAGTCTTATAGCCTCCTACCAGGAAATTAGGATCATTGTCTTTATGATAACAATGATTAATGTTATTTCTATTACACAAAGTACCGAAGCTCCTACTGTCCTGTACACAGTAAACTGTATTTATTTACACAGCATTGTGTACTACAGTTATGTAATTTCCACACTATTGTTAAAGTCGATCATAAAAAATGACTTTCGTAATTTCTAGCCACAGACGGTGGTAGATAAGATCTAAGGTATAGCCCAAGGCTCAATGACATTAAAATGTTCCTGTACTGACCTTGTGCTGGGTAAAGTGTCACTGTTATGCTGCTAGTCCAAGCACCTAGAGGCGCCTTCAAGGTGCCTGTTACATCTTCTGGATGAATATATATATATATATATATATATATATATATATATATATATATATATATATATATATATATATATATATATACTGTATATGCAGTTGGGCTCATACCCTGGCAGAATTTATGATTTCTTGGCCATTTTTCAGAGAATATAAATGATAACACAAAAACTTTTCTTTCGCTCATGGTTAGTGTTTGGCTGAAACCATTTATTATCAATCAACTGTGTTTTTTAAATCATAATGACAACAGAAACTAGCCAAATGACCATGATCAAAAGTTTACATACCTCAGTTCTTAATACCATCCATTGCCCCCTTTAACATCAATGACAGCTTGAAGTCTTTTGTGGTATTTGTGGATGAGGCTCTTCATCTTCTCATTTGGTAAAGCTGCCCATTCCTCTTGAGAAAAAGCCTCCAGTTCCTGTAAATTCTTGGGCTGTCTTGCATGAACTACACATTTGAGATCTCCCCAGAGTGGCTCAATAATATTGAGGTCAGGAGACTGAGATGGCCACTCCAGAACCTTCCCTTTATTCTGCTGTAGCCAATGACCGGTCAACTTGGCCTTGTGTTTTGCATCATTGTCATGTTGGAATGTCCAAGCACGTCCCATGCACAGCTTCCTGGCTGATGAATGCAAATGTTCCTCCAGTATTTTTTGATAACTTACTGCATTCATCTTGCCAACAATTTTGACCTGTTCCTGTTCCTTTGTAGCTCACACATCCCTAAAACATCAGCGATCCACCTCCGTGTTTCACAGTAGGAATGGTGTACCTTTCATCATAGGCCTTGTTGACTCCTCTCCAAATGTAGCATTTATGGTTGTGTCCAAAAAGCTCAATTTTGGTCCCATTATTCCAAATGATTTAATGCCAGAAGGTTTGAGGCTTGTCTCTGTGCTGTTTGGCGTATTGTAAGTGGGATACTTTGTGGCATTTGCGTAGTAATGGCTTTCTTCTGGCGACTCGACCATGCAGCCCATCTTTCTTCAAGTGCCTCCTTATTGTGCATCTTGAAACAGCCACGCCACATGTTTTCAGAGAGTGTATTTCACCTGAAGTTATTTGTGGGTTTTTCTTTGCTTCCCAAACTATTTTCCTAGAAGCTGTGGCTGAAATTTTAGTTGGTCTACCTAATAGTGGTTTGGTTTCAACAGAACCCCTCATTTTCCACTTATTGATTAGAGTTTGAACACTGCTGATTGGCATTCTCAATTCCTTGGATATCTTTTTATATCCTTTTCCTGTTTTATACAGTTCAACTAACTTTTCCCGCAGATCCTTTAACAATTCATTTTCTCTCCCCATGATTCAGAATCCAGAAACGTCAGTGCAGCACTGGATGAAAGATGCAAGGGTCTGTCAGGAGTCCAGAAACTCATTGACCTTTTATACACACACACTAATTACAAGCAAACAGATCACAGGTGAGGAAGGTTACCTTTAATAGCCATTCAAACCCCTTTGCGTCAACTTGTGTGCATGTTATCAGGCCAAAATCAACATGGTATGTAAACTTTTGATGGGGGTCATTTGGGTAGTTTCTGTTGTCATTACGATTTAAAAAGAGTAAACACAGTTGATTGACAATAAATGGCTTCAGCCAAACACTAACCATGAGTGAAAGAAATGTTTTTGTGTTATCATTCATATTCTCTGAAAAATGGCCAAGAAATCATAAATTCTGTCAGGGTATGTAAACTTATGAGCACAACTGTGTATATATATATATGACCATCTTTGTTATGTCTTTCTTTACTGCTGCCATAGATCCACCCTGGGGTAAAGCAAGCCCTCTTCCAAGGTTACGGGTATGTTTTCCCTGCCCCGAACCAGAATTTGGGGGGGTGGGGGGGTAACAAAAAGAAACTAAAGAACCCTAATATTGAAATAGCACATTCTACAATAAAAATAACACCTAGTTTTTCCCCATCCTGCCTCTGGCTGGTCAATACATTGGCCTGCCAGTCATAAAGCATCGGAAGGAAGAGGAAGAAAGTCCACATATTTGAAATGAGAAAATACGTGCACATCTGTATGGCAGAAATCCAATAGGAGCAAATATCTTCAGCTCTGTCTTTCACTTAAAGCAGTATTAAACTCAAAACTAAAAATGTATTATATTGCCGTTTACCAATCACCTGGTGATTTGGCCAGTAGCACACCTTCTGTATTAGTGAGTCACAACTCTGGAGGAATGAGAATTGGAGGCACAGCAGACAGCAGCATTGTCAGTCGGGGGGAGGGGATTAGTGGTAAATGTATTAGCAGATTTCAATACACAAACAAATTGAAGCCAAACTCCAGCTCACGCTTTATAATCAATTAAAGTACAAAAAAGAAGACTAATACAGCCATCGCATCCAAGATTTGGTAAGCTGCAATATAATAAGTGTTTGCTTTTAGTTTTAATACTGCCTTAAAGCTGTCATGAGCTGCATTATCCCACTGCTAAATTCTCCTTGTTCCATCTCACTACTGTTTTTTTATAGGAAAGCTTTCAGCAGAAAATATTAACCGGTAATCGTTTCCCTGCTCATTAACACCCTCTTTAAATTAAAGAGCATCAACCACTCCCCAATATAATAATGACGTTGAAAAAAGGAGGGTGTGCTTGTATGTCCAAATCAAACGAGCAGAATAAAATGCCACTTTTGTGCCTCCAAAGATACAGTGGATTGAAAAGTGTAGCCACCCTAGAATAGGAAGTGTTTTACTGGCAGGCTCACCAGCTAAAAATAATGGAGAAAAAAAAATAAAAAAAGGCAACCAATGCAGGTTTAGAGACACGTTAAACTAACAGCTATAGGATTCCCATTGTATTTTTATCTGTTATCCAGAGAGTTTTGTTGCCTGATACAAAAGACATTAGTGGAACAGGGAGTCTATTTCATCATGCAATAGATTCCCCCCCACTGCAGCCTACCACCTAGGGTTACCATCAATGAAAGCAATCAAGTCCAGTAGACTGGAAAAAGTTGTTTTTGAAGCTTAGCGCTTTTATTAACAGTAAAGGCTCATGAAATGATCCATTGTATATTGTCCTCAAATAACTTAAGTCCCATATAATACATAGTATATGTCTACTGAACTCTAGCAGTAAAAAAAAAAATGTCTCTGCAAAAAGTATTGTCCTTATAATACCTTTGCATTGCTGACTCTATTTGTACTGGACTAAAGTGATTCTACTGGCATTTTTTTTTTATTATTTAAAAAAATAACAAATATGTTATACTTACCTGCTCTGTGCAATGGTTTTGCACAAAGCGACCCCGATCCTCCTCTTCTCGGGTCCCCTGCTGACGCTCCTGGCTCCCCTTACCACCACCCCCCCCCTCACAAAGTGTTCCCATAGCTTGCTATAGGGGCACTCATGTGCGCTTGCTCCCAAGTCAGCTCTGTGTGTCTATAAGACACACAGAGTGTGGCTTGGCCCTGCCCCACGCTCCCTCCTCACTGGTTGTGATTGACAGCAGAAGGAAGCCATAGCTGTGTCTGAGCCAATGAGGAGATAGAAAGCTGAGAGAGCCTCGGCTCTAGTGCACATTGCTAGATCAAGATCGGGCTCAGGTAAGTATAAGGGGGGTGGGGGGGGGGGAGGTCTGGGAAGGATACAGTTTGCAGAAGGTTTTTTTTTTTTACCTAATGCATAGAATTAATTAAAGTGTTACTAAACACAACCGTAAAATCAGTCTGTATATGCAGTAAAGCATGCTTTTTATACTCGCTGTAATACCTAAGGGGTTAATCCTCTGCATTGTGTAAAAAGGCTGTTTGATCCTGTCTCCTCCCCTTCTTCCACTGTCCCCAAACTATCTTCTGATAGAACAGAGCCTTGGGGGCAACATGCACATGCTCAGATTGGTGTGTATTGCTAGAGAGATGTTTTTTCTTTGCATGTGATCAGCACAGGGCCAATCAGCACTGTCAAGACAGAGGGTCAAGGGTCCTGCAACCTCATAGGACAAGAAGAAAGGTAACAGCGCTCTCTGCAGGGACAACTCAATCCATACACCAGGTCCACTCACAGGTGCTGAGGCTCGATGTGTCCCAACACACTCCAATGCAACAGTAATAAGGAGAGCCGGCAAAACTGTAATCCTTGAAGTGTCGTTTATTGGTACAACAGAGTGACAATAAAACAATAAATCTGACGCGTTAAGGCAATAGCCTTAGTCGTAGCTGAAGCTGAAGCTTTAACCAGACACTAATAGAAGTCACAAGACCGCTATATACTGCTGATAAAAGGTATTTAGCAGTTTATATTTACTAAAACTATTACATTTCCATGTTCTGTATACTGTGGGAGACCAGATATAGTGGTGCAGGGTCCTGTGTTTAGTAACACTTTGGCCCCTTTCACACTGGGGCGGGGACGGTGGCAGCGGTAAAGCGGCGCTATTGTAAGCGGTGCTTACAATAGTTAAAAACCACCGCAAAGCGCCTCTGCAGAGGCGCTTTACCGGCGGTATAGCCGCGCTGTCCCATTGATTTCACCGCTCTGAAGATGCTGCTAGCAGGACTTTTTTTCCCGTCCTGCTAGCGCACCGCTCTGACAGCAGCGGCTGTTTCGGGTTGGTTTACAGGCGCTATTATAAGAGCAATAGCGCCTGCAAACCGCTCCAGTGTGAAAGGGGCCTTTAACCTCCCTGGCGGTATGATTCTTTCGGATTTTAGGTGCTGAAAGCGGTACAATTATTCGGCATGGAAATTTGGCGTTTTATATTGTAGGTCTGTAAATCTTAACAATAACGCACTTAAATCTGTCCAAACAAGAGTCTAGTAGATATCCCGGGTATGATAAAGTTTGAAACACAAAAACATAAATTATAATATAATAAATAAAAATAAATAATTAAAAAAAATAAAAATAAATAGTAATAAAATAAATTTCCCCACGATTCACTATCGCTCAATTCTGCAAGTGTTCTAATTTACTATCACTGTTTTCTAGCTGGTCTAAAGCCACTTTTGATGTAAAGGGACACTTTTTGGTTGCTATGGACAATCTCCAGTTTCCAGGCAGAAAGAACAGTGTATATCATGTAAAACTGCATGCAGGGCATGGGCCAAAGCACTGGGGACAAAAGGGATGTGAAATCATTTCATACAGCACTGTAATCTGTAAGATTACAGTACTGTATGTGTTATGATTTTTACTTTTTTTTTAATTTGCCGCCAGGCTCCGCCCCCGTGCGTCGCGACGCTCGCAGGGAACGGAGCCTGGCACAGAGAGGCTTCGGAGGAGAAAACAGCCCGCGGACACTGCGGGGGACATCGCAGGATCCTGGGGACAAGGTAAGTAAGGAGGCACCAGGATCCTGCAATGTAATCCCGAGTATGGCTCGGGGTTACCGCTAATGGTGCTGAATTTTAACCCCGAGCCACACTCGGGAAAACCGCCAGGAAGGCTACGGTAAAACATCTTCTGCCTTTAGAACCACTTTAAATAATGGTATTGTTTTCTTGTGACCCTTGAAGTGTATATAATGTAATATTTTTCTGTTAATGCTGTGCCTTTTGAAGATTGTTATATGTATGTAGCACTTACCTCAGAAAAAACGCTATTTTCTCGGGTCCTCTGTTTCCAGAACCCACAACCCTGTAAGCACCACCACGCTCTCTGACACACCCATACTGACGATGGGATTGTGATTTATTGTACCTATACATATATGCAGCAAGCAGAGAAATGGAAATGGCAATAACCCCTTAAACCAGTGGTTCTCAACCTGGGGGTCGAACGACGATTTGCCAGGGGTCACCGAATCTTGGGCTGTTCCCAAAGCCTGCACCGCTCTCCCAGACTTTTTGTGGCCGCCCAGCAGGGCTGTCCCTTGAGTTTGTGGCCGCCCAGCTGGGCTGTTCCTGGAGCCCGCGGCCACCCACTCAACCTCTTTGCAGCTGACCATTTAGTTCACGGCATGGAGGTCAGCTGACTGGTGAGGAATGTGAAGTGGGAGGGGCTGGAGACCCTATCTCCTGATTTCGGCATAGGTGTCACTGCTGTGAGACACCACAGAGCTTGAGACGCAGTGAAGCCGTAAACACAGTGAGTAACACTACCTGTGATTATAGTTGCCATTAAAAGTCCTCACTACAGTTCAGATCAGCAGATGACCTTGATCAAGAGCACCTAAGTTGGCTGATCAGAACTCCCCCCCAGCACTGCCACTGATCCCAACTTCCCGCCAGCACTGCCACTCATCCCAACTTCCCGCCAACACTGCCACTCATCCCATTCCCTCCACCCCCACCAAGGAGTAAGAAAAGGAATAAAAATAGAGAACACATGGAAGGGAGAGGAAAAGAGGGGGAGGAACAAAGAAAAAGGGAGAGAAAGAACAAGAAAGGCGACTAGAGAGAGGGATGGGGGGAAAAAAACAAAACAAGAAATTAGGATAGAGAGAGGTAAAAGGGAAAGAAAGGAGAACAAAGAGAGAGTGGTACATCCCAAAATGTACCACAAGGGGTTTTAATACTGTACGAGTGGAAGGGACTCAGGAAGCACTAAATGTCGGTGGGTTAGGGGCGCAAATTACTTGTCTTGCCTTGGGTGCCGACAACCCACGCTACAAAAATAATTTTACTGTTAGGGGTCCCCACAACTTGGGAAATTTTATCAAGTGGTCACGGCACTAGTAAGGTTGAGAACCACTGCCCTAAACGGATGTAGTGCTACCCCAGAAGGAGCTGCTAAAAATTTGCCCAGGTTCATTTTCCCAGCAATTGCCTCTCAGCCAGGCACAAAGTAACAGTCAGTCTTTGGCTCAATAAGCAGTCAAGGGGTGATCTTTTTGATGTTTTTATTTTTGAGGTAACTTGGATAGGGTTGGGTAATTGAGTGGCATAGTCCAAAAAGAACTATACACAAAGTGAGGACAGTAAAGTTCCTTCTGTAGAACAGTAAACAAAGTCCCTGTAAAAGCAGACTGTGGACTTGGCTTTGTAGTAGTAGTAACTAAAGGCACCGAAGCCTCCTTTTTTGAGCAATTAGAGCAGACTCACTTTAAAAATAATTAGATTGAGCTCTTCAGGACACCAGCGGATGTCCCCTTTACACACACACACACAGCTGACTCTCTAGCACTAGAGGGGTGACAGCAGCCCACGGTCTTTAAGATCTCTCACAGCAGTCTGTACTCACAAAATGTCTTTGGTTTAACTTTTTCCCGTGATACCAGACTAGATCTTCAGACGATGGCCCTTCAGTCAGCTCACTGTAACTTCAGCAACACAGGCCCTTAGGCCACCCACCTGAGGCCTCAGCAGTCAGCACATCGCAAGCACATGACAGGATAGCCTAAGGGGGTAAGCAACCCCCCCTTAGGCTGTGGTCCTCTGATACAGGAGAAAACCTGGAAACTCTGTGTCTCAGAGTATTTATACAGACTCCTTTCACCCACCTGGGCCAGCCTCCCATGGATTAGCCAGGGCTGTATAAATATGCATGCTGCCCATTTGCTTTGCTCCACAGCTATTTTCCATGGAGATCCACAGTTCTCAAGAAAGCAGAGGGAGCATTCAAACCTGCAGTAGGTGAAACACTGAACAGACCATAACAATCAATATAGCTTCACTGATTACAGTGAGCAACCATAAATTTGCCTAACAACAAAATGGCAGCTCCAATGGATACAGTGAGCCAGAACTAAATTTACCTAATCCTACCACTTATCTGGGAGGGTGCTACACAAATATATAAAACAAATGAGAAATGCAGTTGGCTATCAAATATATATGAATAGTAGCAATTGGGGTATACAGTGGTAAGGCAATGGTCCAGAGAATGACCCTAAACTCTATACTAGGGAGGGTCCTGCCTAAAGGACAATATTATATTAACAGGCTGTCAGTCGGCATTAAACTCTTTCCCTGCTAGCCAGCACATGGAGGCTCAAACTTGACATTGGAGAACTCAAGATAAGTTCCTCCAAACCCAAGTATAGGTGCCTGTACTATGTCCCAAGCAAAAGTTACTGTTCCTCTTTCATGGGGTGCAGTAGGTTTTGGCCAGCTGCCTCACACTCCTGGGGTAACAGCTGGTCTCCCTCTGTTCTCCTGGGGTGGCTCAGTTAAGTCAAGGGCAGCTTTCCCCCCACCAATTAGTCAACAGTACCAGTCAGCGAAAGCGGCAACAATGGTGTCCTCATGTACCAGGAGATGTTCGCTACTCTGGCTCCCTGCATCCTTGATGCAATGGAAAACATTCTGTTAACATCCTGAAGCACTGTCTCACTACAACAATGTCCTCCACCTCTGCCTGGTGCTCAGGAACAGACTTTACTTTTCTTCTCTACAGAGCTCTGGCAATGCTTGGATATGTAGTCCCTCCTCCAATCTGAAAACAAAGGCTCAGTCTATCTGGAAACTACATCTCCCAAGTCATAATTGCTCTCATCAAGCTCTGTCCTTCCCACAATCCACAGCAGTATCCACAGAGGAAGCATATCCCTTTTGCTCTGTGTCCTTCTTCAGCCAATCACAATCTGCCCAGCATACATAGTGACTAACCTAAAAGGGTCACCCCCAGAATTGAAGACACTCAGTAGTTGAACTTTCATGGTCTTCCCCAAAATGGTCACTGCAGCTCAGCATTGCTGGCAATACATTTAACCTTCCTTGTGCCACAGGTAAGGGACAAAGCTTTCAAACAGGGAAAACATTTGTAACTTCTGCAAACCTAATTACATGTATTGCATTGTGTTTAGGCCATTAGGAGAAATCCAAGAAAGACTCATCTGAGCAGAAATTCTATTGATTGGTTTTATTTTATTACAGGTACTTATATTGAATATTATAGTTGATTACTACAGTTTCCATAGCCACAGTTCACAAAACCACTACTTGGGCATCTTTGCTTGCTGTTGTGCCCTTACGGCCACAATTTCAGTAACTGAAAAGTGTCTGGCGTCAATCCTACCGTCACTAAACCAGAGGCCCGGTGCTAGTTGCTAGGGGTACAACAACAAACATTGGAAGACGATGTTCAGGCTCAGAAAGCTATTTGGCTGGACTGGTGTGTGTACAATAGCTTCCAGTTAGAATCAACGGTACAAGAAGCAGCCCATGGGATTGATGTCAGTGGAAATCCCAGATATGACTGCTAGTGTTAGTTCCCAAAAAACACCTTGCAATGAATGCAAAGTAGGATCTGTGAGAACCCAAACATCACTGACAAAAAGTACACTTGCCTCAATTATTTCCTTTGTGACTGGTGCATACAATACATTTTATATATATATATATATATATATATATATATATATATATATGATAAATAGAGACAGCACAAAGTATGTAGCCAAAAGACGTGTCTCTGCCACAGCCCCAGTTACATAGACCACAGAGATCTAATATATGGTAAATGATTAGCTAAACCACACACGTGATTTTTTTACCTCTATTATTCCTTTGTATTGGGTATTTTCCAAAACAACAAATGCAGTAAGATAGAGGTTGGTTAAAAAGTTTAGTACAGCATAACAGTATACAGTAGGTAGTAAAATAGTGCATTATGTATTCAGATGTACACATCAGAACAAAAAGAGGTACAATTAGGGCTGCACAAGAGACAGAGAAATGTGGCCTACAAGAAGAACAAGGGACAGTGCCTCCAGATGAGGGACAGTTGGGAGCTATAACGAGAAATAGTGAGATATACAGTGGATATAAAAAGTCTACGCACCCCTGTTAAAATGTCAGGTTTCTGTGATTTAAAAAAATGAGACAAAGATAAATCATTGCAGAACTCTTTCCACCTTTAATGTGACCTATAAACTGAATTTAAAAAGAAAATGAAATCTTTTAGGGGGGGGGGACAAAAAAAAGAAAATAATGTGGTAGCATAACTGTGCACAACCTCTTATAACTGGGGATGTAGCTGTGTTCAGAATTAAGCAATCGCATTCAAACTTGTGTTAAATATGAGTCAGTGCACACCTGCCATCATTTAAAGTGCCTCTGATTAACCCCAAATAAAGTTCAGCTGTTCTAGTAGGTCTTTCCTAACATTTTCTTATTCGCATCCTACAACAAAAGCCATCATCCGCAGAGAGCTTCCAAAGCATCAGAGGGATCTCATTGTTAAAAGGTATCAGTCAGGAGAAGGGTACAAAAGAATTTCCAAGGCATTAGATATACCATGGAACACAGTGAAGACAACCATCATCAAGTATAGAAAATATGGCACAACAGTGACATTACCAAGAACTGGACGTCCCTCAAAAATTGATGAAAAGACGAGGACAAAACTGGTCAGGGAGGCTGCCAAGAGGCCTACAGAAACATTAAAGGAGCTGCAGGAATATCTGGCAAGTACTGGCTGTGTGGTACATGTGACAACACTTTCCCATATTCTTCACATGTCTGAGCTATGGGGTAGAGTGGCAAGACGGAAGCCTTTTCTTACAAAGAAAAACATCCAAGCCCGGCTAAAATTAGCAAAAACACATATGAAGTCTCCCAAAAGTATGTGGGAAAATGTTATATTGTCTGATGAAACCAAGTTTGAACTTTTTGGTCATGATTCCAAAAGATATGTCTGGCCCAAAAACAACACTGCACAAAAATCTGTGTTAGTGTAGCACATCTCCTTTGCCAAGATAATCCATCTACCTCATGACTGCTGAGGTGCAATAAGCCCAGGTCCCATCCGACTTACATGACCACTTAACATACCTTACCCCTTCTTCCCATCCAATAAAAAACCACATACAACCATTAACGTTGGAAAGGGCAAGGCCACAGCTTTATTTTAACTCAAACATACAGCAGATATTTAAACCGTGCCAGTCACAGTTGCACTGTGAGCACTCAAAAATACAAAAATAAAAGGGAGATGAAGGAGGGGCCTGTCCTTACCATAAGTGCCGGACCGGCCGTTAATCTCCCAATTACCAACAGTGCATAAAAAAGGTTGCATATTTGCTGGCAAGGTCACCAAAACCGCAACACGCTGTGACATACCATACATTAGGGCGGGAGGGTGGGCAGCTCTTCCATGCTTCCGTCCGAAAAGGACCATAATCCCCTGGGGTGACGAACTCCTGAGCTCAGGCCCAACCCTTTGTCCCCCCTGTGCCAATCCTGGGATAGCCAAAAATTACTTTAACTCCTCCCTGGCCATGCCCCCATCAGTCAGGGCTCTCTTTCCCTAGAAGGCTCAAGAGGCCTTCATGACTGCTGAGGTGCAATAAGCCCAGGTCCCATCCGACTTACATGACCACTTAACATACCTTACCCCTTCTTCCCATCCAATAAAAAACCACATACAACCATTAACGTTGGAAAGGGCAAGGCCACAGCTTTATTTTAACTCAAACATACAGCAGATATTTAAACCGTGCCAGTCACAGTTGCACTGTGAGCACTCAAAAATACAAAAATAAAAGGGAGATGAAGGAGGGGCCTGTCCTTACCATAAGTGCCGGACCGGCCGTTAATCTCCCAATTACCAACAGTGCATAAAAAAGGTTGCATATTTGCTGGCAAGGTCACCAAAACCGCCACCAGCCAGTCAGTGAACTACTGACGGGCGCCCCACCGCAGCCAGCGCTTGCTCCACCCCCCTCTGAAGTCCCCGGTTGAAAATGTCCATGCCAATCTCATTGAGATGAACACCATCTCTCCTCAGCAAGTCCGTGTTGTTCCCTTCCAGATCTCGGTGACGGACCACAACCCCCCCGATTCTCCGTACAAATTTGGACACTTGCGCATTGACCTTTCTACGGAAATTCTCCAAACAGGGGCCCGGGACTTCCCTTGCCCAAATTGAGCGAGGGACAATTTCTGACCAGACCAAAGTCAGGCTGGTGAACATTGCAAGGCACTGAGCAATGTCGCCCTTCATAGCGGCAATTAGATCCACAGACCGGGTGTAACCAACATCATTTCCGCCGGCGTGGACCACGAGGATGACGTGACCAGACACCCGGGCACGGAGCTGCCAACATTCCGTCAGGACCTGATGCCAACGCAACCCGCGCAGGCCCAGCCAGCGGATTCTTGCCACTTCGGATGAAAGTCCCAGATTTGTTCCATAACTGCGAATCTCAGCCCGACGGGCAGCCCAGAAAACCAAGGAATCACCCAGTATCCATATCTGAGCCGGGGAAAAATCTGAAATTTAACACAAAAGGTGATTGCGAACATACAGCGAGAAACGAGACGACTCCCATCTCCCCAGTCGCTGAAGTTCCGTATCAGAAAATCCCAAACCGGAAGCTGCAGTAGCAGCGCCTATGCGAAACGAATGAGTGGAGAAGTCGCCCGCAGGTAAGCCTAAGGCCTTTAGGCAAAAACGAAAAACCCTCAAAATTGAAACCGGCTCAGCGAGGATGAGTCGGCATGCACAAAAAAGGTGGGGGATGGAGGGCGTGCGGAAACAAACGGAAAAGCCAATGAAACCGGGCAAAACGGACCGCCACAGTGGTGAAGCACCACTCGGCGACCCCTGCCAAAACTGTCGGTCTTGGATGAGCGCAACAAAACTGTGACGCTGCGCTCAGCCAAGGAAACGTCCTCCGATCTAATACCCCCGGGGGACGACCTAGATTTTGAAACCAATTCCCCGATGCGAAAAGCCCCAAAAAACGCCCACGAAAAAGCGACCCGAAAAAGCAATGTCTCGAACTCGGATGAGCACACCTCCGGCAACATGGCTAGAATTTTGGATAATATATGAAGGGAAATCGGGCGCCTGGAATCGGGAAGGTGTGTGATGCGTTTCCAGCCTCGCAATATCCGACGTACCGGAAAAGCTTTTGTGACATCTTCCCACCCCAGGAGTTGGAACCAAAAAAGATAGGGCTGACATGGCAGAGGATACGGTGGAACCTGACACGCCCTTTTCTTGTAACTGGACCAGGTAAGCAAATAAAATCAGACGTCTATCATCCGGAGAGAAAACAGAGAAATCACCGCCCGACGCCTGGAACCACTCGTGCCAGACCCGACAATAAGACGCCCACGTCCGCGGAGAAAGCGACGACCGAAGCAGCTCTAACAATCCCCGGAAACGAGGTTCCATAAGTGGGCCGGACAAGGGAGGCCCTCCAGCGAAGCCGACGGAGCCAAGGAGCGAAAACGAGGAAACTGTTGGCGGGAAAGAGCATCAGCAATGTCGTTAGACACTCCCGGAACGTGTTTTGCCTTAATAAAAATATTAAAATGCAAACATCTTAAAACTAAAAAACGCAACAGCGAAACCACCGGAGGGGAACTGGCCGATTGCTTGTTCACTACCTGCACTACACTCATATTGTCCGACCAGAAGATCACCTGATGGTTGCGCAACTGTTCACCCCAAAGCTCCACCGCTACAATGATCGGAAAGAGCTCCAAAAGAGTGAGATTGCGCAACAAGTCCATGCGGGCCCATAAGGCCGGCCAACATTCTGCAGACCACTCACCCCGAAAGAAAGCACCGAAACCACAGGAGCCTGCCGCATCAGTGTACAGCTCCAGCTGTGAGTTCGGTACCTCCTCCCGCAACCAACACGACTGTCCGTTGTACGACTGCAAAAAAGTTAGCCAAATACCCAGATCAGCCCGCATGGGCTTGGTAATCCGAATGTAGTGGTGAGGGGCCGTAACCCCCTTTGTGGCCCAGGATAAGCGCCTGCAAAATGCTCTCCCCATACGTATGACCCTACAGGCGAATACCAAGTGTCCCAACAAAGATTGTAGCTGTTTTAGCTGCAGTTTCTTTGACCCTTTCGCCAAACGGACCAAGGATAGAAGCTTGGTTAGCTTCTCCCTCGGCAGACGAAAGACCATGTCCACTGTATCGATCTCGATTCCCAGAAAAGACAATACCGTAACCGGACCCTCGGTTTTTTCCGCAGACAGTGGGACGGCAAAGCGCCGACACACCTCCTGAAAAACAGAAAGCAGGCATTGACACTGCGCACTGTCCGCGGGGCCCACGAAAAGGAAATCGTGCAGCAGGGACTGAAAACAAGCCTCCTGGGTGACCACCCATTCAAGGAAGCTACTGAACAACTCAAAGAAATAACATGAAATGGCGCAGCCCATAGGCAGGCACATATCGAAGAAATAGCTTCCTTGAAAGTAGCAACCCAGGAGATGGAAACAGTCCGGGTGAACCGGAAGAAGGCGAAAAGCGGACTCAATGTCCGCTTTAGCCAACAACGCGGACCGCCCTGCAGCCCTAACGAGGAGAAGAGCCTTGTCAAACGACGCGTAGTGTACCCGAGATTCCTCGCGATCAATCCCGTCGTTAACCGAGGAGCCAGAAGGGTAGGATAAGTGATGAATTAAACGAAATTTACCACTCGCCTTTTTTGGGACCACCCCGAGTGGGGACACCCGCAGGTTGTGAAATGGGGGAAGATCAAAGGGGCCCGCCATGCGCCCCAGTTCCAGCTCCTTTTTGAGCTTATCCGCCACTACCGACTCGAACTCTATAGCTGATTTTAAATTGGAGGACATGGTAGGGGCATCCGACGGGAAAAAGGGGATCCAGAAACCCCTATCAAGGCCATCCTTAAGGATCAGGGCCTCCCTATGAAGGGGGTACCGGTCTAGCCAGGGAAGCATCCCGGAGACGTTCACCGGCGTCCTCCGGCTTAGAAAGGCCAGTCTTGGCCCCCGCTCTGGGAAGCGTCTGCTTTCCCTTTCTAAAACATCGGCTGGCGGGGTGGGCACCCCCGCAGCTGGAGCACTCGTGCCTGAAACGACAGGCAGAGTACCATTTACAGTGGCTTTCGTTGAATAGCCAGCAGACACCCTTTTTGGACGCGGTCGACGCTCCGGACTGAGGAGCGCCGACCGTGGACTGAAAGGACGAAGGCCTGTGGGGGCACATAAGCAGCAACCACAGGCTACCATCCTGACAGTCAAAGCGCAGCTCTTTTCGCGCCGCCATCTTCTGCCGAAATTGGGTGTCATACTGGAACCAACACTGCCCCCCGTAAACCTTATACGCCCCCCAAATGAGGTCCAGATAACAGAATAATGAAGCCGCCAATTCCGGGAAACGCTCGCAGAGCACTCCCGCATAGGCACAGAAACCCTGCAGCCAGTTCCCGAAAGTTCTAGGAAGCTGTTTTAATTTATCGCCCTGCGCCACGACGTCTACCCGCCGAGATTTGTCAATCGTTTCCCTATCCGGTGGCACTAGCGCCATAAAATCGACGAATTCACGACGCCAAATCCTCTCCTTCGTCTCCTCCGGTATATGGGTACCAGTGGGCGCCACTGCCCATAAGGCCCCCCCTGGAGAGAAGGTAGGATGTGGCGACGCGCCCGAAACCCCCATGCTGGATAGGACCGATTTGACCACCGATGCTATGCGGTCTTCAGGACCCGATACGGAATCATCAGCTGACCTACCCCAAATCAATTCACAATCATACTCACTGATCCTGGGGGGCATCATCGATGATCGATCGACCTCGTCTTCCGGCACGCCTCTGGAGGACTGAAGGCTGATGCGGCCAGCACCGTGAGGATTCACGTGGCCGTGTGCGTTCGGGCCGTCCCGGCCTACGGAGAGATCCAAGGGCGGAGATCCCGCCACCAACTCGGAAGAGTCCCCTTGGCCGGGTGCAGCGACTGTGCAGGTGCAGGAGCGTCTGTGAACTCTGGCCGGCTGACCCGGGGCGGAAGGTGCCGCCAGCCCGGGTCCGGAGCTCGAGTCTCCCGCCCAGCCGGGCGCTGGGAGACTGGCGCGACCCGCCTGGTTTTGCATGTGGTGGGGGGTAAGCCCCTGTGATGTGGGGGGAGTCACTCGCACACCCTCCGCCCAACTGGGCGCAGGAGGGCGGCCGTAAGCACGGGGTGGAGGGGGAACGAAAACCGTAAAGGGCGATAAGCCCGCACCCGCCCTGGTGGGCGCAGAGGGGGCACCCCTTACCCGTGAAGCGGTGTGGCGTGGCCCAGCCTGGGAATGGAGCCCGTCCCCCGCCCGGACGGGCGCAGAGGGGGACCTGGACCGCAAACAGCCCACTCCAGAGTGCCCAGGGGCCAGTGGAGACCCCGGCCAGGAGGGCCCAGAGGGATCTAGCAGCGGCCAAACCGCATCAGGGGAGGCATTACCCCCCACCCAGCCGGGTGCTGAGGGGATCAAACGCTGCGGATCCCCCTGGCTAGCACAGCCGTGGGCCAGCTGATACCCCGCCCAGGAGGGCGCAGGGGGGTACCACCCATGTCTCTCTAATGCCCTGGGGTCATTGGCGGCGTTATTACCCCCCACCCACATGGGCGCAGGGGGGTGCCAGTCACACTCACAGTGTGACATATCTGTGGCCAGTTCAAAAGCTCCCGCCCGTCTGGGCGCAGGGAGTGAACTGGCCACCAGGGGGAGCTCCGAAGCGCAGCCGACGCCACTTGCGGAGGGATCCGCCGCCTGCTGGGACGCATATGCAGGCGAACGGATTCGATCCCCGACCGCCGCTCTCCTGGAGGAAAGCCTAGCCGAGGCACGGACCGGACGCCCGCCCGCCGCCCCCCCGCCTGCCGGGGGGGCGGAGACAGGTACCACAGCACAAGAGGCCGGGGGATGGAGCGCTGCGGCTCCAGCCCGGCCTCGTGCCCTGCAGTGGGAAGGGGAAGGGGAAGGGGGGGCCGCCGCCGAGCGGGGACTGCGCGACCTAGGCTGCCGAGGGGGTGGGGGCGCAGACCGACGTGGAGAGGGAGAGGGAGAACGCCGAGGGGGGGCACGCCTAGAGCGGGCGGCCGACCCCCGCTTCTTCAGCAGTGAAGACCCGGTCGTTGGAGCAGGAGACGAGGGGAGGGGGAGAGAAGGAGGGGGGCAGTAAGAGGCAGCAGAAGGAGTGGGGCTGAGGCGGGAAGGCGGGCGGGCACGTCTGCGGGCCCTGTGTCCCGCTATCTCAGGGGGGGGGACAGGGGAAGGGGCAGCGGAAGGTGCAGGAGAAGGCACCCCAGGGGATAGGAGGGCAAAGAGCCAGTCAGCCTGACCTCTGAGAGCCAGTTCACGGACCTTAGCCAGGAGGTGGTCCGTGTCCATGGCTGGAGCCACAGGGTCAGGTCCGAGCTCTTCCATGCTTCCGTCCGAAAAGGACCATAATCCCCTGGGGTGACGAACTCCTGAGCTCAGGCCCAACCCTTTGTCCCCCCTGTGCCAATCCTGGGATAGCCAAAAATTACTTTAACTCCTCCCTGGCCATGCCCCCATCAGTCAGGGCTCTCTTTCCCTAGAAGGCTCAAGAGGCCTTCACAGGTGTGGCACATCAAGATGCTGATTAGACAGCATGCTTTTTGCTCAGGTGTACCTTATGCTGGCCACAATAAAAGGCCACTCTAAAATGTGCAGTTTTATCACACAGCACAATGCCACAGATGTTGCAAGTTTTGAGGGAGCGTGCAATTGGCATGCTGTTTGCAGGAAGTCCACCAGAGCTGTTGCCCTTGAATTGAATGTTCATTTCTCTACCATAAGCCGTCTCCAAAGGCATTTCAGACAATTTGGCCTCAGAACCGCAGACCACATTTAACCACACCAGCCCAGGACCTCCACATCTAGCATCTTCACCTCCAAGATCGTCTGAGACCAGCCACCCAGACAGATGCTGCAACAATCGGTTTACATAACCAAAGAATTTCTGTACAAACTGTCAGAAACCATCTCAGGGAAGCTCATCTGCATGCTGCTTCCTCATCGGGGTCTCTCGACCTGACTGCAGTTCGTCGTCGTAACCGACTTGAGTGGGCAAATGTTCACATTCAATGGCATCTGGCACTTTGGAGAGGTGTTCTCTTCACAGATGAATCCTGTACAGGGCAGATGGCAGACAGCGTGTATGGCATTGTGTGGGTGAGTGGTTTGCTGATGTCAACGTTGTGAATCGAGTGACCCATGGTGGCGGTGGGATTATGGTATGGGCAGGCGTATGCTATGGACAATAAACACAGGTGCATTTTATTGATGGCATTTTGAATGCACAGAAATACTGTGACGAGATCCTGAGGCCAGTTGTTGTGCCATTCATCCACGGCCATCACCTCATGTTACAGCATGATAATGCACGGCCCCATGTTGCGAGGATCTGCACACAATTCCTGGAAGCTGAAAATATCCCAGTTCTTGCATGGCCAGCATACTCACCGAACATGTCACCCATTAAGCATGTTTGGGATGCTTTGGATCGGCATATACGACAGCGTGTTCCAGTTCCTGACAATATCCAGCAACTTCACACAGCCATTGAAGAGGAATGGACCAACATTCCACAGGCCACAATCACCAACCTGATCAACTATATGCGAAGGAGATGTGCTGCACTGCGTGAGGCAAATGGTGGTCAAACCAGATACTGACTGTTTTTTGGACCCCCCCATACAGTAAAACTGCACATTTTAGAGTGGCCTTTTATTGTGGCCAGCCTAAGGCACACCTGTGCAATAATCATGCTGTCTAATCAGCATCTTGATATGCCACATCTGTGAGGTAGATGGATTATCTTGGCAAAGGAGAAATGCTCACTAACACAGATTTATACAGATTTGTGAACAATATTTGAGAGAATTAGGCCTTTTGTGTACATAGAGAAAGTCATAGATCTTTGAGTTCAGCTCATGATAAATAGGGGCAAACACAAAAGTTTTGCATTTATAATTTTGCTCAGTGTATATAAATGTTGATAGATGTCAACTGACCAATAGTGTCTAATGTTATCTAAAAATGAACATGCATTTTCTAGTTCTGGTTGGATTCGGGAACAGTGAGAACCTCCACCTGTTTTTTTGCAGTCTTTGTGGCCATTTTGGCATTTTGGTAACTTTACCTCACTTCCTGTATCCGGTCACTAGAACAGCAAGTGCAAAGAATCTCTCTAATAGGGAAACAAACAGTACTAAATGCTGGTTTTGATTTGCTTTTTTTGTTAGTAGGGGAAAGTGGGGGATATTTACTAAAACTGATGCATTCAGAATCTGGTGCAGCTGTGTATGATAGCCAATCAGCTTCTAACTTCAGCTTGTTCAATTAAGCCTTAACAATAAAACCTGGAAGCTGATTGACTACTGCAGCTGATTTTTAGTAAATAAACACCTTTGGGATGAATTCCCAGAAGAGTTGAAGTTGTTATAGCTGCAAAGGGTGGGCCAACTCATTATTGAACCCTACGGACTGAGACTGGGATGAATATAGTGTATGTTTGAACAACACTCCAGGTACAATCATGAATAAGGGATACAGTGGTGTCACCCCCCCCCCCCCCCCCCCGCCGAGGCTTCTGAATGACCATCAAAGGAGCAGCAACACATTGAAAGGGCATCAGCTCTGTCCACTCTGCCCTCTCCTTCTGCCAGCATACAGTATATGCATGTTATCAGAGGACTAATGTGTGCAGGGATGACAAAAGGCTGATATCAACACATTCAGGTAATAATGCTTACTGTATGTAAAACGTGATTAAATATTTAAACACAATACATTCAATAATTTCAGAAATACATGAATGCTTTAAAAATTGCTGACAGGGATTTAGAAAACCTGGTATCGTGTCCTATATTTAAAATGTACAATAGTTATTTTTAAACACAAAAATGTATTTGGCATGCTTTATGGAAAGTTATGCAATACATGATCTGTACTGACATAGAAGAACCATTCAAAAGACATACCATAGTTTTCTTCAAATCACACACTGCTATTTTAATAAAAGCAAGATGCGAAGTTGAGTTTACTTAGGACTCTGAGAACACCTTAGCATTTAGAGTATATTTTTAGCAACCTAAGAAGGCAAAGGTAATATATAACAACTTATCTATCCTTAGATGTGGTGGTTGCTTTAGTTCTCTTTTTTCTCTTTATTCTCAAATTGTGATCCCTCTAGTACAACCATTCTCAACCAGGGTTCTGTGGAGGGGTTCCTCCAGAGGTTGCTAGGGGTTCCTTGAGCTGTGGCTAATGAAGCACCATTTTGATGGTGCCTACAGAGTTCAAGGTTCAGCATCACTTAGCAAAGCCAGCAGCATGACACAAAATATATTTTTAGCTGTCTTTAAGGATGGCATTCTGAGTACCATTTTAAGGGGAACATTCTTCCTATTGACCACCAGTATAAGGGGCATTGTTCTATTGACCCCCGATGAATTGGTTTAAGTAAGAGTTCCTCGAGAACTGAAATTTATTTTTGGGGTTCCTCTAGGGTTAAAAGTCTGAGAAAGCCTGCTCTAGTAACACATTTCCTGTCCTAGGGTGACAACTGATACCATACTGTATCAGAACAACAGAAACTGGACTGGACTATTAAAACCTATCTCTCTCCTCTTCTCCATAATATAGAAGGCAGGGTTCTATAGTCCTCAGAACAATGTGGGTTCATTCCCACCACATGTGGGGAGACTGTGTTGGGCATCTATTTCTATTCCAGAGCAGTTCCACTGCATGACAAGGCAAAATGCATTGTCTCCCCGGCTGTCCAGTTTACACCACTGCATTGCGGTGTGTGCCCAAGAAAAGTATAGCATGCAGTACTTTTTTTTAAGCGCAGTTCTCCCAGTGGTCACATGATCAGGCAGACCTTTCCGCACCCAGTCAAGTTAAAGGGACAATGGGGCTGGGGGGGAAGGGGTCAAGATAAAAAATAATTCCTACTGGAAAGAGAACCAGTGACATATTTAGGGGGTAAAGCCAACCGTGGGATGCTCAAATACTGCACCCATCTCTGTATCTGCACATTAATGCTATGCACTTGCAAAGCCACAGGTCAAGTTGCCCATGAGTTTGCAGGAGAACCTATGTTGCGGTAAGGCACCAGCTGTCAGACCCCATATGCAGAGTGGCACAGTGCTGTCCTAGACTTCTAATGGGCTGTAATCTTACATAACACTCTGGGCCAGCTGCCAGGCTCTGTTCTGCACCTGCAATCTGGTGAGTTTTTGAATAGAGGAATGGAGGGGGTAGGTATTTTTGCTGGTGAAGGGTGACACCTTTGCTAGGGGAAGGGGAGTTGCTGTGTTAGGGTTGGATTTATTTTAGGGGGGGTGCAGGGGGAGATTTTTTTCTGGGTGGCTTATGCTTGGAGGAGGGTGGGGTTTTGGCTTAGGTTAAGGAATTTTTTCCTTCAGGGTGGCAGGATTGGTGTTGGGGGAATTGCAAGTTTATTTTCCCAATTGTGCATTTGTTGTCCGCATGCTTTCACAATCTTTGGTTGCTAGCATATTGTAATGATTGCCCATTGCTTGCCTTTGTATTGTCATGTTTGCTCATTTGCTGCCTAAATATTTTAACAGTTGACAATTTTTTGCCTGTGTTTTGGAAATGATTACCCATCTGTGGCTCATGTATTGTCAGAACTGCCATACTTTACCTACATGTAGTAATATCACTACTGTTTAGTCTAACATAGTTTAGTACCCTATAAGCTTATTACTATTGGCGTATGGCATTATTATCCACATCTTTCGTCACGACGAAATAATTAAACCTATGAATTTTATTTGTATTCATTTTTTTTACTAGTATGATTATATAGGTGTAGCAATAACTCTCGATGGAGCTGCTGGTTTAAGCGGGCTTGTTACCTTCACTCTCCTTCCCTCTGTTTTACCGGCACCGGGTCTAGGGTTCCGTTGAGTTTACCTCTGGACGATACACGCAGCAACACTTGAGTACGTTTTCAATGCTTTATTAAACAATTTACTAAGGAAGTAGCAGGAAAGAGGCAGAAGGAAAACTGCAGAAGAAACTCAAATATCTTCTTGTAAGATTCTTGACAAATGTCCTGGTAGAATTTGGATATTACAATAGAATGCGCTCCCCTCGTGGGACACACTCTTTGCTCGCCTGGATAGGCCTCTCTCACTTGCCTAGCAGCCAGTACGTAGCACGAACAAAAGTCTCTGCCACAGACTTGTTTGGGATAAACCTGTACGATCCTCTGCCACAGGATGTATTGGTCTTTCTGCAATGAACGTCAGTCACAGTGCTTGAACCTTTAAGCCAACCCGGCAACACTATGCTGTATAGTTACTTTAGGATACGTCCTCCAACCGAGTCACCAGGCCCCTCTATAGACCAGCACGCTGCGTGATCCTTCCATGACGGGTCCTCCCCTGGGATCTCCTCGGTTGTCCAGCTTCTTCACTCTGGATAGACAGCTCAGGACCATTCCGCGGCCACTGTGGTAGGCCCCAGACAAGCTTCTGGGCCCACCCATGCGCCGCAGCGACGTGGGCCTCCGGAACGGAGGACCATGAGATTGCTCTCTAACCCATACCTGTCGGCCAGGAGGGTCAGCAGGTGGCTGTAAAAACAAACCCCACAATATGGCGTCTGTCCCATAAATACCCTCGCCCAGAATGCAACTCGGAGGACCACCTCCACCAAGCTGTCTCCGGGACAGAAGAGCATCAATACGCTTCGACACGTTGCCTTTCCAACACTGACCAGCGATAACAGCGACACCCACCGGTCAGTCTGGAAACACACACAACGTCAGCCAAGCTGGAACAGAGGCAAACCTAACCTTCCTAACGAACAAGTTACTAAATTTACCTAACATATGGTAGATCGCAAATCTACCAGCGCTACATAGGCAACACTTAGATAAATAAAATCTTCACTCTCCCTTTTTATCCATTATTGGTTTAAATTGACTTAGTGATTCTTACAGAAAATAGTTTTTACTTATAGAGGAACAAAAGCTGGGTGCTAAAAAACAATCCACCCTGGGTATCTATTAGGCTAGGTATGTGCACTTTTGGTGCAGTTTGGGAGAAAAAAATAATAATTTGCAGGAATTTGGATGAGCAGGAAATTCAACCTATCACTGGCAATATCCTACTTTTGTAGAATTTGACTAGTAATTACACACAATGCAATATCATCTAACAATGACCTTCCATCCACTCAGTGCTCTATGTGCAAATCTACTTGCTTGTTAGGAACTCGCATGTAACTTTCACAGCATACAGGAGTATGTTCCTGTACAGGAAATATGTAGGCAGCTATTGTTAATGTCTCTATCTGAAAATGCTTTTCATTTGTTTGTCATGCTGATACTCTGGATTCATTGTTTGCAGGTTTCAAATGCTACATACTACATATATGTTTCAATTAGAGCCCCTGAAAGTACCAAAGCTAAAGACAACCAGGAAATTAGCATTTTCAGCTATATTCAGCCATCATATCCTTAAAAAAAGACAAGCATGTAACATTTATAAATATACTTAGCATGTAAAAAAAACAGTCAAAAACAGTTCACTCTGTACTCACTCACTCTTCTATTAAGAGGGACTGTATGCCCACACTGCCCAAAATATCTACCAATGACTATGCTGCATTCATGCTTGGCATATTGCCCAGAATAAAGCATAATACAATTCTAAAGTTCCATTAAACTTAAGGGAGTTTTATGCTGTAAGCATAGAATTCATCCATGTCCTGGGGAGAATGCATAATTACATTAAATCAGGTTCTCACAGGAGTAGAAGCCCAGATAAGCTGCAGTATAGGGTTTATGGTATTGATAAAGTTAATCAAAGATCTTAGTAATAGGATATTCTATTAATAAGACCATGCATGATTGCTCTTTGCATACAGAAGTATAAAAATTAGTTTTAATGCGTGTTTTTGAATCGCGATAAATTTTAAGACACAATGGAGAAAATGTAATAGTCAGACACTGTAATCAAAATAAATCTGTAAACCTACCCAAAAGAATTACACTGGTGTCAAGCTGATCCCATTCCTTAACATTTAGGGCTAAGGAAGTGAGAAAGAGAACCTAAACCTTGGTCATTCATGGCAAAGTAGCAGGTTTGTTTGACAGCTTACCCCCTCAACAACCTTCAGGTACTTACCATTCATGCGCTCCCCCTTTACCCCTTTTGCAGACTGGAGCTCCAAAAAATGCTTGGTAGCTGTCACTTCTTGCTCCCACAGAGTAAACTTTAGTGCTTCAGTGGCCAATAAGCAGGTCAGAACACTGTCATATGGGATAACAAGAAATGTTTTTAGTTCTCTGCAACAGTGTTAATTTCCTCAACGAAAAAGTTTTCATCAAAATTTTTGCAGTGACGAAAACGAAAAGTACATCACATTTTCGTCCACTGACGATAACTATGACGAAAATCAATCCAGTTTTCATTAACAAATGAAAACTAAACGAAAATGTGAGGCAGGGACGTTTACTCTCATGAACTGACTTCCGGTTTCCATGGAGGTCCGCCTGCTTCCACTCCCAGCAAGCAGGCGAGTGTGCACACAGCATTACTGGCCTCCGAGTCCTCAGACGATCATCTAGAACAGCACTCTGCATTACAGGCCTCCCGAGTCCTCCCGACGAGAGTCCCACTCACAAGTCACAACGATTACCACCGTCCAGAGCAGAGAGCACCCACTGTGAGTGTGTAGTACCAGGCCTGGATTTACTCCCTTTGCCGCTCCAAGGCTGGGTCCTTCAATGCCGCCCCCCCCTCCCCCCCCCACACACACACACCTCTATTCTCGATGACTGCTACAATAGATCAATTAAAAACATATCTCCACACACGAGAACACTGAAAATAACTGACTTTAATTGTACAGACTGAAAATACTCTAATGCAGAAAATGCCTTTTAAAGATTATAGCAGTAAGAAACTCCCTACAATTTTTTAGTTCTAACTTTTCTTTTGGCAAACTCATCGATAATATCATTGTAACAGCTTTATATACATCCGTCTATCATCTCTATATACTCCCCCCTCTATCTTCTCTATATACACCCCTCTATATACACCCCTCTATCATCTCTATATACTCCCCCCGCTGTCATCTCTATATACAACCCTCTATCATCTCTATATACTTCCCCCTCTATCATCTCTATATACACCCCCTCTATCTACTCCCCTCTATCATCTCTATATACACCCATCTATAATCTCTATATACTCCCCCCTCTATCATTTCTATATACACCCCTCTATCATATCTATATACTCCCCCCCTCTATCATCTTTATATACACCCCCCTCTATCTACATCCCTCTATCATCTCTATATACACCCCTCTATCATCTCTATATACATCCCTCTATCGCCTCCATATACACCCCCCTCTATATACACCACTCTATATACACCCCCCTCTATATACACCCCTCTATATACACCCCTCTATCGTCTCTATATACAGTCCCCCTCCCCCGGTAGGTACACCCTATGTCTCCGGTAGGTTCCCCTCCCCCGTAGGTACACCCCATGTCTCCGGTAGGTTCCCCTCCCCCGCTCACCCTCTCCGGTGTGTCTCCTCTCTGGTTCTCCACTCATCCCGCTACATAACGGGGACCAACACGAGAGGGCAGGGACTCCCTTATGACTACGTCACTCCTTCTCTCTCCACCAATCCGGAACAGTCTCTGCTCCCGCTTCTACCAATCCAGGTCAGGGAGGGATGAGGGGGGTGGGGAAAGGAGACAGAGTTTTGGTCTCCATTGAGATCCGGAGTTTTAGTACTTCATTGGGTGGACCCTGCAGCTCTACAGGTGCCGCCAGACATGTGTGTGATGCCGTCCTCTGCAGGTGATAGCGGGGAACTACACCATATCAGTGATTGCTCCATCTCTATACAGAGCTCTGAATGATGTTAGTGTGGGGGGGGCGGCCGTGAGAGCCGAGGAGTCACCGCAGGAGCGACGCCGCCCCTGCACCACTGCCGCCTCAGACCTACCTGAGACCACCATCCAGCACTGTGCAGCATTACAGGGCTCCTCTGACCATCGGCATCCACTATGCATTACTTACAGTCCATCCCAGTCAGACCTCCATCCAGCACTGTGCAGCAATAGTTCACCTCTGACCAGTAACCACTGGCATCTAGAGCACTGTGCATTACAGCAGGCCATCCCTCAGACCTGAGTCCACCATCCAGAACTGTGCAGCATTTCAAGCCTCCTCAGACCACTGTCTAGAGCACTCTGCAACATTACAAGCCTCCTCAGACCACCGTCCAGAGCACTCTGCAGCATTACAGGCCTCCTCAGAACAGCGTCCAGAGCGCTGTGCAGCATTACAGGCCTCCTCAGACCACTGTCCAGAGCACTGTGTGCATTACAGGCCTCCTTAGACCACCGTCCAGAGCACTGTGCAGCATTACAGGCCTCCTCAGACCATCCAGAGCAGCTAAATCTGTATCTGTGAGTTTATTGAAACCTTAATACCATAAATAATAACATATTCAAATTTTGTACTCCAGGAGTATAAAATAAGTTTGGAAATTCTAGAGAAATGCTTAAATAATGCATTACAATTTAACTAAACCCATTAGATTGTAGTAAAAAAGTGTAGTCGACTAAAATGTAGGGCATTTTAGTCAACTAAAATGCAGGGCATTGTAAAACTCTGACATTCACAGACATGAGTAGGCATGATGGGAATTGTAGTTCCTGAACACCTGGAGGGATGCAATTTGAAGACCCCTGACTTATATCTTCACACTGTATTAACTCTTACACAATGTCTTCATACCCCAATGTGCTAATTTGACTCAAGCTGTAGACTATGTGTGCCAGTTAGTTGCATTACAGCCCTTGAGTAACTTCAGACCAGGCAAAGTTTCAAAAGCCTTATTAAAGATAACTTGGCAAGACAGTCAAACAAAGGCAACATTGTTTCCCTAATCTAATCCCTAACTCAGGCTTGTGGCTGCCCCAGCACACCTGCCCTGGATAGAGTCCATATCTGGCTGAGTCCATGATGGTAATATTCAGGATTTGCATCTTCTGGGCAGGGTGCATGTCTCAGCCATCCCCTAAGCTGTAGAAGGATCCTGAGGCAGATGTTCCTTAGTTGACACTGCGGTCTCTACATATTAGCAGGCTAGCAGGACGGACTCAGGCAACGGTGACAGCAGCAACCACAGACTTTTAGTAACCTCTAGCTCTTGCTCTCTGCGGGTCTGTGCCCATCCGTTTTATAGGGCCACTGTTTCAAACCCAACAAAGCCTGCCAAAAAAAGAACCAGGAACATAATTAACCCTAACCCTAATGGGTGGGTAGCATTAAAACTCTACCTGCCTACATGCATATTTGTTCCATGTGCTGAGATTATTGAAGTCATTGGTCAGCATGGCAACTTTCAGAACGGCAAGTCAGCTATGAGGGCTTTCCTCTTATCAAAGTACAGGTGTCACATACTTGTGTGCGCAAGCAGACACGTGCACGCTCAAGTTGACCTACAAAAGGTGTGCGTACATTCCTGTGCAAACGGGTGTGGCCATATTGGAAATTGGCCACTGTGCTAGGCCTAGGGGCAACTTTCTTCCGGCTAGTCTCCTGACAACAAGTGTAGCCCCAGTTCACAGTGCTGACAGAAAAGGAGCGACTGCATGGACCTGTCTGTCAAATTTTACCATCTCTGTTGCCATTCCTGCCAGAGCTGAAAATGGGACCAAGCTGACAATGACCTTCTTAGGGAGGATTCTGCATCTGATCAAGTAGCAGAAACTGCTAGTCGGGTGCCCCAGCTTGCTAGCCAGCGCTGAAGATGGATGCTTAGCTCCACAGCTCGTCAGTGAGGGAGAATACCGGAGCGACTGAGGCCCACTAGAAGCAGCAATCCATCGCCATCTTCACGCCCAGGGTAGCAGCACATCTTCGCTTACAATGTCCCTTAAACGGATGGGTGATTACAAGCCCAAGAAGCTGACAACATTCATATTCCCTCTGGAGGTCAAGGTCAGTGCTCACCAAGATGACGGCAGCGGCCTGGCCACGCCGTGAGAGATATACACAGACCTCCCTGATGACATCCAGGGGGAAATGGGCATCTCAGCTCTACCTATATCCCCCATACAGGACCCGAGTGCAGATGCCCTCACAAGCAGCTTCAGCGGCCGCATCAGGCCCTAATCGAGGCCCAGGCCTTTAATCCGCTACAGTCCAATCAGGCCTTACATACCTCCATGGCATCCTTCCCCACCACCTTCCCCACCACAGGGCAGCCAGTAATGGACACCCTTAAAACAAAGTGCAGCGCAAAATGTGAAAGATAATAAATACATGCAGAGTCCAATGATTATGGAACAATAATAAATCTACAGATAAAGCTCTTTCCACCCGCTGTATAAGGAGAAGCAAACCAGTGTAAGTAATTGCGCTTACCAGCTTCGGTGGACCCCTTAATTACAGGGGGTCAGAAACAGCATGAGTAAACACAAGGGAGAACAGCTGGGCTAGTAGTCATCTGCTGGGGATACTCATCCAAAGGGCGGAGAATTCCGTCAGGCACAGGGAGATCCATATGTAAGCTAGCAAGATGCTCAGCGGTGGTTTCCCAAGGAGAAATGAAAGTAAAAAAAATCTAAGAGCGATCCATCAATGTGTACTTCCAAAATTTATTTAAAGTTAATACTGAGGTATATAATAAAGTTAAAAGGTGTTTCACAGTGCCAGATTATAAAACAAAGATCGAGCTGGCTAGGTAGGAGACAGGCTGTTCGCGTCCGAACAGCTGTCGGCAAGAAATGGCAGCAGGTGATGTCGGTACTGTAGCTCCGCCCCCGTACGCGGCGTTACGTCACTAAGGTCTTCGTCAGCGAAGGTGGAGTGCACCCGTCACCCGAAGAGATATAAGTACTAGCTAGAGAGCAGGTGGGAGTGGCTAAAGTGCCTCAGTATTAACTTTAAATAAACTTTGGAAGTACACATTGATGGATCGCTCTTAGATTTTTTAACTTTCATTTCTCCTCGGGAAACCACCGCTGAGCATCTTGCTAGTTTACATATGGATCTCCCTGTGCCTGACGGAATTCTCCGCCCTTTGGATGAGTATCCCCACCAGATGACTACTAGCCCAGCTGTTCTCCCTTGGGTTTACTCATGGTGTTTCTGACCCCCTGTAATTAAGGGGTCCACCGAAGCTGGTAAGCGCAATCACTTACACTGATTTGCTTCTCCTTATACATCGGGTGGAAAGAGCTTTATCTGTATGTCCCCAGAAGGAGTGTGCTTTCAGACTGGATTTTATGGACTTCAGATTTATTATTGTTCCATATCTTTCACATTTTGTGCTGCACTTATTTTGTTTTAAGATTGTTTTTTGAGGTTGGTGCTACCTTTAGTGTTCAGCTTGCATATTATTTAGGTTTTGAGCTTGCGCTGATTGCCCTTTGTTTTTACTGTTTTTTTTTTCACCAATCTATCAGCTGCAGCTATGGAAGTTTTCGCCTTTCTCGATCAAAGAGAAGTGTAACTGAATGAGATTTTCTCTAACACCACGTCTGTTAGTATATCCAATGACCTGTCCACCAATTTTAGAAAACTAGGATATCTCTTAGAAAAACAGATCAAAGCATGGTGGGACATCGTGTCTTTTGAACATTATATTAAAAGTAAGTTGGTGCCAAGAAGGCTTACGTGGGACATTCCCCCCAATGATGGCCTCACCGATGAGGATTCCCTGTTGGAATGGCACCAATTTTTTTGATTTAAAGGTCGGGAATTAATTGAATTTCTTCTGACTAGGAAAAAGAAAAAAATGGTATTAATCAATCAACAAATTACTGAGTTAAAGCTTTTATTAGAACCAAACCAGAATTCCCCAGAATTCTCTAGATTAGTATTAAAGAATAAGATGTTGAAGTGGGATAAAGAGGCGCAGGAGAAAAAACGCGATAAGTTCATTAGGGAATCAGGTGATTTTTCTAGAGGTGACATTTTTAAATGGCAATCTAACATACAAACCTCAGCCCAGATCCCTGAAGCATCCTCCACTCAACCAACATATGTAACACCACCTGATACCCCTAGCTTTATGTTCCCATCATCACAGGGCGTAGGGTCTGCCCCACAGGGAGCTATCCCCAAAAAACCCAATAGGAATAAAAAAGGGAGGGGCAACACCTCTAGTAGGGGTGGCGATAGAGTTAGTTACTATCAACAACATCCCCAGTACGTTCAAGAACGGAGAGAGGAAGAATGGCGGCCGTCTCGGCCCCCTAGAGGGAGGAGCTCGGGCTCCTTTCCATATAGAGGGCACCACTCACACCCTGAGCAAAATGCCCATTACGACAATTATGACCAACAATATGTTAGAACCCCTATCGCCTTACAAAATAGATTCACCTCTTTGTCTCAGGATAACTCCTATTACCAAAATCATTTTTTAGGACACCACCAATCCCAATGGCCCGATCGAAGGGATTTTACCCCTACCGGGAGCAGACAAGGCGGAAAACGAAGACAAAGAGAGGGAGAAGAGCAGGACGAAAAACAAAAAAGATTAAAATCCCACTAGGTAGGGGCATTTTTAATATCAGTGAGGTAGATCTCTCTGAAGATGAATTACGAGTGTTAGACAAGGGTCTAAAATTTGCCCCAGCTTGCAACCTCAGTAAATTCAAAATGTACATTAGCTTGCAAAAATTTGTCAGATCTTTAAATATTAAGAAATATTTTCTCTCTAAAGGTCTACCTGCGGTCCCTCTACAATTAATGCAGGTATACATTCTAATTTAGCTAACAAGTCGGTTTTCAATCCCCCAAAAAATGATCACAGACACATAGAGGTTTTCAAAAAAATGGTCTCTAGTGATCTAGAGGATCTAAAAGTAAGAAAAGTTGGTGACCCTTCTTTTATCAAAAAAGGTATCAGCCTATTGGAAAAAAATCAAAATGTCGTCATTCGACCAGCTGACAGGGGGGGGGGGTTAGTAGTTATGAGTAAAATGTATTATCAGGAAGAAATGGATCGTTTGTTGTCGGACAGGAAAACTTACCAGGTCCTTAATAAAGACCCAGTTCTCCAATTTAAAAATGAGTTGGAATCACTAGTCAAAAAGGAAGCATCATATCTGAACCCAAGCGCATGCAGAAGACCAATCGTATATTTTCTACCTAAAATTCACAAGGATCTCCAGGCACGGGAGACCCATTGTGAATTGTATAGACTCGGTCTCTGCGCGCTTGGGTCAGTATATCGATTATTTTTTGAAACCTTTGGTTACTACAACCACCGCTTTTTTAAAGGACACAAAGCACATTATCAATATTGTGGAAAGTTTACCTTTTAATGAAAACAGCTTATTAGTCACAGCCGATGTAGGCTCACTCTATACTATCATTGGACACTCTGATGCCATCTGCTCTGTGCAATGGGCCTTGGAGAAATCCACCTTACCCCCACTACTCAGACAATTTATTTTGAAAGCATTGGAATTTTGCCTAGCCAGGAATTACTTCTGGTATGGAGGCAAATTCTTCTTGCAAGTTCTCGGTGTTGCCATGGGCGCTCGGTTCGCACCGAGCGTCGCTAATTTATTCATGGCACATTGGGAAGAGGTCTGTGTCTTTGGTAGCAGACCACCACAGTTGGTCTGCTACCAAAGATATATAGATGACCTGTTCATGATTTGGGAGGGAGACTTAATTAGCCTCCAGTTATTTATGTCCAGGTTGAATGGCAATACTAAAAACATCCATCTTTCTTGGAATTCTGATGCTACCAGCATAGCGTTCCTTGATTTGGAGATTTTCAAGCATGAAGGTGCATTACCGGACACGTAATTACTGTAAGCCCACTGATAGGAATGGTTACATTCCTTTGGATAGTTGCCATCATAATACATGGCTAATGAACATTCCTAGGGGACAGTTCATCCGCTTACGCCGTAATTGTTTTCTGGACAGTGATTATTTTTCACAAGCCAATATCATGGCGGAAAAATTTGTGCAGAAGGGCTACACAGAAACACAGATCAATGACGAATTAATGAGAGTTGGGTCTTTGGATAGAGCCTCTCTAGTAGCAGAATCCAATAGGAATAACAATTCCTATCCAATACAGGATAATCCTGGATTACAATATTCAATATAAAAAAATAGAAAAAATAATTTTAAAACATTGGGACATCCTCAAAAAAGACAATGTCATAGGCCCCACTCTTCCAGCACGTCCACTTTTTATTTATAGATGCCCACCCACCTTATGAGACTTGTTAGCCCCTGGTGTAGTGGACCCTCCTGTTATTAAAGAAAACCGGATTTTTAATTCTATGTCGGTTTCTATGCGTGCGGTAAATGCCCAGCATGCAGGCAATGTAAATTTAATAACAAAAAGAAAAAAGTTTTCTCTGCTAATGCCACTGGCAAAACATATCAAATAAAGAATTTAATCACATGCGATACTGTAGGTGTGGTGTACATGCTACAGTGTGAATGCGGCCTCCAGTATGTAGGACAGACCTCGAGATCCATGGGGGTATGCATCTCAGAGCATGTAAACAATATCAAGCGTGGTCTAAAATCTCACTCTGTATCTAAACACTTTAGACTATGTCACAACAGAGACTCTAGAAAATTGTTTTTCTGGGGTATTGAGAAAGTTACAAAACATTGGCGTGGGGGGAATTTTATCAGACAGCTCAGCCAGAGAGAATCTTTCTGGATACACGAAACCAGAGTGGCAGTCCCTAGAGTACTGAACGTTGAGTTCGATCTTAACTGTTTTATTTCCAACAAATGATCAAACGTACTCTGTGTTTAAAATTATCATGTTTCTGAGTTCTGTATGCATTTATTCTGAGCACTGATATCCGTATATCTTTACATGTATGGTTTTTACAGATGTGATATAATTTTTAGAGTATGACTATTGTTAGAGATGGCCGCGGGTGTCTGGTTTAATTTAATTTTTACACAGCTTTTTAGAGATTTTTACATGTGTAATTTATTCTTAGTACGTTGCAATGTTTTGCATGTCATGTTTGATGCATTTTATATATATCTTTACTGAGGATTATCCCTTTATTGTTTATTAATCCTTATGATTTATTTTTATGTCTTGATTGAGCGTTTTTTTCTTTGTGGCTCTCAAGTAATCACTAGCAGGATCTCGGATCAATGTCCCCATATAGTTTGGAAGTGTTTTCCCCGCCTGGAGCACTCATTTCCGCACTTTAGACACTCCCACCTGCTCTCTAGCTAGTACTTATATCTCTCCGGGTGACGGGTGCACTCCACCCTCGCTGACGAAGTCCTTAGTGACGTAACGCCGCGTACGGGGGCGGAGCTACAGTACCGACGTCACCCGCTGCCATCTCTTGCCGACAGCTGTTCGGACACGAACAGCCTGTCTCCTACCTAGCCAGTTCGATCTTTGTTTTATAATCTGGCACTGTGAAACGCCTTTTAACTTTATTATATACCTCAGTATTAACTTTAAATAAACTTTGGAAGTACACATTGATGGATCGCTCTTAGATTTTTTTTACTTTCATTTCTCCTCGGGAAACCACCGCTGAGCATCTTGCTAGTTTACATACGGATCTCCCTGTGCCTGACGGAATTCTCCGCCCTTTGGATGAGTATCCCCAGCAGATGACTACTAGCCCAGCTGTTCTCCCTTGTGTTTACTCATGCTGTTTCTGACCCCCTGTAATTAAGGGGTCCACCGAAGCTGGTAAGCGCAATCACTTACACTGATTTGCTTCTCCTTATACATCGGGTGGAAAGAGCTTTATCAATATGTCCCCAGAAGGAGTGTGCTTTCAGACTGGATTTTATGGACTTCAGATTTATTATTGTTCCATAATCATTGGACTCTGCATGTATTTATTATCTTTCACATTTTGCGCTGCACTTATTTTGTTTTAAGTTTGTTTTAAGATTGTTTTTTGAGGTTGGTGCTACCTTTACTGTTTAGCTTGCATATTATTTAGGTTTTGAGCTTGCGCTGATTGCCCTTTGTTTTTA
Source organism: Lithobates clamitans (assembly GCA_037952925.1). NCBI lineage: Eukaryota > Metazoa > Chordata > Amphibia > Anura > Ranidae > Lithobates > Lithobates clamitans. Next base: position 3,713,364 of record JBBGZY010000992.1, read on the forward strand.
CAGTAATGGACACCACCTTAAAAGATATGCTTATGTCATTGCAATTCTCGCTGATGACAGACCTCTCATCCCTGTTCCACAAAATCTCCACAGACATGCGATCTATGGGTCATAGGGTCACTACCATTGAAACGGGCATGACAGAATGCAGAACAACGGTAAATTAAGAGAACCCTTACTGAAGAAGTCACGGTGGTGTAGTAGCCCATTTGACGTAACACGTATAGGGGGAAGAACTCACAGTGGCAACGTCATCCCGCGAGCATCTTGTCGTTTCTATGCATCCTGAGCCCGCACTGCTCAAGTGCTGCGTTTGTGATTAACGCTTTAATGTTTTTATGAGGAAACAAACCGTTTTGATATACAGAGGGCACTAGATTTTGCCTTTTCTGTTCCTATGTGCACCGGACCCCATTGAGGGAATTTGTACTGGCTGGTATCCATCTAATCAGCCGGAGGTAGCACGGATGGAATAGGAGCTCCATGACCAGCTGATTTGTTTATATCCCTGAGAGGGAACCTGCTTTTTTTGACCTTCTGGTGAAACGGGGTCAGAGCGTGAGGTGAGCGGCTAGGATATTGAGGTGAAGGAGAGCGCTTGCATTTTCAACGTTTATTCACTAGTGGTGTGTTGTGCGTTTTTGTGCAGAAGACTCTGAGGATTATTTTTGTGCATTTGGACTCTTATTTTTATTCAATTCTTTTTCTTTTTTTTGAGTGTGTGGACTATCTTTATTGTTTATTGTTCATTATTCCCATATAGGGAACACGTATATTTCATTATTGTGTATTGTTCATCATTCCCAGTCAGGGAACACGAATATTTGATTCTGCACTCAGTATCTTGCCTTATTGCAAGTTAATCATCTATTCTCTTTAAGTATTTATTGGTAGTTATTTAGGAAGCGCAACACTGTTTCATCATGTATATTCTATATGTGAAGTGAACACATTTTCTGTGTGTGCAGCAGCCAGGTGGGGGGTATTTTTTAATTTTTGGTTTGTGGTGGGATTTTGTCACATCACCTACTACACATATCACTACATAGTGATTAAGGTTATTATCATTTGCACATTTTCTGTGTGTGCAGCAGAGGCAGAGTGGCCAGAAGAAAGACATTACTTTCAGCAAAAAACAAAATGGCACGTTTTGAGTTTGCGAAAAGACATGTGGGAGACTCCCAAAATGTATGGAGGAAGATGCTCTGGTCTGATGAGACTAAAATGTAACTTTTTGGCCATCAAGGAAAATGCTATGTCTGGCGCAAACCCAACACATCACATCACCCAAAGAACACCATCCCCACAGTGAAACATAGTGGTGGCAGCATCATTCTGTGGGTATGTTTTTCAGCAGTCGGGACTGGGAAGACTGGGAAACTGATCAGAGTTGAGGGAAAGATGGATGGTGCTAAATACAGGGATATTCTTGAGCAAAACCTGTACCACTCTGTGTGTGATTTGAGGCTAGGACAGAGGTTCACCTTCCAGCAGGTCAATGATTCCAAACACACTGCTAAAGCAACACTTGCGTGGTTTAAGGGGAAGCATGTAAATATGTTGGAATGGCCTAGTCAAAGCCCAGACCTCAATCCAATAGAAAATCTGTGGTCAGACTTAAAGATTGCTGTTCACAAGCGCAAACCATCCAACTTGAAGGAGCTGGAGCAGTTTTGCAAGGAGGAATGGGCAACAGTCCCAGTGGTAAGATGTGGCAAGCTCATAGAGACTTATCTAAAGCGACTTGGAGCTGTGATAGCCACAAAAGGTGGCTCTACAAAGTATTGACTTTAGTGGGTAAATAGTTATGCACATTGGATTTTTCTGTTATTTTATCCTTTTTGTTGTTTGCTTCACAATAAAAAAAACATCTTCAAAGTTGTGGGCATGTTCTGTAAATTAAATGATGCAAATCATTAAGCAGTCCATGGTAATTCCAGGTTGTGAGGCAACAAAACACGAAAAATGTCAAGGGGGTGAATACTTTTGCAAGGAACTGTAAGTACGCCAAAGACCTCATACACACCATCTTACCTGATGCATCTCCCAGAGATATCATTATTGACAGGATCCACAGAATAGCAAAACCTCCTCAACTAGCAGCCTCTGTACTGAGAGACTTGCTCATGCGGGTGCATTTCTTTCACATCAAAGAAAAATTGATGTCAGAAGCCAGGTTCAAATCACCGCTGCCACGACCATACGATAGAGTCCAGTTCTCCCCGGACCTCTCCAATATACAACTCAGACGGAATTTCCTAACCCTATCACCAAAGGCCTCCACAATCATAAAATCTTGTATAAGTGGCGGTAACCTGCGACTCTCCTCATTACCGAGAATGGAACTAATCATGCCGTCAGCGATCTCCAGAAAGGCATGCATCTTCTGCATAAATGGGGTATCATCTTAGAGCCACCTTTGCAGCAACGTAGATTCTCACAATCACGCCGCAGCCAGGAGACAAAAAGCTACCAACTACAGACTGACACCTGACCCGGATGGGCCCACAACCTCAACAACGTTTTCTCCCTCACTGCATACTGTTCATTACACAATTCTTCTAAGTTACTAACTGTTTCCCCCTACAGTTGCCTAGCTGACTCCAGCTTATCTTACTTATGCTGCCTCAAAACCTTCACTAAGTTAATAATACCTAACAGAAAAGTCCCAAGAGTTATACCTGTTAACATAGATTAACTGACTCATTGCTTTTTCTCGCAGCTCTAGAATCAAGCTCACAGTGCCACGGCATATCTCCTCCAGTGTATTCACAACTTCTGGTAAAGTCAACTCACTCCATCGCACGCCTCATAACAACTAACTGTAAAGCCTCGTACACACGATCGGACTTTCCGACAACATAACCGTGGAATTTGTTCGAAGGGTGTTGGCTCCAACTTGTCTTGCATACACAGGGTCACACAAATGTTGGCAAACAATTACGAACGTAGTGACGTACAAGACGTACGATGAGCCAATAAAAAGGAAGTTCAATAGTCGTGCGCCACCCTTTGGGCTTCTTCTGCTAATCTCGTGTTTATCTCGTGTTAGTAGAAGTTTGGTGAGTGATGATTCGCGCTTTTCAATTTGTTTCTGCTTTTCAGGTTGTGATTGTCGGTTCGTATCTGTTTTTCAGTGCGTGCTTGTCAGGTCATTTCTGTCTTTCAGTGTGTTCTATTTATAGTTCGCTTCTGATTTTCAGTGCATGCTTGTCCGATAGCGTTTGTCAGGTCCTTTCTGATTTTCAGTGCGTTCTGTCAGTTTGTTCTGAGCAGCCGTTTGTTTAATAGCCGTGTTGCTTTCTCATCGGAAAGATCCAGTCCATGAACAGAGGGAGCAGGAGTTCTTGCACCAAGAATTGGTTGCTTAATCGTGACCAATTCTGTCATATGCCTTTGCTGCTGGAGCTCCAGGAGAATAATCCTGATAATCCTGAAATTATCTCTGGGTGACGGACCCTGTCTTTCACCATCTATTGGCTTTGCTGTCCCCTTATATTACTAAGCAGGACACATGCGGCAAGTCATCTCTCCCGAGCAAAGGCTTGTCGCCACCTTGCGGTACTTGGCGACGGGGGTACATCTCCACGACCTCAAGTTCATGACTGGGATCTCCCCCCAGGCTCTGGGAATCATTATTCCAGAGACCTGTTCTGCCATCATACAAGCAGGGGATGATCCGGGGGGGCAACAGGGCAATTGCCCCCTCCGAGAATGAGGGTGAGTGAGAGAGCCAGCGGGCGGCTCCACAGATGAGAGAGCCACCGGGTGGCTCCGTAGGTAAGAGAGCCGGCAGGCGCCTTCGCGGGAGAGAGACAGCGGGCTGGCCCAGCAGCTCAGTTCGTGAGAGCGCGGATAAGCAGCTGAGCGGCTCGATGTGTGAGCGCGCCATTTAGGGAGCCAGCGGGTGGGGGGCAGAGAGATAACATCATCTCTCACCGCCCGGCGCCCGCCCTGCATCCCTGCAGTTCCCCCCTCACTGTGCATGCAGCAACGGCAGCAGAGATATTACATTATCTCTCTGCTGCCTTAATGGTATTCTGCTGCCTGACTCTGGGACACAAGAGACCACCTTAGCAGGAAAGTGACAGAGCAAGTGAATGTCAATCCGCAATGTGTGGCAGGTGACATGACAATCTGCATCTGGTGACAGGCGACTTGGCAAGTGACAATCTGCATGTGGTGACAGGTGACGTGGCAAGTGACAATCTGCATCTGGTGACAGGCAACGTGGCAAGTGACAATCCGCATTTGGTGGCAGGCGACGTGGCAAGTGACAATCTGCATCTGGTGACAGGCGACGTGGCAAGTGACGTGGCAAGTGACAATCCGCATTTGGTGGCAGGCGACGTGGCAAGTGACAATTCGCATTTGGTGGCAGGCGACGTGGCAAGTGACAATCTGCATCTGGTGACAGGCGACGTGGCAAGTGACAATCCGCATTTGGTGGTAGGCGACGTGGCAAGTGACAATCTGCATCTGGTGACAGGCGACGTGGCAAGTAACGTGGCAAGTGACAATCTGCATCTGGTGACAGGCAACGTGGCAAGTGACAATCCGCAACGTGTGGCAGGCGACGTGGCAAGTGACAATCTGCATCTGGTGACAGGTGACGTGGCAAGTGACACACTCAGGGCTCCCACTGATTCTGCATTATGGTGAGTTAAACTATTTAATTTTTTATAACAATGTAATTATGGTAATAATGCGCTTCAATCATCCTGACACCATAACAACTATGGTGCCGTGATGATTGAAGCACCAACACCAGCCATTTCCCCGATAGATTTACCCCCGAAAAATATATTTTCTGGCAGTGCCCCTCCCGAGACTAGACTCTGGATCCGCCCCTGCATACAAGTCCTGCAGAAGGACTATATTCGGGTAAGTTTTATCCTCTAACATCACATTCATGTATTTAATGTTTGCTAATGTATTGTATTAACAATATTGTAATATGCTGTGAATGTCCTCTTTGTCCTCATGCATTCTGTAAGCTTTTAATGCTCCTTTTTTGTCCTTCATGCATATTTGCCTTCACTAACCTCCCCAGCATGCTATCCTGGGCCCATACACACCTAGTCTAGTAACGTAACAATGTATTTTGTCCGCTCCATTATAGTGCTTACCCTAAACAACTCCTAAAATGTTCAGGTTGGTGACCACCGCTCCAGGTAACTGGGTTTAAATTTCCCGTCCTCCGCTGGGTGAATGGTTGTGAGAGCTCCAGGTGCTGGCGATTGCTATTCCAATGGTATAGGTGCAATGAAAAATCTGGACTGCCGCACTCCGGATTGGAATAATAAAGGTAAAATCTTCTTTATTGAAAAAATGACATGGTATAAAATGCGCACATTGCTCTGTTGAGGTGATACAGCATAACCGCTGATGCATTTCATGCTCCCATAGAGCGCTTACTCAGAGCTATGAGTAAGCGCTCTATGGGAGCGTGAAACGCGTCAGCGGTTATGCTGTATCACCTCAACAGAGCAATGTATGCATTTTTTACCATGTAATTTTTTCAATAAAGAAGATTTTACCTTTATTATTCCAATCCGGAGTGCGGCAGTCCAGATTTTTCATTGCACCTAACTCCTAAAATGTGTCCAAATGTTATTGTTGCCCTTAAATTCAGGCAGAGTGCAAGAGACTTTTTTGGGGGGGCCCAAACTCATTTCGAACCCTCCCTGCCTGCCAACCGCTAAGTCAACCGATACCAATACTCTATCTGCTGACTTTGCCAAACCCATACACACTATACCTACCTCTTTTGTGGTCATATTTATGGATGAATTAACCAAAGCATGTAGTGCAAGAGCCTGCCTGAATACTTTCAAACGGTACTGTTTAAAGTTTTGTTCTCCTATTATCTTGATAGGTAATTGCAGAATGTAAAAACGTGCTTCAATTTGGACAGTGTGTATTCATAATTTTGGATCATGACACCTCTTACCTGTCCAGTGGGCTGCCAATAGTGTAAGTAAGAAGGGGCTGGCCAAAGTAACACACATTATTTATGCATTCAGCTCTCAATGAAGTGGAGAGGGTTACCTGTCCAAAACATCTACCCCCCCCCACCATAAAATGTTTCCAATAGGCCACCAGAGGGGGTGAGAAATTTGATAAGTTGACCTTATACTTTTGTCTTTAAATACTCATTTCAATAAATGTTATACTTATGTTAGCCAAGAATGTTTGTGCCTAATCTGCTTGCAATGTTATGTGCAAAAGTACTAATTATTTTTTTCTTGTTTGACTCCACAGTTTCCTTCCAACCCACAGGAATGGCAGACTGTGGCTTCCCAGTTTTTCCACCAGTGGGACTTTCCCAATTGTGGTGGTGCTATCGATGGGAAGCACGTAAGGATCGTCCCACCACCCAACTCGGGGTCGTACTACTACTATAATTGCAAGGGGTTTAGTAGTATAGTGATGTTGGCGGTGGTGACGGACAATTATGAATTCATCTACCTGGACATTGGGAAGAACGGCCGAAACTCTGACGGAGGAGTGATCGCCCAGACGGAGTTTTACTGGAGTCTACAAAATGGTACCTTGGGGTTGCCACCTCCGGAGGAGAATGTTGAGGGCCTCAATTTCGTGTTTGTCGCGGATGAGGCCTTTGCTCTGAGGGAACGTCTGATGAGGCCATTCCCCATGAGGAGCATGACCCCAGAGCAGAGGGATTTTAATTACCTGCTGGCACGTGCCAGAAGAGTGGTGGAGAATGCCTTTGGCATAATGGCCAGCCAGTTCAGGATCTTCTTTACGTCCATCAACCTGGCCGAATAGAAAAGTAACCACGTTGTGTTGAGCTGCTGCATTCTGCACAACTACCTTCGAAAGAATGCAGCCAGCTTTCTGCCTCATTTGCGACTCAGGCCGACTTTTCATCAGAACCCGCAGCAATGACGGCGCCCGAAAGTAGTCGTCCTGGCTTGCCCCCGTGAAGTCAGGCAAAAATATGTAGATTACTTTGTGGGTAGGGGGCAATTGCTTTACAACAAAATCTTGCGGATGTGCAATACATTTTTTGGGAAAAACTAAACTCATATTTCATTTGAATTACTGTTTGTGTTTCTTATCTGTCTCCTAGGTTCTCAAATGGCCTTTTAATTTTGGCCATTTTCTTCAATAGTGCAAACGTAACTTATTTGATACATGAGGCGACAATCTCTTCTTCAACTTATTATTATGTTGTGCTGTGGGTCTGCTACACAGACACAATGTTATTGTTGTTAATGTATGTAATGCATTAATGATAAAAATATTCATCCTTTTCAACTCCGTGAATTAATTGCTTGGAGTCCCTAAATGGACTGATTTTGGTACATTTTACAGCACAGTGGGTGTTATTTACTAAAGGCAAATCCACTTTGCACTGCAAGTGCACTGCAAGTGCACTCGAAAGTGCACTGAGAGTGCAGTTGTAGTGCAAAGTGGATTTGCCTTTAGTAAATAACCCCCATTGTCACTGTAACTACACCAACCTAACAAATAAACTGGTATTGAGCATTGAAATACAAAGCCACACATCGTTGAATATAAAACATTTTACTCCAAGCACATTCACATGTGCGTTATAAACGGTTTTGGAACAAACCAACATCTTGGTGTATAACATATAAGTTTGACATAAATTTGCCTTTTTTGAGGCTAAACAGGCATGTTTAAAAACATAACATACACATACCCAACTCAGGAATTTACAAGGTTCGACTTTGCTAAAGTGAAGGTCATATGAGACATTAGTATGTCAAAATTGTGTCAATCTTGCCTTCATTAGATGGGGTGCTCTCACCCCTCTAAAAGCCAAATTTTGAAGATGCACAGAAATTGGGACTCAAAATTTGGATTTCCCTCTTGAACCCATTCCTAAAATGTGTGTCTTTTCCCTACATCTATTTTGCTAAAGCCACAAAACACACAGTGCGTCAACATGTGCTATCTCCCATCATGGGATATCAATGTACGCGTTTTGTGGGTGCAACCCCTTCCTCCAAACTGAAGTAGGTGAGAGGAAGGGGTTGCACGGCCATTGATTACCCAAGATGGGAGCTAGCACATGTTGACACACGGGGGGTTATTTCAGAAAGGACAATCCACTTTGCCCTACAAGTGCATTTGCATTGCATTTGTAGTGCAAAGTGGTTTTGCCTTTTTGAAATAAGCCCCAGTGTGTCAACATGTGAAAGCTCCCATCATGGGCAATCAATAGACGTGTTTCGGGGGTGCAACCCCTTCCTCTCACCTACTTTAGTTTGGAGGAAGTGGTTGCACCCACAAAACTTGTACATTGACATCCCATGATGGGAGATAGCACATGTTGACACACTGTGTGCATCTTCAAAATTTGGCTTTGCAATTCATTTAAAACTGTAAAAACACATACAACATAACGATAACTTTAATAAAAAAATTGGTTTAGATTTTGCCTAAAATATCTATGATGTTGCTCAGTCTTTTTTGAACACCATGGATGTTTTGTTTCATCATTTCCAAATCACGATTGCACACCATGATCTCACTGATCAGGATTTGTTCACTTGCACCGCTGAAGTGAGTTTCTTCTTCCACAACAACCACATCACCTAAAAATAAAAAAACACACCATGTATTATAAATATGCAGGCATCCATCTATAACCTAATGCTGTGGTCTCAGACACTGACCTGTCGACACCATTTCTACCACTTCAACCAGCACTTCCTGAACATCTGCATCCACATCTTCAGGGTGTGTGGAGAGTTGCCTTTCTTCATTCGGTGTGAGGTTACTGGTGTCCTCAGATGTCCCTATTCTTTTCTCCCCTATGTGAATACAAAAAAGGTATACATAGCAGACAGATATGTTAGGCTAGAAATAGTAATATGACACATTCCTTGGAAGTGTATTCCAATTTTCTGTTTTGGCAGAGTTTCAAGCTGAATACATGATTTTTACCCTTTCAAAACCTGGAATACTTACCTATTTTGTGCAAGTTTCACACATGGAGAGACCCCTAGTAACCACTAGAGCACCTGCATGAGACACCATAACAAGGGTGTTATGGTGTCCCACACTAGTGCTCCTGTGTCCAGATGTGTAAACAGCTGCTGAGTGTCCTCTCCTGACACTGAATAAAGTTGTCATTTCATTATAGTTTCAAACACATCTAGACAACAATGTAATAAACTTATTTTAATCAAAATAGGCATGAACAAATATAGTTAACCTGCATCTGCCAAAAACGACGTATTAGTGGTCGAACGAACGATGTTTAATACGAACAATTCCTGTGTCCACGAACCTCAAACTTGGCATTTTAAACTGTACAACAGTAAAGAAAAGCACATGAACCAGCACGAAAATACTAATAATAATAGGAACACACGACAAATACTTACTTTTTTGCAGCACTTTCCTGATCTTTCTATACTGATCTTGCTCCCTCAATTTCAGGTATGACCAGCGTTTCCTCCATTGATCCTTGGATCGTCGTACTCCAAAATTCCTGTGCAACTTGACAACTTTAGCCATGATTTTGGCCCTTCTGACATTTGGGTTTCTGTACGGCCCATGATTCCCATCATAGTCTGTCCTCTTTAAGATGTCCACCATCTCCACCATCTCTTCAAAGGACATATTTGAGGCCTTATATCTCCTCCTGGATCTGGAACTGCCTTGCTCCGGGCTTTCGTCATTGCTGATAACAGCACACACCTGCTGTTGCTCCGCCATGTGCTCTCCCACTGCCCAGAAAGAGAAGAGGCAAGGAATACACTAGAAAGAAGGACGGGGCAGAGTTTCACAAATAAGCAGTGTATATAAAGCATAACATGCGGGCGATGTAACAGACATACGTACGATCCGTGAGTGGAGGACGAAGGATCGTTATCGCTGATCGTTCAAACGAAGGTACAACTGTATATTGGGGCATCGGTGGTTAGTGGCCTATACTGCTTATAGTTTGAGGCCTATATTGGGACAAGATGAGAGTTTAGCTTGACATTAGGGTTTGTCTTGTATTGTGTCTTGCAGATAAAATGGTTGATAAATTTACGGCGACAGATTTCCTGCCTGACATTATCGAAAAATACCGGGAGCTGCCATGTCTCTGGCAAATAAAATGCAAGGACTATTCAAACAAGATAAAGAGGAAGGCAGCAATGGAGAAACTGTTGGACTTAGTGAAGCCTGTGTATCCCATGGCAAACATCAACTATTTGAAAGCTTAAAATTGGTAGCCTGAGGAGCACATATAATAGGGAGCACAAGGAAGTCCAGGATTCCCAGAGATCCGGAGCAGCAGCAGATGATATATATGTCCGCAGGCTGTGGTACTACACAGTCTGCGTTTTTTGTCCGACCAGAACCCAGGCAATCGCTCTCAACACTTCCTTCATCAGCTGAGGCTCCTGAGGTCCAACCTGGGCCTTCAACCCAGGAAGAAGATGTGGAGGAGCCCAGCTTGACCCAGGTATAGCACCGTTGAACATATTTCTGATTTAACAAAGTGGTTTACATATCAATAGACAGTAGTAGCCAAAAATGATTGGGACAAGAATGAAAAATGCTGGGGTCAGAATGATAGTCTTTTCTATTTGTTAACATTCAATTTGCAACAGTCATGAGCTCATAATTGTGTGTGATTGATGACCAAAAACCTTAAAAGTATGTACCATTTTCATACACAGGAAAGTCTCAGCCTCAGCCAAGACGAGGCCGTGGCAACCAGCCTGACAGAATCGCAGGTTCCTCCCCTCCGCCTTCCAACCAAAAGGACCAGGCAGTCAAGGAACCTTGAGGAGGCCTTGGCTGCTTTTCTTCAACATGCTACAGCGGCAATTAGCATGGCCCTGATGGGCAGGAGGCGTTAGGTATCACAGCCAATAGACTAAAACAGATGGAGGAGGCCCAGTGCACTATATTCGAGGAAATAATTCTTCAGGTCCTAAACAAGGGGACGAGGGGCGAACTCACCCATCAAACACACCTCTGTGAGTTGGACCATGCTCCTCCACCACCTCCACCAACAACACAGCCACCCCACCCACCACAGCAGCATGGAAGAAAGTCTGGAAGGACGTGTTGAGAGTGATGCCCTGGGTTCGGTGTGATCTGGCAAAAAACACAGGCTGTTGGAAGGCCACAGCCTGGGGACATATATGTCATCTGCTGCTGCTCCCAATCCCTGGGAGTCCTGGACCGTATTGTGCTCCCTATTAAATTAAATGGACTCCTCAGGTTACCAATTTGGACAGTCAAATAATTGATGTCTGCCCTGGGGTACAAAGGCTTCACCAATTCCAACTGTTTCTCCATCCTTGCCTTCCTCTTTATTTTGATATGACCTTGTGCTCCCTATTAAATTAGAACATTTTGTTTGGACAAATACTTGGCTATGTGTTTTACTTCAAAAAGGACAGGTTTGTGAGTAGGCAGGTACATTTCAAAAATACAATGTCAAATCAACAAGGGACACCAACATAGTTGTATCTTTGAGGTTAAAAAATACAAGATAATAATGGTGTTGTGGTAAGTTGACACACAAAACTAAAAAAAAAAATTATTCTGGAGATCACTAGGAAAAAAAAAAAATTATTCTGGAGATCAGTAGAAAAAAAACAAAAAAAACCCCCAAATATTCTGGAGGTCAGTAGAAAAAAAACAAAAGAAAACATTCTGGAGATCACTAGAAAAAAAAGAAAACATTTGTTTGTCAGAGCTCTGTGAATTATAAAGAAGAAGAGAATTTGAGAGATTTCATAATTTGCTGTATTGCGAATGTGATATCTCCATTACGAATGCTAGTTTTACAAGACCGAGTGCTTCCGACGGACTTGTGTACACACAATCGGAAAGTCCGACAACACACATTTGTTGGAGGAAAATTTGAGAACATGCTAGCCAACATTTGTTGGCGGAAAGTCCGCCAACAAATGTCCCATGGAGCATACACACGGTCGGATTTTCCACCAACAGCCTGACATCCAACATTTCCCGTCGGAAAATCCGATCGTGTTTACGCGGCATAAGTGTTTACCAACCCTCTCTTCACCACCTACATCCCTGAATTCCAGTCATGCCGATTACCATTCTATCACGCAAAGCCAGGGGATTAAACCATCCAGCTAAAAGGCATTCCTTTAGAAAAGCCGAAAAAGCTCAAAAGTGACATCATATGTGTCCAAGTTATACACTTACTACCCACATCAGTAACCCTTTGCTCCAACAACCGTTACCCCCACATCTACAATTCTACTTACACCTCCAAAAAAGAGGAGTCTTAATAACAATAAAGAATACTTTAGACTTCCACCTGCTTTAAGAATTATCAGACCCCAATGGTCGCTTCTTAATTCTCGTATGTACCCTCAACAAAATCAAATGCACACTGCTAAATGTATATGCCCCTAACGCCCACCAGATGAGTTTCCTCCGGAAAGCCATAAGCAAAGCCCAAGCAGTCCAACAGGGACATCTGCTTATTTGCGGAGACTTTAACCTGGTAGCAGATATACATATGGATACCACATCAGCAGCAAAGAGAAGAGAGTTCCCACTAAAGCAATTCCTCGCATCACAAGATATATTTGATGTCTGGAGATGTCATCATGGTTCTGAAAAGGACTACACTTACTTCTCCCCACATCATAAATCATACTCGAGAATAGATATGTTCCTCACAGATAAGTGGCTTTTACAAAAAATTAGAACATCTGTAATCCACACCATGGACCATGCTCCAGTCACAATTTCCATAAAAGACACTAAGCACCAGCGGAATACATTTCTCTGGCATGCCAACTATTACATAATACAACACCCAAACTACTCTCAGAAAATTAACGACCACCTAAAAGAATACTTCGACCTCAATAGTGGCTCAGTGAATGACCCTGTCATGGTGTGAAACATGCACAAAGCTGTTATTCTTGGTATTATATTGAAATTGAGTTCCCTATGTAACAAGAAGAGAACGCAGCGCGTTGATAACCCTAATTCACAAATTGCTAGTATTGAGACCCAACACAAGGCCAACCCACAACCAAAACAAATGGCTCAGTTGATGCTACTGAGACAGGAACTGAGGTCGCTACTCAGGGTAATGTGAGGCTTGCAGATGGACAGGACAGCAATTAGAGCTGTTAGCATAGACAGGGATGTCTGACGGGACAGCCAGCTATCTCCATTCCTTCAAACATGTACAGCGTAAAATTAGAGCCACCTCTTATTCTACATCTAACAAAGCAGGGAAAAAACTAGCACAATGCCTCAAAGGCAAAAGGACCAAATCTAAAATAACTCACTTATTCCACCCCCACACAAAAGAAAACCTGACCAATCCTCAGGACATAGCAAACGTACTTCAAGGGTGACTATATCCTGCTGTAACTTCATGCAGGCTTCTCACTGCTTGTCTCTCATCTGACAACCAGTGTTAATACTCCATCATGGCACCCTTGTCTTGCTTGTATATCAACAACTTGTGCTTTTGATCTATTTGGCCCTTTGTGGCCGCTGTGTGCGCCCCCTGGTGTCCATTACACCATCATTGGCTCCCGGGTTGGAGGCGACAAAAAGGTGAGTCAGTGATATACTTCTTATCACAATTATATTCCCTGAGGAAGCCCACAGTGGTGAAACATGTTGGGATAACCATCCAATTGTCACCTCCTAAGTGACAAGACTACTTCCTCCTGGACGGCACACCATAAGACATACTTGTATTTGATGTCCATGTTTGTATATTAACAAACTTTTAAATAGCTCATTTGTGTATTATTAAAATAAAATAATTTTTATATTTATATTCTTGTCTTCGATGTCTGCTGGCACCTTTAAAATCCCCCCTATCTGTATTTATTGGTATGCTACAAATGTTTTCCCTTCTACATATTCTGTTTTACTCATTAAACAAATGAGAAAAATCACTTTACAACCAATACAGTACAGGGTGGATTGTAATTGGTTGTTATCAACACTAATTTTCACTCTTTGCTTCTTGTTTGCTTTTATTGAATTCATTTAGACCAATAGATATAATTATTGACACCAAACAAATCATGTTCACTTGCTAAATGTAGAAAAAAATTAAAAAGGCTAAAGATTCCCTTTAATTACTAGCAGAGACATACAGTATTTTCTAACACAAGAATGTTGATTGCAGACTGTATATTTCCCTTATCTTCTGTCTCCTTCCCTCTTGTGATTTTGTATGCCAGTATTCCTCTCCTCCTGTCTTCTGGTTTCATTCGATCGCTGCTTTTGCGTCACTGAATAACAATAGACAAACACCAGCCAGCGTGAACACTGCCAAAATAGACAGGCAGGCCGACAGCACAGGGCTTCAACACTAAGCTGTGTCTGGAAACAAAGGGGAAATGTCAAATGAATATTGTTTTTGTATTTTTTTCACAACATTTTTCTTTTCCTTAGGTTAAGATTGTCAGGAATTTCATTCACTTCCTATTAGTATCCTGCAAGAAATATTTCCAACCTTATGCAAAGGATAATGTACTTCCTATGATAAGGTGTCCTGGTATCCTGTGCTAAACAGATGTGTTTTCATAATGGATTAGTGAAAAAAGCAATATCAGCAGTCCATAAGAAAAGAACAAGGGTCATATATTCTATGTAAATCTTATGTAAAAACTCCAATAAATTTAGTTTGAACTATTGGAGATAAAATATCAGCATTGTCAGTAGATCACTGTGAAAGGAACCAATGGCTGTGAAAATTAGTGGACTCAAAAATAAGGCAATGGCATATGTTACAATAGGAATATATATATTCTTTTTTATATATATTCTTTTCTTTCTCTTTGTTATGGTCAAGACAAATACAGGCCATACATGGGTCGAATTCCAAAAAAATTTCTTCCGAAAATCTGAAATTTGATGCGTTTTGTGATCCAATGGTTCCACCATTCATTTTGAAATTCGCCCAACCAAGCTTTCAGTTTCACCTCATGGTTCTACAGAAAAGAATTTTCCTAGCCGGGAATCTTCTTTTCTTTCCAAATCACAGCTTGTGTACATTTCTTTTTCGATTAAATTTCTCGCACAATTCTCCTTTCATTGATTCGAAATTTGTTCATTTACCCCCAAATTTCCAACATGCATCACTCAAATTTGAGGGCCGCATGAAAATCGGCTGTTGCTGCAGCCCACTAATGGTGCGAAATTCAAAACAAAATTCTTAATTACGATTTTCGTAGGAAAATTCTTTTGGAATTTCACCCATATATGGCCTGCTTAAGAAAGTGACAGTTAGGGGTTAATTTACTAAAACTGGAGAGTGCAAAATCTGGTGCAGCTTTGCATGGTGGCCAGCCGCACAGATGTCTCTGAAATCGCCCCCGAAGTTGGGACTGACATGCGGGAATAAAATTGTGCGAGTTCTGGACTCGCACAATTTCATTCCCGCTGTCAGTGTGAACCTAGGCTTAAATCTGGAAGTTGATTGGTTTCTAAGCGGAGCTGCACCCGATTTTGCACTCTCCAGTTTCGGAAAATCAACCCCATAGTCTGCAGGGCTTTACAGTTTAGTTATAAGCCTTATAATCGAAGCTAGCAGGCATTTACTTGATCAAATTTGTCACACTGTATATATACAAAATTAAATAGGTAGAATAGGTAGAATCTTGAGCCAAAACTTTTTAAGTTATTTTCTATGGAATGCTATGTGGTTGCCATTGATTCATTATGAATGCCTACATTTATAATTTATAATGGATATTTTAATATATCACATGTATTTTCTTGTGCGATTTGCTGTTTTTGATGTTGATCATTTTATTACGTGATAACTGACTATGTACAGTATCCAACAAAAGTGAGTACACCCCTCACATTTTTGTAAATGTTTTATTATATCTTTTCAAGTGACAACACTGAAGAAATGACACTTTGCTACAATGTAAAGTAGTGAGTGTACAGCTTGTATAACAGTGTAAATTTGCTGTCCCCTCAAAATAACTTAACACACAGCCATTAATGTCTAAACCGCTGGAAACAAAAGTGAGTATACCCCTAAGTGAAAATGTCCAAATTGGGCCCAAAGTGTCAATATTTTGTGTGGCCACCAATATTTCCAGCACTGCCTTAACCCTCTTGGGCATGGAGTTCTCCAGAGCTTCACAGGTTTCCATTGGAGTCCACTTCCACTTCTCCATGAATACATCACAAAGTTGGTGGATGTTAGAGACTTTGCGCTCCTCCACCTTCAGTTGGAGGATGCCTCACAGATGCTCAATAGGGTTTAGGTCTGAGACATGCTTGGCCAGTCCATCACCTTAACCCTCAGATTCTTTAGCAAGGCAGTGGTCGTCTTGGAGGTGTGTTTGGGGTCGTTATCATGTTGCAATACTGCCCTGCGGCCCAGTCTCCAAAGTGAGGGGATCACACTCTGCTTTAGTATGTCATAGTACATGTTGACATTCATGGTTCCCTCAATGAAGTATAACTCCCCAGCACTCATGCAGCCCCAGACCATGACACTCCCACCACAATGCTTGACTGTAGGCAAGACACACTTGTTCTTGTACTCCTCACCTGGTTGCCGCCACACACGCTTGACACCATCTGAACCAAATAAGTTTATCTTGGTCACATCAGACCACAGGACATGGTTCCAGTAATCCATGTCCTTAGTCTGCTTGTCTACAGCAAACTGTTTGTGGGCTTTCTTGTGCATCATCTTTAGAAGAGGCTTCCTTCTGGGAAGACAAATTTAAAGCAGTGTGCAGTGTATGGTCTGAGCACTGACAGGCTGAACCCCCCAACCCTTCAACCTCTGCAGCAATGCTGGCAGCACTCATACATCTATTTCTGAAAGACAACCTCTGGATATGACGCTGAGCACATGCATTCAACTACTTGGGTTGACCATAGCGAGGCCTAATCTGAGTGGAATCTGTCCTGGTAAACCGCTGTATGGTCTCGGCCACCGTGCTGCAGCTCAGTTTCAGGGTCTTGGCAACCTTCTTATAGCCTAGGCCATCTTTATGTAGAGCAACAATTCTCTTTTTCAGCTCCTCAGAGAGTTCTTTGGCATGAGGTGCTATGTTGAACTTACAGTGACCAGTATGAGAGCGATAACACAAAATTTAACTCACCTGCTCCCCATTGACACCTGAGATCTTGTAACACTAACGAGTCACATGACACCGGGGAGGGAAAATGGCTAATTGGGTCCCAATTAGGGCTGAGCCAAACACCCCCCCTGGTTCAGTTCGCACCCAGAACATGCGAACAGGCAAAAAACTTCTTCGAACACGCGAACACCGTTAAAGTCTATGGGACACGAACATGAATAATCAAAAGTGCTCAATTTAATCGCTTATATGCAAGTTATTGTCATGAAAAGTGTTTGGGGACCTGGGTCCTGCCCCAGGGGACATGTATCAATGCAAAAAGAAGTTTTAAAAACGGATGTTTTTTCGGGAGCAGTGATTTTAATAATGCTTAAAGTGAAACAATAGAAGTGTAATATTCCTTTAAATTTCATACCTGGGGGGTGTCTATAGTATGCCTGTAAAGGGGCGCATGTTTCCCGTGTTTAGAACAGTCTGACAGCAAAATGACATTTTTTTTTTTAATGACATTTCTAAAGGAAAAAAAGTCATGTAAAACTATTATCGCTAGCGCCGGTTATAATGAATTGTTGGTCTGGCAATACACATAAAAGTTCAAAATGACATGGAATTTCCCCACAGGGGAACCCCCGAACCAAAATTTTAAAAAATTGCGTGGGGTCCCCCCAAAAATCCATACCAGACTCTTATCCGAGCACGCAACCTAGCAGGCCTCAGGAAAAGAGGGGGGTGAGAGAGCGCCCCCCCTCCTGAACTATACCAGGCCACATGCCCTCAGCATTGGGAGGGTGCTTTGGGGTACCACCCCAAAGCACCTTGTCCCCATGTTAATGGGGAGAAGGGCCTGAAGGGTCTGGTATGGATTTTGAGGGGGACCCCACGCCATTTTTTAAAAAATTTTGGCGTGGGGTTCCCCTTAATATCCATACCAGACCTGAAGGGCCTGTTATGGAATTTAGGGGGACCCCCACGCATTTTAAAAAAAAATTTTGGTCGGGGTTCCCCTGTGGGGAAATTCCATGCTGTTTTTATCAATGAACTTTTACGTGTATCGCTAGCTATAGTAGTTTTACATGACTTTTTTTCCTTGAGAAATGTCATTTTGCTGTCATTGTGTGCCCCTCTACAGGCATACTATAGACACCACCCAGGTACGAAATTTAAAGGAATGTTACACTTTTATTGTTTCACTTTAAGCACTTTTTTGCACTGATACATGTCCCCTGGGGCAGGACCCAGGTCCCCAAACACTTTTTATGACAATACCATGCATATAAGCCTTTAAAATTAGCACTTTTGATTTCTCCCATAGACTTTTAAAGGGTGTTCCGCGGCTTTCGAATTTGCTGCGAACACCCCAAATTGTTCGCTGTTCAGCGAACGGTCGAACAGCCAATGTTCGAGTCAAACTCATTTTCGACCCGAACATAAAGCCCATCCCTAGTCCCAATTTGGACATTTTCACTTAGAGATGTACTCACTTTTGTTGCCAGCGGTTTAGTCATTAATGGCTGTGTGTTGAGTTATTTTAAAGGGGACAGCAAATTTACACTGTTATACAAGCTGTACACTCACTACTTTACATTGTTGCGAAGTGTCATTTCTTCAGTGTTGTCACATGAAAAGATATAATAAAAGATTTACAAAAATGTGAGGGGTGTACTCACTTTTGTGAGATACTGTTTACAGTATATCTACATTTTTTAGGGATTGTCTTTGTTCGGATGGGGCTGTCTTCCACTGATTAGATCCTGCTGTGAACAGTACTTAGTATTTAAGCAGTGGTATTTACAGGTGTGCAGGTGTTATGGCAGTGGCGGTGCGTCCACTAAGGGCGCATGGGCACCACCCCCTCTCTCCAGCCACCCACCTCTGTGTAGAATGGATAGATCCGTGCATTGCATGAATCTATCCATGGCCGCTGTAGCCACCCCCTATTCAGGCATCCGGCCCCTGGTCGGATGCCTGGCACCTGAATTCCAGCAGCGGGGGTGTTTTTTGAAGCACCTGATTGGAGCCATAGGCAAGTGGACTTGGAGTGCAAAACATTGCGCTTGCAGTCCACACAGGCGTGTTAGCAAAGCAAATTAATATTTGCTTTTCTAACACTGAACCGCCTCTCAGCCAATCAGGAGGCGCGGATCTAATACCCGTCACCTGATTGACTGAAGGCACAGGCGCTCTGATTGGACGCCTAAAGGAACGGAAGAAGAGAGGCACGGAAGGACAGAAAACCATGGCATGGAGGACACAGGAGCCGTAGTCTGACCTGCTGCATGTCCCACAGCTCACCACCGTCACCTGCCACCAGGATGGGGTAGGTGTGTGGCGGTCAGATGCCGAGCGGGGGGGAGTTACAGAAGCTGCATATAATGGGCACAGAGGCTGCAAATGATAGGCACAGGCTGCATATGATGGGCACAGGCTGCATATGATGGGCATAGGCTGCATATGATGGGCATAGAGGCTGCATATGATAGGCACAGGCTGCATATGATGGGCACAGGCTGCATATTATGGGCATAGAGGCTGCATATGATGGGCACAGAGGCTGCATATGATGGGAACAGAGGCTGCATATGATTGGCACAGGCTGCATATGATGGGCACAGAGGCTGCATATGTTGGGCACAAAGGCTGCATATTATGGGCACAGAGGCTGCATATGATGGGCACAGAGGCTGCATATGATGGGCACAGTAGCTGCATATGATGGGCACAGTGGCTGCATTTTATGGGGCACAGTGACTGCTTTTTATGGGGCACAGTGGCTGCATTTTATGGGCACAGTGGCTGCAATTGATGGCACAGTGAGGCTGTAATTGATGGGGTTTTTTTCAGTATTTTTGAGTTTATTTGCACCCCCCAAAAAATTTTGAGCACGAGCTGCCACTGGTTATGAGTAAAAGCTTTGTGCGTGAAACACGTTAAAGCGGAGGTCCGCCCACCGCTGCAAAAATTAAAAGCCAGCAGCTGCACATACTGCAGCTGTTGACTTTTAATAATCAGACACTTACCTGTCCTGGAGTCTTGCGATGTTGGCACCGCAGCTGATGTTGCGATGCCGACAAGACAGATGAAAGACAGGTATCCTGCCCCCCTCCCCCCTGAAAGGTGCTAAATGTGGCACCGGAGGGGGGAAGGAGTAACAATGATTGGAAGTTCCACTTTTGGGTGGAACTCTGCTTTAACCAGCCTGTCTTTTGGACATTTGCCATGATGGCTTTTTTTTACAAGATTGAATAAAGTATCTGATTTTCCATCACATGAGTGTGCAGTGATCCACTTGCATTGCTATCCAGAAGCGAACCATGCCTGCACTCACTGTATGGATTGGTGTCTGGGGAGTCAAGCCGACCTGAAGCAGTGTTGTTACTGCTTTGTCCACCTGTACATGTCCTATGCCAAAACTTTTTTCCCTGACTATTTTAAAAGGGTTGGATTCTCCCACCCGAGCTCCGATAGGACCTCATACCAGTAAATTGAAGCTCCACCCGGTTGGCCTCAATTTCCTTTTGTCCTTGTTACATAGGACCAAAGAAACAAGATGAAGAAACCCCCTTACTTGTGCCATAGGTAAATCCATGATAGTTTTCCCTAAGTTGCCCTGCATGTCCTCTTTATATAAATAAAATTATTAATATTAATATAAATAAATTCAGTTTTTTTTTTTCGTTTTTATTAGACTAGGGAATATTTGAACCCTCGTCAGACCCAAAAGGAATGGAGTGGAAATTTTACAAAGTGAGGGGAAGTCCCCTTTTAGGAAGTTGTCCCCAGAACAGATGTGCCCATTGGAAGATTTGCAGTTTATTCTTGTTCCGGTGATAACTAAATCCTTTTTGTATTTCACTTCCTGCCCCACTACCAATGATCACCAAGACAAATAGATAACATCTCCAATGGGAACACACACAAGAATAGGGGTTAAAAAAAACAAGAAAATAAAAACAAAAAGTTTACATACACTGGTTTGGAAAAAAAAAAATAGGAGGGCGAAGGAAAATTTTAGGGAAAATTAACCAAGTGTTTTAAAAAAAAAAAGCTAAATGAAAATATGTATATGCAAATATATTTTTTTTTATAATTACTGAATCAGTGTGAAAATCAGAAGTCTAGTATTTGATATGCAGATAAGCATGAAAGAAATACAGTTTTAAATATATTGCTGCAATGTATTTATGCATAAAATCTGCACTGTTTTCAGGCTTGGTTTATACAGAAGATTCAGTGTGGGTTCTTTCAAGAGCTGGTTGCAACAATTTGACTAGGTAGAAAAGGACAGCAGGGGAGGAAACCCTGTAGGCAACTTTTTTAGATCTTTATCTGTTTACATTGCTTTTCTGGTATCCTAGGAATATAAGATATAGTTTTTAAAGTTACTATTATAGTCGTATAGTGGATCACATTATTAAAATTACCTGGAAGGCATTCAAAACCAGAAAGAAATGATACCCAGAGAAAATGTAACAACCATTACAGGATATAAATGTATTATATAAATTTTAAAAAAGGGGTTAAATCTAAGCACTTTATGGTGCCCAGATTCAACCTCATTCACCTTTGTTGTTTGGCACATTAAAATATACAGTAATACCTTGGTTTGCGAGTAACGCAGTTAACGAGCGTTTCGCAATACGAGTTATTATTTTTTTAAAATCCTGACTCGGTTTGCGAGTGTTGTCTTGTAAAATGAGCAGGATTCAAGGCTCTGCGGTATGCAGTGCTACATTTGGCCAGAGGTGCGGGGGCGTTGGTGACATTTGTAGCCGCTCGGATGCACTCAGATGCACTCAAAGCCACTCGGAACTATTCGGATACATTACGTTCCTGAGTGTTTCCGAGCCTCTCCAAATGTTTCCGAGTGCATCCGAGCGGCTCCGAGTGGTCACAAGCAGTACTGCATACCATTGTGGAACAAATTATCTGAGTGACTTTTATGGGGAAACTCGCTTTGATATACGAGTGCTTTGGATTACAAGCATTCTTCTGGAACGAATTACGCCCGTTATCCAAGGTTCCACTGTATGTGAACACTCACCAAGTATATGTAAACTCTCACCTTGTAAAACAAACTTTTCAGTTTAAAATTGAAATGGAAGGAAAAACATATGTGTATACAAAAAAAAAACATTATAAATACCTTTTTTCCCCTTTTTTTATTAAGTGATCACATAACCTCTGTTTTCAGCTGTATAAGGAGTTTAGAGAGTCAGGGGAGGGGGAGCAGCAGCACACTGGTTCTCTCAGTAAATAGCTGTGGTGTGTGTGTGGGGGGGGGTGTACATGTCAGCACGAGTCTGGAGATGCACAAGCTGAGTTCCCAGCGCAGGCAGAAAACTGACCACGCTGTGCTCTCATGCTTAGTGTGGTCTGTTTTAATAGGAAAGCAGAGGGACTGGCAGGAACACCAGGGAGTTCACACAAAGGAAGCAACACATAGGATGCATTAAGGTGAAAAAACACGAAGCTTTACAACCACTTTAAAGTACAGTGTAACAGAACTGCGTGAACAATAATAGAGACCAAACACAATAATAATTGCTTTGACAGGCAAAACAATTCCACATACAGTGGCTTGAAAAAAGTATTCATACCCCTTGAAATTTTCTACATTTTGTCATGTTACAACCAAAAACGTAAATGTATTTTATTGGGATTTTATGTGATAGACCAACACAAAGTGGCACATAATTGTGAAGTGGAAGGAAAATGAAAAGTGTGGTGTGCATTTGTATTCAATACTTTGTAGAACCACCTTTCACTGCAATTACAGCTGCGAGTCTTTTTGGGGATGTCTCTACCAGCTTTGCACATCTAGAGAGTGACATTTTTGCCCATTCTTCTTTGCAAAATAGCTCAAGCTCTGTCAGATTGGATGAAGAGCATCTGTAAGCAACAATTTTCAAGTCTTGCCACAGATTCTCAATTGGATTTAGGTCTGGACTTTGACTGGACCATTCTAACACATGAATATGCTTTGATCTAAACCATTCCATTGTGGCTTTGGTTGCATGTTTAGGGTCGTTGTCCTGCTGGAAGGTGAACCTCCGCTCCAGTCTCAATTCTTTTGCAGACTCTAACAGGTTTTCTTCTAAGATTGCCCTGTATTTGGCTCCATCCATCTTCCCATCAACTCTGACCAGCTTCCCTGTCCCTGCTGAAGAAAACCATCCCCACAACATGATGCTGCCACCACCATGTTTCACAGTGGGTATGGTGTGTTCAGGGTGATGTGCAGTGTTAGTTTTCCGCCACACAGAGCATTTGCTTTTAGGCACACAGGTGGACTCTATTTACTAATGAGGTGACTTCTGAAGGCAATTGTTTTCACTAAATTTTAGTTAGGGGTATCAGAGTAAAGGGGGCTGAATACAAATGCACGCCACACTTTTCACATATTTATTTGTAAAAAAAAATTTAAAAACCATTTATCATTTTCCTTGCACTTCACAATTATGTGCCACTTTGTGTTGGTTTATCACATAAAATCCCAATAAAATACATTTACGTTTTTGGTTGTAACATGACAAAACGTGGAGAATTTCAGGGGGTATGAATACTTTTTCAAGACACTGTATGCATTTCCACTGTGTACTCAATGTAGCTGTACCTTAAACAGCTGTAGAGTCATTTTAAACATGCATTTCGGCAAAACGAATGACATGAATTGAAGCCAAAACAAGTTTTACATCACAGGTAGACTTCTACCATTTCCTTATTTGCTTAAATTATTGAGTAACACATTTTGAGGGCTGATTCATTGTGTTTATTACAAAATACATCAGTCTTACGCTTCTTGAGAAAACCATTCATGATCCATCTTGTATGTATCTTTTTTTAATTGCAAATTTTGGAACTTTCTGTTTCCACAATTAATAAACTACGGTAAGAACAGCCTAAAGTGTAAAACATGCAAATACAGTTCCTGTAAATGTGCTTGTTGTATGATAAAGCCTACAACCATTGTTCAAGCCCTGAACTGCATGGACAATATACGTTGTTTTACAAAGCAGTATTGTAGCTATGATTTTATTATTATTATTTTTATTAACCACTTACCCACTAGCAGGTTATTTCTCACACACAGCATATGCATACCACAAATGACACCCCAAAACACATTCTGCTATTACTCCCGAGTAGGGCGATACCACACGTGTGAGACTTTTACACAGCCTAGACACATACAGCCCAACATGCAGGGAGCACTGTCAGGTGTTCTAGGGACATAAATTACACATTTCATTTCCTAACAACCTATCACACTTTTGAAGGCCCTGGAGCACCAGGACAATGGAAATGCCCACAAAATGACCCAATTTTGGAAACCAAACACCCCAACGTACATTCTATGAGGCATAAAGAGTCTTGAACATGTCATTTTTTTCCACACATTTTTGGAAAATGTGGAAAGAAAATGAAAACACATTTTTCTATGCATTTTTTATGGTACTGACGGTGCTGATGAGGATGCACTGATAGGGTGGCACTGATGAGCACATACTGATGGGCACTATTGGGCACTTTAGTGGCACTGTAGAGCACAGATGTGGCACTGTAGGGCACTGTAAAGCACAGATGTGGCACTGATGGTGCACAGATGTGCACTGATGAGGCGTTGCTGGGCACTTATGTGGCACTGATGGGGCATTGCTGGGCACTGATGTGGCATTGCTGGGCACTGACGTGGCACTAATAGGACACAGATGTGCACTGATGGGGCATTGTAGAGCACTGATGGGGCACAGATGTGGCACTGCTGGGTACTGATGTAGCACTGCTGGGCACAGATGTGGCACTGTAGGGCACTATAAAGCACAGATGTGGCACTGATGGAGGCACTGCTGGGTAAGCCTATATTAAGGCTTACCTGTAGGTGCTGGAAATATCTCCTAAACCTCCACGGTTTAGGAGATATTTCCAATAAAGCCGTGTGCCAATGTCTACGTCGCATACCCACTTTGGAAAGGGCAGATCGTGCACATGCGCGGGAGTGACATCACCTGACTCCGGCCAGTCACAGAGCCGAAGTTTGCAGCCCACGGAAGGAACAGGGGTGAAGATGGACGCTCGCTGCTAGTGGGGACAGCGGTGACATCACGGGCTTCGGTTTCAGGTAAGTGACACATAATGGGCTACTATGCTATGCATAGTACTATGGTATGCATAGTAGCCCATTATGCTTTACCTTTGCAGGGAAATAAAGAGGAAGTAAAACCCATCAGGGTTTACTTCCTCTTTAATTGCTCTGAGTAAAAGCTTGCTGTAGCTTCAGACATTTCATTGTTGCTAAAAGCGGACCTTCAGTCATTTTTTCATCTTTCTATCTATTAAATCTTCTGCTCTTGTTGTTTTAACTTTAGATAGTAAAACAGTTTTTTTCTGCCAGTAAATACCTTATATAGCCCACTTACTCCTTCTTGTCTGGTCATTAGCCTAGGCTTATGACATCATGCACAGCTCTCTGTGAGAGTTTGTCAGGAAGGGAGGGGGGGATGAGCCATGAGAGGGCCAATGAGAGCTGCAGAGCTTGAGGTGTGCCTCTGTGTGTCTGTGTAAATCCAGGAAGTGAACAGGCAGCAGCTTCAGCTGCCCACAGTTAAAATGGATTCAGCCAGACTCAGTGGAGGGAGATTTCTGCAGCATATTTGGCAAGTACAGAATCAGAGTATACATACCTCCCAACTTTTAAAAATGGGAACAAGGGACACCTATTAGCAAAAGTAAGTAGGCATAGGACACACCCCCCTGCCACACCTCCTTAAAAGAGAATTATACAAAAAGTGATTTGTTTAACTCAATTGATACACTAAAATATATGCCGGACCCTATCAGAATAGGAAAGATGTTTTTATTACAAATTATGTGAGCAGACTGCAGTTCCTCTTTAAGTCCCCAAATGTCCCACCACCAGGTCCTTAACAGGTGGCAAAAAAACATTGAAAGGCCTGAACTGTACAATAATTTATTTTGTCCATGTATGGGGTTATAATGTGAAGACCTCTCTTCTGTAAAGTTGGCCATAGCATACCTCCCAACATTTTAAGATGGGAATGAGGAACACCTACTAGCAAACGTATGTAGGCATAGGACACGCCCCCTGCCACACCCCCTTAAAGGAGAATTAACCAAAAAAAAGGTTAATTAAATCCACAAGACCTTTTTTTTACCACTACTATTCCTTTAAATTGGCTTTAAAAATTTACAAATGCAGCAATTTAGAATTTGGATGAAAGGTTTAGCACTGGGAATCACTTTTTGACAGATAATAAGTGCATTATATATACAACTATATGAATCAGACCAAAATGAGGGACAAATGAGGGGGGAAGAGGGACAGAGGGACATTGCTCCAAATTAGGGACAGTCCCTAAAAATCAGGGACAGTTGGGAGCTATTATAAAGGGTTTTTTTGTTTTTGTTTTTTTGTTTTTTTGTGAAGCCACAAAGATAACAGATATCCTCTATCCACAGAAACAAAGTGGATGGAGGAGTCCACCCCCCTCTTTCCCCGCCAAGACATTGGGGAAGATTTGCTTAAACTGGTGCACATAGAATCTGGTGCAGCTATGTAACCAATCAGCTTCTAGATTTTATTGGTCAAAGATTAAATGAAGAAGCTGAAGTTATAAACGGATTTGTTACTATGAACAACTGCACCAGATTCTGTGTGCAGACGTTTTAATAAATCTCCCCCATTGTATTGTGACTGTGAGAACTGGCACTGTCAGAATACAGCAAGCAGCTACTGATCATCACACACTGATAGAAAATCTGCCGGTCCCTGCTGAACCTGCCAAATTTCAATCCGACAATGGCCAGCTTAACATTGGGGATGTTTAGCGTGGGTGGATCTGCAGCTCCAGTAATATGCTGTACAGTGTGAAAACCACATGTGACAAGGTTATATCACTGCTGTCTGAGTAAACCAGGTTACATAAACTCTGCAACAGGAACCATAGGGGTGTGTTGTTATTGGAAGATATTACAACCAAATTAAAAAAAACATTCTGGAGACACAAACATTTCCTGAAATATTATTAGCACATACTTTATGCATCTTATTTTTCTAATCTCCCTTATTAGATACTGGAACCTTTGGGATTTGTTTCTAATCTTTACACACATCCATTGACTTTGTATTTCAATGATTTTTACTGAATATATAATGAAAGGTCATATAAAAGTCTTTGCAGTCTTTCTTGACAGGACTCAACATATATATTAAATGCACAATATGGATGTATGTAACTAAAGCCAAAGGAAATGGTCTGCAAGATGTGTGGAGGGACCAGAACCCTACTGTACAGTGTTATTCGTGCTTCTCAGAATCATACAAATGCCTATCTTGCATAGATCTATGTCTAACTAATGATTTGGTACATGCACTGACTGAAATATGAAATATGCTCAATGTAATATCTCTGATCATTCCCTTGTAAGTGCTACTATAATAATATCATCATCAAATACACACTGTAAGCTCTGGAAGGTAAACCCCTTGTGGTTCATAATCTTCCCGAGCACTGATCTCATTCCCAGGGCTCTGGCAGGACACGGCCGGGCCCGCATTGGTGTGGGATACCATGAAAGCTCACCTTAGAGGTCTACTCATCAAGCAGATTAATGCAATTAAAACTAAAACTAGAGAGTAGGAGAATCTGGTGATGGACGAGGCTGCCAGGGCGGAGGAGAGGTACATTGCGACCCCCCTCTTCAGAGTCAGGGCGTAGATGGCAGGAAGCACAGGCCCTATATCAACAAGTTTCCACCAATGCTGCAGAGAACAAGAGGTTCTTCTTATAGCAAAAATATATTAAGGGGATATATATGAAGGGGAAAACACAGGTCACCTACTAGCTATGATAGCTAAAGCCCAGCAGGGCACGACTCATATAGAGGCCATCCAAAATATAGACAGTGTAACAGTTACTGATCAGACCCATATACCTGTTTTCACAATTCTTTAAAGACCTGTACACATCTAAGGTACATTCCACACACGAGGATCTGGCTCAATGTTTGGACCAGTGCTCCCTCCCCCGAGTGTCACAACAGGGACTTGCCACCCTTAATGCACTGTTGAAGCTAGAGGAATTGTCATTGGTGGTAGCACAGATGGTTAATAACAAGTCCCCGGGAGCTGACCGCCTACCCACATAAACGTACGGAAAATATGGGGACACTCTCTTACCTAATCTTTTAAAAACCTTAAACAATGCCCTTCAGGAAGGTAGTTTACCTGCCTCCATGAACGAGGCTATTATTATAGTGTTACCAAAGCCGGGTAATGACCCACTACAACTGGACTCCTATAGGCCTAAATCTCTGCTTAATGCAGACGTCAAATTATTGGCGCGAGTATTGGCCACTAGACTTTCGGGAGTTGTGGCAGGGCTGGTCTACTCTGACCAGTCTGGCTTCATTCCAGCTAGATCTACGGCACTGAACATTCGAAGACTGTTCCTTAACGCCCAAATCCCAGTAGATAACCCAGGCAACAGAGCCATCTTTTCTCTAGATGCTGCCAAAGCTTTCAGCAGCGTGGAGTGGAAATATTTGTGGGAGGTTTTGCGGCGCTTCGGTCTGGGCGATAAATTTATTTCCTTGGTGCAGCTTTTGTATGCCACTCCTATGGCCAGAGTGAGGATAAATGTCTCCCTATTGAAGCCCTTCCCTTTGTTTCGTGGCACGCGGCAAAGGTGTCCATTGTTACCCCTGCTGTTTGCCCTTGCATTGGAACCTCTGGCGGCCTATGGTGCAGGCCTCACCTGACATTACAGGTTTCCGCAGAGGACAGGGGGAGGAAAAGATTTCCTTATATGCGGATGACAATCTGCTGTATTTGGGGGATACCGAACACTCCTTAATAGCAGTACTGCACCTAATAGAACAGTTCGGACAGCTATCGGGCTTTGCCATTAATTGGCATAAGTCGGCTCTGTTGCCACTGGATCCATTACCGGTTTCTTTGCCGGAGGACGTTTCCCACATACAGGTAATTTTCTCATTTAAATACTTGGGAATAGTGGTGACTGGGGACACGTGGGACTACATAACTCTAAACCTAAAACCCATAATACAGGAGTTCCAGCAGAAACAGGCTAGTTGGATTAAATTACCGCTGTCAGTGACTGGCCGCATAAATCTCATAAAAATGATCTGGGCACCGCAGCTGTTGTACATTTTGCACAATGATCCAATCTGGATACCACAGTACTGGTTCCAGCCCATGGACTCGCAATTCAGAACTCTTATATGGAGAGGTGGAGTGGCGAGAATTAAACTGGCCACTCTACAGCTCCCTAAGGACCCAGGGGGCATGGCGGTCCTGCACCCTCTAATGTACTACCTGGCTGCACAGCTGCAACATTTCATGGGTTGGGATCTTGGGACGGTGTCCGATCCCTCCAGGAGTCTCCTCCTGGGCCATAAAAACAGACTATACTGCCCTATCTAATATGGAGATAGGCTTCCTTAAAGTCCCCTCCACCTGTCCCATGGTTCGGTCACTGATGAAAATCTGGAGGAGGGCTAAGACCACATTGGGATTAACGGGCTACCTCCATCAAATCCCTATATGGCAAAACCGTTTTTACACAGAGCTGAACAGGGAACCCAACCAATCGATTTGGGAAAGGGCCGGAATTAGATTCCTCACCCAAATACTTGATGGACCTGTCTTAAAACCATTTACCCAACTACTGAGCGAATTCCCTGCACTCAAAGGTCACCGCTTTCAATATATACAACACGCCATTAGATATCAAAGCAGACACTCTACTTTGCAGTTAGAATAATCCACGTTCCTTGAATCTATATACTCTGACCCAGAGAAGAAAGGTACCATTTCTAGAATTTATATCCACCTATTATCACACACACAAGCCCCAGATTTGCTGAGAGAGGTGGGAGCAAGATGTTGGCCCCATTGATGGTGAGCAGTGGAATCAAATCCTGGGAGAAGGCCCCTTGGTATCAGTATCAGCGGCACAGAGACTGTCCCACTTGTTCATACTGCACAGGGTATACCGTACTCCTGTGCGGTTGCATAGATGGGGTAGGCGTGATCCCCCCATATGTCCAAAATTACAGGCCCACCCGGGCGACCTCATACACATGTTCCGACGTTACCCCAAGCTAGTGAGGTACTGGAATTGCGTTGTCACCAGGATAAATAGTGTTTTCCAGGTTCATCTTGAGCTGGAACCTCTGGTGTGCTTACTAGGTAACCTGGAAAAAGATTTGTAGAAGAAGATTTGTACCTCTCCTCGGTATATATTGCCCTCACGAGACTCCTATACTTAGCCAGGAACCTGATTGCCCATTTGTGGCTGTCGGCACGTACCCCAAGGGAGGCGCAGTGGATCCAAATGGTCAATGCTACCCTTATCCAGGAAAAAAACACATATCAACATAGAAAATCGCCAAAAAAAATTTCCAATATATGGCAGACTTGGTTGAACTCCCCAGACATGGCACCGCCACAACTGGCCTTGGATAGGCTGCTGATGGGATAACTGTACATACAGCATTGCTCTTTAAAGTTTTATACAGTATGATAAGATATGAGACATGCTGGGAGTGCTTTGCATGCCTGGTGGATCTGAACCCCTGGTGATATGTCAATGGTTGGTTTACTTCTCTTATTTTTATTTTTATTTAATTTATCTTAAATTTGTTTCTTTATTGATGGAGCACTAGGCTGATACAATGCCGTTACTTGTTGGTTGTATGTTAACAGTATTGGCTCTATAGTTAACGCCACTTTTATGTTGTTGTGAGAATTAAGACTCCTGATTAGGGATGAGCCGAACACCCCCCGGTTCGGTTCGCACCAGAACCTGCGAACGGACCGAAAGTTCGCACGAACGTTAGAACCCCATTGACGTCTATGGGACTCGAACGTTCGAAATCAAAAGTGCTCATTTTAAAGGCTAATTTGCATGGTATTGTCCTAAAAAGGGTTTGGGGACCCGGGTCCTACCCCAGGGGACATGTATCAATGCAAAAAAAACTTTTAAAAACGGCCGTTTTTTCGGGAGCAGTGATTTTAATGATGCTTAAAGTAAAAAAAAAAAGTTAAATATTCCTTTAAATATCGTACCTGGGGGGTGTCTATAGTATGCCTGTAAAGTGACGCGTGTTTCCCGTGTTTAGAACAGTCCCTGCACCAAATGTCATTTTTAAAGGAAAAAATCTCATTTAAAACTGCTTGCGGGTTTAATGTCATGTCGGGTCATGGCAATATGGATGAAAATC
Source organism: Lithobates clamitans (assembly GCA_037952925.1). NCBI lineage: Eukaryota > Metazoa > Chordata > Amphibia > Anura > Ranidae > Lithobates > Lithobates clamitans. Next base: position 3,744,710 of record JBBGZY010000992.1, read on the forward strand.
AGTGAGACAAACGGCATGGGTACCCCCCAGTCCATTACCAGGCCCTTTGGGTCTTGTATGGATATTAAGGGGAACCCCGCACCCAAATTAAAATAAGGAAAGGCCCTATATACTCTGAACAGCAGTATACAGGCGGTGCAAACAAGACAGGGACTGTAGGTTTGTTGTTAAGTAGAATCTCTTTGTAATTTTGAACGGGTACATTTTTAACGCGTTTAGCTCCAGCCAAAAAATCTTTTTTAAGCTTTTTGGAAAACATAGGGAAGGGTTATCACCCCTGTGACATTTGTTTTGCTGTCTTTCCTCCTCTTCAGAAGATTTCACCTCACTTTTTGTCCCAATGAAAAATGTTTTTTGAAAATTTGGGTTTTTTGTGGAACAAGGATTGGAAAGCATCAGTGGAAAGGAGAAATTGTTTTCCCATATTAACTCTTACAGGAGAGAATTTCCCTTCCTAGGGGTAGATTTCATCTCACTTCCTGTTGTCTCCTTCCGTTTGCAAGTAGGAGTCGTTTGTAAGTAAGATGTTTGAAAGTAGGGTCCTGCCCTATATACTCAGCAGAAATTTGGGCCTTAGGTGTTGCTGTGGCCACAACACTGTAAGCCCTCACAGGGCCCTGCTGTGAAATATTAGATCAAGAATTGTAATTACATGCCCCTGTTGAACAGGAGCTGAAAAATTAGGCCTTAGGCACTGGTGCTGGTGCCACAACACTGCAACCCCTCACAGATACTCTAGTTGGAACGCAGGAACGAGCCCTGCTGCAAAGTATTGCATCAAAAATTGTAATTACACGCCCCTGTTAGACAGGGGCAGAAAAATTGGGCCTTAGGCATTGGTGCTGGTGCCACAACACTGCAACCCCTCACAGACACTCTAGTTGGAACGCAGGAACGAGCCCTGCTGCAAAGTATTGCATCAAAAATTGTAATTACACGCCCCTGTTAGACAGGGGCAGAAAAATTGGGCCTTAGGCACTGGTGCTGGTGCCACAACACTGCAACCCCTCACAGACACTCTAGTTGGAATGCAGGAACGAGCCCTGCTGCAAAGTATTACATCAAAAATTGTAATTACACGCCCCTGTTAAACAGGGGCTGAAAAATTGTGCCTTAGGCACTGGTGGTGGCGCCCAGAACCAAAAATGTTCTTACAAGCTATCAGCGTGATGATTGAGGAGGAAGAGGATAATTACTCAGGGATAGTCACTCAGCATCAGCATAGGCAGTCTTTGAAGGGATCTGAGATTTCAAAAAAAATTATTCGGTTACATCAGCATCAGGTGCTTGGTAGCTGGTGGTGATCCAAGACTGATTCATTTTTATGAAGGTCAGCCGATCGACCGAGTCGGTGGACAGACGCACCCTGTGATCGGTTACCACGCCTCCAGCAGCACTGAATGTGCGTTCCGAAAGAACGCTGGATGCAGGACAGGCCAGTAGCTCAATTGCATACTGTGCAAGCTCTGGCCAGTGATCCATCCTCAAGACCCAGTAACCCAGAGGATTTTCGGTGGGAAAGGTGTCCAAGTCTGATCTTGCCCCTAGGTATTCCTGCACCATGTAAAACAGACGCTGGCGATGGTTGATCGGCGGGCACGCAGGAACACTGTCTGGATAAAGGGGGCCTTGAGAGCTAAGGAAGTCCTCCTCTTCCTGCCTCTGTTCTGCCTCAAGTGCCCTGTCCATTATTCCACGCAGCGTGTGCTCCAACAGGTGGACAAGGGGGACAGTGTCACTGATGCATGCACTGTCACTGCTCACCATCCTCGTGGCCTCCTCGAATGGTGACAGGACAGTGCATGCATCCCTGATCATGGCCCACTGGCGTGGGGAAAAAAAACCAAGCTCCCCTGACCCTGTCCTGGTGCCATAGTCGCACAGGTACTCATTGATGGCCCCCTGCTGCGTGTGCAGCCGCTGCAGCATGGCCAACGTTGAGTTCCACCTGGTGGGCATGTCACAGATTAGGCGGTTCTTGGGCAGGTTAAACTCCTTTTGGAGGTCTGTCAGCCGAGCACTGGCATTATATGACCGGCGGAAATGCACACAGACTTTCCTGGCCTGCCTCAGGACATCCTGTAAGCCCGGGTACCTGCCCAAGAACCGCTGCACCACCAAGTTAAGGACGTGAGCCAAACAGGGCACATGGGTCATTTGTCCCTGTCGGAGGGCAGAGAGGAGGTTGGTGCCATTGTCGCAAACCACCATTCCTGCCTTAAGTTGGCGTGGCGTCAACCACCTCTGAACCTGCCCCTGCAGAGCTGACAGACCCTCTGCCCCAGTGTGGCTCCTGTCCCCCAAGCACACCAGCTCAAGCCCCGCATGGCATCTTTTGGCCTGCGTACTTGCGTAGCCCCTTGAACGACTACGGAGCACCGCTGGTTCCGAGGAAGAGGCCATGGAGGAAGAAGAAGAGGAGGGGGTGGAGGAGAGAGGTGTGTCACAATCAGCATTTTGGAGGCGTGGTGGCGGAACAACCTCCAACACTACTGCACCTTGTCCTGCATCCTTCCCAGCTGCCAGCAGAGTCACCCAATATGCCGTGAAACTTAGGTAACGTCCCTGTCCATGCCTGCTGGACCATGAGTCAGCGGTAATATGCACCTTACCGCTGACCGCCCTGTCCAGCGAGGCATGGACATTGCCTTCCACATGCCGGTAGAGAGCCGGAATCACCTTCCGTGAGAAAAAGTGGCGTTTGGGTACCTGCCACTGAGGAACCGCACATTCCACAAACTCACGGAAGGGGGCAGAGTCTACCAACTGAAAAGGCAGCAGTTGAAGTGCTAGCAATTTTGCCAAGCTAGCATTCAACCGCTGGGCATGTGGATGGCTGGGAGCAAACTTCTTTTGGCGGTGCAGCAGCTGGGGCAGGGAAATTTGCCTGGTACAATCTGACGTCGGTGTACCAAAAGCAGATTGCCCACAAGTACTTGGCTGTGACACACCTAATTCTACACCTTCATTCCTCTCACTGCAGGTCTCAGAGAGGACTGGAGGTCTAGTGGGGTTGGAAATCTCAGCTGATGAGGAGCAAGGAGAGATCCTCTTTGTTCTTTGGTGTGGGTCTTTAAGATACGCTTGCCAACGAACTGCATGGCAGGTCAACATATGTCTGGTCAAGCATGTGGTACCCAAGCGGGAGATGTTTTGGCCTCGTGAGATACGCTTGAGACATATGTTGCAAATAGCAGCGGTGCGATCTGATGCACTCGTCTCAAAAAAGGCCCACACCAAAGAACTTTTTGAATAACGCGCAGAGACTGCAGCGCCCTGCACATGTGGAGCTTTGGGGTGTGATGCAGTCAATGTGCTGCCCTAAGGCTGGCCCCTGGAGGGCATCCTGCCTCGTTGGTGATGTGCCGCCTCCTCCTCCTCCTCCTCTCTCCTATCAGGCACCCACGTTGAGTCAGTGACCTCATCATCCCCTCCCTCCTCATCACTAGAGCAAACCTGGCAGTATGCTGCAGCAGGGGGAGCATGACTGCCAGATTGCTGTCCTTCTTGGGCACCCCCTCTGTCCGTGCTCATGTTACTGCCTTCATCGAGCTCAGTATCATCATCAGAGCCTTCCAAACGCTGGGCATCCTCCTGGAGCATGTACCCAACACTGTGGTCAAACAGTTCGAGGGAATCCTCATGAGGACATGGTGGAGCTAGGGAAGGAGTCACTGATGACATTGAGCTGAGGGAAGAGGCCGCTGCTTTGCCAGACAAAGCACCCTGGGCATGGGTGAGAGAGGATGAGGAGGATGAGGACGGCTTGGTCATCCACTCGACCAAGTCTTCCGCATGTTGCGGCTCAACACGGCCAGCTGCCGAAAAAAAGGCCAAGCGTGTCCCATGGCCACGTGCTGATGAGGATGCACCGTCTCCACGACCAGCTCCACGAGTGGCTTGTGACTGTCTGCCTCTCCTTCTTGGCCTTCCAGACATTCTAATGGCCTGTAGCTGCACTAAGCTGGGATAGAACACCAGTAATTTTCTTCAGGTAGCTTTATATACTGTAACCAGACAAGCCTGCCTGTCAGTAGGAAGATAACAGGAACGGAACACTGTGAGCAGGACGCACTGTACTAAATGTAAATAGTCTAGCTGCCTGACCGTGGTACTAATAGGATGAAATAGAACACCGGTAATTTTCTTCAGGTAGCTTTATATACTGTAACCAGACAAGCCTGCCTGTCAGTAGGAAGATAACAGGAACGGATCTAGCTGAACACTGTGAGCAGGACGCACTGTACTAAATGTAAATAGTCTAGCTGCCTGACCGTGGTACTAATAGGATCAAATAGAACACCAGTAATTTTCTTCAGGTAGCTTTATATACTGTAACCAGACAAGCCTGCCTGTCAGTAGGAAGATAACAGGAACGGATCTAGCTGAACACTGTGAGCAGGACGCACTGTACTAAATGTAAATAGTCTAGCTGCCTGACCGTGGTACTAATAGGATCAAACAGAACACCAGTAATTTTCTTCAGGTAGCTTTATATACTGTAACCAGACAAGCCTGCCTGTCAGTAGGAAGATAACAGGAACGGATCTAGCTGAACACTGTGAGCAGGACGCACTGTACTAAATGTAAATAGTCTAGCTGCCTGACCGTGGTACTAATAGGATCAAATAGAACACCAGTAATTTTCTTCAGGTAGCTTTATATACTGTAACCAGACAAGCCTGCCTGTCAGTAGGAAGATAACAGGAACGGATCTAGCTGAACACTGTGAGCAGGACGCACTGCACTAAATGTAAATAGTCTAGAAGATAACAGGAACGGATCTAGCTGAACACTGTGAGCAGGACGCACTGCACTAAATGTCAATAGTCTAGAAGATAACAGGAACGGATCTAGCTGAACACTGTGAGCAGGACGCACTGCACTAAATGTAAATAGTCTAGCTGCCTGACCGTGGTACTAATAGGATCAAATAGAACACCAGTAATTTTCTTCAGGTAGCTTTATATACTGTAACCAGACAAGCCTGCCTGTCAGTAGGAAGATAACAGGAACGGATCTAGCTGAACACTGTGAGCAGGACGCACTGTACTAAATGTAAATAGTCTAGCTGCCTGACCGTGGTACTAATAGGATCAAACAGAACACCAGTAATTTTCTTCAGGTAGCTTTATATACTGCAACCAGACAAGCCTGCCTGTCAGTAGGAAGATAACAGGAACGGATCTAGCTGAACACTGTGAGCAGGACGCACTGTACTAAATGTAAATAGTCTAGCTGCCTGACCGTGGTACTAATAGGATCAAATAGAACACCAGTAATTTTCTTCAGGTAGCTTTATATACTGTAACCAGACAAGCCTGCCTGTCAGTAGGAAGATAACAGGAACGGATCTAGCTGAACACTGTGAGCAGGACGCACTGTACTAAATGTAAATAGTCTAGCTGCCTGACCGTGGTACTAATAGGATCAAACAGAACACCAGTAATTTTCTTCAGGTAGCTTTATATACTGTAACCAGACAAGCCTGCCTGTCAGTAGGAAGATAACAGGAACGGATCTAGCTGAACACTGTGAGCAGGACGCACTGTACTAAATGTAAATAGTCTAGCTGCCTGACCGTGGTACTAATAGGATCAAATAGAACACCAGTAATTTTCTTCAGGTAGCTTTATATACTGTAACCAGACAAGCCTGCCTGTCAGTAGGAAGATAACAGGAACGGATCTAGCTGAACACTGTGAGCAGGACGCACTGCACTAAATGTAAATAGTCTAGAAGATAACAGGAACGGATCTAGCTGAACACTGTGAGCAGGACGCACTGCACTAAATGTAAATAGTCTAGAAGATAACAGGAACGGATCTAGCTGAACACTGTGAGCAGGACGCACTGCACTAAATGTAAATAGTCTAGAAGATAACAGGAACGGATCTAGCTAAACTGAATACAGTGTATATATATATATGCAACACCTGGGATGCATATATATACACAATACACTGTAAGTGCAGCTAACTGACTGACTGTTCTGCCTAATCTATCTAACTCAAATCAAATGACACTGTCTGTCTCTCTCTCTCTCTCAATGAACACCGGAACACACACTACACAGGGCCGCCGTGCAGGCGGCCTTATATAGTGTGGGGCGTGTACTAAATCCCCTGAGCCATAATTGGCCAAAGCCTCCTTGGCTTTGGCCAATTATGGTTCTCTGTTCAGGCGGCGCTGTGATTGGCCAAGCATGCGGGTCATAGTGCATGCTTGGCCAATCATCAGCAAGCAATGCACTGCGATGCCGCAGTGAATTATGGGCCGTGACGCGCCACACGAATTTGGCGCGAATGGCCCATATCGTTCGCAATTCGGCGAACGGGCGAACAGCCGATGTTCGAGTCGAACATGGGTTCAACTCGAACACGAAGCTCATCCCTACTCCTGATACTCTTTATATTTTCATATATGTCATACTTATGCAATATGTACCATGTAATGCCTGTTCTCATCAATAAAAAACTTTTTGTTGATTAAAAAAAAAAGAAAAAGGAAAGACTAGACATGTGCGATTCAGTTTGTAACAAATACATTTTCGTACGAATTTGTTAGTATTTGTACATTCAGATCAATTTGAACATCCGAATAGCTGAAAGAACCAAAATCCAAAAATTACGAAATTACAAATAAGCAAAATAACGAACACGCGAAAATACTAACTTACGAATGGGCAAACTTACGAAAATACGAAACTCCGAAACAGTAAAAGAAAGAAAATTACATCTATAAGGAATGATTAACATTTCGTATTTTCAATTCTTTGTCTGTTCGTAATTTTGTTTGTTTGTGTTCTCGAATCGTTCTTTTGAATGGACAGTGTAAGTGTATCGTAATATGTATGTTCGTAATTTCGTGTTCTCAAATCGTTCTTTCGAATGGGCAGTGTATTAGTGAGTGATGTATCTTACTTAATATCTTTAGCCAATCAGCTTATCCCTTTTGTGTCACACTGCATTCCCGAATCTTTTTAGAGCCAGGTCTCATGACTGAGGGAGTGGACTGGAGTAAGTACAGGACTAGGGATGAGCTTCGAGTTCGAGTCGAACTCATGTTCGACTCGAACATTGGCTGTTCGCAAGTTCGCCGAACAGCAAACAATTTGGGGTGTTCGCGGCAAATTCGAATGCCGCAGAACACCCTTTAAAAGTCTATGGGAGAAATCAAAAGTGCTAATTTTAAAGGCTTATATGCAAGTTATTGTCATAAAAAGTGTTTGGGGACCCAGGTCCTGCCCCAGGGGACATGGATCAATGCAAAAAAAAGTTTTAAAAACGGCCGTTTTTTCAGGAGCAGTGATTTTAATAATGCTTAAAGTCAAACAATAAAAGTGTAATATCCCTTTAAATTTCGTACCTGGGGGGTGTCTATAGTATGCCTGTAAAGGGGCGCATGTTTCCCGTGTTTAGAACAGTCTGACAGCAAAATGACATTTTGAAGGAAAAAACCCATTTAAGACTACCCGCGGCTATTGCATTGCCGACAATACACATAGAAGTTCATTGATAAAAACGGCATGGGAATTCCCCACAGGGGAACCCCGAACCAAAATTTAAAAAAAAAATGATGTGGGAGTCCCCCTAAATTCCATACCAGGCCCTTCAGGTCTGGTATGGATATTAAGGGGAACCCCGGCCAAAATTTTTTAAAAAAATGACGTGGGGTTCCCCCTAAATTGGCATGGGGGGAGGCTCCCGCTCTTCTCTTCATCTTCTTCTTCATCCTCTTCTCTTCTTCCTTCTTCTCTTCCTCTCTTCTTCATTTTCTTCTCCGGGCCGCTCCGCACCCATGCTGGCATGGAGGGAGGTTCCCGCTGTGTGACGGCGTCTCCTCGTCTGACGGTTCTTAAATAACGGGGGCGGGGCCACCCGGTGACCCCGCCCCCCCCTGACGCACGGGACATGAAGGGACTTCCCTGTGGCATTCCCCGTGACGTCACAGGGAAGTCCCGTCAAGTCACCGTGCGTCAGAGGGGGGCGGGGTCACCGGGTGGCCCCGCGCCCCGTTATGGGGACAAGGTGTTTTGGGGGGCTACCCCAAAGCACCCTCCCAATGTTGAGGGCATGTGGCCTGGTACGGTTCAGGAGGGGGGGCGCACTCTCGTCCCCCCCTCTTTTCCTGCGGCCTGCCAGGTTAAATATATAAATATATAAAGGTCTGGTATGGATTTTTGGGGGGACCCCACGCTGTTTTTTTTTTTTTTTGGCGCGGGTTCCCCTTAAAATCCATACCAGACCTGAAGGGTCTGGTATGGAATTTAGGGGGAATCCCACGTCATTTTTAAAAAAAAATTTGGCCAGGGTTCCCCTTAATATCCATACCAGACCTGAAGGGCCTGGTATGGAATTTAGGGGGACTTCCACGTCATTTTTTTTTTTAAATTTTGGTTCGGGGTTCCCCTGTGGGGAATTCCCATGCCATTTTTATCAATGAACTTCTATGTGTATTGTCGGCAATGCAATAGCCGCGGGTAGTTTTAAATGGGTTTTTTCCTTGTCATTTTGCTGTCAGACTGTTCTAAACACGGGAAACATGCGCCCCTTTACAGGCATACTATAGACACCCCCCAGCTACGAAATTTAAAGGGATATTACACTTTTATTGTTTGACTTTAGGCATTATTAAAATCACTGCTCCTGAAAAAAGGGCCGTTTTTAAAACTTTTTTTTGCATTGATCCATGTCCCCTGGGGCAGGACCCGGGTTCCCAAACACTTTTTATGACAATAACTTGCATATAAGCCTTTAAAATTAGCACTTTTGATTATTCATGTTCGTGTCCCATAGACTTTAACGGTGTTCGTGTGTTCGAGCGAACTTTTTTCCTGTTCGTATGTTCTGGTGCGAACCGAACAGGGGGGTGTTCGGCTCATCCCTATACAGGACTAGAAAAGGATACAGGATTAGAAAAGCAAGCATAGGATTATTATTTTTTACTTCCTACGAAAGTACGAATCAACGAAAAAGGCAATCTCACAAAAGTAGAAATTACTAAATTACAAGTAGTGTACCGAATAAACAAAAATTATTATCTAACAAAATTACAAATTTTGAATCAAAGAAAATTAGACTAATAGAATTATGAATTAATTTGCATCAACGAAAATATATCTGTTACAAAAATACGAATGAGTCCGAATATAAAAACTTGCGTCTTACGAAATTACGAATTGTTACGAATCAACAGAAACGTAAAGAAACTAAACTAAATTCATTTTTTTGTTGTGCACATGTCTAGGAAAGACCATCACCTAGGTTCCAGCCCACGGCAGGTTTGTCTCCTCAGCGGCTTCTGCATGGACTGGATTCCTTTGCGCTTTATATTATATGTCTATTGCCCTTGATGTTTGTGAGTTCATTTCTACTGTTATTTGCTATTTTTACAATAAACCATGCTACACTATTGGCAGCTTGGCGCTCCTTTTTTCCCCATCTCTCTGCCTGAAAGTGGTCCTAAAGTCTAGATGTTTTCAACCTTAAAGTGATTGTAAAGGATCATTTTTTTTTTTTAAATAACAAACATATCATACTCACCTCCACTGTGCAGCTTGTTTTGCACAGAGTGGCCCCGAACATCCTCTTCTGGGGTCCCCAGGTGGCTCTCGCGGCTCCTCCCCGCATCAGATAACCCCCTCAGAGAAGCGCTCTCCCGGGGGGGTTACCTTGCAGGCTTGCTCCTGAGTCCAGCATTTGCATCCACAGACACCAATGCCAGACTAAGCCCCACCCCCCTGCGCCCGCGTCATTGGATTTGATTGACAGCAGCGGGAGCCATTGGCTGCGCTGCTATCAATCTAGCCAATCAAGAGCCAGGACCCCGTGGAGAGAGGGACAGCGCGTCCCCACCGAACAGATGAAGGGGCTCAGGTAAGTAAAACGAGGGGCTGGGAGGCCGGTGACTGACAGGTGTTTTTCCCCTTTTCCCCTTTTTCCCCATAGGATGCATTAAGGTGAAAAAACACGAGGGTTTACAACCCCTTTAAGGGCTCATTTACACTTGCTTTGGCTTCCATGCTCATTAAAACTCTTACTGCTTCAACAAGCTTTTATGATGTGTTTTTGATGCTTCGGTGGTGCTCTTTTGAAGCTTTGTTAAAGCCTGGCAGATGCCCTGTGTGTGGATTGATATCTCACATCTGCAATTTCTCCAAAACAAAGCTAAAGCTGAATTAAAGCCTCTCAAAAGCTGCAGGTGCTTCAAGCAAGCTTCAAACGAGCTTTGTCATAGAGATCTATGGAGGCTTTGAAGACGCTTTGAAGCACCACTAAAGCTACATGGGGTATAATTTTTGAAGCAAAGCAAAGCAAACACAAGGTGTAAGCAGGACTGTAAGCTAACCATTTTATTTAGTAACAGGAGCTGTGACTGGTGTTCAGAGAGCTTTAACAAAGCCAGTCTGAAGCCTGTAAAGTAGTAAGTAAGAGTAGTCCTTAACCTCCCTGGCGGTATGATTATGTCATATTTTTGATGCTGAAAGCGGTACATTGTTTTGCATGGAAATTTGGCATTTTATATTGTAGGCCTGTAATTCTTAGGAATAACTCACTTAAATCTGTCCAAACAAGAGTCTAGTAGACATCCCGGGTGTGATAAAATTTGAAACATGAGATCATAATATAATAAATACCATATTTATCTGCGTAAAACACACATTTTTTCCCCCTTAAAATCAGGGGGAAATCGCTAGTGCGTGTTATACACCGATCTCTGCTGTCTCTGAGGGAAGAGGAGAATTACATAGAGCCGCGATCTCCTGTGTACCCGTCGCTCCGTCACTCACAGCTACGCCTCCTGGCTCCACATTGGGCCACTGTTCTATCAATCATATGAGCAGGGCCAGGAGGCGTAGCTGTGAGTGACAGAGCGCCGGGTACACAGGAGATCCAACCACTTTAATGCATTCTATGCATTAAGATAAAAAGCCTTCTGTGTGCAGCAGCTCCCCTCAGCCCCCCTAATACTTACCTGAGCCCCATCTCAATTCAACGATGTTGTACGAGAGACTTGGCTCTCTGGGTCTCTCCCTTCTCATTGGCTGAGACAGCAGCTTGCGCCATTGACTACTGTTGCTGTCAATCAAAGTCAGTGAGCCAATGAGGATAAGGATGGGGCAGGGTTGGCACCGTGTCTGAATGGATACAGGGAGCTGTGACTCGGGTGCCCCTATAGCAAGCTGCTTGCTGTAGGGGCACTCAACAGGAGGGAGGGGCCAGGAGCACTGAAGAGGGACATGAGAAGAGGAGGCTACATTGAGGGCAGCGAGAGGCATAGGCTTCTGCTGAAGTCAGTCAAATCCTGTTAGGCGAGAGTGGGAGGTGTGGCAGAGCTGCTCTGTGTGGGTCTCTGCACACACACAGACCAGCTTGGGACCATCCCCCATGGGTGCCCCCTCAGCACATTGGGCACTAGGAAAATAGGGGGATTGGAGAGCAGGAGACCATCAGAGGTAAGAGACTGCTCTGTGCAATATTGTTGCACAGAGAAGGTAAATATATAATTTTTTTTTATTTTAATTTAAACTTTTTTTTTCATTTAATATCACTTTAAATTCATCTTTAATTAAATGTCATTATTAGCTCAATGAATGCCATCACTTTTAGCCTAGAACTGCTCATTAAATTTTGTTACATTTTCAAGGACACAGGACACAGTTAAAGGTTGGATGCATTACAGCTAATCAGTTTTTTTTTAAGTTTACTCATCTGTAATTCCCAATTATAACCAAGCTGAACATTCGAAACCTGAGGCAAGCTTCCATATTATGCAAGGGAAAACAGATCATACAGTGACTGCATACATGAGAGCAATTTCATTTATGAACATGTGTGTAAGCTTCTATAGTTGATGGCATCTCATGTGCCAAATTATTCTTGGATTAAGTCTACAATGGCCTTGTTTGCCCAATAATATTGCCTCATGTCACCACTAAAGCCTCGTACACACAATCTGACTTTCCGACGGGGAAATGTGTGATGACAGGATGTTGGGCGGAAAATCCAACCGTGTGTATGGTCCATCTGACAATTGTTGTCGGATTTTCCGCGTGCACGAACACGCATGATCGGAAGCAAGGACAAGCCAGAAGCGGTCGGTCTTGTAAACTAGCGATCGTAATGGAGAATTAACATTCGTGACGTGGCAAATTACGAAATCTCGAAATGCAGCGCACATTCTCTTCTTTAATGGGATAATAATGAAGCTACTTTGCTGGTGATACTGATGGAGTTATTGCAAACTAATTTTCCAAGGCTTTTTTTTCTAGTGATATCAAGAATAATGTTATTATGCTTTTTTTTTTTTTTTTTTTATTTGGGCAAGTGAACACAACACCATTATCCATATTATATAGTTTTTAAACTCAAAGATACAGCTATGTTGGTGTCCCTTGTCAATTTTACATTGTATTTTTTAAAATGTAACTGCCTACTCCCAAACTGTCATTTGAAGTAAAACACATAGCCAAGTATTATTCCCCACAGTTTTTTTTATTGTGCATTAAAAAAAAAGAAAACAAATAAAATTAGACATGCTATCTACCAATAGAACTTAACCAAAAAGTGCATTCTATGGATCCAAAAATATAGAAAATATAACAAATCAAATCATTATTCAACCCAAAAAAATAATGTCAAAGCAATAACTCCGCAACATGTCTGGTTGAGGAAAAAAAAAAAGGGCGAAATGAAAAGTGCAAAATGAAAAGCGCGAATCAACACTCTCCAAACTTCTACTAACACGAAATTCGCAGAAGGAGCCCAAAGGGTGGCGCTAAAGAGCTGAAAAAACAACATAGTACGTCACTACATTCATATTTGTTGACCAACAATTGTGTGCCGTTTGTATGCAAGACAAGTTTGGGCCAACGCCCTTCGGACACAAGTCCACGGTTTTGTTGTCACAATTCGATCGTGTGTACGAGGCTTAACTCTTTTGTCTTGCCAGTTATTACCATCATTGTGCAAAAGTTTATTTACAGAAAAGTAAAAATTGGATAATCCCAGGTTTTTCTTTTTTCTTTTTAATCATCTACATTGAGGCAAATTGTTAATGATTCATACACATAGTGTAAATTGTTCATACCTACTCAAATATTTGTTTGACCTTTTGTGAACAGTGGCATTTTGTTGTAGAGAGAGAACAGAATGATTAAACCCAAGACTATGTGATGACTGCGCCGTCATCACCTAAAATGTCTGTAATCTATTAACGTAAGTAAAACCAAAATACTTTCCGCGGATCTTTCTCCTGTCCAAGAGAAATTAATTCATAGTGACAAGTACAGATTCCTATCCGCCTGGATGATATGTCCTTCCCAGGGGGACTCACTATGACAGTAATCCTTGCTGTGGAGCTGTGTGATAAATGCATATTTTTATAGCTGTCATCGCAGTGATGTTTCAGGGTGACGTTCTACTGCTCATATATGGATTCTTGGTCTTCTTATAATGTTAAAAACATCTATTGGAGGAGAATATATGGACTGCATTGTCAGAAGAATCATATGTTTTCTTTTTATATGCTAAACCCCCCCAAGAAAGAATGTTGGAATGTTAGCTAAAAATTCAACAAAAAGATCATTCTGATCCTCCAGCATCCTTGTTTGTTAACATTCTAAAATAATGGCCCTAAAAACCTGATGTTCTGAAGATACCCCTAATTTTACAGAAGATATTTTTAGTATATGTGACAACGTCATGACAATATCATCCCTTCATATTTTTGAAAAGAAAGAGAGCGAGAAGTGGGACTTTATATGAAGCACACAGCAGCAAATAAAGAAGTATAATGACTGAGAAGTTATATTTATTTATATTGTATGATCTCTTATATAACATTTTTGGGCATAAATACTCTATAACAATAAACTTTTTTTATCACAATCAACATAAATTACATAATAATACACAGTCCAATAAAAATTCATACATAGTACAAACACAGGTGGCGGCTGATACATATCTATCACCTTTGTGATACGGTATATCACAAAGGTGAGTACGCCCCTCACATTTTTGTAAATATTTTATTATATCTTTTCATGTAACAATACTGAAGAAATGACACTTTGCTACAATGTAAAGTAGTGAGTGTACAGCTGTACAGCTATAGTGTACAGTGTAAATTTGCTGTCCCCTCAAAATAACTCAACACACAGCCATTAATGTCTAAACCGCTGGCGACAAAAGTGAGTACACCCCTAAGTGAAAATGTCCAAATTGGGCCCAAAGTGTCAATATTTTGTGTGGCCACCATTATTTTCCAGCACTGTCTTAACCCTCTTGGGCATGAAGTACACCAGAGCTTCAAAGGTTGCCACTGGAGTCCTCTTCCACTCCTCCATGATGACATCACAGAGCTGGTGGATGTTAGAGACCTTGCGCTCCTCCACCTTCAGTTTGAGGATGCCCCACAGATGCTCAATAGGGTTTAGGTCAGGAGACATGCTTGACCAGTCCATCACCTTTACCCTCAGCTTTTTTAGCAAGGCAGTGGTCGTCTTGGAGGTGCGTTTGGGGTCGTTATCATGTTGGAATACTGCCCTGCAGCCCAGTCTCTGAAGGGAGGGGATCATGCTCTGCTTCAGTATGTCAGAGTACATGTTGGCATTCATGGTTCCCTCAATGAGCTGTAGCTCCCCAGTGCCAGCAGCACTCATGCAGCCCCAGACCATGGCACTCCCACCACCATGCTTTACTGTAGGCAAGACACACTTGTCTTTGTACTCCTCACCTGGCTGCACCACACACACTTGACACCATCTGAACCAAATAAGTTTATCTTGGTCTCATCAGACCACAGGACATGGTTCCAGTAATCCATGCCCTTAGTCTGCTTGTCTTCAGCAAACTGTTTGTGGGCTTTCTTGTGCATCATCTTTAGAAGAGGCTTCCTACTGGGATGGCAGCCATGCAGACCAATTTGATGCAGTGTGCGGCATATGGTCTGAGCACTGACAGGCTGACCCCTCACCCCTACAACCTCTGCAGAAATGCTGGCAGCACTCATACGTCTATTTCCCAAAGACAACCTCTGTGTCAGGAATCAGATGGGAGACTGAGTTGATGAGGTCGGCCTCTCTTATATTTCCTGTCCTGGCTCTGCTGAAAGTTAGACAGAGGAAGCCGAAGGACAAGAGGGACATGAGTGCCTGAAGAGGAAGGTTCCAGGTGGACTGCTTGCCAAGGTTCAGTGGTCTGGAGTAAGCTGTGGTGTGCAGAGCAGGAACAGGAAACAGCCAGGCAGGTAACCAAGGGTTAACAGTAGCCAGGAACATAGACAGGATCAGGGTCTCAGGGATAGCCAGGTTCGTCAACAGGCGGACAGCGAGGTACCAAGACATAAACGGAGCCAGAGTCAGAAACGCAGCCGGGTCAGAGATGGGTAGCAGTACAGGAACAGAACACAGAGCCAAGGTCAAGAACAAGCTGGGTCATAAACTGGAGAGCACACAGGATCAGAACGGATACAGGAACACAGCTGAAGATCAGTCAGCAAAGCATAGGAGGCTAGACTCCCTTTAAATAGGCCGTCTAGCGCCAAGAGGAATTAAGCCCATGCGCGTGCAAGTGCGCACGCACGATTGGAGACTCATGCACGCATGCGTGCACCTGTTAGCCATTCTATGTTAAACTCTATGCGTTTGCGCACATCTATGCGCCAGATGTCTCACAGGGATTCCCTAACACTCTGGATATGACGCTGAGCACGTGCACCCAACTTCTTTGGTAGACCATGGTGAGGCCTGTTCTGAGTGGAACCTGTCCTGTTAAATCGCTGTATGGTCTTGGCCACCATGCTGCAGCTCAGTTTCAGGGTCTTGGCAATCTTCTTATAGCCTAGGCCATCCTTATGTAGAGCAACAATTCTTTTTTTCAGATCCTCAGAGAGTTCTTTGCCATGTTGAACTTCCAGTGACCAGTATGATGGAGTGAGAGCGATAACACCAAATTTAACACACCTGCTCCCCATTCACACCTGAGACCTTGTAACACTAACGAGTCACATGACATCGGGGAGGAAAAATGGCTAATTGGGCCCAATTTGGACACTTTTGTTGCCAGCGGTTTAGACATTAATGGCTGTGTGTTGAGTTATTTTGAGGGGACAGCAAATTTACACTGTTATAAAAGCTGTACACTCACTTACTTTACATTGTAGCAAAGTGCCATTTCTTCAGTGTTGGCACATAAAAAGATAGAATAAAATATTTACAAAAATGTGAGGGGTGTATTCACTTTCGTGAGATACTGTATATAAACATGATGCAACCAATACCTAAATTACCTGTTGACCTTCCCAAGCTCCGCCCAAAACAAAAAGAGAAAAATCATCCCTTCATAGATACAGTGGATGAGTGAGCGTAACCACCCAGGGACAGGAAGTGCATTATAAAATGAAAATGAAGAGAAATGGCCTGTAAAAAAACGAATGCAGCTAAAGACTGGTAAGCTGCAAAATAATACCTTTAGATACATTTGAACCCAATCATTTTAAAAAGACAATGTTGGGTCTGGCATTGGCTGCTGTTTTGCCTCCCCCTATTATTCATTTGATCATCTTTATAAGAAATTTTGTGTTGTGCAGTTCCTCCAAACTAGTAATTTTTGTGTGAAATGTATAAGTTTGAAAATGTGTTTAACACAGCTTCATGCCTAAGCCTTTTTCTGGCACTTGTTGCTTACAAGTTAAAATCAGTGTTTTTTGCTAGAAAATTACTTAGAACCCCCAAACATTATATATATATATATTTTAGCATGTGGAATACTGTAATATTTAAAAAAAAACTGGCGCCTTTCAAGTGATTGTAAAGCCTCTGTTTTTTTCCTATAAAAATAACAAATATATTATACTTACCTGCTCTGTTGCAGTGGATTTGCACAGAGCATCCCGGATCCTCCTCTTCTCAGGTCCCTCTTCTGTGCTCCTGGCCCCTCCCTCCTGTTAAGTGCCCCCACAGCAAGCAGCTTGCTATCGGGGCACCCGAGCTGAGTCACAGCTCCCTGTGTCCATTCAGACATGGAGCCTCCACCCCCTCTCTTCCCTGATTGGCTAGCTGACTTTGATTGACAGCAGCAGGAGTCAATGGCGTCCCTGCTGTGTCTCAGCCAATCAGGAAAGAGAATCTCAGGCAGCTGAGATACATGTGGACATCGCTGGACAGAGAGGGACCTCAGGTAAGTGTTAGGGGGGCTGCTGCACACAGAAGACTTTTTATCTTAATGCATAGAATGCATTAAAATAAAAAAAAAACCTTCTACCTTTACAGCCACACTTTAAGTCTTCAGTAAACAGGTAGTAATGTCATGACATCGCTTCTGGGCTACTAAATCCAAGATTTGATCAAAGCCGATTCCGGCGGATGTGCCGTCTAGTCACTCGGGGCTCCCGGGGGGGGACAGGAGAGCCCGGGCGAGCAGCGGGGGGGGGGCTGTTATTGTTATTATGAGAAAGCCGACCGTCTGCTCTAAAGAATGGTAGCTGCACGTATCACCCCGGTACAACTCCTTCAAGCCAAGGCCAAATATTTGCGTTACATCAGTGGGAAGAGGTTAAAGTGACCCTGGTTACTGGTTAACTGTTTTTTTTTTTAAAAGGCTATGTAAATATACTGTATGTTCTTAACTAAAATGTATTTATTTATTTATTTTTTGCTGCTGTGATCCAACTTTTTGTTAGAGAGTGGCTATATTCATTCTCCCTGGTCCCAATGTATGTAGGAACGTAGTCACCCTCTCTTACTCACTTCATTGATGGACTATGGGCCTTGGACTATGGGATTTGTAGCATTCACAGAGCAAGGCACATTACCACTAACATGCAAACAAATGGAAGTAAGGGGGAAAACAAATCCAAACAAATGGAAGAGAGGTAAAAGGCGAGGTTTAGAAGCTAATGCAGGATATTACAAAGATTATTTTTGGAGAATAAGGATAGTATTTAGCATCACTTTATGTAGTATTTTGTGTGCTTTATTGTGGTGCTTTCTGCGGAATTTTTATCACACTATTTCCTATAAACCAATATAAAGTGTAAGCAGTAATGTATTTAGGTTTTGTGCTGCCCTAGGCCTGACTAAACTTGTGCGCCCCCTGATTTAAATATGACCCACCCCTTCCTGTCAAGGCCACACCCCTTGCTGTTTAAGACCCACCCTGAAATTTTTGAGTGGGGACACTAGTTCTGAGGACGTGGGGGGGGGGCAATGGATTCCCTTAATTTGCATAGATTTCCCCTCACTTCCTGTTTGGCTATGGGGCAGGAAGTGAAGGGAAATCTCCCTTGACGCTGTGTGCGTAGTGCGCTAAATTACTGGCAGATGGTAGAGAGACTGTGCATTGTATACGAGGCCCTATGTAAAAACTTCAGCTGTAACCCTAAACTTCTCCCCACAGCATGAAGTTCTTCATTCCACCCTAAAATCCTCTACTTGTACCCAGTGGCGACTCGTCCATGGCGACTCGTCCACTCGTCCATTAGGGGTGCAGGGGCGCCACCCCCCCAATCCATGTGCCCGGCCCCTAATTTCCATGCAGGGAGCTGGACGCATGGATTTCTATGGGGTGTTTTTTTTTTTTTTTTTTAAGCCGGAGGCTGTAATTGGCCTCAAAAAGGGTGGGCTCGGGGCACAGAGCACTGCGCCCAGAGCCCCCCACTTGTGTGATATTAGCAAATGAATATTCACTAATGTCTTCCTGCTTCTCCTCCCGGCCAATCACCAAGCGGCTCCTGAGACCTTACTGGCCGGGAGTCTTAGGACGGGTCTCAGGACCTGTCTCCTGTTTGGATGGGAGGAGGAGCATCGGCCCTGGCAGCAGCCTACCCAGATCCAGCAGTGTACCGCCACCTCGTCCTCCTCCCCGCAAATTTACCGCAGTATAAGATAAGGCCACTGATCCCACGGGGGGGGGGGATGCAGTGCGAGGGCCAAGTCTGTTTGACTATGCAAAGTTTAGGATATCAGCCACATGGATGACATCATTCTCTCCTCGCAAAACAAACATGATATCCCCTGGGGGATAGGCCACCCTCACCTCCATTCCCTACTCCCCTAACCTGCTTTTCCTTCCACACCCCTTTTTTCCTTTTACCGATCCTTACTTAAAGCGGACCTCTAGTTATTTTTTTAACTTTCCATCTATTAAATCCTCTGCCCTTGGTATTTTAAGTTTGGATAGTAAAACATTTTTTTTTTCTGCCATTAAATACCTTATACAGCCCACTTCCTGTTTCTTGTCTGGTAAAAAGCCTAGGCTTATGACATCATGCACAGCTTTCT
This sequence comes from Lithobates clamitans, assembly GCA_037952925.1. Classification (NCBI taxonomy): domain Eukaryota; kingdom Metazoa; phylum Chordata; class Amphibia; order Anura; family Ranidae; genus Lithobates; species Lithobates clamitans. The sequence continues at coordinate 3,763,998 of JBBGZY010000992.1, forward strand.
CTCTCACTCTTGTGTGAGTTTGCCAGGAAGGGAGGGGGAATGAGTCATAAGAAGGCCAATAAGGGCTGCAGAGTTGGAGGTGTGCCTCTGTGTGTCTGTGTAAATCCAGGAAGTGAACAGGCAGCAGCTTCAGCTGCCCACGGTTAAAATGGTTGCAGCCAGACTCAGTGGAGGGGGATTTCTGCAGCATATTTGGCAAGTACAGAATCACAGTATATATAAAATAATATGCAAAGTGGTTGGAGAGAAGCTTCAGAATGGTAAAGATGGTTTTATTACAAGTTATGTGAGCAGACTGCAGTTCCTCTTTAACTCCCTTACCTTGATAGAACTCATATACTTCCTTCCCCTTAAATAGTAAAAAAAAATTGTGATGGAAAGCGGGTTGCACAGGTCTGAATTATTCTTGTCATTTCCTTTCATTTATTTGATTTACAGCTGAGGAAGGCATGCACTCTTCACGCTATGCCTTGCTCTATGCCACATTTCTTTTAGGCAACAGACCTCTTACGCTGTCTATTCAAACTTTTTATGATCACATTGTACAAACCTGTAACCACCTTTATTATTATTATTATACAGCGCCAACAGTTTGAGCAGCGCTTTACAACATTAGGGCAGACAGTACAATTACAATACAATTCAATATAGGGGGGAATCAGAGAGCCCTGCTCGTTAGAGCTTACAATCTAGGAGGGAGGGTCAAGTTATACAAAAGGGTAATAGCTGTGGGGGATGAGCTAATGGAGAAAACAGTGCAGTTGTTAGATGGAGGCAGAATAGGCTTCTCTGAAGAGGAAAGTTTTCAGGGATCGCCTAAAAGTGGATAAATTTGGAGACAGTCTGACAGATTGGGGTAGGGAATTCCAGAGGATGGGAGAGGCTCAGGAGAAGTCCTGGAGGCGGATATGGGAGGAGGTGATGGGGGAGCTAGAGAGCAGGAGGTCCTGGGAGGAACGAAGAGGGTGATTAGGTTGCTATTTTGAGACTAGGTTAGTGATGTAGCTGGGGGCAGAGTTGTGGATGGCTTTGTAACTTATTGTTAGTATTTTGAATTTAATTTGTTGGGCGAGTGGCAGCCAATGGAGGGATTGGCAGAGGAGTAGCAGACACTGAGCGGTTTGTAAAGTGGATGACATGTGGGGAGGGGTGAATGGTTGTGCCATTGCTCTTGACAGATAAGTCAGGGGAAGAGGCACATGGGGGAGGAAATATTATAAGCTCGGTTTTGGACAAGTTGAGTTTGAGGAAGTGGTGTGACATCCATACAGATATGTCTGTTAGTAAGTTAGTGATGCGTGAGGAGGCTGATTGAGTGAGTTGAGGGTGGAGAAATAGATTTGTGTGTCGTCAGCATAGAAATTATATTGAAAGCCGTGAGAGGCTATCAGCTGACCCAGGGAAGAGGTGTAGATTGAAAATAAAAGAGGTCCAAGAACAGAACCTTGAGGGACCCCAACGGAGAAGGGAAGAGGAGTGGAGGAAGTAGAATTGTAAGTGACACTGAAGGTGCGTTGGGATAGGTAGGATGAGAGCCACTGAAGAGCACAGTCACGGAGACCGAGGGAGTAAAGTTTTTTGAGGAGGAGGGGGTGGTCAACCATGTCAAAGGCAGCTGAAAGGTCCAGAAGTAGGAGTACAGAATAGTGTCCATTGTTTTTTCAGTTAGCATTAAAGATAATTAAAGGATTATTAAAAATTATTAAATAATTAAAAAAAAAAACTTCAGCTGTATCCTTTGCTGCAGTTATGATGATGAGGTAGTGTCACAGGAAACCATCTTATTCATCATTTGTGAGATCAACCTTGTCTCCACAACCAGCTTTACTTACAAAATTGAATTTACTAATATTTGTTTGTATAGCCCCAGTAAGCCTGAAACTCACAGTCAGTTGTTGTGGGGCAATATGGGCAACCCTTATAAAAGATGCTTTGATAAATGAGGTTCAGTGAAAGGAATTTGTAGGAGTTTGTGAAACGTCCTTTTCCTCAAAGAATTTGAATAACTAAACCCTATAAAACAATATCCTTCTGTCACTTAATATGATGATTAAAAGTTCTATTTAACCTAGAACTTCTACACTGAAGTAATAACACCCCCACAAGCCTGCTATTGCCTGTCATTTTTTAATCTATATTTGCTTCCTCTTCTTCGGGCAAGTGCTGTGTCATTTCTGCGATTTACATAACCTTATACGTAAGAATCCATTTACAGCTACGGGTTTACACAACTCTTTAGTGCTCATCCAATTTCAATCAATGACTTTACAGTAACGTGTTTTTTCCTGAGGTCATTCACTTGTTCATGATGACCACCCAGAAATGTAATAAACTGGATCAATAATTCTCTTTGTAGTAAATGATGGCTTGTTTTAGTAGAGCATTATTTTGTTTCATAACCATTATGCACCAAGATAACCCTTAAAAGTATTTTTCTTATCTGTTTTTAATATTATTATACCACAAAAAATGTTCAAGCAAGAGGGGGGTTTTGTAGGGACTGTAGGGAAATTATGACCTGGTAAGGACACCTATTTCCATCCCTAGGGACTTTAAATGAAACCATGATCTGGTAAGGTCATGTGTTTCCATCCCAATTCATATCACAAGCAAGGGGAATTACTAAGGGGAAGGGTGGGACTTTAAATGAAACATGTGACCGCAAACAGGTAATAGGGTGAACATAGAGGAATTTATTACCGTAATACTAAAGCATACACATTGCAACCGTAATATACATACAGTAAAACAATTCATGCATAGTTACATAGATAAAATCATAATTGAATGAAATATACTATACATTGTAATGTTCATACAATCAATGGATAGGTAACAATGGTAAAACATAAAAAAGGTATGGAAATTGATGACACAAGATACCACTTGTAATAATTCCCTAGTGCACCACAAACAAAGTTAGGTAAAATGTTGTTAAAAACGGTAATGCCTGCTGGACCTAAGGCCTCGCTGGACCTGTGGGGGGGTTAAAATATGGTATAATTGATAGGGACTGGTGAGAAAGTAGGACACGGCAATTGGTGGCACAACGCGTTTCGTGGCTTCCATGCCACTCGTCAGGAGCAAGCACGTGTAATCTGAAATTATATAGGAATAAAATAAATGGAGGAAAACAAAAGAAATGATCATGGGGGAGCATGGTAATTGAGCCCCCTGCAACTAGTATAAAGGAATACTCACTAAGAGACTGGGCACTGATAGTATGGCGGGGGGATACCGCAAGCCATCCAGGGTACCCCCAACGGGAGCCGAGGCGGAGAGCCCCGCGGGGACGGAAGCAGGCGCCAACCAAGGTAGGCATGGGGACCGAGGATGATCTATGGAGGTGAACAAGAGGTGGGTGAAAAAAGGTGAGCAAAAGGAGAGGAAGGAGGGGAGGAAAGAGAACCCTGGGGACATAGAGTGAAGGGAGAAACATAGTGGAGGACATGGGAGGAGAAACAGTGACCTGGAAGTAGGTGCAGAGTGGGTGGAGAGTGAGAAAGCGTAACAGTGCAGTGACCAGCCAAGGTGAAGAGTGATAGTGATAGGTGTACCTGAAAAAGAAGATTGGGGTTCCAGAGGGAGGAAGGTTCCCAAAACGTGTGAAATAGGAGCTGTGAACATCCTCGAATGCCCAGGCCGCCCCGGAGAGCGTCCATATAACGCCGCCGCGGGGCCGCCCACCAACGTCACGCCGTGTAGCGGGGGGAGAGGCACCGCGAGTCGGACGATTGTCCGGCACAGCGGCACAGGAACCTCCCCATTAGCCCACGAGAATGGAAACAAACAACTGCGCATGAGGCGCCACCGAAGGGACGCCGCACGCACAGTGCGGTGCGTGACGTCGACGCGCATGACACGGCGTCCAACCCCCCCGAGGCGTACCTGAGGGAGGGGGAGGAGACCTGTAAGGCGCGTCGCGGCTCCCGATGGGGAATAGAAACTGGACGGCAGGGCAGTCCCACCAACACACACCACCAGCGACCCGGCCCCATAGGATAGATCTAAAGTGTAAACAAAATAGCACTAGAGCATTAACTAATACAACGGGTATCTATGGATGGTATTGGTAAATGGATTATATTAGTGGAAAACAGGAGAGGTGTCACAAAGGTCATCAAGGGCAGTATAGATGATAGACATAAGCCTAATAGAGCGAAGACAACATGTTTCCATCCCTATGTATACGTTCAAGCAAGAGGGGGGTTTTGTAGGGACTGTAGGGAAATTATGACCTGGTAAGGACACCTATTTCCATCCCTAGGGACTTTAAATGAAACCATGATCTGGTAAGGTCATGTGTTTCCATCCCAATTCATATCACAAGCAAGGGGAATTACTAAGGGGAAGGGTGGGACTTTAAATGAAACATGTGACCGCAAACAGGTAATAGGGTGAACATAGAGGAATTTATTACCGTAATACTAAAGCATACACATTGCAACCGTAATATACATACAGTAAAACAATTCATGCATAGTTACATAGATAAAATCATAATTGAATGAAATATACTATACATTGTAATGTTCATACAATCAATGGATAGGTAACAATGGTAAAACATAAAAAAGGTATGGAAATTGATGACACAAGATACCACTTGTAATAATTCCCTAGTGCACCACAAACAAAGTTAGGTAAAATGTTGTTAAAAACGGTAATGCCTGCTGGACCTAAGGCCTCGCTGGACCTGTGGGGGGGTTAAAATATGGTATAATTGATAGGGACTGGTGAGAAAGTAGGACACGGCAATTGGTGGCTCAACGCGTTTCGTGGCTTCCATGCCACTCGTCAGGAGCAAGCACGTGTAATCTGAAATTATATAGGAATAAAATAAATGGAGGAAAACAAAAGAAATGATCATGGGGGAGCATGGTAATTGAGCCCCCTGCAACTAGTATAAAGGAATACTCACTAAGAGACTGGGCACTGATAGTATGGCGGGGGGATACCGCAAGCCATCCAGGGTACCCCCAACGGGAGCCGAGGCGGAGAGCCCCGCGGGGACGGAAGCAGGCGCCAACCAGGGTAGGCATGGGGACCGAGGATGATCTATGGAGGTGAACAAGAGGTGGGTGAAAAAAGGTGAGCAAAAGGAGAGGAAGGAGGGGAGGAAAGAGAACCCTGGGGACATAGAGTGAAGGGAGAAACATAGTGGAGGACATGGGAGGAGAAACAGTGACCTGGAAGTAGGTGCAGAGTGGGTGGAGAGTGAGAAAGCGTAACAGTGCAGTGACCAGCCAAGGTGAAGAGTGATAGTGATAGGTGTACCTGAAAAAGAAGATTGGGGTTCCAGAGGGAGGAAGGTTCCCAAAACGTGTGAAATAGGAGCTGTGAACATCCTCGAATGCCCAGGCCGCCCCGGAGAGCGTCCATATAACGCCGCCGCGGGGCCGCCCACCAACGTCACGCCGTGTAGCGGGGGGAGGGGCACCGCGAGTCGGACGATTGTCCGGCACAGCGGCACAGGAACCTCCCCATTAGCCCACGAGAATGGAAACAAACAACTGCGCATGAGGCGCCACCGAAGGGACGCCGCACGCACAGTGCGGTGCGTGACGTCGACGCGCATGACACGGCGTCCAACCCCCCCGAGGCGTACCTGAGGGAGGGGGAGGAGACCCGTAAGGCGCGTCGCGGCTCCCGATGGGGAATAGAAACTGGACGGCAGGGCAGTCCCACCAACACACACCACCAGCGACCCGGCCCCATAGGATAGATCTAAAGTGTAAACAAAATAGCACTAGAGCATTAACTAATACAACGGGTATCTATGGATGGTATTGGTAAATGGATTATATTAGTGGAAAACAGGAGAGGTGTCACAAAGGTCATCAAGGGCAGTATAGATGATAGACATAAGCCTAATAGAGCGAAGACAACATGTTTCCATCCCTATGTATACGTTCAAGCAAGAGGGGGGTTTTGTAGGGACTGTAGGGAAATTATGACCTGGTAAGGACACCTATTTCCATCCCTAGGGACTTTAAATGAAACCATGATCTGGTAAGGTCATGTGTTTCCATCCCAATTCATATCACAAGCAAGGGGAATTACTAAGGGGAAGGGTGGGACTTTAAATGAAACATGTGACCGCAAACAGGTAATAGGGTGAACATAGAGGAATTTATTACCGTAATACTAAAGCATACACATTGCAACCGTAATATACATACAGTAAAACAATTCATGCATAGTTACATAGATAAAATCATAATTGAATGAAATATACTATACATTGTAATGTTCATACAATCAATGGATAGGTAACAATGGTAAAACATAAAAAAGGTATGGAAATTGATGACACAAGATACCACTTGTAATAATTCCCTAGTGCACCACAAACAAAGTTAGGTAAAATGTTGTTAAAAACGGTAATGCCTGCTGGACCTAAGGCCTCGCTGGACCTGTGGGGGGGTTAAAATATGGTATAATTGATAGGGACTGGTGAGAAAGTAGGACACGGCAATTGGTGGCTCAACGCGTTTCGTGGCTTCCATGCCACTCGTCAGGAGCAAGCACGTGTAATCTGAAATATTATAGGAATAAAATAAATGGAGGAAAACAAAAGAAATGATCATGGGGGAGCATGGTAATTGAGCCCCCTGCAACTAGTATAAAGGAATACTCACTAAGAGACTGGGCACTGATAGTATGGCGGGGGGATACCGCAAGCCATCCAGGGTACCCCCAACGGGAGCCGAGGCGGAGAGCCCCGCGGGGAGGGAAGCAGGCGCCAACCAGGGTAGGCATGGGGACCGAGGATGATCTATGGAGGTGAACAAGAGGTGGGTGAAAAAAGGTGAGCAAAAGGAGAGGAAGGAGGGGAGGAAAGAGAACCCTGGGGACATAGAGTGAAGGGAGAAACATAGTCGAGGACATGGGAGGAGAAACAGTGACCTGGAAGTAGGTGCAGAGTGGGTGGAGAGTGAGAAAGCGTAACAGTGCAGTGACCAACCAAGGTGAAGAGTGATAGTGATAGGTGTACCTGAAAAAGAAGATTGGGGTTCCAGAGGGAGGAAGGTTCCCAAAACGTGTGAAATAGGAGCTGTGAACATCCTCGAATGCCCAGGCCGCCCCGGAGAGCGTCCATATAACGCCGCCGCGGGGCCGCCCACCAACGTCACGCCGTGTAGCGGGGGGAGGGGCACCGCGAGTCGGACGATTGTCCGGCACAGCGGCACAGGAACCTCCCCATTAGCCCACGAGAATGGAAACAAACAACTGCGCATGAGGCGCCACCGAAGGGACGCCGCACGCACAGTGCGGTGCGTGACGTCGACGCGCATGACACGGCGTCCAACCCCCCCGAGGCGTACCTGAGGGAGGGGGAGGAGACCCGTAAGGCGCGTCGCGGCTCCCGATGGGGAATAGAAACTGGACGGCAGGGCAGTCCCACCAACACACACCACCAGCGACCCGGCCCCATAGGATAGATCTAAAGTGTAAACAAAATAGCACTAGAGCATTAACTAATACAACGGGTATCTATGGATGGTATTGGTAAATGGATTATATTAGTGGAAAACAGGAGAGGTGTCACAAAGGTCATCAAGGGCAGTATAGATGATAGACATAAGCCTAATAGAGCGAAGACAACATGTTTCCATCCCTATGTATACGTTCAAGCAAGAGGGGGGTTTTGTAGGGACTGTAGGGAAATTATGACCTGGTAAGGACACCTATTTCCATCCCTAGGGACTTTAAATGAAACCATGATCTGGTAAGGTCATGTGTTTCCATCCCAATTCATATCACAAGCAAGGGGAATTACTAAGGGGAAGGGTGGGACTTTAAATGAAACATGTGACCGCAAACAGGTAATAGGGTGAACATAGAGGAATTTATTACCGTAATACTAAAGCATACACATTGCAACCGTAATATACATACAGTAAAACAATTCATGCATAGTTACATAGATAAAATCATAATTGAATGAAATATACTATACATTGTAATGTTCATACAATCAATGGATAGGTAACAATGGTAAAACATAAAAAAGGTATGGAAATTGATGACACAAGATACCACTTGTAATAATTCCCTAGTGCACCACAAACAAAGTTAGGTAAAATGTTGTTAAAAACGGTAATGCCTGCTGGACCTAAGGCCTCGCTGGACCTGTGGGGGGGTTAAAATATGGTATAATTGATAGGGACTGGTGAGAAAGTAGGACACGGCAATTGGTGGCTCAACGCGTTTCGTGGCTTCCATGCCACTCGTCAGGAGCAAGCACGTGTAATCTGAAATTATATAGGAATAAAATAAATGGAGGAAAACAAAAGAAATGATCATGGGGGAGCATGGTAATTGAGCCCCCTGCAACTAGTATAAAGGAATACTCACTAAGAGACTGGGCACTGATAGTATGGCGGGGGGATACCGCAAGCCATCCAGGGTACCCCCAACGGGAGCCGAGGCGGAGAGCCCCGCGGGGACGGAAGCAGGCGCCAACCAGGGTAGGCATGGGGACCGAGGATGATCTATGGAGGTGAACAAGAGGTGGGTGAAAAAAGGTGAGCAAAAGGAGAGGAAGGAGGGGAGGAAAGAGAACCCTGGGGACATAGAGTGAAGGGAGAAACATAGTCGAGGACATGGGAGGAGAAACAGTGACCTGGAAGTAGGTGCAGAGTGGGTGGAGAGTGAGAAAGCGTAACAGTGCAGTGACCAGCCAAGGTGAAGAGTGATAGTGATAGGTGTACCTGAAAAAGAAGATTGGGGTTCCAGAGGGAGGAAGGTTCCCAAAACGTGTGAAATAGGAGCTGTGAACATCCTCGAATGCCCAGGCCGCCCCGGAGAGCGTCCATATAACGCCGCCGCGGGGCCGCCCACCAACGTCACGCCGTGTAGCGGGGGGAGGGGCACCGCGAGTCGGACGATTGTCCGGCACAGCGGCACAGGAACCTCCCCATTAACCTTCTTTTTCAGGTACACCTATCACTATCACTCTTCACCTTGGCTGGTCACTGCACTGTTACGCTTTCTCACTCTCCACCCACTCTGCACCTACTTCCAGGTCACTGTTTCTCCTCCCATGTCCTCCACTATGTTTCTCCCTTCACTCTATGTCCCCAGGGTTCTCTTTCCTCCCCTCCTTCCTCTCCTTTTGCTCACCTTTTTTCACCCACCTCTTGTTCACCTCCATAGATCATCCTCGGTCCCCATGCCTACCCTGGTTGGCGCCTGCTTCCGTCCCCGCGGGGCTCTCCGCCTCGGCTCCCGTTGGGGGTACCCTGGATGGCTTGCGGTATCCCCCCGCCATACTATCAGTGCCCAGTCTCTTAGTGAGTATTCCTTTATACTAGTTGCAGGGGGCTCAATTACCATGCTCCCCCATGATCATTTCTTTTGTTTTCCTCCATTTATTTTATTCCTATATAATTTCAGATTACACGTGCTTGCTCCTGACGAGTGGCATGGAAGCCACGAAACGCGTTGAGCCACCAATTGCCGTGTCCTACTTTCTCACCAGTCCCTATCAATTATACCATATTTTAACCCCCCCACAGGTCCAGCGAGGCCTTAGGTCCAGCAGGCATTACCGTTTTTAACAACATTTTACCTAACTTTGTTTGTGGTGCACTAGGGAATTATTACAAGTGGTATCTTGTGTCATCAATTTCCATACCTTTTTTATGTTTTACCATTGTTACCTATCCATTGATTGTATGAACATTACAATGTATAGTATATTTCATTCAATTATGATTTTATCTATGTAACTATGCATGAATTGTTTTACTGTATGTATATTACGGTTGCAATGTGTATGCTTTAGTATTACGGTAATAAATTCCTCTATGTTCACCCTATTACCTGTTTGCGGTCACATGTTTCATTTAAAGTCCCACCCTTCCCCTTAGTAATTCCCCTTGCTTGTGATATGAATTGGGATGGAAACACATGACCTTACCAGATCATGGTTTCATTTAAAGTCCCTAGGGATGGAAATAGGTGTCCTTACCAGGTCATAATTTCCCTACAGTCCCTACAAAACCCCCCTCTTGCTTGAACGTATACATAGGGATGGAAACATGTTGTCTTCGCTCTATTAGGCTTATGTCTATCATCTATACTGCCCTTGATGACCTTTGTGACACCTCTCCTGTTTTCCACTAATATAATCCATTTACCAATACCATCCATAGATACCCGTTGTATTAGTTAATGCTCTAGTGCTATTTTGTTTACACTTTAGATCTATCCTATGGGGCCGGGTCGCTGGTGGTGTGTGTTGGTGGGACTGCCCTGCCGTCCAGTTTCTATTCCCCATCGGGAGCCGCGACGCGCCTTACGGGTCTCCTCCCCCTCCCTCAGGTACGCCTCGGGGGGGTTGGACGCCGTGTCATGCGCGTCGACGTCACGCACCGCACTGTGCGTGCGGCGTCCCTTCGGTGGCGCCTCATGCGCAGTTGTTTGTTTCCATTCTCGTGGGCTAATGGGGAGGTTCCTGTGCCGCTGTGCCGGACAATCGTCCGACTCGCGGTGCCCCTCCCCCCGCTACACGGCGTGACGTTGGTGGGCGGCCCCGCGGCGGCGTTATATGGACGCTCTCCGGGGCGGCCTGGGCATTCGAGGATGTTCACAGCTCCTATTTCACACGTTTTGGGAACCTTCCTCCCTCTGGAACCCCAATCTTCTTTTTCAGGTACACCTATCACTATCACTCTTCACCTTGGCTGGTCACTGCACTGTTACGCTTTCTCACTCTCCACCCACTCTGCACCTACTTCCAGGTCACTGTTTCTCCTCCCATGTCCTCCACTATGTTTCTCCCTTCACTCTATGTCCCCAGGGTTCTCTTTCCTCCCCTCCTTCCTCTCCTTTTGCTCACCTTTTTTCACCCACCTCTTGTTCACCTCCATAGATCATCCTCGGTCCCCATGCCTACCCTGGTTGGCGCCTGCTTCCGTCCCCGCGGGGCTCTCCGCCTCGGCTCCCGTTGGGGGTACCCTGGATGGCTTGCGGTATCCCCCCGCCATACTATCAGTGCCCAGTCTCTTAGTGAGTATTCCTTTATACTAGTTGCAGGGGGCTCAATTACCATGCTCCCCCATGATCATTTCTTTTGTTTTCCTCCATTTATTTTATTCCTATATAATTTCAGATTACACGTGCTTGCTCCTGACGAGTGGCATGGAAGCCACGAAACGCGTTGAGCCACCAATTGCCGTGTCCTACTTTCTCACCAGTCCCTATCAATTATACCATATTTTAACCCCCCCACAGGTCCAGCGAGGCCTTAGGTCCAGCAGGCATTACCGTTTTTAACAACATTTTACCTAACTTTGTTTGTGGTGCACTAGGGAATTATTACAAGTGGTATCTTGTGTCATCAATTTCCATACCTTTTTTATGTTTTACCATTGTTACCTATCCATTGATTGTATGAACATTACAATGTATAGTATATTTCATTCAATTATGATTTTATCTATGTAACTATGCATGAATTGTTTTACTGTATGTATATTACGGTTGCAATGTGTATGCTTTAGTATTACGGTAATAAATTCCTCTATGTTCACCCTATTACCTGTTTGCGGTCACATGTTTCATTTAAAGTCCCACCCTTCCCCTTAGTAATTCCCCTTGCTTGTGATACCACAAAAAATGTTATTTGGTTCAAAAAAAGTTCAGTCCCTTTGTGGACTCTGCCCATCCCCATGTGATAATGCTGGGTGCTTGAGTGGCCGATAATCAAGCCCCCGTACTGTTATTTGGGGTGGAGGAGTAAGCCACATGTCCCCAAACACCAAGTGTTTTTCTTTTCTCTCTGGGAGAGCTGAAAGGCAGTAAACAGTAGGTAAGTACATGTTACTGGTGGTGACACTTTCATGGTTCATGGACATAGCACATGTTCAATTTGAAGGAATTAACAATTTTACCTGTTTAATTTGTTCAGGTTTTTTGGTGGCTTTGCACTTATACATTAAAGAGGAGTTCTGCCCCCCCAATAAAAAATAATATAAAAAATCAGCAGCTACAAACGCTGTAGCTGCTGACTTTTACTATTAGGACACTTACCTGTCCAGATATCCAGCGGTGTCCTCGCCTGAGCTGATTCTTCATTCGACTACTGAGTGCAGGCGCCTCCATCTTCGCTAAAAGAAACCAACAGTGAAGCCTTGAAGCTTCACAGCCGGTTTCCTACTGCGCAAGCACGAATCATGTCGTGCTTCCTGAATGGGCCAGCTGCGGGGGGAAGCAGGAGGGGGTCCGAATTTCCAGCTGAGTTAGCAACGGCGAATTCATCCGGAAGTGGGATCAAGTAGCTGTCAAAAGCAGGTATCTGCTCCCCTCCAAAAGGTGCAAAATGTGTCATCGGGGGGGGGGGGGGGGCGATGTGGAGGAGGCAGACAAGCAGTGCTTCTTGTTTTGAGTGGACCTTCACTTTAAGGTTCCGTTCAGTAGCTTAGCACTTAACAGGTTCCTAAAAGGATTGGGCATGGGGGGTATTTACTAAAACTGGAGAATCTGCAAAATCTGGTGCAACTCTGCATAGAAACCAATCAGATTCCAGGTTTTATTGCTAAAGCTTAATTGAACAAGCTGAATTTAGAAAGCTAATTGGTTACTATGCATAGCTGTTCCAGATTCCGAGTGCACCAGTTTTAGTAAATTCCACCGACAACATATTTAGCTTCTGACTCTTAGAATCTTCTTACGCATAATTGGGCAATCAAAACAGGCAGCAATAAAAAGGCAACAATAAAACATGACAATTGTTCTAATCCATTTTTATACTAATAATTGTTTGTACCCCCTTGTAGAGATATTCCTTCACTTCCTGTCCAGAATGTAAGGCCTCTTTTACATGGGCAGCCATGGGACTGTAAAAACAAGCAGTTTTACTGCCCCCCCATCACGTACCAAAAGCCTACAATACAGCCAGAGGGGGATGTTCACATGCCATGCCCACGATGCTTTGCATCATGGCTGTTGCAAATTTAAAGTGTTATGTCGCGTTGACAGGCAGCACCTCCTGTCAAACATGGCCATTTAGGTCAATCGGGCTTTTCTGCAACTGCAAGTCAAATGCTTGGCTCAGTGTTGTGGTTCATTAGTCCTATTAACCGCTTCAGCCCCGGAAGATTTTACCCCCTTCCTGACTAGAGCACTTTTTACTTTAACTGACAATTGCGCTGTAATGCGATATTGCACCCAAACAAAATTGACGTCCTTTTTTTCCCACAAATAGAGCTTTCTTTTGGTGGCATTTGTCCACCTCGGTGGTTTTTATTTTTTGTGCTGTAAAAAAAAATTTTTTTCCTCAGTTTAGGCTGATATGTATTCTTCTACATATTTTTGGTAAAAAAACCCGCAATAAGCGTATATTGATTGGTTTGCGCAAAAGTTATAGCATTTACAAAATAGGGGATTTTTTACTAGTAATGGCGGCGATCTGCGATTTTTATCGTGACTGCGACATATGGCAGACACATCGGACACTTTTGACACATTGGTGGGACATTGGCATTTATACAGTGATCAGTGCTTTAAAAATGTTTTTGATTTTGATGATTAATTGTGTTCCCTAGTGTGTGTTCTAACTGGAGGGGGAAGGGGACTGTGTAGGGGAGATGAAAGATCGCTGTTCATACGCTGTATGAATAGACGATCAGTCTCTTCTCCCCCCAGAGAACCGGAAATTGCGTGTTTACAGACACAGATCCCGGTTCTCAGTGTGCGAGCAACTTTGTGACCACTGGACCTTCGCATCAGCTCCAAGGGTAAGCAGCGGGCGCGCCCCTAGTGGCCACAGGGCGAAGCAAAGTAACATAACGTTTCTTCGCCCAGCCGTGCCATTCTGCCTTAGTAAAACTGCGGCAGCTGGTCGGCAAGTGGTTAAAATAAACAGGCATTCAAGAGGCAGAAGGATTGAGTTCTGATATGGTGAGCATACCTGGGGCACGGGGGGGTTATTTACGAAAAGCAAATCCACTTTGCACTACAAGTGCAAACTATAAGTGCAAAGTGCACCTGAAATTGCACTAAAAGTGCACTTGGAAGTGCAGTCGCTGTAGATCTGAGTGGGACATGAAAGGAAAATAAAAACAGCATTTTAGCTTGCACATGATTGGATAATAAAATCAGCAGAGCTTCCCCTCATTTCAGATCTACCCCTCAGATTTACAGCGACTGCACTTTCAGGTGCACTTTCAGTGCAATTTCAAGTTCACTTTGCACTTGTAGTTTGCACTTGTAGTGCAAAGTGGATTTGCCTTTTGTAAATAACCCCCATGGTGTCTTTTAGAAGAACATTGTCATTTTGTCCTATATGCTTTGCTGGAATTAGTGGCAAAAATTAGATTTTCTGCTTTACCACATGCTTTTCCAAATATGACACCCCCTCTCTATACAAAAATAAAATATTGCTTTTCTTTTATATATAGCATGAACGTGTCAGGCTGACGGAACAGTGTGTTTTAATTCCCAACATAGTTTCTAAAAAGCTTGCCATTGTGAGGGTAGGGAATAGATCTGCCAAGGAGGAGTGGGAGTTTAAACTAACACACAAAAGCATTGTTCTGTTACTGAAATAACACAAGAGGAGTCTAACGAATTAGTGGAGAGATGTGACCCACCGGCCATGTGACATCTCCAGTCCGGGACGTCTACATAACAGAACTGAACAAATCCAGCTCTAACCGCACAGCCTCGGGATATTTGTCTAAACCGTTATCAGCAAAAGTGGCCATCTATTTTTAGCGCTTGATGGATGACTTCTGACCTTATAGACATCAGACACAAGTGTGATCTATGGGATGACGCCAGTGGCTTCATTCACTTAATTGATTTCAGATATAACAGGCAAGCAATCCCCAGAAATCAGAAAACTTGTTTAGAAAGTTCTTGTGAAAATAGAAATAGAAATACATTGTTAATAGAGGGATAGACCCAGCGTCTCCGTAAGAGAGGGCGGATCAGGGTGACTTTATAGGATTTGTATAAAATATAAGGTTAAAATTATAAGAATTATTTGTAGCAAGGCACCACAGGCTTTAACCTCCCTGGCGGTATGATTATTTTGGATTTTAGGTGCTGAAAGCGGTACCATTATTTTGCATGGAAATTTGGCGTTTTATATTGTAGGTCTGTAAATATTAACAATAATACACTTAAATCTGTCCAAACCAGAGTCTAGTAGATATCCCGGGTATGATAAAGTTTGAAACACAAAAACATAAATTATAATATAATAAATAAAAATAAATAATAAAAAAAAATAAAAAAAAAATAGTAATAAAATAAATTTCCCCACAATTCACTATCGCTCAATTCTGCAAGTGTTCTAATTTATTATCGCTTTTTTCTAGCTGGTCTAAAGCCACTTTTGACGTAAAGGGACACTTTTTGGTTGCTATGGACAATCTCCAGTTTCCAGGCAGAAGGAACAGTTTTTATAATATAAAACTGCATGCAGGACACTGGGCAGACCACTAGGGACAAAGGGGATGTGTCATTATTTGATACAGTACTGTAATCTGTAAGATTACAGTATACTGTATCTGTACTGTGTGTTTCACTTTTTGAATTTGCCGCCGAACTCCGTCCCCGTGCGTCGCAACGCTCGCAGGGAACGGAGCTCGGCACTGTGAATCGAGCGAGACACAGCGGCTCGCCGATCACAGCGGGGAGACATCGCAGGATCCAGGAGACAAGGTAAGTATGCTCTTCCTGGATCCTGCAATGCAAGCCCGAGTCTGGCTCGGGGATACCGCTTTTGGTATGAAAAATCCACCCCGAGCCAGACTCGGGAATACCGTCAGGGGGGTTAAAGCATTATCCAGTCCAGCCAGCTTCATTTTCTACATCTATAGCTTTATTTATAGCAGATAAAACACACCCAACTGATCCTTTTTGGCTGAAAATATGATTGGTCAGACTGGATTTTCCTGATAAGAACATACACTATATTGTCAAAAGTATTATGACACCTGCCTTTACACTCACATGAACTTTAATGGTATTTCAGTCCTAGTCTGTAGCTTTCAATATTGAGTTGGCCCACCCTTTGCAGATATAAAAGCTTCAACTCTTCTGGGAAGGCTGTCCACAAGGTTTAGGAGTGTGTCTATGGGAATGTTTGACCAATCTTCCAGAAGCACATTCGTGAGGTCAGGCGCTGATTCTGGACGAGAAGGCCTGGCTCGCAGTCTCTGCTCGAATTCATCCCAAAGGTGTTCTATCGGGTGGAGGTGAGTCAAGTTCCTCCACCCTAAACTCGGTCATCCATGTCTTTATGGACCTTGATTTGTACACTGGTCCAAATCATTTGGTGTAGGGGGGATTATGGTGTGGGGTTGTTTTTTAGGGGCTGGTCTTGGCCCTTTAGTTCCAGTGAAGGGAACTCTTATGCTCTGTACACATGGTCGGACATTGATTGGACATTCAGACAACAAAATCCATGGATTTTTTCCAACGGATGTTGGCTCAAACTTGTCTTGCATACACACGGTCACACAAAGTTGTTGGAAAATCCGATCGTTCTGAACGCGGTGGCGTAAAACACATACGTCGGGACTATAAACGGGGCAGTAGGCAATAGCTTTCGTCTCTTAATTTATTCTGAGCATGCATGGCATTTTGTGTGTCGGATTTGTGTACACACGATCGGAATTTCCGACAACGGATTTTGTTGTCGGAAAATTTTATAGCAAGCTCTCAAACTTTGTGTGTCGGAAATTCCTATGGAAAATGTGTGATGGAGCCCACACACGGTCGGAATTTCCGGCAACAAGGTCCTATCACAAATTTTCCATCGGAAAATCCGACCGTGTGTACAGGGCATTAAGGTTTCAGCATACCAAGACATTTTGGACTATTTTATGTTCCCAACTTTGTGTGAACAGTTTGGGGATGGTCCCGCTGCACGTTTAGGAGATATTCACTGTTCCTACTGAGAAGCCTTATTATAGGCCTACCTGTAGGTACAGATGAAATAGTGGACTTCACTACCAATTTAATGTGTACCTGTGCTTATTCTAACAAATAAAACCTGGCCGTAGAAAATTAAAACAGAACTCCAACTTTACCTTCTTGCTCAGTTGTGCAAGCTCCTCTCCTATACTGAAATTGCATATGCTGAGATTAGTGCATGCTGTAGGTTTCTCACAGTATGTATTAGAAACTTCAGAAAGTGTTGGAATTGATTGTACAAGTATTTTTGTACGACTACAGTTATATTCTTCAGTCAGTAGATGACAGTGTTTATAAGTTTGTAGGTACTCTATGGTAAACTCTATGTCTTATCTCGGTATAATAAAGTTCCTGTTTCCTGTCTGCAATTAAGCAGCAAAGCCCATGTGAACTGTGCACTGTCTGTCTGTTCTGTAGAGCTATATACAGAATTTTTAACAAAAAGTCATATAGAACCTACCTTATTTCCTGGCTGGACATCCAGCATCATATAGCTGTGTCCTCTCCAGCCAGGCTCCTTTCATTCATTGGATCTCAGTTCTTTAAATCATGGAGGCTTAGTATCACATGTGAAGTGTTATAGTCTGCATGAAAATGCAGCCTGCTTAGGAATACCCCCTTGCCCAGACTAACACCCACCAATTAAGTAATTTTGATATTTTCCTCCCAAAAGCCAACCCACTGCTTGCATCAGGGATGAGGGTTCTTTAGAAGAGTACTAGGGCAGGGTGCTGTGATGTCTTAGGGAAGTTATGTACAGCACCCTGCCAGCCCCTCCCACAAGCCATGATTTGCATTCATAGCATAGAGAACCACAAAGACCCAGTGATTACATTCATTGATTGGACAGATCATGATTAGGAATAGTTTGCCAGTGATGAATGGGAGTTTAAACTAACACATATAATCTTGTTCTGTTACTGAAATAACAGTCTAATGAATAAGTAGAGAGATGTGACCCACCGGCCATGTGACATCTTCAGGCGGGACCAGACAGAACTGAGAAAATCCAGCTCTGACCAGAAAGATTTTTAAGTAAAATTGCAAAAACAAGTTGATACACTGGGAAAAGGAGGAAGCAGGGAGGGTAAAATATAAACAAGTTAAACTTCAGCTTTAAAGCAGCTACCAGAACAGAAATAACTGTACAGATAGATATAAACAACCAAAGTTAATGCAGCTGTTTATTCATTAAAGTGAAAGAAAAGCCATATGCCGCGTACACACGATCGGACATTCCGACAACAAAATCCATGGATGTTGGCTCAAACTTGTCTTGCATACACATGGTCACACAAATCTTGTTGGAAATTCCGAACGTCAAGAACGCGGTGACGTACAACACGTACGACGAAGCGAGAAAAATGAAGTTCAATAGCCAGTGCGGCTCTTCTGCTTGATTCCAAGCATGGGTGGAACTTTGTGCGTCGGATTTATGTACACACGATCGGAATTTACAACAACGGATTTTGTTGTCAGAAAATTTGAGATCCAGATCTCAAATTTTGTGTGACGGAAATTCCGATGGAAAATGTCCGATGCAGCCTACACACGGTTGGAATTTCCGACAACAAGCTCCCATCGAACATTTTCCGTCGGAAAATCCGACCGTCTGTACGGGGCATAAGTCTAACTATTCTTAAAAATGTTTCATTCCCTCTCCTCCTACCTATCCTGTTGAATCCACCCTGGCATGGTCAGGTGATCCTGTGAGTAGCTACTGCAGGGGAGAAGAGGCAGCACTGACAATGGCTGGGACATGGGAGACTATGGCTGACTTCATGGTTCCTGGAAATCCCAGCTGTTGTTGAGCACTCCCTGAGCCGGAACTCCAATGCAGGCCATAAATGATTTTCGCAATCGAAAGAAAATCACTTCATTCCCCCATCAAAACAGTCAGTGTCAAGGCTATTATGTTCTCCCTGCGGGGGGTGATGCATGAGGAGCCGTCCCTGATGGGAGAACATAGTGATTATTGCTAGCAGCTAGCTGCTTGTACCCAAGTGGATTGGTGGATCCACTTGGGTACAATCAGCCTGCCCATAGATGGTTCGAATCTCGGTTGGTTCAGCAGGGATCGGCCGAGATTTGAGCCATGTATGGCCAGTTTAGGGCACCATGGCTCCTTGAAGGACTGTGCAGTTTTGCATGTTAAATATGTGTATGATAAAATGTGGCCCAGTTGGACTGTGTGCTGCAAGGCTAGGCCTGTGTATAGGTGTGGCCTAACCAGTGTATCCAATAACTGGGAAGACTCTATAGTTGTGGATACCAAAACGTTGTTTATATTGTAGAAATTGAACAATCACAGAAATAAGGCAGTTTAGGGCAATGGTACCATGTTGCAGTTTCTACACTTCTTCAGGTAGAAAAGGTAATGCTAATCAGCAAGCACTTTTTAATCAGAGATAAAACATGTGCTTACAGACCACAGAATGCCTGTGGAATACTTTCCTTTGAGGGGTTATAAGATTACTGGGTTACCCTGTGACCCCCAAAGTCTTGTAGTTATCTGGCTTCTAGTGGGGTTTTATGAAGTTGCCAGAAGAAACACCCTGTAGGGGAAACTCTACTCATTCCCACCCCGTCAGGTATTTCTCCCTAGCACTGCTCCTATTCTTTCCCTAACCAGCAGGGTTCTGTCCCTAATCTATTCCCACACTGTGGGTACATTGAAAAAGGCAGAAACTGCACTTCTGTGTCAAAAATTCCACCAAAATCTCACAGGACTTCACCATTCAGTAAGAGATGCCAGCCTCCCCAAGGTGGCAACATGGAGCCCATTATGGGAGACAAATTAGTTCTCAATGGTCTCCTGCCATAGTGCCACCTTCAGGTTGGCGGATATACTACAGCCCAACATGTGCCCACATACAAATCTATTTAATGTCCATTGGGGACAGGAACTGATCTTCAAGTAGCCTGTTACCTTATGAGTGTCCTGACCATCCTGAATATGTTTGGTTGTCACAGATTTAAATGAGGTTGTTACCTTTACATTTATTGCTAAACTGTTGAAAAGTTTTTCTCCTGAAGATAATGTTAGTAACAACGCTTCGTGTTTCAGGCTTACAACGCAAAGGCACAGCCTCACAAATACCAGCAACGTTGTCAGTCTGCCATGCACACTCCTTCAGTTTGCCATGGGGATTGGGCTGCTTATCTGTTCTGCAGGAGACATAGGCAGCCCAGTGGTCAACTAAAGCAGCGCATGCGGCAGGCTGACAACATTCTTTTTGCACACAGCAGCTTGGTGTTGTCATCCTGAAGCAAGAATTTCTTTTACTGACAGGATCTCAAGCCAAAATTTTGTATCAGATTCACAAAAATTGATTTGCTGATGAAAACTGCATACAGTGAGACATGGTACCAAATATAAAACAAAATAGGTGTTGGGTTTACATACACTTTTAGTAGGCTGATAATTAACAAGTGCAAATATAATAGAAATTATAGAAAAATGTCCTGTTAAGCATTGCATTTAATAATATACCTTCATTTTTTTTTTGCATAGCTAAAACCATATGTAGAAAAGGAGCTAGGAGAATACTAAGCAGGATTTAGGAGTGGCAGGTCAATGACAGATCAGATTTTCTCTTTAAGGCAAATGCTTGAAAAAACCCTGAAAAACGGAATGTAATGCATTACCAGTTTGTTGATTTTAGAGCAGATTATGATGCTATATATAGCACGAGGGAAGTGAATATACCATAAAAACTAGTCAGGGTGGTAAAAGTTTCCATTGAAAATAAAACCATATACAGCCATCCCTTTCAGAAGCGCTGGTTATGATTATTAGACTAAGGCATGGTGATGCATGGTCCCACTGGAGAGCTATTAGAGAGAAGGGAATACAAACCACAGGTCACATCTCTACCTAAAAGTAAACATGTGCAGTTCACTTCGTCCTGAATTGAAATTTGAACAAAATTTCTGTTATTCGGAAATTTGGATATATCTGAATTTCCAAATACAACAGTAATGGATTTCAACTAATCTGAAATAAACAGTAACAAAAAAAACAAAATGTATTAATTTCATTTGGATGTTTGAAGCATCCAAATGTAAATTCTAATTAATTTGATAATAGCTGGTTGTTAAGGAACAGGGCAGCCTCCGAGTTGCAGTGTCAATAACAACCATGACTCATCTGCTGTCAGCGGGATTCCCTTTGGGTCTGGTATGGATTTTAAGGGGAACCCCACGCCTTAACCAAGCATGTATCCCTGCAGAACAAGAAAGGGGGGACAAGTGAGCACCCCCCGAACCATACCAGGCCATATGCCTTTAATATGGGGGGTGCAATGGGGCAGGAGGAGTTTCGCCCCCCCAAAACACCTTGCCAGCATGTTGATGGAGACAAGACCCTCTGCCCCACAACCCTGGGAAGTGGTTGTGGGAGTCTGCAGGCAGGGGGCTTATTGGAATCTGCCCCCAGATCTGCCCCCCCATGTGAATGAGTATGGGGTACATTGTATCCCTACTCATTCTCCAAAAAAGGTGTCAAAAATAAAAGTATTTTATTAAAAAAACAAAGACAATGTCTACTAAAGTAAATCCAGCCCAGCAGTCCATTGCTTAAGACAGTAGTTCTCAACCTGAGTCCTCAAGTACCCCCAATGAGCCATGTTTGCAGGTTTTTCTTTATCTGGCACAGGTGCTTTAAATCAGAGTCAATGGCTTGGTATTATGAACAGCTATTTTATCTAAGAGAAATTCCCAAAACATGGCCTGTTGGGGATACTTGAGGGCTGAGGTTGAGAGCCACTGGCTTAAGAGACCAGGTATCACAAAGGGAGCTGAATATTAAGATCTTTCAAAACCGAGTAAGCAAAGACATGGCACTACTAGGAGATGATCGACTGTGGCCAAGAATAGTAGAATTTGGAAAGTTTCCGTAGGAAGCTATGACACTGGACAAGTTGTTGCACTTATGATTACGATTGTGTATTGCATTAAGTACTTCAGTGGGGCAAACAGAATGTCCAACTCGGAAACTAGAAAAGGTCATTAATAATGAAACACCATGATTTCAATGAAGACATGTCCACCTGATTTTACACCCTGGGATCAGACTTCATTACTTATTTCCATGTTCAAAGGTTTCTTATTCTTCTGGGCTATTTCTTGACTGCAATATTTTATAAAAACTGATCACCATTCCTTATGCTGAAATGACACCATTACAGGAAATGGCTAGTGTGGGTTACCAAATAATTTTTTTTTAAGAATAAGAGCATTTTATCAAACAAAGCCCATTAGCTGTAGTTTATTAGAAATAATATGTCCTATTTCATTCCTTGCTTCACGAATTGCTATAGTTATTGTAAATTTGAAACTAATGGTTTGGTACGCAGAGAGCGGGAAGGCTGTAGAAGGAGTACCGTTTAATGGTAATGGTGTTCTCATCTCATTTGTAAAAAGAAAAATTTAATTAAAATTTAATAAATCAATATAGCTATTCTTTAGAGATCTAATACAAATGACACAAAGAACAGTATTTAGCTAGGAGACTCTTTGATGAATGCCAATTCTTGCAAAACTGAGTATTTAAATATGGGCCTTTTATTAAATTCCTAGGAAAATTATTAAAGCAATATGCAAAGTGCAGTTATCATAACCAATCACCTTTCACAGATATGACAAAGGCCAGATTATTTCAAAATCAAAATAGGCCATGAGCTAGGGCTGCCAGGGGCAGACTAGGGTGATAACTTGTCCTAATCTTATAGTCAGTTCTAGGTATATTGATGCAGAGTGGGCAAAGTATCTAGTTAACCATTTTCACCCCCAGATTTAGTGCTACAGGTATTTATATAACACTGACAATTTAAACAGCACCTTACATGTACTGTACATTATGTGTCTTACATACTGTACATTCACATCAGTCCCTGCCATCAGGAAGTTTACAATCAAAGGTCTCTATCTCTCATGCAGAGCCATACACACATACCAAGGCCAATGTAGACAGTGGGTATGTAGACAGGTTGCCTACAAATGTGGATTTCTGTTATAGTGAGTTATTATGTAGCTGGGCGGTCCTCAATGTGATACAGCACCTCATCCCAAAATTTAACAATCAAACCAGAAGAAAGGGGATATAGGGATTATGACGGTGCCAGGAAGAACACAATATGTTCAAATGTTAAAATAAGTAATTTTTATTAATACACAGAATTTGTAAAAAAATAAACAATAGAATCACAAGGACATGGTGTGCATAAATACTAAAAACATATCTGTAGCGAGCTTCACGTCACTTGGCCTCATGGATGTAACGGCCAATGCAGTAAGTAGGTATTTTAAGTACCCGACATGTTTCGCCAGTATTGGCTTCTTCAGGGATAGATTATTAATACCTAGAGCGCTACAGTAATTCTGCAAGTCACCAAGGGGGTGCCACACACTTCCGGGGCTAAGCCTCCAGCATAGATCACAGTAGGTAGCTGCAGGGGGCAATAGGAAGGACCTGGCCGGATGTATGTAAACAACACTCTTTAAAATGAGTAACAGGACACCGGTGGATCCTTAACGTTGAGAAAAACTTTAAACAGCAACAGGAAACGTATCTCACTAAGTAGATATAGAGTGAGATGCTGGGCTAAGAAAAGCCTACAGCCAGTGATAGCACCAAATGAAATAAGCGGATCAGATAGCAGTCAATGTGTCGGTGTCCTGTGACATCCCTGGACCCCCCCCTTTTTTGAACTATTCCCAATACTGGCTGTTTTCCGATGTCCTGTTTTCCAACCTCAATATCTTACGTGTAAGTAAAATTAGAGACTATGTTAGTCCATTCTTAAATCGTTTACTTTAACTGAGATGTGCTCCTCGGGCCCTACTTGCATTAACTTTGCCTGTATATACTTCTTTAGGCATATTCTCCGTCAGGTCTCTCTTATTGTCCCCTGCAGCTACCTATTTTGATCTCTATTTTGGGGCTTTGCTTCGGAGGCACGTAGTATTTATCCCTGGTGATTTGCAGGTAATACATTCTATAGACAGTCGGTTTTGGGGCATTTGTGGCACCTATGATGTGTGGGAGGGCTCCTAGAGGCCATATTTGGGTGATGGGACATATTTCTCATAGACGGCTCGCAAACATATGGTGATATCTGTATATTTATATCAATTTATATCTTAAACATATCAACTGTTCTTAAACATCCATTGACTGTTGTATTCTTCTTC
The DNA here is from genome assembly GCA_037952925.1 of Lithobates clamitans. Classification (NCBI taxonomy): domain Eukaryota; kingdom Metazoa; phylum Chordata; class Amphibia; order Anura; family Ranidae; genus Lithobates; species Lithobates clamitans. Next base: position 3,788,130 of record JBBGZY010000992.1, read on the forward strand.
ATAGAAAACACTGTAGCCATTTTAGGTATCAAACAACTGTCCTTGAAGAAGCCAAAACCGGCGAAACATGTCGGACATCTGAATACCCATTCACAGAACTGGCCGCTACAAACATCAGGCCAAGGGACGTGAAATAGTTTTCGCTACAGAATTGATTTTAGAATTTTCTTGCACACCTCGTCTATGTGACTGTTATGTCTAAATTTTATTGGATAATGTTAAACAAATAAATAGAATTTTTTATTCTTAAGTATTGTATCCTGTTTCTCTTGGCACCGTCATAATCCCTATTTCTTTGTCCCCCCCAAATTAATTTTCTAATAACCGGGTGAGGTGTCGTATTACATCAAGGGTCGCTCAGCCAAACCCTTAAGCATGTTTTTAGAGTGTTGGAGAAAACCAACGTACCTATCGGAAACCCACACAAGCACAGGGAGAACATGCAAACTCCTTGGAGATAGCGTCCTGGCCAGGATTCGCACCAGTGACCTCAGCATTGCAAGGCAAAAGTGCTAATCATTAAGTTACTATCCACTGGAGTAGGAGAGAGGAAGAAATGTTGGCCTAGATGGGGCAGGAAATACACTGAATATGACTACAGTGAATTGATATTTAAATGGCTGATTGAAGAAGGCACAATGTTTTCTTATTCCTTTTGATTTTAGGGGAATTCCTGTTACCTAGAACAGGAAATGTGGTGGATCTTTAAATATATCGCTGTAATAAATGGGTCATCTCGAATGGCTCAATTATGATGACACAGTGAGAGTGGGAATATCCTCCTAGCACATCATGTTAAACAACTGTGAAGATAGGAATTAGCAAGGCCAGCCAAGTATTCTCAAAGGAAAAGTCCATTTTCGGCTCAATTGATTTCATGTTATTGAAACATTTTATGGACAGCTACATACTGTACACTGAAGTGGCTAAATGATTCATCCATTCAGTTCAATAAAAATGTTTATTATTCGTCTAAAAGCAAGAACGGTCAGGGAAACCTGTGGGTACCCAAGGACACCTTTTCTAGATTTGTTGTTTAGTAAAATAGAGCTTGTTCTTGTCTACGAAGGTATTCCCTGTGTGACGCCAACCATTTCCGTTGCGTTTAAAAAAGGTCTACGTTAGCATAGTTCCACTTTTATTTTAGGCAAATTCTGTTCACCAATAAATAGCACAGAGAATATCATTAGCTGTGGCCTTCAGTAATTTAAACAAATATGACTGTTAAGAAAGAACGATCCGGTCAAGGTCATTTTAGATTTACCGTATACATTAGTGGAAGTGCTAGAAACACATTTGAACAAAGCAAAGATGAAACCAGTAGCTAATTGTAAACGTTTGTTAAAGTAATTAAACCGATAAAAAGAAAAAAATCACGTTTTATTCTGTAATAAGAATAAGATCAATTAATTGGGTTTTTGCATCTTGCTGTACTGAATAACCCTATGTAAGGGCTGGCTGGACCAATAAGCAGGTGTAATCTTGACTTTAGGCCTTATGAACAGCCTCAATATAGGTTCGATGGGGCTTCACTGGACAAAGGGATCAATTTCAAAGACTGCAGGTACTTTTTCAGGCACCACAAGGTACCTGCACATCGGTCCTGCTGTTACCTTTCCAGGCCATGTGAGGTTCATTTTACAGTCACCTAAGAAATGTTAATAAGTTGTTTTGAATGGAGTATGAATAACAAGAGCCTGTCAGGGACTGATATTTGCAGGTTTGATGTATCCACCCTGTAATGCCGCGTACACACGAGCGGACTTTACGGCGGACTTTGCCCGGCGGACTGGATTTCGTCGGACAATTCGATGTGTGTGGGCTCCAGCGGACTTTGTTTTCTCAAAAGTTGGACGGAATTAGATTTGAAACTTGTTTAAAATTTATCCGTTGAAATCGAGTCTGGTCGAAAAGTCCGCCGTCTGTATGCTAGTTCGACGGACAAAAAGCCACGCTAGGGCAGCTATTGGCTACTGGCTATGAACTTCCTTGTTTTAGTCCGGTCGTACGTCATCACGTACGAATTCGACGGACTTTGGTGGATTGTGTGTAGGCAAGTCCGTTCGTTCACAAAGTCCGTCGGAAAGTACGTCGAAAAGTCCGCCGGGCAAAGTCCGCCGTAAAGTCCGCTCGTGTGTACGCGGCATTAGACCTTTAATTACCTACAATTTTTCATTAAAGCAACTCTATTACTAGATTTAAAAAAATGTAAAAAAGCCCAGCCTGTAAAGAAATGGGCTGTTACTTATCACCCTTACAATTCCAGGCTAGGTTTTCCATCCAACAGTCTTCCTGGTGTCAGCTATCTTGTTCTCTGTTGCACTCTGTGGTTCCTTCCACAGGCTCATACATCACCTGTGTCCTCTAATGACATAAGGGCACTACACAGGTATTTTTTCCTTTTATCTAGCACAGTTTTGCCTTGATTTTCAAACATTGCTATCTAATAAGTTTATTCTACACAAGAAAAACCATACAGGAGGAGAAAGTGAGATTTTTATCTCAACAATAATTTACTTGCCTGGAAGAGCACCACAATATTGCTATTGGAGGGTCCTAATTATATGTGACAGCCCCATCACTATTTATTATTGTAAGAATGGCCACATGCTATAATTTGCAACCCTGCTACAATGACATTTAAAATGGTGAGGTTTTCAGCCCCAGCCTTGGTGACTCAGAGCCGTGCCAGATTTTACAATCTACATGAATCAGGGGCGGATCCAGAGCCTAGTCTCGGGAGGGGCACTGCCATAAAATTTTGCGGGCAATTTGTCGGGCAATGGCTGGTGTTGGCGCTTCAATCATAACAGCACCATGGTTGATGTGGTGTCAGGATGATTGAGGCGCATTATTTATATTATTACATTGTAATGTAAAATGAAATCGTTCAACTCACCATAATGCAGAATCATTGGGAGCCCTGAGCGTGTCACTTGCTACCGTCGCCTGCCACCAGATGCAGCGTGTCACTTGCCAATGTCGCCTGCCACAACATGCGGATTGTCACTTGCCAATGTCGCCTGCCACAACATGCGGATTGTCACTTGCCAATGTCGCCTGCCACAACATGCGGATTGTCACTTGCCAATGTCGCCTGCCACAACATGCGGATTGTCACTTGCCAATGTCGCCTGCCACAAGATGCGGATTGTCACTTGCCAATGTCGCCTGCCACAAGATGCGGATTGTCACTTGCCAATGTCGCCTGCCACAACATGCAGATTGTCACTTGCCAATGTCGCCTGCCACAAGATGCGGATTGTCACTTGCCAATGTCGCCTGCCACAAGATGCGGATTGTCACTTGCCAATGTCGCCTGCCACAAGATGCGGATTGTCACTTGCCAATGTCGCCTGCCACAACATGCAGATTCTCACTTGCCAATGTCGCTTGCCACAAGATGCGGATTGTCACTTGCCAATGTCGCCTGCCACAACATGTGGATTGTCACTTGCCAAGTTGCCAGTGGATGTGTCCTAGAGTGAGGGCGGGCAGTGAGAGATATTGTAACTCATCAGAATATGCATGCAAAAGCATGTTGCATTGCGGCCATCTTGGTACACCCTCACTTGTCAGCAGTAAGACTAGAGTTAGAAGTCGGCAAGCAGACATCTTTATACACCCACCGGAGTCTTGCTTTTCACAGTTATTTTTAATAGTAAACTCAGCTTATTTAGTGAAATATAAGTTGAGTTTACTGTTAAAAATGACTGTGATAAGCAAGACTCTGGTGGGTGTATAAAGATGTCCGCTTGCCGACTTACAAACACTAGGCTTACTGTGGACGAGTGCGGGAGTACCAAGATGGCCGCGACGCCATGTCCCTTCAGTCACATTATCAGAAGGGGAGGGGCTTCAACACCTGCCTGCTCGCTGCCTCGCTCAGCCTCAGTCACACACCAGCCGCCCGCTCCAGGCCCTGTCACACTGTCACGTCGGTCGGCTCTGAGAGACTCGAGTCCGACCTCCGACGTGACGCCGTGACTCACTCACTCACTGCAGTGTGAGTGTGACTGACCGTGACGTCACTCGTTGCTAATGCCAGGGCCGCCTGGCGTCTAGCAACGAGTGCAGAGCAGGGAAGAGGCTCCACCCACCTATCCTTCCTTCAGTGTCAGTGACCGCCGCCGCCACCCGTACATACCACACGCGAGTCTCTCTCTCGGCGCCGCTGATCGGCACATGTGAGAGAGAGACTCGGGCCGGCAGCGGAGCGCAGGAGACAGTTACATTAAGAGTGTGTGTGCTATTATTTCGGGGGGGGCAATTGCCCTGTTGCCCCCCCCCTGGATCCGCCCCTGACATGAATCAGCACAAGTTTTGAAACAGATAATTCTGGTAGACTTTTTCTATATTAAGGAACAGCATGGAGAATTTTCAGTGCTGGAACACAGTATGACTCATGGTAATTTGAAGATATTCGTTAGCTATAAATATAATTTTTCATTCCGTTCTCTATTTGCATTGCTCTATTTTTAGAAACATTTAAATATGTTTTCAACGTTTCCGATTTGAATAATAGGATGGTGCATTTGACTATAACAACACCCTCCTTGATTTGAAGATCTGGCATGACTAAACTGTAGATGCTGCTCAAAAAAACCTCACCCTTTCTGGAGTTTGAGAAGTTCAGTTTAAAAACTGGAGTTTTTAAAGGGGACCTCTAGTTAAAACACAGACCCTGGTCCCACCATCACACTAGTCCTTTGTTAAACGAGAATTTTAATACCTGTGCTGTGGAATATGCTGCTCTACGCTGAACAATCATATTCCTCATTCCACATGGTCAGCCACTATGGGAGGCCAAAGCAGTCCTTTCTTCAGAAGGTGGTATAAAAACCATCAGTAAATTTACATAATGGCACTTTATGTGCACTTTAAAGCTTTTTTAGAGTTTTGTTCCACTTTAAAGCTAAAAAAAAGGTTCATCAGATACTTCCAATGTACTAGTTAAGTCCCTTAAAGTGGACCTTCACCCTTCACATCCACTTTCCCTTATTACAGTCCCACCCCCCTCTCCTCTTCCACAAACAAAAATGAATTTATTTTCCAAATACTTTTTTTCTGGATCCCTCCTGGCAAGTTCAGAGGCACACATTAAGGGCTCATTTACACTTGCTTCAAAGTGTGGCATTGGTTACACTTCCTCTTTATTTCCCTGCAAAGGTAAAGCTTAATGGGCTACTATGCATCGCATAGTAGCCCATTATGTGTCACTTACCTGAAACCGAAACCTGCGATGTCACCGCTGTCCCCACTAGCAGAAAGCTTCCATCTTCACCCATCTTCCTTCCGGGGCCGCGAACTCCGGTCTGTGACTGGTCGGAGTCACGTGACTCGCGCGCGGGAGCCGCCAGTCACGGCATGACCCCTATGTGCCCTTTCTAAAGCGCACATGCACCGATGACATCGGCACATGCGCCGTACTCATCAGCGCTCGGGTCTTTCGTAAATATCTCCTAAGCCGTGAAGGTTTAGGAGATATTTCAAGCACCTACAGTTAAGCCTTAATATAGGCTTACCTGTAGGTAAAAGCACCTGTCACTAAATAAATGGTTTAGCTTAGGGCTTGTTTACAGTTGCTTCAAAACATGGATTCGGACAGGTTTTTTTAAAGCTCTCTGAACGCCAGTCAAAGCTCCTGTCACTAAATAAAATGGTAAGCTTACAGATTGTTTATATCGTGCTTTTGCTTTGCTTCAAAAATTATACCCCATGTCACTTTAGTGGTGCTTCAAGGCGTCTTCAAAGCTTCCATTGAAGTCTATGACAAAACTCGTTTAAAGCACCTGCAGCTTTTGAGAGGCTTTAATTCAGCTTTAGCTTTGCTTTGTTTTAGAGGTATTGCAGATATGAGCTATCAACACAGACACAGGGCATCTGCCAAGCTTCATTTAAGCTTTAAAAAGCACCACCGAAGCATCATCGAAGCACCATTGAAGCACCATCAAAGCATCAGAAACACATAAAAAAAGCATGTTGAAGTGGTAGTTGAAGCAAATGTTTAAATGAGCCCTAAAGGAGGCCTTAAGGTACCCTACAGAGCATGCACCTCTCCTTGTTATACAGGGGCCACCTGTCTCTTCCAGATGCTTGAATGAATTATCCATTATAGTGTAGTACTTCCTCTCTTTCCATCATGCCATTGTCATCATTGTCAGTTCCACATTTTATGAATGACAAACATGCCAGACATTATTGAATCAGCAGACAGGGAAGGAAATCACACAATATCCTGTTTTGCTGTGTATGATTTCTGTGCTTAGATTCACAATATAGAAAAGAGGTACAATCATTCGAGAACCGACAGCCTTTTATGGGAAAATACTGAAAACAAAAATCTTACTGAAAAATGTTCTACAGTTGACTCCTTTGTTGGTCATGGAAGGTCTGCATTAACGCAAATGTATACTGTAGTAATCACACACCCCACCACCTTCTGTCCATCTAACTCCAGCATATTTAAGGGTGGTAAAAGTTAAGTAGGCCAACTCTGTGAAGAGTGTTTCCCTTTGTTTTGGATAGATTAATGAACAATTAAAGCTTATTTAATGTTTAGTTAAATATAAAGTATATATTAAAAATATTTTTTTGTTAATCAGCACCAGGGACAGTAATTACATTGAATGAAAAGTGTCACTTGTGTTGATAGCTGCTATTTTCACTGAAATGCCCCATCCTCTGCCCCCCTCCCCAATACCCCAACAGATGTGATCTTCTGGTGCTGTAGGGGTTAATAAGTAATATAATAATATATGAATTAATATAAGTGTTGGCTATGTTGCCCTTTCTCCTCCGCTCCATTCAGAGAAGCTGTACTATATCTTTTTGCAATGAAAATTGCTCTATGAATGGAGAAGATGGATCTGTCATTCATCCTCATGCCATCCATTCATTTTGATGAGTGCCAGTGACAGGTTCAGCTGTTCTTATTAACCCCCACAACACCAGAAGATCACAGCTGTGGGGGTTTCAGCAGGGCAGAGAACAGAAGATTGCAATGAAAATAGCAGCCACCAGCATAAGGGACACTTTTCATTCAATGGAAATACCATCCCTTGTGCTGAATGTAAAAAAAAATAAAAAAATTAACTAAACTTAAGCTTTAAAACTGAACACGCAAGAGCCATCTATATTTTTACTTGAATCTTGGTCATTTGTGCATATTGTCCAGATCTGTGCAGCAATCCAGCATGAATCAACTCTTGCACCTTGTCTCTCCATAGAAACTTCCTGTTATAAAGACCTGTCACTGCTGCTCTCTCTTCTGCAGGGTCACTGGTCTTGTATCCACCCCTCCTGTAGTTTTCTGTACGTAGTCTGTAGCGGAAGGACACTCTGGGTCCCATCAACTGCTCTGTGCAACACAGTGTTGATGCCACTCTTTGCTTTACAAGCTAATATCTGGGCTTTTAAATAGATGTTGGCAAAATAAGTCATTAACTAATTATGTGGGGGTCTTGTGAGCCAAAGATGGACTGATGCCTTTGTGAGGTGAAACAAATATAGATAAGCTGCAAACACTAACCACGTTTCATTGCGTGCATAAAACAAAAAATATAAATAAACGTGCCTGCGCTGAAAAAACAAATATATCCCAATAGTTGGGAGGTGCATCTATGTGTAAAACTATACTACAAAATTTCAATATAAAAAAAAAATGCTAGTAATATATAAATTATAGAATGAACACAATCCTTATATAAAAGTATCCCATAAAGTGCAACATGCAAAAAAACAATATATATATGTGGTTATAAATATAAGATCAAAGTGCAAAATCAAGTGTCCACATTTAAAAAGTTCAATTCATTGATATCAACACATAAAGTGCAAGTAAGTGGTGTCCACAAAAAACAGTGTTCCTCATGCTCCTCCTTAATGGTGTTCACAATCCAGCATGCTTCAGTGCTCTCCTGTGACCCCCCACTTGTGCTTGCGCTCACCTCTGAGCGTGTGACTTGGTAATTAAACGGTGTCTAAACACGCATTGGAGCCACCCCTTGGGCTCATACAGGGTATGCTGGTATAAACTCCACCACTCTCAGATGTCATCAGATAGTCTCACATACAAGAAAGAAAAAGCTCCATAGTGTGATACAGTAGGGATTTATTTAAAATATTTTAAAACTTCCCTCCAGAAGGGTACTCACAATATGTAGGTGCATGAGTGCACCAATCTTTCCAGAGAGTGTTTGTATAAAACAAGCGTTTGTATGGCGTGCGGTGTGTCGTTCCTCATCTACCTCTGTTGCTGACAGCTCCGTCCTACCCCTCCCCGACGCGTATTCGGCACAGGGATCACGTGCCTTCCTCTGGGGGATCAGTTTAGGTCAATATATATTCTGTTATATATTTTTGGTTAAAAAAACCCGCAATTAGCGGTTTGTGCAAAAGTTATAGCATCTACAAAATAGGGGTTAGATTTATGGCATTTTTATTATTATTATTTTTTTTTTTTACTAGTAATAGTGGTGATCAGTGATTTCTAGCGGGACTGCGACATTGCTTCGGACAGATCGGACACTTTTTTGGGGACCATTGACATTATTACAGTGATCGGAGCTATAAAATGTGCACCGATCACTGTATAAATGACACTGGCAGGGAAGGGGTTAACACTAGGGGGTGATCAAGGGGTTAAGTGTGTCCTAGGGAGGTTCTTTCTAACTGTGGGGGGAGTGGACTGACTGGGAGTACAGAGAGATTGCTGTTCCTGATCACTAGGAACAGACACTCTCTCTGTGCTCCCCTGTTAGAACAGGGATCTGCTTTGTTTATATAGGAAGATCCCCGTCCTGCCTCACTGAGGAGCGATCACGGATGGCCGGCGGACATCGCGGTCCCTGAACCCGCGCATCAGCTCCCCTGCGTGCGTGCAGTGTCTTGAGCAGAAAACGACGTACGGGTACACATTAAGGCCGCCCCTTCCGCAGTATATATGCGGTAGGCGGTCCTTAACTGGTTGAAGGATAAATTCACCTTCATGTTACACCCATTTTCAGTTTAATCAAACTGATAGTTTTCTCCAAACTTATTTTACACATATCAAGCTTTTCTTATTTTTTCGAAACATTGTGACATAAAGTCTCTGTGGGTTGTTCCACGACTTCATTTGGGGTAAAAGAAGAATAACTATTAACTTTCATATCTTACAGCAGCACATGTATTATGCTTGATCTTGACTTGTACAACTTATACAATAGTGAAAATTGCTGTGATCCACAGTTAGTGTATAAGAATACTCCGTAAGTGAATGAAATAAACAAATTGACATTAAACAATAATAATTGTGCAAACTTAAAAATAAGTCAGTGGAAATGATCAGATCTGCTCTTTTATCAATAAATATTTTTTTATACACCATGTCTCCACCACTCGTGAGCAGAAAGAATTCAAACTTGCTAGAACCATATGCTGCCAAATTCCAAGCTGCAAACCACACTCGATGTAATGTGTGAGAGATTCCCTTTAATTCCACTCCAAAACTTAGCCAGCACATCCAGGTCCTCTACTCCTCCACTAGAGGCAGTAGCAATCCCAGGTTACTGTATGGAAAGCTCACACACCAAATCAAGGTATCATAATGTAGTATTTATTTAAAAAAATCATTCATAACATAACAATAGTTCTAAAAAGATCATTCAGCCCAAACACATAAAAACCTCTAGGTTGATACAACGGTATAACCTGCTATGCCACTTACATCAGCAGCCCCCACATGGAATCCAATGTAGCGGGGTGACACATCAGCGTGGTGCTCCTGGATAAAATACTGGCTTTTCCCCCAGCCAAAGCTCTTTTATATAGCCAGGTGACAGAAGTTTTGTGTTCTTATGGCCAAATAAGTGGCCTTTTCTTTGTCATTTGCCTTGTGATTGTACGGGTATGTTATTTTTCTTGCCCAAATGTTATGACCTTACAAATGTCATGTGCATTCTCGCTTACTAAATAAGAAATACATTTTACAACTTACAATTTCCACTGTCTATGTTTCTTTTCTGTACACTACAGTATTTTTTTTTATTTCATAATGACTGAAAGTTGTTGCGTATTTGGGTGTCAAATACCACACCACTTTCCCTAATCACTATTCCACACAGGAAGCTCAGGCTAAAAGCAAATTGATCCATATCTGAAGAAGTGGATATCGCTATATCAGATTCATTGACCCGGTGTGGTTATACTGCTCAATTGCCAAACATGAGAATGTAGGGCAATTCGATTTGGTGAGTTAAATTCTTATGGGGAAGAGGCGATTGGCACACAAGTTGTGTGGTGTGAAGAACTCAACATTTTTGGAGGACTTTTAATTGCAAAGTGGCATACTGTGGCATTTAGTTTCTTGGACTTGTGTTATTGCACTCCTTCAATTTTAGCATCACTTGGGTTATTTTATTTAATCACCTTATGCTTGTGTCACATATCAAATTGTTACTGTGTATTTTTCATTAATATCAGTGTTTGTGTTTATAGTATGCACTGTCTTTTTTTGTGTATTTTGTTATGCACTTTAGCGCTGCTGTTTACCTGTAGTTACTTGCTTTGCAGCTACACATTTAATATACACTAGTTTTTTTTTATTTATTTTTTTTGCACTAAATTTTTTGTACACATTTATTTTCTCTGTGGCACATTGGTGGATTGGTGTTTTATTCAATTTTTAGAACCTACATTTAATCAAATGCTATACACTGCATTGATCGGAACAAGGTCAACCATGAAAATCATGGATGGCATAAAGAAAAGTCTCACTGTAACTCTTGGCAATAATTACACAAAAAGTGTCTTGAGTGCACTCTGCGCATACACCCATAAGAATGGGTGGGTGTTCACACTCCTGAGAGGGGTACCTGTTTGGAACACTGTAGAGTACCTGGTGCCTAATTAGAAAATTTAAGCCAGCTAGCGTTGGGACCAATTTGCACAGTGGTGCATGTGTTACTGTTTCTTTAAACTGTGTGCAGTGGGTGACTATTGGGCTGTAAGGACAGGCTCTACTGGCATTACCTGTTGACAGCAATGGGATGGGCACAGTTAGTGCCACTCACCACTCCTGGTACCCAACAGATCCAGTCCAGTACACTTGGTGGTCTATTGTCCCTGGTGGCCCTTGTCCTCATGATCAAGTCCCCACAAGACTGTTCTTGCTGGTGTAGGCACTCACACAGAAGCAGGTCTCTCCAGCTTTGGTCCCAACACAGTGAAAGACCTTTCTGCTGCTCAGTCTCCAGGCTCTATGGACACAGTAAGAGCACCCGATCTCTGCTCAGGCTCAGCAAAGGCAACAGGTCCACACTGTCTGGTCCCTGCACCACTCTGATATGGCACCTGATCTCCACACAGGCTCAGTAAAGGCAACAGGTCCATGTAGCTTAGCTTCCTTCCACAACAGAACCTGTTTCCTCTCCAACAGCCCAGAAAAAGTCTCTTCTCTCCTCCTTTGGTGTGCAGGGAATCCTGGGTGTTGTGGTCCCTTGTAGTTTTCAGCCTATTCCCTTGCATGCCACATCGCTCCTCACAGACTACTGTTCCCAGTGTCCTTAGCAGCCACTGTTAGGTCATCCAGGGGGAGGGAGAATAAATGCTGCACTAACCATCCTCCTCCCCTGTGTATTACTGCTGCTACCAAGAGAGGAAGAGGGGAACGAGCAAGGGATGAAGCGAGCAGACACACAGCCCACAGACACACACAGCCAGCAGACACACACAGCCCACAGACACATCCAGCCCGCAGCTGCACTGCTCTGCTCACGCGCAGAGGCAGGAAAATGGGGTGGGGACCTGGATGCTTCTACAACTGGTGGATACCCGGCTACATTTTATTATTATACCTACAGCTGCAACCTACTGATCATGCTAATGTACCATGAACTATAGATTCCTTAGATTGTACCATGAGCTAGAGATCCATAAATCATTTTTAGGTTTCCTTCATTATAAAAAGATTGAAAATGGCTGCTATAGATTAAATTTGAAGGGGATCTAAAGTGTTTTTCTATATATCGTATTCATCTATTCAATATTTTAAAAATATTTATTTCTTAGTATGGTGAACAAGACCTGTTGCATATTTTTATTTTATTTTCATATATAGTCAGCTGGGGGCGCTTAAGGCTCCTTTTACATTTTCTAGTTTCCCCTTACTTCCTGTTAAAAAAAAAATGTTTACAGAGCTCATTAGCCCAAGCTGACATTTCCAAATGAAAGTGAATACATTCCCTGACATTAGTCAACAACATCAACTCTTGTAATCCTCCTATTTATATAAAGGGTGAGTGTTATTATAGTACATGTTACATTTCTTGCACATTCAACTGAAATTCTCTCGGTACATCTGAAAATAAAATTTGTCAGGCTAAGGTAGCTAATCCTTACATTTTCTAATTAACGGTAATATGCAATAATTGCCTATGCAAAATTCTTGGTTGTGCTTAAAACACAGATTCAACACTTATGAGTGTCATTTTATAACAAACAATCCACCGATTCACCCCGCTGCCAGACTTCATACATCGCTTCCAGAGACAATGAACAGTCTTTTGCTGGTTTTATTTTTGTTGTTTTATTGGGGGGTACAACTTGGATAGGGAATAGGGATATGGGATGCCCATAGGATTTTTCATTGCCATCATATTTAAGATTTAAGCACAAAGTTAGAGCCAGAAGATTGGATGTGCATTAACACTGAACAAATCTCCTCCTGCATCTCCATGCAGACGGTCACTCCTCCTCTGCTTCTACCTCCGCAGATTATCTCTTCTTAGAACTCTCCTTCTGCACAAACTTGTTTCCTCTTACTCCCACTGGTTTCCTCCTGTACAAACTTGTAGTTACTGAATTAAAGTATGCCACATCTTCTTTTTTTATTAAATAAGGACTCACTCTGAACAAGTCCCTAAACGGGCTCTGTTTGCTTGCTGCTACTAAGCCTGAGGCCTGCAGAACCTCTCGACGGAGGCCTAGTAGTTTAAAAGCATTACTTTAGGTGGTGGACTGCTGTTCCCAGCTGGCCCAACTTGCAAATCCTGTGCCCTCAGGCCACATTGATTTGACACAGATCCCCACGGTCTCTTCTCTGATCCAGGACTCCCCATCATCCACCGTATGTATGATGAAGACTCTGTTAGTGACCGTGTAAAAGCAGAGTTCTCTCACAGACTTTCTGGCACATCCAGCCCTCCACTGCGGTAACACTCACCAACCTTCCACTGCCCTTGATGAGGTACTTGACGGGACCATGCGTTCCGACAGCTTTACCCTCCCCTCTGCTCCAGAAGTTCTCTACCACCGACTGTGTGGTGGCAGAGACATTGCCAATGATCGTGCAGAGGCAAAGTTCCCTCACAGCTCTCCCCGGGCTTCCTCCTGCGATCGGTACACCCCCCCCCCCAGATGAGGGTGTCCTCCTGCGGCTGCCTAGCATTCCATTCCTCACATTCATATCACCTCAGCTTATATAGGAAGCCCACCCCCCCACCAATACTGATTGGGGATTGGTTAGAGCTCACACATGAGCTGCGTGCCACTCCATTTCCAGGCCCAGCCCCTCTTCCAGAATCTTCTCGCTGGAATCATGTTGGCAGGTGGTCACACCCACTGGGGTGTGGGTGCGACAGGTGGTCACACCCAGCAGCTTGCAGCATAGGCCTGCCTAAATTTGCCTGTACTGACTGTCACTAGTAAACAAAAAACCCATACTAGCACCTACCTATTGGTAGAGAGTGCTACACAAATAAAACAGTGTGCCCCTTCTTGGCCCCAAGCTCAATCACTCCGGTACACCAGGCATGCAGTCTGGTATCTCCATGGCAAAGGAACAGTGAGCCTTTACTCTCTGCCATGATGGTTTTTCCACATTGGATGTGTTATGTGTGAAGTTTCCAGAAAAATAGGGTACCCTCCAAAATTATCAATGTCCAATGGTGATGCAGTGGTTGACTTGATATCACTGCCTCCTTATGGAGCAGTGTTCAGGCTGACAAGTGGTTGCTTTGGACCAAGATCTGTCATACAGTGGAGGTCACATTCGCATTTGTACACAGGAGCCCTGCTGCAACAGCATGAAGATAAAAAAAAAAGTCAGAGTGAAGTCAGAGATCCTAGCCTAAATTCTTGTTGTATATCAATGACAGAGAAAGTACAATAGGAAAGGTCTGAAATAAAAGCTTTTGAATTTGTCCAGTACGGGTTACCTTTAAAGCGGGAGTCCACCTAAAAACAAATATTAAAAGCATAAAAATACAAGAAAATACTGCGCTACCACTAAATAATAAACCCCCCAAAAAGCAGCAGTTAAACAGTGAGATGTGCACCAAAATACAAACAGAAAAAAGAAATAACCGTGCAAAATATTTGTGAGACATGTGAAGTAATCTTGAACACTTCTGTTAGAAAATACATATGTGTGTATAGAACATTGCAATGATCATGGAAATATACAAAAGTCCATACATATATCTGTAAATCAAAAAGTAATGTCCATGTGTAGTAAATGGGAATCCTTTTATGAATTGATTAACCAAAATCAGCCCAAGAAAGGAACCTTTAAGTAAACACAACTAAACTCGATGGTAAAGATGAGAGAGACCCCACGCTCAGTGATCCGTCACCACACAAATATTGCGCTTACCACAAGGCAAGCAGAAAACAGCCTATATTCCGTCCTTGGTATGAGAAATCCAGCAAGTGTACTTAGACTGCATACAGCATGGCTAGGAAGATATGGCAAGGACCCCAGACTTCCATCTCACAGGCATGTAAATAAAAGAAAACTAACCATAGTGTAATACTGACAAGATGGTTTAGTAAAAGAAGGTAGAAAACTTACATAAGTAAATTATAATACAGCAAGAGGGAAACCCTTGAGTAGATATAACCAAACTCAGCGGTGAAGATAAGAGAGACACCACACTCAGTGATCCGCCACCACACAAATATTGTGCTTACCGCAAGGCAAGCAAAAACAGCCTGTATTCCGTTCTGGTATGAGAAATCCCATACATCTGCATACAGCATGGCTAGGAGGATATGGCAGGACCCCAAAATCTCGTCTCAAGATCACACTGCTCTTGTACAAGCTGAAGCCCGTTTGAACCAGGCCTGGGGTGGAGGAACTTGACTGGCCTCAACCCGATAGAAGATCTTTGGGATGAATTAGAGCAGAGACTGTGAGCCAGGCCTTCTCGTCCAACATTAGTGCCTGACCTCACAAATGCGCTTCTGGAAGAATGGTCAAACATTCCCAAAGACACACTCCTAAACCTTGTGGACAGCCTTCCCAGAGGAGTTGCAGCTGTTATAGCTGCAAAGGGTGGGCCAACTTATTGAACCCTTTGGACTAAGACTGGAATGCCATTAAAGTTCATGCGCATGTAAAGACAGGAGTCCCAATACTTTTGATAATATAGTATATATTTAAAAAGCATTTGAAAAGACTACCTTCTTTTAAAACAGAGATTAAGGCCACCTATACATGGTTCGAATCTCAACTGGTTCAGCAGGAACTGGCCGAGATTCAAATAGTTACTGGGCAGGTTAAATGTACCGAGTTAATCGATCAATCAATTTGGGTACAACCAGCCTGCCATATTCTCTTGTGATTATGCTATTGCAGCCGCTGGCGATAATCGCTGTCCTCTCCCAGCGTGGTGGCTTCCACCGCCCTCACCCCCCCACCCCACCGCTAGGAGCAGACAATGTCTCGGCAGGAGGGATTCCCCTGTCAGCATTTTCTGTGTTGATGGGGGAATCGTGCAAATTTCTTTCCTGCAACCCGTGTATGGCCTGCCTTAGTCTACAGCAGGAAGTAGCATAGAAAACTATTTTACAATTTCATTTGTGAACCACAGAGCATTACCTGGAGTGGTTTCCATAGTATCCATGGATACAAAGTGCTTTTTAAAGCTAATATAAAGATTAAAACAGCATTTGCAACAGAGATCTGCTGATCTTTTTTTTTTTTTTTTTTACGGAGAATGGTAGGTATTCAAATCCAAGTATCCGTATGTCCACATAAGGCCTTCATCCTGAAAATGACAAACAAATCCATTATTTTCTTTCAGCGACTGAAAACTTCAATATGGGGGAGGTGGCACAGCTTTCCTGACCTTGAATTTCTATTCATTCAAGCACGGAGCCCATACGGCAACTGACACAGTTTTATTGTTAGGAAAGAAGGCAAGGAGAAGTATACAGTAATGTGGAGGTGGTGGAAGAAAGGGACTTTGACTCATGAGGCGGTTTCTCAGCCACCTACACTCTGTTCAATCTTGACAAGCCATTTAAACATTAATCTGTATCAATCTACCCCATTCCTATCAGGTGGTGATAGGAGTAATAATAGAAGCTCTAATATTGGATTTTTTTCTCTCACAGCCTGAAACCTGTTAAATTTATAACAGCAGGGTTGTGTTCGCCAAACAGACCCGTGACTCTGGCAGCCATGTTGACATGAATAACCATCACAAGGTAACTCCATTCTTTATTTAGAAGCAGGAAAGCATTAAAGTGGACCCTAACTGTAGCTGAGCACCACAAACTGAAAATGCAATTTCATTACTTTTTCATTCAATTAACATTCAAAGCAAATTTACTCATCTATCCATGTCTCCATGCCTTATTTTGTGGAGAAATCACTTTGAAAAACACCCCCACCCTAGCATTTCTAGTCACAGCCATCTTGAATAAAGGCAGATGATTCATGCAGAAACTAGATATAATTCTTGTGTACCTGTATACCACACCATAGTGCAGCAACTATTTTCTAAAAATCTGCCCTTAGCTCAGGCATGCAGGCAGAAGGGTGTGCTTACCCAAGAAAGCCCCTCCTCCCTTCTTCCAGATAAAAAAAAGAAAAATGCCCATGAAGACTTCTGAGATGTATGATATCATTTTGCCCTAGGCAAGAAACCAGGAAGCAACTAAAAAAATGTAAAAAAAGTTAATCTTGATTGACAATTGACAATTGAGTTTCAATTTGCGTTAAAGTAAAGATCAGGCCCGGAGCAGTAGGGCAACCTAGGAGGAGGGCCCACATGACTGGGGGAGCTGGGCAGTCTGGACTGGGGTACTGATAGTCCGCCCCACAAAGGGGGAGGCTTACTGATTGGGTCAATAGTGGGGTAGGGGAGCGGCCTGCAGGCTGGGTTGGTCCGGGGGGGGGGTAGGTAGAGGTCAGTAAGGGTCCTTTCACACTGGGGCGGGGGCGTTGTCGGCGGTAAAGCGCCGCTATTGTAAGCGGCGCTTTACCGTCGGTATGCGGCCGCTAGCGGGGGCGGTTTTACCCCCCTGCTAGCGGCCGAGAAAGGGTTAAAACCACCGCAAAGTGCCTCTGCAGAGGCGCTTTGCCGGCGGTATAGCCGTGCCGTCCCATTGATTTCAATGGGCAGGAGCAGTAAAGGAGCGGTATACAATCCGCTCCTTCACCGCTCCGAAGATCCTGCTAGCAGGACTTTTTTTACCGTCCTGCCAGCGCATCGTTCCAGTGTGAAAGCCCTCAGGGCTTTCACACTGGAATTAAAGCAGCGGCTGTTTTGGGTCGGTTTTCAGGCGCTATTATTAGCGCAATGGCGCCTGCAAACCACCCCAGTGTGAAAGGACCCTAAGCGGACTGCAGGATTGAAGAAAGGATCAGGTGCAGTTTTTTTTCCCTTCCTCTCTCCCTATCTAATTAGGCCTGTATGGTATGCTGTAATTTATCTGTGTGTATGTTCTGTATGGGCAGCTTTGGGTATATATTAAAAAAAAAAAAAAAGAAAAGAAAAAAGAGGTGCGATGGGGGTATGTCAAGTTTCGGGTTTGTCGTAGGGATTGGCAGGGGTATCGGGTTCTTGAGCTAGGCCTGTTTGTTTTGATATGGGGGCTGGGAGTGGTTTTGAGAGTAGCAGCAACAGGATTGGCAGGGGGCAGGCCTCCAATATATACTTATGGTCAGCCTGCTGTGGGAGGCGTTGTTTGGGTGGAAGAACTAGTGATGGAGTGTTAGGCTGCTGTGGCCTTGGAGGAAGCCCCCTTTCTGGGGGGGGTGACCTCAGGCCTGGAGCTCGGGAGCTTGGAAGGAACCCCTTCATACACGCTATCTCGGGGTGTCCTGAACAGGAGCAGGAAGAGGACAGCGGGGAGCATTGCTGGGAAAGTCACTAGGAGGGATCCATTCCGGGGACAGCGAGTGACAGGCAGAGTGGGAAGATCTGGGAGAGACATGCCAGGAGTGGATGTAGAACCAAAGGGAGAGACTGTGATGTTGCTGGTGTTGGAGTCAAGTTGCTGCAGCCAGGAGTGTTGGCAGGGCTTGCACAGGACTTTCTGGGATCAGTAGTCCACCAAGATTCAGTTAGCACGAAAGTACTTTTTCATAGCTATTGGTTGCTACACCAAAGGGGACTGCAGTCCCCTGCCAGCAAATGGTGGATATTGAACAGTTAGGACTTATTCAGAGTGAGGCCTAACCATGTGCTAACCGTGACAGGAATCTAGGATTGTGCAGTAGAGAAAGTGGAGTTGACTCAAGTGATGTGCTGGAGGAGTAAGGAGCTCTAGAGACTGCCAATATAGATCCAAAATCTTTTGTTCAATTTAACAAGCTCAATTATCTGGGCATCCCATGTCCCTTTTCCCCATCCAAGTTAAATCCTCTAAATAAAAAAAAGAAAAACAAGCTGATGGAGTGTTCATTGCCTGGCAATATGTGACTGGAAGTGAATGCCTGGCTGAGCAGGGTGACAGGTGTGCCATTCACCTTTGAGACCAAGCGGAGCAAGCAGTGAATATCACTTTTCCTTATGAGGTGTTTAATAATGATATATACCATAACAGATTGCTGGATATCATCTTAGCACCCACTGCCTCTGTGTGTTTATCCTACAGGCACTTACTATTACCTGAGATTCGGGACTGGATGAGGACTTATTGTGTTTTTTTGTATTGTTACAGGACTAACAGCGGGGCCTAATTTCATTATTTAGACTTTACATCCATACACCCAGGTGCAGCCATCTGTCAGATTGCACTGCATTCACCCATATGGGCTTTAAGGTGCAGTGCTCTCCTCTCAGCTGCTTGGGTGGATGTATGAATCCCCATTGTTCAAGTAACTATCTTTGCAGGTGTAGTCACCAGGGGCTTGTTTCATCTCTGTGAGAGATTAGCGGAGATGCACTGGCTGACAACGTAATGTGCACACTAGCAGTAGTAGTAACAGGTGTTTCAACCTCCTGCACATTGCTTATTAGCTTTTGATCACTCTCACCCCACTTTCCAGTGAAGACAACGTGTCAGAAAAGAGTTCCGATAAACCATCAGACGGAATATCTGAATCTGAAATGGTAGAGCACTCTTCGGCCAGGATGTAGTTGCGCTTAGCATGCACCTTGACTGGCACCACTATGGCATCCCCCTTGATGGCCACAGGCCTCACCTTCCCCACAGTCACACCACTCTCACTTCTCGCTGGCTTACCTGGCTCCGGTACTTGCCTCCCGAGCGGTTCGGACATCAGAGCGAGCAGTTGGGCCCGGCCACAGGCCTCGAGGAGTGATCAGGGCGCTGGGTCCTGGGGCAGTCACTGAAGGGAGGGCAGCAGCCTCTGCCACGACTCCGGTGATGACCGGTGGGCTCAGGATATCACTCTCAGCCAGGATGGCGATGTTCGTATCCCAATCCACTTGTAGGATCTACAGAGGTTGAGTTGGGGTGATAACCTCAAACAATTGCTGTCCGCAGCGTCCACAGACGATCCAAGGCCTCAACTGTGTATCAGGCAGGAACATTTCCAACAGATCAGTCCCAGAGTCTCGTAGCCTCAGCCGTATACAAGACAAGCTTGCCCTGTGGTGTATACCGCACTGGTGTCAGTCAGGATAGGTTTCATGTCGCTCGTACCAAAACAAACACCCGGAGTATACTTTCTCCAATCCGCCATCTCTCCCACGAACTGCGCCATCTTTCTCTCCAACCCATAATCAGACACACGTGGCAGCACTTCCTTATCCTCCTCTGCAGAGCTGAAACTCCTCCCCCTGCCAACGGATTGGTGCAAATGTTTTCTGGGAACTGTGGCACCCACCTTTTTCATGCTGCAGCACGCCAAAACTGTGCTGGAGTCCATTTTGGAGTCTGTATTAACCCTTACAGTGCTGGCGGAAAAGTCTCAAAAGACCAGGCTGATCCTGTCCCCTGAGCAGTGAGACTTGTTAGTTCTTCCCCACATTGATAGTACACGACAACACAGTCCATTAGAAGTGTAAAGGTTACTTGCCACCTTCCCACGGAGCTGGACAAAATCTGATGAAGTTGAGGCCGGTTGCTAAGGGCGACAGCGCCGAATGTAGCAAGGTCCTAGGCCTCCTTTGATCTAATGAGAACCCCCAGAGCCAGGGATAGCTGACATCCTTTTGTATGTGGTGGGTTTTGAGGCGTCGTGGGTGCAGAGTAGTTAAAGTTATTGGGCGCCAGACACTTCTTGAATGCACAAGAAAGTTTATTTCTCTTATCAATCTTTTTGGGAGAGAGAGGGTTAGGACCAGGACACCCTTAGGTAGTTGCAAGATTAACTGGCAGACTCAGAGACTTCAATAGGACAACCATGCAGGGAAAAGCATCCAGCAAGATGCTGACTGGCGACAGCTTCCCTCTACCCCCGACCATGACAGGTCCTTCAGCCGGCAGAACTATCCCTTCTGGTTGGACTGCAAGCCACAGTCTCAACCCTGCGCTGCTCTCTTGCTTCTGGATAGGCCCTCTGACAGCCTAGCCAATACAACACACATCCACCCAGACAGCCGTCCAGTTTGCACAGAACATAGATCATCTGATTCCACCCGAATATATAGGCTCTCCCAGCAGGTGAAGGGATCCAAGAAAACCCCTGCCCATTGGCTGAGATACCCCATATACAAATAACCTGACCTTGCATTGCCCTTCTCATATCTAGTACCACCAAGTACCTGCCCACCAAGTACCTGCCAACCTAGTGGTAGAGGAGAAAAGTGCAACAAGGCCAAATTTAGGGAGAAATCAATAGATCTCTTACAAACGATCGGAAATTCGGCCAGCAAAAGACCGATGAGAGCTTTCGGTCAGAAAATGCGACCGTGTGTATGCTCCATCGGACTTTTGCTCTGCGGAATTCCCGCCAGCAAAAGATTGAGAGCAGGTTCTCAATTTTTCGCTCGGATAAAGTTCCTATCCGAAAATGCGGTAGTCTGCAAAAATTTCGACTCGCATAATTCCTACGCATGCTTGGAAACAATTCGACGCATGCTCGGAAGCATTGCACTTCATTTTCTCGGCTTGTCGTAGTGTTGTACGTCACCGCGTTCTTGACGGTCGAAAGTTCAGAGGACTTTTGTATGAGCATGTGTATGCAAGGCAAGCTTGAGCGGAATTCCGTCGTAAAAACCATAATCCGCGCGTGTGTACGCGGCATAGCAATCAACCAGGATAAATATTCCTGGAGGGTAAATTTGTGAAGAGCAACCCTACCTAAACTCCAGGTTGCTACACTATGTAGGAGGATTCGCTTCATCTCTGTGTATCACCTGAGGCTGTTCACTTCATATGTGAGGCTTTACAACCACCTTAACCTAAGTAGCTAAAACAGTTTTGATTTTTTTTGGCTAGCTTAAAAGTGTGCTTAAGATTTTTTGTATTGTTGTATATATTGCCTAATGTGCACCTTTCCCCCTTTTTGCTAGTTTTAAACTCAGCACAGCAATTGCCATTGTTGAGTATTCTTCCAAAAGAAGTTTTGGCTTTCCCTAACAGGTTTAGTTGAAAAGTATGCCCCGTCTTCAAAGGTCTCATTCCCTGTGTGTGTGCGTACATGCAGTTGCAATGTACGCTAACCTCTATGTCTGCTATGAAAGCCTACCAAGATGATCAGGGCTACCAGTTTACAGCTGTTCCCAGAATTTACTGCCACAGTTCACATTGCATGCTTTGGATCTGGCACATATTACCTTGTATTTCCACATCAGTGTAACAAAAAAGGTTTTTTACAATCTTTTTTGCCTAATTGACCTCCTTGGAAAAAACCTCCAACAGGCAGCATCCAAGAACAATGATGTTCGGTAATCAGCCCACATTTAAGCTCAAAAGATTTATAATACACTTCTTATTGGAACTATAAAACCTAATTATTTACAAAATGTAGGGGAACAAATGGATATTAGGATGTCAGCATCGTAAATTTTGCTTTTACTGTGTTCCAGCGATTGCAACATTTTCTTTTTAGTTTTTCCATATAAGTAGAATGAAAGCTTGTGCTTCAGTAAATCGGCCCCCACTAATATCACAGCTCATCTCTACTAGGAATACTTGACTTCAGTATGATTTATTTAATGAAACTGGATGATCACCAGCCTGTTTCCCTACTTATTTGCCAACAATGAAAAACAGGTCAATGTCAATATTGGCAGTGGTATTTGAAATTAATCTTTTATTACAGTCCTGGCACAAAGTCTGGTTTAAAAGGTAAACATGTTTCAAACTCACGTACAGCCTTTAAAAGTGTCTGCTAAAAAGCTTATATTGCAAAGCTGCTTTGTGCTTGATGAAGGAATTTTTGAGGTTAGGGCATACACAATGGTAAAATTATTTTGCATTATCACTTCGGAATAAACAATTATTTGTTGTTTTGTTAAGTATTGTGAATGTGTAAAGTTTATTTAATTACAATAGTCACCTGGAACACACAAATGGGGTTCTTTATATGTAGATGCTTTGGCAAAACATTTTAGAAGAAAATAATATGCAAGCGAAAATGAATGTGAATGTGTTATACAGTGCCTTGAAAAAGTATTCGTACCCCATGGCTGTAGTGTACTAAAGTACATTCCCCAGGAGCAAACAAGGTAAGAGTCCACAAGAAACAGATGTGGTATTTTGTATATAGTATCTCATGCAGTGGAGTGCAGATAAGGGTGAGTAATATTCTTGGCAAAAGCTCAAACTCCAACCCTTAGTATTAGCTGGTCACAGGTAGTATTCCATGGTACAGAAACAGACCCACAAGAACAAGTATGGTATCTTGTATATACGGTGCCTTAAAAAAGTATTCATACCCCTTGAAATTTTCCACATTTGTCATGTTACAACCAAAAACGTCAATGTATTTTGTTGGGATTTTTTGTGATAGACCAACACAAAGTGGCACATAATTGTGAAGTGGAAGGAAAATGATAAATGGTTTTCAAAATATTTTACAAATAAATATCTGAAAAGTGTGGCATGCACTTGTATTCAGACCCCTTTACTCTGATACCCCTAACTAACATCTAGTGGAACCAATTGACTTCAGAAGTCATCTAATTAGTAAATAGAATCCACCTGTGTGTAATTTAATCTCAGTATAAATATAACTGTTCTGTGAAGCCTTCAGAGGTTTGTTAGAGAACCTTTATGAACAAACAGCATTATGTAGATCAAGGAACACACCAGACAGGTCAGGGATAAAGTTGTGGAGAAGCTTAAAGCAGGGTTAGGTTAAAAAAAAAATTTCCCAAGCTTTGAACAATTTACGGAGCACTGTTCAATCCATCATCAGAAAATGGAAAGAGTATGGCACAACTGCAAACCTACCAAGACATGACCATCCACCTAAACTGACAGGCCGGGCAAGGAGAGCATTGATCAGAGAAGCAGGCAAGAGGCCCATGGTAACTCTGGAGTAGCTGAAGAGATCCACATCTCAGGTGGGAGAATCTGTCCACAGGACAACTATTAGTCATGCATATCCACAAATCTGGCCTTTATGGAAGAGTGGCAAGAAGAAGGCCATTGTTTAAAGAAAGACATAAGAAAGTTTGCAGTTTGCAAGAAGCCATGTGGGGGACACAGCAAACATGTGGAAGAAGCTGCTCTGTTCAAATGAGACCAAAATGTAACTTTTTGGCCTAAAAGCATAACTCTATGTTTTGCAGAAAACTAACACTGCAGATCACCCTTAATACACCATCCCCGCTGTGAAACATGGTGATGGCAGCATCATGTTGTGGGGATGCTTTTCTTCAGCAGGGACAGGGAAGCTGTTCAGAGTTGATGGGAAGATGGATGGAGCCAAATACAGGGCAATCTTAGAAGAAAACCTGTTAGAGTCTGCAAAAGACTTGAGACTGGGGTGGAGGTTCATCTTCCAGCAGGACACCAACCTTAAACATACAGTCAGAGCTACAATGGAATGGTTTAGATCAAAGCATATTCATGTGTTAGAATGGCCCAGTCAAAGTCCAGACCCAAATCCAGTTGAGAATTTGTGGCAAGACTTAAAAATTGCTGTTCGCAGACTCTCTCCATCTAATCTGACAGAGCTTGAGCTATTTCGCAAAGAAGAATGGGCAAAAATGTCACTCTTTAGATGTGCAAAGCTGGTAGAGACATACCCAAAAAGATTTGCAGCTGTAATTGCAGCGAAAGTTGGTTCTACAAAGTATTGACTCAGGGGGGCTATATACAAATACACGCCACACTTTTCACATATTTATTTGTTAAAAATCTGGAAAACCAATTATAATTTTCCTTCCACTTCACAATTATGTGCCACTTTGTGTTGGTCTATCACATAAAATCCCAATAAAATACATTTATGTTTTTGATTGTAACATGACAAAATGTGGACAATTTCAAGAGGTATGAAGAGTTTTTCAAGGCACTGTAGGCAGTAAAAAGTGTCTTATAAAACCTACATTACCCTCCTAGAACACTAAAGGAAACTCTTTTTACCTGTGATATGTAGTGATACCCCCGCAGGAGTCACTGGTTATGTCGGATCCTCTGTTCTTACCTTGATCTTAGCAAAGACCTCAGCTGCCTGGCACCTCGGGTATACACGTCAAAATGTAGAGATTTACTATCTTTTGTCACTACCTTAGCGTCACCCTGAAATGAGATTGCAGACCTCGTGGTGAGATTACAAAATATATTGTCATATAGGGTTAAAACAGGCAAAGTACAACAGCTTGGGTTTCTGCGTAACACACTAGCCACTAGTGGTAGACCTCTGTACGGGACTCAGGCGCAACAGTCAGTGACTCACTAACGCTAACTTAGTCCAGCAAGATGCAGTGGATGTCCACCCTCTCAGGAACTGAGCTATTCAGTTATCTATAGGGTTAGAAAATGGACTCTGTTCACATTGAACTGTATTACTAAAAGACTCTTAAGTAAAGTTGAATCAATTCTTCCGAGCCTGGTGTGAAGTTATTTAAAGGGGTGCATGTTGTTTCAAAAGAAATAGGGTCTGTAAAGCACAAAGGTGTATGAAGTTCAGCTACTACAAAAGCGTTAACTCTGCAAGACAAGGAGGAGAACATATTTGCTATGTGTAACCAAGTACTAGTTCAAGACACAAAGCAACCAGTCGTTAGACTTGGTACCTGGTAAAGGTGACAGATCCTC
The DNA here is from genome assembly GCA_037952925.1 of Lithobates clamitans. Lineage (NCBI taxonomy): Eukaryota > Metazoa > Chordata > Amphibia > Anura > Ranidae > Lithobates > Lithobates clamitans. The sequence goes on from JBBGZY010000992.1 coordinate 3,813,528, forward strand.
TGGTAGCGAGGGGGTAAATGTTCTGGCTCCCTCTCTAGTGGTTGGCTTCCAGTAGCAACCGGAACCAAACCTGCATTACGGAGATCCATAGCCCGACCCCAAGGTTCGGAAGTGAAGGGGTTAACAAGTGCATGCATGAGGTCCGCGCTGTGTGTGCGGTGAGACCCCATTCTGTTACTGGGAGTGAGGTAACAGAGGTACGCTGGACTGGTGGAGAGGGTGCAGGCTCAGCACAGCCCTCCTAATGCAACATACATCAAATTTCAGGGTGTAGTGACACGGGACAGTATTTTTCAAAATAATTCTGCACTTTTACTGCACACAGTGAAGGCTCATCTCTAAATATGGAAACTGCCTTATTGTTAGATTGCTCACATGACCGCAGTCTCAGCCTGATCTCGGGAATTGATGGGAGCACTCCACGCAAAAGATGCCCCCACATGCAGGGCGAGTAGACCCTGCCCACATGCACCTACTACATAACTGCATGTGACTAGGGCCGTATAGCTGCAAATGGAGAAGCTGCCATTCTCTGTTACTGCTGTTTAACCTCTATTGTTGGGCAGCAAGTGCAATAGACACCTGTCTGATAATATAACCTAAAAAGCAGGCATATACAATGTATAGCTAGTAGTAGTAATAAGGTTGTAAGGACACTGGTAGAAAGATAAAATTAGGAAAGAGAAAAGGGCTGAATATAGGTAGACATGGGATTTTCCAGCAGCCTGAAAGCAGAGAAAACATGACCGGATGTTCTCTTCAAAAGAGCCCAAAATGAAATATGTAGGCTTCCTTTCTGAACATGCTGGGTTCCTGACTATCCTGTTAATCTTATACTATAGTCGTTTCTAAATGATTGGCTCAGAACAAGTATTCAGGCTGATTTCACTGTGTTCATGTTTAAGCCAGGTCAGTAAATATCAAAGACAGGGACAGTTTGTCATTTTTTGAACAACAATACCATCCTATATATTTCAGTGCAAGTGTCTCCTAAAAGTTTTTTCACCATTAAGGCGGACCATGCAGTAAAATAGCAAGGCCTGCTTATTTTGGTACACCCTCTTATTAATCTAAGAAAACTGTAAAAAAAAAAAAAAATACACCGTTTGGGTGGTAAAAAACTATGATTAATATACTTACCTTATTCTTACTTTGGTCTATGGCACCCAAGCGAGGGTGGCATCAGCATCCTTCAGATGATGTCCCATATTCATGACCGCTTCCCAGCACATACATGCCCCACTCTGGAGTCTCTCTGTATGCCAGCTCAGAGCTGGTAATAATTACTGCCAGTTTGTCCATCCTCAATTCTTTCAGAATCTTTCACAGCCATAGCACAAGATTCTAATAGTGGCAGTAGCAAGAACCACCTGAATCTGGTACACACGTATAAAAGTTTTGCAAAATCATCACAGGGCTATCCTGAATTAAAGTGGAGTTCCACCCAAAAATGGAACTTCCACTTTTCGGATTCCTCCCCCCTCCGGTGTCACATTTGGCACCTTTCAGGGGGGAGCAGATACCTGTATGTTCCAAGTATTTGCTCCCACTTCCGGCAAAAGATCGCCACAGAATCCGCAATGATCTACGCCATGTCTGGCCCCTCCTCCGCCCCCGCTGTCTTCTGGGAGACACACAGGTCCCAGAAGACAGCAGGGACCACTCAGAACATGCAGCGCGACTCGTGCATGCGCAGTAGGGAACCAGGCTTTGAAACCGCAAGGCTTCACTTCCTGATTCCTTTACTGAAGATGTCCGCGCCTGTACCCGGGAGCCGAGGGAAGGGTCGGCTTCGGGTGAGGACATCGCAGGGGCCCTGGACAGGTAAGTGTCTTTAATTTAAGGCCTCATGCACACTGGATGTTAAAATAACATTAAAAAAAAGTCAGTAGCTTTGCAGTGAGCTTTTCAACTTTTTTCAACGGTTTTGCAATATCGTTTTTTAGCGTTTATCAGCGTTTTGAGCGTTTTTCTGCGTTAGTGTTTTTTTAGCGAATTTTTTTTCTTTTTTCAATAGATCAAAAATGTTAAAAAAAAAGTGAGCGATGGTTTTGAGCGTTTATTGACGTTTATTAGCGTTAGAGCATTTTTACAGCTGAAAGACGTCTCTCAGAACCCACTAGTTTTGGGTTGTTTTTACTGCTCAAAAACGTTACTGCCCAAAACTGCTGATAACAGCCTATGTGTGCATGGACACATAGGATAACATGATGGAGAGTTTAATGACTGTAGAAAAAAATGTCTACTGCCAAAAACGCTGTAAAAACGTCCAAAAACCTTAGGCCTCATGCATATGAGAGGTCTTCTGGGATACGGGTACCTAAATAATTCAGAGCTTGTTCAGTCCATTTAAATTTATAGCTGGATTTCAATAATCTCAACATTTCTTTAGGTATTGCTGTTCCCATGGCCTCTGCCTTTGATCTTAAAGTATGATAGAGAGCCATATCTCTCCATTTCAAGATAGAGATTAGGAAGGGATATCATTGGGTTAGTCAGTGAAAAGAGCATATCATCAGCATAAACCAAAATCTTATACTGAGTTCTTTCAACTGTCAATCCCTGAATGTCTAGATTTGATCGAATCTTACAAAGGAAAGGTTCCAAAGAAAGAGCAAAAAGAAGGGGTGATAGTGGGCAATCCTGCCTATTCCCATTGGTGTTCCTGAAGGAGGAAGACAGAACTCCATTTACCTTGACCTGAACAATTGGTAAGGTATAAATGCTTAGAATCCATCAAAGCATATTATCTCCAACCCCTACATGTCCCAGGCACGAAAAAATAAACTGCCAATTGACCCAATCAAAAGCCTTCTCTGCATCCGTCCCAAGAAACATACACGGAATCCTGGATAGATTAGCTACGTTTATTAAATTCAATGCCTTAATAGTATTGTCCCTTGCTTCCCGCGTTGGGACAAACCCTATTTGGTCCAGATGAATCAGAGAAGGCAGTTGTAGCTGAAGCCGGGTCGCAAGGATTTTAGCAAAAACTTTCAGATCTGCAGATCTGAAGGTTTTTTATGCATGAAGGTAAAAAACTTTCTGTGTGCTGCTCCCCCGGCCACAGCCCCACCTAATACTTACCTGAGCCCCTCTCGATCCAGCAATGGCCATGGGAGCCTTGGCTGTCCCGGGTCTCTCTCTACTCATTGGCTGAGACACAGCAGCTGTCCCATTGGCTTTCTCTGCTGTCAATCACAGCCAGTGAGCCAATGAGCAGGGGGCGGGGCACGGGATAGAGAGCCTGCAGCAGTGCCCCCATAGCAAGCAGCATGCTATTGGGGGCACTAGTCAAGGGTGAGGAGCCAGGAGTGTAAATGGGGGACCCAAGAAGAAGAGCATCAGGGCTGCTCTGTGCAAAACCACTGCACAGAGCAGGTAATCATTACATGTTTGTTATTAGACTTAATAATTAGAATTATTAACATGTATGTTATATTTAGACTTTTTCCCCTCTGTTTTCACAAGGTGATCTGGCCAGTGACACACCTCCTGTATAAGAGTGCCCCCACTCTGGATTAATGAGCATAGGGGACATATTTGGACAGCAGCATTGTCCGTCTGTGGGGAGAAAAACTAGCAAATTTGAATATGTTCAAAAATGTAATCCAAACTCCAGCTAAAACTTTAAAAGCAGTTATAGAAATGCCCCGTACACATGGTCGGACATTGATCGGACATTTCGACAACAAAATCCATGGATTTTTTCCGACGGATGTTGGCTTAAACTTGTTTTACGTACACACTGTCGCACAAAGTTGTTGGAATTTCCGATCGCCAAGAACGCGGTGACGTACACCACGCATGACGAGACTAGAGAAGGCCAGTTCAGAGCCAAGCGCGGCACCCTTTGGGCTCTTTTTGCTAATCTCGTGTTAGTAAAAGTTTGGTGAGAGACGATTCACACTTTTTCAGACTCGTGGTTTTCAGATCGTTTTCTGGTGTTCAGTTTGTGCTTGTGGGTTTGTATTTGCTCTTCAGTGCGTGCAGTGAGTACCATTGACTCTTGTCATTGTGTTCTTGTTCATTCGTTACTGTTTTTCTGGTCGCTCTTCACAGGCCTTGCTGTTCTTCAGTGCGTTCTGTTACTTCGTTCTGAGCAGCCAACCGTTTTCTAGCCATGTTGCGTATACGTACTCCTCGTAGAGTTCGTGCTGTGTGGGGGCTTGGTGTTCTGGTCCTGACCTTGACACAAGTCCAGTCCATGAACAGGGTGGGGAGGAGTTCATGGACCAAGAATTGGTTGCTTCAGCGTGACCAGTTCTGTCATATGCCTTTGCTCCGTGAGATCTGTGAGAATACTCCTGATGATTTCAGGAAGTTTCTTCGGATGACGGACCCCGTATTTCACCGTTTGTTGGCTTTGCTGACCCCTTATATTAGCAGGCAGGATACCTGCATGAGGCAAGCCATCACTCGGGAGCAGAGGCTCGTCGCCACCCTGCGGTACTTGGCGACGGGGAGAAGCCTGCAGGACTTGAAGTTCTCGACAGGCATCTCCTCCCAGGCTCTGGGAATCATTATCCCAGAGACCTGTTCTGCCATCATTCAGGTCCTGCAGAAGGAGTATATTAAGATAAGATTTTTATCCTTTAATATCACATTTTATTGTATTTAATGTTTGCTAATATATTGTATTTCTTTCCTCATTCCCTAATTACCATGATTGTAATATGCTGTGAATGTCCCCTTTGTCCTCATGCATGCTGGATTTTATGTAATTTTTTTTTGTCCTTCATACATATTTGCCTTCACTAACCTCCCCAGCATGCTCTCATGGCCCTATATTCACCTCATGTAGTCACTTAACAATGTATTTTATCAGCTCCATAGTAGTGCTTTACCCCAAACACCCCCTAAAATGTTTTTAAATGTGATTTGTGCTTTAAATTCAGGCAGAGTGGCAGAGGCTTTTTTTGGGGCGTCATCAAAATCATCTATCTGGTGACTTTGCCAAACCCATACACACTATAGCCATCTTTTTTGTGGTCAGATTTATGGATGAATTCCCCAAAGCATGTAGTGCAAGGGCCTGCCTGTATACTTTCAAATGGTACTGTTTCAAGTTTTTGTATCCTATTATTATCTTGATAGGTAATAGCAGAATGTCCAAATGTGCTAAAATGTGTACAATGTGTATTTATATGTTTGTATTATGACACTTCTTACCTGTCCAGTGGGCTGCCAATAGTGTAACTAAGGAGGAGCTGGCCAAAGTAATTCCCATTATTTAGGCATTCATCTCTCAATGAAGTGGAGAGGGTTACCTGTCCAAGAGCCCCCCCCCCCTAAAATGTTAGAAATGGCCCATGAGAGGGGGGGGGGAGGGATCTGATAGGTGCACCTTATACTTTGGTCTTTAAAAACTCCCTCAAATAAATGTTATCTTGATTTTGGCCAAGAATGTTTGTGTCTAATCTGCTTTCCCTGTTTATGTGCAAAATGACTAATTTGTTTTTCTTGTTTGACTCCACAGTTTCCTTCCCACCACAGGAAAGGCAGACTGTGGCCTCCCACTTTGCCCAGCGGTGGGACTTTCCTAACTGCGGAGGGGCAATTGATGGGAAACACGTCCACATCGTCCCACCACCCAACTTGGGGTCATACTATTTCAACTATAAGGGGTTCAATAGTATTGCGATGTTGGCGGTGGTGTCGGCTACTTACGAGTTCCTGTATGTGGACGTGGGGAGGAATGGTCGGATGTCCGATGGTGGAGTCATCGCCCAGACAGAGTTCTACAGGCGTCTCCAGAATGGCAGCTTGGACTTGCCACTTCCAGAAGACAATGTCGAAGGACTCCCATTCGTCTTCGTTGCAGATAAAGCGTTTGTGCTGGGGGACCATCTTATGCGGCCATTCCCGATGAGGACCCTCACCCGGGACCAGAGGGTTTTTAATTACCAGCTGGCCAGAGCCAGAAGAGTGGTGGAATCATGGCCAGCCGGTTCTGCCTATTTCTTACACCCATACATATGGCGGAGTACAAACTGAATCATATCATCCTGGCGTGCTGTGTTCTACACAACTTTTTATGGCAACATTCTGCCAACTATGCTGGCTCAGTTGGGCCTGAGGCTGGAATTCAAAATGAACCAACCCTGACTGTGCTTGAAAGTGGCCGTCCTGGCTTCCCCCCCCCAAGTGCCCGTGATGTCCGTCTAAGATACCTTGAATACTTTGCGGATAGGGGGCTATCAATATGCCAAACAATGTCTGAAACCTTTTTCAAGTAAAAAAAAAAATTTAACTACTAAAATCTTTGGTGACATTTACTGCTTGTGTTTCTTTTAGCAGACCCTGACAGAAATGTGGTGAGTCCTGAAAATGGCATGATTGTGTAACATTACAAAGCATTGTAGGGTGTTATTTACTAAAGGCAAAGACACTTTGCACTACAAGTGCAGTTAAAACTGCACTTGTAGTGCAAAGTGGATTTTCCCTTAGGAAATAACCCCCATTGTCACTGAAAACACCAATTAAAGCACAACAAAAGTTTTGGAGCGTTGAAACAATAATCCAGACATTCTTGATTAACAATCTTTTTAATACCAGCACAATCACATGTGCATTTAGAAAAGGTTTTAAAAACAAACCAACATGTTTGTTGTATAACAATTTTTGGGGTCACATTAGAAAAAGTAGAAATGTCCATTTAAGATAAAACAGGCATGTTTAAAACCAACAAGAAAGACACAAATCTTGAACTTACAAAGTTCACATTTGGTAGAACTTGAAGGCAATATCAGACATGAGTATTTACAAACTGTGTTTGATATTGCGTTCAGTTGGCGTGAAGTCACCCCTAGAATAGCCAAATTTTGAAGATGTACATCAATTGCTGAATGTCAACATGTGCTAGCTGCCATCACGGGGGATCAAGGGACGTGTTTTGTGGGTGCAACCCCTTCCTCACAGCTACTTTATTTTTGAGGAAGGGGTTGCATCCCCCAAACGCGTCCATTGATCTCCCGTGATGGCAGATAGCACATGTTGACACACTGTGTGCCTCTTCAAAATTTGGCTTTTCGCAAATATGTCAAAAAATTGTAAAAATTTTTAGCTCACAAAAAGCGCCAAAAAAAAAGGGATTTTGAGGGGTTTTAAACTCTGCCTAAAACATCAATGATATTCTTCATTTTTTGTTGAACATCATTGATTCATTGTTTTTCAGGATGTTTTCCAAGTCCCTATCACACCATATGATCTCCCCAATCAGGATCTGAGTACTTTCCGAGGTGAAATGCCCTGGATACACAACATCACGATCACCTAAAAAGATAGAAACAAAAAAACACCATGTATTATAAATATGCCAGCATCCATCTATTACCTGAGCCCGTGGTCGCAGACACTCACCTGATGTGGTGCCAATTTCCACCACGTCTTCCTCCTCCTGCTCTGCTTGGCTTGGGTGGATTTCCCCTTCTTCCAGAGGTGGGGGGTCTGTGGTCTCCTCGGATGAGGGGTGTCCTCCGAGTCTTTTATCCCCTATGTAAAAAAAATAGGTATACTTAACACACAGATATTTGATGGCAGAAATAGGAATATGAAACATTGCTTGGAAGTGGGGTACAATTGTCTATTTTGGCAGAGTTCCAAGATGTAGAATTTTTAGTGTCCTTTGTCAAGCTTCAATACTTTACCTATTTTGAATAAGCTTCACAGATGGAGACACCCCTATAGTATACACTGGAGCACCTGTGTGGGCCCCCTAATAAAAAGGGTGTTCATGTGTCCCACACTAGTGTTCCAGCGTCCAGATGTGAAAACTGCTGCTAGGTATCCTCTCCTTACACAGTATCTAGTTTACATTTCATTCTAGTTACAAACCCATCTACACAACCAAATTATTTGCAGACAAGTAGACCATAAAAAATATGGGCAAATGCATATGGCCAAAACAATGGTGTTTTCTAGGCCGAACGAACAATGTTTTATACGAACGAATAATGTGCCCATGAACATGAAAGTTGCCATTTTAAACTGGATAACAGTTAAGAAAAGCACATGGAGCAGCACGAACGTAATAGACATAAAGAATAGGAACACAGCACAACTACTTACTTTTTTGCAGCACTCTCCGGATCTTTCTGTACTGCTCGTGCTCTCTTAATTTTAGGTCCGACCACCGTTTCCTGAGCTGATCTTTCAATCATCGTACCCCGAAATTCCGGTGCAGACTCTTGACCACTTTCGCCATGATCTTGGCCTTTCTGACATTGGGGTTGGGGTAAGGTCCATACTTCCCAACATGGATGGCTTCAATGACAACATCTTCCTCCCCCTGTTCATAGACAAATACAGGGAGCAGCCCTGTCTGTGGCAGGTGAAACATTCACATTATAATCATAAACAAAAGAGGCAGACAGCGCTGGAGAAACTGCTGGAGTTGGTGAAGCCGGTGGTCCCCACAGCAACCATCCCTTTTTTAAAAGCCAAAATTGGTGGCCTGAGGAGCACTTATCTAAGGGAGTGCAAGAAGGTCACGGATTCCCAGAGATCTGGAGCTGGAGCAGATGACATTTATGTCCCCAGGCTCTGGTACTATGAGAGACTGCGATTTCTGTCAGACCACACTGAAGTCAGGGAATCCCTCTCAACCCTTCCTTCCACTCTTCCTTCCACCCCAGCTGAGGCTTCCGATGTCCAACCTGGGAATTCCAGCCAGGAAGAAGTGGAGGAGCCCATCTTGAGCCAGGTATAGCATTCTTCTACAGATTTCTGGTCAATAAAGAAATTATCTTTACTAGATGTTATTATTGATCACTAATTTCTGATTTAATAAAGTGTTTTACATATCAATAGACAGTAGTGGGCAAAAATAATTGGGACAAGAATGAAAAATGCTGGACTCAGAATGATAGTCTTTTATATTTGTTAACATTCAATTTTCAACAGTCATGATATGAAAATTGTGTGTGATTGATGAAGAAAAAACTAAAACTATTTCCCTTTTTCATACACAGGAAGACCTCAGCCAGAACCAGGCTCTGGAATGCGGCATACAGGAGGAGGCTGTGGAATGTGGCAGCCAGGAGGACGCGGGGGTTAGTGGCAGCCAGGAGGAGGCGGGGTTAAGTGGCAGCCAGGAGAAGGCCGGGCCCAGTAGGAGCCTGACCAAATCGCAGGTAACTCCCCTCCGCCTTCCAAACATAAGACCCAGGAAGGGGAGTCACGTGCAGGATTCAGCACTCAGGCTCATTCAGGAGGCTTCTGCGTCCCTCAGAGCCACCCCCACTCCTGAAGAGGCCTTTGCCTGCATGGCTACCACCAAACCGCAGGGCATGCAGGAGGGCCAACGCCAGCTGTGTGAGGACCTTCTTTATAAAGTCTTAACTAAGGGGGTGAGGGGCAAAATCACACCCAATGCTCACATGATTGAGTTGGAACATCCTCCTCCTCCTTCTCCTCCTGCCACAACTACACAGCCACAGCGTGGAAGGAAGCGTGGAAGGAAGACCAGAGAGTGATGACCCTGGGTTCAGTCTGGTCTGACAAAAGATGCAATCTTTGTATGACCACAGCCTGGGGACACAGATGTCATCTGCTGCTTTCATGATCTCTGGCACTTCTGGACCAGACTGCACTCCCTTATATATGGACTCCTCAGGCCACCAATTTTGCAGTAAAAGAATTGATGTGTGCCCTAGGGGCCAAAGGCTTCACCAATTTCTGCTGTTTCTCCAGTGTTGCCTCCCTCTTTGTTTGGTTCTGAGCCCAAATAAAGGTTTTTTGGTTTCAATTAGACTCGCCTATGTGTGTTTTCATTCAAAAAGGACAGTTTGTTTGTGAGGAGACAGGTACATTTCAAAATACAATGTGAAATTAACAAGAGACACCAACACCAAGCAACCTCCTTGAGATTAAATAATACAAAATAATAATGTTGTTGTGGTAACTTGACACACAAAACACACACAAGATCAGCCTTGAAAAAAATACAAACCAAAAAAAAAAAAATCACATTAGGCTTTAAAAAAAAAAAAAAAACACAAAAAAAATTATATAGATTTTTGGTCAGATGTGACAAATCATAATATACTGAGGGAATCACGATAAATAATAAAGAAAGAAGTTTGTGAGAGGTCTGTGTGAATATCAGCAGCAAAACTACTTAGTTCTTCCTGCATTATAAAGAAGAAGAGAGTGCGCTGTATTAAACTATTTTAAAGATTGCAGCCTGACGAAAGTGCTCTATCCATTCCGAACGCTAATTTTACCAGACCGCGCTGTTCCGTCTCGGAATTTCTTCTGAGCATGCGTGGCACTTTGTGCGTCGGAATTGTCCACACACGGAATTGACGCGATCGGATTTTGTTGTCAGAAAAATGTATATCCTGCTCTCAAACTTTGTGTGTCAGAAAATTCGATGGAAAAAGTCCGATGGAGCCCACACACGGTCGGAGTTTCCGACAACACGCTCCGATCGCACATTTTCTGTCGGGAAAATTCGACCGTGTGTACGGGGCATAACAGGTTTTTTTTTGTCCTTTTGAGATAAAGGTTTTACATAAATAAATAAAAGCTGATCATTATAAGCAACCTTGTCAGCGGTAAATAGTTTGTATCATCCCTGGAACTGATACAATCTGCAAGAGAGCTTGTTCTTTTGCAAAACAGCAGAGTTACTGGCTGGTTCACCAGATGAAAATAGAAGAAAAAAGCCTAAAAAGAAAATGCTCCCTCACATCTAAGATGCGGTAAGCTATAATATAATAAATGCTTGCTTTTGGGTGTAATACTGCTATAATGCCTAAGAATGGATAGATGAAGTTATCTACTGAACTTAAACTCACACAATGCTTTCCTATGGCCCCATTCACACGGTGCGTTTAGCAATGGTTTCATTACATGGGGTTTTATGCGAGAAGAAAAAATAAATTTGAGTGAGTCCAGGACCGATTTAGCGCAGATATTTGCACATAACCGCAGGTAATCGCATTGTACTATTTCTCCTGCGGATAGCAGTGGCAACGGGGAAAGAAAAACAACAGGAAGCACATCAGAAATGGCAAGAATGTTCCACCGCAGCTAAACGCAACCACATGTAAATGCACGTAAACACAGCTAATCGCAATGTACAACTGCAAGTGATCACTGTACCCGGAGTCCTGGTATTTCAAAATAACAAAACATGCTTTTAACAGCGGCAGAACAGCCACCCATGTGAAAGAGGCCTTGTAGTCCTTCTACAGAGGTTTTATGTCAAATGGGTAGTAGTAGGTAAACTACTACAGAATCTATGGGCAGTATGTGCTAGACATACAGTATGCATCATCTTGGGTATTATGTATCATGATCTTATATTCACATTTACGTTAATACTATGTGGTGTTCATTGGTAAAGTGATTGTAAAACTTCAAGTTTTTTTTTTTTAAATAACAAACATGTCATACTTACTTCCACTGTGCAGTTCGTTTTGCACAGCGTGGCCCCGGTCACTGCCAGGTGTTTTTTTTACAACCAGTTAAATTTGTACTTTTTTATCATGTTGTTAGAATAAAATATACACTTTTTATCAACACTTTGTTCTGCCTGTCAAAAATCCTTGAGGAGTTTTACCGTGCTTCATGCACCAGGTGTTTCTTGTCTATATTTTTATTTGGATTTGACAGACCAAATTTTGTCATACACATACCAATCCCCCCAATCCTATTTTCAAAAATTGAATGTGAGTGCACCAAACTTGGACTATGCCCTTAGGATGCACTATCCAGTTTGCTATAAAGGGGAACTAACTTTTTTAAAATCCATGCACACCTAAGAAAAAAACAGGGCTATGTATTATATTGGAGTAGAAATACATTTAAGCAGCAGAGAGTCAATTTATCAGGCTGCAATTTTGTAGTAAATCTGTCTAAAAAGTCTATTGCTGCTTGTGTAAGGTGAGGGCCTTGGTTCAACCAAGTTGATGAATCACTTCCTCTCTGCTATATTTAGGTGTCATGCTGCCCCTGGCACACCTGAATAATGACGTCCATTAGGAAAAGCTCCTCCTTATGTGTCATGTAATTATTTAAGGTAAAACTAATGTTAGAATGTGCTATTAGAGGAAGTGTACAGGCTGCTTTATATGCAGAACTATTTTTAAAGGTACAAACACTCAATATAGAAAAAAGAGAGGTGGTTACACTTTTTCCTAAAGTATATGTCAAATCAAAATGTGTTTTTTGTTTCTTTTATTTTTTTTTGCTGTAGAGTGGGGAAGGATTTGAACCTGTGTCAGTTTTTTACTGCTATCTGGAGTGAGAGTTTTCCCATTTCCGTCCTGTTGATATTAAAGTAATTGTAAAGGTAAATAAAAAAATAAAAATAATAACCAAATACAGAATACAGAATTTTAACCTTTAAAGGAAATTGGGAAATTGTTACAACACAGACACACTTAACAAAGACTACACAAGATCACAACAATAGACTGAACAAGATGCAAAAAAACAACAAAATTACCAATAACAGCCATTAACACCAAATAACAAAATTAAAACTACACAACAAATAAAACATCCATACAGTTAAAATACAACATAGAATATATAGCACAGATTAAAATAACATACAGTCAGGCTACCAAATACAAATAATACACCACTTTCTCTAACACCACCCCAAATAATAACCAACACAATACCAACATACTATAAAAACAACACAAAACCCTGATCATAAACCAGAATTAAATCTTCACCTCCAGCCCTCATAGAAAAGAATTATATGTCTTGATTGCCACAGGCAAAAATGATTTCCCGTGTTGCTCTGTGGTGCATTGTGGGTGAAACAATCTGTCACTGACGGTACTCCGCAGACTGACCACGGTATTGTGGGGTGGGTGGGAGGAGTTGTCCAAGATTGAACATAACTTGAACAACATTCTCCTCTACAACACTGTTGTAAAAGACTAAAATTCCAATCCAACAACATCACTGGAATTGCGAATCAGTTTGTTGAGTCTGTTGGTGTCAGACACCCTAAAGCCGCGTACACACGAGCGAACTTTACGGCAGACTTGGTCCGGCGGACCGGACTCCATTGGATAATTTGATCGTGTGTGGGCTCCAGCGGACTTTTTTCCCCAAAAGTTCGACGGACCTAGAAATGAAACATGTTTCAAATCTTTCCGATGGACTCGAGTCCGGTCGAAAAGTCCAGTCGTCTGTATGCTAGTCCGACGGACAAAAACCGACGCTAGGGCAGCTATTGGATACTGGTTGTGAACTTCCTTATTTTAGTCCGGTCGTACGTCATCACGTACGATCCCGTTGGACTTTGGTTGATTGTGTGTAGGCAAGTCCGTTCATTCGAAAGTCCGTCGGAAAGTCTGTCGTAAAGTCCGTTGAAAAGTCCACTGGACCTAGTCCATCGAAAAGTCCGCCCGTGTGTACTCGGCATTAGCCTGCTTCCCCAGCATGCCACTGCATACAGGGGAGCGCTGGCCACCACACATAAAACATATTCAGCATTGACCGGCAGATGGTAAAGGACCTCAGTCTCCTCAAAAAGTAGAAGTGGCTCTGGCCCTTCCTATAGAGCAATGTTCTTGCTCCAGTCCAGCTTATTATCTATGTGCACCCCCTGATACTTGTAATTCTCTACTACCGCCACATCCACTACTCAGATGGAGATTGCGGTCACTGGTCTATACTTACCTGCTTTGTGTAATGGAATTGCACAGATTAACCGCGAACCTCCTCTTTTCGGGTCCCCCGCTGGCGCTCCTGGCCCCTCACCTCTGTCCAGTGCCCCCATAGGAAGCCGCTTCCCATGGGGGAACTCCTGTGTGCTTGTACCCAAGCCCCGCTGCTGCATCCATTGACACAGACAGCGGGACTCGGCCTCCTCCCGCTCCCTCGTTATAGGCTTTGATTGACAGCACTGGGAGCCAATGGCAAAAGCAGAGCCAGCAAGAAGTAAGGGGAGAGAAGAGCTGTAGTATAGAGGAGAGCAAAATTATGCTATGTAGCCCTTTTTTGTTCTCCTTTCCTCAATATATACATGAACATATGGGAGAAACCATCCATTTTTCTTATGAAATACCCTCTATGGAGACTACTACCCCAATGACTGTGTGAGGACTTGGCTTCCGTGTCAAAGGTCTCCAGATCGGATGTCTCCAATTTTGGCATTTGCCAATACAAGCCCGTTTGACTCATAGAACGTACATCCTTTTGAGTTCAAACCATCTGGTAAGCCTTCATCCTATCGGTGGTGGACTATATTCACACACTGTTTCAATATTGTTTTATTATTCATTCACCATTTTCGGATGTTTTAAAGATGTTATGAACACTTGGTGAATGTCCCTTTAAGGGCCATCCAGATTCTTCACGTTTTTCATTTCACCTATGGACTCAATGTTTATGTGTTTTACTGTTGATTTTTTTATACAGAAATACAGAATTACTGAACATTCATCGCATTAGAGTTCCACATCACTTGTATTTATTATTTGTGAGATTTACTCTTTACTCTTTTTAATGCTGCGCTTTCCATTTATTAAGAGCTGCAGACGTGCATGGTGCTGGATTGAATGAGGGCTCAGGTAAGTAAAAGGGGGAAGGGATTGAGGGGGAGATGCTGACACCTAAACATTTTTTACCTTAATGCAAGGAATGCATTTAGGTAAACAATGTTTAGGCTTTACAACCACTTTAATAAAATCTATGGCCCCTTTTACATGGTTGGCAGACTTACCACCCCTCTGAGAAGCAATTGGCAGGCAATTGCTTTTCAGAGTCGGCTGAGCGGGGATTTGCAAGTGTTCACGAGGTGATACTATTGACTCCTTGCTTTTTTTTTTTTAATCCCAAGGGGGATTCAAAATTAAAGTATCATATTGCAACTGCGTACCAACCGTTTGCCACTCAGTTGCAGTGCAGTCTGATTGACCTCAATTGGCACATTTGGCAAGTGACACTACCTGCCAAACCCGACATGCTGCGTTAAATTTGCTGCACTTCAAGGTAACAGAGCTGTTTAATTTCTTTAAAACCTTTAAAAGCTTTTAAATTCCTTTCTGTAGCTGTTGGAGAGTTTCCTCTACTTTCTGTCTTATGTTAAACTTACCTTGAAACAAAGCCCTCCCACACCAAGAAGTCAGCGCTGCAGGGGCTCCCATCTTCACCCTTCTTGCTTCTGGGTTCGCGGACTCTGGCTTTGTGATTGGCCGGAGCCGCGATGACATCAGTCCCTCGCATGCACACGGGAGCTGCCGTTCACAGCACACGGCTCTGAAGGAGCGGCACAGGTGGGCGTTCCTTCAGAGCGCATGCGCCAGTGAGGTCACTGGCTGCATGTAATATAAATATCTCCTAAACTGTGCAGGTTTAGGAGATATTTACAGTATTTATAGGTAAGGCTTGCCTATAGATAAAGGCAAAAGATGGAAGCTTACTTCTACTTTAAAAAAAAGTTCTGACTTGAAATGCACTTTAAAGGATAAGTTCACCTTTAAAAAAAAGAAATAAATAAATGCACATTTTTTTGCAGTAAAAAAAAATGTGCATTTACTAGGTTTTTTGTAGGAGACTGGAAAGCATTGCACCAACAATCAGTCACTTGCAGACTCTGAGTGTAAGCTGTCTGCTCGTACATTGTACGGGCAGGGAGTTTCACACTGACAGAAAGAATCAATGAACTAACACAGTGCTCAGCAGCTCCATGGTAGTTCATTAACTACAAGCCGACATTCGCAAAGGCTATTGGTACTTGTGTTTCAGGCCCGGATTGGCGATAGGGCGAACCGGGCAATTGCCTGGTAGGCCGGGGCTGCCAGTCCTTGCGGGGCTCAAGGCAGCTAGGCTGCTCTTTGAGCCCGCGCCGCTCACCCAGCTTCTCAGCAGCTGCCAGTTAAGCTCAGCCATCGGCGCCGGGGAGACAGAAACATGAAGGGGGAGGAGTTAGATGAGACACCTACGCCCTCGCCCGTATAGGTCAGCCGTCAGTGCCAGGGGGCATGACTGCGAAGGGGGGCGTGACTGCGAGGGGGAGGAGCTAGAGCAGAAACCATGGAGCCAACCGGTAAGAGAAAACATGAGTGCAGCCCCCCTGTACCTGGATAGGAGGAGCGGTGGGGGCGGCTGCATATAGAACAATCATTCTTTTCAACTTCCTCCTGCAGTCTCTGAATACCTGAGAGAGGTAGAGGAGAAGCAGGCATTCCGAGACTGCAGGAGAAAGATGGAGATATGCAGCTACCCCCACCGCTCCTCTTATCCTGCTTTTCTCTGCTGCCCCCCTGGGCTCTCCACCCCACCCAAGCTCTCCGCCACTCCCCCTGTGCTCTCCACATTCCCCCATGCTCTCTGCTGCCCCCTGTGCTCTCCACATCCCCCCATGCTCTCCGCCACCCCCCCTGTGCTCTCCACATTCCCCCAAGATTTCTGCTGCCCCCCTGTGCTCTCCAGATTCCCCCATGCTTTCTGCTGCCCCCTGTGCTCTCCATATTCCCCCATGCTCTCTGTTGCCCCCTGTGCTCTTCACCCGCCTATGCTCTCAGCCACACCCCTGTGCTCTCCACATTCCACCATGCTGTGTGCTGCCCCCCTGTGCTCTCCACCCCCCATGCTCTCCGCCACCCCCCTGTGCTCTCCACATTCCCCCATGCTCTCTGCTGCCCCCTGTGCTCTCCACATCCCCCCATGCTCCCCGCCACCCCCCCTGTGCTCTCCACATTCCCCCATGCTTTCTGCTGCCCCCCTGTGCTCTCCAGATTCCCCCATGCTTTCTGTTGCCCCCTTGTGCTCTTCACATTCCCCCATGCTTTCTGCTGCCCCCCTGTGCTCTCCATATTCCCCCATGCTCTCTGTTGCCCCCTGTGCTCTCCACCCCCCCATGCTCTCCGCCACCCCCCCTGTGCTCTCCACATACCCCATGCTCTATGCTGCCCTCCTCTGATCTCCACATTCCCCCATGCTCTCTGTTGCCCTCCTGTGCTCTCCACATTCCTCCATGCTCTCCGCTACCTCCCATGTGCTCTCCACATTCCCCCTTGCTCTCTGCTGCCCCCCTGTGCTCGCCACCTCCTCCATGCTCTCTGCCACCCCCCTGTGCTCTCCACATTCCCCCAAGATCTCTTCTGCCCCCCCTGTGCTCTCCACCTCCCCCATTCTCTCCACCACCCCCCTCCCTGTGCTCTCCACATTCCCCCATGCTCTCCGCTGCCCCCCTGTGCTCTCCACATCTCCCCATGCTCTCCACCTCCCCCATGCTCTCCGTCAGCCCCCTTGTGCTCTCCATACCCCCCATGCTCTCCCCCGCCCCCCCGTGCTCTCCACACCCCATGCTCACTGCCGCCCCCCCATGCTCTCCACATTCCCCCATGCTCTCCGATGCCCCCTGTGCTCTCCACCCCCCATGCTCTTTCCTGGACCCCCCTTGCCTCCCCCCCCCCACCTCTGCGGGGTTTACTAGTAAAAACAATTTTTAAAAAGTCCCTAAATCTTTCTCATATTTTGTAGATGCTATAACTTGCACAAACCAATCAATACACGCTTATTGCGATTTTTTTTTACCAAAAATATGTAGCAGAATACATATTGGCCCAAACTGATGAATACATTTGTTTTTTTTTTATATTTTTTTGGATATGTATTATAGCAGAAAGTAAAAAATATTGTTTTTTTTTTCAAAATTGTCAGTCTTTTTTTTCTTGTTTATAGCGCAAATAAAAAAACGCAGAGGTGATCAAATACCACCAAAAGAAAGCTCTATTTGTGGGGAAAAAAGGACATCAATTTTGTTTGGGTACAACGTCGCACGTCCGTGCAATTGTCAGTTAAAGCAACGCAGTGCTGTATCACAAACAATGGCCTGGTCATTAAGGGGGGCTGAAGTGGTTAAAGTTCTGGTAAAAGAAAACAGAAAAATATGTATCACTGGACGCAATTCATTGTACAGAAAGTTATTTGTAACCAAACATTCAAGTGACTTATTTTGACCAGGTGGCTGTCCAAGGTCAAACACTTTGCAGTTGTTTTATGAGTACTAGACTGTATATGGTTTTGGTCTGCTCTTTCCTATTGGCACAGTGGCTGATTTGCAGTAAGAAGTAATTGTTATAAGAGGCTAAAGAGATATACACTGATCCCCTCTCCTTCCTGCTATCTACATACTGATTGCTTTGCAGTGTAAAAGCTCCTATAAATAGTGTTATGCAATGAGAAAGTGGCATGATGAAAATGATTTATATATTCTGACATTTTTATACTGTATTGCTTACGTTATTTCTTTTTTATGTTACTTACATTTCACCATTGCAGGATGTGATGGGAAATCTCTGGGATAAGAATATAGCAATAAATATCTGACACAGAATTTAACTCTTCTGTGTGAAGACCGGCTTTCCTTGACTTTTTTTTCAAGAACAGGAAGGACAACTTGGTTAGAATAGAGGAAGTATTTATTACACAATCTTCACAATAGTTACAGCAGTTAACCTCATCTTGCATGGAGACTATAGGGGGAATTCATATTACTATAATCGATGTATTATTTACATTTACAGAAAGAGGTTTTTTCCCTTTTGGAATAAAAATGTTACATAAATGAATAAAGGCTCATAATTATAAGCATTCCTAAAGGTGTTAAATTGTTTGTCTCAACCTTCTAACTGCCACTTGCTGGACAGCTTAGTCTGTTAAAGGAAGTTGAAGAATAGAAGATGTACTGGTAGGATCAACATGTTATAAAAAAAAGTTATTGGGGGGGAGGGGGGCTCACTAAACTTAAACTGCTATGTGTTAATGTTGGTGACAAACCGCATCATATATGTCACTTTTTACTTTGCCCAAAGTTTAAATGAAAGGTTTTCTTGAAGCTCTGATATAAGCATCCATAGATGCATTAGAACTTTTTGGCAGGACTGAAACAGCCTTTATACTTGTGAACAATGTTAGTTCCTATCAGACATCTTTTTCTGGATGGGCAGAGATTTGTGTAAAGGCCTTTTAGACTAAGGTAATAGATCACCATTTTTTTAGGACTGCTTCCTTAGTTTATCAGCTTTTATTTCTTTCTTATGTATAGTGGGTATAGAAAAGAAACACCCCCTTTAAAATAATCAAATTGTCTTGCTTTTCAGCCTGAAATGAAGACAGACAGTTTTTGTTTTATCCAGCTGTATTTGCTAGTGCAACTTATAGCATCCAAGTGAAAGATATAACACCAACATGTCAAAAAATGTAAAAATAAAAACTAAAAAACAGGATCACTGAGTTGGAAAAAGGATCACACCCTTATGTCAGTATTTTGTTGGACCACCTTTTGCTTTAATTACAGCCTTTAGTCTGTTGGGATATGTCTTTACTAACTTTGCATATCTAGACTTTGCAATATTTGCCCACTCTTCTTTACAGTACTGCTCAAGTTCAATTAAATTTGATGGTGACCGTTTGTGGACTTCAGTCTTCAAGTCATTCCACAGATTTTCAATGGGGTTTAAGTCTAGGCTCTGACTAAGCCATGCAAGGACATCCACCTTTTCTCTTTTAATCACTGTGTGGTCATTTTTATGTTGTGTGCTTTGGGTCATTGTAATGTTGGAAGGTAAGAATTCTTCCCATTGACAACTTTCTGGCAGAGGGCAGTAGATTTTCCTCAAGAGTTTAATGGTATTTTGCCCCATCTATTTTTCTTCTATCCTGACAAGTGCTCCAGTCCCTGCTGCAGAGAAACACCCCCATAACAGGATATTACCACCTCCATGCTTTACTGTAGGAATGGTGTTATTTGGATTGTGAGCTATTTTGGATTTGCGCCACACATATCATTTGGTGTTAAGGCAAATTTATTTAATTTTAGTTTCATCTGACATAACACCATTTTCCATGTGGCCACAGAATCTTCAAGCTACGTTCAAGTGGTCAGATGAGACTTAAATTGAATTATTTGGCCTCAACCCCAAACAATATGTCTGGTGCAAATCCAAAATAGCTCACCATCCAAATAACACCGTTCCCATGGTAATATCCTGTTATGGGGGTGTTTCTCTGCAGCAGAGACTGGAGCATTTCTTGGGATAGAAGGAAAATGGATGGGGCAAAATACCATCAAATTCTTGAGGAAAATCTGCTGCCCCCTGCCAGAGAGTGGCCAATGGGAAGAAGGTTTACCCTCTGACATGACAATGGGCCAAAGCACACAGCAAAAATGACCACACATTAGTTGAAGGAAAAAAAGGAGAAACATCAGAGCCTAGACTTAAACCCCATTGAAAATCTGTGGATTGACTTGAAGACTGAAGTCCCCAAATAGTCACCATCAAATTTAACTGAACTTAAGCAGCTCTGCAAAGAAGAGTGTGCAACATTACAAAGACCAGATGTGCAAAGTTAGTAGAGACATAGAAAGACATGGTTTTATATCTTTTACTTGGATGT
The DNA here is from genome assembly GCA_037952925.1 of Lithobates clamitans. Taxonomy (NCBI): domain Eukaryota; kingdom Metazoa; phylum Chordata; class Amphibia; order Anura; family Ranidae; genus Lithobates; species Lithobates clamitans. The sequence goes on from JBBGZY010000992.1 coordinate 3,833,910, forward strand.
TAAAAACTGCACTAGTAAACACAGCTGAATAAAACAAAAACTGTGTCTGTCTTCATTTCCAGCTGCAAAGCAAAATGTAATTATTTTAAAGGGGAGTATGTAAACTGGTACAATAATAAAGTTTTTTTTTAAGTTGAATTCATAAACAATATTTATTAAAGCATAAAAGTGTGTTCATGCAAAACCCATGATCATAGGTCAATGAGACAGTAAAAATGGCATAGGGTCCAGGGCATACCCATGTGCAACTAAGCCCAGAGTAAAACCATTAAGTGATCCCTCACCTCCCTGATTTCCATCTCAAAGCTACTATCTCTAGTTATAATGAATACCTATTGTTGGTTTTTAGCATTTGAACAGAGATTACAAAACTTTACTCACATTATTTCCTTTGAATAATTTTACTACCTGCCTAAACTACTATTGAGCCAGACAGCACTGGTCCCCCAGTTCATCCAGGCCCTATAGCAGCAGCAGGGTTTTCTACGTCTGTAGTCACATCCTTGCCAGGGATGAATACACAGAAAAAAGGCAATCATCCTCATTGAATTTTCTAGGCTGATAACTATTTTTCCAGAAAGGTATTGCTACCACAAAGGGTTTTCGTTGAGTTCGCAGATCACAGGTTTGAGCAAATCAAACACGCCTGAGTACGTAAAAAAATGAAAAGGGATTTTTGGGGGTTGAATGATTCATACAGGTCTGATGACTTTCTATGGTTAGCAGTGATTTCAATTGTGTAGTAAATGGAAAGTGCACAGAAAGTTTCCCACGGTGCTCTGTAAGATTCCACTGAAAACGATTGTGTAAAGAAGTCTCCCTCGATAGCCTCTTATGAAAAGCTGATTTGCAGGCAGTTGCTGCTCATGTTCTCTTCTGGGGTTCCTCCAAATGATCTTGGCTTGGGCCCATAGCTAACGTCTTAAAAATGTCTCATGTATTGAAGAAGTATGCATAGCTTTATGATTAATGACCCAGGGATCTTTATTATATCAGTTTAGGCACTTCTGTCATAACAGTTTAATCATGCTCTTCCTGACTGTACCACCAGCACGATGACCCATAAGAATATGATAACCCAGTAGCAGGAATATTGTTATTATTGTTGGAATGCTGTAGATGTGACTGACATAGAGAATGTTAGAAAGGTGCCAATAAATAACAAACTCATCTATTATTTGTCCTTGGTGAGATTCTTTTTTTTTTTTTTCTTGTTGACTGCAGTTCCTCTTGAATAATAACAGCAGCTTATTATAAGAGTTTGTGTATACCAGGCATGTCCCAAAGGTAAACAAAGGGAACATAGGGATTAATTTTTTAAAGTCTGAAATGGGGAAAGAGAACCTATGTTTCCTTTACCAATTCAGCTTCGGAAGGTGTTACCCCCTTCATGACCAGGTTTTTTTTACAATACGGCACTGCGTTGCTTTAACTGACAATTGCGCAGTTGTGCAATGCTGTACCCAAATAGATTTGATGTCCTTTTTTTCCCCCACAAATAGAGCTTTCTTTTGGTGGTATTTGATCACCTCTGCGGTTTTTATTTGTTGCGTTATTACAAAAAAAGAGCGACAATTTTGAAAAAAAAAAACAATATTTTTTAGTTTCTGCTATAAAACATATCTAATAAAAAATGTAAAAAATATTTAGGCCAATATGTATTCTGAAAAAAAAATCCCAATAATCATATATCGATTGGTTTGCGCAAAAATTATAGCGTCTACAAACTATGGGATAGATTTAGGGACTTTTTATTTTTTCATATTTTTTACTAGTAATGGCAGCGATCAGCGATTTTTAGTGGGACTCTGACATTGCGGTGAACAAATCTGACACTAAGTGACACTTTTTGGACTGCCACTGTATAAATGACACTGGCAGGGAAGGGGTTAACATCAGGGGCAATTAAAGGGTTAAATGTGTTCCCTGGGAGTGCTTGCTAACTATAGGGGGAGTGCTTTGACTAAAGGAAACAGAGATCGATATTTCTGCTTAGAAACACCAGATCTCCATTTTCCTCTCTAGCAGAACAGCGGTCTGCCTTGTTTACATAGGCAGACCGCCGTTCTGCCTCTTTGCGAACGATTCCCGGTAGACATTTGCCTGCCGGACGCACTGATTGTCTTTCACTGTCTCCAATCACAGCAGAAGTGGGGCTCCAGCAGTGCACGCGCCTCAGGGCTGAAGAAAAAAAATCACGTATAGATATGTGACTTTACGCTTATGGGCCGCAGTATATGTATGTGGGGCGGTCCTTAAGTGATTAAACATCCAGCAGTGCAATGGAATTCAAATAAAGAGCCTCTTTTTAACATAATTGGATATTTGCAGTCAACACGGGTTCATATAACCTCTTTTTGCATTTTAGTAAATTAGGCCTATAGCTGTGTCGCAGCCATAGGCCTAATTTACTAAAGTAATGCAAAAGTAAAGTAGTACAATTGCGTCACTTGCGTTACTAAAGTAACGCAAGTGACGCAATTCTACTCTCTCCTCAGAATGGGTTTATGGCATTCTATAAAGACAGTGGTAACATTGGCGTGGAGGTTCCATGCAAGTTTGCTCACACATGATCCATTATTTAGTCTTTTTTTTGTCTTTATTTTTTTTAGCCTGTAGCACAGTGAGCAAAAACAAAACAAAGTGAACCAAAAAAGTGTATGTGAACATACACAAAAATTGCACATAAGGTGTGTTATATATCACCTTCCCACAGAGGAAGGACCAAACACTGACCCCTTGGGAAACAAGACTCCTGACAGGGGTAAAAGGCCCAACGGACCCCGCTTCTCATGGCCAGCTAGAGTTGACCAATTGGTACACTAGGGCTCTCCTGAGCAGAGACCGCCAAGGCAGGGACCAGGGAACCTGAGGGCCACACATTCTCCCCCTAGACTTTAGGGTAGGCCCAAAGACCCACACCCTACAATCCAAATGAAAGAAATGTACATATAAGTGCAAAGTGACATACATGTGCAAAAAAATGAATAAGAGAAAATAAAAAAGGTGCCATTACAGGTGAAATGGCTAGGCCTTCAGGCATGGTAACAAAAAATGCCCCATTCTCAGCTAAAAGGCATAGACTACGAGGCAAGGTGCAGGAAAAAAAATATGGTGACATGGCCTAGTGCTGTTTCACACAGTGGGGTCCCACACGCATATGCCGCATACACACGGTCGGACTTTCTGACGTAAAATGTGCGATCAGAGCCTGTTGTCGGAAATTCCGACCGTGTGTAGGCTTTATGGGACAGTTTCCATCGGAATTTCCGTCGCACAAAATTTGAGATCTGGTTCTCAAATTTTCCGACAACAAAATCCGTTTGTGTAAATTCCGATCGTGTGTACACAATTCCGATGCACAAAGTGCCACACATGCTCGGAATCAAGCAGAAGAGCAGAACTGGATATTGAACTTCATTTTTCTCGGCTTGTCGTACGTGTTGTATGTCACCGCGTTCTTGACGTTCGGAATTTCTGACCAACTGTGTATGCAAGGCAAGTTTGAGCCAACATCCATCAGAAAAAATCCATGGATTTTGTTGTCGGAATGTCCGATCATGTGTACAGGGCATTAGGGGTTGATTTACTAAAACTGGAGAGTGCAGCTCTGCACAGAACCCAATCAGCTTCTTGGTTTTGTTGTCAAAGTTTAATTGAACAAGCTGAAGTTAGAAGCTGATTGGCTACCATGAACAGCTGCACCAAATTATTCACTTTCCAGTTTTAGTACATCAATCCAATAGTGTTTCACCCTCTGGACACAACTCATGGGGGGGCCTTGACACCACCAACCTTCTTCCTGCCCATCCCTGGCCAGACCAAGCAGCACAAGTCAGGAGCACTGGGCTCCTAAGAATTCTCCACACTAGGAAACTACTCCCTGCCCCCACCTCACCCAGTGGGGACACTGGTTTCTGTTCCCATGGGGAAGATCCCTCAGGACTCCTCAGTCAAAAAGGCCAGAATTACAGCAGAGAACCCATACTGGACTGATAAGAACAGATACAAGTTGATCTTAGCCAAAAAAGTTGAGAAACATTTAGCCTTTAGTCATCTTATTTCACAAATATATCTGTTGTGCTATTGGTATAATTAATACTAGACTTATAATCACAAGATAATGTGCAAGATATTGTCAACAACAAAAAATGTCAAGTCAATAAAGTTTATATAGTGAAAAACACTCCACTCTGATTGTGTGAATTAAATCCACATAATCAATAATTGATTATAAAACAGTGGACTGTTTTTCACTAAATGAAGTTTATTGTTTTGACATTTTTGTTCACTAGAGTTTGACAATTTATTGCACATACGCTTGTGATTATAAGTCAAGTATTAATTATGCATTTAATGCAAAAGATATATTTTTGATTTTGTACTTACTGTGATAGAATATCAGCTTTCGGTTATATATTATTTGTGCACAAGCCGAGTTACATATTTCTTTTTATTTAGTCATTTTATTTACAATGACCAACTAAGGAATTTGTGTGAGCATCATCAAACTTTGGAAAATGTCTCAGGATTGCTCAATTTTCTGCATAGAGAGAGGAACTATCCTGGGATGGCATGTGCAACACAGATCAATATCATTTGAGTTGGATCAAATCATCTCCTGGGGTTGGTGGTAAAGCAATGAAAATACTAATGGGCAGACCTTTCGATTTGCCTTTGTAGTTAACCAATAAGGAAATGAATGTCCAGACTTTTCATTTTGCATTCTTCTTGAAGAGAAATCCACCTGAGCAGCATTGGAATAAATTCTAGACTGGCAAGCATACATGCTTGTTTTTTGGCATCTAAGCCACATCTCAGGTTATATTAAAGGCCCAGCAATAGATCATGTTTTTCCCAATACCAAGGCTGTCATGATGCTTCAATGGCTTGAACAAGTAATACTAGGAGATCTGACATATCTTATCTATATGCTTATAATAGTGATCAGTAAATTAGAAGATTTTGACAGCTCAGCAACTAATATTTTCTGGGTATCAGCAATTGCATTTTCCGTATTTTATATATCACAGGTTTTATGTATGCAAATCTTGCAAAGAAAACACATTCTTATCGCAATACATATATAGGAAGTGCTAGATCTCCTATCATTGGGGTTTATTTACTAAACCTAGAGAGGGCAAAATTAGTCACATTTCTGCATAGAAACCAATCAGCTTCTAACCTCAGCTTGTTCAATTAAGCCTTGGCAATAAAACCTGGAAGCTGATTGGTTTCTATGCAGAAATCTGGCTAATTTTTCCCTATCTAGCTCTAGCAAATCAACCCCACTATGTCCAGAATTATGAATGATCACCTCCTTTGTTATTTGGCTGGATTGTTTTGGCCAGGCTGCTCCCATGCAACAGGAGTACTCCAGAGGGGAGGGCTTGTGATAAATCCAAATATGCAAAATGCAGCAAGGTTGTCGCACCAGTGGTAATGGAGTCCTTAATGATAGTTTATTGGATAATTAGCAATAAAAAAAAGGCATAATATGCTGACATTGACTTTTTAACCACAACCCTGGAAGAATTTACCCCCTTCCTGACCAGAGCACTTTTTGCGATACGGCACTGCGTTGCTTTAACTGACAATTGCGCAATCGTGCAACGTTGCATCCAAAACAAAATTGACGTCCTTTTTTTTCCACATATAGAGCTTTCTTTTGGTGATATTTTATCACCTCTGCGGTTTTTATTATTTGCGCTATAAACAAAAAAAGAGCGACAATTTTGAAAAAAAGCAATATTTTTTACATTTTGCTATAATAAACATCCCCCAAAAATATATAAAAAAACACATTTCTTTCTCAGTTTAGGCTGATATGTATTCTTCTACATATTTTTGGTAAAAAAAATCGCAATAAGCGTATATTGATTGGTTTGCGCAAAAGTTATAGCGTCTACAAAATAGGGAAAGAGTTATGGCATTTTTATTTTTATTTTTTTATTAGTAATGGCGGCGATCTGCGATTTTTATCGTGACTGCATTGCATTGCATTGCACTACATTGCAGCGGACACTTTTGACACTATTTTGGGACCAGTGACATTTATATAGCGATCAGTACTATAAAAATGCACTGATTACTGTGTAGATGACACTATCAGGGAAGGGGTAAACACTAGGGGGCGATCAAGGGGTTAAGTGCGTCCTAGGGAGTGATTCTAACTGTGCGGGGGATGGGCTTACTACAACATGACAGAGATCACTGCTCAAAATGAAAGGGAGCAGTAGATCCCTGTCATGTTTCTAGGCAGAACAGAGGAATGCCTTGTTTACATAGGCATCTCCCCGTTCTGCCGCTCCGTGTCATGATAGCGGGTCCCCAGAGGACACCAAGTCCGTGGGACCCGCGGGCACGCTCACGGAGTACGCGGTGGGCACGCGCGTCCACAATACTGCCTCTTAAAGGGGACGTACAGGTACGCGCATTTACGCAGCTGTGCCATTGTGCTGACTACATCATCGTGCGCTGGTCGGCAAGCGGTTAAGCTGTATTGTCTGCTGACCAGGGCCTTGATTAAAGGGGTATCACCAGTCCTCCTGTACCGTGCCCAGCAGGTGGGGCCAGGCAGCAGAGTGAATCAAATGTGAGCAGGGAGGGTGATCGTGCACTGGGGGAGAAATTACTGGAACCGATCCGCTGTACTGCTCTCTCTGCAGCAGCTGAAAGCTGGCTTCTCCTCCTCTCCCTCTCTCTGGCTTTTACCTGCTATAGAGAGAACCATACAGGGAATGGGCTCCAGTAACTGCCCCCTTCACCCCCCATCCCATTCATTGTGTAAAATTGTTTTGCTAGCTGTGATTGGTCACAGTGATCATTTGGTACAAACTGGGCCTATCACAGCTAATATCAACCAAACAAACTTGATGAATCAATTTCAATTAGTAAAATGCTTACTTATAGCAATGAAATTCATTGCTATAAGTAACCATAATGTGTTAAAAAAACAATATTGATCACTTCCCCAGAGTAGTAGAATGTTATTATGGTAACATTATATTGCTCTGGTCACAGTGCGTAAAAAACAAGCAAAAAAAAAACATTTTTTTAATAATGTTTAATAATGGAATAATGTTTAATAATGGAAACATTTTTTAAAAATATTTATATATTTTTTTGTACCGTCACCAGTCAGTGTCCCTGATCACCACCACACCAAATATATGATGACATTGTACTGCACTAGTGACAATATGTAAACAAAACAAAAGTTTGTGACATTTTTCTAATCTCTTCATTTTCCAAACTATTATGCCAAAAAATCACCTCAAAAACTCGCCATGCCTCTTACTAAATATCTTGAACTGTCTACTTTCCAAAAAGGGGTCATTTGGGGGATATTTGTACTGTAATTTTTGGGCCTCAAGAAATGAGAGGCTGTCAGAACATCAGGATTGGTCGATTTTCAGATATTTATCATAGTTTGTGGACTCTATAACTTTCCTACAGACTAAATAATATATCAGATTTGGCTTATTTTCACCAAAGAAATATAGCAGAGTACATTTTCACTTAAATTTTTGAAGAACGATTATTTATTTGCAATATTTTATAACAAAACAAAGAAAAAAGTGTTTTTTTTTAATTTTTTTAGTCTTTTTCATTTATTTAGCAAAAAATTAAAAACCCAGTGGTGATTAAATATCACCACAAGAAAGCCCTAGTTTTGTGTACAAAATGATAAAAAAGGAATTTGGGTACAGTGTTGCATGACTGCGCAATTGTCATTTAAAGTGTGACAGCGCTGAAAGCTGAAAATTATCCTGGGCAAGAAGAGGGTAAAAGTGCCCGGTATTAAAGTCAAAAAGAATTGTGCGCGTAGTGCAAAAGATGCTGCACTGTATATTCCGAAACACAGGGAAAATCTAAAAATAACTACTTCAAAAGTGCGCAAAACCAATATATTATTAGTTTCATAGTTGCACAGTTAGTCAGGTTGAAAAAGGATACAAGACCATCTAGCTCAACCAAAAAAAAAAAAACACAACCATACAATCCCACATACACAATCCTATACCTACAGTTGATCCAGAGGAAGGCGAAAACCCCCAGAAAAAACATGATCCAATTTGCTACAGCAGGGGAAAAAATTCCTTCCTGATCACCCGAGAGGCAATCAGATTTTCCCTGGATCAACTTTACCTATAAATGTTAGTACCCAGTTATATTATGTACATTTAGGAAAGAATGAAGTCTATTCCACATTTTCACAGCTCGTACTGTGAATAAACCTTTCAATATTTGGAGATGAAATCTCTTTTCCTCTAGGGGTAAAGAGTGCCCCCTTTTCCTCTGTAATTACCTTAAAGTGAATAACTCAACACCAAGTTCACTATATGGACCTCTTATGTATTTGTACATGTTGATCATATCCCCCCTTAATCTCCTCTTCTAAAGAGAGAATATATTCAGTTCCTCTAATCTTTCCTCATAGCTGAGCTCCTCCATGCCACTTTTTGGTTGTCCTTCTCTGCACTTTCTCCAGTTTCCCAATATCCTTTTTGAGAACTGGTGCCCAAAACCGAACTGCATATTCCAGATGAGGTCTTACTAATGATTTGTACAGGGGCAAAATGATATCTCTCTCTGGAGTCCATACCTCTGCTAATACAAGAAAGGATTTTGCTTGATTTGGAAACCTCAGCTTGGCATTGCAGGCTATTATTGAGCTTATGATCTACCAAAACCCCCAGATCCTTCACTACAGATTCCCCCAGTTGTACTCCCCCTAGTATGTATGATGCATGCATATCCTTAGACCTCAAGTGCATAACTTTACATTGAATGAATGAATGACTTGTATAGCGCTGCAAATGCGCTTGGTTCATCCTGTGGGTCCAGCTTGTTGTCCACCATTGATCAACATTAAACCTAATTTGCCACATAGTTGCCCAATTGGACAGTGCATTGAGGTCGGCTTGTAAGCTGGAGACATCCTGTGAGGATGTTATTCCACTATATAGCTTGGTGTCATCTGCAAACACTGAAATGGTACTTTTAATCCCAGACCCTATATCATTTATAAATATATTAAAAAGTAAGGGTCCCAACATTGAACCTCGGGGTACACATCTGTTAAAGTGGTGTTCCGGCCGAAATTGTACTTTTTAAATAAAAATACCCCTATAATACACAAGCTTAATGTATTCTAGTAAAGTTAGTCTGTAAACTAAGGTCTGTTTTGATAGTTTATAGCAATAGTTTTTTTTTTTTTTTTTAAACTAACAGCAGGCCGTGGCCATCTTAAGTGTGGGCATTTGAAGCCAGACTGTATTTCTTCCTGGATCTCATCCTTGCAGATCTCGCACATGCTCAGTGCAGCACAAGCAGTTTAATAGGTTTCAGGTCAGGTTTCCATAGCAACGGAAGTGTCAGAAGAAGTTGCTGCCCCTTCCCAGAAGGCATTGCAAACAGGAAATGATGCGATAGGCCACGGCCAAGGAGGAGGAAGTGAAAAATGAATACAGCAGATATACAGTAGGTGCTGAGAAAAAAAAAATTAAAATAATCCAATTCGTTTACAGTGCACAGTTTAGTGAGGAATGCTGAAGAGTTGTAAAAGTGGGTGGAACTCCACTTTAACCTTAGACCATTCAGAGTAAGAATCATTTACCACTACTCTCTGAATTCTGTCTTTTAGCCAGTTTTCTATCCATTTACAAATTGATATTTCCAAGCCTGTAGACTTTACCTTACACAAGCTGTGTGTGTGTGTGTGTGGGGAACTGTATCAAACTCTTTTGCAAAATCCAAGTATATCACGTCCACAGCCACCCCTCTGTCCAAGGTTTTACTTACCTCTTCATAAAAAGAAATAAGGTTTGTTTGACAACTTCTGTCTTATGTGAATCCGTGCTGTCTGATATATTTTTTTCCAGCAAGCAATCATCTATGTGGTCTTTTATTAAACTCTCCAGTATCTTCCCGACTACAGAAGTTAAACTAACAGGTCTATAGCTACTTGGTAAAGACTTTGATTCATTTTTAAATATAGGCACCACGTTGGCCTTACGCCAATCTAGTGGTACTATTCCAGTCATTAACAAGTCCTCCAAAAAATTAGAAACAATGGCTTTGAAATGCCAGAGCTCAATTCTTTTAGGATCTGAGGGTGGTGCTTTGTCCACCTTTATTCTGTCTAAATATTTCTGGATCATATCACTTTTGAGCCATTGTGGGTCATTTGGGGCTGTGTTAATACCATTCCCATTATGGACATGAGCTCCCCCATGCTTCTTTGAATACACAGAGCTGAAGAAAGTATTTAATACATTTCCCTTCTGTTTGTCCCCAGTCATCCACTCTAAATTATTTTGTAAAGGGCCTACATGCTCAGACCTGACCTTTACATTATACTTATTGTTGTTTATCCTTTGCACCGCCATCAGCGATACTTTTTCTCTGGGGCAGTGATGTCTTCTTGGCTCACTTTACCCCACACCCCCAGGGCATGTAGTCTTATGGCCATCCAATATTTTTATATTTTTATTAAATGTCCGTTCCCATCCATTAGGGATATCCCCTTGAGCATTGTTGGACTGCCCGGGTGCATCCACTTATCCTGGTTATACAGATTTAGCTTGGATTTTCCAGTTTTCATTTTCAACTATACAAGAGTGTTTTTTCCTAAATACGGATATACTTTGAAAATACGGCCAAGCAATATCCAAGTCCCGACGCTCGGTCTGCTGTGTAAAGTAAAAATACAAATTACTGTTATGTAAGTATAGATCATTTTTATTTACCGTACATGTACCATTCTGTTGCCATAAACCAATCGGTTTGTTATTAATACATATTAATATACACACTATCTATTATATGTTTTTCTTTCAAAAGAAATGAAGCAGCACGTCTGTTTTTTACCTCTGAAGAAGGAAATATACATAATTTAAAAATCCCTCTCTTTGCACTCCAAAACATGTTGGGTTTTTTGGCATACATGCCCCACTAGCTGAACTTTATGTTTTTGATCTGTGGTGCATTACCAGCTCAGCGGCTGTTTTCATTTCCTGCAGTTTCTATTGTATATTGTTTTTAGGTGATTTTTGTACAAGATATTTTTGTATTGTTTATTACTATTTTTGTACCAATAAAATATACATACTTTTTACCTATGGTTATACCCTCATTTACTTCTCTCTTTATCCGCAATATCCTTGGGGCTTCCTTCCTTTCTCCATACAGTATTGTTTAGGATGTGATACAGAGTGTTGGGTTTCCCATATATCCCTGGTTGGTTTCCAATTTTCCCCCTCCTTTTCATACCAGTCATTTTCAGGGTAGTTAAAATCCCCCATTGTTATCACTGTCCCAGCCCTTGCAGTCCTTTCTCTCTGCGCAAGGAGTTGAGTCTCTGCCTCCTCATTAACACTGGGAGGTCTATAAAAAACTCCAACGATAACCTTTGTAGTACGCACACCCATGTACATTTCCACCAATAATGCTTCAGACTCATCACACTCTCCATCAACTAGGTCCTCTTGCACTCTCTTTCACTCTCACTTTGAGATCACTTCTCACATAGAGACAGACACCACCACCACTCCATTTTACCCTGTCTTTCCGAAAGAGAGCATAGCCAGGAATATTAATAGCCCAATCATGTAAAGAATGAAGCCAAGACTCAGCTCATGCACCAGAGCTTCCAACTCACCTATTTTGCTTAGCAGACTTCTGGCATTGGGGAACAATCACTTTAATTCATTGTCACATTCTGCACACCTATTTTGCATATTTTTTGTTTTAGAACAAATAGCACCATTTCCAATGGTTGTTTGTATAATGGGAACTTTCATATTGCCTGCCATAGCCCTCCCCCATCTTTCCCCATTCCACCCACCAATAGGGGCTGACCCCTGTCTGAACTGTCTGCCCCATTATAATCTAATTCAATAACACAGTAATAAGTCATATACAATATAATCATAATGCATAATAAAAGATTTAATGCGCAATATACAACCAAATATGCAGTGAAGTGTCTATCACAGAACATGTAATGTATTGAATTTAAATGTGTGCATAATAAAAGAATGAGATTCAAAAAACATATATTCAAATCCACTTTTTAAATCTTGAAAATAAGTAAAAATCCACGTGCAATAGCCCCAAACTAACCTTTTAATCAAGTGTGCCAGTTCCCTTACCAAATATTCATAATCTCCAAATTATAAAAAAACTAAATTGCAGAAATCATCCAATTGAGGGCCACCAAATGAAATACAGCAGACTCTAGAGTCTCCAGGGTCCTCTACTGGTTATCCAAAGACCACTCCTCAGAATGGAGAAAAATGGAGGAAAGAGCAAAGGATCATAGAGTATTATTGCTTAAAAACCACATCATGTATTAAAAGCAAATATACTCACAAATATAAAAGCATTTCATAGGCAAAAAAAAGGACAAATCAGAGAACTTCAGCAGGTGTATAACATAATGAGCCACTGGTCTTACCCTACGCACACATTTCATCTGTACAAGAGATGTGTTCAGGAAGATGTCAAGCATTTTACAGGAGTTTTTACATATGTATCAAGCATTTGGTGTTTGTTTCTTGAGATGGGCAAGATAAAAGAGCAGTTCTAAAGGAGGAGAGGAGCTCTTTGGGTGCAAAAATGTGCATGCGTTTACAGGAGCACCCATTGAAGTCTATGGGGCCAAAAACAATTGAGTAAATGGGGACAATAAGAAAGTTTTGGATTTTGCATGTTGAGCATAGTCAGGCATAGGAAAACGAGCTGAAAAATGGGTCAGTGTGGTCCTAATGACTGCATTTACTCAAAAGAGTGGTTTGGTGACAATTCATATTGGTATAATAGGTACACTGAACTCTAAGTAAATATTTTATTAAAAATGAAAACTCAATTACAAATAAAGCGACTCTGATATTATATTACACCCAAGCACGTACCTTGTAACACAAGTTAGTAAATACATACATTTGCTTCTTCATTCTGCACTGCTGAATACCTCTCTAATCCTGAAAACTGGTACTACAAATCTATCAGGAAAGTCACACTTCCACATTGATCTCCTGAATCCTCTGCCACTCCCCCTGGTTCTTCTTGCTGACTTCCAAGTACTTTAGCAGACAGTTGTGATGGCAAGGTCAGCAGTAATGACAAGTGGGAGTTGCAGGGGACCCTGGAAATCAAGCCTCCCAAAAGTTGATTTAACTTAAAGATATTGGGTGACCTAGTGCTAGTGTCAACTGGCTTTTGTTCACGTTTTTGTGGAAATTCTATTACGTATTGTCACAGTGTCTCCCAGTGTTAGTTCTTCTGCAGCTCGCTCTAAAGCGCAGACTGGGACAGACTGATGCCAGTTGAGGCCTGTTTGGTAGTAGAAAGCTTCCTGAGGTTGCAGAGAAGTGTTTGCAGAGTGGGGATATGTCCGCCAGCGAAGGGCCCCTGTGCAATGCACAGACGATCGTCTAGAGAGGATGTGTTCACTTTGCAAAGACATTATCGGTTATGGGGGGATGTACGTTTGTGTCGCTCTGTGTGTCTGATTAGCACGTGGAGGGGTTATGGTGTGTCTCTGCATATAATCTCCCATCAGCAGGAATGGTAGATTAATCCGGGTATGCCTTGTTCTCTGAACAATTCAGAATAAGGATTCACGTCAACGGTAAAAACATGAGTCTTTGTGTGCGTTGTGGTCGGGGGCAATGTTCATGAGTTCTTAGGCCAGCCATGTGGTTTCTATCTGTAGCTAAAGAGCACGGACAGGGGGCGGGAAATCCTACACACTGCCCCTGCCCAGACACGCCCATAAACTCCCCTAGTCATTGTTCATTGGTTGAGATTTGTATAACTCCTCCTGTTTGAATTAATGTCTGTGCTTGATTGGCCAATTGTAAAACTACCAAGCTCTATTGTTAAGTACTATGAATAAACAAAACACAGGTGCTCTAGAGACAAGTCGGCCTGTGGAGCTAAGGCTATGAGGATGGTGGTTATGTCTGTGTTACTTGGGAAGATATGGGTGTACACAGATGCATTATACCAAAAGGCTGAAAGGGCGCTTTATTAGCGCAGAAGACATGGATTACGCATATCGTATAGTGCAATCTCCACGTCAACGTTAAAGCTGCTTCAATCCCCATATAAGCCTTTGGAAATACAACAACAGCTGGAAGCAGGCCAACTGCAACTGCAATGAAATCTGAATGATCTCAGAAGCGTGTAAGATTGACATCAAAAGCAAACAGCCCATTGAGATTGGCCTTTATTTCTGTGGCTCTCTGTAATTGGACTTAAAACTTTGTGCAGAATCCAGAGAGAGGCAGTGAGCCAATTATAGAAGCAGGGAGTGAATAATTCTATAAACTGATGATAGTTGCCATGGCTGCATGGTGGAGAAATATGAATATTTTGACAGGAAAATGTAATTGTAATTATTATTATTATGTTTGCATGTAAGCTTTGTTTTGTGAGCAAATAATTCAGTAGAGATAATCTTTTTTTTGTGACAATGAAGAAGACAAAGATTTATATATGAGTCCTTTGGTTTTTTTAAGATGAAACACAATTAATATCTCTTGACACTTCAAAGCACCTGTGTTAAAGACAAGCCAAAACTTTGTATTTCATAAAACAAACAACTGTAGGGTCCATTTCATGTATTAATAATATTACACTGCTAGGCAACACTAGGGCAGAAAAAAAGATTGGGAAGTTAATTCAGCTTTGTATCCATTAACCACTTCCATTTGATTGAGTGACAAATGTATGCTATATTTACAGGGGATTAATGCTAAATCCATTTCCTGGCACCAGAATAGAATATATGGCTTTATTTAATCATGGAAGAGAGGTTAAAGCCAAAATCAAAGGTTTTATCAAGCAAGATTCTCCAAACCTGACCCAGTAACATAATAATGGACATGTTCACATTCTGGTCACTTGTGCCATTCCCATTCTTATAAATCCTGGGGGGTACGGCTTTGTTACAGTTAAACTACATCCAAAGTCAAGTGGCATGGGTTCAGTTTGGAGAGCTAAATGATTTGGGTATGTAGTAGTTCTCATAGCCCTCTCCTGTTCTAGCATTTACAGTTTCACTGCTCTGCTTGTTAAGACGCATAGTTAATGATTTGGTGGCTGGCCTAACTGCTGTTCTTTGCTAACTTTTTTAGAAAACCCCTTAGCTATTTCTGTACTTGTGCAAAACAATGGCGTTATGAAAGTCCCAGAGGCACAATCTTTGCAAAGAACAGCTGGGTTTTATTTTATTCAAGATCCAAAAAGAATGTTCTTGGTGTCTATAGCAACCAGTTAAAATTCTTGAGGTGTGGCAATGCAGGGGATAAATCTAGGTTCACCTTAAGCAACTCTGGCAGCATCTGGCCTCCTCCCACTTTATTTCTGCAAATATACAATCACAGACCCTTGGCACTATTGAATTAACCAATAGAAGAAAAAAAAACATACTTGAGCTTCAAGAAAATCAACCATCTTTACAACAGTGTTGAACAGATTCCACTATAAATGAATTCCTAAAATACTATAGAGGGCCCCATATGTCTTCTTGACTAAGGATGACCGACCAAGTACGCTGAGGGTGGCCAAAGAAGTCAGAGACAATCAGAGATATAACACTGCCTGGGTTCCCTGGTGTGCTGGTGATATATCTCTTGCATTGACATTGAAAGGTGGGTACTATTCTGCTCTGAAATGTGTTGGGGTTACCACCAGCTACTGATGTAAAGTAGATAGCACAATAGTAAAAACCCTACACCCAAACACAAGCAAAGTACGTTCGGTGTAGTGAGTAATGCACAGGTCTATACATAGGGGAAACAAAACAACAAGCTCTCATTAAATGGACAGTCCAATATAGGTGGAGAAATTCTGCAGGTCGAGTCTCAGCAGTCTTCCTACATTTTGAGTTAAAAGAATATTCTTTGGAGGACAGTGAGGTGCACATTTTGGACAGAGAAATTGACTGATTTGCAAGGGAAATGAAACATAAAAGGCACAAAAAGAACGAGTAACAACCAGGCGTTTTTTTTCAGCGGGGACATGGGGGAAGGCAATTCCGGCACCTCAAGCACTGAATGTATGTAATGGCAAGGGATGCTGGAGAGTCTATGATACTGGCTGCTGGGGATCTATTTTTGCATATGGGGGTTTATTGTTGCTAGGGGACATCTTATGTTGCTGAGGGTTCAATTATTGCTGGGAGGGATCTACTGTTGAGGAAGAGGTCTAATATTGCTTGCTGCTGGAAGATCTGCTGTTGCTTCTGGGGGTCTATTGTTGCTGAGGTGGTCATTTGTAACAGGGGGCCCGTTGTTGCTGGGGGGGGTATAATGTTGTGCGAGGGAACTATTGTGGTGGGGGGGTCTATTATTACTGGAGGGATCAATTGTTTCTGAGGTGGGGTCTTTTGTTGCTGGGTGAATATATTGTTGCTGGGGATCTATTATTGCTGGGCGGATCTATTGTTGCTGGGGTGGGGTCTGTTGTTGCTAGGGTGGAGTCTATTGTTGCTGGGTGGCTCTATTATTGCTGAGGGAGCTAGTGTGGCGGTGATGGGGTTTATGGTTGCTGGGGTGTGGTCTATTGTTGCTGGCTGCATGGGATCTATTTTACTTTTTTTTTGTTATCATTAACAAATTGCATACAAATTACTTAACACCACAAAATAATACTTGATTCTGTATTTTCTAAAAGGGGTGGTACTGAGAAATGGGTAGGGGGTGGAACCAAGGAATGGTACTCAGAGGTTGGTAGGGGGTGGAGACAAGGGGTGACTTAAAAGGGGGGAGTTTCTGCATCTATACTCTGAGAAAAAAGCCCTGGAAACAACCAACCCTAACAGGTGTGGGGCCTTCGACAATATCTAGGGGCGCTTTTAACCCCAAAGAAGAGGTTACCAAAGGGTTAAAAGTGCCCGAAAAGCACAGGCGCTTTGGCAGCGCTGCCCATTAATTTTAATGGGCAGGGTGTTTTGGGAGCGGTGTATACACACACTGGGATGGCTTAAGAGGTGCTTTACAGGCGCTATTTTTAGCGCTAAAACGCCTGAAAAGCGCCTCAGTGTGAAAGGCAACTAAGCCTAGGTCTAGGTCAAGCCTAGGTCAAGCCATATAACTTGAACAAATATCATCTGTTGCAAACTGTGTGACACCATGGGATGGGATTTTGAAATTAGAACAATGTGGTTTTACCAACTTTCAGATCTTCCTTCAAGTTCTTAGACAATCAACACCTGTCTTAACTTATTCCATTGTGATCAGATTAAGGTGAATTGGTTACCTCTGTGGATACTAATGCTGAGGTATGTTCCTAATGCTCATTGGAACTGAAGAAACTAGACATGTGCATTAGTTTTCGTCTGAATGCATTTTCGTCCGAATTTCAGGTATTTTCGTTATCGTTTTAACAAACGATAACAAAGGTGCAGAATACGAAAACCGAAAGATCCGACATAAACAAATGCTTTATTTTCGTTCTCATTGTGACAACAGTTTGATATAGATAGGAGATTCGACATGACGCTGACAATAACAATCTGTGTCTATCGAACCTGTGGTCGAATGTGCCTAACCTTAACTCTATTAGTCCAAGATTATTCTACATAGAGAGAAAAGATTTGACATAGAGAGAAAAGATCGCTGCTGGAATTGGGTGGGGGAAGAAAAATAAAAATAATGATGATGACGAATGTTATTGGCCGATTGTAACCAAAGAGGAGGGGCAGTAAAATAGCTAGAACTAAGTACACATGTACAGCCAACTTACTTTCACTTACAATTTGCTAGCAGAGAGAGACACACACACTGAATCATTTCAGAAGACAGTCAATCTTAGCTGGTCCGTTTGTCAGAGAACCTGAATTATTTAGCAATTAAGCATAAGCACAGCAGCAGAACAATAGTGAAGCAAGCTACAGTTCAACTTAACTTTTTCATAATAATCTGCTGCTTTTGTGTTAGTGTTGTGAACTTGATAGTGATACTAGTGTTGCTAGTGTTGTGATAGCCTCAGAGGTTGCCCGTGTTGTGGGGGGGGATTTATTATTATAGATTCTATATTATAATACCACATCAATATCTGACACAATGACGGATGCCGCACCCGCCATTGCACATGGGGATTGAGAAACGAATGTGAAAGTTGGCTGACTGTTGGGGCAGAGTAGAGAGTAGACCATTCAACGACGAAGATTCGACAAAGCAACGAAAAAATACAAACGTCAAATCTTTGGCTTATGGTGTCCGTCGAAAGTTCTAAGAAGATTCGACGGAGCAGCTAAACTGTATGACACTGCAATCGTACATTTCCGGTCAAATGCATCCGCCCATAGGCTATAGAAAAATTCTAATGTTGGTTGACTAGTAAAATAATTAATAAATATAATTATTACTAGTCATACAACATTAGAATTCTACTACAGCTAGCTTGTAGGCGGAAAATTCGACCAGAGATGTACACACAGTTTAGCTGCTCCGTTGAATCTTCTTTGAACATTCGACAGACACCATAAGCCTTCAATGACAGATTCAACCTTAATTAATTTGGATTTTCAGACGAATGCTATCTTTAACGAAAAATGAAATAAATAAAAACAAATTTCGGGAGTAACTAAATACATTTTTTTCCGGACAAAAACGAAATTCTGAAACGAAATATTTCAGTGTGCACATGTCTAGAAGAAACTGATATATTTCATCCTGTTAAATGTGACTAACTTCTACTAGCTACAGTGCCTTGCAAAAGTATTCAACCCCCTTGGCTTTTTACCTATTTTGTTACATTACAGCCTTTGGTTCAATAGTTTTTTTAACTGAAATATATGTGATGGATCAGAATACAATAATAATAATAAAAGATGGTGAAGTAAAATTATAAAAATATATACATAAAACTTCAGAAATAAAAAACTGATAATTGGCATGTGTGTATGTATTCACCCCCTTTGTTATGAAGCCCACAAAAAGCTCTGGTGCAACCAATTACCTTCAGAAGTCACAAAATTTGTGAAATGATGTCCATCTGTGTGCAATCTAAGTGTCACATGATCTGTCATTACATATACACACCTTTTTGAAAGGCACCTGAGGCTGCAACACCTAAGCAAGAGGCACCACTAACCAAACACTGCCATGAAGACCAAGGAATTCTCTAAACAAGTAAGGGACAATGTTGTTGAGAAGTACAAGTCAGGGTTAGGTTATAAGAAAAAATCCAATCTTTGATGATTCCTAGGAACACCATCAAATCTATCATAACCAAATGGAAAGAACATGGCACAACAGCAAACCTGCCAAGAGACGGCCGCACAGCAAAACTCACAGACCGGGCAAGGAGGGCATTAATCAGAGAGGCAGCACAGAGACCTAAGGTAACCCTGGAAGAGCTGCAGAGTTCTACAGCAGAGACTGGAGTATCTGTACATAGGACGACAATAAGCCATACGCTCCATAGAGTTGGGCTTTATGGCAGAGTGGCCAGAAGAAAGCAATTACTTTCAGAAAAAAACAAAATGGCACGTTTTGAGTTTGCGAAAAGGCATGTGAGAGACTCCCAAAATGTACGGAGGAAGGTGCTCTGGTCTGATGAGACTAAAATTGAACTTTTTGGCCATCAAAGAAAACGCTATGTCTGTCGCAAACCCAACACATCACCTCACCCAAAGAACACCATCCCCACAGGCAGCATTATGCTATGGGGATGTTTTTCAGCAGTCGGGACTGGAAAACTGGTCAGGGTTGGGGGAAAGATGGATGGTGCTAAATACAGGGATATTCTTGAGCAAAACCTGTACCAGGTGTTCACCTTCCAGCAGGACAATGACTGCAAACACACAGCTAAAGCAACACTTGAGTGGTTTAAGGGGAAACATGTAAATGTGTTGGAATGGCCTAGTCAAAGCCCAGACCTCATTTCAATAGAAAGTCTGTGGTTAGACTTAAAGATTGCTGTTCACAAGCGCAAACCATCCAACTTGAAGGAGCTGGAGCAGTTTTGCAAAGAGGAATGGGCAAAAATCCCAGTGGTAAGATGTGGCAAGCTCATAGAGACTTATCCAAAGCAACTTGGAGCTATGATAGCTGCAAAAGGTGGCTCTACAAAGAATTAATACGATAGACAATTGAAAATATAAAGGTGAGTCCAAAAACATATATTGGCTGTATCACCCATGTGATGAATGAATAAATTAATTAATGTGAAAAGTCCATCCAAAACTGTGAAATCCTTGATAATGTAGAAAAATAGTGCTCGATCCACCACCATAAAGATCTGCACAGAGGCTGAGCTCCAGGAAGACAAGAGGGAAGAAGCAGGGATGGGCAAAAGTGACGCCTCTGTTCTCGTGGAACGCAGAAGCCAGTTTTAAAGGTTATACACTATTGGAGCCTTTTATCTTTCATGGTGCATTCATCCATCTGCGAGCTGGAGATAATACGTTGCAGTTTGAAGTATTTATGTCCCGGTGGCTGTATTTTGGATATGATACCACACCAATGACGAGTTCAGGTTTTGACTTATTGGATATGGTCTGGAGGATAGTTTCATACTCAGGCTTTCCCTGATCCTCTGTAGTGGGGGAACATGGGTCTCTGGTAAATGGCCAATCTATATTCTTTGGTGGTGGATCGAGCACTATTTTTCTACATTATCAAGGATTTCACAGTTTTGGATGGACTTTTCACATTAATTAATTTATTCATTCATCACATGGGTGATACAGCCAATATATATTTTTGGACTCACCTTTACATTTTCAATTGTCTATCGTATTAATTATTTATTTTTTCTGGTGTCATGACACTTTTTATAATTTGTTCACATTGCATGTGATATTTATATATAGATATATTGTTGAGTTACTAATAGGGATGAGCTTCGAGTTTGAGTCGAACTCATGTTCGACTCGAACATTGGCTGTTCGCAAGTTCGCCGAACAGCGAATAATTTGGGGTGTTCTCAGCAAATACGAATGCCGCAGAACACCCTTTAAAAGTCTATGGGAGAAATCAAAAGTGCTAATTTTAAAGGCTTATATGCAAGTTATTGTCATAAAAAGTGTTTGGGGACCCGGGTCCTGCCCCAGGGGACATGGATCAATGCAAAAAAAAAGTTTTTTCAGGAGCAGTGATTTTAATAATGCTTAAAGTCAAACAATAAAAGTGTAATATCCCTTTAAATTTCATACCTGGGGGGTGTCTATAGTATGCCTGTAAAGGGGCGCATGTTTCCCGTGTTTAGAACAGTCTGATGGCAAAATGACATTTCGAAGGAAAAATTCCATTTAAAACTACCCGCAGCTATTGCATTGCCGACAACACACATAGAAGTTCATTGATAAAAACGGCATGGGAATTCAACACAGGGAAACACCCGAACCAAAATTTAAAAAAAAAGAATGACGTGGGAGTCCCCCTAAATTCCAAACCAGGCCCTTCAGGTCTGGTATGGATATTAAGAGGAACCCTGGCCAAAATTTAAAAAAAAAATGGCGTGGGGTTCCCCCTAAAAATCCATACCAGACCCTTTTCCTGAGCACGCAACCTGGCAGGCCGCAGGAAAAGAGGGGGGGCGAGAGTGGGCCCCCCCCCTCCTGAACCGTACCAGGCCACATGCCCTCAACATTGGGAGGGTGCTTTGGGGTAGCCCCCCAAAACACCTTGAGGATGAAGAAGAAGATGAAGAGAAGAGCGGGAGCCTCCCCCCATGCCATGGGTGCGGAGCGGCCCGAGGAGAAGAAGATAGAAGACGCCGCGGAGGAGATGCTGGACGAGAAAGCTGGAGGAAGAACCAGAAGAGCCAGAAGAACCAGAAGAAGATGAAGGAAGATAGAAGAAAGAAGAAGCATTTAAATAAAGGAATTGTCAAAAACTGTCTCTTGTCATTTTTAACATTTTTGACAGTTTTTACCATTTCTAACAGGGGGGGGCCGGGATCTGGGGGTCCCCTTGTTAAAGGGGGCTTCCAGATTCCGATAAGCCCCCCGCCCGCAGACCCCCAGGGTTGTGGGGATGAAGCCCTTGTCCTCATCAACATGGGGACAAGGTGTTTTGGGGGGCTACCCCAAAGCACCCTCCCAATGTTGAGGGCATGTGGCCTGGTATGGTTCAGGAGGGGGGGCGCACTCTCGTCCCCCCCTCTTTTCCTGCGGCCTGCCAGGTTGCGTGCTCGGATAAGGGTCTGGTATAGATTTTTGGGGGGACCCCACGCCTTTTTTTTTTTTTTTTTTTGGCGCGGGGTTCCCCTTAAAAACCATACCAGACCTGAAGGGTCTGGTATGGAATTTAGGGGGACTCCCATGTCATTTTTTTTTTTTTTTTGGGTTCAGGGTTTCCC
Source organism: Lithobates clamitans (assembly GCA_037952925.1). NCBI lineage: Eukaryota > Metazoa > Chordata > Amphibia > Anura > Ranidae > Lithobates > Lithobates clamitans. The sequence goes on from JBBGZY010000992.1 coordinate 3,856,236, forward strand.
TGTGTTGAATTCCCATGCTGTTTTTTATCAATGAACTTCTATGTGTATAGCCGCAGGTAGTTTTAAATGGAATTTTTCCTTCAAAATGTCATTTTGCTGTCAGACTGTTCTAAACACGGGAAACATGCGCCCCTTTACAGGCATACTATAGACACCCCCCAGGTACGAAATTTAAAGGGATATTACACTTTTATTGTTTGACTTTAAGCATTATTAAAATCACTGCTCCTGAAAAAACGTCCGTTTTTAAAACTTTTTTTTGCATTGATCCATGTCCCCTGGGGCAGGACCCGGGTCCCCAAACACTTTTTATGACAATAACTTGCATATAAGCCTTTAAAATTAGCACTTTTGATTATTCATGTTCGTGTCCCATAGACTTTAACGGTGTTCGCGTGTTCGAGCAAACTTTTTTCCTGTTCGCATGTTCTGGTGCGAACCGAACAGGGGGGTGTTCGGCTCATCCCTAGTTACTAAGTACACGTATGTACATTAGTGTTTATTTAGCGCAATTCTATATTTTTACCATTTGTATCATACTGTGTTTACGTTGCGCAGGAGAATTGCTGCTTTACAGTTCCCACAAATTATTCATTTTCACTTTTAGAATTTTGATATTTATGTATTTTTTTCACCAGAGCGCATTTTTTTTCCTCTTTTTTCTACAAAGTATTGACTTTAGGGGGGGTGAATAGTTATGCACATTGACTTTTTCTGTTATTTTGTCCTATTTGTTGTTTGCTTCACAATAAGGAAAAAAAATCTTCAAAGTTGTGGGCATGTTCTGTAAATTAAATGATGCAAATCCTCAAACAATCCATGTTAATTCCAGGTTGTGAGGCAACAAAACACAAAAAATTCCGGGGGGGGGGGGGGGGGTGAATACTTTTGCAAGGCACTGTATACCATGCATGATCTGGATAAATGAGAGTCTTGACAGACATGATAGACTATAATTCTATCATTGTGAAAGATAAGAGTTAATCACAAAGAGAGAAAACATTTATTATCCTGCCATTTGGTATCCTGTAAGAAGACCTTTCGATTGTCTGAATATTATAATTAAAGGAAATTATGTGTCTTCTAGATGCACGTTCTTACACGTTAAATGTATCTCAGGTTTGAACAGCATTATTTCCTATTTCTGGACATTTCTTGCTTGTCACAGGGTGATGCTAATGATACGTGGGTTGAGTGAAGAGCAAACATAACTTCCTGTGAACCAACTATTCTAAAAATATTCATGTTTCAGCTTGTGGCGTTGTATCCAATCTTAGGAAAATGTTAAGTGTACCAGAGGTGGAGGAGGAGGTTACAAGGCCTGAAGCATTTTTACAAAAAATTAGGAATGATGAATTAAGACACTGGGTCCATAATTCAAGTTCCATAACAAAGCTACTTTATAGCTGGAACAGTAGCCATTTCTATAATCTTAATAGGAATGTGAACATCCATATCCAAAAGCTATTCATGTTCCTGAAGGTTTTACTGATTAAAGTAAACCTGTAATGAAAATCTGCCAGTGAAGAGCCCCTAAACAAAATTCCAATTCAGCTTACGAAATAAGAATATAATAATATTTACAAATTAAAGAAAACCTGTGCTTTGTCTATATTAGGCAACATAATGAATGTGTTTTACAGGAGGCAACAGCAACTTTTACTCATATTCCATTCACTCCCTCGCTACCCCAATTCACTGCTCAGAGTAATGCCCCCACTTCGGTGTATGGTGTAACACATACAGTGCATCCGGAAAGTATTGACTTTTTCCACATTTTGTTATGTTAGAGCCTTATTCCAAAATTGATTAAATTCATTATTTTTCTCAAAATTCTACAAATATTACCCCATAATGACAACGTGAAAGAAGTTTGTTTGAAATCTTTGCAAATTTATTTAAAATAATAAAGAATGAAAAAATCAAATGTACATAAGTATTCACAGCCTTTGGTCAATACTTTGAAGCACCTTTGGCACCAATTACAGCCTCAAGTCTTTTTGAGTATGATGCTACAAGCTTAGCACACCTATTTTTGCTGCTCCTCTCATGAACTTCCTAATTTAAGCATTATCTCTGCATTTCCTGTTTGCCAGATTATTGTGCATTCTCCAGGAAAAATATCGCTCTTGTGACTCCTGCTGCTGTCCATATCTTCACTACCACTTGTTATTGACCTTTGGCTTGTTCCTCGACTACGATTCTGCTTGATCCCAACCTGCAACCACTCATTACTGACCTTTTGCTTATCTGTACCTCCTATATCTGCTACTGAACCCTGGCACCTCCTTGTGGGTGATCCTGAGGACTGCGACCTGGTACTAACAAGCGGCAAAACCCATCTCCACCATCAGAAGCTCTGGTGAACACCGGTTCATACTTAGACTCAGCACCTCAGATGGGCCCGTGTCATCCGCCAAATGACTTGATTCTGTACTCATCCAACTGGTCAGTGGGCTCCTCTCTACTGCTATAGCTACTGGCCTCCAAGCCTGACTCCAGACCATGACACTGTATAGGGCATCGGTTTTCTTCTAGAGCTCACCAGGTGCCTCCAAACTTGGGACTTTCAATTATGCAAATATTAACATTATCATAGGAGCTGATGCTTTAGCCTGACCCCTCCTGCACCTCTCTATGGGCTGACTGCGATGGGCAACCTCATTGACTAATAATGAGGTGCAGGATGGGGTGGGCCAGGGTAATGACTTCTAAGATAAAGACAGTGTTTACCATATGATAATTTAAATACACAGTCACTTTAACACCAAACTCAAAGTTTCTTCTCACTTTAAATTATTTGTTTGGGCCAAGGTGGCCCCAACTAAATGTATCCATTAATAAGAAATGTGTCCCCTGTCAGTGCTGTTTAAACTGTATGTAGCATACTATAACATAAAATATAAAGAGCGGTGTATTAGCAACATTATGGAGACTTCCTGTCAGGGTACCATTGGCGCCGGACCTGGACGTCGGCGCGCGCCGTTACAGACTCTTCAGCAAAATCTTGTTGTTCCCGGGCGTCAGCGCGGCGCTAGGGCGCGCGGGTACGCGGCGCTTGGGCGCGCGCGTGCACGTGCGCGCGTACGGGCGTGCGCGCGTTCGCGATAGCGCCGGTTTGGCGCCAAAGTGCACATAAAAGTCCTCCTGTGCCTCTGGCACATTGCTGCTTCGTCTCAGCTCCGTGATTCGTGTTAACCTGAACCTGATTGCTGTTACCCATCTGACCCGGCTTCTTTGACTATCCGTCCTGCTCCTATCCGACCCGGCCTGCCTGACTACTCTTCTACTACCTGCCTGATATCGTTGCCAACCTCTGCCTGCCTACCGACTCTGCCTCTGCCTGCTGTTCTTGCCTGTCTCATATCCTTGCTGACCCGGACCGTCTGACCCTGCTTGTGCCTGCTGTTGTCCTTGCTGTTGCACCTTCAGCTCCAGCTCCAGTGATCTCTGCATCTACAAGTGTTCCAGCTTGCTGCCTCCAGTCTCTACCTGATCTGCAGTCCAGCCATCCCTGTGGGATCTCTCATCACTTCAGCTCCAGAGACTCTGCTCTACAGGCACTCCTACCCCACTGTGCTCAGGAGACCACTGTTCCCACTCCAGTGGCTCCTGAACCAGCGTTGTATGAGAGTTCTACAAGTCAGGCTCTACTACCAGGTACCTAACACTTCCTGTCCCATTCCTGGAACAAAATCGAGTTGGGCTGGGCCCAGCTCAGCTGTTTACTAAAAGCTTTGTATTTTTATGTATGAATACAAGGCTCCCTCTGATTGGCTGAGGGCAGCTTTTTAAAAAACTTTTTATTTGCATAGCTTGTAGTTATACATATACAGTACACAGGTGGTAGATATATTTGCTAATGTAAGCAGAGTCTTTTTCTTGCTGCATACTTCCATGCTATGTTTCATTTCAAACCTGTTATGCCCTGTACACACGATCGGACATTGATCGGACATTCCGACAACAAAATCCATGGATTTTTTCCGACAGATGTTGGCTCAAACTTGTTTTGCATACACACGGTTGTACAAAGTTGTCGGAATTTCCGATCGCCAAGAACGCGGTCACGTACACCACATACGACGAGACTATAAAAGGGCAGTTCAGAACCAAGCGCTGCACCCTTTGGGCTCCTTTTGCTAATCTCGTGTTAGTAAAAGTTTGGTGAGAGTTGATTCGCGCTTTTTCAGACTCGTGGTTTTCAGGTCGTTTTCTGCTGTTCAGTTTGTGCTTGAGAGTTTGTATCTGGTCTTCAGTGCGTGCAGTGAGTTCGTATTTGATTATCCATTGTGTTCTTGTCCGCTCGTTGCTATTTTTCAGGTCGCTCTTCACAGGCCTTGCTGTTCTTCAGTGCGTTCTGTTACTTCGTTCTGAGCAGCAGACCGTTTTCTAGCCATGTTGCGTATACATACTCCTCATGAGAATAATCCTGATGATTTCAGGAACTTTCTCCGGATGACGGACCCCGTATTTCACCGTTTGTTGTCTTTGCTGACCCCCTATATCAGCAGGGAGGATACCTGCATGAGGCAAGCCATCACTCCGGAGCAGGCTGGCCAAAGTAAGACACATTATTTAGGCATTCATCTCTCAATGAAGTGGAGAGGGTTACCTGTCCAAAACATATCCCCCCCATAAAATTTTACAAATGGCCCATGGGGGGGGGAGATCTGATAGGTGGACCTTATACCTTTGTCTTTAAATACTCCCAAAAATAAATGTTATACTGATGTTGGCCAAGAATGTTTGTGTCTAATCTGCTTTCCATGTTTATGTGCAAAATGATTCATTTCTTTTTCTTGTTTGACTCCACAGTTTCCTTCCACGCCACAGGAATGGCAGACTGTGGCCTCCCACTTTTTCCAGCGGTGGGACTTTCCTAACTGCGGAGGGTCAATTGATGGGAAACATGTCCACATCGTCCCACCACCCAACTCAGGGTCATACTATTACAACTACAAGGGGTTCAATAGTATTGTGATGTTGGCAGTGGTGTTGGCTATTTATGAGTTCCTGTATGTGGATGTGGGGAAGAATGGCCGGATGTCCAATGGTGGAGTTATCGCCCAGACGGAGTTCTACAGGCATCTCCAGAATGGCAGCTTGGACTTGCCACCTCCAGAAGACAATGCGGAAGCACTCCCATTCGTCTTCGTTGCGGATGAAGCATTTGTGCTGGGGGACCATCCTATGCGGCCATTCCCTATGAGCACCCTCACCCCGGACCAGAGGGTTTTTAATTACCGGCTGGCCAAAGCCAGAAGAGTGGTGGAGAACATGTTTGGAATCCTGGCCAGCCGGTTCCACCTATTTCTTACACCCATACACATGGCGGAGTATAAACTAAATCATATCATCCTGGCGTGCTGTGTTCTCCACAACTTTTTAAGGCAAAATTCTGCCAACTATGCTGCCTCAGTTGAGCCTGAGGCCAGAATTCAAGTAAATGAACCAACCCTGACGGCGTTTGAGGCTGGCCGTCCTGGCTTGCCCCCCTGAGTGCCCGCGAGGTCCGTCTTAGATACCTTGATTACTTTGCGGGAAGGGGGGCCATCAATATGCCAGACAATGTCTGATACATTTTTAAAATAAAAAAATCATTTTAACTACTAAAATCTTTGGTGACATTTACTGCTTGTGTTTCTTTTAGCTGACCCTGACAGAAATGTGGGGAGTCCTGAAAATGTTGTGATTGTGTAACATTAGAAAGCACTGTTGGGTGTTATTTACTAAAGGAAAATACACTTTGCACTACAAGTGTACTTGAGCCTGCACTGAAACTGCACTTGTAGTGCAAAGTGGATTTGCCCTTAGGAAATAACCCCCATTGTCACTGAAACACCATTTTTAACCCAACAAAATTTTAGGAGCATTGAAACAATAATCCACACATTCTTGAGTATCAATCTTTTTAATACCAGCACAATCACATGTGCATTTATAAAAGGTTTTTAAAACATACCAGCATGTTTGTTGTATAACAATTTTTTGGTTCACATTAATAAAAGTAGTAATGTCCATTTAAGGTAAAACAGGCATGTTTCAAACAAACAAGAAATACACAAATCTGGAACTTACAAAGTTCAACTTTTGTAGACATTGAAGACAATGTCAGACATGAGTATTTATAAACTGTGTTTGATATTGCGTTCAGATGGGGTGAAGTCACCCCTGGAAAAAGCCAAATTTTGAAGATGCACACAAATTGCTGAATGTCAACATGTGCTAGCTGCCATCACGGGGGATCAAGGGACGTGTTTTGGGGGTGCAACCCCTTCCTCTCAGCTACTTTATTATTAAGGAAGGGGTTGCACCCCCAAAACACCTACATTGATCTCCCGTGATGGCAGATTGCACATGTTGACACTGTGTGCATCTTCAAAATTTGGCTTTTCTCTAAAATGACAAAAAATGTTAAAAATTATTCCATTACAAATACCACAAAAAAGTCATGGATTTGGAGGTGTTTTAACCACTTCAGCCCCGGAAGGTTTTACCCCCTTCCTGACCAGAGCACTTTTTACAATTCGGCACTGCGTCGCTTTAACTGCTAATTGCGCGGTCATGCAATGCTGTACCCAAACGAAATTTGCGTCCTTTTCTTCCCACAAATAGAGCTTTCTTTTGATGGTATTTGATCACCTCTGCCGTTTTTATTTTTTGCGCTATACACGGAAAAAGACCGAAAATTTTGAAAAAAAATGATATTTTCTACTTTTTGTTCTAAAAAAAATCCAATAAACTCAATTTTAGTCATACATTTAGGCCAAAATGTATTCGGCCACATGTCTTTGGTAAAAAAAATGTCAATAAGTGTATATTTATTGGTTTGCGCAAAAGTTATAGCGTCTACAACCTAGGGTACATTTTCTGGAATTTACACAGCCTTTAATTTATGACTGCCTATGTCATTTCTTGAGGTGCTAAAATGGCAGGGCAGTACAAAACCCCCACAAATGACCCCATTTTGGAAAGTAGACACCCCAAGGAATTTGCTGAGAGGCATGTTGAGCCCATTGAATATTCATTTTTTTTGTCCCAAGTGATTGAATAATGACAAAAAAAAAAAAAAAAATTACAAAAAATTGTCACTAAATGATATATTGCTCACACAGGCCATGGGCATATGTGGAATTGCACGCCAAAATACATTTAGCTGCTTCTCTTGAGTACGGGGATACCACATGTGTGGGACTTTTTGGGAGCCTAGCCGCGTACCGGGCCCCGAAAACCAATCACTGCCTTCAGGATTTCTAAGGGCGTACATTTTTGATTTTACTCCTCACTACCTATCACAGTTTTGAAAAAAAAAAAAAATTGTCTCTTTCCCGCAACTTGTGTCACAATATAAAATATTCCATGGACTCAACATGACTCTCAGCAAATAGCTTGGGGTGTCTACTTTCCAAAATGGGGTCATTTGGGGGGGTTTTGAACTGTCCTGGCATTTTATGCACAACATCTAGAAGCTTATGTCACACATCACCCACTCTTCTAACCACTTGAAGACAAAGCCCTTTCTGACACTTATTGTTTACATAAAAAAATAATTTTTTTTGCAAGAAAATTACTTTGAACCCCCAAACATTATATATTTTTTTTAAAGCAAATGCCCTACAGATTAAAATGGTGGGTGTTTCATTTTTTTTTTCACACAGTATTTGCGCAGCGATTTTTCAAACGCATTTTTTGGGGAAAAAACACACTTTTTTACATTTTAATGCACTAAAACACACTATATTGCCCAAATGTTTGATGAAATAAAAAAGATGATCTTAGGCCGAGTACATGGATACCAAACATGACATGCTTTAAAATTGCGCACAAACGTGCAGTGGCGACAAACTAAATACATTTTTAAAGCCTTTAAAAGCCTTTACAGGTTACCACTTTAGATTTACAGAGGAGGTCTACTGCTAAAATTACTGCCCTCGATCTGACCTTCGCGGCGATACCTCACATGCATGGTGCAATTGCTGTTTACATTTGACGCCAGACCGACGCTTGCGTTCGCCTTAGCGCGAGAGTAGGGGGGACAGGGGTGCTTTTTTTTTTTTTTCTTTATTATTATTATTTTTTTATCTTATTTTTAAACTGTTCCTTTCATTTTTTTTTTTTTAATCATTTTTATTGTTATCTCAGGGAATGTAAATATCCCCTATCATAGCAATAGGTAGTGACAGGTACTCTTTTTTGCAAAAATTGGGGTCTATTAGACCCTAGATTTCTCCTCTGCCCTCAAAGCATCTGACCACACCAAGATCGGTGTGATAAAATGCTTTCCCAATTTCCCAATGGCGCTGTTTACATCCGGCGAAATCTAAGTCATAAAATGCTCATAGCTTCCGGTTTCTTAGGCCATAGAGATGTTTGGAGCCACTCTGGTCTCTGATCAGCTCTATGGTCAGCTGGCTGAATCACCGGCTGCATTTTCAGGTTCCCTGTTGAGACAGGAGAGCCAGAGAAAAACACGGAAGACGTTGGGGGGGGGGCATTCCCTCCCACTGCTTGTAAAAGCAGTCTAGAGGCTAATTAGCCGCTAGGATTGCTTTTACATGAAAGCCGACCGCTGGCTGAAAAGAATGATACCAAGATGATACCTAAACCTGCAGGCATCATTCTGGTATAACCACTCAAAGTCGTGAATGGCGTACCTGAAGACAAAAAAATGGTTAACAATAAAGCACAGTAAACGGTAAGGTATAAAAAAATTGCATACCTGAAAAGCAAACGTGATAAAACATAATAACAATAAAACATTGCAGAATAGAATACAGTAAAAAAGAGCAGAACAATAGAGAGAGAATAGAGAGAGAAAGAACAATAAAACGACAACTATTTTTTTTTAATTTTATATTTTTGTTTGTGTTTTTTATTTTTTTTTTACACTTTTTTTTGTAACTAACTTTTATAACTGTAACCGGTTCCAGGTTCGGGTCTCTCAAAATGCGATGGCATCTTGGGAGACCCTGTGAAAGTGTGCCTAGTCTGTGCAATGCTGTACCCTACGCTAATAGTCAACTAGTGCATGGTAGCGTTCAAAATATTCACCAATGCAAAGACCAGGATTGTCAGGACAGGAGGGACAATAATAGCGGGTGTCACGCCTATATCCGCGCTTGCTGCAGACACAACATCTTTTTTGGGGGGGTTCATTGGGTAGGGGTACTCGGGAGGACATAAAGAAAATGCCTCTCATGCAGCCGACTGCATTTGGTTGGGGATGTGAATGGGGGAAGTACGGGCGCTGCAGAAGCAGTGGGTTCCCAATTAGGATTGGCGAATACAGCAGGAAGGGCACTATGGGCACGACGGGCATGTGTTTGTCTTTTTGGTGGCAGCGGGACACTACTTGTGCTTGCCACCTCACCATCTTGAACTGCACTTATGGGACTCGCAACGTCACCAAGTGTTACTGCAGTGCTGGTATGACTACGACCGGGGTGTACTAGGCCGCTGGCGCTTGCCAGTTCAGCAAAACGCTACCAAAAAAACTGTTAGCGATCGCAGGGATCAGGCCTGACTCTGCGAACGCTGCAGTTATGCGTTTAGTCTTTTGTAAGTGACAGTGATCGATCGATACTGCACTTGGGTGGGCTGGGCTGGGCCGGGCGGAGGGGAAAAACGCAGGTGCTAGCAGGTATCTGGGCTGATCCCGCTAACACTGCGTTTTTGGGAACCCTAAACTGCTGGGGACGCTAGTATAGATCTGATCGGATCAGATATTGATCCGTTTAGATACTATACCACTAAGGGAGGTGTATGCTGCGTGCGTGGGTGTTAGCGGTACTGGCGCTAACCTGACGCTGCCTGGAGCTGGTGCTTGCCAGTTCACCAAAACGCTACCAAAAAAACTGTTAGCGATCGCAGGGATCAGGCCTGACTCTGCGAACGCTGCAGTTATGCGTTTAGTGTTTTGTAAGTGACAGTGATCGATCGATACTGCACTTGGGTGGGCTGGGTGGAGGCGCAAAACGCAGGTGCTAGCGGGTATCTGGGCTGATCCCGCTAACACTGCGTTTTCGGGAACCCTAAACTGCTGGGGACGCTAGTATAGATCTGATTGGATCAGATATTGATCCGTACAGATACTATACCACTAAGGGAGGCGTATGCTGACGCTGCCTGGGGCGACGCATATCACCGCCGGGCGATCAGGGGGCTAAACCTTTATTCGGTAATAAACGACGGGTGCCCTGACACTATAAAAAATAAACAAACTAACCAGCGTCACCCGTAACGGTTATACAGTGATCAGTGGTGAAAGGGTTAACTAGGGGGCAATCAAGGGGTTAAAACATTTATCAGATAGTATATGGGGGTCCCTGACGCTATAAAACGCTGACGGCGAACCTAAATATTTACCTCACTAACTAGCGTCACCAGCGACACTAATACAGCGATCAGAAAAATGATCGCTTAGTGACACTGGTGACAGGGGGTGATCAAGGGGTTAAAACTTTATTAGGGGGGGTTAGAAGGGTACCCTAGACCTAAAGGGGGGTAATACTCACTGTCCCAACACTGTAACTGTCACAAACTGACACTATGCAGTAATCATAAAAAAAAAAAAAAAATACTGCTAATGTCAGTTTGTGACGGGGGGGGTGATTGGGGGGGGATCGGGGGGCGATTGGGGGGGATCGGGGGTGTAAGGTATGCCTGGCATGTTCTACTGTGTGTGTGTGTGTGTTGTGCACTCACTTGTCTTCTCTCCTCGGCGCTGGGACGGAAACTGCCAGACCGAGGAGAGATGACATCACTTCCTCTGCCTGTGTGAAACTACACACAGGCAGAGGAGGATTCCCATTGGCTGGGAGCGATTGCGAGGGGGGGCCACGATCGGATGGTCTCCCCCTCGCCTCCCGACGCTCCCAGTCAAATGCCGACCGCCGCTGGCACCGGGGGGGGTCCGATCGGACCCCCCGCCCGCGGGAGGCAGATCACGTACGGGTACATGATTCTGCCTGCCCGTGCCATTCTGCCGCAGTATATCTGCGTTAGGCGGTCGGCAAGTGGTTAAACTCTCCCTAAAACATCAATGATGTTCTTCATTTTGTTTTTAACATCATTGATGTTTTTCTGGATGTTTTCCAAGTCCCTATTACACCCCATGATCTCCCCGATCAGGATCTCTGCACTTTCACTGGTGAAATAACCTGAATCCACAACATCACGATCACCTAACAATATAGAAACAAAAACATACCATGTATTATAAATCTGCCGACATCCATCTCTTACCTGAGCCTGTGGTCGCAGACACTCACCTGTTGTGGTGACTATTTCCACCACGTCTCCTTCCTCCTCTTCCAGTTGGCTTTGGGGGATTTCTCCTTCTTCCAGAGGTGGGGAGTCTGTTGTCCCTTCTGATGAGTAGTGTTCTCCGAGTCTTTTCTCCCCATTGTAAAAAAAAAAATAGGTATACTTAGCACACAGATATTTGATGGCAGAAATAGGAATATGAAACATTGCTTGGAAGTGGGGTACAATTGTCTCTTTTGGCAGAGTTACAAGATGAAGAAATATTTTGTCACTTTGTCAAGCTTGAATACTTACCTGTTTTGTACAAGCTTCACAGATGGAGACACCCCCATAGTATACACTGAAGTACCTGTGTGGGCCCCCTAATAAAGGGTGTTCTGGTGTACCACACTAGTGCTCCAGCGTCCAGATGTATAAACAGCTGCTGAGTGTCCTCTCCTTACACAGAATCTAGTTTGCATTACATTATAGTTACCAACCCATCTAGACACCATTTTAAGAGAAGTAGGCTATCAAAAATGCATTCAAATGCATCTGGCCAAAACAATGGTGTTTTCTATGCCGAACAAACAATGTTTCATACGAACGAACAATGTGCCCATGAACATGAAAGTTGCCATTTTAAACTGTACAACAGTAAAGAAAAACACATGGAGCAGCACGAACGTAATAAAAATAAAGAATAGGAACACAGGACAACTACTTACTTTTTTGCAGCACTCTCCTGATCCTTCTGTACTGCTCGTGCTCCCTTAATTTGAGGTCCAACCACCGCTTCCTCACTTGATCCTTGGATCGTCGTACCCCGAAATTCTTCTGCAGACTTTTTA